>OZ005738.1:2833333-4250000 GCA_963930755.1 Eudasyphora cyanicolor | reverse complement strand
TGATATTTTATTTATTTATTTCCCTTTCGTTTTTTCGCCCATAATGCAAAAGGATCTGTGGGGAGGGGTCTTGCAAAGCCAGTTTTTTTTCATGCTTCAGTTTCAACAATATTTCATTTGGGGCACCACAATAAAAAAGTGAAAACAATTGTCTTTGCCTTTGTTCGCGGATATACCCAATGGATGTTCCGCCCGCAAAAGGACTTTATGTTATAGAATAAATAGCAATTCCAATAGAATTATACTTCCTTACAACTTCTTATACACTGAGCAAGGAGCCTATTTGTGAACTGGAAATTAGACCAGCAAACACATTTTTTTATATCAGAAAGAACCTTCATTTGATCTTAAGCTCGACTTCTTAGTAAGAACTTGTAAAAAAACTTTTGAGAAATAGTACAAAGCTTCATAATAACATTAACAAGATTGGAAATCATTGGAACCAGGTTGTCAAAAGTACTATGTATGTGTGAGTTTATAGTATGTATGTTATTGAACTCCTGTTAATTAGTCAATGACCTCTTGTCAATAGTTACTGAACTCTTTTCTAAAGTCAATGACCGCTTATCAATAGTTAATTACCTCTTATAAATAGTCATGGACCTTTCGTCAATAGTCATTGACCTATTGTCAGTAATCATTCACTTATTATCAATGGTCATTGACCTGCTGTCAGCAATCATTGATCTATTGTCAATGGTCACTGACATATTTCCAATTGACATTGACGTATTGTCAATGGTCACTGACCTATTACCAATAGACATTGACCTCTGGTCAATTGTAATTGACTTCTAGTCAATAGACATTGACTTCTAGTCAATAGACATTGACTTCTGGTCAATAGTCATTGACTTCTGGTCAATAGTCATTGACCTCTTGTCAATATTCATTGAACTCAATATTCATTGGGGAATTCATGTCAAGTGAGTAAAATATGTTCCAAATACTAAAGGTACGTTCCATGAAAATGGGAACTTAAAACACAATTATTTTTCTTTTGCTTTCATAAAATAGTATGCCTCAATCTACACAAAAAAATTAATTGTTTATTAACAATTTGTTTAAATTTAAAATTTATTTTTTTCTTACAGAAATTATTAGAATTATTATAATTTGGGAATATTTGAACTACAATATTCTGAAATTTGGATTTTAATCTACATTAAACAATTATACGAATGGATCTGGTAAGTTTATCAGGAATATCAAATAATTTGTTTAATTATATATGTGGAATGTTTACTATAACTTTTTCATACCCTTCATTTGGTTAAAATTAACTAAACGTGTATTATTTAAAAAAAAAAAAAACACCAAAAGAATGTAATAGCAGACAGGCCATAACCTGCAAGTTTCCACATGAAGTGAACTGCAACGAAATGATTGTTAGCCAACAGACAGACCTTTCCCACAGTAGCTGCTGGTGGTAATGACACTTTTTTTTAAATTATTGATTTAGTTACAAAAGCAGAATAGACGAAACCATAACAAATGGTGCATAATAATAATTTTATTACAACATTTCTATTTATTTGTTCCAGTGACGCTCTATTGATTTTTTCACGCTTTTGTCTGCGCCTTTCCCCTCCCATTTAAAGGGAAATGCTTTAAATATTTGAGAAAAACAAGAGAAAGAATAATTGTTGTTATTTTTTTTAACGAAAGAAAACCGCCCGTTTAGGAAGGGAAAACAAATCCAACACTTGTTTTGTTTAACAAAAAGTCTCTCTCTGTATGTGCGTCACTCAGTGGCAGAGGGTCTAAGTGTTTTGAAATAATCAACAAGCTAAGTGGAATTAAATCTAGGGACTAGGATCTGCCGCAGAAAAAAGAAGGCGGTAGAGGATGTGAACGAAAAAAAAAAAAATGTCGTAATAAAAAAAGATGAAGCGGAAAGAAATAAAGACAAACATTGTCAATATGTCACAGACATGACAAGTTTTGCTTTATTTATAAAATTTTTCTAAAAATGTTTTCTTTTTTCATCCCATTCATTATTTCCTTGCCACGTTTCATTTTGCGTTATTTTATTTTCTATTTTGTATTTTTTTTTGCGTTTTTGCTATCCTGCTACTGTCATGTTTTGAGCGCCCAGCCACATTCACTCTCTTACATATTAACCGGAAAGGGAAGTAAGGCTCTGTAAGAGAGCGCGAGTGTGTGTGTGCGTGTATTTATGAATTTATGAAAACCATTCATATGATACAACGATTCAAGCAAGAGCAAGAGAGGTAGACATGTGGTTCCTGTGTATGGTTTATTTGTGTCTGCATATTTGGTGAGTCTGTGTGTGTGTGTGTGGTGTTTGTTTGTGTTTCGTGTCCGTGCCATATGTCATTGTGTGTTTGGGTGGTACATATTTAATGAAAATATTAACATGGATGGTATCACAGAACGTGGTACACACACATGCATATCCACACATATGGATGTATGTACACATTGTCATACATTTGTTCGAAAGTATCACATGTGTGTCCGCAAAAAATATGAGTGATCCCTCCAGAGTGGTACAAACTTGGGTTCTGTTGTCATTTCACACATACACACACACAAAATTTTTTTGTGAAGAGCTTCAGATTAATGCATATTGGAATTGAGGTAATCAAATTAAGGCTTCATCTTTTCAATAAAGGGAAGTAATTTACTTGACTTTGAAAGGAATTTTGAGAGTAAATCAAATTTATTATATGATTATGTATTTCAATGTTTGATAGTTGACTTCGTCAGGACAGATATTTGTTTTTTTATGGACTTCAGGATACATTTATAGGCTTCAGAGGAAAAATAAATTTCTCAAGGTAAAGCTACATTTGTGTTAGTCCACAAATGTGCCACAAAGTTGACCCTATGGATAGACCTATTTTGGATATGCTGAATTCAGTAGCATTAGCTCTTTTTTTAAGTTAGCTCTTGTTTCCGTGATATTCGACCAGAAGGTTTACTACCTAGACCTATTTTGGATATGCTGAATTCAGTAGCATTAGCTCTTTTTTTATGTTAGCTCTTGTTTTCGTGATATTCGACCAGAAGGTTTACTAGGAGATCAGAGAGGAGTCCAAAGAATGAAACAAAGGAAACCCTTTGAGAATTATTTTTCTCAATATAGTCATCCACACTGCTCAACCCCTTACCCCAAAAAAATTGCAATCAAATCTTATCATGTGTCAAAAATCATACAAATATTCGACATTTTAAGTTGGTGTCTTTGTGAAAAATATTCAGCAAGGGAGTGTGTTGAAATGTAGTCCATAAAAAGTTTACTATATTTGTCAGAATACACCAAAGCCCTAAACGTAACACAAACACCAACAACCGGTCAAATTCCTGTTAAATCCCTTTTTTTACTTGTATACTTATTGTTTCGACCACTGGGGCGTATGAATAACATTGCTGCATGACTGGAAAATGGCTGTTTTGTGGTGTTTGTGATACATTTTGGGATGTGGTGTGTTCTGACATTTCAAATCCTCAAAGGTGTGTTTTTTACGATTTGTTAAAATATACCCAAAAATTACCGTTATGTGGGGAATCTATGGTATGGTATGGTATTTTGGTACATCCCACACAAATAAACCATTTTGCACAAAAAGTTAACTGCTTATAACTTGAATACGAGTGCATAAAAATTTTGTACAGTGTAATGGTTTTATAGAACCTACAGTTCAGTGAAAAGTGGACGTCACGCCACACCCTTTTTGGTACCATGGGCACAAATGGACTATTTTGTACCAAAGGTTGAAAGCCTATAACTTTATTACCAATGCATACTTTAAAGATCTTAAATGCAATTTAAATTGATAATAATTCAATTGAAACAAAAAAATAAATAAATTTACGAATATTTTTTGGAAATAAAGGTCAAGTGATTCGTAAGTCGGTTTACCTGACTGAACTTTCTTACTTATTCTATATTACATTACTCACAAAGTTAGGGTCGGCCTTAGTCGGTTTACTCGACTGAAACTTTCATACTTATTTTATAATATTTGTATGTTTAGGACACCAAAACACCTTAGAAAAAGTTATACACAGCCCTTCGACAAAAATGCTGTAAACTATCGTTATTAACAAAGTAAATGGAGCAAAACATAAGCCGCCCCTCCACGTCACGAATGAACACCTAGAGTACGCCCAGATATTCAAAGATCTGTGTTTTCAATAGTTCCCCTTGACTGCTATGAATGACATGTTTCACAACGGTTGAATCGGTCGCAGGGGTTGTCTTTGTTCCTCTCCCCTAAATTTTTGTTTATTTCCCTTTCAGATACGCCCCTTCAAGCAACAAATAACATTCCAGACTGTGTTTTATGACCCCAACAATGCCTTCCTCCGTCTGTGTGGCAGTCTGTGCGTGTTTGCGAAAGTGAAGGAAAGTGGCCACATTTGGTGCTGTGGCCAAGTGGTGGCGTTGATACTGCTTTTGCTTCTGCTTCTGCTGCTGTTTCGGTTTCTTTTGACCAGTTTTGCGTGCCAACTGCTAATGATTTGTGGTCTTTTGCTTTGTTGGACAAATGTGTGGGGCTTCTTATTTAAATATGGCACATACTGGGCCAGCTCATTTTACAGGAATTTAAGAGAATTTTGCTGTGTGCTATTGTTGTCTAACCCTTCTTTATTCCAATTTTTGCTTTTATAGGCTTTATGACCAAGTGACTCTTCCTATGTAAGTCTGTCCATCTGTCTGTCTGAATTTTTCCATCTGTTGTGTGAATGTAAATTATTTTTTCACACTTAGCATGTGTAAATTTACAAAACATACACTTAGTATGTTAGCCATACTCGTACATTGTTTGAGTATTCATTTGGTTGGATGGTTGGGTTCATGGTCGCTTTTTATTTTAGTCTCGTTACATAGAATTATCTCCACCCCAAAGTAAATGCAGAACCCAAAGGTCCAGTCATTTGGGAATAGTCTTTTGTATATTAAGTTTCTGTTGTACAAAACATCAGGGATCATGAGCTGTATTCTTAGGGTGATTTTTGTTCATTTTACATAATTTCAAGGTTAAAATTCTACTAAAGTAGAGCAAGAACGAGTACAGTATTTTATAAAAAAATTTTATGACAGAACTTAACACATTATTTTGTGTCATTACAAAGCTATGAATGAACGAATGAATTGTGTTCCTTTTAAGCTATAAATTGGAAAAGAATTGCGGCGTACGAAGTTTTTAAATTAAATTTCTTTTAAGTAATTTAAGTAATATTAAGTATGAGAGTTTTAAAAAATTGCAAAGGAAAGGTTCTACAGCAATTTTTCTTAAAAAAGGAATTAATTGTCATTTAATTTCCTTGAGATGGGTGTATATTATATATCTTCTCACGTTTGGAGCGTAATTTAAAAAAAAAAATGTAAACTACCAAATTTCAGCCGGATCGGTTGTAGGTCCTACTTCTGGAGTTGAGAAGAATTCAAATCGGAAGGTATCATATCGATACCACCATTTTAAAATTAATTTTCTTTTAAGAAATTTAAGTAATATCAAGTATGAGTGTTTTAAAAAAATTGCCAAGGAAAGGTTTTATAGCAAATTTTCTTAAAAATGGAAATAATTGTCTTTTATTATTTACATTGGGATGGGTCGTATATATCTCCGCCTCTCGTATGGAGCGTATAACTCCTCCATTTTCCCTAATGCGCTAATTGTTGTTTTCAAAGAACTTCTCTTTATTCCCTCAAATATGCGGCATTAAATTCCAATATAATTTTTCTATATCCACTAATAATGTTCAACAATTTGATTAATATACTATTGTTTATCAAATTCCGTTGCTATACTCTAAACAAGCAACCCCCCTTCCCCCTCGTCTGTTCTGATTATCCTTTGTTTATATTTTCAATTATTTTCGCCCCTAACCCCTCAATTCAAAGAGATTTAATCGACATTCATTACTCATACGCTTATGAGTAATGAAACGAAATTTTTCATTACTTTTTGCACAGACCCTCTCACCGCCCAGCGCTAAAATGTTTAGGGTTTTCGATGAGAAAATAAAAAACTCACTCCCACATATACAAATGAAAATCCCTTTTATGGCTTCCTTTAGCCGAACAAGAGCAACAAATTCCTGTAGTGGTTGTTGTTGTTGTTGTTCCTGTAGTGGTTGATGGTGGTGGTGGGCAACAAACTCTCACTCAGTGCCATCTCTCGTGAGAGTTTGTATTTATGTGTATTCCGTTAGCTTCTTAAACTTCTAATGGTATTAAAGTTTTAATGGCTTCTTATGAACGCATATCCTGCTTTGTCTCGGTTTCCCCTCTCTGCTGTCTCCCCTCTTTTTTGTAAATCCTACAAAATGTAATTACACAAATACTGGCGATTTCCTTTATTATCAAATTATGCACATTGTGCAAGAAAAAAACCATGACTACAGATGGCAGGACGACAGAGAAAAACGGGTTGAGTTGGGTGGAAGAACGGGAGAGAGGAGGAACACTGAAACGACAGTCAACAAAAACCAAAAAGTGCAAATTCTGCATTTCATACTCGAAGCCTAAGAAATTTCTTAGTCATAGGGTAGCGAGTTTTTGAATGATAGACGGTAAGTAAAAATTACAAATATTCTAATTTAATAAAAAAAATTTTGTTATTATATATTCTCACATTTTCGTTAGGTGTTTATTAGGGCGGGTCGATTTAAAAATCGCCCATTGCTCAGTGAAAATCGTATTCTAGGGATCAAAATAAGAAACTTTGCCGAAGGAACCATACCTCTAAAACGAATTCTGATGTCCCGGAAAAAATCCCACTTTGACCCATTTAGAGTGCTCCAATCGATTCCAAATGTATGACCGACCCCCACTCAGTGAAGTGCTCAGTGAAAATCGTATTCTAGGGATCAAAATAAGAAACTTTGCCGAAGGAACCATACCTCTAAAAAGAATTCTGATGTCCCGGAAAAAATCCCACTTTGACCCATTTAGAGTGCTCCAATCGAGTCCAAATGTATGGAACCCCCAGGGGGTTCCAGGGGGTGTGCCACTGGCATGGGTGGGTCGGGCCTCCAAAGTTAGTGGGGGTCGGTCATACATATGGACTCGATTGGAGCACTCTAAATGGGTCAAAGTGGGATTTTTCAAAATTTGCCCCTACCCAAAAGTTCGGCCCAAATTCCGGGACGTCAGAATTCGTTTTAGAGGTATGGTTCCTTCGGCAAAGTTTCTTATTTTGATCCCTAGAATACGATTTTCACTGAGCAATGGCGTCTTTTTTGCCTCCCCACAAATCGACCCGGCCTAGTGTTTATATTGACGAATGATCATTACTAATAATGTTATAAATAATAATCATACGAAACAACGTATCCATATACGAGTATTCATATCAGAATACCAGACCCATCCCACAGTGGGGAAGTGGAGAACAAATTTAAATAAATTAAACGTTTCTTAATCAGTCAACTGATTACAATGCAGCACTTTCTGAAGAGTCAATAAATCTGTGGAACAAAATTAAACTTTTTTGAAAATAACAAGGTTCTGACAACGGATTCTGATGGAGGGGGTAAAAAAAGAATATACGTGTATCAGCGTTTTGAATGTGGTGGCCATTTAAGAGGGGGATCAGTATTTCCCCTTTTTACACATTTTTCTGATGAATCGGCATAGGAAACCGTGTGATCCCTACAGTTTAGGTTTAGGATGTCTTCAGAAACATTAATTAGAACACTACGAGGAACATTTTTGTTGAACATTTTAACCCTCTAGCTTCTCAATGTAGGTGTCTTTTTGGTACCTTTTGTGGAAAAGGGTAAAAATCAGCCCTTAAACAGTTGTTTAGCGAGTCAATATGCTCTACAAAAATATTTGCCATAAAATTCTACTAAAACTCTCTGAATACACCAAAACTCAAACTAAATGCAAGAAATAAGGCAAAACTTAAATTCCCTTTTTAGGTTTAGCACCAATTCGAAAAAGTACGGAAGTAACCTAAAAATTGATCTTAAGTTTTGACTTATTTCTTGCATTTAAGTTGAATTCTGTGTTTTGGTGTATTCAGAGATTTATAGTAGAATTTTATGGCAAATATTTTTGTAGAGCATATTGACTTTCTAAACACCTGTTTTAGGGCTGATTTTTACCCTTTTCCACAAAAGGTACCAAATATATTACTTTTTGTCGTTTTAATTAAAAGTAATGCGTTGTTTAAATACACAGAGAGACCGCAAAGTTTACTGGGAAATCGGAGAGGTTAGTTGCTTTAGTGGTAATTTTGAACTGAAGTACTTCGGAATACATGGTTCAGTCTAAAGAACGAAATAAAGGGAACCTTTGAAGAATTGTTTATCAAATCTTACCATATGTCAAACGTCGTACAAATCGTCAACAATTCTAGATGATGTCTTCGAGAAAAATATTCCTCACAAAAAATTATTAAAAATAAAATTATTATAAATATATTTATGAAAAATCAACTGGTTTCATAATTTCATAGGTTTTGTAATTTTTTCGAGGCGCAGATCAACTGATGCGGAAATTTCTTGTAAAGGATTGTGTTGGCTACAAGTAAGACATTTGGCGCAGGATAGAATTAGTTGGAGAAATTTTACAAATTACAATTTAAATATTTACAAATATATAAAATCACATATATCCTTTTTGTGTGTGATGAAACTCCAACGTAGTAATGAATTTGTTGAATACTTTGTATTTATAACCTCTTCATTAACTAAAATAAAAACAAAATCACCACCAAGTTTACTAACCTCTCAGATTTCCTAGCAAACTTTGTGGTCGAATATCGCGAAAACAAAAGCTATATATAAGAAATAATATTTGTATGGGTTTTCAATTATATTTTGTTTGTTGATTTTTTTTTTCAAATATTTTTTCTTTGTAATTTGGTGAAGATTTTCAGATATTATAATGTAACTTCAGAACCTATGTCGTCCCCACTCCAAAATTTACAAAATCGGACCATTTTTTATAAAAAATTTAAGGAAAAAAAATTAGATCGATTCTGAGATATCGCAATTTATATTTTTGTTTCCGCGAAAAGTGACCAAAAAAAATTTAAAAATAAAATTTGCATTTTTTATGAATAGTACGCGGAAAATTCGTTAAGAAACGGTATTTTGTATTTTCAATGTCTTATACCTTGTAGCATTAAAATTATCTTGAAAATCCCATTACAGAGGAAAAAAATTGATTTTTCTGAACTTTGCCCTCGCCCCCGCCTCCAATTTTCATTTAATTTTTTTTAATATTGTAGGTCATTACTCCCACATAATAGGGCAACATGTTCTGAGAGTTTGAGAAAGATCTAATTTTTGGCCTGTGACACTTGAGAAAGACCTACCCATATGTTCTTTAAAAAATATTTATTTGCCTTCTAAAACTAATATATGTAAATCCAAAAGACAATGCGTAAATATTTTAAAATGTTTTTTTTAATTTTAAAATTTTTTTATTGCATTTTAGTCTCTTATTTTCTCGTGTGTATTTTTAATTCCAGGATAGGGAAACAAAAACACATATCTTATAGAGAAATAGGTTTTGAATTTCCCAAAAAATATAGTCTTGATTTGACATGCAATGTATGGATACACCGGTGGCGTATGATTGTTATAAATCTTCGCTGGACATCTAGGCGTATGAATGATGCCAATTCTATTTCTAAAATGATGATAACGTGAAAATATTGTCCGGCGAAAGAAATCGATAATTGTTATTGACGAATATAATAAAATATGAACTGCTGCTTGATTTCTAATTAGTAACTTGTAAGTCACGATCAAACAAATCTGCACTGTTATACATTTGCAATAGAAACAAAAATATTCTCCTCTACATAATTGTTACCATTTTTCCATCATCCCATAATGAAACCCCCCTTTTATTTTGGCTCACTTTACTGCTTTGTCATATTCTTTCCTTATTTGCATAATAAGTTACATTTACTCGCATCGGGTACAACGACTACAGCCTAGCCTAGCGTAACGCTGGCACAAACTAGCTAAAACTCATGAATAAATGCAACAACAAATCTGGAAAAAAAGCTGTAAAGCAAAAAATGTAGAAAAAACTGAATAATTATAAAGTGTTTGACGACAAGTGTAAAAATAAAGCTTAATTAATTAGGGCCGTTGCCGTCGAGTGTTAAATTGATTAGAAAATGTTTTAAATTACTCGTACTACAAGTACTCTCTTCCACCAACAGACACTGCTGAGTGAGGGTGTTACGAGTATAGGACTATTTCCGTTTCCGTTTCTCTTTTACGAACATTAAGCTGGGCATTATGGGATGGGGTTGGAGGGGAATGGTGGTTGGTACTTACCATATGAAATCTTTGCAGTGTGAACAGAAAGTGGGCTGCTTGAAGAAGCGCGGTATGAAACAGTGATCCTTAACATTGAAGACATTCTTCTTTTTCAAGGCTCCCTTGCGGAGCCTCGACTTCATTTTATTCTCTCCCACCGCCTCGTCCACTGTTCCCTGGGCCTGTTGTTCGCCATTGTTTTCGCTGTTGTGTTCCGACATTGTTTCGGTGGTATTGGTGTACTTGTTGCTGTTGTTGTTTTTGTTGATTCGAGTTTTTGTTGCTATTTGAGTTTAGTTTTCAATTTTTGTTTTTATTTTTTTGTTTGTTTAATATTAAATGCTGTCTTTGATGACTTTTAGAGATTTCTGTTTATTTTAGATACTGCTACAGTTGCTGATGTTGCTTTATTTTGATGATGAGTGCTGCTGTTGGTTTATTGTGTTTTGGTGGAATTTTAGCTGTAGTTTTTGTTTTTTATTTTTAATTGTTGTCTATATAGCCATTATTGTGTATTGTGTTATTTCATGCTCATGGGGTTTTATTACTCTATTCTCCAAACTATAAAAATAAAATTTCGTATAGAATTAGGTTATTATTGTTAAATTGGATAAACATATTTAGCTGATTTTTTGGCGATATAATGGTAATTGCTTTGTTTAATATTAAATGAATCAAAAATTTAATTAGAAAATGTTGTTCATTTTGTTGTTATTTCAGCATCTCTTTTTATTGCATAATTTGCAATTAAGCGCACTTTTGTTTAGTTTTTTATCTGTATCACTTTTCATAGATAAGCATCATTAATGACGGTTTTGTGTGTTCGTTTTTTCGACGAAACGCTTTTTTTGCATTTTAATTGATTTATAAAAGACCTGAAACTATCACATATCGTGCGCACGTCACAGTTGAAAAAAATGAAATAATACAAGAGCTCGTCTAAATTCTTAATTGGGGTATAAAGTGCATAGTGAAAAGCAAATTTTTTTTATGTTTGATATCCTGCATAGCAACGACGTCAGAGCTGTGCATACTATGGGGGTCAGTTAAAACAAATTCTCAGATATGAATTAAATATATTGAATATTTAAAAGGATTAAAGTTCTGTATGTAAAATAAGGAAAGAGTAATTAGTTTATTAGGTTTTTGTAAACCTATTACGAATGTAGAATATATAGGATAAATTGTCCCAATTCCATTTCGATTAATATGCTTCAAACAACTTAAAATTTTCTCAGATTACGTAGTTTGTTTTATTTATTCATTAATTCAAAAACTATATACTTTTATAAAACGTTTTGTTTTATTATGAACTTAAAGTTTAATAACTAAATATATCAGAAATCTACTTTATCAGTTTATCCCTTATACCGTCGATACTTCTTCTCTATAGAGAATTTTTCTTCGACAAGTAAAGGCCATTAAATGATAATGTCTTTAGATTTAAACTCCATTTTCATCCTGGCTAGATTTTTTTTATTCTATACCTTTTGACACCCATGCAAATAGCCAAAGACACCAACTGAAAACGTCGACGATTTGTATGACTTTCAACATATAATACATTTTGCTGACAAGTTTGTTTTTGGGATTAGGAGGTGAGAAGAGTGGTAGACGATTTAAGGTAAATAATTCTCCCAGTCTGCTCTTTTATTCGTTCTCTAGTCTGAGATGTGGATTCCGAGGCCTACATTCTCAGATTCATCCTCGAAAGGACTAGCTTTTTCTAGCACAAATTTTATATCTAAAAAAAGGCTAAACTAGAACAAGTGAGAACATTTCAGTCGAGTAGTCTGAGTCAATTGTGCCCTCACTGTGTGAGAAGTATATTATGGAATTAGGTACTTTGTGGCCCGAACGTTGAAAACGTTTTGCTCATTCTTTGTCACATTATAGTTATTGGAAAAGTTGTCTAAAATTCTGAACATGGGGAAATTATTTATTCTGAACATGGGGAAATTATTTTCGTATGAATTTGTCAATTTGATTGTGGACACCGCAAGGGGCTTGCCAAATGTTCCCTTAAAAAACATTGTCCAGAAACGGATTTCCGTCAAAGATGCATAGGGTCTTAGGTCACTCCTTCGATGCGTTAAGTGGTGGAAATGACCTTCCCTTTACTAAGAGTATATAAACGGTTACTACTACTGTATTTAGTATGATAGATTGACCCGGTCTTCGGACTTAACGCCCAAAAATAATTTGGCCATTGTGACCTCTCCCGAAACGACCTTAAAGCCCAATATATTTTCTGGGCTATATGACCTCCCCATAAAAGGACTTAAGACCCATTAACTAATCGGTATTAAAGCCCCAATTTTTATATTTAAAAATTTTCTTTATAGTAACATTTTAAGGCAGAAAAAACTTGCTAAGCTTAGGCTGCTTTGGACCTACCTAGAGGAGAAAATCTTTAACCCCGACTTCGCAGAATTCTTCGGTTCGCCTGGCCGGCTTATACCATATGATTTAGTTAGCATATCATTTAGTTATCTGTAAGTTAGGCCAATGTGGGCTTGGATCCAATGTTTTAAAACATAAAACTACACACAATGATATTTATAAATTAAAAATGTAGATCTTCTTAGTCGTATTAAATACGCATATTAAAAAATTCCCCAGCTTGTGGTTCAAATGACTAAATACACATTGACATTATTAGCGGAATTCACATCGAATAGAGTCATTTAGATATTCAGAATCATAAATTCTGTAAATAGTTGTGGACGCAACTGCTAAGAATAGTAAGCAGCAGATCGTCATCAAGATGGCATTTATGTGGGATGGGTTTTCCCAACCGAGAATACATGACTCCTGATTCATTTGAATCTGGAATTTTAATTCTTAACAACTAAGATTTATAATAAATTAATTATAAGGCGGCATCATAATAAAGAGAGTAATTTTTTATAGAAATATTGACAATATTGTAGTCCTATTGTCGGGAATGCTCTTCTCAACATTTTTTTATGACAAATTAACAAAAATTACAATTAATATACAATTTGTTTTTAATTTCCAAATAAAAAATCCTTTTCCTTTTTTACAAAGAGCTCTCCTTAAGAATAATATCACTAGTTTACAAAATTTTTGTCGAAAGGCTGTGCATAACATGCTTTGGAGTAATATGGTGTCCTAAACACGAAAATATTATTTTATGGTAATTTTCTTCTTTAAAAAATTTTCTTAAACTTCCGATATTCTTGGATGTTGTCTTTAGTATTTGGAGCATTCTTTTTTATATCCTCCACCATAGGATGGGGGTATATTCTTTTTGTCACTCCGTTTGTTTCACCTTTAAATATTGATCTGAGACCCCATTAAGTATATACATATACGAGTATATATATTCTTAATCGTCTTAAAATTCTACGACGATTTAGCCATGTCCGTCCGTCTGTTGTAAGCACGCTACAATCTATAATACTTGTGCTAGGTGGCTGAAATTTGTTATCGATACTTCTTATAGCTGCAGCTAAATTGGGATTGAAAATGGGAAATACCATTCCATATTTTGATACAGCCCCCATATAAATATATCATCTGTCCGATATGACTTCTTAACGCCATAGATACCACAAACGTCAACTATTCTTTAATAATTTCTATACTAATTTTCAGATTCTTTCACAATTCCGCACGTATTACTAGTTTCTTTGTCGCTATCACCTTGAGAAAAATGGGCGAAGTTGTCACACCCCTTCCAAAATGGTCCATACAAATGGACCATTTTGCTCAGAAACATAACGGGCTCTAACTTTGATTTCAGTTTCTAAAAATACTGGACATTTTGTGAAGTTTAATGCTCTTATAGCCCCCACAGACCCGAAAAAAGGGCGTTATTGCCCCGTCGCTTTTGGTACCACCCATGCACATGCTCCATTTTTCACAAAAACTTAACGGCTTCTAACTTTGATTCCAGTCCATACATATGCTTAAAATTTTTTGAAGCATTATGGTTTTTCAGTACCTATAGTTCTGTGGAAAATTGTTCTTATCACCACGCCCCCTTTCGTACCTCCTACACAAATGGATCATTTTCCCCACAAAAAGTTATAACTTCGATTCCTGTGCATACAAACACTACAGTGTAATGCTTTTATAGTACAAATGAACTGTTTATTTTGAAAATGGCGTAAAAGCCCTTATGCTCTACTCGATTTACCCCTAAAAATGGGGGTTAATAAAACTCAAATGCGAAAATTTTCACTGAATATGGAAGAATTGAAGTCTTTAGATGAACTGAATGTAAATCATATATTTCTATTATTCACCTAGCCTCTTAACGATACTACTCTTGAAAAGCTGAATGGCGTTTACGCCACTTTCAAATAGCCTATTGAGAAATATGCGTTGTTGTCACGCCCGTTTTGGTACCTCCCACACAAAATGGCCAAAATACAAAATAAGATTTTTTTATTGTTTATTTTTGTATTGTTTATTTTTACTTTTGTACATCGATTTTTTTAAAAAAAATGTTTTTTTTATGCTTTTATTCGTGCCAGCAAAAAATTTTTTTTTTTTGAAAACAATAAAATTTGTGATAATTGTTTTAACGACAGTTACTAAACCACTGTCTCTTTTTGAAAGTTATGTTCCCGACATTTGTAGCCCTCATAATTGTCTTTAATGTAAAGGGTATCACTGTTAACTGGTTTATACTTCAAAAAATATGTTCTAAATACTAAAGGTATCTTCCAAGAAAATTTGAATTTAAACAAAATTTAAAAAAAAACAACCATGAACAACTTTTTTCTTTTCGTTTCATAAAATAGTATGTACTCATATGCCTCAATCTACATACATAAAAAAGTTTTTAGGTTTTGGACACAAAAAAAAATGTTTGTTGTACTTATATAGTGAATTCAGTATAGTTTAATATAAACAAATAATGGACAAAAAATATTCCAAAAAATTGTCATTTATAGTTGGAGGCAAGCGCTTAAGGAAATTGGCTAAGTTCTATGGAAACTGGATAATTATTCTGATACTGTGAGATATTCGGATCCGCCCGACATTAGATCTTCCTTGCTAGTTTTTTTTTAATTTTCTTTATATTATGGCCACTTGATTTTGTCACATTATGTAGAAATTGTCCTCACACACGTGTTAGATTCACTTCCCCATGTTTGATACGTTTTTTTTCTAACAGTGGTAAAATGATGGTAAAATGCACTACTTTAGGGCCATTAAAATTTGTCGATGTTAGAAAAGCACTTCCTCTATGTTGCACAGTGGCAGGGCCAAAGGTAGCAATTTTTTAAAAATATATATATAGAAGAGAAGAAGAAGAAACAACAATGAATTGTTATTTTAATTGATACAACGGCGCCGCACAAATATACTTATAATGCAAAATAGCTTAACATAGACTCTAAGTACAACGGCGGAATGCCGATGCCGATGCCGATGTCGATGTCCATGTCAATGGATGATGACGACAACAACAAGCATTATGATGATGATGATGGATGGATGGTTGTTTGGTGGGTTCATTGGGTATATGGATGTTGGGTGGGTCGGTGCATGTTGTTGTTTTGTTGAAGATATTGCCATTTGCTCTTGTTGTTGCTGTATGATTTATTTACAAGCACTGTGATAATGCCACAAAAGAAATCGAATACAATGACAACACAATGTGGCAAAAACAACAACTGCAACAACAACAAAACACAACTAAATCTGCTTTGCATGCTCTGACGTTTCTGATATTATTTATTATTATATTGGAATTTTGTATTTTTATTTATCTTTTTTTAAAGAAAATACTTTTTAAATGTTTTAAAACCTAAAAGCATTCGACATTAAAGAAAAAACGTATAAAGTTGAAAACATTGTCCTAAGGATTAATATCCTAAGTTCTATTTAAGTCCCATTCCATTCAATCTTTTTTTTTTGCTTTTCAAAAATAACTTAAGCCAATTTGAATTTTGCGCCAGATTTTGTTTAGTAGCTCGTTTTTTTTTGTTTCACTAGATTTTATTTTTGTATTTGTTTTTGTATGTGCCAACTTGCTAAACACTATCGATTTTTTGTGACAAATCGTTTTTTGTGTTATTTAATTAATTATTCGTGAAATTTGCCCATTCATCAGAAAAGCATGTTTTTGGTGCGGGGTTTTGTTTTGTTTTCTCCTTCGTTTTGCTTTGGCTTTCTAAACATCAATTATTTAATTATACAGAGTACAACGTAGTTGTTGCTGTTTCTTAGTTTGTGTTCTTAGTGTTATTGTTGCTGTTACTTTATCGTGCATTTCGGTTATGGATAATTTCTTTTTGTATTTTGCTTAGAACACTTGTGCTTTGCTTTCAGGGTTTGTTTGTTTTTTGTTTGAGAGGAAATGCAATTCTTTATATAATTTTTTTTGTTATTTATTTTTTTTTTTCAAATATAAACTATTGACGGTTTTTGTTTTGTGTGTGCTTTATTTTCTTTCAGTTTTTAGTAATTTTTCTTTTCTTCAAACAGTTTTTTGTACGACGACTACATACACGTCCGTTTGGCTCCACAATTCGCAACGTTGTGAAAAGTTTTTGCTTCTCGTCGGATACCTTTGGTTACGCTCCGCGCTCAATGTTCAATGTGTGTGCAGTCAGTCAGTGGCGTTTCGTGTTCTTTTGTGCTCCAATATATCCCCCCATTTTTGCTAGTGGTGAAAATCTTCACTTGGAATTGTGTGCATTTTCTCCCAGTTTGTGTTGGCCAGCTAAGCTTTAAGGGTAGTAAAAAGCTTTCATTCCTTTACATTACTATTGCTACAACCGACTATTGGTCTCTTCTCTTGCGCTCTCGCCGCCGTAGAATATTTTTACTCTATAGTAAACGGTAGTCAAACATAGTCTCTCTTGAGTTCTCAATCCTTCTCTCTCTCCCAGTCTCTCCCCCCTAGTGTGTAGCTACGTGTGTGTGTTTGTATGTATTTTGTAAAGGGGGTTGGTTGGTTGATGGCTTTGCTACTTAGTTAATCGAGGGGTTGTGTAATTTATTGTTGTCTTTTCCTTTATGTCGTGCATGGCATGGTTTGTTTGTGTAAAACAAAAAAACATTAAAAAAGAAAACTGTTGGTATGTGAGAGTGCCTCGTTGTTGTTGTTGCTGTTTTCTTGCACCTTTTTGTTGCTGTTTGTGTTGTCTTTTTCTCCAGCACTTCTGATGTGCTGTTGTTGTTGCTTTTATCATTTGTTTATTCTTTGTCGTCGTAAATATAAGCAACACGTTAATCATTTATACTCACATTTGAATTTTTTGTTGCTTTTGCTGAGCTCTCATTATTGTTGTTCTTCTTGTTGCTACTTACAGCAACAAATCAAGTAAGAAAACTTTACTTTGTGCAAAGACATCTCTGTCTGGTGGGGGTAGGGATTTTAAAATTTGTTTCTACAAATAAGTATGAGGCATCTTGCCTTGGAAAGGAGTTTGAAAGGTCACATCAAAAAGGGAGTTCCTTGTTTGCTTTAATTTAAAGGGTGCTAATTTATATTTTCCCCTGTGATGATAATGTTGAGAATACGTACGTATTGAGAAAGAATTTTATATTAAATTTATTAGACTTTGCATCAACATTTAAAGCAAAAATTGGCAACTGTAAGTACTAACGTATTTGTATGTCCTCACTATAGACGGGGAACGTGTATATCATATAATTTGCTATGGCCCAAAGAAGTAAACCAGTTATGTAGTGACATAAGACCCTAAGTATGTTTGGCGACAATCCGTTTTAGGACATTTTAAGTTATTCAGCAGTGTCCTTCCGTCTGTCTGCCTGTCTGATACTAAGGATAACTCTCGAAACGAGTATGTATACATATTTTTTTCATATCTCAAGCTAAGTTCAAAGATGGACCTAATTGGTCTAAACCTTCCCGTACCTTCCCCTTTGATTTTATAATAACTTCTATACTTCTTATCCAAATCTTCTGCAATTCCACACGTAGTCATAGTTTGTCTGTCGCTATCAACTTGAGAAAATAGTTGAAGTGGCCCCGCCTCTTTTGGTAGCTCTCACACAAAAGACCATTTAGTACAAAAAGTGAACATCTTATAACATTGCCACCAATACATAAGGAATATTTTTCTAGAGTTACAGAACTTAAATTAAAATAAATCAATTATACATATTTGTAATATCAATTAAACTGGCTTTTTGGGATAGATAACACTATGCAACAAAAAATAATACAAATTAGTTTGTTGTAATTGAGGCATAATTAAATGGAAAGGTTTTTTATTATTTTTTTAAATCCAATTTTCATGGATGCTACCTATAGTATTTGCGCCCTATTTTGTTATATAAGGCCAATAGAGCCCGTATAAGTGTTAAATTTAAGGTTGTAACGGTTTTAACATGTTTTTAATTCTATTTTCAGAATGTGGAATCTTTTAAGAATATTGTATGAAAATTTTAGATGAATCGGAGCAAAACTGACGAAGGTACAACAGTCTAAGTAACCGTGCCTCATACGTGACTTAGTGCATCAGAAAAACTTTAAAGCGTTTTTGTCATAATCCACGTTGGAGAGTTTTTTTTTGAAGGTTGTTAATGTTAGTTTTGTTTGAAATAAATTATCTGTTCACTTCAAAGTTTTCCCAAAAATTGAAAAACGGAGATTTCGTAAAACCCTTATTATGAAAACCGCAATTCTATATTGTTCCGAGACGCTTTCTTCTTCCGTAATTCTACTACACCGACATTCTACTTTTTTCGAGACGCTTTCGAATAATTACTGCCATTGACATATTTTTATCTCTCACCTTAGAGAGGAGGAGATATTCATTTGCTACGAGTCGAGGAAGCGACCTAAGGCCCTAAGTATGTTAGACGGAAATCCGTTTTAGGACATTTTAAGTCATTTGAGCAATGTCCGTCCGTCTGTCTGTCTGTCCGCCTGTCTATATGGCTGGAGCGCACGATTAATCTCGAATAGAGTAACGGATTGACTTCAAATTTGGAACGAGATAATATATTTTTTTCTATATCAGGCTAAGTTTGAAGATGGGCCATAATGGTCCACTCCTTCTAGTACCTCCCTCACAAAGGGTTTAAATTTAAAGAAATATTGATTCTCTAATAACGTCTATGCTTCTTATCCGAATCATCTGTAATTCTTCAAATAGTAATAGTTTATCAGTGCCTATCACCTTGGCAAATATGGACGAAGTATTGCCACCCCTTTTGGTACCATACAAAGTGACCATTTTTGTACAAACATTTAACTTCTTATATATTTACTACCAGAGCAAATACATAAATACTTGAAATGTTGTACAGTGTAATGTTTTATAGTACCTAGAGTCCAGTGAAAAATGGGCGTCATTGGCACTCCCTTTTTGGTACCTACCGCACAAATGGACCGATTAATCCAGAATTTACGCTATTTTAAACAGAGCAGGACTACTTTTTTTATAAACTTGAAGCTACAGGGTTTTCCAACAAGAGGTGTTATTTTGAATCACCCGGTATTTCCGTAGCTGTCACTTTTGAAGCATTTATTCTTTGACATTTGACAAGTAGAAACTACGCCATTACTAAAAATGGAACGATACACGATCATCGAACGATACAAAACGATCAAAAAACGATACGAAATCATCTTGATTGATGAGGCCCATTTCCACCTCGGTGGCTACGTCAATAAGCAAAATTGTCGCATCCGGGGCTCGGAAAACCCAAGAGTTATTGTTGAGAAGCCTCTCCATCCTCAACGTGTGACTATTTGGTGCGGTTTATGGTCCGGCGGGGTCATCGGACCTTACTTTTTCTAAAATGAGATTGGATCAACAGTTACGGTGAATGGATTGCGCTATCGAGAGATGATTAATGATTTTTTATGGTCGGAATTGGATGGTATTGATCTGGTTAACGTTTACTTTTAATAAGACGGCGCTACGTGCCACACAAGCAACGAAACCATTGCTCTGTTACGGGAAAAGTTTCCGGACCGTGTTATCTATCGAAGAGATGATCACAATTGGCCACCGAGATCTTGTGATTTAACACCTTGCGACTTCTTCCTTTGGGGCCACGTGAAAGATAAGGTCTACGCCAACAGCCCAGCGTCGATTCAAGACCTCAAAGGTAGAATTGGATAGAATAGGACATAGGGCAGCCACATTGCGATTTGGTTATGGAAAATTTCATGAAAAGGATAAGGTCCTGTAAGCGTGGTCGTGGTGGCCATTTGGCTGATGTTGTTTTTCATTATTAACGGCATACCATCCTCTTTATTACGAAATAGACATCCGATCATTTATCTAAAAAAATGTAATTTTTCTTTGAATACCAAAATAACACCTCTTGTTGGAAAACCCTTTATTTTGAACACACATCGTATCTCCCAAATAAATATATCATTTCCGATTCAACTTTCCCCACCTACATAAACTGAGGTGTAGGTTATTGTGTAGTCGGCTGTGTCGGACTCTCGATTTTTCTTACATATTTTAACATTATTTTAGCACTATTTTGCCCTAATTTCCCCATCAGGATTTATGGGGAAATCTCCTAACATTATTTTTCTTAGTTACCCCAAAATCATAAATTGTTGAAAGTAATAATTTATTCTAAGACTATTTGATTAAACTAATACCACGAATTCATTTAGTTGTAGTTGCCAATTTTTGCTATTTTTGTTTTTGCTTCTGATATTTTGTTTATTATTTTAGCAATAAAACTATCCAAGTAATTTTCGCATTGCCACGCCATAATAATAATAATACAACTCGTTATATGGCGGCGCTAATAAAAACGAAAATTTAATGTTTGTCGTGCCACAACTACAGGAGAACACCGAAAAGTAAATAGACGAACATCTTTGCGTAGTTTGAAGATTTAATTTGTAGTTTGTGGAAAATTGTTTATAATTAAAACATTTTCGTATCCTCATGGCGACAGAATGAACGTATTGGGAACAATAACGACAAGACGACGACATTTGTTAAGAGTCAGTGTTTTGCAATTTTTTGGTGGAGAATGAAATGATGGAATAGCTTTAAACTTGTTTTAAAAAATTCGCCAATTATGTCATATTAGAACAGGTATATTTAATACCATTTTGGTTAAAATACATTTTCCTTTTTTTATTGTTGTGAACTACCCATTCAACTCGACTCGATTCGACTCAACCGAAGTGAACTGAAAATTTAAACTTTTCGTGTTCGTTTGTAAAGCAAATAAATGTGTTTGCTTTTAGTTTGAAGGTTAATGAGTGTTCAGTCCAAATGCAGTTGTAAATTACAAAAAAAAAAAAAATAAAATACATACAAATCTATCATATTTTTAGTTGTAAAGTGAGTAAGTCTCAATTGTGTAAACGATACTCGAACATTATTATATGGTATGATTCTGGGCATACAGTTCAATTTATTGTCTGAGGGCTTTGCTACACATATTTTAAAAGCGTCCAAATGAGTATCAATTTCTAAGGGAATAAGAAGGGGGTCATTTTTGTGTGGAGACTCTATTTTCAACTAATATCGTTAGAAGATATGGAAGACAGACGGACAGTGAGACAATCTTATTTTTTTTTAAACAATAATTTAGGTTAGGTTGAAAAGAGGACATAGATTTATTCCGTCTCATGTCCTTCGTCAGACATACACCTAAGCCCCAATATAATAATGTAGATATGTGTATACTTTTTACTTATCTCAACCGTTCCGTTTAAATCTATGAAGAGAATACAATGCAAAAAGGCATCGCCAAAAAATATCCAATTTGTATGCGCTTATTTTTTTAATTAGCAAATATTCCCCAAATATTTTTTAATCGGCCGTATTTCTACTCCAGATTAAACTATAAATTACACAGACAGGTTTTGCTATTCGGCATTCGTACAATTTAACAGAATTCGACAAAGCATTTAATAAATATTTTTCTGGTCCGTTCAACGTTCGCATGGTTTTAGTTTTATTTTTTAATTGCATGTTTGTGAGCCATTTAATTTTTCTTATTACCTCCACATATTCTGCATTTTTATGGGTCGTTACTGTTCACAAATGCATATATTTGTACAAACTGGAATAAGTTTGGTTATTTCACATATTTACATATAAAAGCGTTAATAGTTCATATATGTATATGTATATACTAAAACTATTTTTGTAGGGTATTAGGGAACTTCACCGAAAAATAGGCAAAAAAAAGAAAACTTAAACCAAACCTTCAACGGACTTTGATAATTAAAAAAAAAAACAACTTCAAACCATGAATATTTCAAAATTTGGTAAAAAAATATAATTCATTTTTTGTAAAAACTTATTATTTATTATATTTTTATTAATAATAATTTTCGTAAATTAAGAAAAGCAATTTACAAATTGAATTTTTATAGTAATATTTTTTCAGACTTTTTAACCAATTCGCTAATTTATCCCATCAACGATAAACATAAGGTAAGAAGAAAATCTATTTTTGCAAAGCCCTCGAGGCGGTCTAATATTCATACATTTTTATTTTCGTATTTATTTTACAAGTTTATTTTGTAAAGGTGTTAACTTTTTTTACTGCATTCTCACAGTCTTAAAACCCGCATTGTGTAATCAGCAAATATTCAGACGTATATCTAAATACACTCACAGAAAAAGTATGGCAAATTCAAGGAAGGTTTCATTAGAGTCAGATATCATAACCCGATTTTAGGAGAGCAGAAAATCTAGTAGATGGGTTTTTGTACATCTTGTATAGAGGAAGACTTAGGTTATTGATTTTAGCAGAGAAGATGATCTCAGAGATTGACTCTAGAATAGAGGATGAAGATCTCAGACGACTTTAGTATAGAGGAAGACCTCAGAGATAGAATCTAGAATAAAGAAAGATATCAGAGATCCATCTAGAATACAGGAAAATCTCAATGATCGACTCTAGTATAGAGGAATATTTCTGAGATCGACTCTATTATATAGAAAGATCTCAGAGATCGACTCTAATATAGAGGATGATCTCAAAGATCGACTCTTGTACAGAGGAAGATCTCAGAGATCGACTCTAATATAGAGGAATGTCTCAGAGATCGACTCTAGTATAGAGGAAGGCTTTAGTATAGAGGAAAATCTCAGAGATCAACTTTAGTATAGAGGAAGAACTCAGTGATCGGCTCTAGTATAGAGGAAGATCTCAGAGATCGAATATGATATAGAGGAAGATCTCAGAGATCGACTCTAGTATTGACGAAGATCTCAGAAATCGACTCTAGTATAGAGGAAGATCTCAGAGATCGACTCTAGTATAGAGGAAGATCTCAGAGATCGACTCTAGTATAGAGGAAGATCTCAGAGATCGACTCTAGTATAGAGGAAGTGGTCAGAGTTAGACTCTAGAATAGAGGAAGATTTCAGAGATAGACTCTAGAATAGAGGAAGATCTCAGAGATAGACTCTAGAATAGAGGAAGATCTCAGAGATAGACTCTAGAATAGAGGAAGATCTCAGAGAATTACTCTAGAATAGAGGAATACTTCAGAGATCGGCTCCACCATGAGGTGATCTCAGAGATTGGGTTTACAATAGAGGAAGGTCTCAGAGATAGACTGTTGTATAGAGGAAGATCTCAGAGATCGACTCTAGTATAGAGGAAGGTCTAAGAGATCGGCTCTAGTATAGAGGAAGATCTCAGAGATCGATTCTAGTATAGAGGAAGGTCTCAGAGATCGACTCTAGTATAGAGGAAGATCTCAGGGATCGACTCTAGTATAAAGGAAGATCCCAGATGTAGACTCTAAAGTAGAGGAAGATCTCAGAATATTACTCTAGAATAGAGGAAGACCTCAGAGGAAGACAATAGAGGGAGATCTCAGAGATCGACTGTTGGATGGAGGATGATCTCAGAGATCAGCTCTACTATAAAGGAAGTTCTCAGAAAACGACTCTAGTATAGAGGAAAACCTCAATGATCGACTTTAGTATAGAGGAAGATTTCAGAGATCGACTATAGAATACATGAAGATCTCAGAGATCGGCTCTAGTATAGAGGAAGATCTAAGACATCTGCTCTAGTATATAGGAAGATCTCAGAGATCGTCTCTAGTATAAAAGATCTAAGAGATAGACTCTAGAATAGTAAAATATATCAGAGATCCCTCTTAATTTACAGGAAAATCTCAATGATCGACTCTAGTATATGGGAAGATCTCAGAGGTCGGCTCAAGTATAGAAGAAGTTCCCAGAGATCGACTCTAGTATAAAGGAAGTTCTCAGAGAACGACTCTAGTATAGATGAAAATCTCAGAGATCGCCTCTAGTATAGCGCAGGATTGCCAGTTTTTTTTAGAGCCGAAGCCCCAAATTTTTATTTTTTATCCCCTAAATGCCCCAAAAAAGATTTCTCATCCCCAAAAAATCCCCAGAAAATTTTTAACTTATGTGCATGATGTATTTTACAATTCAATGGACTTTGTACTAAAATTCATTTTGTTTGTAAAAATGTACGTTGTCAAATTATCAAATATATCTGATTCAAAATCTTCCATCTCATCTACATCATCTAATTTTTTTGTACACATTTTCTAAAAAAATATAGATTTAACAGAAAATACAAATTTTAACACAAATAAAGACATGTAATTATAAAAAATTGCAATCCCCGCCAAATCCCCGGATCCCCAAACGAAAAAATATATCCCCATTCGCGAAGAAAAATCCACAAATCGGGGATAAATCCCCTAAACTGGCAGCGCTGGTATAGAGGAAGATCTCAGAGATCGACTCTCGTATGGAGGAAGATCTCAGACATCGGCTCTAGTATATATGAAGATCTCAGAGATCGTCTCTAGTAGAAAAGATCTCAGAGATAGACTATAGAATAGTGAAAGATATCAAAAATCCCTCTAGAATACAGGAAAATCTCAAAGATCGACTCTAGTATAGAGGAAGATCTCAGAGATCGACTCTAGTCTAGAGGATGCTCTAAGAGATCGAATCTAGTATAGTGGATGATTTCATAGATCGACTCTAGTAAAGCGGATGATCTCAGAAATCGACTCAAATATAGATGAAGATCTCAGAGATCGACACTAGTATAGAGGAAGAATTCAAAGATCGACGAGATAAACGACTCTAGTGTAGAAGAATATATTACAGATCGTCTCTAATGTAGAGGAATATGTCAGACATCGACTCTAGTTTAGAGAAGGATCTCGGAGATCGACAGAAGACGATATCGATATCTAGTACAGAAGACGATATCTAATATAGATTAAAATCTCAGAGATCGACACTAGTACAGAGGTAGATCTCAGAGCCTGGCTCTAGACCTCAAAGATTGAATTTATATGAGAAACAAATCTCAGAGGTAAGATCTATCTGTAGGATAGTTTGCACTTATTAGTTGAGCACATTTTTTTTTTTTTGGAGGGCACACACACTTAATCTTAATCGACATGACTTCCGGTATTCGTCGTCCTCTTTTCCAGTGCACCATCTCTGCCTTTAGCTTTTTATCGTGTTTTTAATACATTTTTTTCCTTTGAGTGTATTTATACTCGCACATACACGCACACATAATATTAACGTAAATAATTCCACGTTTGTTTTTTCTCACTTGTTTTACTTAAACAGCATTTAGAGGATATGCCGTTTTTTCAGACACTTTTGCACGTGAATTTTGCGCAAACAAATCGATGTTAGCGCTGTTTGTTGTTGTCGTTGTAGTTTTTTAATTATTTTCTTGTTCTTTCGTAATGATTGTTGATTTTCTTATTTTTGTTCTTGTTGTTGTAGCGTTCATAAGAATGCGCTTCAGTTTAGGTATGTGCGTGCGTGTGTATGTTTTTTGGTTTCATTTAAACAAATGAATGACACGTTTTGCGGTTTGTGATGTGTCTTATGATTTGTTGGTTTCGCGTCGTCAGCTATTCAATAGATACCAATTTGTTAGGGTTTTTTGTGTGTAAATTTTTGCCATTTGCGCCCATTCAATTTGTTTCTATTGAATGTACGATATTTCATCTATTCGAGTTTCACAAGTCGATGTTATTTCGCTCGTATACACTTTAATTAATATTAATTAATAACAACGATAACAACAACAAAAATAAATCACACTACAGACACTTCAATTGGTGTTGAAAGGCACTTGACACCGTCAACACTTATTCTCACTCTGTGCGACGCTACTTCTCCCCGTTTTCTTTTTTTACGTTTAATTTTTTTCACAGAATATTTCGCATCTTTTATTTTGTTTGGTTTTGAATTCTTCGATTTTTTGTTTGTTTTATTTGTCATAAACAAATTTATTTTATTTTAGTTTCAATTCAAATTTATTCTTCTGTGGTTATTTCTCCACCGAGTCGGTCTCCTCTCTCTCTCTCTTTCTCTTTCTTACACTCGAATAGCGTTAACAGACATGGGATGTTTGGCGCTAACGTTGTGTTTGTTGTTGTTGTTGTTCCGTATTTGTTTACATTCAACAAGAGAAGAACAACAACATACACACACACTCACTCCCTGTTTGTATACATTAAATTCATATACAATCTATCAATTAACAGTCGTCGGGTAGTCGTTAGTGTTGTTATTTCTGTTGTTGCCGCCACCGTTTGGTGTTTGCCATCGGTTTGTTGCTGTTGTAGGCGCTGCTCAAAGTTGAAACTCAGATATGTATGAATAATTGTAACACTCCCGATCTGATCGACATCGAAATCATGTCTGGGTCAGTTGTGGCAACATTTGAATGGGGGTTGCTCGTACCAAATATTCGCCGCATAAACAGAGCATTTACAAATGCATAGTTTGTTTTTGTGTGACCGATGAGAGCGGGAGAGTCATTAAGTCTTCAATTTTAAATGTACCCAATAAATTCGAAATGTAATGTAAAATTCAATTAAATGTTGCCGTACCGCCGAAAAAGTGGTAATTGTTGGGGATTAGGGGAATTTTTTAAGTGTGATGTTTGCTCGAAATAAAAATCGTACAAATCGTAGATTTTTATATACATATTTCTGGGTAATGGGAAAATATAAGGATAATGAAAGATTTTTTCCGCCTACTCATTAGATAAGCATTTAGAGCATTGTTTTATATATTTTTGACAAAAAGTTGTGGCAGGAGATTTTTACTAGAAAGCAGAAAATACAGACTATTTTAATTGTATGACTTATGACATTGAAATATTTATTTTTAATTATATATTATTTTATATTAAATATGAAATCCTTGCTTTTGTCACTTAAACAAAAGTGACACGAATTAGCCGGAGAAAAGTTCAGTCCAAGACCATTTTGCACTTATCGTGATACAGAATGCGGTTTTTTATGCTATTTATAAATTATTGTTCATTCTCCCAAAAGCTTCGTTTTCGCAAGTGACAATATATCATTGAAGTGCAGCTATAAAAACCAAAGCCTTGCATGAAATACTGGTGTTCCGGGACCGATGATTTTAACACCTAAAACAAGTATGAAAGTTAAGTCGGGTAAACCGACTTACGAATATATTTAAATTTATTTATTTTTTGTTTTAATTAAATTACACTGTGCTAGTCCAAAAATGTAACAAAAAGGAGACCCTATGGATAGACCTATTCAGTGGCAGCAAATGGAAGACTAGGTAATGCACGCTTCACTCCAAGGAACGAAGTAAAGGAAACCCTTGGAGGATTATTTTTCTCAAAGCAGTAGTCCCCTTTCTCATCCCCTGAGTCATACAAATTGCAATCAAATCTTATCATATGTCAAAAATCATACAAATAGTGGACATTTTAGTTGGTGTCGTTGAGATATTCCTCGCAAAAAAATAATAATATATACACATATTATGTATGTATAGGGTTTTACAATAAGTGATATGATTTCTTTGAAATAAAAACTAAACTAACTAACGACCAATTCCACAACCTACGGTTATCCTACAGTTAGAGCTAACCTACAGTTATAGCTTTCAAATTGTATGAAATTTTTATTTTTTAACTGTAAGTTAGCTCTAACTGGAGATTGTGAAATTGGGGGTTATGGTTTAGGAAATTCAAATATTTTTTATTTAATGTGAAGTACAATCGATACAATTAAGTTCTAAATAAAACGTCATTCAAATGGCCTCCACGACTTCTTCTGCAGGAACGAATTCGATGAACCCAATTTTCGAGCACTTTTACCACTAAATCAAATTGTGTGTCATGAATGGCACGTGCAATATTGACTTGTAAAGCTTGAAGAGAGTCTGGTTTATTTCGAAAGACCAATGACTTCAAATAACCCCACAAGAAATAGTCTAATGGTGTTAAATCACAACTTCTTGGAGGCCATTAAATATCACAATTTCTTGAAATAATCGAATCTCCAAACTGTTCTCGCAACAATTCAATTGTTTCATTTGCTGTGTGGCACATAGCCACAATCGGTCAATGGCAAAAAGATAGCACTTAACGAGAGCTTAAATGTTGCTCATGGGTGTCTAGGTCGTAGGTCGACTGGAAAGTGTTTTTTTGGATTTAAAAAAAATGGACTTGGCATCATTTTCAAATGTGAACGGAAAGGTTATTTTTGATCTAGCTCCTTAACGGTACGTCGGATTGGGAATCGGTCAAGGGCAAGAAGATAGCTCTTAACGAGACCTAAAATATTGCCCATGATGAAATTGTAAACACTACTGAATACAATAAAAAACAAATGACAGATCATGACATATTACAAATGGCCGAAACGTCACTTCAAAATCATATCATCCCTATTGGAAAACCTGTTATTTTAGTTAAAATACGAGTACAGTTTTGTTATGTTTGGAGTTCTGTATTATGAGTAATGAAACGAAGAATGTGAATACACGATTATGTAATTGGGTCAAAATAAGAATAATAAAACATCCTCCAGTCTGAACAATCCATAGTCTGTCAATGAAAGCGAAATTTTACCACCTGTTTTGTCGTCACCAGATCAACTTCCACATTGCACATAATATTTCTCTTAAGTTGATTCTCTCAACTCTTCAGTCGGTCTTATCTAATGAAACGTCTCCCTTTATTAAATTCTGAGGCATTTAGGTAGTTTGTTGACTTTCTGATTCGCGGAGAAATAAAACTCGTATCAATTGGCAACTCTGTTTAGCGTAAATATTTTTATTTTATTTGCCAAAAAAATATTATGCGAATATTATTGTTATTGGTTTGTAGCCTGAATTGTTTTGATTTTAATATTCCTGATGTTCAATGGCCAGTGACGACGGCTGGTGCTGTCTGACAAGAGGCTCTTGGTTGTGGAGCACAACATACTCGCACACTCTTGTTGAGAGATACGGAATACGGCAGGCTGTGTGTATGCCTGTGTGTATGTCTGTTTGGTTGGGGTTGCGCGACAAGACACACCGGTTCTTTGGTTCTTATTTTAAGGTTGTTTTTGTAGACGTCGTCGTCGCCGCCGCCGTCGTTGTTGCTGTCGTCATAAACAGTTCGATTACTTTGCTTTGATTGGCGTGTCTCTTTTAAGTGAATATGTAATGAGTACTTCTGGTTTTGCTGCCGCCACCCAAAACACAGGTTCGGTCTCTTCTTCACTTGGCGGCAGAATTGATAAGGGAGAATATGCTTGACTTTAATTTCGTATTCCAGTTAACTTTAATGATTAATACAACAATTGCTAAACGTTTATCCAGTCATGCTGAGATGACGATGAAATTGACAATAATGATGTTGAGTGGCGATGAGATGAGATGCGAATGCCGAAAGTCATTCACAAATGAATAATTCCACATGAAATACCACCAAATTAAACCACAAAAACCTCGACGACATGTTTATCGAATATCTACGACATGTGTGTGTATGCTTTGGGGTTAACCATGAATCTTTATAGGAATTGAGACTGTCATTCACTTGGCGTAATTAGTAATTGATGTCGTATTAATGTTCCGTTAATTAAATGTTTTGTTTGTCATTTAAACACTTTCATGTATACTATTTTTTTTAGTTATAATAATTTTTTTAGTGTGGCGAATATTTTCGGTACTACTTTTTTCTCGATCATAACGACACTGATCTGACACTTAAAATGGGCTTTAAATGGCATTTGTGTAAATTGTTATTAAAATCTTAAAGTGCATACCAAACAGAATAAAATAAATGCTTTGGAGCCAATACAAACTGCCACACGAGCCAAGAGAGGCAATCTCTGAAAAAACGGCAGCACTTGTGCCTAACAAAAAAAAAGTGCAAAGTACACACTTTACAGAGCAATGCAACATTAATGCATATATGACTTGTGCTCTCGTTGAATGAGACAATGCAACGCTTTGTTGCATTTAGTTGACGTACTCAACACTCTTTTATTTGGTCTTTTCGTTTTAGTTCTACGTATTATGTTTGTATGTCTGAACAACGACCCCGGTTCCCGTACGTTCAGTTTGGTTGGTTGGCCGGTCACTCACTGTTCGCGAAACAGATACAAGACTGACACTAAAGCTGCAAAGCACATTAAACGTCATTATATATTTTCACTAGCCTAAAGTAAATTTAATAAGCATGTTTTTCTGTCTGTGCAAAATACAAACAACAACATCAACAATACCGTGACTGCAAGCTGGACACATGTGTACGAACGAGTATGTATGTACGTGTGTACATACTAGGTACACTCATATATGCGGTTTGCGGCATAGTAATATTTGCTGAGACAGCGAGAATCGGAGAAAAATACAAAGACAGACGATTGGGCATCTTTTGAGATTGGAAAATGGCATTAAATCGTAAAAAGAGTCGAAGAGACATTTGCTTTGTTTGTGTATATTTTTGGCATCTGTTTGGTGGGGGGGTGCTACTTAATTGTAGTATATCTTGATATTAATATATAAATATTGGGGTGTACTGCATAATGTTTGCCAACTCTTTTAAATTGTATACGTCATTAGGGATTACAGTCGGAATATTATAGAATACGAGTATATATAGTGTATATGCATTCATAGTGTATTACAGGATTTTGTTATATTGAGGGAACGATATTATCAATTCCGTTTTGAATTAAAATCACATTCGAGTACAATAAAACAAGAAATAAACTATTTTCTTCGGAATTTTTGTTTGTTTTAGAAAACATATTGTCTCCGAGTGAACTCGTCCTATTGACCATTGAACCAATCAGCTTAAACGTATGAGTAATCCCTCGACCGAAGGTAGCGTCACTCATACGTCATATGGATATTGATTTAATTAAATAAACGGCTCACCTAGGGTTATTTCAACGATCTATGCGGCCGAAATTATTTTTGTGCTTATTTGGATTCTACATGATCTTTTTTTTCCAATTCATTACATTTATTATTGAATCTTTCATTATTAAACAATGAAAATAACAATAAGTGGACAACTCTTAACCTAGAATACTATTCTCTGGGTTATTGCCATTGCGAATAAACCATTGAGACTTTACACGATTTTTTACTTTAACAAAAGGTTAACATTTAAAATTTAAGAATTCATAATTTAATTTTCGTTTTTGATTAGTTTTAATTTAAATCAAGTCCCGCGTATCTCTCCTTCTAAGGCGATTATGACCTTCAAAATTTAGTAGTTCTCGAGCCAGGATGTTTGGGTGAGTCAATAGTTAGCCCACGTAACACCGGCAATATTTTTCAATTTCCTCTTTTACTGCTGCAGGATCTCAACAGTCCTTATGGATGTTAGCGTTTCTTATATACCATGGTGCATCTGTAATTAAACGAAGAATATTAGATTGTCTTCTGGATACCATATGTCCATATGGGCTTCAATACCGTTTTGTATAAAATAACTTTATACTCTTGATCTAGGGCAGATCTTTAGCTGATAAGCCACTGAAGTTGATTAGTTTTGAGCTTTATTTGAGTTACTTTAGAGTCTATGTGGCGCGACCACGTCAAGCGCCGATCTAAGTGGATTCCAAGATATTTTACATGATCCTTTTGGGGAAACTGTGAATTGAAAATAGAAATTGGAGGACTTGTATCCCTTCGTAGGGTAAAAGTAACATGAGTACACTTTGAGGCATTCACAATTATTTTCCATTTTTTAACCAGTCTTCTAGGATTCGGACATGAGACTGCAGTTGACCGGACGCAACTAAAGGGCTTTTGTGAGCACTGACGAAAGTAGTATCGTCAGCAAAAGTAGACGTGTGCGTAAAGTTGGTTATGGGCATATCTGTAAAAATAACGTACATTATAAGGCCAAGAATGCTCCCCTGTGGGACACCGGCATTTATTTTCTTAGGGCTAGAAAAAATGCCATTTGATTTAACTTGAAGAGATCGGTTAGTCAAATAACTCTTGAACAGTTTAGGAGTGTTGATTGGCAGAAGGTCGCATATTTTGTTCAAAAGTCCTTCGTGCCAGACTTTGTCAAAGGCTTGGGAAATATCCATGAATAACGCCGAACACTATTCTTTATTCTCAAAAGCTCTTTTGATGCAGGTTACGATACGCTGTACCTGTTCTATAGTATTATGACTTTTTCGAAAACCAAATTGATGGTCAGGTACATGATATAAATAAATAAAACAAAGACTCTTTTTGAGAAATCAGATATAAATTTATAAAAAAATAATCAAAAGTTATGTTTAAACTATACGTCTTTAGAAATCGGCTCCTCTTCGCTATCTAAAGAACTTTCCAAGATATTTTTACAAATAATAGTAATAATTTCTGGTAAAAACAATTTGCTTTCTTTTATAGGCCTCATGCTACTCAACAAAGCATCTGAACTCAATAGTAGTCTATTGAAAATGTCTTGATTGCAGCTTCTCTTGAAAATGTCTTGCAAAGTCTTGGCGGTAAGACATGAAATGTTTATTACGCTGCTACCTCCTCAGAAAGCTGCCCAATAGGTAGCAATGCATTCTTTATAACTGAACCATGCATTACATGCATTATACAAACTGACATACAAGTGGCCTGTTTCCAGAGCTTATTTGTCGTATTTTTCGGGATCAATTATATGTCCGCTTGAAATTGCTTAAAGTATGACTTTTAATCTGCAAATAAGACCATAATTAATTCCTGATATTTCCGAAGCTAATTTCACGTCTTAAAAAATCTTCTACTTGTATTGCAATCATTGGTGTTTCCAAAGTTAGCTTTCGTGAAATCCACCAATAAATCCATTTCTTTACGAAACTTTCTTGAATTTCAGTTTTTCTTTATTTTTGTATTTTTATGTCTGAAGTTTATATGATAAGTGAAGAATGCTCTCAAATAATCATATTCTGGCATGTCAAACTGAGAGACCGAATTCAATATGATTCATATATCAATAATGGTTAAATTCTTTAGAAGATGCGCCAGAAATGTAGCATTGGTTTGTGGAGGTCGTACCATTGCAGAGTTTGCCGTCTACCATTGTCATGATAAATAAATGTGTGACACCAAACAGTTTTCCATTTATATGAACCCTTGTTTGGACTAGAGACTTTAAGGAATTGTTTATGTGGTTAATTTCTTCCTCTGTAACGTCAATGCTCTCTTTCACAAAATGGAATCTTATTGGTCGACAGTAGCTGGGAGAAGATGGTGTCGGATTTTCCCACAATATTTTTTCATGTTCCTTGCCATAAACTAATAGAAGAGACACGAAGCAGCTCTGAAGTATGTTCGCATCTGAATCGGCATCATTTTCTATTTTTTGAATTGAGATTGTTTGGATCCATGGCATCCCCATTTACAAATAATCTTTAAATTTTCTCGTTCATTAGCCGTCAATGTTAATAGGACATCTGTCAGAAATTCAGATAAACGTCTAACAGTAAGATCAATCACTGGTTGCAATTGACTTTCTGCAATCATACTCGACACTTTACATGCTTCTTGAGGTCATTGGTAACAATATTTTTTTGCTTTTTGTACGACGCTATAACACGGAAATAACTTTTTATTAGTTTGTCTAATTATATCGTATTGTCCTCTGGTTAAGTCAGCACCCACGAACATCTGCAATGCTTGAGTAGGTGCTAGAGAAGCAGATTTATCTTTCTTTGATTTAGAATATGTCGTTTTATAATATTTTGCACGTGTTGGAGAGTACGTGATTTTCTTAAGTATATTGGATACATGCCGCTTTCCTGTTTTCCTAAGCTCATCGGATTTATCGAGCTTTTAAAAAACCGTAAAAAATAGAAAAATCGCCAAAAAAAATTTATTCCATTTTTTAAATGGACGGTTGATGGAGGAGGAGTAACGAGTGCAAAGTTTAATTTCTATTTTTTGCTGAATAATTTCTAGAGGATTTTTATTTTTCTCAACTCTCATTAAAAATATGACACGTGTTGCTTTGTTGCTAATGATAAGGAAGTTCAGGAAGAAAATAACGAATCCCAAAGAAGAAAACAATGACAACTTGAAAAAAAATGTGTTGTAATTATATTGTAGTTGCCCAAATATTGGAAATATCCCTATGGTTTAGTAAAAGTCGTCAAAAAATCGAAAACTAGGTTTTTCCAAAAAATCATTTTCTGCTATAACGAAAAAAAAACATAAAAAATTAACCATAAAATAGAAAAAATCTCAAACAACATATTTCATTCCATTTTTTTAAAAGACGGGAAAGAAAATATGGAAAATTTAAAAAATCTATGGATAAAAGTCGAAATTTTAACGATATAGGATATGAAATAAAAAAATTATGTTTTTTGTACCTTCACTAATGGGAACGAAGGTATACGAGTATAATATTTGCTACGGGCAAAAGTGATACACATCAAAGGAATGACCTAAGACCTCATAGATATTTGCGGAAATCCGTTTTGGGTCATGTCCGTCCGTCCGTCTGTCTGGCTGGAGTAACCTGTCGGAAGGAGTAACCGACCGACTTAAAATTTTTAATGTGAAAATGTTTATCTCAGGCTATGTTAAAAGATGGGTCATATTGGTCCACTCCTTGGAATACCTCCCCCAGAAAAGGTTAACATTTAGTGAAATATTGATTCTTTAATAAATTCTATACTACTTATCGGAATCTTGCGCAATTTCACATATAGTATTAGTTTGTTAGTCGCTATTGCGTTGAGGAAAGTAGCCAAAGCGACCACTTTGCACAAAAAGTTAACGATTTATAACATTGTTTATTGTTCTCTGAAATTAGTCGCAGGAGAGACTAATCTTATTGATCGATATTGCTTTTTAATTAAAATAATTTTTTTTATTACCACTATAATTCTATGTTGTTAATAATAATTTATGTATACGCCTTATAAGCGAACGTGCTAAATACACTCTAATTACTTGTTTCAGTCAATCATTAGACGCGCTTATTGCCGCGGTTTCATAGTATCAACGATACTTTAATGAAGTGTCATTGACTTTGTCATAACAAAATGATTTCGTCGACATCTCGCGTCTTGAACTGATTCTGCATTTGGCTTCCACTGCTATAGCCACTGTCGCCATCACCACCGCCTCGGCGCCCGTGCCACAGCAATTGAAGTGTTTCAATTAACTTAAATGATTGTGTCTTTATGGAATTGTGTTGAGTTTTATGTGATTGTTTTTTTTTTCTACTTTTCTAATGGATTTCTTTAAATGGTATTAATTGAAATATTAATTTTGTTTTTATTTAACAACTGAACACAGTGTTATATCAAAATGTGACAGAAACTTAATCATTTATGGTGATTGTGGTTTTTAATATTATTTTGGATTTATATTTTTCATTTTCTCAAATGCTGACTGGGTTTTGCTAAATAGCTCCCCGGGTCATAGTAATTTAATTTGCAATTGACTTCAGTGAACTGGAATTACGCTCCAGCGAAAGGAACATTGACACAGAGAAGCAATCAACAGCATTCAAAGTGTTAAGGACCTTATGTCCTATGTACGAGTATATCCCTTATTTTGCTTCATGTGGCGCTTATTCGTTTCTACTACTTTATGTCTCTCTAAAATGTTACTGCCCCTAAGGATTTGCTATTAATTACTCGTACTCTCTCATCATTGGCTACCTCTGGATGCGGGCGGGACGGTTGATGGAGGAGGAGTAACGAGTGCAAAGTTTAATTTCTATTTTTTGCTGAATAATTTCTAGAGGATTTATATTTTTCTCAACTCTCATTAAAAATATGACACGTGTTGCTTTGTTGCTAATGATAAGGAAGTTCAGGAAGAAAATAACGAATCATTAATTATTTATAATGCCAACATAAGGAAATTTTAAAATGTGTTTCTTTTTTTTTGATCAGTAAAGAGGAATGAATAGAAACTCTTATCAGAAGACATACAATGATGGTGCTTAGCAAAGGAGAAGATATTTAGTATCTAATGTAATGTCTGTAAAGGTTTTTAAAATATTATTAATTAGTTGTCATTTCACATTGTAGGCAATGAAATTAATTACAATGGGGGAAATCGAAAAACTTCTTCAAAGTTCTTTTAAAGGATGTTAATTGCAACATACCGGCAATTAAGGTAACATGTGAGTGGTATTTTCACACTCTCACCATATGGCAAGGGGAGGGTATAATATCAATTGCTGTTAAAAAAGTGTGACACATAGAAGGAGTGATCTAAGAACTTATATACCAGTATATTCTGGGAGAAATATATTGCAGATTGTTTCAAGACGTCCGATTTATATCCTTCGTTATAAAGGACCTGTGCTGTTTCAGGAATAAATTTTGATTGGGTTGACGGATAAACAAAATTTGCTGTTTATCCGTCAACCCAATGAGGTAATCAATATTTCACTACATTTTGACCCATCGTGGGAGAGGTACTCGAAGGAGTGGACCAACGTAGTCCATCTTTGATCTTAGCCTAAGGAAGAAAAAAATATAACAACACATACCAAATTTGGAGGCAATCGGTGAATCCTGTCGAAAGTTGTTAGTGCACACCAGCCAGACAGACAGACGGACAGGCAAATTACTCAAAATGCCCCAAAACGTATTTTCGCCAAATATTCTTGGGGTCTGTTAGGTCACTGCTTCGATGTGTTACACTTTTGGCCCGCAGCAACGGAGGTGTACCCTCGTTCACACCAACGTGAAATAAACCGGATTATGTTGAAATTCTCTTTTTTCTACAAAATGTGCTATAATTTCTACATTTATCCATAGATTTTCATCAAATAGGCATTGTTTTCTTCGTTAGGAAGCTAACTGGGAGTATTTATTTTGGCGACGTTTTTATATTTTGTAAGGTTTTACTCGTTCCAGCAAAAAACAATTTTTTGGGGAAAAAATCAATGTTTTCTAATTTCTGTTTCTGCATGAAAGTGGTATTTTCAACATTTGTAGTCCTATTGTTTTCCTATGTGTTATTGCGAAATATATAATCAATATGTACAATAATTTTGTCTTCAACTTATTTAAGAGATCAATTACAGAAGATATATTTTCAAAAGATGGGGAATGTCTAAAATCCCGTGGAATTGTATCCTTAAAATAAGGCTAAGGCCTAGGTTAGAAGAGTAAAATATTTCCATTTAATAATCAACATAGTGATTTTTTTATGGATTTAGTAAATAATAAAATATTTATTAAAATAATTTTTTTGGGAGGAATTGCGAAATTTTTTTTATTTAAATTATTATTTTTTTTAATTATTATAAATTTAAATGAATTGAAATTTATAAATTATTTTTATAATAATTTAAAAATTTAGTTTTTATAATATAAATATATAATATACATATAAAATTTATTTTAAAATTTTAATTTTATATTTATATAGATAATAAAAGTTTGACGTATAAGATAATTTACATGTAGATAAATTCGATTTTTCAAATTTTTATTTAATATACATGCAGATAATAATTACGGTATTTATATATAAATAAATTATTTTATTTCATTATATTATTATTATTCCCTCAGCTTAGAGAGGAGGGTATACATATATCATTTGCTACGAGTCAAAAGTGTAACACATCGAAAGAGTGATCTAAGACCCTAAGTATGTTCGGCGGATATTCGTTTTGGGTCATTTTAAGTCGAATGAGAAATGTCCGTCCGTCTGTCTGCTGGCTGGTGCGCACGATAACTCTCGAAAGGCATGCGGTAGTATTTTTCTCTATCTCCGGCTAAGTTCGAAAATGGGACATATTGGTCCATTCCTTCTAGTACCTCCCCCATAAAGGGCAAACTTTTAGTGAAATATTGATTCTTTAATATCTTCTATACTACTTACTCAAATCTTCTGAAATTTCACACATAGTATTAGTTTGCTAGTCGCTAACACGTCAAGAAAAATGGGCGAAGTGGCCGCTTTCTTTTTGGTACCTCCCACACGAATGGGCCACTTTGCACCAAAAGTTAACTGCTTGAAATAGTGTACAGTGTAATGCTTTTATAGTACCTAGAGTCCAGAGAAAAGTGGGCGTTATTGGCACGTCCCTTTTGGCATCTCCCGCACAAATGGACCATTTTGAACCAAAAGTTACAAGCTTATATCTTTAATGCCAATGCATAAAAATACTTGAAATTTCGTGCAGTGTAATGCTTTTATAGTGCCTAGAGTCTAGAGAAAATTGGCCGTTATTGGCACGCCCGTTTTGGTACCTCACAACAAAAGTTAATAGCTTATAACTTCAATACCAGTGCATACAAATACTTGTTATTTTGTTCAATGTAATGTTTTTATACCGGTACATTATTAAATGCAATTTATATTGATAATAAATTAATTAAAAATATATTTACGAATATTTTGTTGGGACTCAAGGTGAGGGATTCATAAGATCTTTCTTACTTGTTAATAATATCAGAATTTAAAAAAAAAATACAAAAAAAAATATTACCATTTAAAATGGTTTTAATGTTTAGGAGACCATATTAAACCACAAAATTGCCCTTTGACATATATGTATTTAGTAAACCAGTGTAATTATTCTATTCAGAGTACTTGACCGCCAACTTTTCGCTTTTAACCTGAAAATCAAAATCAAAGGTTATCATTACTAAAAAATCATAGAAATTGTTGGAATTTTTCGATTTTACTCGTACTAACGGCTGAAATAGTCCTTTTGCCTCTCAGCTTTTTTATTACAAATTAATTTATTTATACAAATTTATATTTCTGAATTGGCTTTTGCTAAATAGATTTTGGATGAGTGTCTGTGAAATTCCCAATCGTAACTAATCTCGGAAGCAAGAACTTAAAAAGAAATCTGTTTTTACCCGATGATTGAGCGTGTTCGTAATATTTTTAACCACATGCTCCCCTTTGATTTACTATATTTACCACATTGTTATTTTTACAAAAATATTCACACATTTTAAATTGCCGATGAAACTTTACTGAAAACACGAATTTTCTCAGTATCTTCCAGTCTAGTACCGATTTGCTGTAACTTATGACCTAACCTAACCTACTGAAAACAGTATTTGCTTTTGCAGAATAAGCATTAGTAAGGAGCCATTGATAATTTTAATATTTTTGCAATACATATTTCAATTTGTATGAAATAATGTTATATTAAATTAAGTAAACGTCTCTATTTCTCACTCGTATTAAAGTTATGCATTTTATTTAAATTTCTAGGTGGTCTTCTGGAAATATCCTCTGACCACACCCCCCTTTCCCCATTTACGTCACCAACACCAACTGTTTGCGCAGCAAAATCCCCCCTCAAAATGATAAAATAATATTTGCCATACTTTACCTTCAACAAGATTTTTGTGGTCTTTTCACATTTGCATTTGAATTTTATACAAGGCCAACGAAACCCCAAAATGCCTGGAAATCGTCGTTCTTTGTTGTTAACCTCAACAAATCAACTTCATCTCTTTCAAACCCTCAGAAAGAGAAGAATATAAACGAAAAAAAAAACAAAAACTGATGTTGTTTTTTTTTTGGCGGGAGGGAGGTGGACTCCAAAAAAGGGTTTTCATCTTCATTTAATTAGAAAATAATTTAATAAGCACAACAACAACAAACCTATCATAAATTTAATGGTAATTAATAAAAAACAACTTGTTGTGATTTCGTTTTATTTTTGTGGTAACCGAAACATGTGCCGCCGAAGTTCAAAGATTTTCGAGTGAATTTAATTGTCATTAGTGGGAGATTTCGAATACCCTAAGGGCTGTTTACACTAAACGATTTATGGTGGAACTTGGAAAGGACATTATTTCCTTAGAGATGAGTTTTTAGAGAACTTCGTGTAATTTTGTTAGACTTAAAGGTAAATAATAAAAATAATAAAACCTTTTTGGGAGCGACATCTATAGGTAGATTGTAAAAAAAATTTTGCTGTGATTTAATCTTCTCTATACAAAATACAAACTGGAAAGATTCAGTTAAAATGCTTAGAAAATGTGGTATTTATCGCTTAAATAAACGTATTTTGGAGCGACCTCTATAGGGTGACTACAATAAAATACGAACCGATTTGTAAAATTTTTGCTGTGAGGAATTCTTGTCAAAATAGAATACAAACTGCAATGTTTCTGCTAAAATGCTTTAAAAATGTGGTATCTAAGGTTCAAAAACAGTTTTTTGGAAGCTATATCAAAACATTGACCGATATGGCCCATTTGCAATTCCAAACGACCTGCAACTATAAGAAGTATGTACAGGTGGCGCAAAAATAATCCTCCTATCAGAAAATGCTACAAATTTTGCGATTGGCCCCTAATGTCAGTTCTGTTTTGACATTTGTGTAGTAAACACATGCGAAATACACGTTAATAAACAATGTTACGCTACACTGCTCCAGAACGCGGAATATTGCTGACTATTTATTTGACCAATAATTTTTTAAATTACAGCCAAAAAACATCGAAAGGTTACTTTTGCGCCACCTTGTATTTCTACCAAATTTGATCGACTAAACTCTATTATTACGGACTGTAGCGTGATTTCAAGAGACAGACGGACATGGCTAAATCGTCTTAGAATTTCACGAATATATATATAGGGTTTTCCAACAAGAGGTGTTATTTTGAATCACCCGGTATTTCGGTAGCTGTCACTTTTGAAGCTTTTATTCTTTGACATTTGACAAGTAGAAACTACGCCATTACTAAAAATGGAACGATACACGATTCAACAACGCATTGAAATTATTAAAATCCGAAAAATCGCAAATAATAGAAATATTTTGACTGATGAGTCCCATTTCCACCTCGGTGCCTACGCCAACAAGCAAAATTGTCGCATCTGGGGCTCGGAAAACGTAAGAGTTTTTGTTAAGAAGCCTCTCCATCCTCAACGTGTGACTGTTTGGTGCGGTTTATGGTCCGGCGGGATCATTGGACCTTACTTTTTTCGAAAATGAGTTTGGATCAACAGTTACGCTGAATGGATTGCTCTATCAAGAGATGATTAATGATTTTTTATGGTCGGAGTTGGATGGTTTTGATCTGGACAACGTTTACTTTCAACAAGACGGCGCTACGTGCCACACAAGCAACGAAACCATTGCTCTGTTACGGGAAAAGTTTCCGGACCGTGTTATCTCTCGAAGAGGTGTTCGCAATTGGCCACCGAGATGTTGTGATTTAACACCTTGCGACTTCTTCCTTTGGGGCCACGTGAAAGGTAAGATCTATGCCAACAGCCCAGCGTCGATTCGAAACCCCAAAGATAGAATTCGTGAGGCTATCGAGGACATATGGCAGCCACTTTGCGATTTGGTTATGAAAAATTTCATGAAAAGGATGTGGTCCTGTAAGCGTAGTCGTGTTGGCCATTTGGCTGATGTTGTTTTTCATTATTAACGGCATACCTTCCTCTTTATTATGAAATAAACATCCGATCATTTATCTCAAAAAATGGCACTTTTCTTTGAATATCAAAATAACACTTATTGTTGGAAAACCCTTTATATATATACTTTATTGGTTCGAAGATCAATATTTCAAGGTGTTGCAAACGCAATGAGAAAGTTAGTGGTGGAGGGTATAAAAAGCAGCCATTCCAATGAAAGTATTTTCGACTTCCTCTTCATTATACCCTCCACCATAGGATGGGGGGTATATATTTATTTTGTCACTTCTTTTTCAACACCACTAAATATTGATCTGAGACCCCATAAAGTATATATTATTAATCGTCGAATTTTAGAAGATTGGAATAAGTAGTATAGAAGTTATTAAAGAATCAATTTTTCACTAAATGTTAACCCTTTGTGGGGGAGGTACTAGAAGTAGTGAGCCAATATAGCCCATCTTCGAACGTAGCCGGAGATAGAGAAAGATATTACCGCATACCAAATTTGAAGTCAATCGGTTACTCCTTTCGATAGTAAACGTTCGTGTCTAACACCAGCCAGCAAACGGACGGACATAGCTCAAATGACTTAAAATGACCCAACAAGGATTTCCGCCAAACATACTTAGGGTCTTAGGTCACTCCTACGATGTATTACACTTATGGTTCGTAGCAAATGATATATGCCCTCCTCTCTAGGGTGAGGGGGCAAAAAGCGGTAAAAAAAACTTTGCACACTTTCATAAAATAGTGTGCCTCAATCTACACAAAAATCATGTTTTTATACCCTCCACCATAGGATGGCGGTATATTCATTTTGTCTCGGCGTTTGTAAAACCTCTAAATATTGATCGGAGACCCCATAAAGTATATATAGCGTGATCCATTTCGAGGTTCCCCACTTTGTTAAAGAAAAAAACACAGAAAATTCAAATTGAATAGGGAATATTTATTATCATTTGAAAGAACATTCTTTGGCATTTATTTTTTGAAGAGTATGTCTATCAAATGTTGGCCGCGGCTACGTCTCAGATGGTCCATCCGTTGAGTCCAATTTTCGATAACTCGTTCGAGCATTTCGACTGGTAAGTGGCGAAATGCTCGAACGATTACATATCCCCACAGGAAAAAGTCTAACGGTGTGAAATTACACGATCTTGGTGGCCAATCAACCGCCCCAAAACGTGAAATTATCTGCTCACCTAAGTGTTCTCTCAATTGATTGATGCGATGTGTGGGAAGTGGCGCCGTCTTGTTAAAACCAAATGTCGCCGAGATCACGAGCTTCAATTTCAGGCATCAAATATTCGGTTATAGTGGCACGATAACGGTCGCCATTGACGGTTACGTTCTCACCGGCATAATTTTGAAAGAAAATGGACCGATGATTCCGGTACTTCGGATCGGGAATCGGTCAATGGCAAAAATATAGCTCTTAACGAGCTCATGGGCATCAAGGCCGTGCGTGGGTCGACTGGAAAGTGTTTTTTTTTTGGATTTAAAAAAAATGGACTTAGCGCAATTGTCGAACGATTATTTTGATAATAAAACTGAATAATTTGTAAACGTTGTTCAGGCGTAAGTCTTTCCATGATGAAATGCCAAACAATACTTAACAAAAATAACATGACAGCATGACACGACTCACACGTGATCTGTCAAAAAAGGCTATTGAAAAAAGTATCTTTACTTAGATCACGCTATATATTCTTAATCGTCTTCAAATTCTAAGACGATTTAGCCATGTCCGTCTGTCCGTCCGTCCGTCTGTTGTAATCACGCTACAATCTATAATACTTGAGCTAGGTTGCTGAAATTTGGTATAGATACTTCCTATAGCTGCAGGTAACTTTGGATTGAAAATGGGCTATATCGGTTCATTTTGATATAGCCCTACTGTATAGCATCTGTCCGATTTGACTTCTTAACGCCACAAATGTCAACTGATCGGGCTGAAAATTGGTAACTCAGGTTAATTTATACCCGCAATCGCACCCTCACACGAAGAACGATAGCCATAGGTCCATGTTTTGATATAGCCCCCATACAATGGTCCCTCTAGATTTTACTTCTTAACGGAACAAAAACCACAAAATTTCAACGAATCGGGGTGAAATTTTGTAATATGACTTTATTTGTGCCCGAAACCATTCACATGCTATCCATGGTGAAGGGTATATAAGATTCGGCCATTGTCGAACTTAACGCTTTTACTTGTTAGGTCTCGAAAACAAAAATTTCCCATACATACAACATATGGTATAAATTCTCCATAATTCACTCTCCATTGCAGATCGCAGTAATTTGTAAAATTGCCATAGTTTTAATTGAGATTTGTATTAGATTTGCATAAATTACAAAATTTTCCAAAAACAACCTCATTTATCATGAAATTTGATTGCTGCAGTAAGTACTGCATTTACGCAAGCACACATGGCAATGCGGGGTAACGCCTTCCATTGAAGTGAAATCAAACATTTTGTAATTCAATTCGCACCCGGCGCCTTTTGAATTTTCCCAACACAATCTGTTTAGTTGGCGCTTTGGCGGAATGATGGATGTGCTTATTCATGTGAGCGGCAGAGTTGTTTGTAATGCAATGCTAACACTAAACTAACTGAAAGGCTGTTTGTTTTAACCATTTATCAATTGGCAATTGGTCAGAGGCCACCAATTGATTCGCTTCCCCCCACAAATACATGGTAGGGAAGTCTCCCCCACCTCACAAGGACTTCCTCCTTCTATAGGAATTTTATAGAAGCCATGCATTCAATAGTGTTTAAATGACAATTACCATTAGAGCGAACATCAATGCCAACACACAAGCCTCAGTCAGCGTTGGCATCAATATCATTAGTATCATCGGCAGCTTCCTCATCGATACAGTGTTCTTGCTGATGCTGCTGCAGCTTTGAATGGCACTGGAAGTTGGAAGGGGGTAGTGGGTGGTATTTGGTGGGTGGTGAAGAGTGAAACTGCTGATGGTTTAATGAGAATGGTGTTTGGCTTCGACTCATGTTCGCTGTGGCATTTTTGCTGGCCGCAAAAACGCGTTGCTGTGCCAGAAAGCAACACCAACTATTATTGTGCACGAGCAATATTGTTGCTGTGCTGTTGTTCCTGATGTTTTTGTTGTTGTTGTCGTCGTCCATGTATCCCCCGCATAATTATTATTGATTTCAATTGAGAGTGGGTCTGGTCCGTTCGTCTCTTAACGATGCTTGGTTGGTGTTCTTCACTTGGCATATCGTTTTGGACAGATCGTCGTACTATAATGAACGTTGTTGTTGCCGTTGTTATCCTTGTTTTCCTGTTGTCATTGTTATTGCTTGGGGGAAAACAATAAGGTGTTTTTGTTCATTAAGCCGAACAGGATTTATGGACACTTTTGAATCAGTGCCAGTGTTTCGAAAATAGATCCTCTTGTTTAACAAATACTCGTACATAATACATATACATATACAAAAAATAATTAAATATTTACTTTGTTGTGACCGGCCAGCAAATGAAAATTTTCTGGAATGAGAAATAAAAACGTGTCAGTCGACGATAAAACTCAGAACAGTGAATTTATAATTGAATTATTAATAAGTAGTGGTGAACCAGCAGACATTTTAATCTATAGGTCAAGTCTTTTAGAAAATTTTGTGTGGGAGTGAGAAAGTGTAGAAATGTACTACACGCAATCATATCGCTCATTTAGAAAAATAACGTAACAACTCAAAATATGACATTTCACTTGGGTTTGATTTGTGCATTTGTCAACACAGCCAAATTCGGCGAAAATCGGTTCAGATTTAGATATAGTCCCCAATTATATGTTACGCCCGATTTGACATATAAGCGCTGTAGAAACCTTTCTTTTATTCGATCAGTACGAAATTCGGCAGAGAGAGGTTTCTTATTATATGTATGAACGCTGCCAAATTTAGGGAAAATCGGTTCAGATTTAGATATAGCCCCCATATATATGTTTCACCCGATTTGACATGTAAGCGCTGTAGAAACCTTGTTTTATATCCGATCAGTACGAAATTCGGCGGAGAGAGTTTTCTTATTACATGTATGAGTATGAACACTGCCAAATTCTTATCGCAATGTCGGCCCCGCCCGACTTTCTGTCTTTCCTTACTGGATTTTGTTCTCGGTTTTTAGGTCTCGGTTACAAATACATTTTCTGTTGCATAGTGTTACCAAACGCATTAAAAAAAATTTTCCTTTTAAAAAAATTCACAAAAATATTTGTTTTCATTTTTATCAAAAACTATGTTTTTATTTAATTTAATTTTTTTCCTCAAACGAAAGCTTAGGCATTTTCCTCTAAGATCCCTGTGGTCTATTAGTTCGGTGGGGCCTGTTTATCTATGAAAATAAAGAAAAACATCCCAAAAAATAGAGACATTATAGCATAACTCGAGAACCATTTATCCTAATTGGTCCAGGAAAGCTTTAAAGAATCCTTAATTAAGTAGCCTTCATCTTCTTCTTCTGGAGCGCACGATAGCTCTCGAAAGGCGTAACGACTGACTTCATTCAATTAAATTTTTTCTATCACAGGCTAAGTTTAAAGATGGCCTACATTACTCCTTCAGGTACCTCAACCACAAAGTGTTAAAATTTATTGAAAAATTTATTCATTAATACCTTCTATACGAGGGTTGCTATTTATATTTCGGTCCTGTAAATGCTGGTGTTGCCAGATGAAAACTGGAACTTCCATTGGAAAGTATGACATTTTTTAGCATAACTTCACTCAGACCGTTTTGTCATTTGAGCGCGAATTGTTTTGGTTACAGTGTGTGAAAATTCACCTCCAAAATATGGTTTTTGTACGCTGCAACAGCTGCTTCAGGCGTCGAAAAACGTTGACCAAGCAGTTTTTTCTTGATGTGAGTGAATAAGAAGAAGTCATTGGGTGTCAAATCAGGGCTGTACGGCGGATGACCCATCAATTCGACGTTTTGGCCGGTCAAAAAGGCGCTGGTTTGAGCCGATGTGTGAGAGCTCGCATTGTCACGGTGCACAATGATTCGTCTTCTCTTGTTCGTTTTTCGAATTTCTCCGAAGACTTCAGGCAAACAAATTGTGGTGTACCACTCAGAATTGACCGTCCTACGTTGCTCAAGCGTCAGACCCACACGGTCGATTGCTGTTTTGTTTCGGGCTCATATGCCTAGATCCAAGAATCGTCACCTGTGACGATATTATAAAGGTTTTTTGAAGCACGGCGATCGTATTTTTTAAAAATTTCTTTGCACCAATCGACACGAGCCTTTTTTGAGCGATTGTCAAATTGTGCGGGGTCCAACGACAACAAACCTTTTTTCGACCAGGTGTTCATGCAATATCGAATATATGCTGGTGGAAGAAATGTCCAAGGATGCCTCTATATCACGGTATGTCACATGACAATGTTGCATTATCAGTTGACGCACGGCATCAATGTTCTCTGGCACAACGGCCGTTTTTGGACGACCTTCACGACCTTCGTCCTTGAGCGAGCGTCGGGCACGATTGAATTCATTAAACCAGTTTTTCACAGTGCTAAGTTCATCGACGCACTCTTGTCGTGATAATCCACGTCGAAAGTTGTGGAAAATGATCGCGCGAAAATGTTCTCGAGTTAATTCCATTGTTTTCCAAATTATTTTTTTTTTGGACGTGTGTCAAAACGTTCTGAGTACGTTTATGCTAAAAAAATGTCAAACTTTCCAATGGAAACGTCAGATGGTACCAGGCAACACTTAGTGCTGCCGAGGCCAGAAATATATATGGCGACCCTCGTAGTATACGAGGGCTGCTCGTAGTATACTCGTAGCACTTTAGAGTGGCTTCAAAAAAATTGCCGATGTCAAAGCTTATATGAAAATTTGGTATGTTTTATGTATATCCCCAAATTATTTCGTTTCCGGCGATTGACAATTTTCGGTGCAAAATTCTTTCTGCTGTCGAACATTGTGCTAAACATTCCAATATGACGGCCACTTTTCCATGTTTTTAATTAAATTTTTAATAGATTTTTATAAATTGTCAATAACTTATAAAATTCTTGTTTTTAGAGGTTATTAGAATCGCGAATCGCTGAAAATTTGGCAATCGCAGGAACGAAACATTTCTTTAAAATGCATAAAACATTCCAAACTTGCTTATAAGCATTGAACATCAACAATTTTTTTCCACACAAATGAAGCCACTATACTATATCATATTTTACTTTTTTTTTGTTTTCACACAAAGCCGTCAAATTTGCTCATAATTATCACTCGCGAAGATGAAAAATAATTATTTTTCTTTTGAACTTAAAAGCACTGCACATTGTGTTTACATTTCAACAAGTAAAATAAGAAGCTATAGAGATGACCTATTTACTTACAAGTATATATATATATATATGTAGAAACCACATTGATTTGTGGTCTATTTGTTGGATACCACATAACTACTTGTAGTGTGGAGGTTCTATTACAAGTTTACATTTAGACAGGGTGCAGCAAAAGTTAGAACTCAATGTAATCGAATTGAGTTTTCATATCAAACTCATATTTGAAGTAAATAAAAAGTGTTTGGAATTATTTTTCTCAAGGCACAGCTCTGGACAAACATGTTTAATTTCTTTTCGTCACTCTCTGTATATTAGGTGTGTTTTCGTTTCCCCATAATCGCTTAATTTGCATTGGTAGCTAAACAATTGCAAACGATAATAGTTACCCTTAGAGTTTCTCGCTTGTATTCCTATCTTAACCGTGTTCGATCTGGCCAAAGTGAAATTGTACATTTGTCAAAGTGCTAAACTAAAATCGTTAGCTTTTAACGAAAATACGCCTATTGTACTTTACAAAGTTCTTTTTAGAAATTCTGTTTGCAATTTTTTCTAACTGTTGTGGTTTTGTCATCCCCATCTCATCATCTGCTTCTGCTTGCCCACTACATATTGTAATATTGATCTATTTCGCTGATGAATTGCGAGTATCTGGATACCTCAATGTAAATTTGTAAACTGGACTGTGTGCCTTCTGTAGTTTAGCAATTGTCAGTTTTGCTATTGGCGTTTTATTCGCCCCGCAACGCTTATGTAAAAAAAAATATGACGCTCCAAGCGTGGAAGGCGAGATAGATAGCCGGCGTAAATACGCAATTGTTGATGTGGGCTAGGCAATGGGCATGAAACACACAACAACGAATGCAAAGCTAGAAAAGAAATTAAAAATACAATGACGCAGATAAATTGAAAAATCAAAACATTGTGAGGAAATGCTAGAAACGTCACCAAAACCGCTGGTCTTGTCAATAAAATGTAAATGCGGTGTTGAAGGCTAAGGCAAGCCCTATTGCAAAAAGATCGCTAAAGAAATTGCGAGGGTAGTCAACTGAGTTATTTTCATAATTAATACGAATATTAAGTAAGTCATAGGAGTGATGACATAATGTAAATGTAAAATGTATACATTTAAAGGAAAACATACAGAGTGTACAAATATCATTCTACAGAGATTAAATTGTATATGGTCATCAGAAATACAGAAGAGTCAATGAGCCGAAAAATCTAACATTTTTTTATTGATAGGTAACACTAGTTTACAAAAAGTTTGCCGAAGGGCTGTGCTTAATTTAACATTCTACCCTGAATAATGAATTCGGCTTTGATTTAGCGCAAAAGATTAATTCAATTACATGTTTGTAATTATGTTACACTACAGAGTACAACACAAGATTTTGGGACGCAATTCTGAAAATTGAACGTGAAAGTAGCCCCAATAATAGGAACTTCTGCAAAAATGCAAACAAAGTTATAAAATATCTGTGAGTAAAAAATTTAAAAATACGTACACATATACGTAATACGTATAAAATATAACATTTTTGCGATTTGTAAGGCACTGGATGCACTTTTTTCGGGTAAGTTTTGTTCCGCATTTTTTTCTCCTGTTCAATATCTACAACTTCGCTTCAGACACATATTATTTTCTCGTACGGTATACCGAGAAATGAGTATAGAAAAAGGGCTAAAAATCCACATTGAACAAAAAAAAAACAAAAATTCGTATGGCCATTAATTTATTAATTGAGCCAACTTGACTAAACGAATGATGCAGAAGTTCTTATTGTTGGGGCTACTTTCACGTCCAATTCTCAGAATTCTCAATGAGCTGAAAAATGCTGTACTGGTTTATTAGATGTATCGATACTGCATAAAGTGATCACATAAATTTCGATAAATATTTGTTATTAAAATTCGAATTTTTGAATGTTCAAGAAATTTTTTATTAGTTTTGTCATTACTAATTTGTGGAAGATATCCTCCTCTATATCCTCCGATTTGCCGTGTTAATCATGGATTGCAGTAAGCATTTATCGAGCAGTACTTAAGATGCTTTAAATACATGAAGCCTTTGTGTTTAGTCTAGTGTACTTCCTATTAGAAGCCAACAGCAATAAACGCAGAAACATCATATTTTCCCAATATCCAAAATAGTTTTTATGACACCCCTTTTATTTAAATTTCCCAATGCCTGTATTTATTTCAGTAATAAAGTTTTAAAACCACTCACACTACACACGTTCGTTGATCCGTTCTTATTAGCCTTTTTACTTTCTTCTACTACCGATTCACTAGAACTGATTCAAAAACTGAAACTTCTCTGGTACAAATGAAAACGAGCTCATCCTATAAAATAAAACGACATCTTTAATATTATTTAAAAAAAATAACGAAAAACAAAGACAACTGATATTTAATTCAAAGTCATCAAAGATGGCAAATAATTAAGGTCCTACAATAAAAATATGACTTGTAAGTAAATTTGTAAATCTTATATCCAAAATCATTAAAATTATTGATGTTTATCCTAAAATTGCTGACAAATGCCAATGATCAATGAATTTTTCATTGATTTAAAGGCATCTTAGAAAGTAACACTAAAGTCAACATGTACGAGTACATAATATTAAGGATATTTTATCATGAAAATAAAAGCAATTTCTTTTAAACGAATGAAAATTTAATTAAAATCGAGTAAACTATCTTAAATTTAATAAAATTTGTTCTTCAAACAACGACAGAATAAGTTCTTAGTTTAAGGGCAACAGTGTCTTTAGTTTCAAGCCAATCCAGCAAAAATCTACTTTTATAGTAAACCACTGTTTCTACGTGAAAGAGATATAACCACCAATTGCCTTAAACTTACTGCGTACTCCGGCTCTATTGGGCTTATACATACATAAAAAATAGTCCCAATAATAACACTATGCAACAAATGAACACTTTTTGAAAAATACACGGACTTGACAGTATAGGTTCGATTCTATAACAAAAGGGTAGAATAACCCTATACCCGCTTTGGCAAAATTGGTGACCAATTTTTTTTATGGGCGCCCAAAGTTTCTGAAAATAAATGGGTCCCTCGAAAAAGGTTTCATCAGCTTTTGTCCAACAACTAATTCAGACTACCGCTTAACTATATTTGGCAATAATGTAGTTGAGAATATGCTAAGATATATCTACTCGCCTTGGACTATCATTTGGTAAAAAAACCCAGCATCAAGCCCAGCTACTGAATGACAATTAAATGCCTGTTTATGATAATTGATAAAGAACATCAGAAAACATTTATCCAATTAATACATTCCTTGGAATTTTGGTCCACTCAAAACAATTCAATTCCGAAAATCCACCTACAACATTTTCTACAGAATAGTAGGATTATAGTGGTTTCACTTTATCCCATGGGAATGGGTAATGAATGCATTTTTATGCAATATTTGCCATTTGGAAAAATGTCAAATAAATATTTACTCTATAAAATTTCATTGTTATTCCATCTCTTTCTCTCCCGCTCTAATTAATGCCAACATGATTTAATGATAAATCCTAAAAACCTAAAGCACGGCACATTTTAGAATATTTAATGGCTAAGCTGTGGGAAAAAAGAGCATATTTGCCATTTTTAATTGGAAATTATTTAAGTAAATATTTGAAAAACGAATGAATTTTGTTAACATTTCCCATAAAATATAATAATAACATAACCGCATACATTTCGAATATGCGTCATGGCAGGCATTGAGGGTGCAACGGGTCGATAGAGGGTGTGCGATGGCCGGATAAATTGTGTACTTAATATTTTCTCAATAATTGTTATCGATTATTATTCTGTTGACAAACGCACCCACCACACAACCATACAACTACAACAAAAATATCAACAAATATTGAGATATTCTAATGGGGATTTTATTTAAATTTTTGAAAATTATTCCTGTCGTCGTCCTTGCTGTCATTGTTGTTGTTGTTGTAGACGTTTGTATTAAATGAAAATCACATTCAGTTGTGTCTGTCTACCACGAGCGCCACAAGCAGTCATTGCCATAAATTGAAATTTCATGCCAATGCCAAGAAGACGTACGACGAACGATAGATACAATACCACCAATCAGTCTGAAAACAGACGTACAGACAGCAGCGCTCCTTTTCCAATTGTATTCGGCGATAACAATAATATTGCACCCTCACACGCACACCTACGCAAGGACCTTTATTAGGATCATTCCCTTTTTAGGTTTGTGTTGATTTGAGTGGATATCTGGAAGATACACTTTTCTAATGTGAATATGGGCGTGTATTATGCGTACGTGTGTGTTGGAGTATTTTTGCCTTTGTGCAGAAAAAGTTATGAGAAATTGCAAATATTGTTTATTCTTCACAAAAGAAGTGGAGTTCAATGTAAGTTTACTCATAGGTTTTTTCTAACTTCTGGAAAACCGCTAAAGTTAATACGAGTATTACACATTCCTTGGAATTGCAATCACTTTAAACTTTCTCTTAAATATCTTCTCGCACTAGAGAAGAAACAACTGTCTACGTTAGTGTCAGCTCTAAGAGAACACTGCTTGATCGGCGAACATGAGAGGAGCTCTGGGATGAGTAAGAAGTGGTGTGCATTGAGCATCTGCTTTGTTCCTGTATTGTATAAACGACGATATACTGAACTCGGCCTTTTTAGGAAGTCTGAAAGATATGGACGCTACCGATACTCGAATTATTGATATCTTAGTGAATCAACTCCGCCCTCGTCTCTAAGCTTAGCTAAAATTTCTCTCCAAAAACAGACTGTACTCGGTACTCGAACTCATCGAGTTGTATGATTGTACGAAAGGTGTATCAAATTCGACGCGTAGTTCGTTTCACGTGTTTTGACATTCGTTTAGAGTTGTTCTTGTTGAATATTCGCTAACAGAAACAAACGCAGCGAAAGAAAAAGTTTTGGGTTTCCTGTTCAGTTCTGTTCGGTTCTGTTTTTTATATCCATGTGACATATTTTCTTCTCGAGTGGCATTCGGTTTCGTTGGTGTACTTGCTGCTGTTGCTGTTTTTTGTTGTATATTACTAAAGGGCCTTTAACTTGTGATTGCATATCTAAAGTGGATGTGGAAAAGGAATAAGAAAGTTTTCTCAACATCCGTTTGTCATCGTAAGTAAAGCAACCACCAGGGCAGGGGGAATGGGGAGAGGAGGAGGAGGTAACGTGGAAAACGTTAGTTCCAAGAATCTATTGCATAAGTGGTGAGTGAAGGTTTGTGGGAGGCAGAACATCTGGAAATATTCTGCTCCAATTGGTCTTGTTGTCGTTGTCGTTTTCGTTGGCGTTGTTGTTGTTGTCGGTTGCTGGGTTCGGTTGGTTCTTTACTTGTTTGGCTCTGAAGCTTTGATTTCAATTGAATTTTAAATGATACTCATCATCAAAATGTAAAAGAGACACATTAATGTTATTACCTTTCAAAAAAGAAATTGTATAAGAAAAATATAAACTTTACATTCTTTTGCTTATTTCGTTTTTTGTTTCATTTGCTTCCATTTCGTTTGAGGCAAGGTTGCGGCTGCTGTTGTTTTTTGTAATGATGAGATAAACACGAAACGAGAAATTGCTAAGTAAACATCATTTACAATTTATTGGAGTTTAAGAAGAGAATAAATGCAAAAATATTCTTTTGTCAAAGTTCGAAGTTGTTCTTTGAAAGTTTTAAAATTTTAGTACATCATACATTCAAAATTTTTTATATCATATTCAGCATAATCTAACATACTCATATATAAGTGCCACCATGATATATTAAATTAGGACCACACAGTGTTTATATAAATTACATGGTTTTCCAATAAAAGTGTTATGATCTCTTTGAAAAAAGCACACTTATTGTTAAGGAAATTCAAAAGTTTTTTATTTAATGTGAAGTACAATCGATACAATTAAGTTCTAAATGAACCGTCATTCAAATGGCCTCCACGACTTCTTCTGTAGGAACGAATTCGATGAACCCAATTTTCGAGCACTTTTTCCACTAAATCAAGTCGTATGTCATGAATGGCACGTTCAATATTGGCTTGTAAAGCTTAAAGAGAGTCTGGTTTATTTCGAAAGACCAATGACTTCAAATAACCCCACAAGAAATAGTCTAATGGTGTTAAATCACAACTTCTTGGAGGCCATTCAATATCACAATTTCTTGAAATAATCGAATCTCCAAACATTTCTCGCAACAGTTCAATTGTTTCATTTGCTGTGTGGCACGTAGCCACAATCGGTCAATGGCAAAAATATAGCTCTTAACGAGAGCTAAAATATTGCTCATGGGTGTCAAGGTCGTAGGTTGACTGGAAAGTGTTTTTTTTTTTTTAATTTAAAAAAAATGGACCTGGCATCATTTTCAAATGTGAACGGAATGTTTAGCTCTAGCTCCTTAACGGTACGTCGGAGCGGGAATCGGTCAATGGAAAAAATATATCTCTTAACGAGAGCTAAAATATTGTTCATGGGTGTCAAGGTCGTAGGTCGACTGGAAAGTGTTTTTTTGGATTAAAAAAACGGACTTACCGCACGAAAAGTTACAATTGGAGAACGATTATTTTGATAATAAAACGGAATAATTTGTAAACGTTGTTCTTGCGTATATCTTTCTATGATAAAATTGTAAACACTACTGAATACAATGAAAATCATGACATATTACAAATGGCCGAAACATCACTTCAAAATCATATCATCCCTATTGGAAAACCAGTTATTATAATTGTTAATAAGAGGATACAACTCGAATTTGACTAAAGCTGACTGAAAATATTTAATTTAAATTACATTATTTAAATCGCGTCAGTTTCGTATTCTGATAGAAAACTGTGACATTTTTACAGAAAATTAAAAAAAACTAGTAAGGAAAAGCTAAAATCGGGCGGTACCGACTATATGATACCCTACACCACTCTAGTATGATTGGATAACAATGAAATATCCAAAGTATACTTCAATTAATATTGTTTACAAAATTTACGTATCGAACCTCCATTTTAAAACAAGCTAAGTCGACTTAGCATACTTTTAGGGAGATTGCATTTTTAATTTCTAAATATTCCAAAATATATTCAGTAAAAATTTGGTGTTTATCCGTCAATCCAATCAAAAGATATTCACAAAACAGTACAGGTCATTCGATTTGCATTATAAAGGAATTCCACACAAATTTAAAAAAATCACCAAACTTTGATCGCCTCTCCTGCAAAACTACCATTTTGCACTTAGCTAGTTTAGAATGGAGGTATCGATATGTACGCCTCTGCCTCTGTAGCCAAATCGGACGAAACATATATATGGGAGCTATATCTAAATCTGAATCGATTTTCTTACAATTTGGCAATGTTGATCCATAGATCAACAAACTCTAGCGTGCTAAATGTCAAAACAGTTGAATGTAAAATACAGCGTCTATAAGGATAAAGGGCCAAATCGGACGAAACATATATGGGAGCTGTATCTAAATTTGAATCGATTCAACCAATTTCTAAAGGGTACTCTCCAGATGCGAAAGACTCCTTGCTGCAAAATTTCAGCGTGATAGCAGTGAAATTGCGACGTGTACTCAGCGAACAGCATAAGATGGACAGACGGACAGACATGATTAAATCGACTCAGCTAGTGATTCTGAGTCGATCGTTATACTTTAAGGTGGTTCTAGCTGTAGTATTTCTAGGTGTTACAAACATCTGCCATTAAACAAACCTATACCACAGTATGGTATAGGGTGTATAGTTGGATTTTTTCAATTTTTTAGGTTATCTTAAAAAGTACTAAATTATAGGGCTTCATCCCTGTATATGTTAACTGTGCACAAACAGCAGCATTGATAGAAAAGTGGTATTTTACAGATAACTATTAGTAGAAGAAAGGCGTTTCGGACGTTACGAAAAATTGCTAACATTGCGTTACGGACATGACAAAATGTTCTTCGTTTTCAGTACTAGGAAGAATATTTGATTGTTTTTAAGCCATTTGCAGCGAATGTTCCCAAATATTATATAGAAGTCTCAAAATTGTTTTAAAACCAACAATCCATTAACGACTCAACTCATTAAGGCGAACATAGAGCAAGAAAGAGCCAGAAATGTCAGTGAAAATGTGAGTGTATGTGTCGTAAGTGTGACGCAGGTGTGAGTGCATGCGTCGTATGTGTGAACACGTACACGAGTTTGATGTCAAGCATTTTGATCGTCTGCGGGCCCCAGAACGTACCCCGTCTTCGGATACAAATTTAAAATTTTTTTTGATCTTTCAAATGTGATAACTTCAACGTATATATAGCGTTTAGTGGGATTTAAATGTACGTTCGAATGAAACAAAACACATTTTTTAAATTTGAATTTGTTACAAAAGGGAAGTTTTGTGGCGCACGCTACAAAAGTGGAAGTAACATTGAAATGTGTTTTCTTAATTTTTAGCAAAATTTAGCATAAGAAAGCGCAAAATACCTAAAAAAATGATGAATATAAGATAATTCTAAATAACTTATTTGAGTAAAATTGTTTTGTCGTTTTTTATAAAAAGCCGTAAATCTATCTATAGGGTGACTATAACAAAATATGAACCGATTTGTAAAATGTTTCCAGTGATGAATTCTTGTCAAAATAGAATATAAACTACAAAGTTTCTGCTAAATTGCTTTAAAAATGAGGTATCTATTGTTCAAAACCCGTATTTTGGAGCGACCTCTATTGGGGAGCTATATCAAAGCATTGACCGATATGGCCCATTTGCAAGGCTGTTTTTGGGATTGCCCATATATCATTTGCTACGTGCAAAAATTGTATCACATCGAAGGAGTGTGATTTTTAAGGCAAAAATGTTCCGCATTTTTTTCCTGCTATTTAATATCTACAACTTTTTTTGCTTCAGACACAAAAGAGTTATTCCGTACGGTATATCAAGAAAAAATATAGAAAAAGTGCTAAAAATCCACCTTGAGCAAAAAAAATTCGTATGGCCGTTAAATTATTAATTGAGCCAACTTAACAAACGAATGATGTTCTTATTTTTGGAACTGCATTCACGTGCAATTCTCAGAATTGAGTCCCAAATCAATGAGCTGAAAAATTATGAACTGTGTTATACATTTAACCACAGATTTTCTCAAATAGGCAAAATTTATTTTTCTATTTCTTTAACAACAACCACTGCTTCTACCCGAAAGGGATATTTCCAACATTTGTAGCCCTCATAAGCTCTATTGGGCTAATACTTCAAAAATTATAGTCCAAATACCAAATGAGTTTTCCATGAAAATTGGAATTAAAAAAAAAATTACATACAATATTTTTAAATATTCTTTTAGTGTTTAGGACACCATATCACACTAGAAAATTTGATGTACAACTTTTCGACAAAATTTTTATATACAAGTGTGATCACTTGTAATGATAAAACGAAAGTCCTGAAACATTCCACGAGACAATAGCTCGTGTAGTCTCTAAGCAAAAGCAAGAGGCGGTCCAAGTAGTTACGCGCTTCTCACCCAGAAATGGAGCAAGTAGCACCACACGAGTAAACCGACTGAATTATAGTCTCACTTTCTGAGAAATATGATTTAGAATTTTTGTATTTTGCCGTATGGAATCGAATGTTTTCCTCTTACAAATCCAATTATAACTCCCGTTCAATTGTCCCAATCGCCAACCATTGACTTGTTCCAACTGTTTCGTTGATTTGTCAACTACAATGGTAGAGATCACAGATAAAGTTTCACTCTCTACATATTGGATAGTCATTAATAAAGTGTTCTCAGTTGCACTTTCTAATTTGTTTAACAATTAACCTTTCAAACTAACCAATAGCACAGAACTTCAATTTCGTTATCAAAGAGCTTCCATTTAGAAAATTAAAAAGCTATCAAAACCACTTACACCCTTTTAACAATTGTCCTTTTTTCACTTGGGTTAATCTCCAAGAAGAGAGTTCCAAGAAGATACCTCCATCACCATCTAACTATTTGTAAAATATACCTGCTACACCTCTCCTTGGGCATCCTTTGGTCTACAGTGACTGTAGGTTTTCCGAACAAATATTGTCCCAACACAACCACATTTTAGTTTTATCGATTTGTGTGGAAACAAAAAAAAAAAATAATAGAAACTTACTTGAATAGTGACTTCTAGGAAAACGGGAGATTCCTTTGGTTTCCATCTTGGTCGCTTGCTGGCAATGACTTTGTGGGGTTGTTGTGGCGGAGGCGCTGCGTAAGTTATTCTATTTATTATGCAAAAATCGTTTACGATATCACATTTTGCCTATTTGTAGTTGTTGTGGGATGAGTTGTTGGTTTGATACTGGTTGGCCAATGGAGTTAAATAAGTTATCAATTGTGGTTGAGACTACATACAGCCAGCTTCCTCGGCGGGTATCTAAGGGCAGGAGCAATAGGTGCAGCAGCCCCGCGCCCTTAATACAGCAAAAGAAAACTGCATAGATTTTATTCTATAGATTAAGTACTTTATTGTCTTTACGAAGTATATTCTTTCCTACGGATATACTCGTACAAGTATTCCTTTGTATTGCCTCTTGACTTGGCTGCAGCGCCAAGTTAGTTTGTTAGTAGCCGGTATTTAATGAATATGAATAAAGTTCTATTGTTTCTCTCTCTCTCCCTCTCTCCCTCTCTCCCTCTCTCCCTCTCTCCCTCTCTCCCTCTCTCCCTCTCTCCCTCTCTCCCTCTCTGTCCCATCCGGCCCATTCTCCTGGTTGACTTATTAACTTGTGGTTAAGACAATTTAGCCTAAGTTTTAGTCTATTGTTTCGATGTCGTCTGGTATTGCTTGAATTAACTTTATATTGAAATTTATTTCTAAATGGCTCAATTATTTGGCGAAAGGACAAAGGCGATGTTTTCTTCTTTGTTTCATACACTTCCATTTTATCTTCCATTGGGCATTGTATGGGGACATACAAGTGGTTATATTAAGTTTGTCATTTTGTTTTCTTTACTTATCTATGGGTGAAAATATATGTGTATATTTGTACAATAGACTTTAAAAGCATTCCGTTGGCGAATATGTTTTCTGCAAATTTCTTATTTGATTTTTCTGAGGGTGAGTGTATCCTTCAGCCGATTTTCTCAGCTGAAACTTTTTTTACTTATTTAGATTGTGTTCATGTACATAAATTCAAATATATTCCTGGCAATCCTTGGCTTACAGTAGCGTTAACCTCATTTGAGTCTGTTGTATGTCTAATAATCCCATCACTCTAGTACGAGTATTCCAAGGGTCAATGTATAAAGGACAATGGTTTACACCATTTTTTGATGCATATCTATGTAAAATTCGGTTGTCAAAAACCGACTTTTCCGCCAATCGAATTTTTGTTGTTGACAGCACCATCATTTTAATAGCTATAGCCCTGCAATTCAATTATTGGCCACAACTGTAAAAAACATGTATAAGTAGCAACCACTACAAATGCTCAATTCTTTTGAGGCAGTACGTCAGTGATTTTTTCATTCCATATAGAAACCTTAGAAACTAATCTCAGGATTAACTTTTCATATTAATTAAATTCTTGTTCTATAATCTATATTGCCACAAATAACATTCCTGCTAACATTATCATCCCCATAGCGATATAATCCTTGACATAAAATCTCAATATTTCATCAATCTAATGAATTCATAGGATGTGCTATGAGTATAAAAATAAATGTGATTATTTCCTCTGCCTTGATGTTGTTAGCGGACATCAACATCATTCGGGCTAAATGTGTGTCGTTCCGTATTGGCAGAGAATCCCGCACAAAGACAAATTATCTGTTGAATCGATTAAAATTCATCAACATGATTTCTTCCCAGTCCTCCCGCTGCCCGCCCTTTCTATCTACCTCGCCAAATAAGTTATTTTCGTTCGCTGTCCAATGCTAATATGATAAAAATAACGATACCAAACAAAACCTCAGACCCCCTCCACCCCATCAGTTGACCTTGGTAGCGTTGTAGTTAGTGGCCATATGAGAAGGATGTGTTTGTTGTTCCAATATTCCAAGAGTCCTTTGTTAATATGGCTGTTGTTCATATTTTCACTTCACACTGTGAAACCAGAAACAATTCCTGCAGCATAGTACGAAACAACAACAGCAAAAAAATCAATATTTTTCATATTCAGCTCGTTGTTGCTACACTGCCACACTGATGTTGCTTTTTGCCGATGGCTATTGGCTTCCTCGTTATCGTTTTGTTGTGGAGTTATTTTTTTCGACTGAGTTTGTGTGTGTCTGCGTTATAATGACTCTTCTGCTTCATTTGTTTTCATTTTAATTTCACGCTTAATGAAACATAATTTTCTAATCAAATGAAAAACACTCAAAGGTATTTTCAAGCTCACACAAAAATATATTCTATATGTGAGGTTAATGCACATACACACAACGACACACATACCCTGTTATAGATTAGGGTGGATCTTAGTGGAAAACTCATATATATATATGGTCTGCACAAAAATCTTTCATTAAAATCAGTTGGCAGGAATATTAAATGAAATATAAAATATTACACATTATAGAAAATTAAGTAATGTTGTCTTAGTAATTTTTCAATAGCAGTTGTGAAAAATAATGATTCCGTCTACAGCAGTGCCACCCTATTGTCGATTCTCATATAAGAATACATTATATGCACACCTTGAGCAACAGCATCTCACAGTGAAAGATATTGATTCAAAGTATGATAAGTCGAAGCAGGCTCACTATGCAACAACAAAATTGCTTTGTGTTCGAGGGTTTTTGTGTAGATTGTTAATTTTTGTAAATTCCAATTTTCATTTTCATAAAAAAGTTCGGGAAAAAGTATGGCGAAACATTAATAACAACCTTATGATTGTGAGCCAGGCACACTATACATCGAGTCCCTTTTGGGACTGATATGAAAATTTCTTCATCGCCTATAAATAATACATGGCAACTTTCTAACAAGAGGTGTTATTTTGGTATTCAAACAAAAATGCCATTTTTTGAGATAAATGATCGGATGTTTATTTCAATATAAAGAGGAAGGTATGCCGTTAACAATGAAAAACAACATCAGCCAATTGGCACCACGACCACGCTTACAGGACCATATTCTTTTCATGAAATTTTCCATAACCCAATGTCCTCGATAGCCTCACGAATTCTATCTTTGAGGTCTTGAATCAACGCTGGGCTGTTGGCGTAGACCTTATCTTTCACGTGGCCCCAAAGGAAGAAGTCGCAAGGTGTTAAATCACAAGATCTCGGTGGCAAATTGTGATCACCTCTTCGAGAGATAACACGGTCCGGAAAATGTTCCCGTAACAGAGCAATGGTTTCGTTGCTTGTAAGGTCCAATGACCCCGCCGGACCATAAACCGCACCAAACAGTCACACGTTGAGGATGGAGAGGTTTCTCAACAATAACTCTTGGGTTTTCCGAGCCCCAGATGCGACAATTTTGCCTGTTGACGTAGCCACCGAGGTGGAAATGGGCCTCATCAGTCAAGATGATTTTTCGATGATTTTCGAATCTTAATAATTTCAATGCGTTGTTGAATCGTGCATCGTTCCATTTTTAGTAATGGCGTAGTTTCTACTTGTCAAATGTCAAAGAATAAAAGCTTCAAAAGTGACGGCTACCGAAATACCGGGTGATTCAAAATAGCACCTCTTGTTGGAAAAACCCTGTATATCATTCAATGTTGGTGATCCTTTTTTCAAATACAAGAGTACATAAAAATATATTGGTTGGAAAATATTGTACAGTCGAGTACGCCTGGTCTCAATGATTTTGTTTCAGATTTTCATATAAATCTTAACTGTTATAACGAACATCGCTTATAGCGAACTTTTTTTGAAACGAGCAATATTTCTGGTCCCATATACGGTTATAGCGAACTCCGTAACAAATTATTTTTAAGAAGACGTTGACCACATTGCAGCTTAAAATTCTGCAAACTCATCAAAAATCATTATAAGTAAAAATCTTAAATTTTTACAAGATATTGGCAATTATTACAATATTTAATAATTAAATCGATAGCGGGGTTTTTATTCAATCCAGCACATTACAAATTTAAATATTTAAAGTTAACTTAAAAATCTAACAAAAATATATGATCATTCTTTCGAGCTAAGAATTTTCTCGAATTTTAAGAATTTCCTATTTTTAACCATATCTCCAAAAAAAGGAAAATAACACAGTACAACACATGATTTTGGGACTCAATTCTGAGTCCAGCACATTATAAAAATAATTATTTAAAGTTATCTTAAAAATCTAACAAAATTATATCATCACTCTTTCGAGCTAAGAAATTTGATTGAATTTTAGAAATTTCTTATTTTTAACCATATCTCCAAAAAAGGTAAAATAACACAGTACAACACATGATTTTGGGGCTCAGTTCTGAGAATTGGACGTGAAAGTAGCCCCAGAAATTATAACTTCTGCATCATTAGTTTAGTCAAGTTGGCTCAATTAATTATTTAATGGCCATACGAATTTTTTTGATCAAGGTGGATTTTTTGCACTTTTTCTATTTTTTTTGGTATACCGTACGGAATATCTCTTGTGTCTGCAGCAAAGTTGTATTTATTGAATAGGAGAAAAAAATTCGGAAAAAATTTACCCGAAAAAAGTACATCCACACGCTGAAAAAAAATCGCTTCTGTAGTATATTGTCCCAAACATATTCGGCTTGAAACATATATATGTTTAGGGTACACTCTAAACATATAGTATTTGGTACACACAAACAAATTTATATTTGGGAAGATGTTGTTCTAAACAAATCTTTGTTTACATCGCAATATGTGTTTACTTTGGACGATTGTTTTCCGAAGCAAATAATTATTTGCATTTAAGTATTCAGAAAATACCTAAATTCTGTTTAATATTTCAGTGATTCAAACCTAATTTTTTAGAAAATTTTCAGTCGTAAAAATTGAAATCGTATAATCTTCGATCGAAATATATTACTTGGAGGATTGACAACTAATGATGGCTTAGAATACTCAGAAATTTTAAATGATTGATTTAAAACAGAAGTTACTGCTGCATTTTGTATTATAACTGGGTGTTCAATTCGAAACCAAAAAAAATTAAAACTGAAATTCGAAAAATTCAACAAAAGTTTCGAAAATATTTTTTAAATAAAATATGTTTGGAGAAATTCCTAAACAATAATTTTACTTGTATTCAAACACATATTTTATTTGAGAAACTTAGTTTGCAAATATTATATGTTGTAACATATTAATATATGAGTTCCAAATATATTTTATTGATTTTCAAATAAAATTTGTTTGCTCAGAAATACATAATATTTTAAAATTTGTGTTCCAAATATATTTCCTTTCGATTCAAACATATCAAAAAAGGCGATTTTGCCCCGTGCAGTGCCTTAAAAATCGCAAATTATTCGTTTCGATGCAGAAGTTCTTATTTTTGGGGCTACTTTCACGCCCAATTCTCAGAATTGAGTTAATTGAGAAGAGGAGGCGGACAAAATCGCATAAACATTTTAAGGATCAAAAGTCCAAGAAAAAATTAAATTTGTCTTTTCTTTTTGCATTAATTTTATTAAATTTTCCTACATTTGAGTAACAAATCACATGAAATAAGGGAAAATATTCTGAATTTGCATAACTTCATTAGGTTAGGTTAGGTTGAAGAGAGGAGACGTTTAAACGTCTCATGTCCATGGACATACACTTAAGCCAGTGGTTCGGCCTGTTGTGCGCTCCTTATTTATGATCTTTTTATACCTCACGAGTTACAGAAAATCGGTACTAGACACGAATTTTCTCAGTATCTTCCAGTCATATTCTCTGAGATGAGTCAAGTCTGGTAATATGTCGGACCCGAAATGTTGGGATCTTGCATGTGTGAAAGCCGGGCAGTGACACAGAAAATGTTCCATCGTTTCGATGTTTTCTCTGCATGCCCTGCATTCGTCGTTTCCTGCTAGTCCTATGCGATGAAGATGTGCTTGTAAGCTTGAGTGTCCCGTTAGAACACTCATCATCTTACTAATATCGATCTTGTTTAGTTTCAGAAGACTAACATAACTTCATTAATTTTCCCTATTTTTATTTCAACAGTTACTGAAAGGAAGTACGAATTAAAAAGAATTAAGTTCAAAATATTTCATAATTGTGAGGAATTGTAAGAAATTGATATAGTAAAACTAGCTTTAGCGCTATACTAAGTTCATTATTCCTGCAGTTTAGTTAATTTTAACATGCTCCAGGGTTAACTTTTTTTGAGTGTAGATTTGCTTTACACTCAATCTCCCGTGCCCATAGGTCCACTACAGCTCCATCTACCGATAAGAATCATACATACAAACTATTATCAAGACAAACCACACATACATTTAAAATTTCAGTCAAAACGCTCTGGAAATACGAATTATGCAAATAACTAGACCACTCCACCATTTTTCGTGGTGAAATTAATTGTAAAACACAGATGAACCCTAACTTAAACTATTGTTTAATTTCTAGCCCATTCCCACTTATGGTTTCGGAGATTATACTTTACAAACAAACGTACAAAGGATTTTATATACATATAAATATTTTTAGGTCTTCTACTTCAAATTCATTCCTGAAACAAACGAAGAATAAAGAGAAACCCTGGCTAGGACTTTACAGTATTGGGGTAGTACTTTCATTCCAATATGGTGCCACATTTTCATTTGTTTCAAACTGTAGTACAGTATAATGGAGTACTCCCAGGCATCAAATATTTTCTCGTAATACAGTATTTTTATTAATTCATGCAACTATAAGTCCATTTTTTGAAAAATATCCTACACTGTGCATTAGACATCGAGCACAGCAGAAACAACAGGAGCAGCCTTAACAGGCACACAATGAGCATCATGTTGCCAACAACCTGTAGGCCATTTGATATAAATTTACTTTTATGTTAAACAACAAAAAAATATTTCATATCAATGTTCAAAAAGAAAAAAAAGGAAAACAACACAACAGCCTCGATCCTGTCCTCGCGCAGCCAACAGAAAATAACAGGCACTGGAAGACAAATTTTATGAAATAGTTTAGCCTTAAAGACCATAGGTGTTCTATGCAGGTTGGTTCGAGAAAAAATCAAGTCAGCAAAGCAAACAGAAAAATATATTTTTTTTAAATTGTAAAATATTCAGGTAGAAATGTGATTAAATCAATTAAAATTTTAATTGAAGATCTTGAAATACTAATCGATTTATTCAATTATTATTATTTAATGTTTTCCCATCTTGAGATAAAGAATCAATTGAATCAATAGGGAAATAAATTGAGTTAATTTAAAAATTAATTAAATAAATCCATTTTTATCACAGATTTCCCCATGCTAAGATATGTCGGGTCTAACGTCTACATGTCCCACAACTCCCAATGAACACATTATTTCACCAAAACAACAAATTTCAAAATAATTTATAAAACTGAAATATAAATTGTGGTTGTCTAAATTATTTGTTTCGTGTGATTTTTTCAAATACTTAAAAAATTTACTTCTCATCACAGAGATGATAACTATATAGTACTGCAACTAGTCGACCATTATACATATTATAAATTATATTACATTATTTCCCATATGTGGCTTATGGGGGGTTGAATGATGAGGTCAGTATAGCTTGACTCTGGACATTTGCTTTAACAATTGCTTTATTTAACTAAAAGAAACTTTCTAAATTAGGTTTATGTTCTTATTATTATTCTTATTATAAAATCTATCAAAAGCAGTGAGCGTTTTCTTCTGTATACCAGTTTCTTAGTCTGAAAGTTAAACAATGTTTGGGAGCAGTTTTCTCTTTGTTTGTTTGTTTCTTTTGTTACAACTTAAGTAAATTCGTTCGCTGAGAGAGTTCTTCTTTGGTTATCTTAAAAATCTAAACTAAAAAATGTTTTCTATATTACAAAGCCTCTAATAGAAACAAGCAGGTCCTAGTTGCACACGGAATTGTTGATTGGCCTCTCCCACATCGCGTATGGCAATATCGACGATAGGCAATCTCTGCGTCTTTTGAGTGGTGTAGGTAATGACAGTCTTGGCCCAGGTATTGGAACGTTTCTGAAATAAATCCAAAACGGAATACTAACTGCTTGCTATGATCAATTGCAAAATACACTTACCCTGCACTCATCCACTTCAGCTTCATAGCGCAATCTCTGTGGACCCTTGGGTGTGAGTTCGGCATCATTCCAAGACAACAGTTTCAAACCATTTCTGTGAATACAATAATTTAATAAAATCATAAACTTTCGCATGGTTTCCCTTTCCAATTACTCACCTTGCAGAATTCTTCTCATCATGCATATATGCCACAGTGTTCTTGCAATGGAACGTGATCATCTGTGAAGCTTTGCTTGAGAGTAATTGCAGGAATCCCATTTGATTTGAGTCAGCCTTGTAGTTGATATCCATTCCTCCGGTCATCTCTCCCAACCATATTTCCTTTTCTTCACCTGTATAACTCAAGACGCGTGATTCCTTGGGTTGTGGCAAAATGCAAGTGGCCCGCGTTTCCTTTTCACACTGAACCAATATGGCATCTTGAACATCTCCCTCATTGGGATCAATCCAATACTCTCCTGATTTGTAGTCGGGATAAGCAGCAAAGAGGTCTCGGCATGTCTTAGCTGGTGCAGATTGTTGGCCGTTGGGTTTCTTGAATCTTTCAAATGAAGCTTTAACATGATCAAAAGCTCTCAGTACCAATGCTTCTCTGTCGTCATCAGATAAACCTTCGGTTAGCTTATTAATCATAGGCTGATCGCCCATTACATCAACCCCCTTGGTTTGGCCTTGGTTTAGAAGAGCCGTCAGAGCTGCCACATCATAACCCAATGTTTCTCCTGGAGGTCCTGGTGGACCTGGAGGGCCAGCGGGTCCCATAGTACCTGGTTTGCCATCATGTCCATTAAAACCTCTGGGTCCTGCTGGACCTGGCTGCCCTTGGATACCTTGATTACCATCTCTGCCTTGAGGACCTCTCATTCCCATCTCGCCTGGTTTACCGGGGGAACCTGGCACTCCTGGTAATCCATTATCACCCTTCAATCCAGGAGCTCCGGGCATACCTTGCAAACCAATCAGACCTCTGTGACCCTTAATACCTTTAGGTCCTGCTTCTCCCGTTTCACCCTTTGGACCTTCATGACCAGGAGGTCCAGATTTGCCTCTCGCTCCCATTGGTCCTTCTACACCTGGAAGTCCAGTTTCACCCTTAGAGCCGCGTTCTCCATGTGGACCAGGTGGTCCCATTGCACCGGGGTTACCAGGAAGACCCGGATTACCCGACGGTCCTTGATTGCCTTGTTGACCAGGGGGACCCTTATCTCCTTGCCTGCCTTGGATACCAGGTGGACCAGCTTTGCCGGATGGGCCTACTGGGCCTTGTTCTCCGGCGGGACCGGGATTTCCCTGAGGTCCTACCAAACCTTGAGGGCCGGATGGACCGTCTTTGCCTGGTTTACCTTGTTGACCAGGTTCTCCTGCAAGACCTCTCATTCCACGTAAACCGGCTGCTCCTGGAGGTCCAGGCAATCCTGGCATGCCACGATCACCTGTAGGGCCTTGCGGACCGGTGTTACCGGGTGCACCTGGTGGACCATCATTGCCAGTCTCTCCCTTTTGTCCTTCCAAACCAGGTGGTCCTTGTAGGCCGGGACTTCCTGGCATACCAGCACGCCCTGGTTCTCCAGAATTACCCTTAAGACCGGCGGGTCCAGCAATACCAGGTTGACCTGGACTTCCCGGTTGTCCCTATATTAAAAACGTTTTTCAGATAATTGAAATCAACATTATTGCACATTTACTTACAGCTGGTCCAGATTCTCCAGGTCTGCCAGGTAGTCCACTTAGACCAGGTTCACCTCTCAAACCAGTTTCACCACGAGCGCCCTTGGGACCAGTTAAACCAACAGGTCCAGTTTGTCCTTGCTCTCCAGGTTGTCCCTGAGGTCCAGTGTTTCCTTGAGATCCTTTAATTCCCATTAAACCACGATCGCCTTTAGCACCAGGCAGACCAGCAATGCCTGGAGCTCCAGGGAAACCTGGAGGACCAGCTGGACCAATAGGACCACGTTCGCCAGGAACACCAGCCGCACCTTGTTCACCAGGCGTACCAGGATTACCAGGACCTCCACGTTCACCAATCTCTCCAGGAGCTCCAGGTGGTCCAACATTGCCTTGTGGGCCACGGTCACCAGGGCGACCGGGGGAACCTTCTGGACCCATGGGACCAGTGCTACCACGGTCACCTTTCATACCAGTTGGACCGGGTAAGCCTTTATGGCCTGGCAAACCCATCATGCCGGGAGCACCCATATGACCTTTATCGCCTTGTTTTCCAGTAAGGCCCTATTAAAAAATATATATTTTTAATCGTTTCTCACATTTTGCTTGAAAATAATCTTACAGGTGGACCATCATGTCCTGGATTGCCAGGTTCTCCTCGTTCTCCCGGAGTACCTGGTTGACCTAAGGGACCTCTTTCGCCTGGGTAACCTCTCTCTCCTCTTAATCCCACGGGGCCAATTTGACCCTGGGGTCCAGGAGAACCATGTGCACCATCCTTGCCAGGGGAACCAGGACTTCCAGGAGTTCCAGGCAAACCTTGAAAACCTCGTGGACCAGTCGGACCTGCTTCACCTCTAGCTCCATCTTGACCTTGTGGGCCAGGTGGACCCTGAGCACCGGGTAAGCCATCTTTTCCGTTATCACCACGGGGACCAGGGGGGCCAGAAACACCAGGTTCGCCAGCTTTACCGGCTTCTCCAGGAATGCCTTTATCTCCAGGAATACCCATTGGACCCGGTAAACCTTGTAGACCTTGTGGACCTTGAAGACCAGGTTTTCCGTCAGCACCAGGAATACCACGTTCTCCAGGAGGGCCGTCTCTGCCATCGGGACCCACACGACCGGGTAAACCACGCAAACCTTGAAGGCCAGGCATGCCCGAAGGTCCTATATCGCCTGCACTACCCTTTTCTCCAACAGGGCCTTGTATGCCACGATCACCAGGAGTACCCTTGGGACCAATAGGACCATCGGGTCCAGGAAGGCCTGGAAGACCAGGCGAACCACGCTCTCCTGTAGGACCAGCTGGACCGGTTGGGCCACGCATGCCTCTCTTACCACGTTTGCCTTCAGGTCCTACTGTACCAGGTAAGCCACGAGGACCTGGTTGACCTGATTCACCTTTAATGCCTTGATCACCTGAAATCCATATTAAATAATAATTTGCTGTGCCTTTTCTTTGGAAATTTATGAATATTACCTTTGTAACCCCTTTCACCAGGTTGTCCAGGAGCACCCTTGATCCCTGGCTCGCCAGGACTTCCGGCCATTCCATCAGGACCTCGCGGACCTGGGAAACCTTGAGGTCCTGCGATACCAGGAGATCCCATAGAACCTTTATCGCCAGGCATACCATCCTTTCCAGTTTGTCCGGGTAAACCATTTTCACCAGTAGCACCAGGACGACCAGCTTCACCGCGGGGACCTTGCAGACCTTGATCACCCTTGGGGCCCATATGACCCATATCACCTTTGGCGCCAGGAATTCCAGGAAAACCAGGAGCTCCAGGTTTTCCCACAGAACCAGGCTGACCAGGAGTTCCAGGGTTGCCATCCAAACCTCTAGCACCGGGCTGGCCCGGAGCACCTTCGCGACCACGTTCTCCGCGGGGACCAGCTGGACCCTATAAATTTAAATCTAATTTAGTTTTCCAGACTTTATAGTTAAAAAAACTTACAGTCGGTCCAACAGGTCCTACTGGACCCATAATACCAGCAGATCCTTTTTCACCTGGGGCACCCACATCTCCTTTAGAGCCATCCAAACCAGGTAAACCGCGATGACCTTTTAAGCCAGGCTGTCCGGGAAGGCCAGGCATTCCGCGAGGTCCAGGAGTTCCAGCATTACCTTGTTGACCAGGTTCACCATCTTCACCAGGCAATCCATCTTTACCAGGGGCTCCGGGTAAACCTCGGGGACCCATTGCGCCAGTAGGTCCTTGCAAACCAGCTTCTCCTGGCTCACCACGTGAACCTTGGAAACCCTGAGGACCTTGGGGGCCTGTGGTTCCTGGTGGACCACGTGCACCTGGCTGACCAACGGATGGTACAAATGCTGGGGCGATATAAGCAGGTGCATTTGGACCTTTGTCGGAGCTGGCATACTCAGCAGCCAATTGTTGATGATAGTAGCTCATATCGGGCATGGGACCTGGGGGACCAGGATTTCCTGGAACACCAGGATATCCGGGAGTGCCAGGCGAACCAGAGTCTCCGGAGGGCCCTTGGGCTCCAGGATAACCACGATCACCCCGAGGACCAGCTGCTTCATAAGGATTATAAGCCGGTGATGTTGGTTGGACTATAGCTCTTGCAGTGGTTGTAGGAGTCTCATCCACGGGTTGCACATCAACGGCTGGGCCAAGATCTGATCGACAATCTGGGGAAGGATTACATCTAACCTTGCCCTCCTTACACACACAGTTATGAATGCAGCGATTCTGTTCACTGGTAAATTCATCATTATCACGATACCAATTACCCTCGAAATGGCATGAGAAGGCACCAATGACATTCGAAGCCATCTGATTGGTCGGTGTGGACGAGGCGACAACTAAATCAAGATAATAACTCTGAGATATATATCCTAATGTCTAGAAAAACCTCCAGCAACTACTTACCTTCAGCATGTGTCTCAAATTGTTCCATTTCACCGCCTAAATCTGCAACGAGAGATAACAGAAGTCATTAACGATTGTCCGACTTTAATGCACTGACCCCCAACCATCTCATTCATCTAACATATGTCCATAAATCAGACATTTATGTGTGTCATAAATCGCAATAAAAATGCATATTCCATCAGTGAAACAATTTATGGGAATGTTGCAATCGAAGGAGTACGAGAAAATAAACGGAGATACGAGAACCCAACGAATGTACATATTAATGTGTACATTGTATGGTTTTTCAATTAATGCATGAACTATTTCTCGATTTGATGAAACACAGTGGATGAGACAAAGAAAATTTGTTTCGGTATGAAAATTACTTTATACAGTTTGTAGTAATATTAATCGCCTTCTCTGATATTACCTGTAATGATTGAATTAAATAGTCTAGGTCAACCTTCAGTCGATGACAGAATCTCGTTATATTTATTTCTTGATAATTTTTCCAAGAATACATAGTCTAAGGTGCCGTTCATTATAACTATTTGTCTTTTAAAAAATATGCCAGAAATGTGTTCCATTTTCACTGTTATACTCGTACATTTCATGAAATTGACCCATTTTTTTCACAGAACAATGTCCTCCATTTGGACACAAAGATGAACCGGAGCAAAAACAATGCATATCAATTGATTCCTATTCCGAATCATCGTGCTGTTAATAATCATTTCCAATGACGACAGAAGCGCCAATTGTGCAGGACGGTAATTGCGAAAAGCGCCGCAATTTGTTCGCCGTTCTCAGTTCCATGTTGAACGACTTCGTCGATGTCGTCTCTGTCGCTGTCGCCATTGTCAATATGTTAAAGTAATATTTATGAATAGTGATTGGATACCATGTGGCGCTTATGGCACAGAAAGAAGTTTTGAATTGGCTAATGAACATAGTTTGCCGCTATGCATTTCTGCATATCGGCACGGAAAATGCAATGTAGACTAACTTAATGAAATGTCGAATGTATTTGCATATTTTCCCGGGCAATTCACAATTTAAAATGAATCAATCATAAAATAAGTAGGGAAATATATTGTCGAGTATTTTAATCGATTTATTTATATTTTAGAAATAAGGTTAATCATGATTGTAGTTCAATAATAATGTTTTCGATATATAAAATAAAAATAGTTAATTGAGAAAGTCGAGCTCAAAGTCCGTTATTTATATAAAAATGTTATTTGTTGCATTTTTTTATTTAACAAATAGGGGTATAATACAATTAATTTTTAATCATGGATAAACTTTTATTATGGAAGGTCACCAACGAGCATATTTTCGTATAGAAAAGTCATCAACAATGATCTTTTCGTATAGAAAAGTCATCAACAATAATCTTTTCGTATAGAAAAGTCATCAACGATGATCTTTTCCTATAGAAAAGTCATCAACGATGATCATTTCGTATAGAAAAGTCATCAACGATGATCTTTTCGTATAGAAAAGTCATCAACGATGAGCTTTTCGTATAGAAAAGTCATCAACGATGAGCTTTTCGTATAGAAAAGTCATCAACGATGAGCTTTTCGTATAGAAAAGTCATCAACGATGAGCTTTTCGTATAGAAAAGTCATCAACGATGAGCTTTTTGTATAGAAAAGTCATCAAGATGAGCTTTTCGTATAGAAAAGTCATCAACGATGAGCTTTTCGTATAGAAAAGTCATCAACGATGAGCTTTTCGTATAGAAAAGTCGTCAACGATGATCTTTTCATTTAGAAAAATCGTCAACGATGATCTTTTCATTTAGAAAAATCATCAACGATGATCTTTTCATTTAGAAAAATCATTAATTGTCGTTGAGCAATCATGATATTTTATTGTAAACATATTTATCAACTGTTTGTAGAAAAGTCTCTTAGGTCTCTTTGTCCTTCAAACTACAACGTGAAATTATTTTGCATGTTTAGTAGTTTCTCACAAAAGTTTCTTTGGAATTCTTGCTTTAACTAATATTAATGGACGATTTTTTATCGACACTTGCTTTTGTGTTGGACATTCAGTTGGAAGAACTTTTTTAAGTACCTTGTTCTTGTTTTTTTAGCTCAAGGATTTCTCTACAGTTATTTTAGACTTACCTTCGTCATAATTATTGTAATCATAATTATCTAAATCGTCAAGGCTGGCATCTGGCAAATCCGGTTTGGGTTCTTCCGCTTGTGGACGTTCCACCACCTTTTTGCGCAAGCGCACTTTTTTCACTTTTTTCTTTGCACTTTTATTTGTTGCTTTAGAATTCTCTTCCGGTTCGGCAGTGACAGTAGTTATCAGAACACATAGGGTGATGAGCAACCAAAATAATTTCAAATGTTTTAAATGCATCTTTCTCGAGGTTTTTGTTGTCGCAATCTTCTCACAACGAAATCACAACTGAATGAATTTAAGCATTGGTGATAATCTGTAAAGAAAATGATTGTTTGTTTATTTTTGTTTTTTTTTTTTTTTGTTTAAAGAAAATGTTAGTATAAGTGAAGAAATATGGAAGCTAGAAATTGGAACAAAGTAATTAGAACTCATAAAAAATTAATGCAGTTCTTTGTATACGTTTGTGTGTGTGTGTGTGTGTTTGAATTTATTCCCCAATGATTGTCTTTAAAATGTGAATAGTATTTCAGCAACGCCTTCTCTGGCTTTAGTTTTATTTAGGCTAATCACATCTTTTCAGATTTCATTATTGCTGTCGTTTAGTTAATTTTTTTTTGGTGTTAAAAGTTCACAGAATACTGTTGATAAGTTGTCATTCGTTTGGTGTTGTTTCATTTGAAAAGGAGTGTACTCTTATCACTTTTTTCACAATACCACTGAAGACTTCTGGTTTCTAATTGGAGAAGCAGCGGCAATCATTGAAAAATTTAATTTAAGAAATTTTTATTTGATGAAATTCAGACATTTTATTTCCTGTTGACACTGACACCACATGTTTTATGAAGTCATCAGTATATTGCATATGATTTCATTTTCGAAATTTATATACGAACTACATTTGAATTAGTATTTGAAAATAAAAGTGAAGGCGACAAATTTCTGCTCATAGGAAATGATTTTTATTCAGTAATGCAATAGTCCCAAAATTCTAACTTCGGTTTAGGTTAGGCACCATTCAAATAAAAATAAAGTATTCTACTTAGAAAATTGGTGTGTAGGTACGAGTATAAAACAATAGAAACAAATTCGACTCTTCACCCTTTCTTTGTGGAATACTTTTATGCGATTTTTACCCACTCCAAAGTGAAGCAGTCAAGACGAACGATTATAGTTGATCGTGATGTGTGAGAAACAGAGATAGCCCTCTCAAATATCAGCGCTGATTCAGCAGGTGCGAAGGAAACCATACTGCTTCTCTCCCTTACTAAGCTAATGAAAATAGTGATGTGCTTTTTGCTGGGATGTAGTACACCCAGAATATATAATAGAAAATGTCGGTTATCACAACCAAATCATTTTCTCTGTATATTTTTTCGTATGTATGAAATATAAAACGTATAAAAAGGACACCAGCAAAAAGTATTGGGTTTGTTTGCGCTCCGGTTTTGTAATAAAGTCTGAATAGCTGAGACTTTGCATGAATAAGATGCAATAAAGTAAGCTGAAGATGAACAATTCATTAGTACTAAATAACTACATATTGCAGACGCAAATGCAAAATTGTGAAGTTCTGTTATTCTTTTATTGATATCTCACAAACTACCGACCTACTTTATGTTTCTTCCCAAAATTAATTTTGTTGGACATATAGGTCAGAATATATCACCTCGTAACCATTTTATCAATTTAAAAATATCTTTTATGGAATGTCATGCAGCTTCCGAACAGCGTCCGTCTTAATATTATTAAGGCTGAAGACTTTACAAATCTGGATCAAATCAAAATATTTAAATATACCTCATAAACAAAAGTTTTGAGCAATGCAAACATATCGCGGGCCAAAAGAGGAACACATCGAAGGAGTGATCTAAGACCCTATGTGTGTTCGGCGGATATCCGTTTTAGGAAATTTTAAGTCATTTGAGCAATGTCCGTCTGTCTGGCTGGAGCGCATAATAGCTCTCGAAATGAGTAAAGTATTGACTTTAAATTTGGTATGTGATAATATTTTTTTCTACCTCAGGCTATGTTCTAAGATGGGCCATATTGGTCCACTCTTTCTAGTACAAAAGGGTTACAATTTACTGAAATATTAATTATCTAATGACTTCTATGCTACTTGTCCGAATCATCCGTAATTCCTCACATAGTAAAATTTTTTCCGTCGCTATCACCTTGAGAGAAATATGTGAAGTCGCTACCTCTTTTGGTTCCACACAAGGGAGCTTTTTGTAGAAAAATTTTTCTGTTTATATCTTTATTAACAATGTATTAAATAAATTTTGTGCAGTGTAATGCTTTTATAGGACCTACAGTCCAGTGAAATATGGAAATATTGGCCCGCACCTTTTGGTACCTCCCGCATAAATGGACTATTTTGCCCCAAAAGATAGCAGCATATAACTTTAATAACTTTAAATTTATTAAATGCAATTAAAATTGATAATAATTGTATAAAAACAAATAAATTTTCGAATATTTTTTGGGACTGAAGATGAGGGGATTCTTAAGTCGGTTTATCCCACTAAACTTTCTTACTTGTTTTTGTCCGGTTTCTAAAATTTAAACCCCGGAGTTTACTGTCACAAAAACAATACTTGCCAAATTTGAAAAAATCTTTTCAGATTTAGATATAGCCTGATACATATTTATCTCCAAGTTTGGATCTAAGCGCTATAGAAATCGTATTTTATATCTGAGCATTACTAAATTTGGCATAAACAAGTTCATTAGAACAAGAATGAACACTGTCAAATTTTAAAAAAAAATCGGTTCAGATTTAGATATAACTCTCATATATACTAGGGATGTTCCGGGATACGCGATTGAGAACATTGTGATCCCGGGATTTTTCGGGACTTTTTACACACTTAATATTTTTAAAATTAATATTTTCTTCGCAAAAAAACATTGAAACTAAATTAATTTGTCATCATAGACTTTATCATTGCCTTGATAGGACATTTGCACTTATCTACAGCAGCGTTTAGCTTTTATGCTATGGATATATTTCCGCAAGTTTATTATTCTTCAGCTGAGTAACCGTTAGAGTCAATATGAATCGTGACACTCGATAATAGTTTTAAAACGGCAGATTAAAGTATATACATAGTTCGCGTTTAATAAGGTTCATATCGAAATCATTATGCAAGCCATTTCTTAAATTTGGAAAGACTCGAGTTTAATGTTCTACCCTAATGTATTCTCTTACGAAGAGACATATTTATTCCATCAGTTAATATGGATTTAATAGCAGACATCTCCTTTGACTTATATTACAGCGCAGCATCCGAATTGTACAAATTCATATCGCAACGACATAGTGCTTTCGCAATTAATTTTATAGGATTTATAGCAAGTATTATTTACGTAAGTAAACAAAATTCCTTTACCAATATAAATCAGGATTTCCCAAATCCCGGAATTTTTGAATATCAATCTCGATCGACATCCCTAATATATACTTTCCTTCCGATTTGGTATCAACGTCGTATAGAAGCTTTATTTTACATACGATCATTATACAATTTGGCAGAAATAATTTCTTGGCACAGAAAAGTTAGCCGAGTTTGAAAAAAAATCGGTTCAGATTTAGAATAGTCCCCATATATATCTATCTTCGATTTGGCTTCTAAGCGATAAAGTAATCGTATTTTACATCTGACCATTACCAAAGTTGGCATAAAAGAGTTAGGAGTCCAGGAATAAACGCTTTCAACCTAGAAAGAAATCAGTTCCGATTTATACATATCCCTCATACGTATATACCTTCCTTCCAATTTGGTATCAGCGTACTACAGGCGCTTTATTGTACATCCGATCATTACGAAATTTGGCAGAAAGAAGTTTATTGACACAGAAATGAAGATTGTTAGGTTTGAAGACAATTTGTTCAGGTTTATATATGATTTCCGATTTGATATCAAATATATATGTAAGCTTTATTTAACATCCGGTCCTTATGATATTTTGGCAGAAATGAGTTTATTGGTCGAAGAACGAACGCTTCCAAATTTTGATTCACATTTATATATCGACCACATGTACATCCGCCCGACTTTAGCCATACCTTGAGTAGTTTTAGTTTTAAATAAAAAAAAATCGGAAATGGAACGGAATGGATAACTATTTAATTTTCTGATTTTTGTCCTAAAATTATTTTATTTAATTAAGTATATTAATTTGATTTTTCTAAAAAAATAAATAATATTATAGGTAATTTTTCCAATAAAGTAGGTAATACAATTTAATCAAAAGAACAAAATAGATTTTTAATAAACCGAAATTAAAAAAAATAAAAATTTTAAATTAAATTTTCAGTAATATCACTTTCACAATTTTATGGATTAAGCCACATTGCTTTAAATTTTTTAACATACTTTAATTCTTAAGAATTTGTATCCAGCTAAAGCCATTTATTTAAATATATAAATAAACTGTTGTAATTCCTTAATATTATTTATATAACTGTAAAATTTCAAAAATATTACAAATTTCAATTAATTTTATACACTTTTATTTGTATTTATTTCATTTATTTTCATTTCTGTATACATTTTTGTTAGGCACTTGATTTGGTTTAATTCCAAAGTCACCTTTTTGAAATAAAATCAGTCATAAAATTTAATTTTCTTTAATAAGCGCTTCTTTCAATTGTTTTTTTTTAATTCAAAAGTCACCTTTCAAAAGCCACCTTTTTCAAACAAAAATTAATTGTCTTTAATAAGTGTTTCTTTCAACTATATTTTTATTTTTTCCATGCAGTCAGTTTGCCTTATACAATTACACGTATACACAAGTATTGTCTCTCTTTCTTGGCATTAATTAAATGTTCTCACTTCCTTCAAAATTCTCTAATTCTTACTTTTGATCCTTTGAATACACAAAATATTTCACACAACACTTAAATCACAGCCACTGTATGTTTCTTCTTCTTGCTTGCTTCGTTTCCTTTGCCCGAACCGTTTGCCGTTTTCCAACCGATGTTGATCGTTTTTAAATTTAAAATAAACTGTGGCAATTTCAAGCCGGTCTCAGAATTTATAGTTTTCAGTCAACGATCATTAAAAGAAAGAACTCTATTTTGAAAATAGTTCATTTTATTCAGCCCCCAGATGATATTCAGCAGCTATTTCTGCTCGGAAACTGTTATACGCTGAGAAAATGCTGAAATAAACAATCGAACGCACGGACACTCACTCATGTGTTTCCACAGCATTGGAAATACATAGTTCTTCTTGGGTGCGTACAATTCATTTGAGGAGCACTACTCGACGTGATAAGAGATTCTTCATTCATTATCAGAATCGGGAGGCCGTACGTAGTGTACTTAGTGGTGGCAACATAGAGAACCTAAGAATATTCGTTTGTAATCATTTGGAATTTAGTTCAATCTTCATTGGGTTCTTATCTCAGAGAGAGAAAAAAAAAACGCCGGCCGGCTTCAATTATTAAAAAATTATTTATTTAGAAATCATGCACAATACACAAGTTTAAAGGTTATGTTTATTTGAAATAATTATGGTTTATGTCTGTGTCGGTAAAACTATTTTTAGAACAAAACGGTGGAATTAAATTTTTGTAATGATAAAAATGAGAAATTCTGCTTTTAGAAAATCTAATAGATTAATAATATAAAAAAAAAAATCGAAAAAAAACTTTATGTTATGTTTATGAATTTCAGATAGGAATAATTATATCTAACGCTGATATTAAATACTAACTCATTTAATGTCATTTAAAATTGAAGTAAATGTGGAGCTAAAAGTATATTCTGTTTTTTTGTTTCATAAAAGAAACTTCAAAATGTGAATGAAAAATGTCAGAAAAAAATTTTTTTGATGAAAATATTCTGAAAATTTGCAAGCTGTATTTTTTAACTAATATCTGCAATGTAGAACAATTTTAACTCATATTTTCACCATAAGGTATTTAAACTTAGATGTTCTAAAATAGCAGCATTTGAAACTTTTATCTGATATAATTCATAAAAATCAAATGAGAATTTGGATTTTGTAAATCTCAGAAAATAATATTCAAATTCAAAACACGACTCCTAAGGTTCTTCTTCTAGGGGGGTTATACGTTGACTCCAAATCTAAGGATATGGTTATATATGGGGGCTATATATAAATTTTAATCTTTTTTTCACACATGGCAATGTTTATTTAATCTAAGTCACATTTTTTAATGATCGAATGTAAAATAAAACTTCTTTAGCACGTTGATACCAAATCGTAATGAACGTATATATGGGAGCTATAACTAAATCTGAACCGATTTTCTTATTTCAAATTTGACAGCAAAAGTACAGACGTTGATAACTTCTGATTTTTTTCTCTCATTTTGTTGCTAATTTTATAAAAACTTATTATTATTAGTACGTTAAGACAGTATAAATATATTTATCATTATTATTATTTTTTATTTTTTATTTCCATATAATGAATAATCAATGGTGACATGAATAATCGTATATTTCTCATTAGAAGAATGGGTAAGTAATTTTATAATATAACTATTCCCTTTTTATTATTATTTTTTAATAATAATGATGTGTCACATATCGAATGATTGACCTAAAATCCAATTCACTCTATGTCTGGCTGAAATCATTTTCTGTGCATTTTCATAACCTCACCTTAGTGGACGTGGGTATATATCATTTGCTACGGACCATAAGTGTTACCTTTTGAAGGAGTGACCAAAGACCCTAAGTAAGTTTGGACCAAAACAGTTTTAGGACATTTTAAGACATCGTTCGATTAACACTTTTCATGATCTTTTTTCATAGATTTTTTTAAGGATATTAGCAATACGTTTTGTTATAATTGAAGTCTTAGGTATTAGCATAAATAAAGAAATATTTTTGTTCCTGCAAGATCTGAAAGTATTTTTTTATTTATTTAGGAAAACCCCGTATTTTTCTAATCTATTTTTTTTTTCGATATTTATCCATAGATTTTTTCATGTTGGCTGTTGTCTGCTATAGGATGTTGGCTTTTAAAAAAGGAATACAAGATTTTGTTTGCTATTTTTTTGTTTGTTTTTTAAAAACTACTGTTACTTATACACTGTTTCTACGTCAAGGAAATATTTTCAACATTTATAGTTATCATAATTGCCTTAAACTTAACGCGTATTCCGGTTCTATCGGGCTTATATTTCAAAGAATATAGCCAAAATATTAAAATTGCCTTCCATGAATAATAATATACAGTTAATATAATCTATAATCGAATTTTAATTCATAATTCTTCAGAGGTGAGGTATACTTGAGTCGGTTTACTACACTAAAATTTTATTATTTATTTCCACACAGTCTGTCATGGATTATGTTTTAATATAATTTCTTACTGAGAAATAAATATCATGAATAGCTCGGTATCGTAAAATATTTAAAACCAAGGACGAATTGCTCCACTCCTTACTTTCTCTCCAATCTCTCTTTAATAAATGCCTCAGTTAATAGATATTTCAATGACATGCCTGTCGCAAACTTCTCTCCACTCGAGATTTTTCTTAAAGACATAGCAACAACCCTAACAAGGGGAAAGGAAATCATTTTTTTAGAAACGTGACTGAAATTTTCACTTGCTTTGTGGGCAGCTGGCAAAACAAGAACATAAATAAATTGAAGTCAGAACGAAAGTGTTATTACTCCGCAATTTGGGGTTCACCGCCACGTCTGACAGCACTCAACTCAAATGGACCGTAATGATGGTTATTTGTGAGTGTTCCAGCAAATGTCGACGAAATAGATTTATTAAATCATATTACAATAAAACATCTGAATTTGCTGACTAACCCAAATATGAACGAGTACACTGACTGTGTGTGCGGAGATGTACGAGAACTTGCTAAGCAAAATAAAAGCATTATGGCTAGTCTATGAAAATAGGACAACTCCAGATTTCAGGAAAACTGAAATATTATGAAAATTTTATAAAAAGGTTTTTATCAAGTGATTATTAAATAATTATAAAATTAAGATTACATTTTTATTTGAAGTAGAATAAATAATTTCTAGTTATATACTTTTTAAATTAGACCGGCACTTCATTACGTTTTCCAATTACTTTATGGTCCAGTAGTTACTTCGAGAAGTGCTACGGGAACTCGTCCATTGTAATTGATTGACATGTAGTTTACTTCAATTTCAAATGTCAAACATAAATTTAAAGCTATGACAACATAAATTTTCTTAAAGAGAAACACAGGATGTGAAGAGAAACGGGAGACAGAGAGAAAAGGTCACCATTTAGAAATTCAAATGAGTGCAACTTTATTTAAATTTTCTTTGTCAATTCATCACACATTCCTTTGGTTTGTCGCTTAAAAAAGAAGAAAGAAAATCTAAAGCAGAGTAGTAAAGCCGTAGAAGCCAGGCAATAAGACCGCCGACGAAAAAAAAATGCTAAGTAAAATGCTGGCTCATTTAATACACAATTCATGTTCGCTCATTAGTAACGCTTTGGGTCATTCTTGACTGGGGTCGGCAAGGCATGCCAACCCCAGCTTTGAACGTCATTTGCCCTGTCACACAAACGTTAACATGTGAGTGGCTCAAACACACACCCACACATACATATGAACACAAGTATGTATATATGTATGTATTCTTTTGCTTATACTCGTACTGCTCAGTAGCATTGTATTCTACTTGTCATGCCGTTATATGAAGGCTTACAAGTTCGCACATGTGCTTGTGTTTGTGCGTATTTAAACGGAAACGGAAGTGACAGAAAAATGAACATACTTCGCATATGTTTTGGCGTGAACGTGACTGCCTATGTGAGTGCGGTTTGTGTGGCATAACAATTCTTGTTTTTAACTTTTTTTATGGTTTATCCAAACATGGAAAACCTTTTGACATGCATGGTATACGGAGAAATTAAAACATTACTAAAGCCGACAACGCTAATGTCATTTACCTCAAGTAATCATATTGACGAGCACTAGAAAACGGAAGTTCCTAATAGCAACATTTACGAAGATTGGCGGGAAGAATGTAATGACTGCATACGAGACAAGAGAAAATATTATATTTCAATTAATTTTGAATTTTTCATGAGAATGATATATGTGAAAAAAAAACAAATTGATGCAATTTGTTTTAAAAAGCAATGCGACAATATGTCGAAGGTGACATTTAAAGTAACAAGGAAGTGAGTAAACCGACTGATACTCACATCACCTTCAGTGAAATATTGGCAATTGTAAGGCAAGGGTAATCTTACATATTTGATTTGAAGACAATTAATTTTCGTATGAATTAAAGACATTGACAATGACTTTGGTATAAGTCTACTCTTACTTTTTTCAGAAAAGAAATTGCCATTAGTAATAAGTATTTCCATAAATATTCCACTTATAAAATACATTTTATGAAATAAAGATACTCCGCAAAAACCTATATACTCCTATGCGAATGACATTTATCCATGCCAAAGGACGATAAACAGCCCACAAAATGTACATTAAAAATATTCTTTATTTAATTCCCATGTACACCTATTTTTGAAATCAAACGATCCCTCATTTAAAAATTTATAATACCCACGAGGTTGGCAGAAATATAGGTGGACGGACATTGCCCAAATAGTTTGAAATGTCTTGAAACGGATTTCCAAACTGCTTAGGCCACTCCTTCGATGTGTTACACTTTTAGCCGCAGCAAATGACATCGATACCTTCTTTCCCGAATCGACTTACCAATTTTTTTATGGACATTTTACTACAACTTTTTAAATTATGCTTCGAAGTTCTTCGGAATAGTCTCACTTTATTCATGACCAATCAGACTTTGCGATAAAATTTTAAAAATATAATAGTTGCGTATTTTCAATGTTCTTTATGAGGCTTTTATTTAAAAAATTATTTTAAAAAATTCTCAAAAAATAGATTTTTTGTAAGATATGCTGAACGCATGGGAAAAAGGCATTGTAAGAAATTTAAGGCTATTTAATTTTCGATTTTCTAGAACCCTTCCGAACCAATTTGGATAAATGGTTCTCGAAGTATGCTAAGAAAAGAGATTCTTTTTTATCGCTAGAACGAGAGTCAATTGAAAGAAACCACCTTTAGGCTTTGAACTTCTTACAATCTCCATTTTTTCCATCCGTTCATGGGTTTCGACAATATCTTACAAAATATATATATAAAAAAAAACTATTTTTTGAGAAAATTTTAAAAGTTTTTAAATAAAAGCCTCATTGAAGCATCGAAAAATGCACAATTATTTCATTTTTATTGTAAAGTCATATCGACTATGAATAAAATGAGTCCATTCCGAAGAAGCTGCATAATTTAAAACGTTGTAGCTAATTTATCAAGGATTTAACTTCAAAACTTTCTTTTCGATGTAAAAGAGACAAAAGCAAATTTTAAAAGCTAAGAATTGATGTTTTAGCCTAGCATCAGAAACTGTACATTAAAACAGAAACACAAGAAAACATTTTGTTTTTTTCGACCCGGGTATTCAGTCAAAATTTGGTGTTTATCCGTCCACCCAATCAAAAGTTAAGCGCAGTACAATACAAGTCATTAAATTTACATTGAAATTTTAAAATTCCATAAAACTGTCATGGCCTTACCTGAAAAACTATATATTTCGTATGCATACTTTGGAATGAATGTATCGATATATACCTTCTAACGGTATATATCGATAACGGTAACAAAGATTCCCTTAATTTACAAAACTTTTTTTTTAATTCTTCGAAAAATTCGTCAATGTTACAGTTGTGGTTTTTGTGTTAACACAACATTTCAATTTATTTCCGCAGGATTTAAAGTGTTTTTGAATGATGGCCACGAATAATAAATGCGTTGTTTTAACAATTTAAGATTTCTTTGAATTCATTATGAATTAATCAACATAACGAAATGAAATAGAAAAAATATTGCATTCATTTAGGGACCACAAAAAATTTTGCATATTTACGTTACTTGAATTTAAAAATGAAAATTAATGCAGCATACTTTTAGGGTTCCAAATATATTTTTGATTTTCTAATAAAATGTATGTGCTAAGAAATATAATATTTAAAATTTTGTGTTCCAAATTTATTTTCTTTCGATTCAAACATATCAAAAAAGGGGATTTTGCCCCGTGTAGAACATGTTTTTATAAGAAAAGTTCGCTATAAACGATGACGAACATAGTTTTAAATACATGGAAATTATGTAAGATTCATACGGAAATGTGAAGAAAAATCATTGAGGCCAGAAAAATGTTTCGTTACACATGAAAATTCGTTATAACCGGTGTTTGTTATAAACGTACAGTATTAAAAATTACATACTGTACCCCAAAGCGTTTTAAAAAAACAAGAACTTTATTTTGCAGAAAAAATTTTTAACCATAGAAAGTTCCTAAAATGTGCACACCAACCTCGTACTCTGTAACGGCTACGCATAAGCAGCAAAAATCAAAGAACAAATTAAGTGATTAACCAAAAATCATTAATTAATATTGCTCTAAATATACATTGTTGTATATGAATGGATTTAATGAGTTCTAAAAATCAAAACATTTACATACTTTATTTCGGCTATTATCGTATAACAAAGTCTCACTGTTGTTAATTATTTTTCCATTTATTTTTAATTACAAACAATCAAAATGTATTAATACATTTAAAGATTTTGGACTATGTAGAGACAGATTTGTATCTTTGCTATTCATTAAAGGAAAATAAATCCAATAAATCCAAGGAAAATAAATCCAATTTTACTTTGACTAAATCCTAGGCAATAATGCCTTCGGCATCAAATGTTGCCAATATGGTATTACGGATTTTATGTACAAGATCCTGCAATGTGTAATGTCCCAGTTGTGCTGCCATAGACTTCCTTCCATTGTTTGTGTTAAACTTTTTGTTTATTTTTTTCATATTTTGCATTTTGTTAGTATTTTTCTCCACAACTGCTGCTGCTGGTGTTGTTGTTTCCTACTTTGGTCATTATGTAAACAAAAAATATAATGGAATCATAAACACTGTTCAAACAGAAGCAGAAACATAAACCCAGACACTGGCATTGGCATTGGCACTGGTACTGGTTCTGGTACTGACACCCAACTAAATGCAAACTTTCAATGGCTGGGGCTTTGAATACACCTGCACAATGTTGCCTCTTATGCCATGAGTTGTTGTCTATTGTTTCCGTAAATTACCAAAGGATGGTGGCAAAACGAAAGGAATTAACACAAAGAAAATTGATTTATGTTACTTAAGCAGATTTTGTTTGATCGAACATCCTGGGCAACTGGAAGCCTTTTCAATGCAAACAATCAAATTGCCAATAAAAGCTATAGAAATAGCTATAAAAATGAGAATGTGGAACAAAATATTTGTGACCACTTATATAAACTATAAAGGGAGAAAATCTAGGATATTAGATGATGAAATTGGTGATATGCTACATAAAACATATTATGTTAGCTCAAAATTTCAAAGCATGACTTTGAACAATATACTCTTATGTATAAACATACAATATAAATTTATAAATTTTCAATTTTTAAAATATATATATATCAGGTCCACATTGAAATTTAAAGTGGTTTCATTCTGAAATAAAAAATTACTTAACGTTTTCCATATAAGCCAATTTTGGATTTCATTGCAATTCCGAATGGAATTGAACTCTGTGGCAGGACCCTTTAGAAGATCTGAGATATGTATATCATATCTGTACACGATAACTCTCGAAAGAAGTGACCAAATGACTTCAATTGCAGCAAGATTTTCTGCAAACTTAGTTGACGTTCGAAGTTGGAAATATTGGTCCAACCTTTTTGATATCTCTCTCTAACAAATTGTTACAATTAGACACTCTTGGATACCATGTGGATTGATATCGTCCCAAATTCGAAAATTTATTTATTGACGTACCCATTCATAAAGAAATGGGCATCCTAGAAAAACACACTAAATAAATGACAGCCAAGTCGATAGTGTAGCTTCAACAATATGGCATTTATAAACTGTCAAAGTTCGAAAAGTTTTTTTTTTAAAGAAAATTTAAAATTGCATATAAAATAATAATAGGTTAAATTGTTCCACCCTATCTGGCATTTCTCATACAAAATCTCATAAATAAGTTTATGAAGTTTCATTTATAACATTTCTCTCCTTCGGTTTGTCCGAAGGTGATTTTCTTAGTTATTGATGTCGATTTTAAGACAAGTTTTTAAGGTTAGTTTCAATGACATTAGGTAAATCTTACGAATAAAATCTGTGATATCATTAAAAGCCGTAATTCTTTGTAAAAGTCTGAAAAAGGACGTATGTACATTATTTCTACGTTTGTCCATGACTTAGGTAGGATACATCATAACTCTTAGATATGACTTTGTTAGAGGCAACACGATAAGTTGGATAATCTTTCTCAATCATTAATAAAATGTTTAACAAAGCTTTCCGCTTTAAATTCATCTCTTAATTGACTAATGTTCCCCATTTCCCCGCAAACTTTATGGACAAATATCCCAAAAAACGTGGAGTGAAAGCAGAAAATGTCATTCAACTCAGTTCATTGGCATTACCCAGTGTAGATTGTTTTCATTGTTTAATTCCTAGAAATCTAATTAGTGATGTTTTGACATATTATATGGTATCATCTACATACATAATTTTACTTTTAAATGTCACATCGTAATCTACAAATTTTTAATTAATTTCCCAGACATCTAATTTGGGATTTCTTAGAATTACACATTAATAAACATAAGGATTAATGGATATTAATAAACATAGCATTGCGTACTTCAGGAGGCCCACATAACGCACTGCATATTTTTGGCCGTGAAATTTGATAAATAAATGCATACTTTAGGGCTTTACAAAAATGCATTTCAGATTGACTTGAAGGTATTGCTATAAAATTGTCCTCATCTTTATGGGAGGAGGGTAAGCTCAATTATCCCAAGATTCGCTTATGTTAGGGCCAAATACGTTTTGAGACGTTTTAAGTAATTGTTGCTGCCTGTCTATCAGGCGGCCTGGGTAATACTCCCACTGTGTCGGCCAGGCCAACTGTAACTTTCTTTTTTGTTTTGATACTGTTCTCTCTTTGAGTTGGGATACAAGTAGATATTCCATTTTAATGAAATTGATACAGTATTAGTATCTCAAACTATTTTCGTCTATGTGTCCGTTATTCTGTGATAAGCAACACTAGATTTCTTATAACATTATATCTGGGCAATTGTGTCTTCTTGTTGCCTTATTTGCATTTTAATAAAATTCCATAGCGTTAGAGAGTTGAGGTTAGTGGATATATTCTGGTGAATACTATTCAGCAATGACCCAAAACAATGTTCAATTTTAATTCTAATTTAACTTTTATAATGAAGGAGTCATGTTATCGTATTTACATACATGCATATGTATGTGTGTCTGCACGAGTAGCATATGTTTCAATTTATTTTTCATTCGATTTCAATTCGCCCCAAAGAAAATAATAAAAAAAGGTCTGACATTATTAAAGAAATCACAGCATTAATTTGAAATTTAAATCGTAAAATTGCCAATGATATTATAGTAGTATGTACGTATAGTTGTAGTTTTAAAATATGCAGATACAATGTTGTACCCCTGTAAAATTAATATTAATATTTACATATTCTCTTTTATCTCTAAATTCTAAAATACCAAAAAGAAAGGCTTTAGTTTATTGAGAACAGTTTTTGTTCAAATTTCCTATATTGCTTTCCAGAATTCCACATTTATTTAACAAACTTAGGTTATCCCCAAAAATTAAAAAGTAACATATTTACTATAGACAAAACTATTAAGAGCATTAGCAAGAGTATGATACCCGAGGCCTCCGATCTGACTACATATTTGGATAGAATCGATTGAATTTAGAAGAAAAAATAATGTGAATTTTTCGATAACTCGCTTAGTTATCGAGTTATCAGTCTTTAATTTTGAAAAAAAAAAATAAAAAATCCACTTGAGCAAACCAATTCGTATGGCCATTAAATTATTAATTGAGCTAACTTGACTAAACGAATGATGCAGAAGTTCTTATTTTTCGGGCTACTTTCACTCCAATTCTCAGAATTGAGTCCCAAATCAATGAGTTGAAAAATGTTGCACTGTGTTATTTAAGTACAGAATGAACTTATTTTTAACCCCTTTACTGTTTGGCTGCCTTAGGCTTCAAATCAATGTCAAAATCTTTATTAACATTTTTCAGTGTAGCTAACATTGTTTCTTACATTTATTTATCTCCTATATATTTCACTAAATAATTTATTAAATATTTTAACATATACAGATTTTACTTCTCTAATTTAATAAATGAAGGCTAATCGGAAGAAATTACCTTTTCTATACAAGTGTTAATTTTCATCGTTATCGTGAGGCAATGGGAAATACAATTTAACATTAAACATATTTGACAGTAAAATTAGGAGCTGGAGAAGGGGGAGGATGAGCTGGAGGAGAATAATGCCCGAATTTATGCAAAGCATAGGACACCAGGCAAGCCACTCAATTTAATTTGATAATAAAAATATTTGCTTATTTCGTTAACACCTGGGGTCCCACAATTTGTTTCGGATGCCATCATTTCTTACTTCTACTCGTATTCCCACTGATTTCATTTCTCGATTTCCATTCTATTCGATGGCAATAAATACATATTTTCCATTTATTGAACAGACGCCGCAGTAGCACTGGTATTATTAACATTCTACTTCTATTATATTTTATAAATGCTTTTGCTTTATGGCTTTTCTCCTTTCTGAAAGCGTTGAGCGTCATGTGTCGAGCGCTGCGAAGGGCGAACCAACAAAACGAAACGGAACGAATCAAACAAATCTACTTTCGAACGGAAGTGTAGCATATTTTTTGGCACCATTTCGGCACTTGGGTATTTGCCGTTGTTAAACGCTGGCAGCAGGATATCGAAATTTCCTCTCTTCTGGTACTTCCTGCTCTCCGGTCCTGTCTAAGTATTCTACCAGGTCCAGATACCATTTGTTGTGAACTGTGAACAAACACTTGTTGTGAAAGCACAAGCGGAAAAAATCAACATTGAGAGAGAAAAATAAGAGGAAGAGGTCGAGAGAATTCGAATTTCCACACAACAAGAAACGACGTAAAAAACGTTTTGCTTTTTATTGGAATCCCCATAAATTGGACGAACGGACGGACAAACATACTTGGTTTCGTCTGCCACCAGAGTTTGACTAAAATTACGTTCACTGACTGAGTGTTTGTTTAATAGAAAAAAATGATCCAAAAACAAAATGTGTGGGAATAATTTCAGCCTTTGCTTACGTACTTTTTGGCAAACAAATTGAATTGAAAGTGTTTCGGTTGCAAAGCTAAATTTATTAGCATTTCAACAAACGAATTGCCATTGCTTCTTGTGTGTAGACGTTCTTATTAAACTGTAACGTTTTTTCTCTCTTTGTTTGCTACATAACTAACAACAAATTTTATGCTGGCCATAAAAAAATTGAACCCTTTCTTGTATATGTATGTATGTGTATCGTCAGAGTCGAACCCAAACAACAACCAAAGGAAATTGTGTTGACATTTTTCTTTTGTGCTCGACGACGAAAAACCCAAATTTATGACTTTATGAAAAAATAATGGAACAAAGTTATCGAAATGCAGTAAAGTGTTTTAGAGAAGAAATCCTTTACAGAGAAAATTTAACTGAAAAAAAAATTTGCTGTAAAAGTTTAATGAAGTGTTTTATAAGCTATTCTGATGAGTGTTTGAAAATCCAGGAAAGGATCAGAAGTGTTCCTCTAGGTCTTCCTCTACACTAGAGTCGACCTCAGAGGTCTTCCTCTACACTAGAGTCGACCTCAGAGGTCTTCCTCTATAATAAAGTCGACCTCAGAGGACTTTCACCATACATACTAGAGTCGACCCCAGAGGTCTTCCTCTATTCTAGAGTCGACCCCAGAGGTCTTCCTCTATTCTAGAGTCGACCCCAGAGGTCTCCCTCTATACTAGAGTCGACCCCAGAGGTCTCCCTCTATACTAGAGTCGACCCCAGAGGTCTTCCTCTATTCTAGAGTCGACCCCAGAAGTCTCCCTCTATACTAGAGTCGACCCCAGAGGTCTTCCTCTATTCTAGAGTCGTCCCCAGAGGTCTCCCTCTATACTAGAGTCGACCCCAGAGGTCTTCCTCCATACTAGAGTCGACCTCAGAGGTCTTCCTCTATACTAGAGTCGACCCCAGAGGTCTTCCTCTATACTAGAGTCGACCTCATCAACCATTAGCTACATTTTCTATTAAATATTCAAGAAACATAGTTTTGTTTTTGACTATTTAGTTCGAGATCGTTGTTTTTGTTTTCACAGTCTAAAAATTCCTGGAATATTATTTGTAAATAGGACTCAAAAGAATTTCTGTATACAATTAAAAGTTTTATACTAGACATATATTTATTAATTTAAGGGTAAACTCGTTGTTATATAGGATTATGAAGTATGGAAATCCTCCCTACTAATCCACCAAATTTTAATTCGGTACTTCAGAAAGTACTTATTCTCTAATACTGCCTCGATTTCAGACATTGATAGTGCCATGATCCTTTCAATTCAGAGCAGTAAAATTGTGGAATAGTAACAAAATATGACCGTATGACAATAAACATTTCTCGATGTTCTGTAAACAATTTGCAGAATTAGCTATCATTTATCTCTAACCGCCTGAGCCACCATGTCGAACGTTAACGTTCGCTTGACTTCTATGCGAACAACAGCTGATTTGCGACCGACAGTAAAAGTTTAATTCAAATTAAATGTTTATTCCTCTTCTCAATGTTTTCTCAATATCTAGTCCACTTATCTTTCCACATGCGAGTACACCCAATTATCCATACTAGAGATATACATTTTCACTTCGCCTCTCTTATATCCTTAAAACATACATTGATGTTTTAAATTACATTACATATCCCATTGAGAGATGCAACAAATTGAATTTGTTTGTATGCGAGCACGCTTTAAAGTAGGCAACATTTGTTCAACTAATTTATTTTATTCCAAGCAATAATACAATCAGAATGAAGAGTACTTAGCTCGTTTGTTGTCATTTTGATTCTTTTTTATTATTGTCTACTACTCGTACATGTATTTTAGTTTAAGCTTCTCTATTTATATCCTCCTCTTCTCTAGATTCTAGTCCATAACTGTTCTTGGAGTTTCCCTTTGTTTCTTTTAAGGGCAAAGGGAAAATAGAAGCAGAAAAACATAATAAAGATAAAAACCCATCATGTTGTTAAACGATTTGTGACGATGTATATGCCTGAGTGTGAGTGTGATAATGTCTGCCTATGTGCGTATGTGTGTGTCTAAGTACATGTCATACAAATGAGAAAGTGGTGTTCATTAAAGCCTTAAGAAGCATAAGTGTGATAATCCATTATACTCCCACTCTCCTCGGCAGACTACAGATTCACCCGCATAAACACCCACACATCACCAGCATTGAATGCCCACATTTCACATTCACATCTTTAGACAATAACAAACATTCCTCAGCAAATTTTTTTGCTGTTGTTCAAAAATACAACCAAAATATGTGTCTATGTATGCTATGTTCGTGGATGGGGGATATGTGTTTATATTGTTTTATTTTTGGTTCTGTATTCATGTGGATGTATGTGTAGCGCGTTCCAATCTCATTCTCCTCCAGCTGTTGGACCTTCTACCCACCCATTCATTCAGTCAGTCATTCCTTCATTATTTGGGTAGTGAAAGAATTTTTCAAAAAATATTCACTTCAACATTTTTGTGGTATTTTGACCTTTCTATGAATATAGTAAACATTTTACGTCAATATCTTGGAATTTCTTTTTTATAGAAATATTTCGTGTTCATAGATAGATACGCATATTATATAAAAGCTGAAGCATCAAATAAAAAAAGTGCATACACATGTATGTATTATGTGTATGCAGTTTTTTTACCTTTTTTGAAAACATTTTAAGGTTTTCATTGAAAATGTCACTAGTTAACAGGAGATTAAAATAATACCTATCCCGGAATATAGTCAAAATAGCGAAACTATCACCGAAATATCTAAAAATATGCTTTAATCTTTATATGATAATAAATTTGTTGGTACTATTTGAAAGTAGATGTTTGTCCTCCTTAAGATAGCCATTTTGCATCTATAGTTCGCTGCTGGTCTTGGGCTACATAACAATAGCCGTGTTTTGGTTGCACCATAATCGCTTAATGTAGGGAAAGCTAAGGTCTCGATAAAGTTGCACACATACATTGCTGAATTAATTAGAATTAATTATTAGAAATTCTACATTTTTATTGGTGATATTATTGTCACTTATAAATTTAAAAAATATGTTGTACTCAGAATAGTAACTGTAAATATACATATATATAGAGTTATTAGATTTCTCAACCTTTTCTACATTGTTTTTTTTCTTGTGATTGACGCTAGGGGAAATACGCTAGTTTATGGAATTAAGTTATTTTGTCAATGTAACAACGATTGAGCACAACTTTATTCTCAATCCTCTTGAAAACATCATATATTCCTTTTTATTTCAATACCACAGCAAATCTTCTTATTTTCATTCTGACATGCAATATTTATCATACGTCATCCACCACCACATCCACATGAATGACAGTTAAATAAATGGGGGCGTATGAGTGTTCGTTGTACGTGATGTATTAATTATACGCTAAGGTGTTCCAACTATCCTACAATTATTTATTTATGTGAATTACGATTCAAAAAGCTCCAACAGTTGTGTTCCCCCAAATACCACACATTCACATACCCTTACACCTTTTATGTCACATAAATCACCCCTGAAAATGACGATGACTTTTGTATAACTACTATTTAGAAATCTCTTAAACCTTAAAGTTGAAAGGGTTAAATAATCCCGGGGATACAAATCCAAACGCATATTTCTTAACCATAAAACCCCAAAACAATGTCCTATGCTTTTTAGATCTCTAACTGAGTGTGTGTTTGTTTGTGTAATGCCAACAAGACTGGGTGTTCAAATAAATATTATTGTAATACTAGGGGTAGGCCGAAAGGTAAATTTGCTTGTCTTGGTATTCGCACAACCATAGAATGATATTTCCCTTTTCTATTTGTCACTAAATGAAGTATCTTCAGAACATGATTATCATCAAAGTCATTATCGACATCAAGGCTATCATCCCGCTTGAAGGCAAAAACTCCGTTGCGAACAATTTAAATACTTTGTTTATTTTCATTTAAATATTTTCACTTGTCAAAGTGTTAAATGATTTCAAGAAAGAATAAAGCTATTTTGAACCCGTAGATTTCCTTTGTCAGGCATAGTTAACTCTGTAGGGTTTTCAAATTTCGGGAGTTTGATAAACATCGTTTTGTAGCTTTTAACTAAAAGGAAAACAGCTAAAGAAAACACGCATACACTCAAGAAGGTTTTCAGTTTTAGTAAAGCTTTCTTAGAGCCATGTGTTGTGTTATGCTTTTACTACCCCTTTTTGTGGTATAAACAGACACATACACACACACTCAATTGCCTACCCAAACAAACCAAAAACATATAGGCCATCAATGTATGTCAGTAATGCAAGAACGAACCGCACTCGTAAAACCCAACACACGAGAGCATGGTGAATTATGTTGCCGAAAATGTTCTGATAAAAGCTAAACAACAACATCGACAACACTCAGATGCTATTTAAACTCACCCCAATTTCCGGGAGATTAAGCTTGTGGAGATAGAACAAAAACGTGAGTACTCCGTTAGAGAGTCAAGTGGTGAAGAGTATTGTGGCAAAGAGAACCATTCAGGGGGAGAATAATGGAAACGGTTTGTGTTGTGTGCTTCTTCATTGTTTGGTGAGAGTGTGTATTTTGTATTATTAACCTGTAAATACAATTGTTGCTTGTACTTAAGTGCGTACCCACACACCTATGTATGTACATATGTGTGAGTGCGAGAGTGTGTGTGGTAAAGTCAATATGCTGATGTCTGTTGAAAGGGGAGTTTTCATGGTTAACAACTTTAAATTGAAACGACACAGAAACCGTTCCAACTTAATTTTCCAAATACACCAGAATGCCACAACCGAAACATGAAAACCACACAAACCAAATGGGTTAAAGTAGGCATTTTTGAAATGCATGCACATTTTGGAAACGCGGAAAATTTAAAATGATAACTAATATTTCTATAACCTGAAAATGTTAAATTTGCGTAAATCTAAACAAATATTATTTTAATCCTCTCACTACCATAGTACACTTCAGCGTCATATTTTCAGATGTTGTCTTTAAAGTCCTGTTTCAATTATTGTGTTTTATTTTTAAGGCATTATTTTGATTGAAGCCTTAGTCATACGTTTAACACGCTCTAGTTAAAAAAATTGCAAAGACAATTTCTATTTTTACTTTTAGTGTACTAGACATAAGTCAAATTTAAAAAAAATATATTTGTAATAAAGGATTAAAACAGGATCTTTATATGATTTTAGTACACTGTCTCAAATAATGCCACAAAAATACTCGGGCATATAAAATATTTCTTTCACCCCGAGATGAATTTGAGGCAGAAGACTTCATAATATGCATTTCATACCTGAAAAGGGAGTAAAATAATCTTCCTATCGTCTATCAAAAATTAAAAACGCAGAAATCCCTAGAACAATTCCACAAAAAAATCAAATCTTGCATAAAAAATTAACAACTTGAAACAAGTTATTTTGTATAAAGCTATCTCAAGCCATCAATATTACTTTCTGACTTTTTGCTTAATATAAATTTGTCAAATAAGGGCAAAGTGTTGCTTTATATTCCATTACACTAGTGATTATCAAGAGGACGTTCTGCATTAACAATGCTGTTTTTTATAAAATTCAAAATAAGCGCCCCAGATGGATGTTACTCCAATCCCATTTTTGAGGTTTTAACCGAATAATCACAACAGAACCTTGCTGAGGATTGGATTAGCATCCATAAAATCAACGTACAACGAGCTAAGCTGTGAGTAATTGTATTTGTCAGACCGTTTTAAAAAAATTGCATTCTATAACATTATAGAGGCAAGGAGTCAGGAGGATACCAGTTTTTTTAAATCGAATTTTCATGGAAAGTTACTTTAGTATTTGGAACATATGAAGTATAAGCCCGATGGAGCCGGGATACCGTTATCTTCAGGGAAATTATAAGGACCCATTTTGGGTGGGATGTACCAATAAGGGCGTGGCGGAAACACCCATTTCCAATGGACTATTGGTGCTATAAATGCATTGCACTGCACAAAATGTCAAGTATTTGTATGTACTGAAATCAAAGTTATAAGCCATTAACTTTTTGTGCAAAATGGTCCATTTGTATGGGAGGTAACAAAAGGGCGTGGCAATAACGCCCATTTTCACTGGACTATAGATACTATAAAAGCATTGCATTGCAATCAATGTTATAAGCCGTAACCTTTTTGTGCAAATGGTCCATGTGTGTGGGAGGTACAAAACGGGGCATGGCAATAACGCCCATTTTTTCAGGCTGATAGTGACTAATAAACTAATACGATATGTGGAATTGCGGAAGGATCCGATAAGTTGTATAGAAGTTATTAAGGAATCAATATTTCACTAAATTTTAACCTTTGTGTTGGATGTACTCGAAAGAGTGGACCAATCTTCTGGCCCATCTTCGATCTTCGCCTTGCGAGAGTTTTCGTGCGCACTACTCGCAAACAGGCAGATGGACGGAAGGACGGACATTACTCAATTTTAACTTAAAATGACCCAAAACGGATGTTCGCCCATTCTTGAGGTCTTAGGTCACTCCTGTGATGTCAAGATTTTTTTAAACTCTCTTACTTCTTCCTTACATTTTTTTTCAAGTTGACATTTTTTTTCTTCGTTAGGATGCTGGCTATTAAAAATACAATAATATAGTGTTCTCTAATTTTTTTCTATTTTTGGAGTTTTATTTTACATGCCAGCAAAAAACGATTTTTTAAAACATCTACTTTTTAAAATTTTTTTAACGACTCTTAGTTACTGAACCACTGTTTGTTTGTAAAAGAGATATTTCCAACATTTGCAGCCATCATAATTTCCTTTAACTTAACGCCTATTCCAGCTCTATCGGGCTACCCTTCAAAATATAGTTAAAATACTAAAAGTAGCTTACACGAAAATTTGAATTAAAAAAAAAAATAAAAAAATACATTACCATAAAACAGTTTTTGGTTTCGATTTTATGGAATAGTTTGCCCCACTGTACACAAAAACAAGTTGTTATGTCTCGAACAGCAAACAAATTTTCTTGCATAGTGCAATCAATTTATTTAATGATTTCTGGAAACGAAATCTTTTAGTCTCAAAAATTTTTAAATTGGTGCTTTAGTTAATCTACCATAGCATCGATTTTCTGAAAATTCACAACTCTTCTTACCCCACATATTTTGCTGGGTTATTGCCTAAGCATTTTGGAAAGAGTTGTTGCATCTAGAAATAATTTCTTAACTCAAAACCAGTGAAAACTCACTAAAACCTTCTAAAACAAGCTTAGTGTTTCGCAAGTAATATTTTTGTCATAGACACTACACTACAACTAAAAATTTTGACGACTTGTATGGCTTTGACATATTATATTTTTAGGGGTAAGGGAGTGGGAAGTGTTTCCGACTGTTGTGGAAGAAGTAATTCTCTTTATTTCGTTCTGTGGACTGAAGCGTGTATTCCGAAGCCTTCCGCTACAATTTATCCCATAAGATAACTAAACACTCTTATTTCGCAGCAAACTTCGTGGCCTAATATCTCGAAAAGGAGTTAATATAGAGAAACGGATTGGTTGAAACCGGTGTAACCATATGGCCCCTTTTACGTTACATTTGTATACCCTCCACTATAGGATGGGGGGTATATTCATTTTGTCACTCCGTTTGTAACACCTCTAAATATTTATCTGAGACCCCATAAAGTATATATCGAGAGCTTATATTCAAAACCCTCTATCTTCAATTTTTGCAAAAATGAGATTTTTATGGTAAAATATTCGGTAAAATAAGTCGCATCTATGGTACTAATTTGGAAATAAAAAAAAACAAAACTTGAGATTTTATGGTCATTTTTGTAATTTCTCTATCTTACACACTTATTTTTTCTGAATGCAATACCCTCTATCTCTTCATATAATTTTGGACTATTTTTTTTTTAGTTTTTTTTTTTCTTGTAAAAGACGGTTCTTTGATGAAAAGAGTATGCTAAACCCGAATTTGGTTAAATTTTTTTAGTCGAAGCTTTAGTTTTCAAATTATGACTATTTTTATATCTAACCTGTGATTCCACAAGAATACCATTTTCTATGACAATTTGAAAATGGATTCAAAAATGAACCCCAAGAAATAGATAATACTTAAATAAAAAATTAATCATTAATTCATTGTTATTATTATTTTTATTATAATATGTATAATATAAATTAAAAAAATTTGTGGAATTCATAAATATTTTTTTTTTACTATGCAAAACCCTCTATCTTTTTTTATACATGAAGAATTTTTGAATAGCAATACCCTCTATGTTCCATAAAATGACTCGTGGTGCAAATATTAAAAAAAATATTATTTAGTAGTTCACGTAGTTAGGTGTAATAAACATTGTAGAACAAACAATTTTAATTTTCTTTAAAATTAGGGATATAAACGGTTTTTTGGCTCTACTGAACAATTGTGTTTTTTAAGATAGAGGATATTGAATATAAGCTGTCGATATATTCTTAATCGTCGTAAAATTCTAAGACGATTTAGCCATGTCCGTCTGTCCGTCCGTCTGTCTGTCCGTCCGTCCGTCCGTCCGTCCGTCCGTCCGTCCGTCCGTCCGTCCGTCCGTCTGTGGTAATCACGCTACAGTCCGCAATAATAGAGCTAGGTTGATCAAATTTGGTACAAATACTTCTTATAGTTGCAGGTTGTTTGGGATTGCAAATGGGCCATATCAGTCCATATTTAGATATAGCTCCCATATATAGCATCTAACTTGTTGTGACTCCTACTGTTCTCATCCACCAAATTTTTTGTGTTTTCGGTGTTATTTTCTTTAGGTTTTAGTTATTTTCTGAGGTCACATGCTATCCACGGTGGAGGGTATATAAGATTCGGCATGGCCGAACTTAACGCTTTTACTTGTTAAATTATACATTAATACACATAATTTGTTTATTTAATAAATGTACGACGTATAAACATTCTTTTGGGACAGCTTGTACTTAAGTGGTCTTTGATATGTACATTTCAGGACTGTGATTATATTTGCCCTTTTGATTTTTTTAAACATCTGAGAGCATGCACAACAGAAATTTTCAAAATCTTTATACAATAATGAGCCTAATTCGCGGGATTGGTTGTACAAAAAATGTCAAGGGATCTGTTCTAAAATCTTTCAAATCACCACCAGCTTTAACACAATGTTACGACCTAAGAGAGTATTATATTGCTTTTTCGCTAAATAATATTAGTCCACTTTTTTCCCTGCCACAACAAAACAGTGCCCTTGGAGTAAATTGACATGTGGCAAATAAAGAATCACATCCATCTCTATTAAAACAAAATTTTCTTAGCTATATTGTCTCCCAAAAAAATGATACAATAAGTAATATTTGTCCCACTGGAGGGGTTTTTACGACTGTCGGATCTAATAATTTATGTAAACCCGATACTTTTCTTGAACAGTCATATCAGCATCATCAATAAGTCTTTATGTAAATTAAGCGCAGTCAACAGTCAGTCCGTCATTCAGACCTACATGTGTAAGACTCGCTGTATCACAACTTTTTCGCCTTTTCCAAATAATAACTGTAAGAATGCCACAAAAGTCTATGTGATAATTTATTTAAAAGACAAACAGCAACAGACGTCGTTGTTACAATTCGCAAATACTCTCAGCTTCCGTTTGGCAGGATGTCAAGAAAATGGAGCAGCAGAGAGAGAACCCTATGGGAGGAAACCTTGACATTTTTTATTTAATGGCTGTAAAAAATTAATTTCATTTTATGTTAAATATGTATGACATTTTTAATAATATACACTTAAGCTGATAAAAATAATTCTCCGCTCCGCTCAGCTCTGCTCTGTTTGGTTTTGCTGCGTTCCTCGATTCCACAGTTATTTTAACATTTCGGTTGTTACGGCTGATGCTGCCTGCTCCTGTTCTCTGTGGTGTGGGGGCTACTGGTGGTGTTGTGCCTGAAAATCGTCTCGTACTCGCACTTGTTGTACGTGGCTACGTGAGTACACATGGTGTCTACGGTAGATATCTTATTACGTTGATGTGGCTCCTCCGTTTATCTTGTTTCGTTTTTTTTTCATGTCCCCACATTTACAGTGGATTAAGGCTGTCTAACTCTCTGGCAGTATGGAAGAGTATTGGCTGGATGGTGGGTGTCTAAAGGCGTCGCGGTGATATGTCCCATCTTACAGTTGCTTGCCGGGTTAGAGATATCATTAACGTTGTCAACCGCTATTTGGCTGTTTTCCATACGCGTGACTACATTCTGAAGATACTAATCTACTTTGGAGCGAGAGGACACAGTGCACTGTGTCACAGTTACATATTGAAGAAAACAAAAATCCAATTTTAGTTTAGAAAACGCCGCCCAAAGAATATTATTAAACTAGCTGACAGAGTGGATATTATTATAAATGTATTTAAATACATTTTTAAACGAACTGTATGCATTAACTCACAAATGAAATTATTCTTTCTAAATATATCCAAATATATTTTATTTGGACAAAGTTTCAGATTTTTTTTAATTCTGTTTTCTTTGATTCTGACGGATAATGTACTCGAACCTTATATCTATGTATATACATACATATCGTCGGCTCAATGCTATTTTGTTCCATACGCCATTTTGTATGATCGGAGAAAAACGCAATTTATTGTTTGAGTAAAAACGGGACTGAAGAGTTACACACTTTTTATTTCATAGGGTTCCCAACAGTGTTTGTATGATTCTCATGCATTTCTATGCCATTACATCCAAAAATAAGCAAGTTATAACAATTTTTGTATTTGGCATTTTGGTCCATATCCACTTTTATTTTAATATTTTTTCGTATTTGTATTACATGGACCACAAAAAGGGTCGGTATGGAAGGACACTTATTTACCGGGTGTTTTTTTTACAGCTTTGTTTTTCGAATAGAGATAAAACTGGCATTTTGTGGTCAAATCTGGCAACTCTAATGTCATTTATGTTCAGTTTGGTTTGCCATTTCATCATGAACAGGTTGACAAAAGAACAACGCTTGCAAATCGTGCAAATTTATTTCGAAAATAATGGTTCAGTTCGCGAAGTTTACCGCCAGCTCCGTCCATTTTATGGTCGACATAATCGTCCATCAGAGCAATTAATTCGGTTAACCATGGATCGTTTTCGCACTACGTTTACTCTATGTGATAATACGCATCCGCAGAGACATCGAACAGTGCGCACCGAAGAAACAATTGCCGCTGTAGAGCAAAGTGTTGAAGAGGACCCGAATGAATCGATTCGCCACCGTGCACAGCAATACCGTTAATGGAGACCGGTATAGAGCCATGATAACCGACTATTTTGTTCCCGAATTGGATGGCATGAATGTGGATGAGTTGTGGTTCCAACAAGACGGCGCTACATGCCACACAGCGCACGTCACAATCGATTTATTGAAGGAAACATTCGATGAGCGCATAATTTCGCGGAATGGACCTGACAATTGGCCACCAAGATCGTGTGATTTGACACCATTGGATTATTTTCTTTGGGGATATGTGAAGTCGCTCGTCTACGCCAACAAACCAGAAACGTTAGGGGAATTGGAAGCCAACATTCGTGGCGTTATTGCCGACATACGGCCCCATATGCTCGAAAAAGTGGTTGAAAATTGGACCTGTAGAATTGGCTTTATTCGAGCCAGCCGCGGCGGCCACATGCCCGAAATCATATTTAAACATTAATGGCATAAAATTATCCTTCCAATAAAGCCAAATTGATGGACCTTAAAACGATTTTCTTGTGTTTTATTTCAATTCGAAGTTCTATACCCCTAAAAAAAACACGCGATACATATTGTGATCGAGAGAACGTAAAATACTGAATGAAAAATATAGGGCGATAGAAAAATTATGACATAGAACAAAAATATCGAAATTATTTCCCGTTATTCAGAGTAAAATAAATTTACCCTACCAATATCTCGAAAACTAGGCGAGATAGGAAAAAAATGATTGCAGATTCTGAAAGATCGTGTTTGGAACCCATATTATCAACTCCTAACTCAAAAAACACAAAAATGGCGTATGGACCAAAATAGCATTAAGCCGACGATATGTACTGTTAAATAATTTTTTTTAATATGACAAATGGCAACATGTGTCAGAATTTTATAGCTGTAAAATATATTGTCATAGTAAATTCCATAGTAATATAAACAGATGTTTGCATTACATATGCATTTAAACAAAAAAAATAAACGCGAAAAACATTTTCCTCTAAATTTTTTGGGTTGGCTCAATTTCATTAGTTTTATTTCATATAATTATTTCGGGTGTGCCCTAAACATGTATTATGCTGAGTATGTTTGGGACAATATACTACAACACGATTTTTTCAGCGTGTATGTTTGTCAATCAAAAAAACACAGTGTGATAAATATGGAGACTTCGATTTCGATAAATACGCATGGTTTTAAAGTCATGTCTTTGATTCTGTTCCTGTGACTAAATGTGCCACTGTGCAGTGACTGTTTTAGCACGGATTTTAGGTGAGTGCGTGCGTATAAGCGGCGGCTTTTGTGTGCCTGTGTCACTCGTTGGGTTTATGACATGGAAAGCTTCAATGCGTGCCTTTATCATCATAAACATTGTGATAACAATAAACCCTACAAGTCAAAGACTTTTACGCTCATTTCTTTTCGCCTGGGATTTTAAAGTCATATTTCTGGCCACGAACAAAATAACAACGCAAAATATAAATATCTCCAAAGGAATCGATTCGACAAGGTTCATTGAACACACTTACATAAATATTCACTTTAATATGGTCATAAGACGAAATTTACGATCTTCTCTTTAATGCACTTGCTTTTGGTTTTAATGTTCATTTCATAAAAACATTTTTTTTTTGGGAACTTTTCTTAACTATTGTTAATGACACATGACATCTGTATTAGTACAGATAAATTCCAAGAGAGAAAGTTTCACTCAACCCTTGTCTGATACTGGCTACAAACATGCGTTTGCATACAATTGCCAGATAAAGTTTCTTTGGCCAAGATTTTTTTTATTCTGGCAAAAGTTCATTTCTAACGAAATTTATCACAAAGCCACAAATACAGAACATATGTTCACAATCCGTAAAAGCAGAAACTAAAAAATAAAACTTTTTTGACAAACCTGTATTTGATTTATTTGTATGCTACCCACATATTTCCTATATATGTATATATGCAGTTAAGCTGTCTATGATATGTAAATTGGCTTAAACTCCTCTTGGGAAAGATTTCCATAAAGTGTCCTTAAGCGAGTGAAAGACATAAATGTAACAAGAGATGACAAATGACAGCATGTCAAATTCTCTTTTGATAGATATGAGCTTATCAAAAGCAGAATAAAATAAATTCATAAAATAGCAAAGATCAGAAAAAATAAAAAGGTCGAGGTCGTTTTCTTTTCAACTTGACTATTCAGAATACTTTCCTTGGCTTAGAAGGTATCCTTTGATCTTCAGTTCAACTCCAAAAAATCAATTACAGATTAAGGAATTATAAACAAAAATGAATATTATATTGAACCCTACATTTATTTATAAGTACGTTATGTTAAAATCCTGCAATTTTCCGAAAACTTAGTTACTTTATATGGCATCTGCGGGTTTTATTATTTCTTTACGATTTTGGAAATTTATAAAACTTAGCAAAGCTTAGATAAATCAAGTACAATTTTGCACTAAATAATGTGAATGTATTTATTTATGTGTATGGGTAGTTCCGACGTCCCGGACGTTACGTAAGTTTAGCATATTTGTAAGTTATTTGAAAAACTATACATCTTTCGAATTTGTGTGCCATACACAAAATTGTAGATCTTAAGAAGTTCTATCAGATTGCTTTTATGCGATCTTGTTTCAAACATTGACAAGAATTATACAGGGTTTTCTAACAAGAGGTGTTATTACTTTTTCGAAAATGAGGTTGGATCAACAGTTACGGCAAATGAATTGCGCTATGGAGAGATGATTAATGATTTTTTATGGTCGGAGTTGGATGGTATTGATCTGGACAACGTTTACTTTCAACAAGACGGCGCTACGTGCCACACAAGCAACGAAACCATTGCTCTGTTACGGGAAAAGTTTCCGGATCGTGTGATCTCTCTCGTAGAGGTGATCACAATTGGCCACCGAGATCTTGTGATTTAACACCTTGTGACTTCTCCCTTTGGGGCCACGTGAAAGATAAGGTCTACGCCAACAGCCCAGCGTCGATTCAAGACCTCAAGGATAGAATTCGTGAGGCTATCGAGGACATAGGGCAGCCACTTTGCGATTTGGTTATGGAAAATTTCATGAAAAGGATATGGTCCTTTAAGCGTGGTCGTGGTGGCTATTTGTTGTTGTGGCTGATGTTGTATTTCATTATTAACGGCATACCTTCCTCTTTATTATGAAATAAACATTCGATCATTTTCTCAAAAAATTACATTTTTCTCTGAATACCAAAATAGCCCCTCTTGTTGGAAAACCCTTTATAAACAAAACAAAATTTCCACTCAAAGAACTCTTAACTCTTTATGTAACCTCGACATTTTTTATTGCAAATAATGGCAACAAGTCCCATATTCCACATACATCAAACGCCGTTTTAAAAGACCTATAACTTTTTTAATATTCTAATATTTGTGATGTCCCTGTCAAACGCACCGTTAGAAAAATTAACACGATAACTTTTTAACACGATGCATTTACATTTATTTTTTATTATTTTATAAGAATATTTATCAAACAATTGTAAAACATCATAAATTTTGGACACATTTTCTATAATAAATACATATCGTCCTGGGCTTTACAAAATGTAATAGGGTTTTTTATGAAAATTATTTTTTTTCTTTAGAATGATGCTTACAATGATGGTAACAGTATGATGCTAACAATGTTTATTGACAATATAATTTTGTACCAGTTTTCCGAAAACTAAGCTGACTTATTCCAACTTCTGGTAAACATCATTTTCATCATTATTCCCTGCCAAAGAATTTTTAATTTACGTTCTTTCGGTTGTTATTGACCTCCTCTCAATGGTCGTTGACCACCTATCAACGATCACGGACTTCCTGACAAATGTCTTTGAATATTGACTACCCGTCAATGGTATTTGACAATCTGTCAAAGAAAATTGACTACATCTCAAATGCCATTCACCTACTGTCAAAGGTCATTGAACTACTGCTAACGTTCATTGATCTTCTGTTAATGTTCCGTCAATTATCATTGTCCTTTTGTCAATTGACCTCCTTTCAAAAGCCATTGACCTCCTGGTTATTGGCATTGACCTTATGTTAATTAACATTAAACTACAGTTTATTTTCAAACAATTTACTGGGGGTTAGCTGTTAATTGTTTTTGGCCTCCTGGTAATGGGTATTGACCTAGTCGCTGTCGTCCAATGACTCATGTCGGTGTTCAATTGATCTCCTGCTAATAATCATTATTCCATAAGGGTCATCGACATTGATCCTGTCAAAGATCAATGTCCATCAGTAAATTAATCTTTAACCTCCTATGAATGGTCATTGACATCCTGTAAAGAATCATCGACTTCCCGCTAAAGGTCATTGACCTCATGTCAAAGTTCCTTGACTCCATGTGGAAATTCGTTGACCTCATTCAAAGATCGTTGACCTCATGTCAAAATTCCTTGACTCCATGTGAAAATTCGTTAACCTCATTCAAAGATCGTTGACCTCATGTGAAGGTTAATTGACTCCATGTCAAAATTCGTTGACCTCATTCAAAGATCGTTGACCTCATGTGAAAGTTACTTGACTCCATGGCAAAATTCGTTGACCTCATGTCAAAGATCGTTGACCAACTATCAAAGGTCATTGATCTCACATTAATAATAACTTACCTTGTCATTTATCTCTTGTTATTGGACATTGATGTACTGTGTAAGGTCATTGGCCTCCTATCGAAGGACTATGGTAAGTCGTTCTGTCTATTGTCGTTTATATTTTTTGAAATATTGTCAATACCTAATTTATTACCGTTGGAAATATGTTCAGTTTTGCAAGATTTATATATTTTATAAACATTTTTAGACCGAGATTTAACAGTTAACCAATATTTAATAAATTGTCCTTTATCAAATATTCGACAACGATCAATGGTCAATTGTGTTTAAATTATTTAATTTTCTACTTAATTAAATGTCACTGCTGACTGGATAACCCCATCAACAGGTTGTTGCCACGGCTCCTGAATTTCTTTCAACAAAGTTCGAGTTTAATGACTTTTGTGCGATTTTCAGTTCTCCATTCAGTGCTCAATTATTTGCACAAAGTAACTAAATTGTTCCTCTTCCCTTCCACTAGAGGCACATTTTTATTCTGTGCAATTTTGGTTCATCGGTATTTATGTTTTCTATATATTTTCTCCTTATTTTCTCGTGGCCTTTGTTAGTTTGGACTTTTAGTTTTAATTGCTTTGGCCAACAATGACCCCAAAGATTCTATGTAACAGCATTTCAGTTGTTGCTGCTTCCACTGCTGCTGTTGTTGTCTTGGCAAATGTTGGTTGTTCCTTGTTTTCTTTCATTCCCACTTTCCTACTTTGCTCGTTTCTCTTGCCCCCGACAAAGCTTAAGTGTTGTGCACGGAAACGGAAGTGTCAGTTAAAATGTGAAGATAACTCTCGCGCGGCGTCAACCACAGCCAACTTTTGGACGTTTTTTTTTTCTCTAGTTGCTTGCAAGTCTTTCCACCGTTTGCCAGTGCAACAGGAAGCAACAAACGTCAAAAATTGTTACAGTTTTTGTTAACGTTGATGGCTGTTGGTTGGTTGCTTGATGTGCCAGTGGGCTGCCGGGTTGGTGAGTTCATTTCAGTGGCATTGTTGCTATTATTTTCGTTGTTTGCTTCTATTCCTCATATCTGCTGTTGGCAGCTCAGGCCAAAGTGAAAAGTGATCTACAAGTGAAGAATGTCATCAACAAAAAAAAAAACATTTACAAAATTTTCGAAATGGCTGCTCTAATTGTGCTTGTGTCGAGTGAAGTGCCCTCGTAGGTTAAGCTGCTAACAATTTATGCTTTTCCAAGAATTTCCAATGTAGAAATACTTGGTTAAGTGCAGAAATTTGTGTATGTGTATGCAAGGAGGTACTTGGAATTTTCTCATATATATACGAGTACATTCTTGTATATGTGATGTATGTAGGTCTATCAGTTTAGCATTGCAAATAAATTTGGCATTACTTGGGAATATATATTGACTTTGAAGGAAGGAAGTATGCAAAATGTGTTTTAAATGAAATTTTTAAAGTAAAATGCTATAAAATTGCACTGTTATCTACATTTGATGCAATGATCATTGAACTCCCGTCGATAGTCACAAACTTTCCTCCCGTAGACCTTGGACGGTATCGATGTACGTTATTCCACTATCAGTGGCAATTGAGCATCATTGATCTTCCCATAATAGTCATTAACCATCTCTTATACATTATTCTCCATTATACAGCCACTGACTATTTGACCTCTTTATAAACCCTCGACCATAGGATGGGGGGTATATTCATTTTTTCACTCCGTTTGTAACACCTCTAAATATTGATCTGAGACCCTATAAAGTATATATTATTAATCGTCTTAAAATTCTAAGATGATTTAGCCATGTCCGTCTGTTGTAATTACGCTACAATCTATAATACTTAAGTTAGGTGACTGAAATTTGGTACATACATACACTTCTTATATCTGCAGGTATGTTTGGGATGGGCAATATCGTTCCATTTTTGGAAATAGCCTCCATATATAGCATCTCCCCGATTTGACTTCTTATGGTCACAGAGACCACAAATTCCAACTGATCGGGCTGAAAGTTGGTAAGTGGGGTTTATTTACACCCGGAATACTTCACACGAACAACGGTAGTCATAGGTCCATGTTTTGATACAGCCCCCATACAAAGGTCCCTCTAAATTTGACCTCAAATTTCAATGAATTGGGCTAAAATTTGTTATAATTAGTTTATTTGTACCGGAAACCATTTACATGCAATCCATGATGGAGGGTATATAAGATTCGGCATGACTGAACTTATTCCGTCTTTACTTGTTAATGGTCATTTGACTTCTTGCTTGTCTAGGGCATTAAACGTATGCCAGCAACAGTTGGCATTCGTTTCAGTTATTGAACTTCTGTCAATGATGATTAACTAACTGCCACTGGCATCATTAAACTTCTATCAATGATCATTGAACTTTTCTCACTTGCCATTGATATTCTAACCAATGTTATTAACCTTCTATCAGTTAACGGTCATTGAACTTCTCTTTGTTGTCATTTTATTAGTGGTTGGTAACGTTCTGTCAGTGATCATTAACTTTCTGTCAGTGATCATTGACCTTCTGTAAGTAAATGTTAACCTTATTGGCCATCTGTCGAAGATAATTGACCAACTGTCAGTGATCATTGGCATACTGGCGTTGATCATTGACTTTCTGGCAGTCGACATTGATATTTTGTCAATGCTGATTGACCTGGTATCAGGGACCATAGATATTCTATCAGTTGGAGGTACCAAAAGGAGTGTCGAATTTTGATCATTTTTCTAGAGTTGATAGCGGCGATGATACTATTGCTATGAGTGAAGTTATAGAAGATTCGCTTCAGTAGTCTAGAAATTATAAAGGATTCATCATTTAAAAAAATGTCAAGGCTAGAAATTATAAAGGATTCATTATTTAAACAAATTTCAAGGCTAGAAATTATAAAGGATTCATTATTTAAATAAATTTTAAGGCTTTGTGGGTGACTTACGATAAGTTTTGGACAAGTAATATTACTGCATACACAATTCTAAGTCAATCAATCTGTTACTTCTTTCGATATTTTACCCAAATGACTTAAAATGTCCTAAAATGGATTTTCCACCAAGCATACTAAGGGTCTTTGATCACTCATTCGATATGTTAAAAATTGGCGATATACAATGATATAGTCTCGTTCACCAATTTAAGGATATAAAAATAAGAAAGGATTTGCAAATTTTTGATATTTTCTTTAGTTTTAGAAAATTGCAAAAAAAAACTTTGACACGATTCTCCTAAATTCCATTTTCTGATATTTACTGAATGTAAAAACGTATACCTTCATATTTAATCAAAATAATAATGTATACAAAATAAGATCACATGAATAAGATTAGTTAATTCCATTCATGTCATCATATTTTGTATGCATTCTGCAATTATTAGACGGTCGGTGAATGAGGTTATTCACCGACCGTCTAGACTGCGACCTCTAGATCTATAGTAATTGTCCCGCTATCAAGCTTACTCCTAGGCCAAGCGTAAATTTGAAAAAGTAATTTCTTTTTAATTACCTCTCTATCTTTATATTCTTGATCTGAAGTTCATATATCCCCAAGCCATTTTCCTCACGAACTCATTCGTATGTCTTAATTTGATTTTATTGTTGCTGTTTGGTCTAGAACAAGAAAACAATAAGGACCAGAAGCTGGTAATGGCTGCAAACTTCTTGATAATAAATGGCAAAGAATGAAATTCTCCTCTAGCGTTTCCATGTGTCCTTCTTATAATGTTTCGTTCGTTTTTTTTTTTATTTCACATACTCGTATACAGTATTCACTTCACATGTGTATTGTATTGTTGCGACTAGGGAAATACTTAAAGGAACAAATGGAGAAATCGCTTTGAATACACTCAAACACGTGTGCACTAAAAAGTAAATAGATGTAAGAGAATGTCTTGTAATAAATGTGAGTGTGTGTATGTTAGTGTGGGTGTTGTTCGTAAATGTCGTTTCACTTTTTTAGTAAAATATCCATCGCAAGAATATTTACACTGCAAACATAAAGAATTTATGGGAATTTTCTTTAAACGTGTTTCGTTGCGATATCATCGTCCGTTTCAGCCTCAGTTTCAGCGTCATCAGCACTGTCACCTTTCGTCTCACTCCATCGAGGCCTGGCTGCCACTATCATTCAAATACACACCATGTCTTCCATTCTAAGAGTAGTCCCACTGGATGTTGTTCGTATGATTTGTTACCTTAAAATGGGCAATTTCACAGAGGTACTCTTACAACACACACATACACGGAATAATGAATGCTGCATCACATTCTAAGAGTACTACAAACATCGAAAACATTTTCAAACATTTTCGTTAGCACGTGTCTGTCGTTTGGGACATGTATGTATGTCTCTACGTAGGGGATTCTTTAAGGCTAATATGAGGATGAGTGGAGGCATATTCCAATCTGTTTAGCAGGTTAATGTATCCGACCGATATTATTCCCCAGAGCTGTCGGCCTGTGTGAGGAAAGATACTGTGTAACAGGTTTCATGTACGTCAGTAAAGATTTCTCTTTTCGAAGATGTAATGAGATTATAGTTCCCATACATATATATATGGGTAAAACTGGATTTTTCACGAAATGAAATCTCTCTCACACTTCACTAAAGAAATAATAATCTTATATTTAGCTGATGTTTGATATGAATACCGGAGTGCACAGTATATTATTTCTGTAACATTGGGCAAACCCAAGGAAGAATACATCTAATATTCCCTAGAGATATTCAAAATTTTGTTTGTTCTAAATTTGGTAGCTAGAGTATGTATGTTATTTCACAAAAAAAAAATTCTGGGGTTTCTTTGGAAATTTTTTTTTATCCGCGTTATCCAAATGTGAAGATATCATTTAATCTTTCATATTTAGCAGTTCCTGTTAACTGTGAGCCAAATTTCGTTATGCGGATAAAACGGATAAAGTTTATCCACTTTATCCGAATTGCTAAAAACATCAATTTTGTACGAGTTTACTATTTCCACTGTTTTAAAAAAGTTATTTGGCCATCCAAACGTTTTTGCTTCGTGATATATTATTTAGAAATGAAAATTACAAAGAGATACGTATGTTGTTCGCTATATGCCCTCTATAGCAACATGAAGTCTACGGTAAAAATCTATTCTATTACCATATTTCTCTCCAGATACCCCACTGTACGTACATTGTTCTTTTGCTCACTAACATTTTTTAGGGCATTTCTCACTGTAATATCCTTGTGCTACCGCTGAATCTTCCGTGGTGTACATATCTGAGATATTTATGCAAATTTAAAATAAAGTGAATAAATTGAAAATAGCTTACAATTTGTTTTTTTCCTCTCTTTACTTCTTTCCTTTACGACTTCTCCTCTATAGGTACATGGATGTACATATGAGTTGGTGGTGGTGTACAGAATGAAAGTAATACATACGAGTATTTGAGCTTTGTACTTACAATGCATAATTTATTAAGAGCCTCCAAAGGAACTCGAACCCGAACTCTCCCACTCCACCACACAAGTTATTCAGTTTCATCATATTTGTGCCGCCGACGTTTCAAGCGCGAACAGTGTGGCAGAGGGAAGGGAAGAGAAGGAATATGAAGTGAAAACATAAAGGATTCCAGGTATTATGTTAAGTGAAAAGCTATTTGTGCATAAATCTATTGTGTTTAAAGAACGGCGGCAAATCATATCAAAGACGATTTCACCTCTTAGGGAAAATATTCAATCTTTTTAATATTTAAGAAGAGAAAGTTAAATTTAATGGGTTTTGCCAAGGAACGGTGGAAATGAGTGTTTTTCCATTTGAGTATAACAAAAATTATATTTAAACAGGAACCATTAGACAGTTTCCCTAGATACTGAACTGTAATTCCTCACAAGACGTTTATAATAAAATACATTGAAAACCGTTTTGAGATTAATCTATTCAAATTTAGCTCAAATATTGCATGCCAAGAATAATGTATATAAAGAGGATTTAAAATACTTCCGACATAACCTATTATCAAAGAATGATTTTATGCAGAGAGCCAAGAAATCCCTTTAAATTTTTAAATGTCTTTAAAAATCATCCATTTGTTTTGTTGCAGAAAACAATCGTAGCTTTTGCTGTGATTTTTGCATAAATTTAAATTATATCCCAACTTTGCCGATTTGTTTCGTCTGTATGTCACGTCTTATTTGAAAATACCTACATTCAGATTAGAGTAATCTAGGCATTTACTGTCTTCCCTTAATATGTCTCAGTTCAAATGTCAGACCATTTTTCAGGTCATAACAAAATGTGGGGCAACACGTACAAATTTCATAATTCTACTTGTTGTACTTTGAAGATGTTGTGGGGGTTAACAAAAAAAGTTTTCTTCTTTTATCAGCCTCACAATTAAAATCCTTAATGACAAAAATCCTTACTGACTGGGCAGAAACCAGCGGAAGAGGTTCGAAAACCTAAAGCCAAAATTATTGATTATCCTCTCACCTTAGAGAGGAGAGAATATATCATTTGCTACGAGCCAAAAGTGTAACACATCGCAGGAGTGACCTAAGTCCCCAAGTATGTTTGGTGGAAATTCGTTTTGGGCCGTTTTAAGTCATTTGAGCAATGTCCGTCGGCATGTCGGTCCGTCCGTATGTCTGCGTGTTTGTCTGCCGGCCGGTGCGCACGACAACTCTCGAAAGGGTTAATTGATAGACTTCAATAAAATTCATAAAATTTTCTAAGATGGGCCATATTGGTCCACTCCTTCTAGTACCTCCCCCACAAAGGGTTAACATATAGTGAAATATTGATTGCTTAATAACTTCTATACTACTTCGAATCTTCTGCAATTCCACACATAGTATTAGTTTATTAGTCGCTAACACCTCAAGAAAAATGGGCGAAGTTTTCACGCCCATTTTGGTACCTCTCACACAAATGGACCATTTTGCACTAAACGTTAACAGCTTATAACTTTAATACCAGTACATACTTTAAAGTTATTAAATATGTAAAATAAATGCATTTTCAAATATTTTGTTGGCACTGAAAGTGTTTTTATTAAAAATATATATGAGTCATTCCATGTCAAACGGTTCGATTTTTGACTTCACTAGCTTTGATTGCTTCGAAAGTTTGTGTATGTATATTTCTCTTAAAAATATTTTATACGTGTTTCAAGAAAAACATAAAAGTTATGAGCAATTTAAAGGTGCCGAATTTACGTTTTTTTAAAGGTTTGTTCATTCAATCGATTGTAACTCCAGATGTACTTGACCGATTTTGATTTACTATACATCGTTTTGAAGGTACTGCTAATTACTTTCGAAAAATAAAAGTCATCTTGTAACAGACCGCAATAATTTCTAAAGTTTTTGCCATTTTTGTATTTTAGATTTGAATTGTTTAATATTTTAGAAAATATTTAGAAAAAGTCATGTTTTTAGACGTCTTTTTATCGACAGTGTGTTTTTGGAAGTGGTGAAACGGTGAGATCTATTATTTTAAGATTTTTTTCAAAACAACTTCTGAAAAACCAATCAAAATTTCTATCAATGTATATTAAATAGGACAACATTTTTTTGCGGCATAAGATTTTGCGGCCAATTTGGGTATATCGAATAATACAGGCTATAAATTAGTTTCATTGAACTAGCTTCAGATATCGTTATAAACCGCTATATATGAAAAGGGAGAAATTACACCACATATTTGAGCACTACTGGGGAATAATGGATCTCAATTGTTTCGGTATAGTTTTAAAAAATTGGAGACTTTTTAACTTTTAACTTTTCCTAATACCATTTTTTCATCTGTTGAACGGTTTCAAATATTTGTGTCAAAAAATGTCGTAAAAATTATATTTTTTTAATAATTTCTGAATATATTTGTAACAAAAACATAGCAATATGCAAATCTATTTTTATAATTTTATCGTTAAACTGGATCGACCATGAAAAGTTGTAGGTATAAAAGTTTTTGAGAGTTAATGATTGATTTACTAAATTATCTATCATTAACCCTCAAAAACTGTTATCGTGAGCAATAAGTAGGTAAGGTGCAAAGGTATGGGTAGGTTGGCTAAATTCTTTACAACATTTTAAATTATGCAGCGATTTTCATCGGAATTGGCTCATTGTCGATCAAGTTTTACGATAAAATGTTTTTATTACAAATTTATTAAGAAATTATTAAAAAATATAAAAATATATTTAATTTTTCAACCACATTTTGACACCTTTGTTTGTCAGATGAATAAATGGTATTAGAAGAAGTTAAAGGGCATACAATTTCCAATTTTTCAAAACTATCCTGAAACAATTGGGAACCATTGTTCTCCAGTTGTACTCAAATATGTGGTATAACCTCTTCATTTTTGCATATAACGGTATATAACGAAAACTAGAGCAAATTCATTTAATATTAACCCAAATCGTCCGCAAAAAATTTTGACTTATTTTATATACAATCCCTGATTAAAAAAAAACCTAAAAAGTGGATCCCATCAGTTCACCACTTCCAAAATCACACAGTCGCTAAAAAAAGACGTCTAAGAACAGGACTTTACAATTTCAAAAAAAGCAAAGATTAAAATGGTAAAAACTTTATAAATTATTATGGGGTGTTACAACACAGCTTTTATTTTTTGAAAGTAATTAATAGTACCTTCTAAACAAGGTATAGTACATCAAAATCGGTCAAGTGTTTCAGGAGTTACAAGCGACTCGATGAACAAATCTATTTGAAAAAATCGTAATTCCGCAATCTTTAAATTGCACATATCATTTGAACAAATGTTTATACCCTCCACCATAGGATGGGGGTATATTCATTTTGTCACTCCGTTTGTAACACCTCTAAATATTGATCTGAGACCCCATAAAGTATATATATTCTTAATCGTCTTAAAATTCTACGAGGGCGGTTCGGAAACTTCTTAGCCTATCAATGAAAGAGAATAGTTAGTTTTTCAGAAATATTTTTATTTTTCAATATAATCTCCTGAAACCTCAATACACTTTGTCCAACGCTTATCTAGCAATTTTATCCCTTGATTAAAATTGTTTTCCCCAAGGTCTTCAAAATAGTGGTTTACAACTGTAATTGCATCTTCATTTGAGGTAAAACGCTTGCCAGCAAGGATTTTTTTTAGATTTGGGAACAGGTAAAAGTCACTGGGAGCTAAATCAGGAGAATAAGGTAGGTGGTAAAGCAACTCGTACTTTAATTCGTTGATTTTAGCCATTGTTAAAACACTCTTGTGCGCTGGTGCGTTGTGTTGTAAGCCAGGACGTTTTTCTCGAATTTGTACATTTAATTGATCCAAAAGGTTGCAATAGTACTCTGAATTTATTGTTTTACCCTTTTGCAGGTAGTCAATCAATAAAATACCTTTGAAGTCCCAAAAAACCGTTGCCATAACCTTACCAGCCGATTGAATTGTTTTTGCCTTCTTTGGGGCACTTCCTCCAACTTCAGTCCATTGTTTGGATTGTTCTTTTGTCTCTGGAGTATAGTGGTGGATCCATGTCTCACCAACAGTTATGAAACGACGCTTAAAATCCATTTTATTTCGCTTAAAACGATCCAAACAAGCTTGAGAAATATTCATTCTTATGCGTTTTTGGTCGACTGTTAACAAGTGCGGCACCCATCTTGCAGAAAGCTTTTTCATCTGTAGTTCTTCATGCAAAATTAAATGGACTCGATCATTTGAGATGCCCATGATATTAGCTATTTCACGCACTTTTATTCGTCGATCATTTAATATCATATCATGCACTTTGGCTACAATTTCTGTTGTTGTTGCTGTTTTTGGACGTCCACTACGTGGTTCATCTTCAATGCTAGTACGACCACGTTTAAATTCAGCAACCCAATTTTTTACCGTTGCATATGAAGGAGTACTTTCACCTAACACATTCACCATATCATTATGAATTTCTTGTCCCGATAAACCTTTTTTATGTAAATATTTATTGACACCACGCATTTCTAATTTTTCCATTGTAAAAAAATTGCGGATGCGTCTTTTGTGAACACCTGTTTCTATATGAAGGAGTTGCCAGATCGAAACAAAATTTAACATGTGTTCATAGCAAAAAAGGAAGTTTCCAAAACACTTAACTTTTTTCTGTTTATACCGCGCTTTTTGTGCTAGGCTAAGAAGTTTCCGAACCGCCCTCGTAAGACGATTTAGCCATGTCCGTATGTCCGTCCGTCCGACTGTCCGTCTGTTTGCAATCACGCTACAATCTATAGTACTTGAGCTAGGTGGCTGAAATTTGGTATAGATACTTCTTATATCTTGAGGTAACTTGGGATTGAAAATGGGCGATATCGGCCCATATTTAGATATAGCTCCCATATATAGCATCTAAATTCCTACTGTTCTCATCTACTATATTTTGTGTGTGTGTTTTCGGTGTTATTTTCTTTAGGTTTGAGTTATTTTGTGAGGTCACATGCTATCCATGGTGGAGGGTATATAAGATTGGGCATGGCCGAACTTAACGCTTTTACTTGTTTTTCTTGAAACACGTTTTAAATATTTTTAAGTTAAGTATACATACAATCTTTCAAAGCTAGTGAACTCTAAAAACGTACCGTTTGACATGGAATGACCCATATATGTACGGCTTTCTCGATGTTCATTAAGCGAACTACGAAAAATATTAAAATTTTTCATATTTAGCATTTCCCGAATCACATGAGCTAATTTTTATTATATGGATAAAAGAGATAATATATTTATTCACATTATCCGCACTGTATAAAACCCATAGCTTGTGCTACTGTAACTGCTACCACAGCTTTAAAAGTATTATTTGTCCTTATTCCCGTAGTTCATTACATAAAGCACAGATACAACTTTCAAATAAGCTAAACTTCTAACATTACAGCAACAGTATCCAAACATTTTCCCCACTTAAGCTCTCTGTCGTGTGGTCAAAAGCTAAGGCCATGCGCAAAATTCTAAATGTTCTAAAGAAAATTCTTCTTCCGGTTATATTCTTCGCTAGACTATATCAAAAGCTTTGTTGTTTAGCACTGAAAGCTTTCTCATCCTTTTGTGTCGGTGTGAAACTAAAATAAAGTTTTCCTAAGACAATTACAAATAGCTTTCAACTAGACAATCTTGAGGTTGCATATTATTTTTATTTAAATAATTGGATTAAATATGTATTGTTTATTTAAAACATTACTGTTCTGGAATTTATTTCCTGTAAATATCTTCTAAGATATCTTATATGTTTTTAGACCAGCGTAATAAATTCTGGATTCATGTAAGAGAAGCCCAGGAAGTCACCTTGATCCAAATTCATCATAAACAATTTATCGGTTGGTGTTAAATCCGTCTTCTCTTCGGTGAATGTCTTGTCGAAATTGGAAATATCCTTGCGATGTTTCTGAAAATTAAATATAAATCAAATTAAATTGTTCATTGTGTGGCAAATAGTTGAAATAGCTTACAATCATGGGTATTATGGGTGGCTCCATGCCCTTATCAGCAGCCGATTCCCAATCTATGATATTATAGAAGGGATGCGTTTGTATCTCATTACGAGCAAAGCGTCCAGCACCCAAACGATTGTTGGGCTTCTTAGCCAAGTACTAGAATATAGATTTTCTTTCAAATTATAGAATTCCTACTTTCATCAGAAACTTCTGACTTACGCTGGTTATAACATCCATAGACTCCTGCGAGAAATGTTTGGGAAATACTGCTTTCTTCTCCTTAATATTCTTGAACATTGCCGCATCATCTTCACCCTCAAACGGCTGTTGACCAGCCATCATTTCGTACAAAAGTACACCATAAGACCACCAATCCACGGTATTGTTGTAAGGTTCATAGCTTAAAATCTGAAGAAAAAAAAAACAAATATGAAATGGTATACTGGATACTGAAGTAGTGAATTTATGGAATATACCTCTGGGGCTATATACGAACTGGTACCACAGAAAGTGCGGGTGTTATCGTTCTCACCTACATTATCCTTGGATAAACCGAAATCGGTTAACTTGCAATGGCCATCCAAATCCAACAAAATGTTATCCAATTTTAAGTCTCGGTAAATAATTTTACGTTCATGTAAAAAGAACAAGGCCAAAGCCACTTCGACGGCATAAAATCTGTCAGTAAAGACATTCGTTTTAGAAGTTAAAATCTGTCATTGAATTGATGATACCTACATGGCCACAGATTCTTTGAAGCGACCATATTTTTGCATGTGGTACAACAAGTCTCCTCCCTTGCAATATTCCAAAACGAAGAATAGACGATCCTGTAATGTGAACAATAAATAGGTTGTTTGACAAATTACAAATCCCAATCAATACTTGCCATAGTTTGAAAGCACGAGTGCAGTGATACCAAAAATGGTGATTTTCCGGAGAGGGCCAAAATGAATTTCTCAGTCATGGGCAATTCCATATCATCGGCCTGTATGATAATATCCTTTCGGAGTACTTTTACGGCATACAGTTCATCGGTACCACGACGTTCGGCCAACAGTACTTTACCATATGAGCCTTTGCCCAAGACTTTAATGAAATTGAAATCAGCTGCCCTGATCATGTCCCGCTTGTTCATGTTGTGGGGCATATCCTTGTTGTCCATGCGACGCCTGGTACTTTTCCTTTCGGACTGGGGAAAAAAGTGCAGGGCAAGAAAAAAGATGAACGCTTAAGATTAAACATTAAATGCGATATATTTAAAAATTGGGTTGCCATAAATGTATATTGTGGGGACATATAGGTATTTTTTACAAGGAATCTTTTTGTCCTGTACAGAACCCAAAATTACATCGATTTTTACGACTTTTCATATATCATTATTTTGGTGAGAGATTATCAGGGGTAAGGATATGAGCGGTAGTATCGGGTGTTTTGGGAGAAATACTTTTTAAAGTGTCTCCATTATTTCGTTCTTTGACATGGAACATCTAGTACAAAGCCTTCTATACTACAACTTTGCTCGAATATACTAAACATTTGTTTACCCAGCAAACTTCGTGGCTAAATAGGATACACATATTTAAAAAAACATAGAGTTGCCATAAATGTGTATTGTGGGGACCTATAGGAAGACCAAAAAATCCATGAGATTTCTACGACATTTAACACATTATTATTTTTAAAGGGAGATTATCAGTGCCAAAGAGACGAACAGGCGTGACAGGTGTTTTGGGTGAAATGCTCCTTGAAGTGTCTCTTTTATAGGTCTTGATGTCATTTTTTAGAGGGAAAGGACGTTAGAAGGATTGTCAATTTTTGTTTTAAAGTAATTATAAAAAAATCCTTTCTATTTCGTTCCCCGATCTGAAGGGTGTATCCCAAAGTCCCCTCAAATTCATTCACGTATTGACAAATCATTACATAGTACAACACATGATTTTGGGACTTAATTCTGAGAATTGGAAGTGAAAGTAGCGCCAACAATAAGAACTTCTGCATCATTCGTTTAGTCAAGTTGGCTCAATTAAAAATTTAATGGCCATACGATTTTTTTTGCTTAAGGTGGATTTTTAGCACTTTTTCTATATTTTAACACGGTTCGTACGGAATATCACTTATTTGTCTGAAGCAAAGTTGTAGATATTTAATAGGAGAAAAAAATGCGGAGAAATCTACCCGAAAAAAGTGCATCCAGTGCATTAAAAATCGCAAACACGGCATTTGTTTACCCATTTTTCACCTTTTTTGCTCAATAACTGGATTACAAATCCACAAATATGCTGGAAAGCAAGAGCTAACCTAGAAAAACGATTTACCACTATATTTAGGAATATCATTGTCGTTACACTAAAAATATCCACAATGAGCACGATAAGTTTCTATGGGGTTCCATTATTTTCTTCTCAATCCCAACTTTTCAGCAAACTTGCTGACCAAATATCCCTAAACCCCAATGGTTTGCCTAGAAAATGGGAATTTCAAAACCTAAGAGGTCCTAAAAGATGCTCATTAACAATCTGATTGTGGCAGACGTCTTCATAAAACCAAAAGTTTGGCATTCCCATACTCAGCGCGTTAATGCGCATCTTTTGAAGCTTCTAGGTAAAAAAAGTGTGTGTTGGGTGCGGCCTAATACACAATGCTCGACCTCTAAGGAGTAGTTCAACTAATACGAGTACAGCTTCACACCAAAAGCTATAATACTCTGGACTAAATCAATTAAATACTTACCTTAACCTCATCCCTGAGACGAGCAATATCATTGACAGGATCACTGCAAGGTATATTATAATGTTCACCCTCAACCTGGGATAAGAACTTGTACCAGCCGTCAATAGGTTCCTAAAGTAGAACAGAAAGCAGCAATTAGTCCTAATAAATATCAATCCATTACATTTAAATGTCACACCACCTTTTGGATTTCATCCATGCTGAATGAAAATGAACCCATGAAATCGTTACGAGAAGTACGATCCCAATCCCAAACTTCCACCAACAAACGTTTCTCACGATCTGGCGGTGTCACCTCGCTAAGGCAAAGGAAATGCAGGTTATGGTGTTAGTGAATCATTAAATATGATTTCAACTTACAAAGTAAATGATTCATTGAAAACCGGATTTAGATTTTTTTGTATAGTCTTGGTTTTCTTTTTGGTCTTGCCACTCCGATCCGGATGTAATTGAATGGCAATATAAGGATCACTCAAGCCATTGGTATCCATGGGAATCAGATTCGAGGCTTCCTTAACTGAAAAAATATAAAAAAATATAAGATTTCGGTAAAACCTAAAAATACTGCAGCTGGCCCTAACTTTGAGTAATCCTCTCATAAGCCTCTAAATCCCAGATCTCACTCATCTCAGAGGATCTGACTCATCTCAGAGGATCTGACTGGAAGATACTGAGGAAATTCGTGTCAAGAAACGATTTTCTATAATTCCTTAGGATTAAAAAATATGAGTAACATAAACAATCAGCGCACAGCAGTCCGATCTACTGGATTGGGTGTATGTCCATGGACATGTGAGGTTCAAAACATCTCATCTCCCTTTTAACCAGCAGCTAACCTAAATTCTGATTTGGTACAAAAGCTCTTCAGAACCCACATCTTCCAAATTATCTTTGTGAAATTTGACAAGCAGTGGAGATTCTTAAAAAATTGTTTGGATGTAGATATAGCCACCATATCCTATCCTACCAGATTTGATATAAATCCGTTACAGAAACAACATTTACATTGTACTTTCTAGATTATAAGCTTTGAAGCTAGTAACAAAAGTGTTTTGATTTAAAAATCTGATCGATTAAGTTATAGCTAGGATATAAATCAAAAATGGCCACTTAAGTGGAGTTAATTCTAATTAAATAATTAAAGCTCATCTAGAGACAATTACACAAACATTTTTATTTATTTTTTCGCCCAAAAAGTGTTTTTTCGCTGATGTACAATGTAATTTTCTAACTACGACTACACTTACTGCAGTTTCTAACCCTAAAATTCTGTAGTATTAAAACCCTTTAAAAATTATGAACATTTTGCTTTGTGTGTACACAGTTTTATTCAAAAACAAAGATGTTACGCATGACAAATAAATACAAACAGTGGAACAAACGCCGCTCATCGTGCGTATCCTTTTGTGCTGCTAAGTCCATATTCACACTTGCAATTTTCCCCCGCAGAATTCAGTGTTTGTGGGAGAGTTACGCAGTCGGTTACCGGTTACCCCCTTACCGACTGCGTCACTCTCCCACAAACACTGAATTCTGCGGGGGAAAATTGCAAGTGTGAATATCGACTAAGCTCTCGAGTAGTTGTTATATGAAGAATTTATTTACAAAAATTTTAAAAATTACGATAGCGCCCAAAAGTATGCAATATTTTCCACTAATAATGCAAACAACATGGAAACGTATTTTTATTATAACTGTAAATAGTTTCAAGTCTACAGCAATATTTAATACCTTTTTGTCATACGTAACATTTTTGTTATAACCTCCACCATAGGATGGGGGGTATATTCATTTTGTCACTGCGTTTGTAACATCTCAAAATATTGATCTGAAACCCCATAAAGTACATATATTAATCGTCGTAAAATTCTAAGACGATTTAGCCATGTCCGTCTGTCCGTCCGATAGAGCTAGGTTGATCAAATTTGGTAGAAATATTTCTTATAGTTGCAGGTTGTTTGGGATTGCAAATGGGCCATATTTCTTATAGTTGCAGGTTGTTTGGGATTGCAAATGGGCCATATCGGTCAATATTTATACCCTCCACCATAGGATGGGAGTATATTCAGTTTGTCACTCCGTTTGTAACACCTCTAAATATTGATCTGAGACCCCATAAAGTATATATATTCTTAATCGTCGTAAAATTCTAAGACGAGTTTGCCATGTCCGTCTGTTGTAATCACGCTACAGTCCGTAATAATAGAGCTAGGTTGATCAGATTTGGTAGAAATATTTCTTATAGTTGCAGGTTGTTTGTGATTTCAAATGGGCCATATCGGTCAATAATTTGATATAGCTCCCCTATAGAGGTCGCTCCAAAATACGGGTTTTGAGCCATAGATACCACATTTTGAAAGCAATTTACAGAATCTTTGCAGTTTGTATTATATTTTGACAAGAATTCATCGGAGCAAAAATTTTACAAATCGGTTCATATTTTGTTATACAAAGTCACCCTATAGAGGTCGCTCCAAAATATATGTATTTAAGCCATAAATACCATATTTTCTAGGCATTTTAACTGAATCTTTGTAGGAATTCATCGCAGTAAAAATTTTTTTAATCAGTTAATACTTTGTTATAGTCCACCTATATATGTCGCTCCCAAAAATGCTTATTTAAGCCATAAACACCACATTTTCTCAAATCTCAATAAAATCTATACAAATAAATATTTATTTTGTTGTAGTCCTTGTGTAGATGTAGCTCTCAAAAAGCTATTGTAAGCCATAATTTTCACATTTCTCAGGTGAAGAGTTTGACTAAAGAATTTGCGGTATTAAAATTGCACCGTTCGTTTTTTTAATAATTTAGTTAAACAAAAAGGATCGTTTCATGATTTTCTCCATATCCAAAGATGTTTCAAGTAATACAATTGTATGCAATCCATGGTGGAGGGTATATAAGATTCGGCATGGCCGAACTTAAACGATGCAGTCGTTTAAGAACATTGCCAACAAATTTTTAAAAAAGAAATGGTTTTCCCTTTTTACAAAATATAGTTCCGTACTAATTAAAAATATAGTTATAAATAATTAATAATCTACTCTACTAATAAAATATTCTTCAGGAAACCCCACTGTAATTTCATTTATTTCTCGAAATTTTAGTTTTTTGATGCACTTTAAATTAAGTAGTATAAATGAGAATCATTTTACTGTCGAACTTGACAGATCTTAATAATACCTAATGCATACACATATGATATGTGTACGATATATCACCCGACTATGTATTGCTACTAAAATTCCTTCAGTACATATTCACCTATTCTGTTCTAACATGGTGGCGTAGGCAATCATATAGTCGATTGCGTTTGACTTTAACCATTTTCTAATTTTGTTTTAAAATCAACTTACTGTCAACTTTCAACGTATTTCCTTTCAGTTCCACATACAATAAGAGTTTTCCTCGAATTTCTCCAATATCAGCGCCACACAGAGGTGGTACTTTGTCCTTACAATTGTGATGGACATTTAAGTTGCAATCTTAAAAGAAAAAAATATCGAGATTGTTTAGAAAAACAAAAAAAAAACAAAATCATTAACTTACTGTCACATTTGACTCCTTGATGTTGGACTCCGTGCAGCAGGAGTCCGCAATCATCACAGAATGTGGGAGCCGAATAGGTGGTGGAGACCCAAGCATGTTTGACTTTAGCACAATCGCCATCAATATCCGTTTCCGTGCCGGGACATTTGAAAACCACGAATTTGCAGCATTTCTGATGTATATTAAAACGACAGTCTACAAAAAGAAGCCACAAGTTTAACAAGAATTTCAGAAAAAATTTAATACTGTAAATTATAATTATTTAGTTATTAACCCACCTTCACATTGATAGCCCTGCTTGCCGAAGCCCCTGGTTTTCGCAATTAGCAAAAATAAAATTAATTTAATTAAAATCATTGCATAACACTATCCCCGCTTCTCTAGGATTTTCTGCTCACCATATGAATTCCTTGCAGTGACCGCAGTAGGTGGGCTGCTTGAAAAACCTAATGGCGAATTTATGGCCATTAATAATCTCCAATCCTTTGCGTTTCATACCACCACGTCGCAAGCGATTCTTCATGTAATTAGTGAATGCACCTTCTCCAGCAATTTGCACCAGATCCTTGGGTCCACCACCAGCTGCTCCGGCAGCCGCGGCTGCTGGTGCCGCTGCTGCAGCGGCCATTTTGTTATCCTTTTGTGATTATCCTTTACGCTGAGAAAAAAAATAAACTAATGATTGATTTTCCCCAACTGATTTCAGTGAATTGTACTCGTCTGTTGGCCGTCCCAACAGTGACTGTTTTGCATTTTGGAAATGGCTGTAAAAGAATGCCACTCGCCGAAACCTTAAAAGTGCCCAATGGGCGCAATTGTAACAGGTATCTTTGCCTTTGGAAAAGTTGAAGGTATCGCTTGTTTGCTTTGTTTGTCGTTTTTATCTAACTGTTGGGGGTCAAAATAATTGTTTAACACATGGAGGTGGTGGGGTCAATGGATACATAACGTCGGCGATATAACGAAGAAACACATGACAATTAAAAAACAACAACAGCAAATGCAAAATGTCAGCAATGCTTATTATTATTATATTATTTGTAGCATATCGGAAGAGCCTTTAAGTTCGATTATTGTTAAAAATTATTATTAACACTAGCTTTCTGATATCTTTCCCGCAAAGGATTAACATGTAGTGGAATATTAGATCTCTTACAACAGGAGGCGGAGGTAACATCAATTTTCCAGAAAGATGTCTGCTGAAGTCGCAGATCTATGCCAATATACAGCTGTCCGAAGCCTTTCTGACATCTGAACTACGTCATATTCCGTATATATTAGCATGCATTGGCTTATATTTATGGAATATAATAACTCACACTTATCTTGTTTTATTTAATGTAAAAATCAACGGGCCGATTATTAGCTTATGGATGAAACATTTACATATTTTTAAATGAATAGTCAGTTATATATGAAATAATTAATTGATGAATTTAAGTGGTATTGAAAGAAGATTATTAATGACATGATAAAAATGTACACAATTTTATATTTTTTTATTTTTTTCTCATTGCAGGTTTTCATGGGAATCCAGGAAGACACAAGCACGCCTCTATAGAAAACTTCTACAAATAGCAAAGATGACATAATTGAAATTTTTTATAATTATTATTGTTTGCTTTATAAAAGAAATTATATAAATAAATACATAACACAATGAATATATTTATTGTGCTAAAATTTAAATGTAACAAAAATATTTAAAAAAAACCAAATAAAAACAAATTAAATTATTTCCATCCTCGTAATCATTAGTTTCATCTTTAATTGTCTTAATGGCAAACGGAACTGTTTAATATTTTGTTTAATGTGTCTGTTATAGCGATACTCCAATTATCCCAGAAGTTTCAGGCTATATTACTAATAGAACTGAGAAATAAATTAGACGTTTATACTATCTGTAGGTTCCAAAATCTGACCCCTTGACAACATTTAATATAACTTTTAAACTAATTGGAGTATCTGCACAAGTGATACATCGAATTTTAGGCCACTATTTTGATAAAGAACATCCTAGACAGAAACTAGACATTTCAGACTTTCAATTGGGAATAGTTTGTTGTTATACGGCAATTAATTTAAAAGTTATGAAAGTTTCAAAATCGATATAATAATTCAAAGGATTACATTAATTATAAATGTTTAAATTGTGTCTTATTTACCCAAGGCACATTAGACAAAACAATCAGTCAGGAATTTAAAAGCATACTTTAAGGATCTTAGTTTACGCTTAGTAACTGTGTCACTCAAAGATTATTATTTTAACCCGTAAAGTATACTATGGAATTTCTAACTGATGGTTTATATTTGTTGTGTCTTAGCTAAGTGCACAACCATGTAACGTAGTCACAATTACTGCAATGCTTTAAATTATTATATCGATTTTAAAATGTCCATAACTTTTAAACTAATTGCCATATAACAACCAACTATTCCCAATTGTAAGTATGGAACGTCTAGTTTCTGCCTAGGATGATCTTTATCCATTTGAGTGTCCTCCTCACAACCATAAAAAGCCCACTATCTCCTTAATGGGGATGGAATATAACATTAATTTCCACTCAGCAATATAGTATAAATAGTGGCCTAAAATTCGATGTATCATTTGAGCCGATACTCCAATTAGTTTAGAAGTAATATCGAATTTTGTCAAGGGGTCAGATTTTGGCAACTTTTTGACATACTCAAATCCAAGCCAAGTCAAACACTATTAACGAGTAATTTCAAAGCTTACTTTAGGGGTTAATATATAATATTTATCTGTGTTACCCTGTTAGTCAGCATTTGCCACGGTTTGCATTTTGGGAATGTCAAAAAGGTGCCAAAATCTGACCCCTTGACAAAATTGGACATAACTTCTTATAGACACTAAAATGCCTATAGCTTCTAAACTAATTGAGACATTGCAACAAGTGAAAGTTAAACGTCTTCTTCAGTTCCTCTGATGCTAAAAATTATATGAGCTAGTTTCAGTGTTTTTGAAATTTCAAAAATGGATTTTCATATTTTACCGAAAGTTATTGCATTTTCAAAATATTTTTACATGCGATAGAGGACGTCACGCTGATGTATAGACCACTTTCATTTTTTTCGAGAACCTAATATTTCATGAAAAAATCCCTTTTGCATTGAAAGACTTTCAAACGACTAAAACTTCTACACAAAGTGGAATAGCGCCTCAAATTATACCTTAAATGAAAGGTTTGAACGCTTATCTAATGCCTGGCACAATTTTTGGCTAATACTATTGCCTTGAAGATCTTAATCCATTACACTTATCGAACATTTTATAATTTCTTTATACTTAAACTTTTTATTTAAAAGTAATTAGAATCAAATAACGGTACGTAATAAGTTTTTCGTTTGAAGTTTCAATTGTTGCTGTAATTCTATTAGTTTAAAAGTTAAAGGAGCTTAAAAAGTGTGTTGCCCGCAATTATAGATCAATTTTCAAATGTCTGTAAATTCTAAACCACTGTAGATATCGTTACAGCCGGTACCTTTAAAGAAAGCTTGAAATGTCTACTTAAACCCCAATAGAGTTCGCGTCTCCTACAAACCTAAAATATTATTATACCGGACTTTCTGCACCTGTTAATTTTCCACTTAATTTTTGAATACTGGCAATGTTTTAAGCCATTTTGGCCCAAAATTAGCATCAAACGATTTCTTTCGGTGAGTACGATCGATTGGTATACGACTTGTTTTGATATTCCAAACTTCGATGTTTAGTGCGATTTTTGAGACAAGGGGTTAGTTAGCCTTTTCAAAATTGAGGATAAAGGTTGGAAAATGGATTTTCAGGATATTTTGGCATACGATAGAGGACATTACGTGGACTTACAAACGTCTTCGATTTTCTTCCAGGAACTAATATTTCAGGAGAAAATCGCTTTTTCATAAAACATATTATACCGATTTTAAAATGCCAATAATTTCTAAACTAACTGGTGTATCGCTTTAAGTGATACCCTAACTGAAAGGTGTGAACGTCTACTAATATCTACGGCAATTTGCGGCTTATACGATTGCCATAAAATATGCATTGATGAAATTATAGAATTTGTTTTTAAAGTTTCGATCATTATGATAAACTTATAGCTTTATGTCAAAATTATTAGCCAAAACTTCTCTTATGCATTATATAGACGTTCATACCTTTCTTTTTCAGCATTTATCGTAATTTATAATACGGTATAATATTGTTATCAAATAGGGAATATTTCATGAATTATTTGTTTTTTTAAGGAATTTAAAGTTGTCTGTAAATCAGCGGGAGGTCTTCTGTCAATTTCAAAATATTATGAAAATCCAATAACTGTCGGTCAAAAATTAAAAAAAATTAAACTTTTGAAATTTCAAAAAAATGAAATTATCTCATATAATTTTAAGATTCAGATGAAGTTGAGTAGACGTTTCAAGCTTTCGTTTGAAGTATCACTTATGAAGATATCTCAATTAGTTTAGAAGTTATAGTCATTTTAGTGTCCGTCCAGCAATACCCGCAACGATCGCTTACTAACTGTTAGTATATTACAGTTAGTACTATAGTTAGTACTACTATAATTTATAGTTTATAACTGGTATATTTTATAACACTATTTATAACTGACTAAATAGTTGCACTTACCTAAGACACATCAGACAAAAAGTCTGTGAGAAATTTTAAAGCATACTTTATGGGTAAAATTATTTTAGCTTTTCGTAGCGGATATTGGCGGACGGACACTAAAATTCCCATAACTTCTATACTAATTGAGATATCGTCATAAGTGATACCTCAAACAAAAGCTTGAAACGTCTACTTAAATTCATCTGATTGTTTTAATTATATGAGATAATTTCATTTTTTTTTAAATTTGAAAAATGGATTTTTTTATTTTTGACCGAAAGTTATTGGATTTTCAAAATATTTTGGAATATGATAGAGGACCTCCCGCTGATTTACAGACAACTTTAATTTCCTTGAAAAAGCTAATATTTCATGAAATATTACCTATTATATAAAAATATTACACCGATTTTTAATTGGCGATAAATTCTAAACTAAAAGGAATATTGCCAAAAATTATACTATAAAAGAAATGTATGAACGTCTATTTAAAGTTTATCATATCGATTGAAACTTTTGAAAAAATTCTATAATTTCAATCAATTCATATTTCATGGCAATCGTATAAGCAAAGCAAATTGCCTAAGATATTAGTAGGCGTTGAGACCTTTCAGTAATGGTATCACTTAAGGCGATAGTCCAATTAGTTTAGAAGTTATTGACATTTTAAAATCGGTATAATTTGTTCTATTCAAAAGCGATTTTCTCATGAAATATAAGATTCTGAAAGAAAATCGAAGACGTCTATAAGTACACGCAATGTCCTCTATCATATGCCAAAATATCAAGAAAATCCATTTTCCTGGATTTTGAAAAGGCTAACTAACCCCTTGTCGCACTAAACATCGAAGTTTGGAATATCAAAATAAGTCGTATACCAATCGATCGTACTCACCGAAAGAAATCGTTTGATGCTAATTTTGGGACAAGATGGCTTAAAACATTGTCAGTATTCAAAAATTAAGTGGAAAATTAACAGGTGCAGAAAGTCCGGTATAATAATATTTTAGGCTGAAAGCAGACGTTTCAAACTGTAGTTTAGGGTATCAATTGTGACGGTATCTCAAATAGTTTAAAATTTACAGATAGTTTAAAATTTGTCTAGTGTTGCGTGAAACACACTTTTAAAATTCCTTTAACTTCTTAACTAATAGAATTACGGCAACAAATGATACCTCAAACGAAAGATTCAAACGTCTACTTAATGTCTTCCATTATTTACTTCTTATTATTTTTAAATAAAAAGCTTAAATGTAAAGAAATTATAAAATGTTTGATAATTATAATAGATTAAGATCTTGAAGGCAATATTATTAGTCGTAAATTATGCCAGGCATTAGATAATCGTTCAGACCTTTCATTTGAAGAATCATTTCAGTTGCTATTCCGCTTAGTTTAGAAGTTACAGTCGTTTGAAAGTCGGTATAATCGTTTTATATATATATAAAAGGGATTTTTTCATGAAATATTAGTTTCTCAAAAAAAAAAATACATCAGCGTGACGTCCTCTATCGCATGTCAATATATAATGAAAATCCAATAACATTCGGTCAAAAAAGAAAATCCATTTTTGAAATTTCAAAAAAAAAAATAAATATAAGTCATATAATTCTAAGCTTCAGAGGAATTGAAGTAGACGTTTCAAGCTTTCGTTAATTTAGAAGTTATACCCGCAACGACTGCTTAAATATGTAAATATCAGGAATACTCGTATTTTATAAGTAAAAAAACAATTTTTTTAAGATTAAGCAAACAATCTTGAGTTTTATATACCGCCATCAGAAATGCAAACGGGACAATTAACCAAACCAAATCCATATTTTAGTTAATGATACATAATTGCACATTGCTTCATAATATATCCTCAGAAGTTTTTAACGCGCTACTATTAAAAATAAATACAATTTATTGACGACACATTTTAGCAAAATACAAAAACAAGTTAAAAATAATGTTTGTAAGAATTTATAAGTGTATATATATATATTTTATATATGCATGTGTATGATGTATATATATACTTATACTGTATACTGTAGTTTCAGTTTTGTCTATCCACAAATTTTAATTTTATTTATTTTCTTGTTTCTCCAGTACAATTTCCAAAATTGATGATTGGCTCTTTTGCATTTCTGATGATGATATGAATTTATAAAAATAAAAGTAGCTAACATTTTTAAAATTACAATTGTTTAAAATTTGGTAAAAAAAATAAAACTATACTTTAAATTATTTAAAAACGTTGTAAAGGCAATACATAGTATGTAATAAAATACTTTAGCTATACGAGTATTTCACAAAAGAATCCAAACAATATGTAATATATAATATACATAATACTTTTAGCTATATCTCAAAACAAAATATTATTCAAAATGATATATCCTTATCTTCATAATACAACAGCCGATTCTCTTTCCATGGTCTTCGCATATTCCGAACCGTCGTATAGCGGTCTTAGCCACGCCCTCTAGACAACACAATATCAAATTTCGTGTGTCCAATTGCAAATTAATATCTAATGAATGAACATCGGGCCAACATCGAATACACTTGTAGTTTAGCAAAATGCAGAACCAGGTAGTTATTTGGACCCTCTCCAAAGTCCAGTCCTATACACGTACATACAAACATAACTGTCGCTTGCAGTCAATCACACAGTTAGAAAGTATGTGGTTGTGGATATATCTCGAGATCCATGTGCAAGGCATGTATCGTATCAGGAAATTGGAGTCACTCCTTACCCAAAAGGAAGGATGCATAATATATTTTACAAAAATGGCATACACACGAATGATTTCTAGAAATTAGGAGAAGATAAAAGAAAAATTAGTTTCTGTAAATTAAAGAAAAATTATGTTTAAAACAAGTAAGATAGTTCAGTCGCGTAAACCGACTTACGAATCCCCCTACATTCAGTCCCAACAAATATTCTTAAATTTATTTTTTTTGTTTTAATTAAATTTCGATTTCGACAGCCCCACTGTTTATAGAGGAGGCGAGAGGCCGAGGGTGTTAACGTTAGGAGAGAAAAAGGACAAGTGCGTGCGCGATTATAGTGCAAAATAACGAATGAGGATCGTACAAGTGTTTAACTACAAGAGAGTTCCATCAGAAGGCAGAAGATGAAGCATTGTAGCCAACACAAAAACCACCGCCCCTAGGCAATCAGCGAAGTACACCTCCATGCTAAGTGAATAAAGTCTCCGAAGTGAGTTGTAGATGAGATGCCAGTGATGTCAATACGCAGCAGAGATTGAGCAGGTTAGAAATGTTGAGACAATACTGCGAACGTGAACAGTGTATGTTACTGGAAAACTCGCAGATGTGCAGAATCATATTCTAAGCTGGTGGTTTCTTTTCTAAAAAAGATGTTCCCCTGTCAGAGAACTGTATTTTAAAAATGTCGCCTACACGCTCTTCTACTGTAGCATTTTTAATGGCCGGAATTGAAAACAAAAATGCAAAGAGGCAGCCTTTAAACTCACTTTAAACATTGTATGCTTCAAGGCATTACCTAAATAAAACAACTGTCCAAAATTCTGTAAAAAAAAATACTTTCGACACCACGCAAATACACACGCGGATATTTAGGATATTTACTTGACGCTGAAAAAACATTTGTTGTGTAAGGCAGCGCTTCATCTTTGATTTAATACAGGGCTGAAACTGTAGCACAGTGCGAGTGCGACACTTTTTACAAAAGAAAACAAACACCCTTTGGAGCGCAGCATTTTTTCCAGAAACGAAAATAAAAAGGCTTTTTTAGGTTTTTTGATTCTGAAAAAAATGTTGCCAAGTCGGCGCGAAATTCTGAAAAATATTTGCCCTGTTTAGATGGAACTGATGTAGTCCTTTGAACTAAACTTAGCTCCTTTTTCAAAACTCCAAAATATAGTATAAAAGTCCAGTTTTTGGAAAAAGGACAACGAAAATGTTGCGCTTTTTTGGAGTAACGAAATCGCCATCAGATAAGAAACATATTTAAATTGATATGTTTAAATTTAACACCACATCCCATTTTGAAAGAATTATATTTACTAAAATAATTTTTGCACCACATCGCTCTCTGTCAATATAAACACTGCAATATACTGATAACGAATGAACCCATACATACGTATGTATATCGGGACAATTAAACATCAATAAAATTATTGTAATTAAACGAATGAGGGTTTACGTTGCACTACAAAATATTATCAAGTGTAAATGCCAATTTGTTTACAAATACCGTAAATTTGTATTTATATATGTATACTGTTATAGGGTATATATTAGGCCGGGTCGATTTGTGGGGAGGCAAAAAAAGTCGCCATTGCTCAGTGAAAATCGTATTCTAGGGATCAAAATAAGAAACTTTGCCGAAGGAACCATACCTCTAAAACGAATTCTGTTGTCCCGGAATTTGGGTCGAACTTTTGGGTAGGGGCAAATTTTGAAAAATCCCACTTTGACCCATTTAGAGTGCTCCAATCGAGTCCAAATGTATGACCGACCCCGACTAACTTTGGAGGCCCGACCCACCCATGCCAGTGGCACACCCCCTGGAACCTCCTGGGGGTTCCATACATTTGGACTCGATTGGAGCACTCTAAATGGGTCAAAGTGGGATTTTTTCCGGGACATCAGAATTCGTTTTAGAGGTATGGTTCTTTCGGCAAAGTTTCTTATTTTGATCCCTAGAATACGATTTTCACTGAGCAATGGGCGATTTTCGATCCGCCCTAGTATATATCTATATTAGGGCGGGTCAGAAAAAAATATTGGCCGGAAAAAAAATTGGCCGCATCTCAAATGAAAACTGCTTTTTTGGTTAGTGAATATTCCCAAAATATTTCGGTTATATCTTGAGCCGTCAATGAGCTAGAGCGATATTACATAACCTCTAAACAAAACAAAAAAACCTTTAATATGAGATGCGGACAACAGCGATATATTTTTTTGACCCGGCCTAATGTATATATAATGTATATAATTTTATATCAACTTAATTAAAAATTTTAATATAATCGCAAATTTTTTATACTTATATAAGTAATAAATCTGAAGCGTTTCCCAATAATATCTAAACATTTGATATCGCAGAGTTAGTTGCTTCAAACCTAATGTCTTTGTTAACACTATTTTTTTAAAAAATAAGAAAAATCATTTTTTTTCTGGCTACTATTATTCGAAAGAGCAAAGATTCCCATTATTTATGGAATACGATTTCATGCATACAGCTGATACAGCGATTTCATTCTTTCACGGTACCCCCGGAAAAAATCAAAATTGACATCACCGAGACGGCTGAATTACGTTTATAGCAGCATTTTCCAAAAAATAGGACAATGATGCTAACGCTCCAAAATCCGCAACATACATTGAAAATGAGAAAAATCATTATCTATTTCGACGTGCTCCAAAGCGAAGACGAAGCGGGTGGCTTGCGCCTTCTATTGCTGAATCAATTGAACCTTATAAGCTAATAATTCGAGGTCTTTGTGCAAAATTCGTATCAGGATGTTGTTTGAAATTCTGAATTTTTAAGATCGATGGCGAGTCGATGTTCCACAGTGCGCACAGTACGTGAACAAGGACCGTGAGTATTGTCCACTAGCATGACAGTCTCACGAACTTTTTGCACAAACTTGTGTAGAGAAGGCGCGTTGAGTGCCTTATTTCAGCCAGCACTGTTTACTATTGACGCAAATGGCCTTCGGTAGACCAGTGGTTAGTGCGTTAGACTTGGATTCCGAAGGTTTAGGGTTCGATTCCCATCTAGGGCACTGAAAAATTTAACTTCAAAATGTTTATGTTTTCAGCATAGTCGAACTATGCATTTCTGCATCTAAAATAACTCACCGGACACACTAACATCCGGACAACATTGAGTAGACGAAAATAACATAAGATTTTCGCGATAATCGGATATATGCCGGAACGAAGTCTGTAATAGAAATAGACTTAAGGATTATCAACTCAGCGTCTCCAAGCTGCTACAAAACAACTATAAGCACGCTGTTTACGCTACACAACATTGGCTTTGGAAATAAGTTTGTATTATTTCCCAATCGTAAATCGATTAATTTCCTTCTACGCAGATTTGATATTACCTTTCGTTCGAAGGAAAAAGCTGTCACTGTCAAAATAACATATGATTTAAAAAGAATCCAATAAAATGAGCACTATTTAATTGTAAATAAAACAAAAATTTTTCACAGAATTATCTTAATATTTTTTATTATATGTCTCTTCCTTTACCTACTACATTTTACCACTTCAAACATTTTTACAATTTTTTATATGTTGTTGTTGTAAAAATGGTAAAAAGTAGTAACTTGTGTCAGGTCTAGGACTATATCCTCAATTTCTGGCTACAAGAAGTCCGTTATCATCTCTTGATAGCGAACACCATTCACATTCGTTAACAAGCAGAATTGCCGCATTTTGGGCAAATGTGAATCCACGAGTGGATTCACATTTGCAGTTCGACCTCATGACGCCCCCAGCCCATAAAACGCACCAAACAGTCACTCTTTGTGGATGCATCGGCTTTTCAACAATCACTCGTGGATTCACATTTGCCCAAAATGCGGCAATTCTGCTTGTTAACGAATCCACTGAGGTGAAAGTGTGCCTCGGCTCTGAAGATCATTTTCTTTGTAAAGTCACCATTCACATCTTTGTAAAGTCACCATTCAAAATTCGCATCAGTTATGTTTGTGAGATGTTCAATTGAACGAACTGGGCGAGCATACACCGATGTTTTCACATCTCCTACAGACTCGGTTTGCTAAAATTTGCGAACAATTGTCCCGATTGTGGACACATTTTGTCGTTTATGCTGAACAAAAAAAGCACGTTATGCACGAAATGCATTTTGATTTGAACACCCATTTTCGTAAAAGGCTTCAACAATTTTAAGGCGCTGCTCATTTCGATACCTCCATTCTAAACAATGCTAAGTGCAAAGAGCTAGTTTTCCAGGAGAGGCGATCAAAGTTTGATGAATTATTTAAATTTGTGTGGGATTTGTTTATAATACAAATCAAATGACCTGTACTGTTTTGCGAATAACATTTGATTGGGTTGACGGATAAACTAAAATTTTTGATTTAATATATTTTGTAATACATATTTAGAAATTAAATACTCAATCTCCCTAAAAAATGCTAAGTCGACTTATCGATTTGTGCACCTCTCCATGATTGAATTTGTCAAAAACTGAAACAAAGAAATGTCAAATTCAGGTGGGCAAAAAACTTGACGTTAAGGTATGTCTCACAATTAACATCGTGCATTATGGTTGGACCACCCTTTATGTCAAATAAATTCGTTTTCAAATGATTTTTACGCTATTCATAGTACTCACGAGTGTACGTGTGTTTGTGTAGTCGACGCTGTTCATGTAACTCAACTAAATATTAAAAATATAAAAACTACCGAATGCATCTGAATCGAGTTCAATTGGCTGGACAACAACAATAACTAAATTAAAAAAACAATGGAATCTTATCAGTATAAAAATAACTCTGGTGTCGGTATAAGAACACTAGTTCCATCGTGAAATTAATTTAGTTCAACACGGAAACTCATTATATGTACAATTAACGTTACCTCTCCGAAAATGATGAGAGGCAAACATTTGTGTGTGGCCTTTGTGCAGTTGCTAATATTAGCTTTGGCATGGTCTCAAAAAGACCCGCATTTTATGGATGAACGTACCACCATGGTGCATCTGTTTGAATGGACGTGGAAGGAGATCGCACGAGAATGTGAGGAGTTTTTGGGACCTCAAGGTTATGGTGGTGTACAGGTGCTTATTTATTCACATATACACACGTACATATCGATACCTCTATTCCAAAGTTGGTTATGCCTAAACAGGTAGTTTTTCAGGAGAAACGATCAAAGTTTTATGACATTTTTAAATTTGTGCGGAATTCCTATATAAAGTAAATCCAATGATCTCTACTATTTTCCGCATAACTTTTAATCGGTTTGACAGATATTTGTCCCTTAAAACTCGCTGAGTCGACTTAGCATACTTTGGAATTAAGGTACCGATATGTGCTCGTATGTATAAACTCTTTGGCGATATTCAACAAATGTTTCCATCTTTTTCCGCTTAGATTTCTCCACCCAATGAGGTTCGTGTTGAGCAAAACAATCCCTGGTGGGCTCGCTATCAACCCATTTCCTATATACTTACCTCGAGGTCGGGCACTGAAGCTGATTTGGCCGATATGATTAAACGCTGCAACAAAGTGGGAGTACGCATTTACGTCGATGTGGTAGTCAACCATATGTCCGGCTTTGATGCTGGTCAGACCCTGGGCACAGCCGGTTCTATAGCAAATTATGGTCAACTCAGTTGGCCCGCTGTGCCATATGGTCCAACTGATTTCCATCCCATTTGTGAGATATCTAATTACCAAAATGCCACAGAGGTAAGAGATTGCCAGTTGTCCTCCTTGGCGGATCTCAATCAAACGGTGCCTCATGTACGTGACATGATTGTTGGATATTTGGATAAGCTGACGAATTTGGGTGTAGCTGGTTTCCGCATGGATGCTGCAAAACATATGTGGCCCCAAGATTTGGAAGCCATTTATGGACGTTTAAAAAATTTACACCCAAAATTTGCTTTTCCATACTCTGCAAAACCTTACATATACCAAGAAGTGATTGATTTAGGAGGAGAACCTATAAAAAAGTAAGTGGTTGTTAGAAATATGTACACTTTTAGAAGTACATAATATGAACGAACACAGTGAAACAAAAATATATAAAAAAGCTGTTTTCTTTCTTATGAAGGTGCTAGAAAACTTACATGTTTACCACACTAATCTCTGAAGCATTCCTAAAATAATCATATATTTGTTGTTTTTCCTTTCCTAGAACTGATTATAATCATTTGGGTGCTGTAACCGAATTCAAATTTTCCGCATCTATTGGGGAAATTTTCCGCAATAAAAAATCATTGAAATCTCTAAAAAATTGGGGACCCGAATGGGAGATGCTACCCTCGACAGATGCCATAGTTTTTGTGGATAACCATGACAATCAGCGGGGCCATGGAGCTGGAGGTGAAGATATCTTGACACACAAAGTTCCCGATTTGTACAAAATGGCTGTGGCCTTCATGTTGGCTCATCCCTATGGCAAAGTTACTCGAGTCATGAGTTCGTACAGTTTCTCCAACAGCGATCAAGGACCGCCAGCAACCAAAGAGGGCATTATTACAGGGCCCACATTTTTGTCCAACAAACAATGCGATACCGCCAACTCTGGTTGGGTGTGCGAACACCGTTGGCTGGAAATACAACAAATGGTTAAATTCCGCAATGCTGTCAATGCTCAACCATTGCAGAATTGGTGGGATAATGACGGTAATCAAATTGCTTTTTCCCGCGGAAATTTGGGCTTTGTGGCTTTTAACATGGAAAGCGATAAGGAATTGAAGGCCACTTTACAGACCGGTTTGCCAAAGGGAGTATATTGTGACATTATTTCTGGAGGTAAATCGACCAATACATGCACTGGGGTAAAAGTGGAGGTGGGAGCAGATGGCAAAGCCTCTATAAGTTTAGCCAAGGGACCTCAGGCTTTGGCTATTTATGTTCAAGCCAAATTAATGTAACTGAATACACGAAATCTTAAAATATTTAAAAACATGTATCTAATAAAATCAGCAAACTAATTTTAATATTTTTGCAATTTTTAGAATTGATTTAGAAAGAATTTAATTTATAGAAAGTTTGAGAAGCGTTATTACATTGAAAACCTCTTAACTTTGACTTTTAATTCTTCTTAAATATAACAAAGATTGTTTATTACACAGTGATGTCAACAAATAATTTAATTAAAAAACCTACAACATACTCCCAGATAAGAAAGTGTATATCCCTGGAGACCTTCGGGTCGCTAAAGGAATGGTCGATAAAATCCATTAAATGATATTGGAAGAATGACTTCTGCGGAAGTGTGGCAGAGTGTGTTCGCGATAGTGTGGCAGAGAGCCGTCAACCTTGACTCATCGTCGTGCCCAACAAATGAACATCTCACCAACATCACTGATACGAATTTTGAATAAAAAATTTAATTTACTCTCTTACAAGTTTCAATTGCCTACAGACCATTTCAAGCTTCGTCAATACGCCGAATGGTTGGTTGAAAAGACAAAAGTGAATGGTTACTTTACAAAGAAAATCATCTTCAGCGACGAGGCACAGTGGATTCGTTAAAAAGCAGAATTGCCGCATTTAGGCATTGAGAATGCACGAGTCATTGTTGAAAAGCCGATGTATCCACAAAGAGTGACTGTTTGGTGCGGTCAATGAGCTGGCGGCGTCATCGGACCGTACTTCTTCGAAAATGGGGTCCGGCAAGCAGTTAACGTGAATGGTGTTCGCTATCGCGAAATGATAACGGACTTCTTGTGGCCAGAAATTGAGGAAGTGCCACTTGCCACACTCTTTTGCGCGTGAAATTCAATGATCGTGTCATCTCACGTCGTGGCGATGTTAATTGGCCGCCACGATCATGTGATTTGGCACCGTTTAACTTCTTTCTTTGGGGATATTTAAGCCAAGAACAATTCAAGGGCTAAATGAAGAGATAATTCGGCACATTAACGACATTGAACCTCAATAATGTTTCAGAGTCATTGAAAATATGGACCATCGGATTGAGGTATGCCACCGAAGCCGTGGCGAGCATTTGGTCGATATTTTGTTACACACATAATTATCATAGGTCCTCCTATCGTAATAAATAATATTATGATAATTCTCTGAATTATGTTAATTTAAACTTCCACCCTTTCTTACTTCAGGAATGAATTAAAAACAGATGTCGAGAAACAAAATATTCTTGTTCGTGTACCGCCAACTCGCCATAACGTCGTCATAAGATGTCAAAAAATTGTGCTAATATTAAGGTTCATATTTCTGATTTGTAACTTGGATATTCTATTGGCTTTAGACCATTTTTGCTATAGAATACAAAGTTTTTGTGGCAAATAGAATTACTTGAGAGCAAAGCGATCGCGATTTTATGGATGCTACTTCAATTTTCAGCAAGGTTCACATTTTGGACAATTTTCCCCACGAAAAATTGCTTCTTGAACATGAACATCATATTAATATATGTACTGCCTCGAATTCCCCACCTGCAGCAGGAAAAGAGCAAACTTCAAGGACCACTTAAATTCGCTTGGTTGCCAACTAAGAAAAAGAGAGACACCCTTAATGCGGTAGAATTTTCATTCTAATATTGTCCCGTCCTGTCTTTTTTAGCAATTTTTTTTAAAACAAAATTAAAGTTTTAAGTTTTCCTGACCTTTTTTTTATTATGTTGTTATGTCTGTGTTTCACTTTTCATGTCTTATAAGTTTTATTTCCCATCATAATTTTTCTTTTTACCATAACTCATTGTTGGTGTTGTTGCTGTTGTTAACCTTATTCTATTTCCCGTAGCTAGAACTCGATTTTGATTTTCTTTTATTTTGTTTGCTGTTGTAAAACGACCCTTCAAAAATAGTAAACGGGGCCAACGAGTGAAATTTTCAAAAAATAAAAATAAAATACATACATTTTAGAAGAACAGAGAAGCAGAGAGGAGTGATAAAAATCGAACATCAGGTTATGTTCCACTAACATAACCATCAAAATAAAGTTTGATACAATTCACAAAAAAAAGAAAATCGAGTTCAATTGCATTGAAGGGAATAATAATAATAACAATCATAACCCAAGTAAAGCAAAACCAAACAGAAACGAACCGAACCGAACAAAACGTGAACCCTCAATCACAACAACAAGCATAGCGACGCCAAGGGAAATGTGGAGAGCAAAAAGTGCAGCAGCTCCAAAAAGAAAAGAAAATCAAAACTTTGGCGAGGTAAACAACCTAAACTCAATCACCCTCAATAAGTATTTAAAACACACACACACACATACATACATATCTATGTATGTAAGCATATGTAATGCCAACGTTGGTACACTCCCACTCCCAGGGTATAACAAAAACAAATTACTCCAATGATTATTGCTTATAATTCTTTTGCTAACACTGCTACTGCAGCTGCTGCTGGTGCTTTTCAGCTTCAAGGGAAGTTCGCTGCAAGTACGAAAAAAACATTGACGTTGAATTGGATACCATTGCTGTGTACATTTAAGTAGTGTAAACACACTATAATAATCATCATCGACATTGTCGGCGTCGTCGTCATCTCCACCATACCACCTTCACAATCTCATCGTAAACATCGTCATGACGAACAATAGTAGTGGCGTGCAGATCTCGTGCTTCTTCGCTGAGTTCGTAGTTGTTGTTGTCGTTATATGCCAATGCATATTATTGACGTCATCAGTTGTGTCTGCATGCAAACACGTTTAGCCTTTGCTGTACATAAGCATTCATACACACATACAAAGGACGAGTACCTACATATGTATGTGACGTATGTATGTATATGTGTGACATGGCATTATTCCAAGAAAAACAAGTGAAGTGAACGACCATACCTCCGGGTACCTTTCATTTTGAAAATTTTGAGCACAGTCTAACTGCCGCACACTTAGTCACAACTTTCTGGTGTTTCATTTTCTTCTTCTTCATCATCGTCCTCCTGTCATCTTTCTCTTCATTATTCGTTCTCCAACTTTTCCACAAAAAATCCCGGTATTTCCAGTTGTTTGGTGTTATTGGCTTCCAGTGGCGTCTGCTCTGCACTATTGTGTACAGAACAGAGGACCACGACCATCATGTACAGAGAGAGATATTGGGTCTGTCAACTAACCTTAAGACACAACCTTTTTGTTTATTTTTTCCTTAGTATTTTACTAACATTTGGGTTTTCTGTTATTGGACACTTACACTAGACGATTGAACACTCTATGAATACAAAAGTGAGACTATTTACACAACTACCCAATGTACTTCTGATCAAATGAAATATCTTTTACTACAAACAAAAATTCGGCTGAGAGAAAAAATAATTATGTTCAGGAAATACATTTCTAGTTACACGAAATACAGGTTATATAAGTCGACTTTAGACTAATCGACTTTTTGGGACAAAAAAACGAAATCGTAATTTGACTTTTCGTGTATTTCATTGTTTAAAATAAATAAAAACGCGTTGTGGGTTAGAACGACAACCTTTATTTAGTGGTATGGACATAAAAAATAATGAAAAAAGCCTGTACACGAATTATTTGTATACGATTTAAAAATTCGACTTTTATCGACTGTTATCTTTATCCTAAAAAGTCCAAAGATTTTTTGCATAAACTCGAAAAGTAGATTTTTTGCTGTGACTATAACCCTACTGTAGTGGTGTCAAATTTCTACTTTTTGCCGTAACTATAACCCTACTGTAGTGGTGTCAAATTTCGTTCCTCTGGGTCGATTTTTTCTTTTTGTTTATATTAAATCTAATGATAAATTTGTTTTATTTTATTTTTTATGAACTTATTCTGTTGTATCATGTAAATGCCCCTATTTAATGCCATTGTGACCTGCGCTCTCATTTTGTATTGATTTCCTGTGCATTTCTGTAAATTCTTCTCATTACAGTTTGACATGCATTCTCTTAGCTTGGTATTTATTTAGTTCTCTGTTGTTATCTCATATGTCAGCAGAGAAACAGCTGACAGTACAAAACATACATACGAGTACATACATACGTATGTATGTACTCCTATCTATATCAAATCAGTTGTAATCTCCTAATTTGAAGAGTAACCCTACAATTTTACTTGTAATTATTGTTTATTATTAGTTTACGTACACAAATCACTTTGCTGATTAGGTTGAAATAGCTGTAGCAATGTTTTATCTAATTGATCAGTTAGTAAAGTCAGGAGAACAGATTAAAAAGTATTATGTGGAAAAAAACTTTCACAAGATAACATATACGAGGGTTGCTATTTATATTTCGGTTCCAGCAATAAAAAGCAATCATTTATCTTTGGAAATAGTTTTATTGGTTTTCAAAATGTTCACCGTGAAGAGTACACTTGCGCATGCGCTCACAGCATGCGCTCAAACTAATTTTCGAAGCACTTTTCCACTCCGATTGAGACACCTCCAAAATATGGTTTTTGAACGGTAAAATAGAGGATTTGGGCGACGAAAAACATTGACCATTGATTTGAGGAAATAAGAAGAAGTCATTGGGTGCCAAATCAGGGCTGTACGGCGGATGACCGATCAATTCAAGATCTATAGTCCTCAAATAGTCCATTGTTTCAGCTGATGTGTGAGAGCTTACATTGTCGTGATGGAAAATGATCCATAATTTCTTATTGTTTTTCCTCATTTCTTCGAACACTGTTGACATACAGATCACTTAAAATTGAGCGTCCTATGTTCCACAAAAGGCACTGTGGCCACATGGCCGGTTAAACCGAAAAACGTGATTATTTGCTTCGATGTGCTTCTTCTACGAACAACTTTTGTTGAATTTGGCTCGTCTTGAAAGATCCATCCACTGATTTGATGCTTGTCATACTAATGCCCAAGGATGCCTCAATCTCACGGTATGGCACATGTCGGTCTTGCTTTATCAGTTCAGGCACAGCATCGATGGTTACCGGCAAAACAACCGAAGTAGGACGAACTTCACGAAATTCATCCTGAAGCGAACGGCGTCCGAGACTGAACTCTTGGCACCAGCGATTTATAGTGGTGTTTGATGGTGCTTCACCGCCAAATCGGAAGACAGGAAGTTAAAATTCAAACCTAACATTTTGGAAAGATCAAAAAAGGCTGTGGTAGCACAATATACCTGTAAAAGGGCAACAGGAACACGCTGAAGTCTGAAAGGGCGTTTAGTTTATTCATTGCATATGGGTGTAGGCAGACCGATCATAATGTGCGGCATTGAAGTCTGGAGTATAGCTTAGCAGAATTCCAACCTCAGCGCGATACTAAACAAAGTTCAGCGAATGGCTGCTATATGTATCACTGCTGCGTTGAGAACGACTCCAACTGAGGCACTAACTGTTTTACTACATTTAATGACGCTAGACATTATATCAAGGCAATATGCCGCATCTACTGCTATTAGACTTTGGAATTGACACTCTAGTCAGGAAATGGCTACGGGCACTGTCGATTACATTATGACTGAACCACTCTCAGATAGTGCCCTTAAATCACTAGTCAGAAACTGCATACACTCCAGTCTGATGAGGCCCTGCAAAACTACAAATGCATAATGCTGTCGTTATAGACCGGACCTCCCATCTATCAGGTCTATCATGGCAGGTCACCGACATATTGGGAAATGGGAAGTCTTACAAAATGAATTTTTCAGAAGCTGTGGAGACGAAGAGGAGGGGGAATCAATCACCTTCTGTATCTGTACCTACTCTCTTTAGAAGGCTTCAGGATCTTTTTTCTCTGGGGAGTTTGCAGGCTTAGCTGTGGTTAAAATTCGCCAACTTTTGAGCATTCTAATACTATGAAATCTTTTCAAAAGGAGAGGCCAGGAAAAAAACTTATATTTTTCTCTACGTAGTCTACGTGAGCCTGTTATACAGACTGCCGTTCTTAAACTAAAATAAAGTTGTGCTATATAAAATCCTTATGAAAATGGATATTTTGCCTTATGCAAAATATGAATTCTACACAAAACCACGGGGACAATAATTATTTCTTCAGAGAATCTAGCTGTCGATACTATTTTGCATAGAAAATCTTGCAAATAATAAAATTATATCTAGGAAGTTTTAAAATTGCAAGGTTATCGTTATCTACAGAACTATTCTATAATTCTACAGACTATATTATATATTCCACAGGCTTCCAGTTTTTCATGTGCTATATACTGTAGCCAATACATAGATTAGATAAGTACGAGGGCGGTCCTAAAATTAGCCGACCTAACAAAAAAAGCCACACATTTGGGTAATTTTCCCTTTATTTCTCAACATAATCTTCTTTTAGCTCGATACACTTTTTCCAGCGAATTTCAATAGCTTCAAAAACCTGTTTATAGTAAGAACTGAAATGTTTTTCCGCCGAGCCATTTTTTCAAGTTTGGTAACAAAAAATAATCCGAGGGAGCTAAATCTGGCGAATAAAGTGCGTGGTAAAGGAATTCGATCTTGAATTTATTAGTGGATCCATCGCAATAGTGGATGTGTGAACTGGCGCATTGTCTTCATCATCAAATTATCCGTTAATACGCGATGTATAGCACTTTTTGAAATGCCTGTGATTTCAGCTAGCTCATCAACCTTCAACTGTCGTTATCGACTACTATTTTGTGGATTTTTTTAACCATTTCTGGCGTGGATCCTCAATTAGTCGACTGAAGTTGCTTGAGACACTCTTTCTATAAATAATTTGATACCTCAATTCTAAACTGTGCTAAGTGCAAAAAGGTAGTTTTTCAGGAAAGCCTATCAAAGTTTGATGCATTTTTTTAATTTTTGTGGAATTCCTTTATAATGCATATCGAATGACCTATACTGTTTTATGAATAACTTTTGATTGGGCTGACGAATAAACGCCAACTTTTGACTGAATATAATTTGAAGTATTTAGAAATTAAAAATGCAATCTCCCTAAAAACATGCTAAGTCGACTAAGCATGTTTTAGAATGGAGGTATCGAATTTAATCAAAAACAACACAAAAATAATTTTTTCAAAATATTTGGTATCGGGAAAATCAATGTACAATTTAAATTGAGTATGCTAAGTCGACTTAACATGTTTTAAGGGTCTTTGCATTTTTCGATTAGAAATGTTCTAATTTATATTCACTCAAAATTTGGTGTTTATCCGTCAACTCGATCAAAAGTTATGTGTTATGGCATTACAAAGGAATTCCATACAAGCTTCAAAATTTCATAAAACTTTAATAACCTCTTCAGAAAAACTACATGTTTCGATTTACTTTGAATAAGTAAATAAGAATGCCATATTCTCTTTTTGTATACCAAAATTAACAACATTCTCTTAAGGTGTCTCTTTAAAAATGGCATAACTGGAAGAATACTTACATCTGCAGTGATAGTGGATAATAGGTATTTACGAGAATGTAGTTAGACCCATACCGGCAGAATTTTCATCACACCTTTGCAGAGTAAAATACGACAAAATAAGAGCGGAAAATGGAAAAATGTCATATACTCACACACACTAAGAGAGCTAATCAGCCCTCCACATAACTGAGTTTGGTCTAAGGTTTTCGCTATGTGTAATCTGTCCAAACTCTGTCCGACGGGTTTCTGTTTAGCGATTTTGAAAATAGTCGAATTTTGAATTCGTGTTTGGTTGGTAAGATTTAAGCCGGAGAGTGCGAGCCAACGGGAATTATGCAGCGAGAAAAATGAATACGAAGTACGTGTTGACTTAATTATTTCCATATTATTGCGTTCGCATCGTCAACGTAGTCACGTGTTCAAAGGTGTTCTTTCCGTGTCTAATAACTATTGCTTCTGCCGCCGCCGTTGCTGCTGCTGATGGAGTGAGAATGAGAATGAGAGGGTGTGTGTGAGTGCTACAATGAAGCTAAAATAAATGAAGTTAAGGGCCAGGAGGATGACGGAACAGAAAACGGAAATGTTGTATGTACATATTGTAGTGTTCGTCCTAATGACGATGGTGACGGCGGATAATGTCTGCAATATTAAAAGCCAATAACTGTCAATAATAAAGTAATAAATGCACACATAAAAAGTTACTCATAAATATGGCGCACAGCGCTGCCGAGTAGCGGAATGTAATGAACATAAATTAATTACTGTAAAGAGGTTAATAATACTTAGTACGAGCACCTTTTCATATCAAGTGTGTGCGGCGGCGTTTGTGTTATTTATTGTGCCATGTGTTGCGGCAAAAAATTGTTGAAATTTTATTTATACTCATAGTCCTTAAATGTGCGGGGGGAAGAGGGAATTATGATGAGAAGGGACAACAAATGAGGCCATTCAACAGAAAAGTTTGTGGTTGTGTTTTTATTTTTTTTCCTGACATTGCCTGCTGTTTTGTTTTTGCGCGCACCGCAGTTAAACTATATTTAAGGAACTTAAATTGCAATAGTTAAAAATAGTTAGTTGCAATTGTTTGTGGCAAAACAGCATCATTAAACCTTAAATGCCACTTTGGAAAGCATATCTAAGTGGCCTTTCGGAAAACAAAACTGAGAGCAAAAATACACAAACAACAGCTTCAACATCATCAACACAGTACCAACATTCAGACATAAATTGGAACAGATACTCGTGGACATGTGGGGATGTGGGGATGTGGGGATGTGTGTACCTTAAAGTGGAGAGGATTGATTTCAGGAGAAAATAAGTTAGGTGAAAGGGATGACTTCAAGGCACTGATCTGAGGAGAATCTATAACAATCAAGAGTGAGCATTTAAATCGGATCTTAACTGGATCTGGAAAACAACTTGACTCTTCCTTCCACCCAGCTAATAATTTGTTACAGAAGGCATAACTTTATTGTCAAACAATAGAATAAAGAGGATAAATATTTATTCCAGTGAACTTGTCCCGCCTATTCGCTACCTCAACATTAAAAAACATAAATAAAAAAATTTCCAACCTGTATAGAAATCGAGGAAATATTTAGGTTGTATTAATTGTGATCCACCTTAATGTTCATATGTTATCACGTACTCTTTCAAGTATATAAATATATTTGTAGGTATGAATGTGCACAAAAGAAAAAATAAGGAATATAGACCGACTATTCTGCATCCCTAATTAATTCTACAGAAAAAGTAGTATACTATTTTCCGTCATATAATGATGAAAGAAATATTTATCCATATAGCGCTTATTTCGTGCAAAAAGCGTCACATTAGAAAATCTAAAATTATTAATTCAACATATTACTGATAAAAACAAAGTTATTCAAAAATTAATATTTATTTATCGTTTTAAAGGCGAGAGTTTTGTTGGAAAGTTCAGTATAGCAAACTGAACACTTCAGTCAACCTACTCCTTCTGATATATATTATATGAATTGGTCGAGAGGTGCCATAATGGTAGCGAACATTCTATACTTCCGCTATTTGAGTATAGCCGTTACAAAAGTATAACACAATTCATAATATAAAGTCTTTCAGTAGCGACTGCTTTAGAAAGTTTCCAAGAACATCATCCACCCAGATAGGCGGACGGACATTAGGTCGGATCAAGACGACAAAAACTGCTATCAAAAGGGAAAACATCTTAAAAATGTCCTCCTCTCTCGGAAGGGCGATCCTCAAAAAAGTCTATATTTATGACTTTTTCACCATATTCTTAAAAGATGTGATTAAAGCTGAAATCGAGTTTTATAATTGATACTAAATTAGACCTTTGTCGAACTAGTTCATTAGTTCTCGAACTCGTTCAAATAGGGCGGCTAGGCAAACAATTATGAACATAACACAGTGCGACAAAATAAACTCAAGTTGAAAAGCAAATTACGCGATATTATTTTTCCTGTAAGTCTTGTCGAGTAAAACAAGAAACTTTGAAATTGCCCGGGCACCCCTAAAAAAATATCTGGCTATTGAATGCCACCATTACATTGTATTAGTCGGGTTTCTTGTCCACATTTTAAAGTAAACCCACTTTCTAATACGAAAGAAATTATAAAAAATTAGCAGGTTTGACAAAATTTACCCAGGTTTGGTTGTGTTTGTCATCCCATTACGAAAATTGGTATTGATATAGTAAACAAAATGGGTTTCGTTTTTGTGGTTTAAGGACATATAATCCCATCAGCGGAACACAATTAACATCGCGAGAAAAAAGTATGAACATTAATTCGGGAAGGAAATCATCGGACTCTATTTCTCGTTTAGTATCATTAAGGGAGATTCAGAAATTATGAATATCTCCGACTGTCTGTCCTACAACAATATATTTAAAATGTTCTATATATTAAGATATAAAGGGTTTTTGACGTGTGGTTTTCAAGAAGAAATAAAACGCATATATTTTAATGTCATGGCCAAGAATTTTGATTTCGGGCAAGTGGTCGCCGCGGCTGTCTAGAATAATATCCAGCCGAGAGGTCCAATTTTCGACCACTTTTGGCAGCAATTGGTGCTGTATGTCAGCAATAACCCGCCGAATATTCACTTCCAAGGCGTCAATCGTGTCGGGCTTATCTGCGTAGACAAGCGACTTCACATAACCCCCAAAAAATAGTCCAGCGTTGTTAAATCGCACGAACTTGGAGGCCACGCCACAGGCCCACGACGCGAGATAAGCGCTCTCCAAAAGTTTCCTTCAATACATTGATTGTTTCGTTGGCTGTATGGCATGTAGCGCCGTCTTGTTGGAACCAAAGGTCGTCTACATCAACATCCTCCTATTCAGGCACGAAAAAGTCGTTAATCATGGCTCTATAGCCTTCCCTATAGACTGTAACATTATGGCCGGCTTCATTTTTGAAAAAATATGAAGCAATGATTCTCTCTGCCGATAGAGCACAGTAAACAGTGACTTTTTGTGGATGTTACGGCGTCTGAACAAAGGCTTGTGGATTATCATTACTCCAAAAATGTTTTAACGTACTCATTCATCCCAAAGTGAGCTTCATCGCTAAACAAAATTTTCTTGTGAAAATCGGGATGCGTCGCGTTTGCACGAGTAAATTTGTTCCGGAGTAAGTCTTTTCATTATGAAATGGCAAACCAAACTGAGCATTAATCAAGTGACAGCTGTCAATAAGACCAATTTCGAAAAATGTATTGCCAGATTGAAAACCACACGTCTAAAAAATACACCCGTTATTTTGTAAAACCTACAGAATATAAAAAAATTAGTATACCCCCCATCCTATGGTGGATGGTATAATAATATCTCCCTAACCTAGAAAGTGACTGTCGCATAATTGAAAAAAAAATCTAATACAATAATCGAACGTATAAAATATTTGTAATAAATATAATTGAATAATTTAACTAAATTAAAAAAAAAACGAAATAGTTTTTAAACCCTCCACCATAGAATGGGGGGTATATTCATTTCATCACTCCGTTTGTAACACCTCTAAATATTGATCTGATTCTTAATCGTCGTAAAATTTAGCCCTATCCGTCCGTCTGTTGTAATTACGCTACAGTCCGTAATAATAGAGCTAGGTTCATCAAATTTGGTAAAAATATTTCTTATAGTTGCAGGTTGTTTGGGATATCAAATGGGCCATATCGGCCAATGTTTTGATATAGCTACCCTATAGAGGTCGCTCCAAAATACGGTTTTTGAGCCATAGATACCACATTTTTAAACAATTTAGAAGAAACTTTGCATTTGGTATTCTATTTTGACAAGAATTAATCACAGTAAAAATTTTACAAATCGGTTCACATTTTGTTATGGTCACCCTATAGAGGTCGCTCTAAAATATACGTATGCGTTCATTTTTTCAATAATTTACTTAAACAAAATGGATCGTTTCATGATTTGCTCCATATCCAAAGATTTTTCCAGTAATAAAATTTAATGCAATCCATGGTGGAGGGTATATAAGATTCGGCACGGCTGAACTTAACGCTTTTACTTGTTAATATTAGCATGGTACTGGAAATAATCCTACGGGAAGTTGGACCATTACAAAACCAATCGCGTGATAGGTCTACTAAGAACAAAACAACCGGTAACTTTAAAATGGTTTTGCCATTGTAGTTTGTGAATTGCCACCGTGTAACACACCGAAGAAGTACATATTCGACGCAGCAGAAGTTACTTGTTGTTTACTATCCATTCGAAAACTGGTCCCAACTGGTCCTGTACTAAATAGTATGGCGTGGGCCATTTGAAATTTTAAATTTGTACTACCGATTACTTTGACTTGTGATTTGAGCCCTTTGGATTATTTTCTGTGGGAGCCATTGAGGATAAATGTTACACCAAGCATCCAGAGGCAATTGAAGCGTTGAAACATGAAATCGAATTTGCCATTGAAGAGATTCGACCCGAAACAATCGAAAATGTCCTAAAAAATTGGGTTGATAGGATGAAGTACTGCCAAGCCAGTCGTGGAAGTCATATGAATTATATTGTGTTCCATTAGGACATAACTAAAGAATATATACTCGTAAACCAAGTGGTCATCTACTAAGGAGTAGATAACCCAACTGACCGTCTACTAAGGGGAAAATACCCCAACTGGAAAGCTAACCCTAGGGAATAGATAACCCAACAGGTCGTCTACTATTTTGATAACCCAACAGTGAATGAATATATGACTCAACTGGCCTCCTACTAAGAAGTAGATAACTAACAGCTCATCTGCTATAAAGTAGATAAGTAAAAAAAAATTAATCCATACATCAGATCAATGCGAGGTCCCAATTAAACCCATACTGGGATCAGTAGGGAACAACTTTAGTACTGTAAAATATTTTGGAAGTACGTAAAATATATAATACCTTAGAATAACTTTCACATTTCTATTGGCAAAAGAAACATAGAGAAGTTCATATGGGCAAAAGTCAACATTTTTTATTTATTTATTTTTTTTTTTGAGAAAAAAACTTTTCAACTGCTTTTATCACAGCCAAATTTAAAATATTAAAACTCAAAACAAGTAAGAAAGTTTCAGTCGGGTAAACCGACTAAGGTATACCCTCACTTTGTGAGTAATGTAATATGGAATATTAAACGAATTATTCTGTCAATTTGTATGGGACGTACCAGAATGTTTTTAACAAATACACCTATTTTTCTCTGAATAGTAGATTCTTTAAATACATTGCACTGCGCCGAATTATAAGCGTTTTTTGCACTGGTATATTAACGTTATGAGATATTAAATTTGGAATGATTTGGCCATTTTGTGTGGGAGGTACAAAAAGGGGCGTGGTGATAACGGCCATTTTTTACAGGGCTATAGGGACTTCAAAAGCGTTACACTGTGCAAAATGTTGTTGCATTTTCGTGCATTGGTACTCATGCTGTGAGCTCTTAACTTTTTGTGCAAAATAGTACCATTGTGTGGGAGGTACAAAAAGGGGGGTGGCGATAACCCCCATTTTTCATAGGGCTAAAGGCACTATAAAAATATTACACTGTACAAAATTTCAAGTATTTTTATAAACTGGTTTTAATGTTATAAGCTGTTAACTTTTGGTAAAAAGGTACTTTTGTGTGGGAGGTACCAAAAGGGGCGTGGCAACAACGCCCATTTTTCCCTGGACTGTAGGCAATATAAAAGCATAATACTGTACGAAATTTCAAGTATTTTTATTCACTGTTATTAATGTTATAAGCTGTTAACTTTTGGTGCAAAATGGTGCATTTGTGTGGGAGGTACCAAAAGGGACGTGGCGACTTTGCCCATTTTTCTCGAGTTGATAACGACTAATAAGCTAATACTATGTGTGGAATTTTATAGATTCCAATAAGTAGTATAGCAGTTATTAAAGAATCAATATTTCACAACATTTTAACCCTTTGTGGGGGAGGTACTAGAAGGAGTGGACCAATATGGCCCATCTTCGAACTTAGCCGGAGATAGAAAAAAATATTACCACATATCAAATTTGAGGTCAATCGGTTACTCCTTTCGAGAGTTTTCGTGCGCACCAGCCAGCAGACACACAGACTGACAGACAGACAGACAGACATACAGACAGACGGACGGACATTGCTCATTCGACTTAAAATGACCCAAAACGGATTTCCTCCGAACATACTTGGGGTCTTAGGTCAATCCTTCGACGTGTTACACTTTTTTCCGTAGCAAATGATATATACCCTCGTCACACTAAAGTGAGGGTATAAAAACCTTTGTTGTTAATTAATTTTATTAAAGGACGCGAAAGTTATGGTGGATCCGAGTTGAAATTTAAAAAAATCTAAAAACAAAATTTTTCAGAGGTTTTAAGAAAAGTAAATGTGAAATCGTTGGTCATACGAATTTCTATCAGTGTATGTTAATATGCGCTATACCTTCATTATTCCCAAAAATACAGAGAATCAAAACAATTTTTAATTGAAAATATATCGAAACCCGATAAATATAAAAATCAGAAAAATATAAGAAAATGTCCTGAGGAAATTAGATGGGGGAATTAGCAATGTTCTAAAGAATGAAGGTAATATCGCTTTTAGTTTAAAAGTTATGCCTCCAAATACACATCGTATATGAGTTATTTCAATACAATAATTCTCTAAAAAATGTTCTATGAATTCAGGGGAATTGAATGTTAAGATCCTTTTGTGTGAATTTTTTGAACATCTTTTGTAAGATTACATTACACTATTTGTTAGGACCTTCTCTAATAAATTAACAGATTTTATTTGGAAATATAATGAATTCTCGTATTTTTGTAAAGATATTCTTACACTAATAAATTTGGAAGTATTCTGTTTATGAATTGTAGTTTTGATATTGGCATTCGGTGGATATAACGGGTTTTCCAATATGGATAATATGATTTGAAGTGACGTTTCGGCCATTTGTAGTATGTCATGATCTGTCATTTGTTTTTCATTGTATTCAGTAGTGTTTACAATTTCATCATTGAGAGATATACGCAAGAACAACGTTTACAAATTATTCAGTTTTATTATCCAAATAATCTTTCTCCAATTGCAACTTTTCGGGCGCTAAGTCCATTTATTTAAATCCAAAAAACACTTTCCAGTCGACCTACGACCTTAATACCCATTAGCAATATTTTAGCTCTCGTTAAGAGCTATCTTTTTGCCATTGACCGATTCCCGATCCGACGTACCGTTAAATTAAGCTAGAGCAAAAATAAACTTTCCGTTCACATTTGAAACTGATGCTAAGTCCATTTGTTTGAAATCCAAAAAACACTTTCCAGTCGACCTACGATCTTGACACCCATGAGCAATATTTTAGCTCTCGTTAAGAGCTATCTTTTTGCCATTTACCGATTCTGGCTACGTGTCACACAGCAATTGAAACAATTGAATTGTTGCGAGAAAAGTTTGGAGATTCGATTATTTCAAGAAATTGTGATATTGAATGGCCTCCAAGAAGTTGTAATTTAACACCAATAGACTATTTCTTGTGGGGTTAGTTGAAGTCATTGGTTTTTCGAAATAAACCAAATTAATTTAAGATGTTAATACTATTAAAAAATTTGCCTTTTTTCAAAATTCCAAAAAAAGTGAATATAATTTCAGGGATTCATTATTTTTTAACGGCTCTTGATTTTGGAATGCACCATATCAAGTGCCTTCTGGGACCATAAATTCAGCTCAATCTATATATAACATTCGATAAATTTCTTTATATTGGATATTATATTTTGTGGAGCTCCTAATAATACAGTTTGGTGTCAACTAAAGTGGGTTTCTTCCTCGCATAACTATTCCCCTCGAATTGACATACCTTTTTGTGTTCCCCAATATAAAAACGTTACAAATAATATATCCACAGGCATATTGCCCTTCATCAGGGTACGGTTTTATAGTAGTTAATACTCACGTATGGATTTGCGGATATACTCGTACAAGCAAACAAATAGACATCCGTATATACATACAGATGTGAACATGTTCGACGGTGTATGTGTATGCACATAGAGACAGAAAACACTAAACACGTCAAGAGGCTCGTCAGTCGTCAGTATTTGTTGATTTTTATGGGTCGTCTACAGAACATTCGAATGAAGCGGAGCGGAGAACAACACAGAGGAGAATAACACACAGAACAGAAACAGAGAATATACAAAAGCTATAGCATACTTTCAGACAGTGGCTCAGTAAAGAAGAGTGTGAGTGTGCGTTTGTGTGTACAGCACACTCTCCACCATCATCTTAACCATATCGTATATGTAGAGAACGAGGTTGTTATTATTGTTGTTTGTATATTTTATATTTGCCTTTGTATTTTTGTTTTATTCTGCAAAATTATATGCTAGGCATGTAAATATATGTATACATACATATGTATATAAATATATAGCTAAAAGGTCTTAAATAAAGATTTTACATTCGAACCCCAGCACAACAACAATGTCAGCAACAACAATTGTTGCTTACTAAACAAATTGTATCCAAACTGACAGATATGTAGATAGACTGGCAGACAGACAGACAGACAGACATACCGTCTGACGGTCTGATTGTCGGTCTCTAGAAAGCGGCTAGAACTAACAAATTTAATATTTACTTTTCACTTTTCCAACAAACAGTAAAACAAAAAACTTTTTACATTGGCAAAAAATGTTGTTGCCGGTAGAATCAAAAGACAAATTGAGGGTCCACTATTTATTTATGTATGTTGGCGTTATTTAATCAGAAAAGTTTGGAGGAAAAAATGCAAACTTTTTGTTGTCCCTTTTGGAAGGTCTAAACTTGAAGTTTTAAACAAACGTAGAAAATACATAGTTTTTCTTTAAATTCGTTACAGATAAGGGACGACTAAGACGTTTTTTCCGAAGCCGTCCGTTTGTTCTTTAATTTGTTTTTTTTTATTTTTAGTGGGAAAAAGAAGAATAAAGAAAATAAGTTGGCACGCAACCGGATATCCGTTTGCCATGTTTGAGTCACAATATAACGGACTTTGCTTAGGTCTGCTCTATCTGCCTTCGGAACGGAATTGTTGGCGTTCATTTTGTTTCATTTGAGTTGACTTGACTTGAGTTTAGTTGTAATAGTGGTCGGTGGATTGCTCACTATCACCGCACATAAAGTGCACAATCATTTCACGAATAGTGTAAGTGTGTGTGTGTGCGTTTGCACACATGCGTGTTTGGGTGTGTGTGAGTGCGTGATTTTTGCCAAGTCCTTTGGTGGCCGCCGCTGGCTTTGCTTTATCGTCTGCTGGCAGTAAATCAATTTAGTTGTCTTGTAATTATTTAAAAGGATTCATTCTTTGCTTCGTGCTCTGTTTGTCTCTTCGTTCGTACCGTTGACTCTGTCTCCTCCATTGTTACGATAAACGTTGCTTGAATTATTCACTGCCACTTTGTTGTCTTCCCTGGCACCAGTTCAGCCATTCTGCGTTGTTAAACATTCCATAAATGCCCTCACAAATGGCCACAATGTTCATAACATGACAATGGTATGCGTCTCTTGAAGATTTCAATTTAAAGAAAAAAAAAACACTGTTTAGCTGAGATTTGTTTGTGGAAATGTTGGTAATCTCAAGTATATGTAAATTTTCCCTATGGGTTGTAGAATAAAATTCTGCGATTTCTCATTGAGTTACTGAAATGTGTGTCATTTATTTAAGCATATACGACCTTGATTTTTTTCCACACCAGCGTTATGTAACAAGTATCTTGGAAAGCAAAATGTAAAAAAATTTAAGTCGGGTAAACCGAATTACAGACGTTTTACTACATGGTCGCTTCTTTGATGTTTTACACTTGTGATTCATTCCAAATGAACTGTAAGTTGAGAACAAAGTCAACAATCTAACAAAACTAATCGCAGATATTTTCAATAGAATTAAATACAAATCATGGAATATTTTAAAACATGTAAGAATCTCATTAAAAGGCTATAATAGTAACAAATATTTAATAGGAGTAAGTATTTGCCGATGACTCCTAATTTTATATTATAAAAGATATCTAATATTAACGACGAACATTGTGCTATGTGTTAATTCCAAATTCCTTGGAAGAAAGCGGCGAATAGCAGATTTGTTTGTTTCAAGAACAATTCACAAGCGAATTTCTCAGACACATTCCACATTCGAAGTCTTGAGGATTCATCCTTAAAACAGATTTGTGTTTCATCATATCTATATCATATTAAATATCAAATAAAATATATTTCACATTGATATTTACTTTATTGCAAAGATTTATAGGGACTTTGGGGCCCAAATATATAGTCATATCGAGGGAACTCGGATAATAAACTCCCCCGTCAGTACGCTGGGGGGCATATTTTCAAAAATTTCGAATAAGTTGGTTAAAAATTAGAAAAAAGGTAATAGAGTAGATATTCTTAAGTCTAGCTATCTGACATATTTAATTCTGAAAAAAACGCCAATACACAAATTATGTCGAAATTGGCCCATTCGGGCGTATGAGTTTATTAAAAAAAGTCATACGCCTACGTAACCTGTTCACATGAATATAGTAATTTTGTCCGGTAGTCGCGATCAATATATTATCCATGCATTTCGTCCTTCTAAGCACGAAAAGAGCAATGGGCAAAGTTTTAAATTAGTTTGTCTAATAATTTTTATAATTTTTTTATTCCCAAAAGTAGTTCCACTTCCAAAGATGAAATTGTTTTCAATTAATATGTAAATGTGTTAAAAGTATCACTAGTATATAACAAGTCAGTAAGTTCGGCCGGGCCAAATCATATATATTCTCCACCATGGATAGCATTCAATAGCACAATGGGAACAACTTTGAAGGGAAATCTTCGGATAAATAAACTGAAAACAAGTAAGAAAGTTTCAGTCGGGTAAACCGACTAAGGTATACCCTCACTTTGTGAGTAATGTAATATTGAATATTACTCGAATTATTCTGTCAATTTGTGTGGGAGGTACCAGAAGGGGTTTATCAAATACACCTTTTTTTTGCTGAACATTAGATACTTTAAATTCATTGCACATAAACGTTATGAGACATTAAATTGTGGTATGATTTGGGCATTTTGTGTGGGAGGTACAAAGAGGGGCGTGGCAATAACGCCCATTTTTCACAGGGCTATAGACACTATAAAAACATTACACTGTACAAAATTTCAAGTATTTTTATACACTGGTTTTAATGTTATAAGCTGTTAACTTTTGGTGCAAAAAGGTACCTTTGTGTGGGAGGTACCAAAAGGGGCGTGACAACAACACCCATTTTTCCCTGGATTGTAGGCAATATAAAAGCATAATACTGTACACAATTTCAAGTATTTATATACACTGTTATTAATGTTATAAGCTGTTAACTTTTGGTGCAAAATGGTGCATTTGTGTGGGAGGTACCAAAAGGGACGTGGCGACTTCGCCCATTTTTCTCGAGTTGATAACGGCTAATAAGCTAATACTATGTGTGGAATTTCAAAAGATTCGAATAAGTAGTATAGCAGTTATTAAAGAATCAATATTTCACAACATTTTAACCCTTTGTGGGGGAGGTACTAGAAGGAGTGGACCAATATGGTCAATCGGCCAAATTTGAGGTCAATCGGTTACTCCTTTCGAGAGTTATCGTGCGCACCAGCCAGCAGACACACAGACAGACAGACAGACAGACAGACGGACGGACATTGCTCATTCGACTTAAAATGACCCAAAACGGATTTCCTCCGAACATACTTGGGGTCTTAGGTCACTCCTTCGACGTGTTACACTTTTTTCCGTAGCAAATGATATATACCCTCGTCACACTAAAGTGAGGGTATAAATATGGAATTTATTGCATAAATATGCAAAATTTCGTGACTATATTAAAACATGGATCTATGTAATTACTTTTTGTTGTCAAAATTAGTTACAAACTGTTACGCTTTAACCACAGAATGACCTATATATATTTGGCAACAATAAGAAAATAGTATGAAAGTACAAAGCACACAGCTTTTACTTAATTTCTTGAAAATGTTGTCTTTAATGGTTAAGAAATAAAATTGTAAAGCGAGCTTTAAAAGGACCTATATCGAAACATTAACCGATATGGCTTATTAGCAAACCGAAACATTATGCAGCTATTAAAAAAATAATTCTGTCAAATTTGATCAACATACCTCTATTATTGCAGACTGTGATTTTAAGAGACAGACAGGCGTACATGTATAAGTAGTCTTAGAATTCTACAACATTCAAGAATAACTATAATCTCAAAGTCTAATTTTTAGAGTCCGATTGAAAGTGTGATATTATTTATCCGAAGATGAGGTTATTCTTCAAAACTGTATTTTTATTTTTTGTAGGATTTTTTACATCTGTTAATTACACTGTGCTCGAAATGGACACTTTAAAAATGTATCAGAAAGGAGATCCTATGGATATACCTATTTCGACCTTGCTGAATCCAGTGGTTCTAGCCTTTTTTCTGTGTTAGCTCTTGTTTTCGCGATATTCAACCACAAAGTTTGCAAGGAAATCACAGACATTAGATATTTCGGAGGTGATTTTGAAGTGGAAGACTTCGGAATACACGCTTCAGTCCAATGAACGAAATAAAGGGAAGCCTTGTATCATTTGAACAAATATTGATTGTTAGCTCTCGTTTTTGCGATATTCAACCAAAAAGTTTGCAAAGAAATCAGAGACAATATGTAGTTATCTCGGAGGTGATTTTGAAGTGGAAAACTTCGGAATACACTCTTCAGTCCAAAAAACGAAATAAAGGGAAGACTTGTATCATTTGAACAAATATGTATTGATATTAGGTTTTGACTTAAATCTTCATATCTTCTAAAAGGGGGGCTTTCACAAAAAAATATCGGAAATTATATTTCTTTTTTAATATCACTAATAAAATAAAATATTGTTTAAATTGTATTTTTTCTCGAAATTGAATTTTTCTGCAAAATTTCGTTAAATTTTCAATTTTTAGAAAATTAAATTTAAATTGCATTTCTCTAAAAAAAGCTCATTTGAGTTGCATGTTTCTACAAAATTTAATGAAAATTGCAATTATGAAAAAAAATGAGTATTAAATTTGTTCTAGAAAATTTTATTGGCATTTCATTGACATTTCAAAGGTCGATGATTCGGATAAAAGGTCATTAAACGGATTAAAGATCGACTAGTCGTTAAAAGGTGATGACTCCTGATAAGTGGCCACTGCGCGAATTCAAGGACTTTATTAAAAGGCTATGAATTTTTCTGGAAAAATGCATTTTCAAAAATTTTTTCAAAAATTCAATGTTGACGAACTTTTCTAGAAAAATACAATTTTGATTAAATTATTATTTTCTATAAAAAAATTTTATTTATTTATTTATTGTAATTACAATACAAAGTAATTTCATTTATATTCCAATTTTACGGTTCAGGGAAAGCCTATATGTTATATGGCGACCTGTCATAACGCCCAACGGACATAACGCCCAAATTTTTTTTGGTCCTTATGACCTCTCTAAGTGCGGTCATAACACCCAATTTTGTTTTGGGACAATCAATCGCGCGCGCGATTACTCTTAGAAGTCTTTACACTTGGCTTTTCTGCAAATTCTTAAGTTCATATATTATTTTTCGATTTGATACTACCATATTTGAAATGTTTGGGAAATTAAATTTGGATAAGGCCCTATACGTATGATGAGGATAAGAATTTGCAGAAAAGCCGAGTGTAAAGAATTCTACGAGAAACTGCGCGCGCGAAAGAAGTTATTATCTTCATCATACGTATTGCTTTAAGACTTAATATCAACTTATATCATACCCTATTGAAAATAATGCCAATGCTTCCATATTTAGGGTTTTCCTTTTGCTTTTTTGGGAAATTGTGGGGCAGGTGGAAGAAATTTACATTTGATTTAAATTGAAACATATCTTTAAAGTACTTCTAATAAATATTAAATTACCACTTAAATTATTACTATTTATTATTACAAAAACAAAAAAAGGACCTAAAGCCCAAAAAAGAAATTGGGCCTTATGTCCGAGCGTGGGTCGGTCATAAGGCCCAAAACAAAATTGGGCATTATGACCGCACTTAAAGAGGTCATAAGGCCCAAAAAAAAATTTGGGCGTTATGTCCGTTGGGCGTTATGACCGGTCACCATGTTATATATAACTCGTCTATATATACATATACACATACAGACTAGAGCGTCTGGTGGGAATCGAACCCACGACCCTCAAACTCGACGCCTATTCACCCACTGGGGCGCTCATAAAAATTAAATCAAACTCGACGCCTATTCACCCTCTGGGGCGCTCATAAAAATTAAATTTGCGATAAATATTCAATTTTAATAAAAATTGCAAATAATTGTTCAGGGACGATTTTTTAGAAATACAAATTCGACAATTTTGAAGGACATAATTATAAAAGTGCAATTGGAAGCAATTTTCTATAAAATTGTCAATAGGACTGCAATTTCTATGAAATTTTCAATAAAATTGCAATTTTTATGAAAATTTCAACAAAATCATATATTGTCGAATTTTCTATAACGGGACTTAGCCAAACTAAATATGAGACAAAGCAATCAAATAAGATAGCATATCTGAAGGACAAATCCATTAAAAAAATAAAGAAAATATTTGTTTTGAAATTGTAAAAAATAGCTTAAAAGTGGAAGAATATTTAAAAAAAAATTAAAAACTATTTCTTAAAATAGTCTCTTATGTTATCTAAACATTTCACAATTTGCATTAGAGATGATTGGTTTTAATGTTTACCTAATTTTAGTAATTTTCAAAAGTCGAAATCCACATTATTAATTAAAAATGTTATATATATTTACCCCCATTAACACGAAACAAAATAACCGAGCTAACGAAAGTTAAATTGTATGGAATTTGACAGCTATAACCGGTAGTTAGCTCGTAAAACCTAGTTTATTTATTTATTGTTAATGGCCCTTAATGATAGATTTGCTAAATTACCTTCAACTTTCTAAATTATGCTGCGATCTTCTTCGGAATAGGCTCATTTTATACATGGCCGATCAAGCTTTACGATAAAATTATGAAAATAAAATAATTTAGCATTTTGCTGTTTTTATTACAAATATATTTAGAAATTATTAAAAAATATAAAAATATATGTAATTTTTACGCCATATTTTGACACATATTCGCACAGATGAAAAAATGGTATTAGAAAAAGTTAAAGACCATACAATTTCCAATATTTTATAACTATCTGAAACAACTAATTTATAGCCTAAGATCTGTATTATCCTATATACCCAAATCGATAGCAAAATCTTATGCCGCAAATAATGTTGCCATCTTTTATATACATTCACAGACATTTTGATTGCTTTTTTGGAATGTGTTTTGATAAAAAATCTTAAAAAGATAGATCCCATCATTTTAACAATTACAAAATCACACGCTAAAAAAGAAGCTAAGAACATGTCTTTAAAATTTCACAAAAATCAATTGGTGTAACCATTTTTGAAATCAAATCTAAAAGATTTAAATGGTAAAACCTTAAAAAAATATTATGGGGTTTTATAAGACAGCATTTATTTTTTTGAAAGTTTTTGAAAGAATGAAAATCGTTCAGGAATTATAGGAGTTACAAGCGATTGAATGAACAAACCTTTTAGAAATAAACTTTGAACAACATTTTTTTCTGGAAACAGGTATAAAATATTTTTAAGAGAAGTATTTATATATACACAAATTGTCGAAGCAATACAAGCCAGTGATGTCAAAAATAGTTCCGTTTGGGATGGAATGACTCATATGTGTAACATTCACAAAAAATGGATGAACACCTGCTCTTAAACATTTTGCCGTCCTGATTTATTTGATACATTTTCCTTGTTTTAATTCTTCTGAGCCCATATTTTTAAAGATGCATTTGCAATTCTAAACCAATAAATGTCGACGAAAGTCATTTGCTTCCCAAAATAATATACATAGAACATTTATAGGTATACTCATACAAAGCAAACGTCAACCCCTTTTTCAATTTGATTACGAAATCTAATTAAAGGAAATGTCATTTAATTTTTACTGCCACTTAATGTTCGAAAGAAGTACTTAATCAAGTTCAAGAGAGAGAGACGAGACAAGACCCACAACAATAACAGTCCTTTGGCTCATAAATTCCCAGAGAATATATATTGTGTATATCTCAGCTACAAATCGAAAGGATTTCGTATTAAAACATTTTCAGCAGCAAACCGTCTGAAAAAAGAAAAGCGTAGTGAATAAGAGGTTTCCTTACTTTTCGTTTCGTTTTTTATTAAGATACAACATGCGATTTGAGGAAATTATGTGAAGGACTCTCATTCCAGCATATTGTGAAATTGGTTAATAAATTAAATTGTTTGAACAAAAGTGTTCAGCGTAAACTTTGAGCACTTTGGGTAGAAAAAATAAAACTTAATTAAAGGCAAGACATATTTATGGTGCTGTGCATGTATTTGGCTCTCAGACTGTAAACAAATAAAATCCAAACCAAATTTTGTGTGGTTAATTTTAGATGTAAAGTGTGATTTAATGATCGCATTTCAAACACGTCACAATACAGAGTGATACTAAAATGAAAGGATTATTGAAGGTTAAAAAGGCTGTCAGGTAAATTGGAATGCAATATTTTAATTACTAATTTTATAGAGATTACAATTTTTGGACACGTCTTGTTAAAGATATGAATGGAAAATGTATATGCGCAGAAAAAGCTGCAAAATTGTTGGACATAAAATAATATTTCTTCAATAACTGATATTGAGTTCGTGAGAGGCCCTAGACAAGTTTTGTGAATTTTAAATAAATCAATACTACCGATTTTGTTCTTTGAACTTAAGTTTCCAAAAAATACAAAAAATAGTGAGAGAATTTTCGATAAAATCGTTTAGTCTCTTCGAGAAAAACATGAATTTTCCTAAAACGAACAAAGGCAAATGCTATAGTCCGATGTTACAATAAATTTAAATAAAAAATATTTTTTATAAACAAAACAATATATAAATTTTTTGTGCAAAAAAAACTATTTTTTAAATTATCAAAACCACTTTTATATGTAGAATCAGGAACACTTATGCATATGCGAGTTTAAATTATGACAATTCGAAATGTAGTGATTTCTTGGCCTTAATATTTCCTTTATTTCTTAATTCCCTCAGTTCCTTCAGGAGTCCTTGAATTTAGCACTCAAGTTTTCGTTTTTTATCAATTTTATACAAAATAATATTTCATACAATGTATTAAGTATAATTACAATAGCAACAAGTAAAAAAAACTAAATCCCAGAATCCGTACATAAATTTTGTTCCCTAGCGCTACACTGTGCAGTTGATTAGAAATGCTTGCTATACTCGTACTTCTAATTGAGAGTTAGTATTTGCCATGACTAAAACTACTTAATGCTGGCCAATGAAGAAGGAAATCCGGAATTAAAATTAGAATTTTCCTCATGTCTTCATTCGAGAAGCAGGTGAAAACGCTATTTTATGCGCTTACCATTTGTCTGCGTGTAAAATATAGTTTTTACACTTTGATGAATTACTACAAACTATATTCATGGTTGTTGGTTGGCACGCTTTCATTTGTTCCTGCTGTCTCACAATTTTTCACTTCTTTGACTTTTAATATGCCAAAAGTTTCCTTTAGTTTAGCATTTCCATTCTTGTGTCTCTCTCTGTGCTTCTATTCTCTATGTTGCTTTTGTATTTGCTTTTGCTTTTGTGCTATTTGCCGTCGTCCTGTTTAGCAAAAGTGTCAAAGTGAATTTGTCATGTTACATGTTAATGCTTTTCTGACTTTCTAAGTGAAATTAAATAATTTAGCACCAACACATTATCACACGCGTCCACACACACCCACACACACAAACAACACACGGACACTTTAACAAAAGGGGGTACAAGCAATATCCGTAAACGAGGGTGGTGTAAAAACTAACACTCAGTTTTACTTAATCTTTCTTTCTGACTCATCAAAAAGGAAGTCTTCAAATTTATTTTTTTTTAAATGTTGAAAATCAAACATTTTTGATATCACACATGCAAAAATTCTCCTTCCAATGGATGAGTGTTCGGTACCATTTTGCACCAACAGATAACAGCTTATAACATTAATACCAGTGTATAAAAGCACTTGAAATTTTGTACAGTGTAATGCTGTTATAGTGTCTTTTGCACTGTGAAAAATGGGCGCTATTGCCACGCCCCTTTTTGTACCTCCCACACAAAGGTACCATTTTGCACAAAAAGTTAAGAGCTCACAGCATGAGTACCAATGCACGAAAATGCAACAACATTTTGCACAGTGTAACGCTTTTGAAGTCCCTATAGCCCTGTAAAAATGGCCGTTATCACCACGCCCCTTTTTGTACCTCCCACACAAAATGGCCAAATCATACCAAATTTAATATTACATAACGTTAATATACCAGTGCAAAAAACGCTTATAATTCGGCGCAGTGCAATGTATTTAAAGAATCTACTATTCAGAGAAAAATAGGTGTATTTGTTAAAAACATTCTGGTAAGTCCCATACAAATTGACAGAATAATTCGTTTAATATTACATATTACATTACTCACAAAGTGAGGATATACCTTAGTCGGTTTACCCGACTGAAACTTTCTTACTTGTTATGATGAAAAAACATAATTTTAGCCCTGCCTCTTAAGTGTCCTTAATGTTTTAGAAAGCAGCAAATCTGAACATAAACATTTTGTACATATATTCCTATGTTGTCCTTTAAATTTCACTAGTAGCGGTAAACCCCCGAAATAAATATCTGCACGTTCAATGGGTCACATTAGTCCCATTAGGAAAAATTAATATTCTTATATGTTTTGTATCAAAAAAAGTGATATAATAGGTTTTCCATTATATATATAACATTAACTTTTCCAGAGCCTAATCGGAGAAGATTCGGCGTTTCAAATTATCAAGTGGCTTAAGTTCTTGAGTCAGTTTGATCCTATAAGGATGAAGGCCAATATCTTTGGCGCCGGAACATCCAAAAGTATAAATATGGATTTAAATTTATCCGCTATAGCACGCATAGCCTGTCGGGTGGGACGATTATTACGGCCGAAAATTGGAATAAACGCTCTTAAAGTTGCGACCACCGACTCAGAATTTAATTTTTAATCATTTCCAAACGTTGCACGTAAGTGATCTTTACCATTATGAATATGTTGACTTCGACTAACGTTTTGACACTGAAAGATCATTAAAAATGTTTGAGGGTGCGTTGAAATAAAGATACGAAATTGTTATGGCCCTATTACAAAATTAAAAAAAAAAGAACAGTAAAAGCGGGGGCTAAGTTCGGCGATGCCGAATATTATATACCCTCCACCATGGATCGCCCGTGAATGGTTTCGGGTATAAATACACTCATATTACCAAATTTCAGCCAGATTAGTGGAAATTTTTGTTTTTTGTTGCGTTAAGAAGTCAAGTCTAGAGAAACCTTTGTATGGGAGCTATATCACAACAAGGACCTATGTATGACGACCGACGTTCGTGTGAAGGGTTCTGGGAATAAGTACACTTATGGCGATTTTCTTTGTGAAAAAAAGTGCAGGAGTTATTTGTCTTCTTCCCGAAAACCGTATTTTTCTAAGATATTTTAAAAATGTTTAAATTGGACTACATCATATCGACTTAGTATTTCACGTCGACGGTTCAAGTCGAAGAGATGCTATATATGGGGGCTATATAAAAAATTTACCGATTTTTCAATCCCAACATACTTGCAGATATAAGAAGTATAGGTAAATTTCATCCACCTATATCAATTATTATATATTGTGGCGTGATTACAACAGACGGACGGACAGACTGTCATGTCTAAATCGTTTTACGGCCAACTCCGCAATCTCCGGTTATCCTACAGTTAGAGCTAACCTACAGTTATAGCTGTCAAATTGTATGAAATTTTTATTTTTTAACTGTGAGTTAGCTCTAACCTGAGGTTGTGAAATTGGGGGTTGGAATTTTTAGACGGTTAATAATATGTATATCAATAATATATATACAAAATATTTCGAGGTGTTACAAACGAGTGACAAAATGAAAATAACCCCATCCTATCGTGGAGGCTATATAAAAACAAATTCATATTAAGGAAACTAATTGTGTCGAGGGGGATCTTTGTATGTGGGGCAATATCAAACCATGGACCTATTTCAACCATTATTCGAGTAAATGGTTCCGGGCACTGATAAACTCATAATACCAAATTTTTAGACCATTTCATTATATTAATGTCTGGTTTCCATTGACTTAAAAAGTCAAATCAGGAGACACCTTTGCATGGGGCCTATATAGAAACATGAACCTCTGACGTACGTTGTGCGGGTGAAGGATTTCGGGTATAAATTCTAGACAAATAATCGAAAATACCAATTTCCAGCCTGATCAGTTTAATTATGTGGACTCTATGGATTTAAGAATTCAAATTAAGAATAAGATGCTTTATATGGGGGCTACTTCAAAAATGGACCCCTATTGGCCATTTTTAATTCCAGTTTACCTACAGCTATGCATCAAATTTCAGTCATCTATTTCAATTATTGAACATTGTAGCGTGATTACAACAGGCGGACGGACGGACAAATGAACATGGATAGGTTTTGGTTAGGGTTGCATCTGGAGTTACCAAGTCACATAGACCAATTGAGGACCCTAGGGCTACCACAGGCTTTGATGTCTCTCATCGAAACCAAACTGTTTCATACACAACATTATCAATAATACGAATATGGACACCTACTACATCTGCCAGACTTTTCAGATAGGTACGGTGACTATCCGTTCACTATTATAGTGAACACTACACTATTTTAGAATCTCGTACATTATTTTTTTAATGTACACTTTTTACCACAATGTCCCCTTTTGTACATTATTTTTTCTCGCATATTTTTTCAATGCAGAACAGTAACAAAGCAATGCTCTACACCTTATCTCCACAGCTTCTGCAGAAGTCATTGGACTCAATTACCAACCTTCTGTCGTGTTCGCCAATCAGGCAGTGACCCGTCAGAACTAACACTAACATACGAGTAATACAGTCTTACATGACCAGATTCGTCTAGCTACCATACAGGTGTCGATTTCTATCCATCTCTCATTGGACAGCCTGACTACCCCTTGCAGCAATTATGCAAATTCTTCAAGAATATTTAATGTCATCCCTTTTCGAGCAAGTTCATCGGCTTTGCTGTCTATGCCCAGGTACCCATATTTAAGTATATTCGTATGTTAAACTGCTTAGCCATCTCGAAAAGAGATCTGCGGCAGTTGAGGACTGCTTGTGATTTTAGGGATCTAGCCTCCAGATATTTAATGGCAGCATGGTGTTCGTCACACATGTTGCGACTCAGCCACTTGGCGACATCTCTTATTGCCATTATTTCAGCCTGATCGATACAAGTATCTGGTAGTCTGTGAGCTATATGAAGACTAAGTTATTTACAGTGTAATGCGAACCCAACCTTCTGAACAAGCTGTTAACCATCTGTACGAATATATAACTGGAGATGTTTCCTATTTCCAGTTATTCCGTCAACACATTCCTCTCTGGAAGATATCTTAGTGGTTAACTTTTACTCGAATGCGTATACAGTTGGTACATAGTCCATTCCGTCGATTGTCATTGCACAACGCTATGATATCCTCATGTGGTCGTAGTTATTGTACCTTCACATTGATAGAAAGTTTAATGTTAATGCTGCTCTAGTTGCAGCTTCTCTAGCCACAATATCAATCGTCAGTAGATGAAGTAGGACTAGTAGATACTATGTTTGTATAGTCCTTAAAGCTACGCTTATGCTTAGGTAAATAGTTCTCTGAAGTTTATTTAATTGATTGTCTGTGGATCGCTTATTAGTTGCCTCCACCACAACGGAAATGGCTAAATCGTCTTAGAATTTTACGACGATTAAGAATATATCGTCATCAGAAACGAAAAAGGGGAAATAAGCCAACAAATTGAATTATTGATAAGTCAATATCATTGCTTAAAAATACACACCCTGAAAATTTTTTATCGCCCTACTATCAAAAAATGGCGAATTTATAAACGAAATTTAAATAGGCCTAACAACAAATAATTACTTTTTTTATACATGGTTTTCCAACAAGAGGTGTTATTTTGAATCACCCGGAATTTCGGTAGCTATTAAAATTATTGCATTGAAATTATTGAAAATCATCGAAAAATCATCTTGACTGATGAGGCCCATTTCCACCTTGGTGGCTACGTCAACAAGCAAAATTGTCGCATCTGGGGCTCGGAAAACCTAAGAGTTATTGTTGAGAAGCCTCTCCACCCTCAACGTGTGACTGTTTGGTACTGTTTATGGTCCGGCGGGGTCATTGGACCTTACTTTTTCGAAAATGAGGTTAGATCAACGGTTACGGTGAATGGATTGCGTTATCGAGAGATGATTAATGATTTTTTATGGTCGGAGTTGGATGGTATTGATCTGGACAACGTTTACTTTCAACAAGACGGCGCTACGTGCCACACAAGCAACGAAACCATTGCTCTGTTGCGGGAAAAGTTTCCGAACCGTGTTATCTCCCGAAGAGGTGATCACAATTGGCCACCGAGATCTTGTGATTTAACACCTTGTGACTTCTTCCTTTGGGGCCACGTGAAAGATAAGGTCTACGCCAACAGCCCAGCGTCGATTCAAGACCTCAAAGATAGAATTCGTGAGGCTATCGATGACATAGGGCAGCCACTTTGCGATTTGGTTATGGAAAATCTCATGAAAAGGATATGATCCCGTAAGCGTGGTCGTGGTGACCATTTGGCTGATGTTGTTTTACATTATTAACGGCATACCTTCCTCTTTATTATGAAATAAACATCCGATTTATCTCAAAAAATGACATTTTTCTTTGAATACCAAAATAACACCTCTTGTTGGAAAACCCTTTAGTTAAAAATGTCTATTTGACACAATTTGCAAAAAGAAATTATAAATCATGTTTATATGAATTAATATATGCATTATTATGTTTGGGTATTATCCTGAAACTTCCAGATTTTCTAGAGAAAACATTTTTCATTTTGTTTAGTTTTATGGTTTTCCTGCAAAAAAATTATCACTGACAATTTTATTGAGGAAAACCCTGATTTTTAGAGGTTATTTTGATCGCGAATTGCTCCTAATTGGACAATTCCAGAAACGAAATATTTTGGGAATATGCATAAAACATACCAAATTTTTATATAAGCTTTGAACATCATCAACTTTCTTCCCTCCACACAAATGAAGCCACTCTAAAATACATTATGGGGTGCCACATCAATATCTCGAGGTCTTACAAATGGAGTGACATATATCTCTGTGTATTTACTCTTCTAATATTTCTTATATTAATGTCTGACATTTATTGTAAAAACTATATTATTTGCATTTTGAATCTATTATTTCCAAATTGTCCTCAGCATTATCATACCCATCCTCGTTGGAATGTTTACCTTTAAAAGCAAAAACTTTCAGAAACACATACAATAGTATAAACATACATAAATTCATACAAAAGAGGGAAAGTTTTTATATTTTACACAATAAAGTCCCACAAGTATTTATGAATGTATGATGGATGGATGTTGGATGGATGCATGGATGGATGGATGCTTGGTTGGATGGATGTTTCTATAGATGCACTCTGGTGTGTGTTTAGCAATGCAAGAATGGCGGGCATGAGTGAGTATGTATTTCGCATATATTCACCCCACAAAAATACATAGATGGATTTTAACACGTCCATAAATTGAAAAACAATTTACACTCATACTCACAAAGAAAAACATGTATGTTTTTATAACATAAAACATTTTCGAAATGGATTTTTTTTGACAAAAACCACAATGACATTAAGTTTTAAATTGCATTTCTTTGCACAACATTTTTTGTTCTACAATAGTTGATACTTATGTATGTATGTATGTACAAGTACATATAGTTTTATATGTGCAAAGAGTCGTTTGTGTATGTCCTCAACCTTGAATGTTTGTATGCACATATATACATATGTACTTGTATCTGCCTGTGAAGAACATCAAATGTATTTGCATAGAAAATTATATTGAAAGCCGTTTTATCATTTTTCGCAATGAAATCAATTTCCGCTTTAAAGAAATAATACGCCCACAATAAAATTGAAATCCGGTCTTTAGTAGATCCCATCAATTAGTTTGTTGTAAAATCAATGCTTTTTTGCTGTCGATAATTACGTACAAGTACTACTACTACAACATAGAGAACTATTTCCGGTTTAATTCTCCTGCATATTTAAATTGGCTTCTTGTAACTAATCCTATAATTTACATTTCCTGTTTTACATTTTAAACTCATAATCCCCTAAGCATACGTACATGTACACATGCACACATACACACTTTAACTCGGAAACTTCTATGACTTAGACAAAAAATCCACTACCACAACCGCACTTGATGTTGACCTCATTTATTTTTTGGTATCTCCTGCTTTACAGTCTCAATGCAAAAGCCATCTTACACGAATCAAAAAAAAAACGTGAAAGTAGTTCAGCTCTAATTTAATTTCCTTTCTTTATGTATATTGATACATACTCGTACACATTTGCACCATTCTTATGCTTTTAAAAAACAATTTCCCATGATGGTTTGGTGTTGACAGTTTTTTTCGTGTTTTTTAATATAATTCTCTATAAGCAGACTCACTGCTTTCTATGGGTATATGCCTTCGCATATAAGAACGACAAGAATGTTGAGTATTGGATGAAGCTGGGGAAAAAATTGCATGTGTGTGTTCAGCTCAGCTCAGCGCAAATTGCATAAAAATGGCAAATATTTAACTTTTAACTTTTTACTTTTTTGTTATAAAGTGACACAGATAAGGCGACAGAGACGTGGCAATAGCAATAAATAAGCGAGGGGTGGGGGCATACATCAACATGTAGCTTATTCTTCGAAGACACAAACGATAAAGCTAATAACAGCAGCAATTATCGTAACAAGCGATACATTGAAGAAAAGCGAGTGAACAAAAATGTTTATGTTTATATAGCTTTGTTCTTTGAGCATTTGTTCAAAAACACTATATATAAGAAACGGTATCTATATGTATATAAGGAAAGACTGGATCGAATATATGAAGCCATACAGCAACTTATTAGAGAAGAATAACCTCACATATAGCTGTTCTCTAAAACGAGTTAATTAAAACTCGCAACGTTCGAAACTTTTATCTTTCACAATACAATACAACATTTATCAGCTCATTGATTTGGGACTCAATTCAGAGAATTATTCGTGAAAGCATCATTCGTTTAGTCAAGTTGGCTCAATTACTAATTTAATGGCCATACGTTTTTTTTTGCTCAAGGTGGAGTTTTAACACTTTTTCTATATTTTTGTCTCGGTATACCGTACGTAATATCTCTTTTGTGGCTGATGCAATGTTGTAGATATTGAATAGGAGAAAAAAAATGGGGAACAAACCTATCCAAAAAAAGTGTTCTGTTTTATACGTATACGTATACGTATACGTATTACATATTACTGTGGGCACTGGATGCACTTTTTTCGGGTATGTTTGTTCTGATATATTTTCTCCTATTCAATATCTACAGCTTTGCTTCAGACCCAAAAAAAAAAATATTCCGTACCGAAAAAAATAAAGAAAAAGTGCTAAAACTCCACCTTGAGCAAAAAAATCGTATGGCCATTAAGTAATTAATTGAGCCAACTTGACTGAACGAATGATGCAGAAGTTCTTAATTTTGAGGCTACTTTCACGTCCAATTCTCACAATTGAGTCCCAAAATCAGGTGTTGTACTGTGTAATCATGTGAACCGTAACACTCATACTGTAATCATACTAATCGTAACACTCATACTACCTAATGGCTTTAATAGTTTGCGATGTAAATAAAGGGTTTTCCAACAAGAGGAGTGATTTTGGTATTCAAAGAAAAATTCAATTTTTTGAGATAAATGATCGGATGTCTATTTCATAATAAAGAGGAAGGTATGCCGTTAATAATGAAAAACAATATTAGCCAAATGGCCACCACGCTTACAGGACCATATCCTTTTCATGAAATTTTCCATAACCAAATCGCAAAGTGGCTGCCCTATGTCCTCGATAGCATCACGAATTCTATCTTTGAGGTCTTGAATCGACGCTGGGCTGTTGGCGTAGACCTTATCTTTCACGTGGCCCCAAAGGAAGAAGTCGCAAGGTGTTAAATCACAAGATCTCGGTGGCCAATTGTGATCACATCTTCGAGAGATAACACGGTTCGGAAACTTTTCCCGTAACAGAGCAATGGTTTAGTTGTTTGTCTGGCACGTAGCGCCGTCTTGTTGAATGTAAACGTTGTCCAGATCAATACCATCCAACTCCGACCATCAAAAATCATTAGTCATCTTTCGATAGCGCAATCAGCCTCATTTTCGAAAAAGTAAGTTCCAATGACCCCGCCGGACCATAAACCGCACCAAACAGTCACACGTTGAGGATGGATAGGCTTCTCAACAATAACTCTTTGGTTTTACGAGCCCCAGATGCGACAATTTTGCTTATTGGAAAATGGTGGAAATGGGCCTCATCAGTCAAGACGATTTTTCGATGATTTTCGATTTTTCGAATTTTAATAAATTCAATGCGTTGTTGAATCGTGTATCGTTCCATTTTTAGTAATGGCGTAGTTTCTACTTGTCAAATGTCAAAGGATAAAAGCTTCAAAAGTGGCAGCTACCGAAATACCAGGTGATTCAAAATAACACCTCTTGTTGGAAACCCCTATCATACGAATGCAACCCAGCTTATATTGAATATTTAATACAGGTTTTGTTTTAAGGATGAGTTCGAGCTCTTCCATTGTGGAATATATAACCGGTCAGAAAAGACAAAAAGTCGGGCGGAGCCGACTGTATAATACACCACACCTCCCTAACAATGCGAAAAGAGGCTTCGCGATAATAATTTGGAATAATTGGTTTCGTTTCAGTTAACAATGTACTTACCTCCAAATCCTCATCAAGGCTTATTCCAAGGAGGAGTTGAAGATGTTGATCATAATTAACTAGATCTGAAACGATAACCTTAAAATGTGCGGTATCCTTTCATAGATCAAGAATCAGAAGGAACAAATAGTACATAATCTAAACAGACTTTTACCAACTTGGTTCAAAAACCCAAAAGAAATACAGTTTTAATAGTGCTGTAATACTAAAGGACAATATATATTTGGCTACATCTAAATCTGAAACCATTATCCCCCACGATTGTTCTTAATTAAGAAACTTCTTTCTTCCACATTTCCCGATCATTAGGAAGTAAAGTACAACTTTTATAGTGCTTTGATACCAAATCGGGAGGAACATATATATGGGGGCTATATCTAAATCTGAACGGATTTCCTCCAAATTTAGCAGTGTTCCTTCATGTAAAAAGAAACCTCTTTCTGCCGAATTTCGTACTGATCGGATATAAAATATGTTTCTACAACGCTTACATATCAAATCGGGGGTAACATATAAATGGGGGCTATATTTAAATCTGAAATTTTTCTCAAATTCAGTATTGTTTCTACGTGTATCGAGAGACTTTTCTCTGTCAATTTTTATACAGATCAGTTCGACATATGTTGATTATACGGGATCGTTCTTGGACCAAAAAAGTTTAGATCGGACCATAATTGCGACCTGTACTTTGTTTATAAGAATACATGCACAGACAGACATAGCTAAATCAACCCAGAAAGTGATTCTGAGTCGATCGGTATAATAAACGATGGGTGTAATTTTTCTCCTTTTGGGTATTGCAAAGAAAATGCACAATGTTATAATACAGTGTGGTGTAGGGTATAATAAAAATGACAAATTCCAATCTCTCTCACAACTCAGAAATTCGATAGTATTTCCAAGCAATTTTGAATTAACACATATCACAATGCAATGACATCTTTAAAATGTTTTGTTAAATTTTACACGTCTTGGCTTTTTTTGATGTTTTTACATGTTGTAAAATGTGTATTTTATTCTACTGAAGATATATAGAATAGGTCATTATATAGCAAATTTTTTTTATTTATTTAGAAAATAAATAAATAAATGACATATTTTTGGATCCGATATTACTGAAATACTAAACTAGGGTAGATGAAAAATAGTACGTCCCGTTGAAAAATGTTTTCTTTCGGGGGAATTACGCAGTGCAGTTCTGTAAAATGTCGTTAAAGGTCATAGACCTTCAATAACTATAATGAAAACAAGTATGCTCTCCCGCTAATCTAAAATGAACCACCGTCCCTGTGTACTTTGCAAACATTTTATTTTTTGTTTTCATTCCTACAACAATGTTCACATAACTACACATATTACAGATGGCACTTTCCCTTATAATTTTTAGTAGAGTTAAACGAAGCTAACGACGAGCAGAAAAAACTATTGACATTCAATATGCTTACGTATGTATAGAAAACTAAAAACAGCAAGTATAAAAAGTAAGTCAGCGATCTATGAGATTTTTCATTTAATTTCCTTTAATATTTCTGTCAATCTTTACTTTAAGTTTATGATATTTTTTATAACAATTTGTATTTTTATTTTTGAAAAAGATGTTGACTTAATTTTTTGCTCACTGTAATCGTTCTTATCTAAACGTACATTACATTCGCACGTTTTTATGATAGATACTATTTCAGTTTTCATTACATTGCCACTTAAGCTTTCAACGACAGCTTCAAGTGTGAGCGTAATGAAATTTTCGAGAATTTCCGGGGAAAGATGTCTACCATTTTATGCTCATTGTTTGTTAATACAGATACGTGTTTCAAAATATAAAAAAGTGCTACATAAAAATATAATATGATTAACAATTTTTTATTATATAGACTAATAAAACAGATCGTTTATCTTATGGCACATCATCTATAAACATTTGCAAAAGACGCGTAAGAGCTTCAGTGAAATTTAAGACCGCTGAAAACTTTCTGTGGTATAAAAAAAACATTCCCGTACCTCATCGTTATCGCGGCATCAAATGAGAAATCCTCTTAAATTGAAGCAAATTGTCGGCTTCATTTTTTTTTGCTTCTTAGGTTAATGCTATGGGATGGGAAAGGATGGGTAGTTGGGTGTCATATTTTTCATTTCTTGGGATTCTGCTCATCATTGACGTCATATTATCCTTAATATGATATTCTATAAATAGCAAAATTAATGATTTTTTTTCGTAGATTCTCATTTTCTTGTGCTATTGGTCCTCTATATAAGTATGTATACAGATGATGAGAAAAAAATGACAGTCTTATCTTCGTATCTGTCGGATGGACGACAAAGAAATAAAGAAAAAACGTTTATCAAAACAATAGACATTGAAATGGACAAACAGCAGGAAGCAATTAGGATAACGAAATATGCCATCAATAACAGACATATCAACTTTTGCATCATTATCGTCATTATCATCAGCATCATCATTATCATTATGCCTCGAAGCCATGGTGAACGTTTCATCATTTTTCAATCATTATTAAATCCATAGAAATGATGAAAATGTTGGTTCACATTTCCTTCTTTGAGTGAATAGTGCTTTAAAATTGATGTAGTTGCCTGAACTTAAAAAATATCTTAAGCATATTCCGCAATATTTATGTAATATATAATTTCCAATTAGTTCCGATTTTTGAGAAGCCATATAAGCAAATCGGTTGTAGCAATTAATTGTGAAATCCTTAGAAATGCTGTATTGCTCTATTGCTTCATATCAATGAATAGCGATATGCAAAAAAATGCTGGAAACAATTACGTATCTAAAATAATGCAGTTTCAATTTGATACGGGTTGTTTTGACTTGTGAATTTGTTTGTAACGTCCAAAAGAAGAGAAAGTAGAACCATAATATATTTTACCGATCGGCTAAAATCAAAGCTATAAACTGTTTGTTTTTTGTTTGTCCAAAATGGTCCATTTGTAGGGGAGGTCCCAAAGGGGCGACCAAGAAACTATTATTCGTACTATGTGTGGAAGATTCTGATAAGTAGTAAAAGAGTTATTAAAGAATCAATAATTCACCAAATTGTTATCCTTTGTGGGGGAGGTACTCGAAGGAGTGGACCAACATGGTCCATCTTTGACCTAAGCCTGAGATAGAAAAAAATTTTAACACATACCAAATTCCGAGTTCAATCGGTTACTCCTGTCGAAAGTTATCATGCGCACCAACCAGACAGACTGACGGACATTGCTCAAATGGCTGAAAATGTCCCAAAACGAATTATTATATTAATATTATTGGGGTCTCATAGGTCACTCCTTCGATGTGTTACACTTTTGGCCGCAGTAAGTGATATATCCTCGTTCACAATAGTGGGGGTATAAAAATATGATTTTGTTGAAACTTTTTTACTTCTACCAAAAGGGCTATTATTTCTATATTTATCCATAGATTTTTTGAAATAGGCTTTGTTTTCTTCTTTAAGATGCTAGCTGTAAATAATTAGAACAAAAACTGCGATTCTATTTAATTTTTATGTTTTTTATCGTACCAGCAAAATACAATTTAAAAAAAATCTATTTTTTGTTGCTAAACTTCAGGTTCTATGTTAAAGTGAATTTTATTATTTCCTCTAATTTAAAGGTTTTCCCGGCTTTATCGAGTTTCTACTTCAAAAAATTTGGCCCAACTACATATTAAAGGCAACTCCCAAGAAAATCGGAATTTTAAAGAAAATTTAAAAAAAAAATACACTGTGGTACATGGTATTATTACTTTTTGCATTTGTTTATAACACCCAAATGGAGTAGAAATAGACCCATCGTTTATTATACCGATCGACTTGAATCTCTTTCTGAGTTGATTTAGCTATGTCCGTCCGTCCACCCACCTGTGCATGTATCCTTGTAAACAAAGTACAGGTCGCACTTATGGGCCGATCTCAACGAAACTTTGCACATGTCTTTCTTTTGGCCCAAGGACGATCCCTATTAAATTTGGTTAAAGTCCGTGCAGATTTACATATATAAGTAGATCCCACATATATGTAACTCCGATTTGGCCTATATGCACTGTATAAGCAATAATAAGAAACAAAAGAAAAATAGACCGAAATATGTCTCTTGATAATATTAAATTTGAGGAAAATCGGATCAGATTTTGATAAAGCCCCCGTATATATTGTTACCCCCTATTTGATATGTAAGCGCTGTAAAAACTATATTTTATATCCGAGCAGTACGAAATTCGGTATAAAGAGGTATCTTATTTCGTGAATGAACACTGCCAAATTTGGGGAAAATTAGTTCAGATTTAGATATAGCCCCCCATATATTTGTTACGCCCGAATTGATATATAAGCGCTGCAGAAAATGTAATTTATATCCGAACTGTACGTAATTGGACTGAAAGAGGTATCTTATTACGTAACTGAACACTGCCAAATTTGGGGAAAATTGGTTCAGATTTATATATAACCCCTTATCTTTGTTACTATGTTACATCGACCAGAAGAAGCAGTTTCGGCGTTAAACCAAACAAGACAGAATTGTTTCTCTTTACTAGTCTTTTCTGAAAGTGCAATATTTTTAGGAATAATTCTAGATAGGAAACTGTTATTTAGACTTAACGTATTGGAACGTTAGGAAGGCCTTATATTCCTGCAAAAAGGCTGTAGGGTTGCGGTGGGGCCTCTCTCCTAAAATCGTCCATTGGATATATATAGCAGTAGTTCGTCCAATACTGTTATACGCCATTGTGGTATGGTGGACGACAACTGACAAACTAACCATCACCAACCTACTAACAAAGGTTCAGAGAACAGCCTGCCTGAGCATAAGCGGAGCCTTAAGGACTACAGCGACCGAGTCTCTACAAGCCCTACTCCTGCCGATTAATATAGTGGCGAGAGAAGTTGCAACCAGAGCGCCACTAAGATTAAACTGTCTATCAATGTGGAGGTACAAGAACTACGGTCACATGAGGATATCAAAGTGTAGTGCTATTGTAACCGACCGAGTGGGCTATATACCAACTGTGTACACATAAGAGAGGAACTACATCACTATGATTCCAGCCAGAAATGAATGGGTTGGCAGAATACCAGGTAATATAAACCATCTCCACTTCTGTACGGATGGTTCGAAGCTTGATGAAAAGCTTGACTTCACAGAACACTGTGAAGAACTTAGTTACAGACTACCAGACACCTACAGTGTCAATTAAGCCGAAATAATGACAATAAGGAAAGTCGCCAAGTGGCTGAGTCGCAACATAGTAAGCAACACTGGCGTTGTCATTTACTCGGACAGCCAGGCTGCCATCAATTCTCCGGAGGCCACATTCCTAAATTCACAAGCAGCCCTCGACTACCGCAGATCTCTTAACGAGATTACTGAGCAGTTTAATATACACCTCATATGAGTGCCTGGGCATAGGGATATATTAAAGCTGATGAACTCGCTATCCACGGGCAAGCTTTGGCTTAGGCAAGATACAATCAGGCAGTCGAACGAAAAATGGACAGATATTGGCACCTGTTGGGTAGCTAGACAAATCTGCCCAAGGTATCTCCTCGCACTAGAGAGGAAAAGATTGTCTATGTTAGTATCAGTTATAACGGGAAACTGCTTGACCGGCGAACACTCCAAAAGATTAGGTATTGTCTCCAATGACTTCTGCAGAAGCTGTGAAGATGAGGAAAAAGTGGAGAGCATTTAGCACTTGCTATTCGACTGTCAGCGTTGTGTAAAAGAGGACTGGACATACTGGGGTCGCCCTTTCTAGGCAGTCTAAGGGATCTTTCTGGTATCGATATTCGTACTATCGATAAATTTGTATATCAAAAAGGTTGGTTTCGATGAGGGACATTTAAGTCCGTGGTAACACTAGGGACCTAAACTGGTCTATGTGAGCTGGTAAAAAATGTGGCTGCCACCCTAACCTGAACCTTGTTAAGCTCGATTTGACATGTAAACGCTGTATTATAGGTAGAAGAGATGAATGAACTTTGTTCAGACTTAAATAGAGCTCCTATATTTATGTTTATCACGATTTAGTATCAAAGCCTATAGAAGTTTTAACCTACTTCCGATCATTACAAAATTTTGCAGAAAGAAATTTTTTAATTTAGGAACGAATACTGCTTAATTTGGGGATAATAGTTTGGGATTTAGATATAGCCACATACATATATACTATGTTGCTGCCTATTTAGTATTTAAGCGCTATTGAAACGGTTTTTTTCTTCCGATCTTTATAGTATTTGGCAAAAATTAGGTTTTTGATCCAATTTGATGCAAATCTGTTTAGATTATGCATAGTCCCATCTATTTGTTTCTTTCTATTCTTGATCTATGAAAGAATACTGCGCATTTTAAGATAATCGTTTCAGATCCATATTATTGTTTAACATCTTCAACTCCTCCTTGGGATAAGCATTGATGAAGGAGGGGGTGGAGCTAAGTACTATGTTAACTGAAATGAAATTATTATCGCAATGCCCATTTTGCTTACTGTTTTCTTTTAACATACACATATTAAGTTCAGAAATGGACAATAATTTAACAGGAATCTACAAAAAAAATGTAGTGCCTCGAATTAAACTTAGTTCCTATTCCAAAATGTGGTATAAAAGTCCAGTTTTCGGGAAAAGGGCACCGAAAATGACGCACTTTTTTGCAGAAAAGAAATCGCCATTAAGCTAAAATTTCTAAAATGAAATTTATTTTGCTGTTTTCGATAGATAATTTTTCTTAAAATAAAAGTAGAAAAAGGAGAATGAAAAGAAAAATATTTTTTGCAGCAAAAGTTATTAAAATGATTCTAATTTTAACCATGTTGTTTTTGTTGTGTAGTGTAATCAACACTGAAATATTACATATCTCATTCGCTGCCATGTTTGTTGTATAAAATTGCAAATTATGCAAATACAAAAGCAATGCTACTAAAGATGCTATTACGAATTAAATTAAATTTTAATACTTGAATAATTATTACATTGAATATTTGTAATTCGAATTCAATGAACCATTTAAATTGATAATATTCACTCCATTGAACATGAAGGACACTCAAAGTCGTTGCAAAACATTTGAGATTGTTCCTAACATAGGAATATACTAAACCAATACTCGTACAACAACATTAAGTAATATTAGAAATTGAAAAGAAAATTCTTTTAATTTCATTTGCTTCTAAATATTAATTAAATTATAAGACACAAGAGTAAATGTGTTTTCATATACAAGAGAGAACTATGGAAATAGTCAGTACCAAGAAAATATGATTCCTGTAACATAAAGAATTCTTCATGTTTAAGTTCTGTGAAGTTTAAAGAGCTTATGTTCAATGTAAAACGATATACATTTCACAAAATATTATGCATGAAGTCCTTGATTTGTCAACTGAAATAATAGCTTTACTAAAATTTACATTAAAGAGCTCAAGTTTTTTCTCATAATTTCCTCCATTATTATTTTCCGAATCATTTCCATTTTCACGTATCCATGACATATATTGATGCCTTATAAACATTTTAAAAGTACTTCTTCGGTTTCATCAGATTTCAAAGAACAGAAAAAAGGCAACGAAAATATGAACTAACCCACACAACCATTTTAATTGTCACTAATTTCACGTTAAGTGCTCAACGTTTAGCATTCCACTCATTTCACAAGTCATTGACCTAATTTTGCATATTTCCAGAAGGCTGCTACGCTCTGCCATTTTCCTTCGTCTCTCAACGTTTTACATTGTGGGGAAATGTTTCACAGGAAATCTTTTAAGAAATTCCATTAGAGAATTCATTTAGAAATATGCAATGTGAAATCTGTGGAAGGGGCGAAAACAACATCAGAAGTTACTTAGACGGTTATTGTTATGATTATAAGCGTAAATGTAAAAAAGAAAATATTTCCTAAAGTTAAATATTGATTTCTCTTGTAAAATAAATAATTTATTATTGAAAGAAAACTTTGTTATTCTTGAACGAAAGTCAAGCAGCGATTGGCTTTTTGAAAAACATTCCCGGCCATCCGAAGTCACTTATTTTTTATGTCAAACATCAATAAAAAACCGTATCCCGACAATAAAAGGGGACTGTTCCTCCCATTAACAAATTAAATAAACATAATACTGACTATGAAGGCAGACCGTTGGAGGAGGGACACTGATGTATGTCATTGCTTTAGGATTTTTCAATAAATCTGGGCAGTAGTGGTGAGGAAAGTGGCTGTGAAACGGACAAAAAACATTTTTGGAAGATCGAATTTCAAATTCAAAATTCGTAGATTAATTGCAACAAATTAGAAACTAAAAATTCATAGATACAGGATGGCTTCCAAGAGCAATATAATATTTTTTTGAAGGTACTCGAAGGAGTGGTCCAATATGGCCCAAATTCGAACTAAGTCTGACATAGAACAAAAATTTCCAGATACAAAATTTGAAGTCAGTCGGTTACTCCTTTCGATATTGATATTATGTTCATTACAATTTGAGATCAGGAAATACCATAAAAGTGTACCACAATATATGCGTAATACTTGAAATTAGTATTATTTATATTAAAGCGTTTATATTCTAAATTCGCGACTATGTACTAGTATTGGTCCTTCGTCATCATGGTTTCAGTGCGCAGGTATTTCGTCGCATCATAACAAAGTTTGATGATTAAGCCGCTAACCAAACAGGGATTGGTTCCAAGTGAAGAAAACATAGCAGCGGCAGCGGTCAGTACGAAGACGACCCGCACATGTCGATTCGGCAGAGATCCGCTCAGCCGTGTTTAAAGCTCCTTACGACAGTTATCGTTGTATCCCTCCAGACGGCCGGACAGATATCGCTCAAATGACTTAAAATACAATTAAATGGATTCCACAAATACTCGTATACTTATATAGTGTTTTGGGTCAGAGCTTCGAAGCGTTAATACCCTGTTATACCCTACAACATACTGTCGTACTGGATATTATAAGTTTGTTTTGTGACAGATGTTTTGTAACACAGAATAATACTGAAGCTAAACCGATCAACTCAGAATCTCTATCTCATTTGATTTAAACACGTCTGTCCGTCCGTCCATCACAAAGTACAGGTCGCAATTTTACTCTGATCTTGATGAAACTTGACAGGAGGCTACTTTTCACAGTAAGGTCGAAGCATTTTGAAACTAGAGAAAATCGGTTCAGATTTAGATATAGCTCATACCTCCGGTATAGCTTCTAGGCGCTACAGAAGCCATATTTTTCAACCGATGTGAATAAAATTCGACACTAAGCTAATTTTTGGACCAGGCAGAAGCAGTAGCTGCATTTTAAATCCGATAATTATGGAATTTGGTAGAGCTGAGTTTCATCATCTAAGGCGAATTTTGAGAAAATCGGTTCAGGTTTATGTATAGTCCCCAAATATACATATGTTCCTTCCGATTTGGTCTCTTAACGCTGTATACCTCTCTTTAACATCCAATCATTTTGAAATTCAGAAGAGTGGATATCCAAGGACTGACACAGACGAATTTTAAAAAAATTGTTTATATTTTGATATATAGGGTGTTTTTGACCGATTCACAACCTTGAGGATTTGTCAGAGTAGTTTTTCATGATCTTAGTTAGAATTTAAAGAAAATCGGTATAGATTTAGATATTGTCCTCATATACATATATGTTCCTTGGTCTTGGATTTGGTGTCTTAACGCTATAGAACCTCTATTTTACATCCAATCATTTTGAAGTTCAGAAGAGTGGAGATCCAACGACCGACACGGCCGAATTGTAATAAAATTGGTTATAAAGATATATAGGATGTTTTTTATTGACAACCGATTTAACTAATATGATTGATTTTTGTTTAGTTTGGTTTACCATTCCATCATGAATAGATGAGGGCAACGCTGGCAACTGGTTTAAATTTTCTATCATTCGGTTCGCCAAACTTCAAGCACTGCATTTTAAATCTGATAATTCTGGAATTTGACCGAGTAGAGTTTAATGATCTTAGGGCGAATATGAAGAAAATCGGTTCAGATTTAGATATAGTCCCCATAATGTATGTTCCTTCCGATTTGGTCTCTTAACGCTATAAAACCTCTCTTAAATATCCAATCACTTCGAAATTCAGAAGAGTGGAGATCCCGGGACAGACACAGCCGAATTTTAAGAAAATTGGTTAATATTTAGATGTACAGGGTGTTTTTTTAAAGAGCCATTTCATCATGGATGGACTTACACGAGAGCAACGCTTGCAACTGCGTTATCTATCAAAATAATGATTCTGCCAAACTTCAAACTTTCTTTAGCGATGAAGATAATTTTTTGTTGAATGGATACATAAATAAGCAAAGTTGTTGCAATTGGAAATAATCTACAAGCTATTGTCTAAACATCATTACATCCACAGAAATCGGAATTATTGGTCCATATATGTATCTGCAAAGCCGACGATGGACAGAATGTTACTGTCAACGGAGTGGTATAAAGAAAAGATTACAAGATTTTTTGCATCTCAATTAGCTGATATTAATATGACACGCAGTTCCAACAGGACGGAACAATCTGAAACTCAAATGTTCACACACTTTTAAAGCAGCGAACGCTACAATTGTTATCCGCAAAGAAACTTCTGATGAAGGAAAAATTTCACGTAATGGTCCTGTTAATTGGCTACCATGATCGTGTGATATAACCCCATTGGATTATTTTCTTTGGGGTTAAGTAAAGTCACTCGAAGATAAACCAGAGACAATTGAACATCTGGAAATCAACATTCAATTTATTGTCGAAATACAGCCTCAAATGATGCAAAAAGTGTGTGAAAAATGGAATTCCAGATTTGGCCATGAACGCTCCAGCAGTTGCGGAGCGTATCAAATTTAAATATTAATTTAAATACAAATTATATATCCAATAAAGCCAGTTTAATTGATTTTAAAAATATTGTTATTATCTTTATTTTAATTCAATGTTATGTAACTCTAATATAAAACCCATTAAAACGTGAGAGTATCTGGTATAAAGATGATGATTTTTACAACTTGCGTGGGAGGTACAGGTATAAAATATATGATTTGTAGCTTTAAGACCCTTAGTATAATTATTTTTATTTACTATAGCTTTAAGAAACTAGCATTGTTGAACTGTTATTGCATGTTTTCCAACAATAAATTTCTTATTAATTTCAACGAATTCAATTTATTTGCCACGATTCTGTTTCAAATTATCTTTAACAACCATGTCCTTGAAAGAAAGATCTTATCTTAACTCTTCAATCTCATGCGAACTCTCTTAAGTCACAAATGTGATGCTACCATTACGTTTCACAGTCCCACACGCAATACGCAAGAGTATTTGCTTTGCTTTCTACACGCATACATGTAATGTAATATATAACAAATATAACAGTTAGTCAATGGGGAAAATTGTTATACAACGACATGCTGCTGTGTAAAATAAGCTTCTTGTTTGCTGTATTTGACAAATATCCCATTCCTTAACACAATCACTATCGCAAACGCACAGCAGGAGAATAAACATGCCGTGATGACGATGGCATGACCTTGTGGGAAATAAAAGACATTTTGTGAAGAATGGAGAACATTGTTGCCAGATGTATTGCGGGATGGTAAGGAAATATATAGTAAGTCAAAACTCGCAGTTGGCAAAGAAACCTCTAAGATAATAAAGTAAAAAAAAATTAAAGTAACAGAACTAAATAAAATAATCTATTTTCAAAAATCAAATAGAAAATTCCTTTGTACAAAAAGACTTTTGGCAATTGCATTCATTGAAAATTGTTACATTCATTTGTAAGTTGAATCCCTCATTCAAATGTTACTTATACGAATATGTACATAAATAAATTTAATTTTCCATGATGACCTGCACTTTTTTCAGCTAAGTCGACTAATCGAAATGCCTTTCATCGCTCTTACTGACTGTTTGCTAGACGATTATAGTGTCCATTTGATTGATGTCCTTTTTTGTGATTTTGTTTGCTGTACAAAAATCCCCATTTCATCCATCACACCTGGCAACATTGATTCATTGTTCAGTGCCATAAACTTCATACGTACATATGTACACATTGATCTCTTAATCCTTCATGTGTGGCATGTATGTATGTATGTATTACACATAGATACATATACATCTGTATACATTATCCTTTACACAGAGTACAAGTATGTGTGTGAGTGTAGATTTGCTAACATTTATTCATGTGGATTTGATTTCGATGATATATTCCAAACTGTATGCAGACACACAGATGTACTCGTATGTGAGATTGTGTTTGGCCTTTGTTTATCCTTTTTTAGTTGTTGTTTTTTGTTGGATTGAAACTATTCGTATCATGTCGATACTACTGTATGTAATTGTATTTTCAATTGTTATTGAAAAGGCTTGTTTAAAACTACACCCAAAGGGTTGACAGTTAATAACAGTAGAAAGACAATTAGATTAAACAGCATGTAGCTCCCGACTGGGGAGTTAGGGACTGGAAGGAAGTGCGAGGGAAATGTAAACATTAAATTAATTATCTTAGTAAAACAAATTAATGATTTTTTGTATAAATACTGAAAAAACCTTGTCGGTATAAAAACAATTAATGATTTTTTGTATAAATACTGAAAAAAGGACTGTCGGTACAAAAACAACTACGAGTATATGCTCTCTTTACGTAGGTATTCGAGTACTTTAGGTTTAATTAAATCAACAATTTTATAAATAAAATTTCACAGGAATAATGAATAAACTAAACTGGGTCACTCGCATACCTGAAACACTGACAAAAATCACTTGATGGGTAATGCAAATTTTAAAATTTCATTCGTGTAAACCGACAGAATTACTTTCTTCCTCATCTTCATAGAATTATAATATGGAAAAATTTTCCTGCATTGGTGGATATATATTGATCAGTCTTTGTTAGAATGTAGACATTGCAAATTTGCGAATGAATTTTAAATTTTCGAGCGAGTTATTAGAATTGATGTGACAATTACGTCCATTTAATAACACTGTACTTATACAACAATTTTGAACTCATCCAAAATAACGGGGTTTTGTTACTGGATTCTGGTAGAGGAGACCATAAATCGGAAAATGAATCGATGTGTTTATTTTCATCTGTGGTGTACACCAACTTTTTATAAAACATTAAAGCCAATTTTTTTGTGGAACATATTAACACGCTAACCTTCTTTTAACTACATAACCGTAATGGTTGGCTCCATTTTAATAAAGCGTAAAAAAACACCTCTAAAAATGGTAGGGCGGGGATGAAAAGTTCTACAAAATTAGCCATAAAATTTTACTACACACCAAAGCCCAACACTTATCACAAACACCAAAAACACAGTCAAATTCCGACCAAAAAACACTATTTTGGAATATTCGTGCAGCAATGTTATTCATGCGACCCAGTGGGCGAAGCAATTACGATACCAGTCAAGAGGGGTTTAACTAGAATTTTCCTGTTTTTTGGTGTTTCGGATAAGTTCTGGGCTTTGGTGTGTTCTGACATATATAGTAAAATTTTATGGGCAACCTTTTTCGTAGAACATTTCATAACCGCCCTCCCCATCTTAAGGGGTGTTTTTTACGATTTATTTAAATGGAGCCAACAATTACCGTTATGTGGGAGAGCTATAGAGTTTTAAAAATTTCATCCCCTCCCTACCCATTTTTAGGGCTGGTTTTTCCGATTTGTTTAAATAGATTTTTTTACGATTTTTTTAAATGGAGCCAACAATTACCGTTATGTGGGAGAGCTATAGAGTTTTGAAGAAACTTTCATCCCCGCCCTACCCATTTTTAGGGCAGTTTTTCCAATTTTATAAATAGAGCCAAAAATTACAATTGTGTGGGGGAGCTGTATGGATAATATGTCCCACAAAAATATTGGCCTTAATGTTTTCTACAAAGTTGCTGAACAAACTCCATACCTCAGATGTGAAGAACAGATAGTTTCATATACCAATATCCTGCTCGAACAGGCAAAATGGCGTAAATTTTTTATAATATGAAAAAAACAAAGAAAACTTAGAAAATTTTCTTATTTTCCATCTTTTTGGGATGAATCTAAGAATCGGTTGGTATTTCAGGTTTCTAAGGAGCCAAAAAGTCAAAACGAGTGAGAGCTTTATGTGGGGCTATATCAAAATGTGGACTATTGAGGTCCACTTCTACTGTGATTTGTTCTTGGTAACATTAAATAGAAATTGCCTAACAAATTCAGACCAAGAATCCTGGTACGACTTTTGTATGGAGGCTATATCAAATTGTGGGCCCACTATGGCCCTGGATGGTGTGAATGGTTTTAGGTACAATTAAACGTATATGGTCAATATTTCATCCTGAGCGGTTTAATCTTGGGGCTCGTGTTTGGGACGCTTCTATAGGAACTGGATCGAAACAGGGTCCGAATTACAATTCATTCCCTATTTCTATCACATTTGAGCCACCAAGCCTTATTTTTGATTTAAACATACTTACATGGCTACATCGTCGAATCTTCCAAAGATAAACAATTGTTTACTATCTCAGATCAATATTTCAATTACACAGTACAGCATTTTTCTGGTCATTGATTTGGGACTCAATTCTGAGAATTGGTCGTGAAAGGAGCCCCAAAAATAATAACTTTTGCATCATTCGTTTAGTCAGGTACGGTATGCCGAGAAATAAATATTAAAAAAGTGCAAAAAATCCACCTTAAGCAAAAAAATTCGTATGGCCATTAAATTATGAATTGAGCCAACTTGACTACACGAATGATGCGAAGGTCTTATGTTTGGGGCTACTTTCACGTCCAATTCTTAGAAATGAGTCCCAAAATCATGTGTTGTACTGTACTGTAATTAGTTGCAAACTAAGGGCCTTATTCATAAAAATTTAATGAGGATCTGTGGAACGTTTTGACACTGATAAAACGCACTCAAACCTTCATTAAGTTTTTATGAATAAAGTCGTAAATGACAAACTTAATAGAATTCCATCTCATCTGGAGGGTGTAATGAAAAATATTTTATCATCCTTATCAATATACAACTTTTAATATTTAAAATAGAGATAGTTGTTTCCAATTGTACCATTTCCCAGATACATATGAAATGTGGCAGACGCGTTGTATGTATATAATTGTTACACCCTATATATTATTTGCTACGGGCCACAAATATAAAACATCGAAGCAGTGACATAAGACCTTAATTATGTTAGGCGGAATTCCATTTTGGGACATTTTAAGACATTTTAGCAATGTTCGCTCGTCTGCCTGTCTGTCTGGATGAACCGCACCATAACACTCGAAAGGAGTAACGGATTGACTTCAAATTTGGAATGTGACAATATTTTTTTTTATCTCAGGCTAAGTTCGAAGATGGACTATATTGGCCCACTCCTTCTAGTACCTCCCTCACAAATTACAATTTAGAGAAATATTGATCTTCTAATAACTTCTATACTACTTATCCGAATCTTCTGCAATTCCACACATAGTAATAGTTTATCTGTCGCTATTAGCTTGAGATAAAAGGGCGTTGTAAATAACACAAAAAGTTTTCAGAGATTTATCTTAATATTTTTTATTATGATAGAAGGATCTATGACAATTATGCGTGAAAAAATGCTCGCCGCAGCTTCCTCTCTCCGATAGTCCATATTTTCAATGACTCTGAGGCATAATTGAGGTTCAATGTCGTTAATATGCCCAATTATGTCATCCTCTATCTCTTGAATTGTTCTTGGCTTATTGACGAACACTTTTTCTTTTAAATATTCCCAAAAAAAGAAGTGCAACGCCGTCAAATCACATGATCGTGGTGGCCAATTAACATCGCCATGGCATAAGATAACACGGCCACATGTGTAACACAACGAATAAGCAACCTAATAATCTTAATAATGTAGTCGGAAATCCATGTTGGGACATTTTAGTAATTTTAACAATGAAAGAAAGAATAATAATTAAAAAAGTTATAAAGAATTCAAACCATATAGCTCTTTCTGCGCCACCCTGTAGTAATAGTTTATCTGTCGCTATTAGCTTCAGATAAAAGGGCGAAGTAGTCTCGCCCGTTTTGGTACCTTCCACACAAAGAGACCATTTTGTACAAACAGTTAACTGCTAATAACTTTAATATCAGTACATATAAATACTTGAAATTTTTTTCAATGTAATGCTCCTATAGTGCCTATTTCCCCCCTTTTTCACGCCCCTTTTGGTACCTCCCACACAAAATCGCCAAATTACAACAAAATAATGGCTCATAACGTTAATACCAGAGCACATAAACACTTAAAATTCGGTAATAATGTGCAATGTCTTTGAAGTACCTACTGTACTGCCACTTCTGGTGACCCCCATACAAATTGACAGATTCATTCAAACACAACATGCTCATAAACGTTCTGGCATCTCCCAGCTGGTATATCATATTGCATTACTCACAAAATGAGGATATACCTTAGTCGGTTCTCCCGACTGAAATTACCTTACATGTTTTTGTACAGAAACTTCACGTAAACTATCTACTATCCACACTTTTCAATTCTTCCCTTTCTAAAAAATCGTATTAGGGTTCATATGGCTTCTTTACTTTAAATCGCTACGTACAGGAAAGTGAGGTGTATCGTATAGCCGGTTTTACATGTCTTTATCCTTTCTTTAGTTGTCTTTCGTCTTGGCGGGTATTAACTTAATTTAAAAGAAATCCTCATTAATCTTTTTGCTGAGAAACGAAGTAAGATTGAATTACCTACATTGTGTAATTTCTCACGTAGCTGTCCAGCATTTCCGCCCTTTTCTCTTCCATGTTACGGTCAATTACTTTTGAAACACCCTTGCAACGATGAAGGGCATTTGGGGTTAACAAAGAAATTATTGGTCAAGAAACTACAAAGAATGTATATATGTATGTAAAATTAAACCTCATATCGTATGTTATGTTTGATGGCAAAACATGTATTTTATTGACACTTTGCAAATTGATAATTGGAATTTAGGGTTCTCATGTGTACGAGTTTGGTCTTTCATGGTCATCATCAATACGAGGCTGTCAAATGCGTCACAACTGTTTGTTGGCTGTGTGTCCATGTTTTACTGTGCGGCTGCTGTTGTCTGGCTTATCATACGGCCTCTGTACACACACACAACGTTGTACAGAGAGAGTTCAAGCATACTTTTGTACAAAGCACATTTATACGAGTACTTGCTCCTATATTTAGAGCAAGAACAACAACAACACAACTCTTTTTATTCCGAAGAAGAAATATAGCAGAAACAGTGGACCCTATTTAATGTTTGCAATCCTTTTTTGTGCTGTGTTTTTTCTTTGTATTTTTTGTTTCTCCGTGAGCCAAGCCATTTTTCATGTTAGTCACACGAGTTTTGAGTTTTATGTGTTTGTTTACATTCTTCTGCTTCAGTGGCCACACAGCAGCAGCGGTAACATCTACTATAAACAAAAAATGCCTTATAAAGTATACACTCTCTCTTCTCTCTGTGTATATCTGTTTGTGGGGTTTATGTAGCTCATTCGCCCTTGTGTTCTCTGTATTTCACTTGTGTTCTCTGTATCTCTCACTGGAATATTTGTATGTTGAGCAGGACCTCACTGCGTATACGTGCTGTGCTGCTGTATTAAAAAAACCCGGTATTTTGTACACAACAATAGATTTGCAAAATAAGGGTTTTTTTCCTTTTCTGCACCTTTGTGTTGACAGTTGATGTTGTTGTTTTTGTTGCTATTTTCATTCGTCGCCGTCGTCGTCATCGTCATCGCTGTCTTTGTCTTTGTCGTGGCACAGAATGTGTGCAAAAATTCAGTTGAAGTTTATTTGTGTTATCGAGCGGTAGTCAATTGTTAAACGCCCCGCATTGTTGTCGCGAGCGTGTGCTGGATTTTTTACGTGCGAAATGTGTGGCTAGACACGCAATGTTTTTCTTTGTTATTTGTGATTTTACATGTGCCCCTGTGTTCCGTCATTAGCCTCAGCCTATTCGTGTCAATTTTGTTTACATTTGCAAAGCCGTCGGTCTTAATTCGAGTGGTGCTGATGTTATAGTAGTTGGCTTTAATTGAAAATACATGTAAATAAAATAATTAACTAAGTAGCAGTAAAACAAGAAAAATGAAATCCCAAATGTGATACAGTAAAATTACTTATCGAGAAACCCTTTGAATGCCAAACAAAACATGACAAATTCGCTGCAATTAAATTACTTGTTTAAACAAATTAAAACCTCAAAAACCGTGATTTTCGTATCAGCAGAAAAAAACTGAATGTATTTATAGTTTTTCGATTATATATCTACTATTTCCAAAAATACACACACTTTTGCTTGTCGTTTTATGGTGTTTTCTTTATTTATAGTTTTGTTTGCCTTCTTCATCTTCTTTGATTTTTTTTTATTTCTCTCTCCATTTTGATAACTTTCATCCCCTCATCTTTTTGTGAATCTCTTCAGAGACCAACTGTCATTTGTGCTCTTATTTCTTTCAAAACATATCTCTTAAATTGGGCTGAGCATCCCCTCCAAATCTTCATTGTTTCGAGTAGGATTAGAGTTGGCGCTTTTTTCTGTTTGCTTTTTGTGCTGTATACGCTCGGTGGTCCCTTTGCAACTTTAGACGAGTATAAAACTGTTACTGATGCTGCAGCTGCTGCTACTGCTACTGCTGTTGTCGCTGGTTAGGGTTGTGTGTTACCGCCTCTGCTGTTGTAGACGACGTCGTTGTAACCGTCGATTGTCGTTGCTTTTGGCTACTGTGTTTCATTTGTGTCAGAGTTTTATTGTACACAACTCTACCGCTTCTTTTGTACGTTTGCGTGGGCAACTGCGTCATTAGTGGTCTAGTCTCTGTAGACATTTAACGTAATCACACATTTTGTCGCATTGTTTAACAGCTTTTCTCCCGTTAGAGAATCCAACACTAAATCAAAGGCACAGCCAAAGTGAAAGAAGTGCTTCAAAATTGCCGTATTTCGAAAAAAACTCTCATAGCGTTAATTAAAAAGTATTCTCTAGAGAATATTTATTGTTAAAAATTCCTCAAACCAAAAAAAAAAAACAACTGAAAACAAAGTTCAAAGAACAGCATAACCATTTATCAATGACAACGAAGAGAGTGAGTGAATACCTCCCAACAATCTTCAATTATTAATTATTTACTCTGGAGAAATTAACCAGTGTTAGAAAAATACTCTATTCTCTTCAAAATTTGTCGGTATATGTACTCGTATATCCACATTTCCCAAATGCCGAAAAGAAGTTAAGAAAAACATAAAAGATTCGCACTGAAACTCCCCGGGAAAATTATGTGTGTGTGTGTGTGCGTGTGCCGTGTGCGTGTATGTGTATTGCCTGGAGTGAGAACTTAAGAAAATCAATTATTAAGAATTTGTTAAAGATAACAAAGATTGACAAAAGATTGGAATCAAATTTCAGTATTTCTATTCAATAAAGTTTTGTTTTCCTAGAAATACTTTTAGCCGCCGGTGCGTTGTCTATGTACTTGTTATCGAACATTGATTATAATGTTATGTAAATCGTGAAGAATATCACTCATACCACCGGATAATCCCTAAGTATGTAGCACATTTCGTGCAAGAGTATTCCAAATCCAAATTTGAAATTTTTACTTCAAACTGAAATAATATATATTCAAATAATCGCTAACAAAACTATACTGTAGTTATTTATTTTATTAGATACCCATCATTTGACGCGAATTTGATACACATATTAGAACAGAACGAATTTTATTCGACAAAAGCTTACATTATATTCTATATACATAAATTATCTGAAAAAATCCGAAGATATCAAAAATCTTAAATCAATGTTAAACCTCCGAATTTCCAAAAAAAAAAGTTAACTGGATAATCAAAAAGGGCAATTTCAGAGGAAGCCACCCCACTCTGGGTGGGGTTTGTATTTTATAGGGTGCCAAAGTAGTAGCGTTGTGCAAGACGACATATGAATCTTTGTGCATTAAGTATATCAAAAGAACAAAAATATCTTTGTCATAGAAAATGTCGCGAAAAGGAAAGGTGCATTTTTTACTCTATTTAAAAAAAAGGAAACATATTTTCCCACAAAATTTACAATTTTTATTATGAAGTAAAAAATATGAAGTATTTATTGTCCTCTGCTTGCTTGTGAGAATCACTGGTGCGAACAAGTCATATCTCCGGAAATGAATGATTGAATTACTTAATATTTAGTTTGCGGTAATTGGACCAAAAACAGCGAGCAGTCGCTCAATGTACTGCTCGACACACATTTCCCGGGGAACTCTCTAACAGAACCAGAGGATCAGCAGGACCGACAAGAGTGCGAGTGGACTGCGAGCGTCGCTAGCTTGTTGACTGAGAGATCCAGAATAAGCTGGGCTATTAATAGGTTTGAGCCCTTCAAGTCACCTGGACCAGACGGCATCACTCCAGCAGAAATGCTGAAAATGTTGAAGTACATTATCCCCTGGCTGGAGAAAATTTATGTAGGCTGTATCAGGCTTTCATACATCCCGAATCGATGGAGGGATACCAAAGTGGTATTCATACCTAAAGCGGGGAAGATATCACACACTAGGCCAAAAGACTTCAGACCAATTAGCCTATCTTCCTTCCTATTGAAAGGTCTGGAAAGACTTTTAGATCATTTCATTAGGGAAAACCTGGATACAAAACTCCTGTCGGGGAACCAACATGCTTACAATAAGGGCAAGTCTCCATATACTGCCGATTAATATTGTGGCGAGAGAAAACGGGCAATAAGATTAAACTGCCTATCAATGTGGAAGTACAAAAACTACGGTCACATGAGGATATCAAAGTGTAGTGCTATGGTAACCGACCGAGTGGACTATATACCAACGGTGTACACCTTCGAGCGAAATTACATCTCTATGATTCCCGCCAGAGATGAATGGGTTGGAAGAATACCAAAGCCGATGAACTTGCTAGGAAAGGGACGACATTACAAATTCTCGAAGAATTTGCATATATTGGTGCCTCACTATCCACGTGCAAGCTTTGGCTTGGGCAAGAGGCAATCAGGCAGTCCAACGAAAGATGGACAGAAACTGGCACCTGCAGAGTAGCTAGACAAATCTGGCCAAGGTATGACCTGAGAAGATCAAAATATCTCCTCGCACTAGAGAGGCAAAGATTGTCTACGTTAGTATCAGTTCTGACGGGACACTGCTTGATCGGCGAACACGCCAAAAGATTGGGTATTGACTCTAATGACTTCTGCAGAAGCTGTGAAGATGAGGAAGAAGTGGAGAGCATTGAGCACTTGCTATGCGACTGCCCCGCTCCGAGTAAACGACGACTGGACATACTGGGGTCGGCTTTTCTAGGCAGCCTAACAGATCTTTCCAGTACCGATATTCGTACTATCGACAAATTTGTATATCAAACAGGTTGGTTTCGATGAGTGGCATTTCAGCCCGTGGTAACACTAGGGATCTAAACTTGTCTATGTGAGCTTGTATAAAAAATACGGCTGCCACCCTAACCTAAACCTAACTTAAACCATGTTTGCGGTAATATTTTCTCTAAGATTAGTATAAGTTTTAAGAGCAACCATATCGGTCCACACTTTCACCAAGTCCACAATTATTTAAAAATATATGAAGTATTAAAACTCTTATAACACTACACAAACAAATATTATGAAATTTCACACATAGTAATAGTTTCTTTGTCTCTATCAACCGTAGTAGAATGGGCTTAATTGGAGTACCCATTCTCATAACTGTAACATCAGACTTTGAGATAAGGATATGTCATTTCAGTGCCTATAATTCGGTGCTTCTGGCGCCTTCGAAATAAAAAAAATCAAATTCATTCCAAAATCAATCCATAAAACTTCTGGGTCAGAGAATGAAGCCGAGCCAAAATTGGCGGCGGCGGCTGCCATTGAAAATTATAGATCGGCGGCGGCGGCTAGGCGACTAAGCCGACATAAAATTGACATACGGCGGCTCTATGATAGACATTTTAACATTTAAAATAATAGTTGAAAAGTTAAGCTCTGGTATTTATTCTTAAATAATAGATGTTTTTAAGTTAATTGTAAGATATTGTGAGGTGACAAATTTATCGATTCCATGCCGCGTCTCTATGATATACCCTATTTTCAAAGTATGCTAAAGCTATGTATAGACGATTGTCAGATCGGACAACTTTATAAACCCTGTTAAAGTGCCGCAAATGTACGGACAATGACAGATTGTTAAGCAGACGATTGCAAGAAACCCTTACAATTGCATATATATAATATATATTTTGTAAATATTTATATGCAGGATTGCCAATAAAAAAACAGTGGCCAATAAAATGTTTTTCTGACAATGGCGCCGTTGTCACATGCACAAACTTATTACAATCTGCAAATTATCTCACAATGACTTTTCTGCCAACGTTGCAAGACAAAAATTGTATGTTCACACGGTTTTACGTTCACAGGGTTGCATTTTTCCGTCATTCGTCTATACATAGCTTAAGTCGACACCGGTTGTTTCCAAGAGAGGCGAATCAACGTTTTAGTGAAATTTTAAATTTGTGTGGAATTAACTTGTGTTTTAAATAGAATGACCTGTACTGTTTTGAGCTTAACTTGATTGATTCTTTAGAACGGAGGTATTAATTTATATGTTATACTATTCTTTTATACTCCATTGTTTTTTTCCGAAAATATTTTTATCTCTTTATGTACATAATCTAATAATAAATAAAAAATCTTATTATTTCTTTTAAAAAAGAATTTTATAATTATTTTTCTATTACTATCAATATTATGATTTTTAAGATATGTTATGCTCCCGCTTGTGACAATAAACGAATCAAAGCGAAAATCACTCACTTCCATATCGTTCACCCAATAAATGAATAGTGTACGAGTATAATTTATTTGTCGTTTCGAGAAAGTCATATTTGAAGTTTTTGTGAAATTGAAACTCGATATTATTATTTATTAATGAACAATTTCAAACATCTAATTTATGGAAGTAGAATTTCACCAGATATAGAACCAATTGCGTAGATTCTTAGAATGCAATGAAAAATAATAGTGTATATGCGTACACATTATTCTTCTACTAAAGGGACGATATATATGCTATATAGCTATTTGCTTATCAAAAATGTAAATTGTATCTATCCATATTTATAAGTTTTTCTATGGAACGGCGGATGTGTTTCAGCCGATTTTAGCCGCAGAGATCGGCGGCGGCTTCGGCTGGTGAAAAATGGTCGGCGGCGGCTAAAATCGGCGGCTCGGCTCGGCGGCTTCATACTCTGTTCTGGGTACTTACAATTTCACAAAACTTAACACAATAATTCTCCTAGTGCGCGGAAATATTTTGGCGTTTTTTTAATTTTTCAAAATTCGTTACAGTTTTTGTGGTACAGAGCTCCAAAGTTACCTGTCTCAGGGATTTTTATCAAAATTACCCTTTGTTTAATTAGCCATATCTTCTTAACCGCTTTGCGTATTTTGAAGATTTTAATACCAATGAAAAGCTAAGCTACTCCTCCTCAATGCAGTGGAATGAAATATTTATGTCGTTTTGGTGGAAGGGGGTGAAAATATAAAAAATATCCTTAATCCTTGAATATCCTAAAAAGGTTTAATTAATGTCCTTGATTTTCTTGGTACTAAAGTGTGAAAATATTATGAACTGGCTATGAAAAACTCTAAATGGAATCTTGATGGAGAAAAAAAATATAGCAAATTTTATTGAGCTATTATTATAATTTTTCTGGTATATTTTTGTATAGAATTTTAGATTTGTCGGATTGATAAGTGGATAAGTGGAACATCTAAACAGCTTGACCGATTGCTGTTATTTTTATAAATTATATTTATACCATACGATAGGTGGTGCTGTAGTCAAGTTATTAAGAAATTCCTCATTTATGGACCAAACCTCATATTCGAGGTATAAGTTAAACAGTAGATTCTTAAGTACATTGCATTGTGCCGAACTATAAGCGTTTATGTGCACTGGTATATTAAAGTTACGAGTTATGTAATTTTGGTATGATTTGGTAATTTTGTGTGGCAGGTACAAAAAGGGGCGTGGAGATAACGCCCATTTTTCACAGGACTGTAGGCACTATAACAGCATTACACTGTACAAAATTTCAAGTATTTGTATGCACTGGTATTAAAGTTAGAAGCCTTTAACTTTTGGAATAAAACGTTCCATCTGTGTGGGAGGTACCAAAACGGGGCTGTACAATAATGCCCAGTTTTTACCGAACTATAGGCGCTACAAAAACATTATACTGTACAAAATTTCAATTATTTTGATGCACTTGTATTAAAGTTATAAGCAGTTCAATTTTGATGCAAAATGGTACAAACAAAACTAATAAAATAATACAATGTGTGGAATTTCAAAAGATCTTAATAAGTAGTATAGATGTTATTAAAGAAACAATATTTCACAAAATGTTAACCCTTTGTGTGGGAAGTACCAGAAGGTGTAGACCAATACGGCCCATCTTCGAACTTAGCCGGAGATAGAACAAAATATAACCGTATACCAAATTTGAAGTCAATCGGCAACTCCTTTCGAGAGTTATCGTGCGGACCAGCCAGCAGACAGACAAACGGACGGACATTTCTTATTCGACTTAAAATGACTCAAAACGAATAACAGCCGAACATACTTAGGGTCGTAGATCACTCCTTCAATGTGTTACACTTTTGGCCCGTAGGAAATGATATATACCCTTGTATCACTAAAGTGAGGGTATAAAAATAACACCAATCGGTCAAGCCGTTTAGAAGTTACACTAGTCTAAACTACAAATCTAAAATTCTATATAAAAATAAACAAAAAAAATTATAATAAACTCAACAAAATTGCTATATCTGTTAGCTCCATCAAGATTCCATTTAGAGCTTTTCATAGTCAGTTCATAATACAGTAGACTCGGGATAGAGGAAACCCTGCATTAAGGGAACTACTCAATAGAGGGAACAGAAAAACATCTATCTCTGAGTATTCTACCGAGGGAACCTTCGATATGATTAGTACTGGGTAGAGGGTACTTAACACGGAAAATCAAAATATAAACAAAAAGAAAGCAAAAGTCATGTTCATAGCGACAGCGTGCAGTACAAAACGAAAATCTATGCAATCTGGGGTTGGCTCAATGGAAGCAAACGCAGATTCGGAATTAGATTATTGAAAATTAACGACGAAAAACTATCTCCTGATCAGGAAACGGTGCCAGCATTTAAAACAAAATGTCGATAAAAATCACTGGAACCTAAAAAAACAACGCACAATGTTGGACTTCTTAAAATAACATTTATTATTTAAAATACATAAATATACCAACTGCAATAAACACTTTTTCCCATCTAAAAAAAACTTTTTCAATCTCGATTGAGGGACACAATCTGGGCTGAGGGAATAGCCCTTGCATTAATTAGTTCCCTCTACCCCGAGTCTACAGTAGTTTCAGCCTTTGGAACCAAAAAATCCAAGGACTTAAATTGATGATTTTTCAGGAAATTCAAGGACTAAGGCTATTTTCACCTTATTCAACCAAAAGAACAGAAATATTTCACTGCATTAAAGAAGAGTAGAAGAGTTTTCCATTGGTATTAAAATCTTCAAAACACGTGAAGCGGTTAAGAAGATATGGCTAATTAAACAAATGGTAAATTTTTTTCGTGTTTAGAAATGAAATGAATGTACACCTCTTCGACAAAAAATGTATAAACTAGTGTACTATGACTCAGATTATTCATAACAGACCCTTTTATTTTTTACAAATATATAAAATATATTTATAAAAATATTTTTTGTCATAACTTGTCATTGAAATTATTGAACTGTTTAAAAAAAATGTTGGAGCTTTATTTTGTTACCGAATTTTTTTAAAATGTCTGGAATATAGGGTTATAAAACCAACAACTGAAAAAATGAAACTTAATTTTGTGTTAAAACCCATCCAAAATTGTCTGCGATTATTGCAGCGACATTTTCAGTTTTTAATATATTTTTTGTTCAATTTAGGAATGACACTTCAAGAATCGTAGAATATAGTTTGAGAAATTTGAGAATAATTAATGAAATTTTGAGAATTTGTGGTAAAAAAGTGGCATTTTTATTTCTAATTTTTCTGGTTTTTTAAATATTCTTAAAAAACACGGACCAATCGATACTCGATAAGTTAACAGAAGTAAATCAGGCTTTTCTATGTTCGGATTTCCTAATTTTAAAATATCCCCTTTGATCTCCTCTTATTTGTTTGTAAAGAAAAGAAAATTGAGTTATATTCATAAATATATTAAATTTTACAATGTCAATGACAAAAATATTTTCGATTCTGACAATTTATATTTCTTATCTTAATTTTTTTTAAAAAAAGTTCAAAACTAATCTTTTTTCTTTCAAACCGTGTTACGTATACGTATTGTGAGAGTACCAAATAAAATTACTCCGTTATTGAGTGTTATATAAAAAAAATGTTGGCTTAAAATTAAAGATTTGTGCCAAGACGTCCTTAACCTTAGAAATAACTACGTTTTGTACTTAAAATTAAGAAAATTTACTTAATATTATGAAATTATCTATACTTTATGTCAAAATGTACTTATTTTAATAAGACAACATTATTTTTCACTGTAGATAGTATAACTTCTAAATTGGTGTTAATATCGTATTAGTGTGAAATACTCGTATACACTTGTCGAGAAAGATTGAAGCTTATAATTATTGATGTTGAATACAGCATTAATATCACACAAAAAGTGCTGCTGTTAATAATAACGCTGTCAGAGGTAGCTCATACTTATTAAGCAGTTTCTGGGAAAACATTTAATGAAATTTTCAGAGGATTTGCATATAAACAATCTGACATTTTAAAATTATATAAATAAGACTGACCATTTCCGAGTAATTTGGAAATTTTCTTAGACCGTACGTAGTGCAAAAATATTGAATAACATTAAAAATCAGTTCATGTTACCAATTAAATTTATAACAGCGAAACCACGCGAGCATTTTCTTTTCGTTGGCATTTGAAAAAACACCAACAAACACATATATAATCGCTTGAAAATGTGCGACAAAAACGTTAAGTAAGTATACAAAAGTATAGCGAACACAAGTTTTTAAAAAAATAAAAGTTAGGCATTGAAAAATACATAGCATATGCTATATGCTAAGTATTTAAATTCCGGTCATTTAAATTCCAAAATCCAGTGTATTTTCGTAATTGTTTTATGGTTTATATGCGGCTCAAAAGTCGATTGCGAAATGCTGTCAGACCTTTTTTCAACCGTTGTACTTTTATAAAATGTATTTTTGAAAATTGTTCTATATATCGACAAACTCATAATTACTATTAAAATTATGGCAAATCTTTGATAAAACAAGTACGAACGTTCAGTCGGTTGAACTGACTTATGAATCCCTCACCTTCAGTCCTCAAAAATATTCTCACATTATTTTTGTTTTAAATAAATTATTATCAATTTCAATTGCATTTCATAACTTTAAAGTATCTGGTATTAAAGTTATAAGCTGTTAACTTTAGGTACAAAATCGTCCATTTGTGTCGGAGGTACCAAACAGGACGTGCCAATAAAGCCACTTTTCACTGGACTCTAAGTGCTATAAAAGCATTACACTCTATAAAATTTTAAATATTTGTATCTACTGATATTGAAGTTAAAAGCAGTTAACATTTGTTGTAAAATGGTCAAATTGTGTGGGAGGTTATCACACCAGTATTGAATAAGTAGTATAGAAGTTGTCAAAAGATCAATATTTCACTAAATGTTAACCCTTTGGTGGGAGGTTGTAGAAGGAGTGGACCAATATGTCCCATCTTCATATACCAAATTTTAAGTCAACCGGTTACTCCTTTCAAGAGTTACCGTGCGCATCAGCCGGAAGACAGACGGACGGACAGTCGGACGGACGGACGGACATTGCTCAAAATACTTTAAATGACAAAATTGAATTGCCACCAACAATACTTGGGGGCTTAGGTCACTCGTACTTTGGAATGAAAGTATCATCGACATACATATGGAAAAACATTACATTGGATGATTTATGATTTTACAGACCCAGCCATGATTCAGCGTCAAATGTTAGTTTGTTAATGTTGGATATTGGTCCTTTATAGCCCAAGAGAGGTAACTGTCAAAGAATGTGATCGATTGTTTCTTGAGGCGTATCGAATATTCAATATGGTTCCCTCACAACACCCCATGTTTATATGGTGTTTTCTTTTCGGCCACTATTAGTCTGAGGTAAGTTGAGATTATACCAAGTTTTCCATGGGAGTTAAAATTTAAATTCAAAGCTTCGTCAATTAAAGAACGTGAGCAATTTAAGTGAGTAATCATTTGTTAGCCGCGTCAATATGTAATTGTTCAGTGTTTTGGCTATTTCCAAAGAGGTACTTCTCGATAAAAGTCGTCGTGAGGAACAATTTCGTATGGCCACTTCAGATTTTTAAATCAGTCATCCTTACTCGATGTGGACCGTACTATAATGAACAATTGTTATATGCAAAAAATTATACCAAACACAATTTGAACGCTTAAGTATTTTTCTTTGACCAAACTACGTCATAGCCATATAACTACAAAAAAAGTCCTACATCAATGTTAACATTACGCCATAACTTTTCTTTATTAAAACTGCTTCATTTGAATTTTAAACCATTCCCCCCAAAGTTTTCTTATCATCATAAATCTGTGACAAAGTTGAGCACAAGCAGCACTGACATCAAATGCACAATATTTTCTTATAAAAGTGCAAAAAGGAATATATAATGAATGTAAAACAATCTCTCTCTTTTAACTGCTAACTATGATTAATCCTCACAATGCTGCAAGTTAGGTCAAGGTTTAATTTCCCATTCACTACTACTGCAGCACAAGTCATAAATAAAAACAGGATGAGAAAGGGAAGCAAACACTAACACTAACACATATACGAGTACACATACTCATACTCGTCCGGCAGACACACACAATGACCACTTAAAGTGATGACGACGACGACAACAACGACATCGACTTGGAATACTACAAATATTAGTCAATTAATGAAAGAAGCAAAAAACTGGACACCCAAAGCACTCACCCCATTTGGCAAATCAAACGAAAATGTGTCACAAAAGAAAACTAATTCCAATAGTTACGAATACAAAACTAATGATATCTAAGAAAATTAAACGAAAATTATAGTGAAGTTTTTTTCGACGGAATAAAAAACAGAAACATTAATGTAACAGCGCAAAGCAAACAGAAATTGTTATAACAATAATTTTTTGTACGTGAATATATATATATATATGTCTGTAAAAACAAAGCGAAATACACTCAGCCCTCTTTTTCATTTTTATAACTCAAAAGACATTTGTCCACACCAACAAAAGGCGAAAGAAGAACAAACACTCAAGGTGAAACATTTCTTTGAAGGAAATGAAAAAGAAACACAAAGCGAATATTGGCGATGGAACGAACGAACGAATGTAAACTGAACTAGAAACGCATTAACGGATACTCTCAGAAGACAAAATAAAACGCAAACGAAAAATATAAATACGAGTATTATGCCTAAACCAAAGGCCTCTTCAAAGGAACAGATAGCATCAGTCGGCGAGGGCAACTAATTTCAAGATTCCAACAACCCCAACAAATCACAGAGGACGACTACTCACGACACCACAATAATAAAAAAAAGGCATGAGGCTTTTCTTTGTCACCACAGTTCTAGTAGGCACAACATCATGCACTCGGAAATAACCCCATGGCTCTCGGGGGAACAGCAGACACAATAATAACCCTTTGACACAGGCCTAAAGCTCAATAATCAACACAAAAAGCAATATTTTAATCAAACTACTAATACGAATATTACCAACAAGAAAAACAAAACACAAAACGAAAATAATTAATATAAAATGCCTTTCGGTCGTAAATCACCATTTGATGCATTAGCCTTACCCGGCGTTATTTTAGCCTATAAATACAGTCAATTTCGTCAGAGACGTCGAGAAGCTGCCAGTCGCCGTGTTACGGAACGAGAGCTCTCAGCATTGCATCATAAAATCGTAAGTACTTATATAGATAGTAAGTAGTTTTAATTTATCTATTTATAGGAAATAAAAAAACAAATAAATTTCAGCAAATAAAAGCTATTTTATGTATAGCTATTAAATTGCAATTTGTGTGCGTATAAGTATTATAAATTCAGTTGACATCGGGTCGTATAATCAATAGATACCACAGATGATAAGTATACGCAGTGAGGGACAACTTAAATATTAATTTAGAACTTCGGTAAAGGGAGTTCAGGAAAAACTTTAATCAACAACGAATGAGAACAAAATTCTAATTTTAGTCAAATTGTATATAATTCGCAGTCAATCTCAGTTTGACAAATTATCCACATGGTTGTCAAATTATGACAAAATGTTTCCGATAGACGTTCATTTCTGTATGCGGCCAAGTAAGAGCAAATTTTGTCTACTTTTTTGTATGAATGTAGTTTTGTTCAAGCAAATACAATTTTATTAAAAATTGGAGCAAAATGTCTGTAAAATGCTAAAAATGTGTGTTTTAGCTAACCTTTGGTCCAGTTAATTGTTAAATTTCGTTAATTAGGTAATTATTTTCAGAATAGATAATAATATTATAATAATATTAAACACGTTCATACCCTCAATAAAAAAATTCCATCTGGACGTAGAAAAAGTAATATTATATTAAACAGATACATTGAAATTAATAAAATTTTTAGTTTAACGTTTTTATAAAGCTCCAGCGAATATTGAATTGTAGGAAAATAAATTATTTTCACGTCATTCTATTTATTTACTAATAAAAACTTACCTTAAGATATGGTCAATCACGTTTAGAATGTTCGCATATCTGCAAACAAAGAGAAGAAAAGTCTTATAAAAAAGCTTTAGGAAGAAAGGAAACTAAATATATTTGTGCAGAATAGTACAAATATTGTTGTATGAATGCATAATGAGGATATTCAGCTCAGCAGAATGTATAAACATTGTAATTTTTCTTTGACTGAAGTTAAGCGATCAAAGAAATTTATTTCAAAATTAGTGGAAAAATTAAGTATGGTGCCCTAATATCGAGAACTAAACTTTATTGACAAATCTTCAAAATTATTGAGATATGTAGATTTCAATATTAGAAATAATCAACGATGAACTTTTCTATAGGAAAAGTCATCAACGATGAACTTTTCTATAGGAAAAGTCATCAACGATGAACTTTTCTATAGGAAAAGTCATCAACGATGAACTTTTCTATAGGAAAAGTCATCAACGATGAACTTTTCTATAGGAAAAGTCATCAACGATGAACTTTTCTATAGGAAAAGTCATCAACGATGAACTTTTCTATAGGAAAAGTCATCAACGATGAACTTTTCTATAGGAAAAGTCATCAACTTTTCTATATGAAAAGTCATCAACGATGAACTTTTCTATAGGAAAATTCATTAACGATGGACTTTTCTATAGGAAAAGTCATCATAGATGAACTTTTCTATAGGAAAAGTCATCAACGATGAACTTTTCTATAGGAAAAGTTATCAACGATGAACTTTTCTATTGGAAAAGTCATCAACGATGAATTTTCTATACGAAAAATTATCAACGATGATTTTTTCTCTAGGAAAAGTCATCAACGATGAACTTTTCTCTAGGAAAAGTCATCAACAATGAAATTTTCTTTAGGAAAAGTCATCAACGATGAACTTTTCTATAGAAATATTGATCAACGATGAAGTTTTCTGTAGGATAAGTTGACGAGTATAATTTTTCTTTATATTAATAAATGGTCGCTTCATGCTACACAAAATCGTAGGTAACTATCCTTGTTTATAATATCTTTATACAAAGAATTATTTTTTATAATATCTAAATATAAAGGAACCACTGATCAGATCAATTTTAAATCTTTCCTAAGCCTTAAAACTTTTTTGTATTTGTATTTTGTATTTGATTTGATTTTTTAAACAGTCTTCTTTTCTTTCCAAAAATTCTTACCGCTCTTTACAAGAATAGCCTTTAATTGAATTTAATATTAGCCAAATTGCTTTTTATGGCAATTCTCCTCTTAAATGTTTAAATTTCATTAAGGTAAAAGTTCTCAAATCCTTCAAGCGTTTAGTTCATCATTAGTTGTGTAGCATCGCACATGTCGTCCTTTCTGTTACAGCCGATTGCCGACATCCGGCCACTAGTGGAAGCTGTTGTGGTTGTTTTATGAAGCTTTAAAAATTAAATTTTCTATACGATTATCCATTCACTCACTCATACACACACAAACAAACTTTCACTTTTGCACAACACAAGTGATACTGAACTGAACATACACTTCAGAGAGAAAGAGAGCTTAGACATGTATTGACCTTTGTCTTCCTCGAGCCTGGCACTCAGTGACAGACCAGCCACTCGAACATCTTAACCACACAAAAATACATACGACGACAAGCCTCATCACATGTACGAGTAGATAGAGATGTATGAGTATGTATGACCATCATGTTACCTGTAAACAAGCCTTCTCACTTGTACGGGTCCTCGTCGTTGTCGGCATCATCATCATCATCTCCATCGTCATTGTTGTCCACAAGCACATGTAAGGCGTTTGTTGTCTGTCGTTATTGTCGGCTGCTCTTGTTGTGTGTTTGTTCGGTTTGGTGCCGTTCGGTTGGGTTCGGTTGCCCCTGCACAAAAAGGACATCTTTAACCAGACCCGCCTTTGTCAGTTTTCTGTGATGATAGTAAATATTTTGTTGCTGCTGTTGTTGTCATTCGTTCGTTTTTGTTCTCTTCATCATTGCCTTTGTTTTTGGTCGTATTCTGTTGTTGCTTTTTGTGGATTAAATGATGCTTATCTGTTTTATTTATGGTTTTATCGTGATGCTTGTAGGTGGTGATAATAGTTGGCCGGAGGATAGGAGGCCTGGGTGCTCGTAGTGGGTAGCAAGTGGTGTAGACCATAACCTTTTTTTCTGAGGTACAACACGACTAAAAAGAATTAAATTGAATTTGTTTGTTTGTACATTGTCGACGACATTTTTAAATTGAATTGAATGTCGTTTTTTCTCTTTTGCTTCGACAAATTCAATGGTGCGAAAAGAAAATGAAATTATGCGGAAGAGAGAAGGGCAAACGGAAGGACCGGACCTTACATTTATGCAGTAAATAGAGCAAATCGAAATATGATCGTGTTTACATAGAAAAAGGGTTTGAACATCCATTGGCTGTTTTTAATAGAGTAATAACATTATTGATGGAGACACTAATGTGGCAAGAATAACCCAGATAGGGATAGAGACTATAAAGAATGTTTCCTATATATGCATTTGGAGCAATTTAAAGGTCATTTTAGCAGCTATTAAGGGCATTCTCATAGTATGAGGATTGCCACAACATGCTCTGAAGAGAATGTGGGATGAACTATATAAGAAAAATTTGATTTAGATGTTAAATAAGAATCAAATAGTAAGGAAATTCATTTTCCCTTTAGGGGGGTTAACGTTTTCCCCTCTTGCAGCATATCGGCTTTTGAAAATATATGTTTCTTTCGTCTGAGGTGTAGGGTAAATATGTTCAACAAATTTGTAGATAACCAATATTGTTGTAGAACATATCAACCCTCTAGCTTTCTCGCATAGTGGTAATTTTTGGCTTTATTGTAACAAATCGTTAAAAAACCACGCCTTAAAGGAGGGAGGGGATTTTGTGCTGAAATGTTCCACAAAAATGTTGCCCATAAGATTTTACAATATATGTCAAAACATACCATTGCCCAGAACTTATCACAAAATGGTTGACATGTGGTTTCAACAAGACGTTGCCACATAACACGTGAAACATATTTGCCCAAAACCATTTTTCCATTTTTTTCACAAACGAAATCTCGCTTAAAGCTTTTTTCACAAACGAAAGTCTCGCTTAAAGCTTTGGCTGTGTGACTTGTACGCTTTCTTCGTAGGTATATAATTCCCATATGCAAATTTCTTTGTAGATTGGTATATATACAAGTGATGATCGCCACAACTACAAGCTCACACTGTGTCATGTATAAGACCCTCTGATGATATCCCCGCACAGGATTGAAATACGTATAAGGGTATGTGTTTACATGGCTTTCAGAGCACAGTGTCTTATCTTTTCCAATACACCACAAAAAACCTCTCTTTCGAAAGGAAGAGTTGATCGAAAAGCTGAACAATTCGAATGTGAAAACATTCAATAAATAAATCTAAATAAAAATTAAATCGATCATTAACAAAAAACTTCTAAAAAACATTTAAATAATAAGGATCAGCCCGCCTAAATACAATTAGAAAGAAGCTGCTCATCTTCAACACGTAGTGTTAATGAATTCTAAATAATAACATAAAAATATTTGATATTCAACAAAAAAATACTATGCTTACTGAAATGTAGTAAAGTCTTTCTAATCGTCCAACTAATCTCAGAATCCACGCCATCTACCTGGCGATTGGTGTAGAGACAACTGTGTCGAACTGGCAACCCTTACCAGTCACATGGGTGGTGAAAATGGTGAATTTAAGTCTCGCTTAAAGCTTTGGCTGTGTGACTTGTACGCTTTCTTCGTAGGTATATAATTCCCATATGCAAATTTCTTTGTAGATTGGTATATATACAAGTGATGATCGCCACAACTACAAGCTCACACTGTGTCATGTATAAGACCCTCTGATGATATCCCCGCACAGGATTGAAATACGTATAAGGGTATGTGTTTACATGGCTTTCAGAGCACTGTGTCTTATCTTTTCCAATACACCACAAAAAACCTCTCTTTCGAAAGGAAGAGTTGATCGAAAAGCTGAACAATTCGAATGTGAAAACATTCAATAAATAAATCTAAATAAAAATTAAATCGATCATTAACAAAAAACTTCTAAAAAACATTTAAATAATAAGGATCAGCCCGCCTAAATACAATTAGAAAGAAGCTGCTCATCTTCAACACGTAGTGTTAATGAATTCTAAATAATAACATAAAAATATTTGATATTCAACAAAAAAATACTATGCTTACTGAAATGTAGTAAAGTCTTTCTAATCGTCCAACTAATCTCAGAATCCACGCCATCTACCTGGCGATTGGTGTAGAGACAACTGTGTCGAACTGGCAACCCTTACCAGTCACATGGGTGGTGAAAATGGTGAATTTAAGTCTCGCTTAAAGCTTTGGCTGTGTGACTTGTACGCTTTCTTCGTAGGTATATAATTCCCATATGCAAATTTCTTTGTAGATTGGTATATATACAAGTGATGATCGCCACAACTACAAGCTCACACTGTGTCATGTATAAGACCCTCTGATGATATCCCCGCACAGGATTGAAATACGTATAAGGGTATGTGTTTACATGGCTTTCAGAGCACAGTGTCTTATCTTTTCCAATACACCACAAAAAACCTCTCTTTCGAAAGGAAGAGTTGATCGAAAAGCTGAACAATTCGAATGTGAAAACATTCAATAAATAAATCTAAATAAAAATTAAATCGATCATTAACAAAAAACTTCTAAAAAACATTGAAATCTTAGGTCGTTTCCCTTAAGAGATTTGTAGTCTTATAGTGGTATGCGACTTGTTTGTTTTTCAAAATAAAGATAAACATCTAAAAAATAGAGGTAGAATCACATATTCTATTGAAAATTCGAGAACCATTTATTCTTATTGGTTTATGATCGCTTTAAAGAATCCTAAATTAAGTATTCTTCATCTTACTCTAATATAATTTCTTCATTCCATCAGCAATTTCAAAGGTATCTTAAAAGTTATTGCGAAAAAATCAAAAAAAAAAACTGAAAATTTTAATATTTTTTGAATTATAAACTCTTAAAAACATTTATATTATATATTTTATCTTAAACTCTATTGGTCATGCATAAAATGAGATCATTCAGAAGAAAATCGATGTATAATTGAAAAAGATGTAGCTAATTTAGCAAGTCTACAATCAAAGAATACTCGGTTAAGTAGTGTAAAGAGAGGGTAAAACTCTTTAGTGACCGAGGGTGGGAGAACATACAAACCACTGCCAGATGACCATTTTTTTAAAAAGCCGATTGTTTAAAATAAGCATTACAAACAAATTAATTCATTTTATTTAGTTCCGTTTCAGATATATAAATTAAATAAGTAAATGTTATTGTGTGTTTAAGAATAATGATTGCTGTAGCCGTTCACTACGCGCTGTCGTGTTTTCGGTGGTTGGCGAGAGACTGTCCACCATCTCCCTTTGATTCTTGTATTCCTCCTCCTCTTGCGTAGAGTTGTATTCTTGCTAAGTCCAGATTCACACTCCGCCATTTTTTCCAAGCAAGTGTCAAAGTTTGTGGGAGTGAGAGGCAGGCGGAAAGAGCTCTCTGCCTCTCTCTCCTACAAACTTTGACACTTGCTTGGAAAAAAAATAGCCGAGTGGGAATCTGTACTAATATTCGTAGTAGAATTGTATCGTTGATAGATTCGTATAGTTAGTAGAGTCGTATCGTTGACAAAGACGTATCGTCGACGGAATCGTATCATCGTATGTTTACAGTAGCGTAGAAATTACAATACATTTGGTATTTTATTTTGATAACACTATGCAACAAATGAACACTTTTTGAAAAATACACGGACTTGACAGTATACGTTCGATTATACTATCAAAGGGTAGTATAACCCTATACTCGGTTTGGCGAAATTGGTGACCAATTTTTTTTTATGGGCCCCCGAAGTTTCTGAAAATCAGTGGGCCACTCGAAAAAGGTGTCATCAGCTTTTGTCCAACAACTAATTCCGACTTGGTGATACGGCTTAACTATGTTTGGCAATAATGTAGCTAAGAATATGCTGAACAAAATTTCTTAGCACTTTTTGCGAAAAAAAAATATTTTCCGGTACTTTTTTTTTGAAAAAGTGAAGGAAAAAAATATTTTTTTCAGCATAACTTCCGGGGACTCATAGTTTTTCACTAGCAATGCTTGGCAAAATTGTAGCCAACGTAAATCTGAACATATTTTGTAAACATATCAATACAATCTGAACATGTCTAGGCATCCTAAATAGCTCAAAAAACCACATTGTACCCCAAAAATTTAAGTATTTCACTGTTATGTAACAAAAATATATTTTTTTGGTATAGGGCATGTACAGCAACTTTATAGAAAATATTAAGGCCAATATTTTTGTGGAACATTTTAACATTCTAGCTCCCCCACATAACTTAATTGGCCTTTTTTGGTGTTTGTGTTATGTTTTGAGCTTTGGTGTTTTCTGACACATATAGTAAAATTTTATGGCGAACATTTTTGTAGAACATTTCATCCCCTCTCTCCCCATTTTAAGGGGTGTTTTTACGATTTGTTAAAATGGGGCCAAAAATTACAGTTATGTGGGGGAGCTAGAGGGTTAAAACGTTCCACAAAAATATTGGCCTTAATATTTTCTATAAAGTTGCTGTACATGCCCTATACCAAAAAATATATTTTTGTTACATAACAGTGAAATACTTACATTTTTGAGGTACAATGTGGTTTTTTGAGCTATTTATGGTGCCTAGACACGTTCAGATTGTATTTATATGTTCACAAAAGTTGTTCAGATTTACGTTTGCTACAATTTTGCCAAGCATTGTTAGTGAAAAATTACGAGTCCCCGGAAGATATGCGGAAAAAAATATTTTTTTCCTTCACTTTTTCAAAAAAAAAGTACGGGAAAAATTTTTTTTTCCCGAAAAATTTTAAGAAACTTTATTCACCATATTCTTAGCCACATTATTGCCAAACATAGTTAAGCGGTATCACCAAGTCTGAATTAGTTGTTGGACAAAAGCTGATGACACCTTTTTCGAGGGGCCCACTGATTTTCAGAATCTTTGGAGGCCCATAAAACAAAATTGGTCACCAATTTCGCCAAGCCGAGTATAGGGTTATACTACCCTTTGATAGTAGAATCGAACCTATACTGTCAAGTCCGTGTATTTTTTTCACTGTTGCACAGTGTAATTTGCGAAGGTGGTAAAGTTGATAGATTTGCTAAATTAGCTACAACTTTTTAAATTATGGACAGATTTTTTTGGGAATTGGCTCATTTTATTCATGACCGACCAGACTTTACGATAAGACAATAAATGTGCTTTTTTCGATGTTTTTATGAAGCTTTTATTTAAAAGTGCTTAAACCATATGGGTCATATCGGTACAGTTGACTTCTTGTAGCTCTATCAGACATATCCTTCAAACTATTTGGCTGAAAAATAAACAGTTTTATAACCATTCTTCCCGATTTGTTTGGTTGAAGTTCTAGAAGCCACATTTTCCGATCGATCTGGTTGAAATGTTGCAAAATTTGTTTAACGCCGTTTGAAGCATATCTCAGGAAAAATAATAATACTAACTTGTTCTAACGCAAGAAGACAATCTTAAAATCAATTGAAGTCTGTGACAAACATTTCTTCACAGTTTTTTCATAGAACATCCTCAACTACCAATTTCTCCCAGAGACATTTCTTCTAAATTTTGCAGATAACCCTCTCCGCTACCAATTTCCTCTCTTTAAATATATATCCAATTCCTTTTATTTCAAACCTGCATTACAAGCGCAAGTTTTCAATGATTTATAATTTAGATAAATATAAGTAATAAATAAATAATGTACTATTGCTGCAGTTCAATAAAATTTTGATTTCTTCAAAGTTATTTTTGATATAAGAATATTATTTTCACATAAATTTCCTTTATCTCAGCATCAACAGCAATTTTTAAATAATCGTTTTTTATACATTAGTTATTATAACACATACTCGTATTGATGAACCAACATATGACTCATACCGAATTTTGAAATAACCCTTAAATGTTAATGGTTTTCCAAAGAAACTTATCTGACAATTTTTCTCCTCAATCCGCGAAACTTTATGAACCTCTCTTCACGGAGCATATGTAAATGAATAAATTTGCCCCCCTTAGTGCAATGGAGGGATAATTTTGTTTAAAATTTATGGGCCTCAAAGTCCTTATTTATGTTTCGGCTGTTTTTTGTTCTTGTTTTCAATGTTCATTTTTATTGCAATGTTGTCTTCGCATTCCATTCCATTTGGTTTTGTTTCGACTCGTCCTTCATGCTCTGTGTTCGGTGTCCACATTGTGAAGGCAAATCTGATGTGTGCCATAAAAATGTTAAGCTAAACGCATTCGGCGAAACAATCCCTGTTGAATTTACAATTGTGTGCCCTCAAGCATTTCCAAATGATACGGTTCGCTTCACCTTGCCTACTTACTTACTCGGAATGGGTACCATTTGCAGCAGGATAATGTAAACTTAACTTGTTGTTTCCGTTGTCTTTTGGGAATTGTTTTGTTGCTGCTGCTCGTGTCCTGCTCTTGCTCTTTTCCCCGTTTTCTGTGTTGCCCTGTTTTTTCTGCTGTCGAATGCCACCGAGCCATTTTAGATTTAATGATAACATACGATGATAGCCCAGAATAATCTCTGCGCATTTAGGTTCACATCCGTGGGACAAAGATACGATAGGACAGACGGCCACGGTACCACGATGTACGAAGGCCTGAACAATGGCTTGTGCTGTAGTTACTCTTGATGTAAAAGTGTTTTTTTGACAGCGTAAATATTGCTGTTTTCGTAAAGGATTATGTTAAGATTTCTAACATCAAGAGAGATGACAAGAGATGGAAAGCTGCAGTTGCAAAACATGTGTATTTTGAAATGAGAATTTTGTGAAATGAAAATTTTGTGTAACACTCGTGTCTTTTTCTCGGCCGTTATTTTGAACAAAAAAGAAACATGCGGAAAAATCATTAAGGTCGGTTGTTTCGAATGTGAAATATGGTCTGTGATGAAATTCTAATGACTTTTTTGCTGCAAAGCGCGAAAATGCCGATTCTTAGATTGTGTGGGTTGTCAAAGCAAAATATAGAAGCACAAATATGCCACACTGTGCTATGAAAATACATCTTAAATAACACATAAGTTTTATCCGCTGAAATGAATTTAGTAAGGTGAGCTCTGTAATGGACGATTTTGAGATAGAAGGCTTCAGAATATATGTGTCAAGTTTGGAAAAAGAATAAAAGGGATATATGTGGAATAAAGTTTTCTGATACACTTTAATCTGCTATAAACTCTCTTAAACAAAAAAATTATCCAAAAGTATCATAAACAACTTGAAAAGTTATTGTTGTAAGTACAGACAAAATATAAAAAAAAACTCGGCGACATGGTAAAGACGGTGTTAAGTTCTTATATCTCAGAATTTTACCCTCACCTACTTGTATCAGGGAAAAACTGTTATATTATTTTTTTTTTGTTTTGCCGATTTTTTGTCGGTGGTACCAAAAGAGGCGTAGCAATAATGCCAATTTTTTACCGGACTGTAGGTACTATAAAATCATTACACTAAACAAAATTTCAATTATTTATATGAACTGGTATTCAATTTATTAGCAGTTAACTGTTTTGACAAATTACCCTTTGTGTGACAGGTAACAAAAGGCGCGGGGTTTCTTCGCCAATACTTCGGATAGCGACAGATAAACTGTGATAATGTCGCCAACTCTTCGCCCATTTTCCCAATAGTTTATCGCTATCAGGACAGATAAACTATTATTATGTGTGGAATTACAAAAATTTTGGCTAAGTAGTATAGAAGTTATAAGAGAGAATCAATATTTCACTAAATGTTAACCCTTTGTATGGGAGGTACTAGAAGGAGTGAACCAATAAGTCCCATCTTCCAACTTAGCCTGAGATAGAACAATATATTATTACATACCAAATCTAAAGTCAATTCATTACTCCTTTCGAGAGTTATCGTGCGCTCCAGCCAGACAGACAATCAGACGAACGGACATTGCTCAAATGACTTTTAATGTCCTAAAACAGATTTCATAGAAAAACACATTATCACATACAAAATTTGAAGTCAATCGGTTATACTGTCGATAGTTATCGTGCGCACCAGCCAGCCGGACGGACTTTATTAAAATGGCCCAAAACTGATTTCCGCCAAATAGTCTTGGGGTCTCTTAGATCACTCGTTGGATGTATCAAATGATATATATCCTCTTTCCTGTAAGGTGAGGGGATAAAAATATGGCAAATATAAAAATTTGCCTATCATCATAAACAGGGACACCCTTGAGGAAATTATAAGGGCTACAAATGTCGAAAATATTAATTTTACGAAGAAACAGAAGATTAGTAGCTGCCGTTGAAACAATTAGTAAAAAATAGCTTTTTTTCCAAAAAATCATTTTTTGCTGACACGAAAATAGACTATACAAAATAGAACAAATTTCAAAAAAATTAGTTTGTCCCAAATTTTGAAAACAGTGCCTATTTGAAAGAAATCTATGGGTAAATGTAGAAATTATAGCCCTTTTGATAGATGTAAGATAATTTAAACAAAATCATATTGTTAAACCCCTACTATTGTAAACGAGGGTATAAGTCAGTTACTGCATACCAAAAGTGTAACACATCGAAGGAGTAACCCCAGAGACCCCCCTTATGGCCAATATTTCATGAAATATTGATTCTTTAATAAATTATATACTACTTATCCAGAATCTTTAACAACTCCACACATTGTATTAGTTTCTTGGAGAAATATGGACGAAGTTGCCACATCCCTTTTGATACCTCCTATACAAGTGGAGCATTTTGCACAAAAAGTTATCGGCTTATAACTTTGCCATTGTATGAACAGATTTCTTCCGATTTCAATAGGGCTAATCTTTGGAGCTATAAAGACGGTCCTGTAAAATTTTATCAAGAATGGATAAAATTTTCGAATTGTGCTTGCAATAAACAATCTTTATATATAAAATCCTTTGTACGTTTGTTAGTAACGCATGATCTAGGAAACCATAAAAGCGAATGGGCTGAAAATTTAACAATATATTCAGTTTGGGGTCATTCGTGTTTTAGAATTATTTTCACCGCGATAAATTGCGGAGTGGTCAAGTTATTTGCAAAATTCATATTTCCAGAGCGATTTGACTGAAATTTAAAATGAATATGTGGTTTGTCTTGATAATAGTTTGTATCTATGATTCTAACCGGTAGATGGCGCTGTAGTGGACATATGGTCAATATAATTTTTTTTGAAGATTTTTTCCTGAAACTCGAGATGTACGCATTTTTGAATGAAATATCAGTAAATAACAAAGCAATACATCCCAAACAGGGCGGGCAGGACAACGTCTGCAGGGGTCAGCTAGTTAATAATAAAGATTTTGTAGCGTATCAGTGATATTACTGGCAATCATACGCCTAGGTGGATAAACAGAGCTAACATTTAATGGAGTTATGTACGTCGTGAACAAACTAGTTCTATTAAACAGGCCACTTTACTAAATGGATACGAACTAGTTCACGCAACTCGTTCATTTCAGCTCAGTAGTTCACCATGCCTTTTTTCTTCAATCATGTTATGTCGCTCTCTCTTCTCAGCCGTTATGTGTTGGTGAACTAAAGATCTGTTGAAGTAAAGAGCTGTTGAACTGAAGTGAGCTGTTGATCTAAAGAGCTGGTGAACTTAAGAGCTGTTGAAGTAATGAGCTGTTGATTTAAAGAGCTGGTGAACTAAAGTGCTGTTGAAGTAAAGAGCTGTTGAAGTAAAGAGCTGTTGAACTGAAGTGAGCTGTTGATCTAAAGAGCTGGTGAACTAAAGAGCTGTTGAAGTAATGAGCTGTTGATCTAAAGAGCTGATGAACTAAAGAGCTGCTGAAGTAAAGAGCTGGTGAACTAAAGATCTATTTGAAGTAAATACTTGTTGAACAAAAGAGCTGTTGAACTAAAGTCAGCTGTTGAAGAGCTGTTGAACTGAATTAAAATGAGCGATCCCTTAAAAGAACTAAAGTGCCCAAACCTAACCTTTGCCATACCGTAAAGGAGCCCAAATTTAATATCGCATTTAAAAAACTAATTGAAGTTAAACTAATTTATGAATAATTATTTCTTTAATATAAAGACGGTTAAATTTTTCACTCATAAACATTAATTGAATCGACTAGCAAATCATGTTTTAATTGGTTCAATTAAATTTTTAATTAGGGGTGTAAAATTATCAACAATTTTATAATTGTTTTTTTTTTTTGCATGTACATTAGTTACTTGAATGACTTTTCGCAAACTTAACATACCACCCAACCCCGCAACTATGATTTATAAAGTCGAAAGTTGTTTTATTTTTTGCTTCCTTGCTTGCTTACTGTAGGCCTCCTCCCAGACTTCCCATGAGAGGATTTTTACTCTATATTTTAGTAATTGAAATGTATCTCGAGCCATAAATATTGTTGTAACGGAACGAAAGTAACCTTGACATCAGCGGTGGCCAACACCAACACCAAGACCACCATTACCATCGCCATCATGGATGGATATGACCAAATGTATGGTCATGCTTCGTTTCTCTTGGTAGTCAACTCAAATAAGACTTCCTTTCCAAAAATGAACCAAACACAAACAAAAAACATCAAAACAAGGAATGAAATAAAAAACTCACACACAACTGCTCTCATGTTTTTGAGACACTCACACACACACACACCTAGGCACACTTGTGATATAGGTTTTTCATAGAGCAAAAAAAGTAGACTTTTTGTAGCCCCCATAAAAAGTGGACGTTTGCCATTTGGCTTCTGATGGCATGGAAACACACATTCGAACACTGGAATTCACACGAATGCCGCCCCACTGTTTGTTTATGGCGTTCATTTTGCGGGAAAACATTTACCAAAATTTTGTGTAATGTTTTTTTTTCTTATAAAAATTTCAAATGTTTTCTAAAATACATGAGGGTTTTTAGGGGGTAAAGTGTCCGTCTGTATGTGTGTTTCAAATATTTTCGATTATAGATTAGAAGTAAAAGAAGCAACCACACACATATACTCGAACTCGTACATCCATAGACCTTATTTAGCTGATTTCAAGTCATAAATTTAAAGCCTTGATAGGTTTTTATAATTTACGTTGTGGCTGTGCGATTTTGTAGTTGGTTTTTATTTTTATTGTTTGTTTGGTTATGTACGAGTATATTGGAGAGACATAGACATTTGAAAATATGGTTTTTGGGGTTTTATTTGTAATAGTTGGGGTTTGGCTTTAATTAGCTTCTTTTGTTTTTTATTTTTTGGTTTTGTAGTTTAGAACAACGGTTTTGTTTTTTGTTTGAAAAAACTTTTCAATTTATTACGCTTAGGTATGAAAATGACAGTTATTTCATATAAAATAAAAATACTAAAATTCTTATTATTTGAAAATGTCATGTCATAGAGATGATTTGTTATGTGGTTATGATAATAAATTTTCTGTGGGTGTTTATACAATATTGGTTAAATGTGGTAGAATTTCAAAGACCAAAACTATTCAGGTTGTATTTAGATTAAAAAAAACAATTTATAAACCAAAAATTATAAAATAAAGATAAAATGTGTTTTTTATTACTCAGTCGTGAATATTAATCAAAGATTATTTTCATCAAGAGTTATATAGTGTGGGCCATTTAAAATTTTAAATTTAAACTACTGTGGTGGTTGTCATATGAGTGATATTGTGTTCCATTATTAAATGAAAAAGTTCAACCTTTCCAATAAAACCAGAATTTGAAAAAAATATCAGTACTTTTTTTTATAGCCGATTAAAATTTTAAATGGCCCACCCGTAGTCCACGTGAACTTCCATTGAAAGCAATTGATTTTTCAAAACAATGTTATGGAAAACAAGATATTGCGAAGAAAATATTCATCGAACAATAAACCTAAAAATGATACAAAGTTTGAATTTTTCAATGATAATTTTAAAAATTTAGTTTTTAGACGATTAACTTCAAAAGGAAGAGCCTTACAGTTTTCTCCGTTTTTTAAGCAAAGTTCACCTAAAAACTGCTAAAAAATGTTTACTTCAAAGCAAAATGTTTATCTGGCGTGATATCGAAAACTAAGCTGATCCTCCTTTACTTTTTCTTATATCCTACATCACTCTGTGGCAAAATTGTTCAACCGATCTATATACAATCTGAAAGAATGATGCCCCCTGTTCCTAGAACTAATACTGACTAATTTGAAGAAATCAGCCCTATATAGTTATATGTATTCCCCAATTTTTAATGTAATGACGATTTCGATTCAGAAAAAAAAGTTGCCCCTTCGAAGCGAAATTCTGAAAAATGAAAAAAACTGAAAGTTCAAAGTTCAAAAATGTGATATAAAAGTCCAGTTTTTGGGAAAAGGGCAACGAAATGTTGAACTTTTTTGCAGTAACGAAGTCGCCATAAATGTTATATAAGCCATATTCCAACCGTTCCTTAATAAATTTGAGGGACAGACTTTTCTTGATTCGTAATAAGCCCTTCGGAAGTTGAATATAATCAGTTGAGATTTAAGTATATTTCCCATCTTCTATCTGCTTTGTTGGTACAGATGGTCCATCGTAAACTCTGTTGTAAACCACATATGTATACAACATCGTAAACCTAATGGAAAAATACCAAAAGAGCTTTTTACATTGAACAATTTCTATGATCGAATCACTATCTTCAATATTTCCGAAGGGGTCTTTCTTTTTGCTTATTTTAAGTACTAGATCCGATACCGATCACAATACCGAGTTGACTCCGGTTCTCCAGAAAATGCTGTCTGTAAAAAAAACATTTTCTGGAGAACGAGTTGACTCCGGTTCTCCAGAAAATGCTGTCTGTAAAAAAAATAGAAAAGTTTCTACATATATTTTAACATAACTTAGAGTCATTTGTGGGATTTGTTTAAAAAAGTATTAACAATCGAAAAGTTGAATTTTTTTTAGCTTCTTGATATACCGCCGCTCTATGGGTGGAAATGGGAAATTGTGGCCAAAATTCTGTAAAATTTACAAAAATGCTTGGATTTTGATTAAATTTTGAATGTAGGCAAATATGGTACCCTTTATTCATATCGCGTAAATTTTTTTATTTTTACATTAAACATTTTAATAATCTTTCAATAAAAGCGTCGTAAAATCTTAGGAAAATTAATATCCATTACATTTCTTATTATTTTATCTTAAGGTTCATTATATAAAATAGGACCATTCCGAAGAAAATCGATGCATAATTTAAAAAGTTGCAGCTAATTTAGGAATTTAACTCACTTAAATATGAAAATACAATAGCGTACAAAGTGCACCGAATGAGCAATTTTTACAGAAATATCAAAGAAAATCACAACGAAAACTCTAAAAAAAAATTTAGTGGCGCCTCGTGACATTTTATAAGAAACGTTATGTAAAAAAATAAAATTTTTCTGCCAACAAAAGGATTTTTTTAAAATCAAAAAGTAAAAATAATATTTTTGAATAAAATGTATCTTTTGTCATAAAGCCATGTCTGTTGCAAAATTATTCGTGTACGAAGGAAATCGCGGAATAAAATAAAAAGGTAGAGGTATTTCAAAAAATTGTCCATACCAATACTTCTGCAGTTTTTTTTTTTACAGGTCCACAATGACATTTTCAAAATTTGTAGTAGAGGTGGGAAACTATCGATGGCACTATCGATAGTATCGATAGTTTAAATTTTTTGTGACTATCGATTGTTTTCTGCTAAGATTATTTAATATATTAAAACCATCGATATTTTTGATCACTATCTATAGTGAATCCGAAATGATCGGCAACTAAGATTGTAGAATTAAAGCGTGCAGCAAGTTCACAAATGCAAACAAAACACCGATTATAATTAAGCACATAAAACAAGTGGAAACACGTCAAATCTTCTAGACAATTAACAAAAAGGCAAAGTCTACAATAAGGGTGCATAGAACTGGGTTTAATTCTAACAGGAAAGAATGTTCAGCAAAACTGGACAATTAATTTCGGACAGGCGCACGAAATTAAAAAAAAATTATATGTTGTTTTTATGAACGAAAATATATACTGATCTCATTTGTATACCCTCACCTTAGTGACACGAGGGTATATATCATTTGCTACGGAAAACAGTGTAACACATCGAAGGAGTGACCTAAGACCCCAAGTATGTTCGGCGGATATTCGTTTTGGGTAATTTTATGTCGAATGAGCAATGTCCGTCCGTCTGTCTGTCTGTCTGCTGGCTGGTGCGCACGATAACTCTCGAAAGGAGTAACCGATTGACTTCAAATTTGGTATGCGGTAATATTTTTATCTATCTCCGGATGAGTTCGAAGATGGGCCATATTGGTCTAATCCTTCTGGTACCTCCCACACAAAGGGTTACAATTTAGTGAAATATTGATTCTCTAATAACTTCTATACTACTTATTCGAATCTTCTGAAATTCTACACATAATATTAGTATATTAGTCGCTAATACCTCGAGAAAATGGGTGAAGTTGGCATGCCCCTTTTGGTACCTCCCTCACAAATGGACCATTTTGCATCAAAATTTAACTGCTTATATCTTTAATACAAGTGCATAAAAATGCTTGAAATTTTCTACAGTATAATGTTTTTGTAGCGCCTATAGTCCGGTAAAAAATGGGCGTTATTATACATCCTCTTTTGGTACTTCCCACACAAATTGACCGTTTCGTACCAAATGTAAACGGCATGTATTTGAATACCAGTGCATACAAATACTTGAAATGTTGTACAGTGTAATGCTGTTATAGTGCCTATAGTCCTGTAAAAAGTGGGCGTCCCTTTTTGTACCTCCCACACAAAATGACCAAATCATACCAAAATTACATAGCTCGTAACGCTTATAGTTCGGCACAATGCAATGTATTTAAGAATCTGCTGTTTACCGAAAAATAGGTGTATTTGGAGAAACCCCTTCCGGTACCTCCCACACAAATTGACAGATTTATTAGTGTAATGTTATATATTACATTATTCACAAAGTGAGGGTATACCTTAGTCGGTTTACTCGACTGAAACTTTCTTACTTGTTAACTCGTATATATCAAGAAAATGGAAGTAATCATTTTAGATTATCAGCATTGAACTAAGAAAATAAAAAGTTGTTTTGCTTTTTTAAACAAATTGAATTATTTATTTTACATATAAAAGCATTTCTTTGAGTATCACGATAGTATAGTCGATATATCGATATTTTTGTGAGGATTTGGTAGTTGAGAATCAATATATCGATGGCTTTTTTTAAAACTATCGAAACTATTCGATAGCGCCACTATCGATAGTTTGCCACCCCTAATTTGTTGCCCTAATAATTTCCCTTAATTTAAAAGATAAGGCTTTAACGAATACTTACGGTACCCAAGAAAATCGGAATTTTAAATAATTTTTTTTTGTAAAAAGTTTACAATAAAACTTTTTTAAATATTTTTTTGTGTTTAGGACATCATATTACACCAGAAAATGTTACGCAGAGCCTTTCGACAAAAAATTTGTAAACTAGTGTTGCATATCCTGTGAAACTACATGTTTCGACTTAGCATGTTTTGAAATGGAGGTATCGACATGTATTTCCTGATTTTTTATCTAATAGCTGAAGAAGCTATACTTTCTAAGCGATATTTATGAAATTTCAAAGGTAGGTGTTTCTTGATCCAAAAACGAAAACAGACGAATTTTAGGAAAACCGATACAGATTTACCACAACTGATGTAATGTCGTAGCATCAATATCATAGCATCTTTAAATAGTTTACCATTGTACACTAATTGGTATACATAAACGTTAAATTTACCAAATCCATAGCAATAGGTATATATTTTTAGGTAAGTCAAAATTCTGTGGTCACAATTGAAAACCCTCTAAGTCAATTTAAGAAAGATTTGAGTATATGTACATATATTATCATATTCTACTAACAGTACTTTAATCTCCATGAAATCTTTAATCCCGTTAAATCCCCTTTTGTCTAACAATGCCTTTAAAAAAGATACATATTAACAAAAACATTTTGATCTAAGTCTTAGTGAAGTCCCATTACTGAAAAATTAAAAGGGATTTTGGTCGAAAGCATGATTTTCGACATAGGAGGATTTTCCTTGTGCTCGCAGAATTTAAAGATTTGAAAAATAATGACTAAAGTGTTCCTTGAATGTTTAGTATACAACATTGTTCTGTCTAACAAAATAAAATAAAAAACAAATAAAACTAACTTTAATTTACAAGTCGGCTAAAAAATTCATTAAAAATGTTTATCAAAATGGACCTTGTCAATTTATTACAATTTGTAACAACAATTTGCTATTCAGAGTTTCATACGAGCGAGTCCTTGGCACTTGCCAAATACGTTTTTCGATTTTTCCTTAAACACCCCTTAATACAAGAAACTAAAAATATTACCAGCAATTTCCGCCTGTCTGCAGTCTACACAACAACTGGATATCTTTCCATCCACCTCAAAAATAAAAATCCAAACCTCAACAAATTTTATGTTTGCAAAATAAAATCATGTTCAAATAAAATGGCCACTATTGCATTGGGAAGTTTTACAAATCAAATTTACTGACTCGCAGTCGCATTTACCGTTTGGCAGTTAATTGAATACAAAACAATTTGTAAAACTATCGTTAAATTAAATATACCTTTGACCATACGTGTTGCGATTTAAATTTTAAATGAACGCACTTCAGTTGTTCGTTGAACGTTCAACTGTACGTTCATGTTCGTATACGAGGACATATGTAAGTATGTATAGTTCCGTTGTCGACATTTCTAGTGTTAGTTGGTGTTGGAAGCCTCCACAACAGAAACAACAATAATAACAGTGAAATTCGCAAAAGTCGTAAGCAAACAGACAACACACAAAATTCCTGTAGTTCTTTTTTTAGGCTAAATCACAAACACGCATACCGACACATTAACTCAACACATATAAATGCACGTATGTGTGCATGTCGAAAGAAGAGGGCGAACGTGCTCGAGACACACTCGGAATCGCAGTGAAGTTGGTAAGACGACGCCACTATAAAACTTTTAAAATAAACATGTGACAAAGGGATATTTGTGCTGTGCTTTGGACGTGCGTTTTGGAAACCCACTAACAACAACTGCCACCGCAATGGAGAAATAGTTTCGAGCTGGAAAAAAGGGTGTGTTGACCAGAGTAATTGCCTTTAAAGACACTACTTTAGTTTGCAAATGGTCGGTTTAGAGCAAATTTCTGCCGATTGTCTTTGTGAAAACAAAAACAAGTTGGGCTATAAAATTTATTGTGTTTGAGATTTGTTGCATAAAATTTCAATTATTCTGTTGGTGGTATTGTATAAATGGAGGCTTATCATGCCAATCTTTGTTAATGTGCGAGTTAGTAGTACACTCTGGATGTACAAGTACAATACATGGTTTCGAGTTACGTGGAAAGGGAATTCATTCTTTTCATACGAATGTTTTCATTTGTGTCTATGACTAGAGAACTTTTCTTTTTTTTGGTATGTAAACTATACAATAGTTGTTTCCCCAGATTGTTCGGTTTGCACGCTATTATCTTGCGACGCAGAAAAATAGACAGACACACGCACTCACACACATAGTACACATCCTTCCTCTAGCATCCTTTGTCAGCAAGGAATGGCTTAGGAAGAGGAAAGCTACAAAACTTTCTATTTTCGCCTGAACAAATGCTTAGCATTGGTTGTATAATACTTCCCGTCTTCTTTCCTATCACAGCGTTACGCTTTGTATGCGATGAAGGAGAAGAAACAGAAGAAGAGGAAGAGAAAAAACGCTGACTATTCAGGATTTTGTTTCCAGATACTTACCAAGGATAACAATGATACCGAATTTAAACGAAGTAGGTCAAATAGAGAACGCCGTTATTTCCATTAATTCCGTTGCAGTTAAATATTCTGTATACTTTATATGACCACACATAAATTTTGCTAGTGACACTACTTTCTGAGGATGGAAGGATAACACTAAGCAACAGACATTTTGTCCTAACTTTGTGACTAGATTTTTGTAGTATACCGCCCGTGCAAAATATAAACTTTATTCAGTTAAATGGTTCATTATGTTCGGAAACTTGTGTCAAAATTGCCAAACTATTTTCCAAAATATACTTATTTTGTTATTTTTCGATATAAATCAAAAAACTCTAGTAGACCATTCACAATTTATTATTTTTCTTTGCTTGTTGCATAGTGTTGCAAAAAGCATACATCGTATGTGGAGGACAAACCATTTTTTAAAGTTTGCCTAATTTTATGCGAATCATTAAATTCAGGCGGAAGTTTTATAAAACATCCGTTTCCGCCGAGATAAACCATTGTTAAGTATTGTGTGCGTTAGTTAACGTGTATATCATGCGACAGATCTTTTTTATAGACACATTACCACACAAAACTGATTTGGCAACTACTCACACACACACTCACTCAAACACATGATTTTCTGTATAACAATGACTCATTATTCACTTCACATTGTTCGCAACAACAGCACAAGCGACAGCCTCTGTTACATCCGTAGTAGGCTCAGCCACAGTAACGAATAGTAACAGTAATAGCAGCACAACAGCGCCCATCTCCCTCTCGCCCATTATTATTGACTAACAGAGCTGTGATTCACAATACCAACAACAAACAATATGCTCGTGTATTCTATTTGATGTTGTTGCTCTCGTTGTTGTATGCGGTTGTATGTGAAAGCCTAATTACAGTTTGTCATGATAAGTGTAAATGAGTCGTTGTGTTTCTCTACATTTAGAGAATATGTCTCTGTCTGAGAGTGTGTGTCCACAGTACAGCTCTATTCAATGACTCTCCATATCATTGGGCAAATGTACCAGTAGAGTGTACGATGAGAGAAGGTATATGTGTTTGTATCTTTGGCTGTGTGCGTTTAGGGTATTGTAAATTTGACAGGATTGTCATCATTTTAGTACAATGGCAGTTAGCAAAATGACCATTTAATGAGTAAATTGACAAAAACTATCAGAATGGTAGCACACTGGGGGCACAACCAAACGATAGATTTACGACATTTGCGGAGAACAAATTAAAGTTTTATTTTATAGATGACCTTTTCAAATTTTTTTCTCTCTATTCATAAATGACAATCGCTTTATACTCGTTTATTTCCTACATAATGCGTGATTGAACATTGTTCATTTAGTTAAGAGTTGTGTGTGTGATTTTTCATTAATCCGATTTGCAAGAGGAAAGAGAGATTTAAACTAAATTATCATCATTATAGTTATTAATTAACGGAGTTGGAACATATAATCTGTTTTAAAATAAAAATTAGGTTAGTTAATAGTAGTGGTCTTATGCTCCACTCATGAGTAAAAAGAAACAAATAATAATATAATAATAACACTGTGCTAGTCCAAAAATACACGCTTCAGTCCAAAGACCGAAATAAAGGGAACCCTTGGAGAATTATTTCTCTCAAACAATTACCCACGCTTCTCACCCCCTTACCACTAATAAATTGCAATCAAATCGCATCATATGTCAAACGTCATACCAATCGAGGACATTTTTAATTGGTGTCTTTGAGAACTATATTCCTCGCGAAAACAAGAGGTAACATACAAAAACAGTTAGCACCACTGAATTTAGCAAGGTCGAAATAGGTATATCCATAGGGTCTCCCTTCTGTTACATTTTTAAAGTGTCCACAGTGTAATTAATAACAATGTTATAAATTAATATAAAATTGCTAATGCCATTAGACACCGCTTCGAAATAAAGCATTGTTACATGGTCACACAAAGGATGTGCGGAGTTTCGACACACACGGTGGTCCTTGTGTTACAGGGTATTGTGACTTTGTGTATTTGTTAGTAAAGCTTAAGAAAGCTAGAGATAGACCCATTGTTTATTATACCGATCGGCATAGAATCACGTTTTTGAATCGACATGTGCGTCCATCTACTTATATATTCTTGTGAACAAAGTGCAGGTCGCAAACATGAATCGATCATTACGAATATTGGTTAAGAAGCATTCCTTTGGCTAGGCACGATCCCTATTGAAATGGTGCACATCGGTCAATGTTTTAATATAGCCGCCATATAAAGGTCCCCACCGATGTCACTTCATGACGCTCTGGAGAATACGTTTTTCAATTGATCTGCGAGAAATTGAAACATTTATAATTTATATTGCACATAATCGTCCCTAGTAAAAATGGAGCACATCGTTCCATGTTTTTATATAGCCCCCATATAAAGGCCTCTTCCGATATGACTTGGGGACGCATTTTGTAACCTATCGTGCTGAACTTTAAGCTTTTACAATTTATATTCCATTAAATCGATCCAGTGAGAATTGATCGTACCATATTTTAATATAGCCCCCATATAAAGTTCCTTCCCATTAGTTATCTCGAAGCTCTATATAACACATTTTACAATTGATCTGTATAAAATTTAAACATTTTGATTTTGATGCTTCCCTATGCGGGGGATTTGCTATTGATGTTATTTTATGGGTTTCTCACAGTGGAGTTGAGCTGAAGATCAAATAGTTCTAAGTGAATGAAGGTATTTTGAATAGTCAATTGAAAAAGAAAACGACATTGAAATCCAACACCAACCATGACGTGTTTCGTTGGGGGTTGGTCAACTCTTCTGATGCAGCAGCGTTGTATTTGGCCTGCGGTCCACTTGTTAATACTTCTACTTATAAAATGTTCCATCGAATCGATGGAACATTTTCTGTGTCACTGCCCAGATTTCACACATGCAAGATCCCGATATTTCGGGTCCTATATATTGCCAGACTTGACTCATCTCAGAGGATATGAGTGGAAGATACTGAGAAAATTCGATAACCTGTGAGATATACAAAAAATCATAAATAAGGAGGGCACAACTGGCCAAACCACTGGCTTAATTGTATGTCCATGGACATGAGACGTTCAAACGTCTCCTCTATTCCACCTAACATATCCTAACCTATACGAAAGTTATTCCAAATTTACATATAGGAATTAGTTCTTTTTCCTCGGCCATTGAAATATCACTAAAACGTCCCCAGTGAAAATTGGACACATCGACCGATGTTTTGATTTTGCCCCCATATGAAGGTCGAATACATATTTGACTTTTTGGCGGTGTAGATCCTACGTTTTTTAACCGATGAGCCTGTTATTTACAATTTTACTCTATTTAACCTGCAATAATTCATAATAATAATGGTTTGATATGGCCCCTAAATACTTCTCTATGTATTGGTCTGCAAACAATGGTGGATGACTTTAAACTGTCGGCCGTGTCCGTCTTTTGTCATTCCTTACTGGTTTATTTAAAGGATTGGCAATATTTAGTAGTAAATATTTCAATTTCCCAGTTTTCTGTAATTCTCCGAGCTAGGTTCTGTAGAAATCGCTTTAAGAAAAATACAGAATTTACTACTTACGTATGATTCATACATTCAGTTTTTTAATTACGTATACGTCACCAGGTTCCCCGATTCATTTAGATAAAACATCTACGGGTATTTCATTATGATTAATACTTTCTTAGTTAGCATTTGCGTTTCATTTTTTTTGTTTTGCTAAAAAAAAATCCTATCAGCGCTAAGCCATCTTGGCAAATGTGTCAGTTTAAAGGTAAAATCCCTGTAATTACATATTTTCACTAATGAAATATGACACGACAAAATCGCAATAAAAACTAAAACAAAAAAGCACAAAGACCGTTGAACGTTGATACAACGTCACACATAAATAACCTTATTTAATTTAATGTTAAGGACATTGAAATATTAGGCTTGGTTAACTTATAAATCTAACCACAACAAAAACACACAAACCGACACACACGTACACCGGCAATCACATACAAATCTGACTTTAAATACTGTAAACACGGCCAACCAGGGAGTGGCTGCTAGGTTGTTTGGTCATTCAAAAAATGTTATTCCTTTCCTGACGCCAGGCCACCCAATCAACTACTCCTTCCTTCACCCGGACTTCAGAGTTGAAAGGAGCAAATGGCTTGTGTGTGGTTTTACCTTGACAATTTGGACATGTTGAAAACAGATTTCGTGTTGAGCTATAACATGCAACACTCGGACACACACACAGTCAAACAAAGCTGTCAGATTTTTTAATAATGTCATACAAATTCCAACCTCTAAATGGGTAATTTTCGCCTTGCAAATGCGATTGAAGGATTCTTTGTTAAAGAATCTGACTGAAAAAACAAATGAACGAGAGAGTAAGCGAACAATGAGCCAAAGGGGATTAATAAAAAACCATCAAGCATTTGATTGTTCCCGCAATCAACGTGCCATACTAATTGCTCAATTTGGCTTGTTACAAAATTTTTCAAATTTATTTCTCGGCATTTATCATTTAGCCTTGTCTCTCCACTCTGGCTCTCTATCCCACTTTCTTTCTCCTTCTCTGTCATATTAGGTTAAAAAATGTTCGCATCACTGTTTTTTGTTTGATTTGCATATGATTACCCCGAGCCTTGGCAGATTCCTGTCTGGCTTGCCCGCCCGACTGATACTCGCAATGAAGTTGGTTGGTAGCATTTGTCGGGCTTAATTGAATATTCCTATTATGGCCAAATAAAGGCATTACCCAGTAGCAATGCCTTTCCTTGGCTTCGCTTTACTTAGCTGGTGTTGGGTGAAAAGAACAAAAAATTGGTTCATTTGTTATTCATATTTTTAGCTTTTCCTGCAATTATGCGACAAAAAATATATGTATGTGTCTGTGTGTGTGTGCGCAGTATGTATGTACGAATATGTAACAAAATTAAGTTTCCAGTGATGGTTTGCTAACAGAGTACAGTGGGCAGAAACCAAATATTTTGTACCATATATTTGCACAAAAATATGTCTGAACTAATTTAATGATTGAAAAAAAGTATGTTTTTCAAATATTATAGTAGAGTAGAGCAGAGCAGAGCAGAGCGGAGTATTTAGAGTAGATCATTGCAATGTAGAGTAGATTAGAGTAGAGTAGAACAGCGCAGTAGAGTGGATTGGAGTGAAGTTGGGAAAATAATATCCAAAGATCTGCAGAAACACATTTTATTTGATATTTAAACTGTCAAGTAAAAGGGAAGAAGAAGCTAATAATTGCTGCACTGAAAAAAAAATGTCATAAAATTAAAGAAATGCTCCAAAGACGCCATTAGTTTTTAAAATAAGTACATTTTGTACTTAAAATATAGATAATTTTAATAATATTAAGTAATTTACTTAATTTTAAGTACAAAATTAACTTATTTTGAAGACTAAGGACGTCTTTGGAGCATTTCTCTAATTTTATGAAAATTTTTTTCAGTGTGTGCTCGGATCTATCCTGACAATACATTCCACACGCATTTCCATACCTTCGTAAAATTCCTGAAACAAGAAATATGAAAATATATATTTTTTCAAACCACTGTGGCTTCATCGTTATTTCCATTTTTCCTCTTTTGTCCATCTGGCATTTTTGCAGAGTTCTATTTGTGCAATCATTTGCATTTATTGAATGTGCAAATGTTGTTAATAAAGGAACAGAGTTTACCCTTGTTTAGGCTTTATGTCGCCGTTTAATAGTTGGCAATGAGTCGGTTTTTTTTAGAAAATTTCGGTTATTAAATCTAACGAACTGTAAAGCAAAGCAAAAATGCAATAAAAATGTTTCCACACTCACAACACATACTCGTAGTCCAATACATATGATTAGGTAATATTTACAATGAAACGAAATTGCTATGCAGGCTATCTTTTTTAATAAAACTGCAGTACAATAAGAACTATTTGAAAATGGCAATTTGTTATCAAAATGGGTTCTTGTCAGGATTTGAATTACCCTTACTATTATAAAAGAATATCGCTAAACATTTATTGAGGATATTAAGGAAATGACGTTCTGAGGAGAAGTCTTTATGATAGAATATACAGCTCAATACGTCTAAAAAATATCTAAATCAAATGTACCATATATATAATACAATTTTAAGTTATGATGAATTCGGCCAATAACAGTACATAGATATTCTTATATAAAGAAATAGTTACATTTTTTAAGTTTGCGGAAAAAACTGAAACATTTTTGTGTGATTGTTTAATTTTTTCTAAGAAAACTACAAATGTGTATACTGTACGAGTATTTGTAGAGTACATTTACACCAAGTTATTTCATAAAGAGAAATTTCTATAAAATGTTTACAAGAAACTCTGCTCAATAACTTTCAGCGACAATAACACTCAAAATATTTCCCATATGAAAAGTTCAAAAAATGTAAATCCATAAGCACATATTTACAGCATATACCATACTGAAAAAATTCTTATTTTGTAGCAGACAATTTTGTGTTTGAAATATGAAATATGCTTGTTTTTAAGATTTAGTCATCTTTAGCTTCAAGTCCGTAAATTAGCATTTTTTGCTCAGTGTACATATTACAATTACGGAATTGCCTCATCAATCGTCTTCTGTAGAAGATCTCAAAGTACCTGAAATCGTTTTATTTAGTATTTTATGTTGAAGGAAGCAATCATTCAAAACAACATTTCCCAAAATTACATATGTACGAGAACATTCATTGAATACATATGTACGAGAACATTCATTCAAGTGTCATGCCAATTTTATTTACATAAATAAATTACATAAATCATGTCGGGATACCTTCCATAGAACGAACACTGGATGATAAATGAGACGAATAAATGAAATGATAAATGAAACTTGTTTGAAATGAAGAAAATGGGACACACATTTTGAAATTATACATTAGAGTTTTCCAACAATTATGAGAAAAAAATTTAACTAAGTTGTTTAAAATGATTAGGTGGTTATTTACTAAATTTATATATCGAGAGGGTTAATATTGTATATATACACTTTAAAAAATTTTCTAAACAATATAAAGGAAACTAAATAAAAATGCATTCCGAGCGCCCCAGTAGGCGAGTTGGTAGCGTACTCGCCTATGAGTTTGGGGGTCGTGGGTTCGATTCCCACCAGAGGCTCTGGTCTGTCGCTGCAAAATTCAGCCATATGGTCTTTGTAACCCGGCCTTTCCCTGGACCTTAAAATTAGAATATAAATTTACTTTGTATTGTAATTCATATAAATAAATAAATAAATAAATAATAATGCATTCTTTAACGGCCATCTCCTGTTATCCTACAGTTACAGCTAACATACAGTTATAGCTATGTATCGTCGACTGAAGGTACGTGAACCAGCTGAAATGATACGCAGTTCAAAAAGTTATATACATGGTACACTGAAAAACTTTTATGATTTTGGCTTTGATTTGGTGCCAAAGGCAATGATCATTAAAATAAGTACATCTTATACTTCAATTAAAGACATCAAAGACATGAAACGAACTCAAATCAATGACATGTCGTAATTAAGTCAAGTACATATTGTATTTGCCATTAAGATCGACCAATCGACTCAGAATCACTAACTGATTAGATTTAATACAATTTTACTAAAAGCGAACAAGATTTAACCCCCGCATAGATTTAGAATTATATAGTCGTCTCCGTCCGGCTTTAGCTCTTCCTTATTGTTTTTTTTTGTTATAAAAACGAAACAATTTTGATCTAAATTTCGCCCCATTTTCCTAAATTTTTCTTGAATTTCTTCAAAATTTAGTATTTGGAGCGTAACGCTTTAACGACTTTTTCCCAAAAATTAACAATTTTCAAAAGAAAATTAAAAATAGGATATTCTCATGGCTTTAGACCAACGAATATAGAATGCAAAATTTCTTATAAAACGGTGAAGCAAATACAATTACTTGACAGCTCACCTTCTCGTATAGCTATTTCACGAGATGGTTTTGTCCTAAGTTTTACGACATTATATATTTCAGTGTATATTGACTTAACATTTGAGGATGTGAAAGCTGTGCACATGATGGGTGCCGCGTTTACTCACAATGGATTGTTTGTCGATGTTCCACCGCAATAAAACCGAGTTTTAGCTTCAATTCGTAACCATGGAAAAGACATGCGTCCACCACTTCTCACCAAAGACAAAGGAACAATCAATGCAGGGGACTGGGGAACCGCGACCAGAAAAGGCGAACACAGTTCCATCTGCAGACAAGGTTATGACGACGCGTTTATATTATATAGGAGAACAATCAACTGCGAGTATTATGATAACTTATTGCAGCGTTTAATTGATGAAATTAAGGATAAACACAACATTTGGCGAAAACAAAGTGTTGTTTCATTAAGACAAAGCGGCAATGAATTATGTAAATTAAATTTCGAATTGATTTTTCGTCGGATTTAACTCCCTCGGATTATTATCTATTTCTAGACTTGAATAATGTAGTCTGTGGTTGATGGCTATTTTAAGGAGCTGGACCGTCCTTCCTATTGTTTGATTTAAAACTCTGATATTTTTCCAAAGACGTGTACAATCGAATTTTATTTTAAATGTCAAATGATGATAAAACGAAAATGCGGATTAAGAATGTGCGAGATCAAACAAATAAACTAAAAAATCTCAGTAAGAATGAGAAAAGTTTGTTGAGCGCTGAAATTGTATACTGATTAAATTGAAAAATATTATTATTCATTAATTTAATGACTTTAATATTTGTACCCAAACCAATTTAATATACCCGTTAAATTTCCATTTCCATTACTTCTTTCATGAACATTTTCAATGGCAAATTTGAAGGAAAATATTGAAAGCCTTTGGAAAAAGTATATAATTGATACATCATCCAAAAATATTCTCTTTATGTTTTTACCGGAAGAAATTATGGCAGTGACACGAAAATATCCCCTCAAAGTCAAACACAATAAAGTTGCAGTATCATATCACATAAATTAAACAAATAACACACAGAAAAAAACAACTTGTATAAAAGAAACGGTAACTTGATTCCATTTAGCTGCTGCTGATGCTGCCTTCTTTCTCCCTCTCAGATCGTTCTGGACCACATGTGCGGGCGGATGTAAAAATGATGAGTTTACGAAAACAAAGAGCGAATACTTTAGCCCGCACACGCACACATTTTGGCATGAGTATGGATGGCATAAATCAATCAATCATTTTCGCTTTATCCTCTGTCATAATACACACACGATTATATACATACGTACAAACATACACATGTATTTTTATAGGCTACTTCAATTTCACAAACAAGGAAAGTAAACCATCTGACGTTTGTTCATATTAGTACGATTTTTCTTTTCAAATACAAATACACTCACTCATATTTATATGTTTATGGCTACGTGCATGCAGGAACATGTTCTAACTATTTACACACTTAAGTGTCATATCACTTACAATGGCTGACTTTTCAAATGTCAAGCAACAACGCGCCACAAGAAGAATCCGTCTTACACACACTCGCGCTCACAGACATTTGTATGCATAGGCATTTTACTGACATTTCACATACAAACGCACACAAATATAAATATGTATCTATTTTTCTTTTTTTGTATTCCTTTTTTCCCCATTCCTTTGGTTTTTTGTTACTTGCTTATTTCCCTTTGACATGCATTGCTAATTTTTTTAACAAGTATTGACAGGCTAAACATTCGGAGGCATATTCCTTGTTATTTGTTTACTTGTATTGTATGGATTGTACAGAGAGACGGAACACGTGTACGTGTGTATGAATGACAGGCTGTGAGTGGGTATTTGTATAAATGGATGATATATATGCCAAAGTGTGGTTATAAATACATTTACATATAAATGAATGCGACAAATTATAATTGATATATTTTTAAATAGATGTGTTCACACATATACACCACACACACACACTGACACTGGATGGCAACATTTTCACTTTCACACATACATAAACATTAATTGAAGAAAAACACTTTGAGTGAGTGTTTGTGTTTGGCTCTATGCATATATATATTTATGTCTGTGTCTATTGAAAACGATGGTGTTATTAATGAAAGTATTATTCACTTTATTGATATTATTACTTTCATGACTAATTATAGGCTGCAGTTGGTAAACAATTAATTTTTATTATTATTTTTATTAGTAAGGCATCGATTCGCTTTTTATGTTGAAATATGAAAGCGGAATGATATTACTCGTATGTATATCATTAAATATTACCTTACTTGGGGGAAATTGAAGCAGTGTTTGCAAATTTAATCGGCATTTAATGGAACTATATTTTTAAATAATTTTTTCGGGATACGTATGTTTGTTTAATACATTTAAGAGAGTACTAGCATAATATCAATTAGGGATAACTCTGCAATAGATCTTGAGTAATATATATGTATATTAGGCCGGGTCGATTTGTGGGGAGGCAAAAAAGTCGCCATTGCTCAATGAAAATCGTATTCTAGGGATCAAAATAAGAAACTTTGCCGAAGGAACCATACCTCTAAAACGAATTCTGATGTCCCGGAATTTGGGTCGAAATTTTGGGTAGGGGCAAATTTTTAAAAATCCCACTTTGACCCATTTAGAGTGCTCCAATCGAGTCCAAATGTATGACCGACCCCCACTAACTTTGGAGGCCCGACCCACCCATGCCAGTGGCACACCCCCTGGAACCCCCTGGGGGTTCCATACATTTGGACTCGATTGGAGCACTCTAAATGGGTCAAAGTGGGATTTTTTCCGGGACATAAGAATTCGTTTTAGAGGTATGGTTCCTTCGGCAAAGTTTCTTAATTTGATCCCTAGAATACGATTTTCAATGAGCAATGGGCGATTTTTAAATCGACTCGCCCTAATGTATATATATACACAAACTACACAAAATTATTACGAAGTCTGACTTGTTAAGAAACTATCCCTCATGATGTTATATCGGCCACCTATTCAGAACATTATATCACAGCAATGGTGCGATCTTCGATTCAAGAATGGCTCTACTGGAAAAACAACAAAAGGATCTCCGTATAGGGATATGTCCACATTTATATCGATTTTATTCAAATTCATTGGAACTCTCCTCGATTCAAGAAACTATTAATTTCGACCGTAGTTCAATCAAATTGAAGTCCCAATAGCGATAATAATCGATTTGTTTGCTATTAAACTGAAACCCGATTTTAAAGAAATTATCTTTCCGAACATAAAGGAAAAATGTTTTTGTTTATTCAAAATAAGGAAGTTTTTCATCACCCTAATTAACCGTAATTTTATTTACTTTTCGAAAAATGGAATCCTTTTTCTGAAAATAACAACTTTTATTACCATAGCTGCACATTTTATACTTATATATAAACTCAACAACTCCTCGATCCTTTCTCTCTAGTCACCATTTTTTATATACCACGAAATTCAATAAAAATTCTAAAAAATGTGTATGTTTTGGCCGAATCATTCCTCTGAGTTTTGAGGCAAAAAAATTTACCAAATCTCGCTGCATAATTGACCAATACAGAACCTGATTCAAATTTCCGAATTTCGAAAAATAATGTAGTTAAAATTTTCATTGTTATCTAAATTCACTAAACTGCCCCTCAATGATAGGTTTTAAAAAATTTAATTTAAAATATGAATTGATCAACATTTAAAATCAATTTATTTTAATCCCGGTTACGACTGTGGCCGAAAAAACTGAATAACTCGCATTGATTTGTATACCCTATTTATCCAGTCTCGACAACCCTAATAAGTTGGTAAACAAACAACAAATGTTTATCTACGCACTCGCCTTTCAGTGCCTGATTGATATTTATCTTACACTTTTATAGTTATAACATTATTTAAACCATTTCCGTTCATCTTATTAACTATTTATGTTGCTTTGACACAGATTCCTCCAATTAAACGCAATACGGGACATTTGATTAAATGTTCGCGTTTTTCAGTTTCGAGCCATTTTGGATTATATCACTGATTGCCTTTACTGTTATATATCATGCAATACTACTATTTTTAACATTACTATTTGCAGAACAGTTTATTTATTTTCTTATTGTCATTAAAACACCTAAATTTCACAATTATTACTAAAAGTTCTCGCTAATGCTTTGATTGTTCGTTCCTTTTCACAATTACTGTCGACTAACAACAGCTGATGCCGTTCTTCTTCTTGCCGCTTGACACTCATACAATACGACTGCACTCCGTTTCTCTGTTGTGACTATAGACTGGGTGATTAGTGATATGTTGTAACGGAATTAATTTTCAAAGTTACGTTTGTAAAGCAAACGAATGCGGGGAACTATATTTTCATTAGGAGAATTGTAAATTGTATTGCAATAAATTAATTAATTGTTTAATAAAATTAGTTTTAAAATTATGTTTTTTAGTATTTAGTTAAAAAAAATGAACCGATCTTTAAGAAAATTAGTTTAGAAATGTTTTCTTGGATCAAGGATGAAGTTTTGTTATTTTACCTAGAATCCACATTTTGTAATAGTCCTGAAATTTGGCAATTGACATTTTATTTAACAACTTTACGTTTTTTTATAGCCATGGTCCAATCCGACTTGCAGATGTCAACGTTTTTTCCGATCATAGTACCCTATTTAAATTCTTATAATTCCTATATAAAAATTCCTCCCAATTTCATATTTACGCTCTGTGAGACACACGTTACGCTAATAACATGCAAAGAGTGGTGGTCGGTTACATATAGTCGGCCCTACCCGACTCTAAACTGTCCTTACTTCTTTTTATTTACGCCAGATTTTAAAAGCCTATACAATTTTGTTTGTTTTAGTCCATAACTCGAAAATTTTTTGCGGTCCAAATATTTTTAGTCGGTTTTTCGAAAACAATCTCTACAAAAATACTTCCAGCTAACTATTATATTTATCATTGTATTTTCGTTTATCTCTTATTTATTTTTTATAATTACCTTATTAGTAAGTATTTATAGTATATTTAATACTTTTATTCACAATTTCTCTCTCACACACATTTCAATTATCATCAATACAAGTCAAAATTGTCTAATCTTTTTGTATCTGTAAAAACTAAAACTTAATTACGTTAACGTTATTTAAAGCTATTTCGATGTCCTCGGATTTAGTATTCGAGGAAAGTAATTTTTTGCATTTGCATTTGATTTATCACATAAGTAAATACATACAGAGATAGATACGTAGATATAAATAAATTATCTGTTTTTTTTGTGTGTAAACTTAAAAACTAAATAAATACTCTTAAGTGTTGTTTAGTGGATAAATGGGTGAAGACGACGGTTTGCCACCCACTCTCGCCGAATGAGTGAATGCTTTGTTCAATGTTTTGCATAGAATTGTCTAAATATTTTATGAGGACGAAGTAGGGCGTTGAATGGTGGATGGATGGAGAAATGTTTGGTTGTGACTGTGTTACAACTGCTGCAGGATTTGTGATTTTTTCATTTTTTCCCGTAAATGCTGTCACGTTTCTAGATTCGTTTTACTAACACTTCCTATGGCTGTGGCACCTTCACTCTCGTCAGTTGGCACTTTGCTTGCTTCCCACGACTTTGTTGTTGAATCCTTTCGTCTCGTTTTTCCTGTCACTCTAAATGGTGTTGGTGTCGTCGATGTTGTCGTTTGCGTTGTTGCTACAACGACATCTATCAATGTGTCATTTCGTTGCATATTTTGCGTTGTCACATTGTCCTGCTGCTGCTGTTGCAATTGTTGTTCTGGCGACTGAGCCAGTTCCCATTGCAAAGGCAGCAATGTGAGTGCAGCTGACGCTCTCCTAAAGGCTGATGGCGCTCCCAGGGTATTGCGACCGAAAGGCGGTTCTCCGTTTGTGTCCAGGAAAAATTTGCCACGTAATCTAACACGTAAAGAAATCAACATTATATGAATGTACTCGTAATGTAGTAATATTTGATGTGTTATGTGAAGGTGGGACTAGTAAATCAAAGAGAACATGACATAACATGATTGTTGACATATTTTTGCAGTTGTTCCATCATGTTCATTTTTATGACAATAAAGGTGTGGAAAAGAGGACAAATCATAAGACATTTTTGTAAGAAAAATTAATAGAGAGTTTATAAATACAACTACTTTTACTTGAACTATCTTTTGTTTATCGAATTGAATAAAAGGGACCAACAGTATTACATAGAGAACGATTTTGCAAGGCTGGTATCTTTATGTTGTTTGGCATGTATCATGATTTCTCTGAAGCATCTCGTAAATAATTATCTAATTTTTTATGTTTAATGAATTCGGATTTTAACTAAAGAAAACTATTTTTCACTAATATGATTTCACTCACGAACATTTTAATTCAAATTAAAACAGTTCCTATCATACACTTCAAATCCATCTTTCACGTGCTTAGCTATATCTCCCTTACCCCAACTTACCTCTTGTCAGCTCCCATGCCCATAAATGCTTTGCCATTTCCCCCATCACGACAAGTGCCAAACAATTTCGAAGGCTCGCATCTGTTGGCTGGAAATGCCATAGGGTAATGGACAGATTCAATAAAGTATTCCCAAGCACGTTGATGACTGCAACCTACTGCAAACACCAGCAAAAAATAAACATGTACTGAACAAATATTTTATACTCCACCACCAGTTCATCTCGAAGGGATGAATGAGGAGGATGAGTGATGTCGTGGATAGTCAGAATACTTACTCAAAATACCCAACCAACGATTATTGGCAATTTCCTGGCGGGCACAGCCCGGTTGCAAAGCATGGCCACCATTAGGATAGAAATCAACATGACCCATAGCTTCAGGATTCCCCAGAATACCGCCATCCGTGTGAATGATGTCAACGAATTGGGCATCGGTGGGGCCCAAACGGCGATTCGAACTGCCATCCTCGAATAGAGGTAAGGCGGGATCAAGACCTAAGGAAAGAAGGCAGCGATTATGAAACGAAGCTTAAGCAGATACAATAAATGTAGTGAGGTGACAATTACCTGTTATACGTGGCAATAAAATAGACCACTCCTGCAGCTGTTTGCCAATAAATCCAGAGACTTCAGCACCTAAACTAAAACCTATCAAATGAATATTCTTCGCTGGTAATCCCTTTTGCACCAGAAATCGTACGAATCTGGCCATGTAACGGGCGGCTACGGGTAAATTATCCACAGCATTGGTATACCAAGGCACTGTCGTCATAGGGCTCCAATCGATGAGAATGACATTGTGATTTCCGTTTTTCAAAAAAGCTATCAAAACGCACACACACACACATAAATAAGCGCGGCCAGCACAAAAGTGATCAGTTATTACTGTGTTCGTTGGACATTTCAAGGCAATGATAAATTGTCTTACCATCTTTGACCTCCTGACTGCTTTGCCGTTCGCCAGTGGCCGATTCAGAGAAGCCATGCAAGTATATGACCAAAGGATAATTGAAGTTGAAATTGCTTTTGCGCAAACGTTTATCATCGCTCAAGTACAGATTTTGTGCCTTAAATGGATTTTTCCTACAAGATAGACGGACAGCCGAACGATGTTGATTAATGATTAAAATTGCTGCTTCGTTAGTGACTAAAAGGATTTTATGTTATTCGTTTATGGCAAAGTTTAAGAAACATTTAAGAATATTTTTACAAAATAATGTGGATTTGTGGATTGAGAGGATTCATCATTTGTGACCTAAGATCCTACACATGTTTTGGGAAAATCCACTGTAGGATATTTAATGTCATAGCGCCTCTCACACAAAGTACTAAATTCATGTAATATTTATCTGTTTTTTTGATTGTCATTTAAAAAACAATAAGAAAGGGCAGAAGTCGGGCGGAGCCAACTATATGGTACCCTGCACCAAGTAGTCAAGTTCCATCAATTTTTTTTCTAATGATAGTGATATGTGCAAACATTTATTAATCTGGATCTACGAGTATATCTTAATCTAAATCTATTTTCATGAAATTATATAAAGTATGTTTTGCGTTGAAAAACCTGTTATTTGTTAAATTTGATAAGAAACTTTAGAGGAATGAAGATTTTATATCGCCTAGATGCAAAATCTGGATATAGTTATATATGGACCCATTATATGAAACCATTTTCTTAAAATTCGACAGCTTCTATAGCGCTCAGAGAATCGAATCAAATCGAAAGGAATATTTACATATATGTGGGCTATATTTAAATGTGGACGGATTTTTTTAATTTGGTACTCCTTTCAGAATATTTCTTTTTGGCCAATTTCATACACATCGGCTTAAAAATTGTGGCTTCTATATCTAAATCTGAACCTATTTTCACCCTGACGTGAAAGTGTGTTGTGTCAAGTTTCGCCAAGATCGGTGCTAAATTGCGAGCTGTGTCGTGGAGCTGCAGCTGGATCGTGCAGAAGGTGTATTTCTGTCGAGCCGTCCACCAGACGACAATGCTAACTACTTCCGTATATAGCCAATAAACTGGGTTCAGAACCCAATGGTTTCCTATTGCCCCTTGACAGGTATATAGCGTTCCACAGCATATTTTTCTCTTTCCAGAATTTGACGCTAACGTCCTGTCAGAGAAGGAAATGTCAATAACCCCCACGTATATTACGTCATACGTCGGTATAACGTAACGAGTTTTGATCTGGTCCACACCCATATTGTTATCGGAAGCCCACCTCGCGATGGTATGAATGGCCTGTTATATGATGTACCTAAGAGTACTTGGAATATTCTCTCTAACCGATATTGCTACATCATCTGCATAGGTAATAAACTTAACAACAATATTCTTCAGAGGAAGCAGGATAATGTTCATGAAAAGATTCCATAGCCAGGAATATTTCGCGAGGAATATATTTCTAAAGACACCAACTAAAAATGACGTCGATATGTATGACGTTTGATATATGATATGATTTGATTGCAATTTTTTAGAGGTAAGGAAGTGAGAAGCGTTGTTGACTGTTTTGAGAGAAATAATTCTCCAAGGGTTGTTTCCTTTACTTCGTCTTTGGACTGAAGCGTGTATTCCAAAGTCTTCCACTTCAAAATCACCTCCGAGATAACTAACCTCTCTGATTTCCTTGCAAACTTTGTTGTCGAATATCGCGAAAACAAGAGCTAACCTAGGAAAATGGCTACCACTACTGGATTCAGCAAGGTCGAAATAGGTATATCCATAGGGTCTACTTTCTGTTAAATTTTTGGACTAGCACAGTGTAATAGTCTGCTTTATTATAATTACCAATTTTATTATGCATATTACTTCTCAAATTATGTTTCTTAATTGTCTTTATATTTATACCATAAGTACTCACCTTGTGTATAGCATAAATTTGATGTCATCTCTTTCCTTAATTTGACAACAGTTTGTGCAAAATCCCCTTGGGGTAGGACTATAAAATATCGGAGAACCGGCTTGAAGAAAATAATAAAAAATAAACAAAAAAATTAAATTCTTTTGTCTGCAAACTAAAATAAATAATAAATATGCAGTTATGTATAACTTTATGTAATTACGAGCATTTAATCTGATTCAAAATAAAAACAACTCTTCCTTCTGCGGTTAATGGCAGTTGACTTTGTTGAAATTTTAAACACCCTGAACTTGAACGGAAAACAAGTTTCGAGCAAAATGGTCAACATCCGAAAAAGAAACGCTTAAAATTCAACGCATAGCACCTTTGCACTGAGTCATTGTTTGTATTCTTTTATATTTCATTTCTGTCGGTGTCTCTCTTTTTCCATATTTTGTGTATAAATAATTAAATACTCGTACATGTTGAACAAAAATTTAATTATTTTTATTCACACATTGTAAAAACGTGATTTTCAGTTTTTTTTTGTATATTTCTTATTTTTGCCGCCCCACAAATCTAATGCCACTAACAAATGCCTGCCGGTGGTGGCAATTATCAGTTTTGTTTTTATCTTTAGATTCGCTGCATTTGTGGCGGGTAACCCCCTCCTCCATTCATGATGGGGTCTGGTGCATTTTAACAAGAAGCCGAAAAGCGAAAAATAAACGATGGATTCAGTCAGTTTCACCGCCACAAGATTCATTCATATGTAAATAATGAATATCTTTTTTTCTCGTGGATTGTATGAGATTTTAAGCAGCACAAAAATAACTGACCTTGTCAATGACGACGTCATCATCGATAGCGTCGTTATTGTCTGTCGTTAGTTTAATGTGCTCTTCTTTTTTGCATTTTATTTTCTTACATATCTACATAATAAATAATACTCGTATATCATAACTACTTTACTAACTTTAAGCTTGTTTTTTTTTGATTCACTTGTCATTTGTTTTGTTTTTTTTTTGGACAACATCTTTTGAAAACATTTTAAATCTGTATCATGGCGTTTTTTTGTATTTTGTTTGTTGTTTACATTAAACAACGTCCAAAAAATGCGGAAATGTATTTTAATGTAGAGTTTATTTATTTATTTGCCGGTTAATGTGTATTAAATTAACACTTTTATGGCAATAACCATAATAAGAGTAACACACAGAATGGATAATTGAATGTTATCAGATGTCATAAAAATAGTTAGACAGAAAATTTACATAGACATTAGAATGATTGAATGAGTATTTGTCTACTCGTATGTCTAGCATCAGAGTCAGGTGACTTTAATTTTAAAAATCAAAATTGATCTGTTTCCAGATAAGATCATCATTAGTGTTCTAAACTATTACGTGATTGGTTTTAATAGAATTTCCGGGAATTTAATGAGATATTAGAAATTTATATGTGAACATAAGACATTTTTTATTTATATTTGTGCACACGGAGCAAAATCGCCTTTTATGATATGTTTGAATCGAAAGAAAATATATTTGGAACACAAATTTTGAAATATTATATATTTATGAACAAATTAATTTTATTTGAAAACCCATACAATGTATTTGGAAGGTATATATTAATATATTAGAACAAAATATATTTGCAAACTAAATTTCTCAAATAAAATATGTGTTTAAATACAAATAAAATTTTGTTTAGAAATTTCTCTAAATATATTTTATTTAAAACGATTTTCAAAACTTTCATGACTTTTTCAAATTTCAGTTTTAGGGCCTGTTTCTGTAACTTTTTTTCGTTCGTCTACTGCGAACGATCAAAAATCACTCAATTATTCCGAGAAATCTATAAATCACAGAAGTTTATAATTCGTTGTGTCTGTAGAAAATCATGTAAAAAACTTATTCCTAAAATATTTCTAACCTGCGTTTTATAGAATTCAAGTAATAGCTGAGAGAATTTTGATCGTTCGCCGTAGACGAACGAAAATAAGTTACAGAAACAGGCCCTTAATGTTTTTCTTTAATTCGAATTCTACCTCCCAGATATAACACCATATGTAGCATTAACTTTTATTTTAAATCGATCATTTTAAATTTATGAGTATTCCAAGTCATCATTTGTTGTCAATCCTCCAAGTAATTTTTGTATATATGTATCTAACATTATACGATTTAAATTATCAATATTTATTATATTTAAAAACAAAAAAACTGTAAAATTAATTTTGAATTGATTAAAAATATTTTAATAAATAATTTTACTCTTTATTTATAAAATGGTATTTACATGTAGTAATTTATGCTATAAAGAGATGGTTTATAAAACCTTATATCTAGAATATTGCTAATTTTATACTGTAAGGAACAAGTTTTCATACACTAAAAACATTTTAGGAGAAGGAAAAGATGAGAAAAACCTTCAATAGATAATAATAGATTAAAAATGTAACACTTAAATGCAAATAAATCTTTGTTTCGGAAATAATAGTCTCAAATAACAAAATATTAGGATAGAAACAAAGATTTGTTTAAAACAACAACTTATTTCCAAATATATAATTTTTGTGTTTACCAAATATTATATGTTTAGAGTGTACACTAAACATATATATGTTTCAAGCCGAATATGTTTGGGAGAAAATACTACAGAAGCGATTTTTTTTCAGCGTGTATGGAATTTTGCCAGCAATAGAGTTATTGGCTGAATTAATTAATGCTATAAATAAATGTCAGGATTTCTTATAAAAATCCAACGGATTATTTAATGCCATCAACTAGCAAGCAAAAAGGTTTTCTTCAGATTTGTTGGTACCTTCCTTCCCAATTTCGTTTCACGAAGGGTTAATGGGATGCCTTATCTTAACCTCACAAATTATTCATTAATCCCCATTTGCCGACTACATGTTACCCTACACCACTTTGCTAAAGCAGAATAAGCACATATATATTAGAGTGGCGTCAAAAAAAGTTCGCGTTAATCAAAGATTATATTAAAATTTGATTTGTTTTAATTATATTAGCAAAATATTTCGTTTCTGCGATCGCGAAATTAGGGGCTATTTGCGGTTGAAATAACCTCTAAAAATCAGGTTTTCCCTTATTAAAATTGTCAATTTTTATTACATTTAGGAATTGACCACTGGACATTAAAATCTGGACCATTATTTATATGGCGACGTGACTTCCATTAAAAAAAATTTTATGTAAAGTCACTTTTTTCTCGATTTTATTGAAATTTTTAGTGATTTCTTAAAAAATCGTAAACAATTTCCACAATTTTGGTCCGATTTACACTTTTAATGGAACTGATGACCTGAAGATTATCGAACTTATGAGCTCAAGATTTCAGTTTTATAAAAAATGAACTCTTTCAAGGCCGTAAACTTTTTATTTGATTGTTGGTCATTTCTATGGCAATTAATTCGCTTTAACCCTTTTGGGGCCACCAATCAAATACAAAGTTTACGGCCTTGAAAGGGTTAATTTTTTATAAAAATGAAATCTTGAGATCAGCAGTTCTATAACAACCCATGAAAAGTGAAAATCGGACCAAAATTGTGGAAATTGTTTACGATTTTTCAAAAAATACACTAAAAATTGCAATAAAATCGAGAAAAAAGTGACTTTACATTGCAATTTTTTAATGGAAGTCACGTCGCCATATAAAGAATGGTCCCGACTTTAATGCCCAGTGGTCAATGCGTAAAAGTAATAAAAATTGACAATTTTATTAAGGGGAAAACTGATTTTTAGAGGCTATTTCAACCACAAATAGCCCCTAATTTCGCGATCGCAGAAACGAAATATTTTGCTTATACTCGTATACTTAGAACAAAACTAATTTGCATATAAGCTTTGATCAACGCCAACTTTTTTCGTCGTCACAAAAGAAGCCACTTTAATATATATCTGAGAATATATCTATAATTGTTCATAATTCATATTGCGCAGGTTCCAAATCGGATGTAAATACTCGTATATATAGGGACTATATCTTAATCTGAACTGATTTTCTTCAAATTCGGCTGTACTCGTCCTTAGGTAAATAACAATTTAATTAAATGTAAAATACAGCCTTTATTGCGTTTAGAGGCAAAATCACAAGGAACATGTATGTATAAGGGGCTATATCCAAATCTAAATTAATTGTTTTTACATTTAAAATTATTCATACTTTTATCAATATATTTGACACTGACTTCATAATGATCGAATTTAAAATACTGTTTCTATACCACTTATGTGCCAACCCGGAATGAACCCAGGTGCTATACAAGTATATAAATCTGGTTCGATTTTTTATACCCTCCACCATGGGATGGGGGTATATTCATTTTTTCACTCCGTTTGTAACACCTCTAAATATTGATCTGAGACCCCAAAAAATATATATTCTTAATCATCGTAAAATTCTAAGACAATTTAGACATGTCCGTCCGTCTGTTGTAATCACGCTACAGTCCGTAAAAATAGAGCTAGGTTGACACATTTGGTAGAAATACTTCTTATAGTTGCAGGTTGTTTGGAATTGCAAATGGGCATATCGGTCAATGTTTTGTTCTAGCTCCCCTATAGAGGTCGCTCCAAAATACGGGTTTGAGCAGTATATACCACATTTTTAAAGCAATTTAGCAGAAACTTTACAGATTGTATTCTATTTTGACAAGAATTCATCACACCAAAAATTTTACAAATCGGTTCATATTTTGTTAAAGTCGCCCTATAGAGGTCGCTCCAAAATATACGTATTTAAGCCATAAATACCACCTTTTCTATGCATTTTAACTGCATCTTTGCAGTTTGTATTTAATTAAGACAAGAATTCATCGCAGTAAAAATTTTTTAAATCAGTTCATATTTTGTTATGGTCCACCTATAAATGTCGCTCCCATAAAGGCCTAACTGAGCCATAAACACCACATTTTCTAAGAAATTTAGCTGAAAATTTGCAGTTTGTATTCTATTTTGGCCAGAATTCATCTCAATAAAATGTATACAAATCACATTTTATTTTGTTGTAGTCCCCGTGTAGCTCTCAAAAGTGATATTTTAAGCCATAAATACCACATTTTTCAGGTGAAGAGTTTGTAGCGTTCCTTTTTGTAATAATTTTGCTTAAAAAAAACATGACTTGCTCCATATCCAAAGATTTTTCAGTAATAAAATTTAATGCAATCCTTGGTGGAGGGTATATATGTAATTTCGGCCTGGCCGAACTTAACGCTTTTACTTGTTATTATTTATTTTTTTATTTAACAACTTTCATAGATTAACATTTAAAATTTTAACCCATATTTCTAACTACATACTTCTTATTTTGGCTGCAGGGTTTAGGCCCAACTTAACATGCATAAGCAAGCTAAAGCTATTAGGCGATTACATATAAATCATATATCGCTAACTCACTCACAAGAGTGACATAACTCAAAATTGAAAATTGCCAAGAGGTGTAAATTTAAGTCCGTATAAAACGATAAGTAACATGAAATAAGATGTTTGATCCCCTGGGGTCTCCACCGACATCTCATTCGCTCGTCTAAGTCGAAAATGGAGATCACCTCAAATTTCGGTGCGCACAAAATTACACATATTCAACGCATGCGTGAAAACAGTATTGCTATACGGTGGCGAAACCTGGAGCATTTCAAAAACACTAATAAACAAATTCCAAATGCAAAATATCAAATTTCTCCGCATAATACTGCACATTTTTTGGCCAAATCAAATAACAAATGATGAGCTGTGGAAGAGATCCGGTGAAACAGAAATTGAATCACAAATCAAGGCCAGAAAATGGAGATGGAGATGGATTGGGCGCACTCTTCGAAAACCCGCATAGAGCATCACAAGAAGCGCGCTTCAATGGAATCCACAGGGCAATAGAATAAGAGGACGACCTTAAAATACTTGGCGAAGTAACCTTACCATTGAATTGGACAAAATAAATCTTTCTTTTAATGAAATAGTACATCTATGTAACGATAGAATTAGATGGAAAGAAATTGTACAAACCCTATGTTACCAAGAGGAATAATAAAGGAGGGGAAACAAATAATGTACTTAAATTAACTTTTAGTTAAGTTCTCTCCGCTCTTTCTAAAAAAAATTCGGTTGTCCGCATCTCCGATGAATGCATGTTCCGTTTAGTGAATATCCTCAAAATATGTAGACCATATATTGAGGCTATGTAGGATATATCTTGAGCTAGAACGATATTATATCAAATATCTTGAACGATATTATATCAGATATCTTAGTATGTACAAATCCATCATGTGACACTGTACTACCAATATTTTGATTCTCGCTCTAATATAAATGTAGTTATTCGTGAATTTAGAGGTTATGTAAAATCGCTCTAGCTTATTGGCTTACTGGCGAAATATTTGGAGGATATTCATTAAACAAAAAAGTCCCTCTGATGAGATCCCAATACAGGATTGAAATACGTATCAGGGTATGTGTTTACATGGTTCCAGAGTGCAGTGTCTTATCTGTTTTAATTCACCATAAGAAAACATATCTTTGGCAAGGAAGAGTTCTAATCGAAAAAAACTGAAGGTTATGAGCAACATTCAAACAAAACCTAAAACAAGCTTTTATTTGAGACGCGTGTAACCAAAATCTTTTCTTTTCTCCGCCCTAATACACATATATCCCTGTATTGCATTGTTATAGTATTTTATTATGAATCTTCCGATTTGGTTTTTGAAGTAAGGGGCTATTAAATGCTTTGACTAGTTGGCGTTGACACACGAGAAAAAAGTGTAAAAAGGTAGTATTTATTTTATTTTCTCAAATAGAACTGGGATTCATCTTAAGAGTGACTCAGCAAACATTATGAAAAATAACCAAAAAAGAATTTGTGGTAAAGAATAAAACGGTACATATAATTCGGTGAAAATGATGAAAGGTAGCTTAGTTTTGAGTTTCTACGATTTAATATTTACTAAATCCTATTAGTCACATGTGTATTAATTAACTGTAAACTATGAACTTGTATAGTTATTGTAAAATATCGGTAGAGAGTTTCATAGAAGAATGACTTGGCGATCTTAAACATAAGCACAATTATGAGAATCAAATTATTTTCAAATGATCGCACCTGTTCAAAAAAATTGCAACAACTCAAAATTTAAAAAAAAATCAGTAGAAGACAGAAACTGTGTCCGTAAACATTTATTGATTTCAAACAATAATATTAACGGAAATATGCCCTTGCAAATAAATATATGATATATTGACAGTCTTATATTTTTTAGCCTCTACTGAACTATTGTTACCCTTTCGTTGAACATGTGATATACATACATTAAAACCAGTAAGGAAAGGCTAAAGTCGGGCGGTGCCGACTATATAATACCCTACACCACTCTCGTAATATTGAATAACTCTGATATAAAAATTTTGTAATTCATGTATAAATTGTTTACATAAATTTACTTTTGGGACATTTTATACTTAAATACTACCCTGTACCACAGTGTGGTGTAGGGTATAAAAACGATTGGATCTAAAGAGCCAAATCGGATGAAACATATGTATGGGAGCTATAGCTAAATCTTTACCGAAATTCAACAATGTTGGTTCATGAATCATGAAACTCTACCATTCTAAATTTCAAAACGATTGGATGTAAAATATAGCTTCTATAGAACTAAAGGGCCAAATCGGACGAAACATATATATGGGAGCTATAGCTAAATCTTAACCGATTTTCTTCAAATTCGGTAGTGTTGGTTCATGGATCAAGAAACTCTACCATTCTAAATTTCAAAACGATTGGATGTAAAATACAGCTTTTATAGGACTAAATGGCCAAATCGGACGAAACATATATATGGGAGCTATAGCTAAATCTTAACCTATTTTCTTCAAATTCGGTAGTGTTGGTTCATGGATCAAGAAACTCTACCATTCTAAATTTCAAAATGATTGGATGTAAAATACAGCTTCTACAGGACTAAAGAGCAAAATCGGACGAAATATATATATGGGAGCTATATCTAAATCTGAACCGATTTCAACCAAATTCGGTAGTGTTGGTTCATGGATCAAGAAACTCTACCATTCTAAATTTCAAAAGGATTGGATGTAAAATACAGCTTCTATAGGACTAAAGGGCCAAATCGGACGAAAGATATATATGGGAGCTATATCTTAATCTGAACCGATTTCAACCAAATTCAATAGCGATCTTAACAGCTGCGAAACACTCTAAACTGCAAAATTTCAGAACGATCGGAGTGAAATTGCGACCTGTAGTCGACGAACAACTTTACATGGACAGACGGACGGACGGACGGACGGACATGCTTAAATCGACTCAGCTAGTGATTCTGAGTCGATCGGTATACTTTAAGGTGGGTCTAGCTGTGTTATTTTCAGGTGTTACAAACATCTGCCATGAAACAAACTTATAATACCCTGTACCACAGTGTGGTGTAGGGTATAAAGAGATCAGCTGTAAATTAAACTTTTAAACTATTGAATGATATCAGGAAAAATTTGAATCAATTTTTTATTAGTTTGTGTGAATTCATTCTTTTATCAAATTTTCAATTCAATGCCTATTTTTATTGTCTTAATATTTTTTACGAATTAACACGCCAATTGAACAAATTCATTAATAAATAACTCAATTTTGTTTACAGATTCAAAATCAAACAATTTTTCAATTGACTACCTAAAATTTAATATATTTAATATTTGTCTTTGACACTTATGAAGTTTATAAGGCGATGAAGTGTGCATATTTTAACAATGGCCGGTTTTTCTTATATGTCCCTCGTCCCTTAAGAATGTTTATTTCTTTATTATCGGTAGAAAAAATTAGTTTTAATTAATGTTTCAACAAATGACCTTTTATCTTTGAACCTTCTTGGTTTGAATCTTTCATTTTGATAAATCTCAATTTTAATAATATTGAATTTTCTGCCAGTGTAATTTCAATTTCAATCTCATTCTTATTTATTTCTTTAGCATGTCTAAATACATTTCCTATTAAAATTATTATTAAAATTATCCACTTTATTATTTATTTGATTTCATTCGTTATTTTAGAAAAACACAATTTAAGTTAAATTACCAATTAATAAAGTAAATATGCTGCACAAAGCCGATGTCGCCGGTAGAGTCATGTTTCACAAGTCAATTTATTTAAAAAATAACACTAATTTACGCAGATGATTGGTGCAAAATTCAAATTTTCATATCTCAATTTTTTGTGCAAAATATATTTTTAATATGTACACATATATAATTTTTCAATAACAATTATTTTAGTTTTCTATCTTTAATTGCCTTTTCACAAACTTTTTCTTAATTTTTATTCAGACACTTATCAATTTATCTTTTCCAAATTTAATAAATTTTCATTATATTTTCTTAAAAAAAGTAAGAATTTTCTCAGAGCGTAAAATATTCTTAACAACCAATTCAATACGCGTTTCAAATCAAACTGATTGCTATAAAAACTTGCGAAATGACAAAACAAAACAAATAATAGCAAAGCAGCCACCACCAACCACACCACGTTGTTGTTTACCGAACCAACAACAACAACCGACAATAAAAAAAGAGCAATACAACAAATACTATAAAACAACAACCACAGCAATGCCCGAGCACACATTCGTACTTGCATACTCTTGGCAAAGTAGAATGTTTAACTTGGCCCCATAGTCAAAGTGGAAAAAAAACAAATAAAAATGTGAAAAAACTAGCATAGGAAGCAAACGTTTAAGAAGAAGAACAACTCGTCTACAATGTGGCAACAAGAAAATAAGAAGAAGAATTGTTTAAAAGAATTCATTAAAACAAAATACAAACTAAACTAAGACGAACAGAGTCAATATTTGTTGACTAAATGTCCAAAGTTTGAAACTAAAACAGACGGAAAACAAAAGACTTAAGACACGAACTTCAACGCACAACCAATAACAACAAATTATGCGTAACGGACAGACGGACGGATGGACAAACGGTGGAACGCAAAAACACGAAAAAAGACAGCAATTATAACTCGTACAACATGAGAAGAACAAAAATTTTAATTGTTTAATTATAAACAATGAAAGAGGGTGTTTACCAATTTGTTCTGCTAAATCAAGCGGAAGGTATACGTTACAAAATTTGCAATTTAATAATAATCATGTTTTTCGAATCGGATGAAGCACTCCCTGGATTTTTGAAGAATTTAAATTTAATCAAACCTCATTTTTGCAATAAGTATTTGTTTAAACGGCATTAATTCACACCCATTTTTTCATTGTTTAAAACCTACCCGGCTTTATTTTAATTTGTTTTGTTTTTTCGCCTGATTATTATTATTCACCATAGGCAATGTGTTTTAGGCTTCCGAATTAATGCAAAATGATATGTTAATACATTTGCCATGTATATCCACTACAAAATTTCCTATAAATCACGAGGCGGCGCGTGCTTCATGCTTTTGCTTTCTTGAAATATATTAAACTTCAATCCCAAAAATGTCGTCAGTCTGTGATGGGTGGGGAATAAAATATATGTTTATAATTTTAAACTATCACTTTATTTTTAAACTCACGTAGTTCCGTGTGAGGTCTGAACGCATAAATAAATTAAAAAAAATCAGACGTGCTTGCAATTTTTAAATATAAAAATTTTTGCATTGTTTCAATTCCCACAACTTAAGCTTTCCTTATGACTTTGTGATATATTTGAAAAAATATAACAAAAAAAGTTATATTTAATTATTGATGGACTAGTTTTTGCATATTACCTGTCATCAATACAGTTTAGTAGTTGGAATTGTATTTCCGCATTTCAAATTATAAGTATAACATTAAACGGAAATCGCACAAATTTCTAAAAATAAAATAAAAAAAACTGTTAATAGCTGTATTTAATAACAGAAATCGTGTAAATCCATATTGACTCTACGAGTTATTCAATAAAGAGTCGTCCACTATAGCGTAGATGACTCTACGAGTCGTCTACTATAGGATAGATAACCCCACGAATCGTCTACTGTAGAGTAGATGACACCAGTCGTCTGCTATAGAGTTGATGACTTTACTTTAGACTAGATGACTCCATGAGTCGTCTGCTATAGAGTAGATGACTCCAGGAGTCGTCTGCTATAGAGTATTTGAGTCAGCGAGTCGTCCGCTATAAAGAATATGACTCCACGAGTGGTCTACCATAGGGTAGAGTCGTCCACGAGTCGTCTTCTATTGGGTAGATGACTCCACATGTCGTCTACCATAGAATAGATGACCCTACGAATTGTCTACTATAGAGTAGATAACAATATGAGTCGTCTACTATAGAGTAGATAACTCCATGGGTAGTTTACTATAGAGTAGATGACTCCAGGAGTCGTCTGCTATACAATAGATGACTCCACGAATCGTCCAATATAAATTAAATGACTCCACGAGTTGTCTACCATACAGTAGACGAGTCGTCTACTATAGGGTAGCTGACTTCACATGTCGTCTACTATAGAATAGATGACCCCACGAATTATCTACTATAGAGTAGATGAGACCATGAGTCGTCTACTATAGAGTAGATAAGAATAGATGACCCCACGCATTGTCTACTATAGAGTAGAGGACACCATGAGTCGTCTACTATAGAGTAGATAACTCCATGGGTAGTCTACTATAGAGTAGATGACTTCAGGAGTCGCCTGCTATAGAGTAGATTACTCCACGAATCGTCAACTATAAAGTATATGACTCCACGAGACTCGAGGACTCATCTACTATATGGTAGACATATAGTAGATGAGTCCTCGAGTCGTCTACTATAAAGTATATGACTCCACGAGTGGTCTTCCATAGGGTAGAAGACTCCACGAGTCATCTGCTATAGAGTAAATGGCCCCAAGAGTTGTCTACTATAGAGTAGATGACTACATGAGTAGTCCACTATAGAGTAGATGGCTCCATGAGTCGTCTACTATAAAGTAGATGGCTCCATGAGTCGTCTACTATAAAGTATATGGCTCCATGAGTCGTCTATTATAACGTAGATGACTCCATAGTCGTCTACTATAGAGGAGATGACTTTACGAGTCCTCTACTATAGAGGAGATGACTTTACGAGTCCTCTACTATAGAGCAGTTACTCCACGAGTCCCCTACTATATAGTAGATGACGCCACACGTCGTATACTATGGAGCAGATGACTCCAAAAGTCTTCGACTATAGAGTAGATGACTCCACAAGTCTTCTATTATAGAGTAGATGACTATAGAGTGGATGACTCTACGAGTCTTTTACCATAGAGCAAATGACTTTGCGAGTCGTCGTACCATAGAGCAAATGACTTTGCGAGTCGTCGTACCATAGGGTAGATGACTCCACGAGTCGTCGTACCATAGGGTAGATGACTCCACGAGTCGTCTTCTATTGGGTAGATGACCCTACGAATTGTCTACTATAGAACAGATGACCCTACGAATTGTCTACTATAGAGTAGATAACACCATAAGTCGTCTACTATAGAGTAGATAACTCCATGGGTAGTTTACTATAGAGTAGATGACTCCAGGAGTCGTCTGCTATAGAGTAGATGACTCCATGAATCGTCCAATATAAATTATATGACTCCACGAGTTGTCTACCATCTAGTAGATGAGTCCTCGAGTAGTCCATTATAAAGTATAAGACTCCACGAGTCGTCTACTATAGGGTAGATGACTCCACATGGCGTCTACTATAGAATAGATGACCCCACGAATTGTCTATTATAGAGTAGATGAGACCATGAGTCGTCTACTATAGAGTAGCTAAGAATAGATGACCCCACGAGTTGTCTACTATAGAGTAGATGACACCATGAGTCGTCTACTATAGAGTAGATTACTCCACGAATCGTCAGCTATAAAGTATATGACTCCACGAGTAGTCTACCATATAGTAGATGAGTCCTCGAGTCGTCTACTATAAAGTATATGACTCCACGAGTGGTCTTCCATAGGGTAGAAGACTCCACGAGTCATCTGCTATAGAGTAGATGGCCCCAAGAGTTGTCTACTATAGAGTAGATGACTACATGAGTAGTCCACTATAGAGTAGATGGCTCCATGAGTCGTCTACTATAAAGTAGATGGCTCCATGAGTCGTCTACTATAAAGTAGATGGCTCCATGAGTCGTCTACTATAAAGTAGATGGCTCCATGAGTCGTCTACTATAAAGTAGATGGCTCCATGAGTCGTCTACTATAACGTAGATGACTCCATAGTCGTCTACTATAGAGGAGATGACTTTACGAGTCCTCTACTACAGAGTACTTACTCCACGAGTTCTCTGCTATATAGTAGATGACTGCACGAGTCCTCCACTATATAGTAGATGACGCCACAAGTCGTATACTATGGAGCAGATGACTCCAAAAGTCTTCGACTATAGAGTAGATGACTCCAGAAGTCTTCTATTATAGAGTAGATGACTATAGAGTGGATGACTCTACGAGTCTTTTACCATAGAGCAAATGACTTCGCGAGTCGTCTACTATAGAGTAGATGACTTAGCAAGTGGTCCACTATTGATCAGATGACTCAATGATTCATCTACTATACTAAGTAATTAGATTAATCCACGAGTCGTCTACAATAGACAGGCGACTCATGTACTCATTAAAAGATTATTCGTGCCGTCCTCCACTTTATAGTAGAGGACTCATGGGGTCATTTACTCTAAACTTTTCAAAAAAGTTTTCTTTGTGTGTATAGCTGAAACATCTAAATTGATATTTACTTAATATATTCGTATACAAGTTGTTGAAAACAAATATTTACTATGGCAGTTAATAAAACTGAAACAAAACACAACACGATTCTACTGTAACCACATACTTCACGCTAAGGTCTTACTGGTTAACACACCAATAACTCTATTGGCAATAAAAGAGGACGTAATTGAACCCAAACCCGAATACGAATACAAATTTAAATTCGAAACCTCAAATGGCGTTAATGATTGATTACATTGGAAGCGTAACCGCAAATGTCATATTGAGTTCACTTACTCATAAACTAATAGATTTTATTACTAAATATCAATAATAAAAAAGATTTTAATAAAATGCGTTAACCAACAAAACTTGTTTCAATAAGATTGCAAGTTCAGTCAATCAAGTTCAAGTGTAAAACTATGTTCTTAAGGTCTCCCACAGCAATAAACAAAGATCGGCAGCAGCTCTGCCTGGAGATAAATACGTCCGTCTCCGGGTATCCAGTGTCCGGGTAGAGATGTATGCTTGCTCATTAACAATGTTGTTAAAATTTAAAATCATATCAGCTAATGATATAAGTAATTTTATAGACTTTCGATTTATCGACATGGCGTAAACATACATACATATGTACGCGGTATGTAGGTAGCTATGTATTGCCGGATTATAAGCTGTAATTAATGAAAAAATAGTATGGAAAAAACGCTTACCAAGGTTGCTCAAAGGGTAGAACAGAGTCTTATAACCTTTTGCAATGCGATTATATTGCGGAAAAATAGTGAAGAAGTGAGTGTCTTTTCATTTATTTATTATTACCTTAAAATAAAAAATTGTCATATATTAGTGGAAAATAGTAGAGAATTAATTTATATTAATGTTTGTTTTTTGTACTTATTTGTTTTTTGTACTTTATTAAGATTTGAAATAAAATCTTGTGGAAAATCTCTTCAAAAGTAATGTCCACCACATCACTCATTTTTTCTCTTTCGATTTAAAACTCTCATTGACTTTAGCTTATCATTAATATTGTTAAGCTTAGCTCTACGACATCAATTAATCATAAGAGACGAAAGTGTTGGGCGCCAAACTGTCAATCACACTCTGTCAAACCAGCAATCATCGGCGCCGAACCGCAAAATAGCTAGCAGACATTAATTCCACCTTGACATTGAAAGTCACTTTGGCTTTGTTTGATTTAAATTATTACGTTAAGCCTGAAATAAAACAAATCCAATTCAAATCGAAGCGTATCGAATCGAGTGGAGTGGAGTGGAGTGCTGTGGTGTGGTGTAGATCGTAGAACCGCTATGTTATTTTTTACAGCTCTATTATTTGTTTACCGGTCCTTTCCTCTTCTTGTGGCTTTTGTGCAAGAAGTCAAAAAACTTCTACAAATTTTATTTAAATGTATTTCTGTTATAACTTCTTTGGCATTTGTTTTGTGTGTGTGTGTGGCCAATGAGGGGTGTGCTTGGCTTATTGACCTTGGCCGCAATGCACGACGTGATGCCATACCAAACAAACAGCATGCCTTGGAGAGAAAAAGTAACTACGAGTGTGTTAACTCTTCTCCACAGCCACTGCCACTGCATACTTTGGAATGCCAAAACATCTTTATGCTAATGCCAAATGCTATTCACCCGCTTCTGTGACGTTTCGATCGACTTCTTTAAATTAGAAGATCAAATACAAACAAAAACAAAGCTCAAGATAAATTCGCTTGTTTTTAGCATCGCTATGGGTTTATGACAGTGATATAGTATTAATGGTCGATCTTAATAAATTATCCAAATATCGACAAGCTTCCGGCAAAGAAGCCTATTTGAAAAAGAAACGATAAAATAACGCGTCATTCGCGCGAGCTAACATATTCGGAGATACATAATCGTAAAAAAAACATCAAGATCAAATGAGAAGTAATGAAGAGAGGTTTTATTTCAGTCGAGGCGAATCTCAGGTACCCTTTATCATAAGTTATTATATACTTAGAAAAAATAATTCTTAAAATAAAGAAACTTTACCGTTAATGTTTACACAAGATTACAAAATTTTTGTCGAAGGGCTGTGCATAACATTTTCTGGTGTAATATGGAGACTTAAGCCTCAAAAAATTTTAAAAATTTGTTATGGAAATTTTTTCTTTATTCCATTTTTCTTGGAGGGTGTCTATACACGCTGAAAAAAATATATTAACATATTTTTTCTAAATTAATACATACTCGAATATTGCAAACAAAATTTCTTGATTTTCAAATACAATTTTTTTTGTACACAAATATATAATGTTTAAAAATGTTGGTTTCAAATATCTTCTTTCAATTTAAACATATCAAATATTTTAAAATACACCAAAAGTTAATGGCTTATAACTTCGATTCCTGCGCATACAAACTGTGGAAATTTTGTACAATGGAAAGCTTTTACAGTACTCATAGTCTATTTAAAAATTGGCGTTATTACCACGCCCCTTTTGGTTCCACCACCCAAACAAAACGGCCAAAATAAAAAAAAATAACGATTATGTTTTTGAATGCCCCTACTTTTGCAATATGAGTACAATTATCCATAGATTTTTTAAAATTAGAATTTTTTCTCCGTTAAGATGCTAGCTTTCAAAAAATGGAAGGAACCATTTTTTTTCATTTTTCCATTTTTCACATTTTTTTAAAAACTAAAAATTTTTTAATTGTTTTAACGACAGTTGCTAAATTACTGTCTCTACGTGAAAGTGATATTCCCAACATTTGTTGCCCACATATCACTGCGCTATCGGGCTTATATATGGTCCAAATACTAAAGGCAATTCCCATGAAAATTGGCAATTCGAAAAAAAAATTAGTATCAAAAAATGTTTGTTTCGTTTTCATCAAAAAAGTATGCCTCAATCTACACAAAAAAAAATATTTTTATTTTATCTATGTAAAGGGTTTTCCAACAAGAGGTGTTATTTTGGTATTCAAAGAAAAATTCAATTTTTTGAGATAAATGGTCGGATGTTTATTTCATAATAAAGATGAAGGTATGCCGTTAATAATGAAAAACAACATCAGCCAAATGGCCACCACGACCACGCTTACAGGACCATATCCTTTTCATGAAATTTTCCATCACCAAATCGCAAAGTGGCTGCCCTATGTCCTCGATAGTCTCACGAATTCTATTTTTGAGGTCTTGAATCGACGCTGGGCTGTTAAATCGCAAGATCTCGGTGGCCAATTGTGATCACCTCTACGAGAGAGATCACACGGTTCGGAAACTTTTCCCGTAACAGAGCAATGGTTTCGTTGCTTGTGTGGCACGTAGCGCAGTCTTGTTGAAAGTAAACGTTGTCCAGATCAATACCATCCAACTCCGACCATAAAAAATCATTAATCATCTCTCGATAGCGCAATCCATTCACCGTAACTGTTGATCCAACCTCATTTTCGAAAAAGTAAGGTCCAATGACCCCGCCTGACCATAAACCGCACCAACCAGTCACACGTTGAGGATGGAGAGGCTTCTTTCTCAACAATAACTCTTGGGTTTTCCGAGCCCCAGATGCGACAATTTTGCTTGTTGACGTAGCCACCGAGGTGGAAATGGGCCTCATCAGTCAAGATGATTTTGTATCGTTCGTAACGTTTGGCGTAGTTTCTACTTGTCAAATGTCAAAGAATAAAAGCTTCAAAAGTGACAGCTACCGAAATACCGGGTGATTCAAAATAACACCTCTTGTTGGAAAACCCTGTATATGATGAAGTTATTTCACTGATTCGGACATCTTCGGCACAAAATGTTATTTTTTTTAACACAGAAGTTTATTAAATCATATCATATCGTTGGTATAATTAATTAACTTCGATAAATTTTGTTATAAACATTGTATGTAATGATTTACGCTGTAAATTAAGTGGTTTTCTGGAATAACGGCGTATGCCACAATATGTAGATTCTCAGATTTTTACATAAATAGGTTCAGGTAATCATTACTTATCTATAAATACATCGATATATCCATTACAAACTATGCAACAGACATAGCAGTTCGTTTTTCAGTAGAGGCGATCAAAGTTTTATGAAATTTTTAAATTTCTATGGAATTCTTTTATAATGTAAATTGAATGACCTCTACTGTTTGATACATAACTTTTGATTGGGTTGTCGGATAACCACCAAATTTTGGTTGAAGACAATTTGGAATATTTGTAATTTAAAAATGCTACGTCCTGTAAAACATGATAAGTCGACTTAGCATACTTTGGAATAAATGTATCAATACGGCGCTCAAATATTTACAACATATAACAATGCATTTAGCGTTTCCTGAACATTATGACATAGGCGGCTATTCTATTCGTTGTATCAATATATATTCACGATTACGCTTTCAATTTATATTTATGTAAAGAAAAATATTAACAACAATTTCCTTGTAAACCCTTTACCTTTATGACAAATTGATCTGGCATACACAACCTTTCAACATGTACAGTTTTCTCCCTTCGACCAGTCAAATAAAATCAAAGTGACCCAGCCTATTGTAGATATTTCACACTTAATTGTATGAGAAATAGTGTACAACAATGTTGTACATCTGTGCCACAACGTGAATAATTGACTATTAAGAGAAGCGGAACTGGTTGTAATAAAATTATGACTTATGCCATAATTTCGGTTAATGGCAATTTTGAAAACTAAATGTATAAACTACATAAGTCAGAATAATATTACTTTAGGTATGAAATACAACAAAAAACATTTCCGTCACTTTGTTTAATGTTAGACAAATGAATGAACAAATATTTTGCTAAACACACTCTTAATTTAGTGGCAAGTTAATATTTCATTTTTATTATTATTATATTATTATTTTATAAGTCAAATTCTCAGAAATGTACTGGAAAAGACAAAAGTTACGCGTCTCTCAAAAATATAAAAAGTGTCGTCGGTATATAGAATAAACAGTCCAAGTTTATTTTTGATAAATTTTGTTATCGACATTGAAAGTCACGATTGCAACCATAAATCAGTACAAAAATTTAAGCAAATATCTAGGGAATACTACATAAATTGATTAAGTCTATTTTGATAAATATTTTTTATCGAAAATTCAATTCGTAAATAAAGTCAGCAATACATAACCTTGCCAATTCCGTTTCGATTAACATTTTGTATGGAAATTTCAGTTATAATTTTGAAATTTTTATTAATTTTTTCTTTACTAATTTTTAAAAGATGCCCTCTCTCTATAAGTTAAAGGAAATCGCTATATTGATGTGAAAAATTTCATCGGTATATAGAATAAACAGACCAAGTTTATTTTTGATAAATTTTGTTATCGACATTGTTACCCCCAATTTTTGTAAAACTTTTTCGTTCGTCTACGACGAATCATCCAAAATCAGTCAATTGATACGCGAAATATATAAGCCACAGGAGTCTATAATTCGTCATGTACTATAGGAAAGCTGTGAAATAGTTCGTACCGAAAATAGTTTATGCCTGTGTTTTATAGATTTCGAGTTATAGTTAATTGAAATTTGACGTTTCGTCGTAAACGATCGAAAACGTTTTACAAAAACAGGAGGTTAAACCAGATTTAAACCATAAATCGAGTTGTAAAGGAAGAAATTTGCTAAAAATAAAAATAATAAAAATATCGAGGTATACTACATAAATCCATTTCCATAAATATTTTTTTATCGAAATTTCAGTTCGAATTTATACATGCTTATTTAAAATATTACAAATTTGTACTATATTTCCTCTATAGGTTGAAAGAAAATGCTATAATGACTGACTTTAATGTCGATAACAAAATTGATCGGAATTGGACTTGGTCAGTTTTGTGAAGTATACCAACGGTACTTTAAAATTGAATTGAATGTTATGAGTTGAAAATTATGAATATTATAATAATTATTATATTATATAATTCACAATCATTCTGTTCTAAAGCTGCGGACATATTTTTCAAAATATTTCTTAGAATAATTTGAGACTATGACTAAAAAACAAATTATTAATTGCATAATTTATTAATAAAGATGTTAATATAATTATATAATTTCGCCAAACAATTTTTAGTACCACCTTTTTGAAAACTAACCTTATACCACTTCCAAAATAATCTATACATATCTACCTAAACACAGAAATCTCTTTTGTGTCTAACAACAACAAAAATCTTATTAAAAAGCCAATAAATTAAGCCACTCATAAAAATGAAACTCTTAGAGAAATCTGATACTAAAATTCTCTTTCAATTGCTCTCTTAAATTTTATTCAATTCTCCCGCCTCAGTGTATTTTTCGAGATCATTGTGTATATTTTTTATGCTCGACTTCCTATAGCATACTTTTAGACTGCTGATTGATGTTCTTTGACTAACAGCTCTTTCTTCTCCATTTCATTGCAGGATAAACTTCTTAGTAAGCTAGAGGAAAGTGAGCCGGATCCGCCCACATCACAGGAAGATGAATGCGTCATTTGCATTAATGCCCGAGCGACAATGCAAACATCACCTTGCGGCCATCGCGTCGTTTGTCGTCGTTGTTTTGTCAAAACGATACAGAGTGCGGTGGCGCAACGTTTGTTGCCCCTGCGCTGTGTCATCTGCCGGGCCCGAGTCAATCGTTTGACCTCCAGTTCGGGCACCTGGCGTATACAGGAATCGGCCAGCAGTTACTCAATGGGTGGCAAAAGTTGGGCCTCTGTGGGTGTATCGGCAGATGGAGTTGTCCCTTCGGCCAGTTCGTACTCCATGAATGATGCCCACAGTGGCCATCATGCCTTTCACTTGCATCCCACGCGGTTTCCAAGAAGTCCCAACGGCCGAGTCGCACAATCGGATAGTTTGTATTCGATGAGCTCGACGGGCTCATCGTCAGCAGCTTCGGTATTCTCGAAAACGTCTTCCATTTCAAGTGATTTGTGTTCACCAGCCTCGCCCGTTTCGCCGACCACATGCTCGTATAATCAAACGTCAATGGTGTTGAATAATCATTTGGCACCGCCCACACCTAGCATATCACCACACTCGCCTACTTCCACATCGGGTTCGGGCACTTCGGGAGGTTCTCTATCGCCCAAAGATCTGCATGTACACTCACATCACAGTGGCTGTCCCACGGGCTGTTCGGGGGCCATACCCCGAAAGCCTCTGAAATCTTTAAGCAATTCTTCTTCTAGTGGTTCATGCAGCAGTACGGGGAGTAACACCTATAGTCACTATGTGGCACCATCGACTCACACGTATCCCGGTAGGAGGCATACCAAAGGCAAACTGGTGGAATTGCAGAACCGCCTACCGCCCATCAAAGAATTCCGCAGTCCAGCCAAAGTGCCACATCCCTCACCGGTGCATATAAGTAATCCACGATTTCGGTAGGTTTTAATTTTCTCAAATAATCCTCAGTATACGGGTATGTGTTAATGTAACTCTCTTTCAGCTATGCTTCCTATACCAAAACTTCGCACGACAATGCCAACTCCAAAGAACCACCTTCGCCTCCCAAACGACCCATGAATATACACATTAGTGCTTCCCACAATACGTTGGCTCCGCCACCGCTTAAGGCGGGCTCCAATGCAAAAATTAGTCCTCTAGCCACAAAGCATCAGTTCAGCAAGCCGGCCTTTGCCGCCTCAGCCAGCAAAGATAAGAAATCTTCCTCCGCCGTGTCCAGTACAGAAAGCGCCCAGAACAACAATCCCGGTAAAATTAGCCAAACCAAAAAGGCAGCCTCCACTCATAATGCTTCGCTAACGAAATCTTCCTCCGCCTCAACATCCGGTCGCCACAGCCAGTCATCAAACTCGATGGCGACGACGACGACGACAACAACGACGACTGGATTTACCACAAGTAAAAGTTTTCCATTGTTCTGCAACAACAATAATAATCACAGTAAGTGGAAATCTCCTTTGCTATCTTTGTGTTCCTTTGTTCACTCACCTGAAATAGTTAAGAACAATGGGTCTTTCAGGGGTTATGTTCCAAATGAAAAGTCGGTTTGGCTTAAAAATAAAACAAAAACTATAAAAACAGAAAATAAAGGAATTGTTTCAGTTTTATGTTATGGAAAAAAAGGATATTTAATAGAAACACAATACAATGCCGTAGAAGTTGAGGTAGCTATCGCCGTTTGAGGGGAAAAAGGGGCACAACTTTCAGTATTTACGCTGGTTTTTATGTGGAACTTAATGAATGTGGAGAGCGTGGGAGAAGGATAAAGGAATATGAAATGCTTTATACTAATACATAGTTATAAAAGAGCTGGAAACAACTACAAGGGACTTTATTTTATGCAGATTTATTTAAAGCTTCAAATTATAAGATTCCACTGAGAAGGAAAGATGTATAATTTTCCAGCTAGTCCCACCTTAACGTATTCTAATAGGGTGGTGTAGGGTATCATTAGTCAAATCCGCCCAACTTTTTCTTTTCCTTACAGGATATAATTTCAAATGGATTTTTTACCGCCTGATCCACTATGTTGAATCTTAACGTTCGCTTGACTTCTATGCAAAAAACAGCTTGTTTGCGACCTAAAAGTACGACAGAACGACAAAACGAATGTAAACAACTGCCTGGTGCCTGTAAGTTGGTCAATGACAATTTAAAGTATAGACATCCTAGTGTATTTGCAACTTTTTTCCACAAGATGGGGGAAAGTCAATTTCGCGTACGTTTGTATGTGAGTGAGAAGATTTTTAGGTAGCCATCTACAGAAAGCTTTTTTATTACTTTTAAAGTCAACTGCGATAGGGTGTCTATACCTTTGATTGTCATTGAGTTGGTCGCAAATCAGCTGTTTTTCGCTCAGAAGTCATGCGATCCTTATCGTTCGACATCGAGGGTCAGGCGTTTAATTTCAATTTATCATTTTTATAGCAATTGACATTTTTAGAACTGCAGTTAAAAATATTCTATTAATTCAATTTTGCTTGAAAATCCTCGAAATTCAGTTCCTTTGCACTTTCTTTATTAACATGTTTTTCTTTTCTCCCTTTCATGCTAACTAAAGAAGAAAAATTGGACAATAAGAAAAATGAATCAGTGGAGCGTAGGAAAGAAGAAAAACTTAAAATGAAAGCTGATAAAGAAGCCCGAAAGGTAAATACGAGTACTATTGTAAATACGAGTACCGAAAAACTGTTTTTGTTTTTTCCTTAATTATTTTTCGCTAAGGAGGAAAAACGTCTCGCCAAAGAAGAGGAACGTATAGCTAAAATAATGGCCAAAGAGGAGAAGAAAAAGTGTAAAAAAGAAGCCAAGGAACTGCTGCTGGCACACGATGGCAATTGCAAAAAATAGAATTAAGTTAAGGTTTATTTGGACAGGACAAAAGGAAACCGCAAATCAGTTTCAGACAAACGAACACGCTTTTTCGTGATATTAAAGAACACCTTTTGTAAATAATCGTATGTCTGATTGAAGTTAAACATGATTTCCCGAACAGTTTAGAGCTAACCAATAGTAATAAGGTCGGTGCAGCTTAAGCACACCCGAAACTATTAGTTAGCTCTAAATATCACTTAGGCAGGCTTACTCTTAGCTTAGTCAGACATGCTAAAAATAACAGTTAAAAATATACAGAAATTGGAGAACAAATATTATCACAAACTAAATGCATATATTATACCCCCCAAACCTCCTGAGTTTTGAATGTTACAAGAATATAATAACGTTAGATTTGACAAGTTTAAAGAAACAACGATTTTTTTATTTATTTTTTATATAATTGATGGTTTCTTTCATTGACAGCTGTTGTTTTTTTTAATTAACTCATTTTCTATGTGTTTATACATATTTGTTTTTTGTAACTTTATTTTGAAATAAATATTCGTAAATAGAATAAAACACTTTTCTTAGCATATATTTCTTAAATGTCAAGTTTTTTTTGAAATGTTTAAATTAACTTCTTTTTTCGTAGTACTTTTTGACATTCCACCTTTAATTCTCTTAAATGAAACAATGGTTTTGACAATTTTTTGATTTTGAAAATAATACCAATAAAATAATCCTGTTTTAAATCATGACAATTATTTGGAAAACAATGACAGAAATCATTTTTGATAAAACTTTTTGAAAGAAAAACTGTTATAAAGCCAAGTTTTCAAAACTAATCACCAAACAAACACAGTCACACCTACAAATCTCCCACTTACAACCACAGCCACACACACACACACAAGACACACAGAATGGAGTGCCAAACGAATTTTAGTTTCAAACTATTTTTAGTTGAAAAATCACCAACTTTTTGCACAACTCTTGTAGAAGAGAGTTTATGACAAAAAGACTTAACTGTTTTTGTCACCTTTTCACTTTAAGTGTAATTTGTTTTTTGTTTCTTATTTCATATAGCATTCTTTTTTATAAAATTCTAAATTCTGTAATAAAGTTCCACTAAGAAAAGGTTGTTTTAATATTAAATAAGCAAATAATTAATTAATTTATAATAATGATAAAAAAAAGCCACAAACCAGTTAAAACACAATTAAATGCAAACTAAAGAAGTTTAGAAAACTTTTAGAATTTGACTAACGTTAATTATTTATAAATTTAAAAAATATATATGTATAATACATCTATATATATACCTAGAGAAACATATGGTTTTTTAACAATTTAAATTATAATTTATTTTAAAGACAACCGAGAAAAAAACTCTCCCTTGAATAGATTTTTAATAACTACAAAATCTTGTTTGTGTTTGAAAATTGTTATATTGGTTTTTTACGATTAGAATTTTAAAACAATTAATTAAATATTAAATAAAGAGAAAACCAAACACAAAAGGAAATTATATTCTAAAGTAGTTTTCATATTTAATCGGGTTAAAAAAATCATGACATGGCATTTTAAAATATTAAAAGCAAAAACAGACATCTTTCATTATCCATTATTGAAGCAAGTAAAAGATGTTCACAAACATTTCTCAAATTATGTTAAAACAAATGAAAAGCAATGTTTTTTTCTAATAATAAAATAAATTGACTATAAGAGAAATTTGTGAATTATTGAATGAATGAAATATACTTACATACACCCATGTATTAAGGATATAATAACATAAATAATAAAGAGCAAAACATGTTATTTAGTTACAAAGAAATATATGTTCGTGGAGTTCATTTTTTTAATTGGAAAATAACAGGTAAGAAATAATGCAGTAAAGTGGGAAAGAAAAAAATAATATATTTCCCTGCTATGTCCACTAATCATAGCTTAAGAATTAATAAAGGTGAAAAGTATTTGGTCTGAGAAATAAATGACATTATTATTATTATTATTGCAAATAAATTCAGAAATATAAATGCACTCGGATTTCCGGCTTGACATCAAGTTATATGAAGGCATTTTTGCTTGGGTTCGCTTCGCTAGACTCTAAAACAATTGCGGTTTTGTCAACGGCTAATGCCGACGTCATCGTACCACATATGTTTGTATCTGTTGTTTTGATATTCAGTCAGAGTTTATTTTGGTTTGAGACTATATGTTTCAGTTACATTCTGTCGAATGCAAAATGTAATAGAAACAAATACAAAACAAGTAAAAACGGATTAAGTTCGGCCGTGCCGAATCTTATATACCCTCCATCATGGATCGCAGAGGAATGTTTTCGGATACAAATAACCTCATTCACCAAATTTCAGGCCAATTCGTTGAAATTTGAGGTTTTTGTAAAGTTACGAAGTCAAATCAAACATGGACCTATGACTACGGTTGCTCGTGTGAAGGATTCCGGGTATAAAAAAACCCTAGTTATCAGTTTTCAGCTTGATCAGATAAAAGTTGTGGTCGGTGTGGCGTAAAAAAGTCAAATCGGAGAGATGCTATATATATGGGGGCTATATCAAAAAATTTACCGATATTGCCTATTTTCAATCCCAACATACCTGCCGATATAATAAGTATACATACAAAATTTCAGCCATCTAGCTCAAGTATTATAGACTGTAGCGTGATTACATAATACGGACGGACGGATGGACGGACATGGCTAAATCATCTTAGATTTTTACGACGATTAATAATAGGGTTTTCCAACAAGAGGTGTTATTTTGGTATTCAAAGAAACATGCCATTTTTTGAGATAAATGATCGGATGCTTATTTCATAATAAAGAGGATGGTATGCCGTTAATAATGAAAAACAACATCAACCAAATGGCCACCACGACCACGCTTACAGGACCATATCCTTTTCATGCAATTTTCCATAACCAAATTGCAAAGTGGCTGCCCTATGTCCTCGATAGCCTCACGAATTCTATCTTTGAGGTCTTGCATCGACGCTGGGCTGTTGGCGTAGACCTTATCTTTCACGTGGCCCCAAAGGAAGATGTCGCAAGGTGTTAAATCACAAGATCTCGGTGGCAAATTGTTTCGAGAGATAACACGGTCCGGAAATTTTTCCCGTAACAGAGCAATGGTTTCGTTGCTTGTGTGGCACGTAGCGCCGTCTTGTTGAAAGTACACGTTGTCCAGATCAATACCATCCAACTCCGACCATAAAAAAATCATTAATAATCTCTCGATAGCGCAATCCATTCACCGTAACTGTTGATCCAACCTCATTTTCGAAAAAATAAGGTCCAATGACCCCGCCGGACCATAAACCGCACCAAACAGTCACACGTTGAGGATGGAGAGGCTTCTCAACAATAACTCTTGGGTTTTCCGAGCCCCAGATGCGACAATTTTGCTTGTTGACGTAGCCACCGAGGTGGAAATGGACCTCATCAGTCAAGATGATTTTGTATCGTTCATATCGTTTTTTGATCGTTTTGTATCGTTCGATGATCGTGTATCGTTCCATTTTTAGTAATGGCGTAGTTTCTACTTTTCAAATGTCAAAGAATAAAAGCTGTCAAAAATGACAGCTGCCGAAATACCGGGTGGTTCAAAATAACTTGTTGGAAAACCCGTATATATAATTTATGGAGCGCACAACAGGTCGAACAATGGCTTAATGGGGTCTCAGATCAATATTTAGTCGTGTTACAAACGGAGTGACAAAATGAATATACCCCCAATCCTATAAAAATGGTAGCGAGTTTCAATTGCTTAAGTGAACTAATATGACCCATCTTCGCACTTAGGCTGAATTAGACAAAAATATTACCACGTACAAAATTTGAAGAGTAAACTATTATCCTCCACTAAGTGAAATTAAAAAAATTGTAATAACAAACAAAAATAAATATTATGTGAGATAATAGGGTCGCACGGGGCATTCACATGGGGGGCTATATGAAAACATAGAACTATGACGACCTTTTTTTGTGTGAATGGTTCGGGTACAAATATACTCATATATTATATTACCAAATTACCAATATTACCAAATTTTAGCCCAATTCCGTGAAATTTGTGGTATAGCAGTTTTTTTTTAATTTTTTTGACGATATGTGACTATATCTAAATCTGAACTGATTATGCCCAAATTCACCAGTGTTCGTTCTTATATTAAGAAACTTCTTCTTCTGCCAAATTCTGTAATGGTCGGAAGTGAAGAAAAACTTCTACAGCGCTTTGATACCAAATCGGGGGGAACATATGAACTTTTTATTTTGAAAGTGGCGTAAACGCCATTCTGTTTTTGAGACAAGAGTAGTATCGTTAAAAGGCTATGGAATAATAGATATATATTATTTACATACAGTTCATCTCAAGACTTCAAAGTTTCAATATTAAAACAGAATGGTGTTTACACCACTTTCAAAATAACAGTTCATATATATGGGGGATATATCTAAATCTTAACCGATTTTCCCCGAATTTAGCAATGTTTATTCACGTAATAGGAAACACTTTTATGTCGAATTTCGTACGGATCGGACTTAAAATACAGTTTCTACCTCGCTTACAACAGATTTTTCTGCTGAAATTATGCCAAATCGGAGGTATATATACGAGTACAGAGGATCTATATCCATATCTGAGCAGATTTTAACCAATTTGTATACGGATCGTCTTTGTACGTTGATTACAAGAAAACATGCTTTGATTAAAAGAAAACATACACAGGCAGACAAAAGATCCCTACAGTGTATTTGCTATTGAAAAACTGCATACAGTTTGATTTTACAGCAGACATACATATTGTTGTAATAGCAGACAATATACTACAAACAATTCAGCTGGCCGATTTTGTTATTTGGTCAGCTGAATTGTTTGTAGTAATACAGGGTTTTCAAACAAGAGGTGTTATTTTTAATCACCCGGTATTTCGGTAGCTGTCACTTTTGAAGCTTTTATTCTATGACATTTGACAAGTAGAAACTACGCCATTACTAAAAATGGAACGATACACGATTCAACAACGCATTGAAATTATTAAATTTCACTACAAAATGGTGCAAATCTTGCAGTCACAAACGTCATTACACCGTATCTTGCATAGACTTGGGTCTTAAGGCTTATAAATAACTCAAGCCAACAACGTCGTGTCTTTGCTGATTGGGTCCTTGGAATGCATGAAAATGACCCGGAATTCCATCGAAATCATATTGACTGATGATGCCCATTTCCACCTCGGTGGCTACGTCAACAAGCTAAATTGTCGCATCTGGGGCCCGGAAAACCCAAGAGTTATTGTTGAGAAGCCTCTCCATCCTCAACGTGTGACTGTTTGGTGCGGTTTATGGTCCGGCGGGGTCATTGGACCTTATTTTTTCGAAAATGAGGTTGGATCAACAGTTACGGTGAATGGATTGCGCTATCGTGAAATGATTAATGATTTTTTATGGTCGGAGTTGGATGGTACTGATCTGGACAACGTTTACTTTCAACAAGACGGCGCTACGAGCCACACAAGCAACGAAATCATTGCTCTGTTTCGGGAAAAGTTTCCGGACCATGTTATCTCTCGAAGAGGTGATCACAATTGGCCACCGAGATCTTGTGATTTAACACCTTACGACTTCTTGTATCGTGTATCGTTCCATTTTTAGTAATGGCGTAGTTTCTACTTTTCAAATGTCAAAGAATAAAAGCTTCAAAAATGACAGCTGCCGAAATACCGGGTGTTTCAAAATAACACCTCTTGTTGGAAAACCCGTATATATAATTTATGGAGCGCACAACAGGTCGAACAACTGGCTTAAGTACCTTCCTCTTTATTATGAAATAAACATCCGATCATTTTTCTCAAAAAATTGCATTTTTGTTTGAATACCAAAATAACACCTCTTGTTGGAAAACTCCTTTATTTAAATTAATAAATTTTTTACCTAATAATAAATAATATTTTAATAATTTAAAATATGCAATAATTTGTAATTGGCATATGTTGTATGTTAATCCCAATGATAATATTTTACCCAAGCTGTGGAGAATTATATATTTTATTTTTCAAAACTCTATCCGATTTTTTGTGGTATGTACAATGTTCAGTTGCTATTTCAGCAAGCATCTTTGCTATTAGCTAATAGAAAACATTTCTGCTAAAATAACAGATTTAGTTTTTTAAAATAACAGGGAAAAAGTCTGCAAAAACACGAAACAATCCAAAGACAAAAACCTACTGTAACAACAATTTGTTTTGTTGTTGTTGCTAACTTATTTCTTTGAGTGTACGTTTTATTTTATTAAAAAAATTCCATTCAATTTCAAAAATTGAAAAAAAAATTAACTTCTCTAACGAAAATATTTAGTTTTTTCATCTTTTTTATTCAAAATAATTTAAGCATAAATTTACTGATTCGTTAGATTAGGTTTGATAAGAAATAAAACTTAAAAATACATTAAAATAAAAAAAAATTGTTTTTTTTTTTTGTTTTAAATTACACTGATCACAATTAATTAGCACCATATGATTTAAGACAAAGTTCCAAATCAGTTACATATTTGTGAGACAATTCACCGCCGCATCCATAACCACCCAATTTGTGAATGGCCGCATAATCCCAGCAGTTGATGGCACCGTCTTTATTGCAGTCCTGACCATATTTAACCATATAATTTTGAATGGTGTTGGCAGCACAGTAGGGATCATTTACACAATTGGCATAGGCTATAAGGGTAAAAGAGAATTAAAATAAAGAACACATAATGTTTAAAAGGCATCCAACTTACCAGTTTCCGATTCCACAGCTTCATTATTAATAGTGAGTTTGCCACCATCTGCCCAGTAGGCCCAAGTGATGCGGAACAGACCACAGACTCCACCCTGACAGAAGTGGGTTTGATTACATCCCGACGAAGCCTCACAAATGCAGCCCAGACAAATGTCAGTCACAGGTTTCTCTAGAAGAGCAAGAATTCAATGACGTTAGATTCAAATTGTATATTGGAGATAATACAACGAAATAATAGCTTTAATTAATAATTAACTAATAAACAACACATATTGAGTGTGTATGTATGTGTGTAGACAGTTGCAGTTGCATAATAAACAACAAAACAAAACGACTAAGTACGAGTAAGTTCATAATCTAAACATCATTAATTTGTTTAAGATCTTTGGAATTTTTTATGGCCGCTTATCACATTAATACTGAGAATTATGAGGGAACGGGCAAACGAGCGATCGCTAGAGTACCTTGTGAAATGTTATCAGCGCCAGTGACCCAAATTCTATTTGCGTTCTTATTGATTCCTCCATTCAATGGAGGCAACTAATTAAAATATTCTGAAAGCTTTCAATTTGTTTGTTTGTTTTGTATTAGCAAAAAAATCCGGTTTTTTCATTTCTTATAATCCGTTTAAAAATTCCCCGGCGCTTAATCATGCTAACAAATTTCTACCAACACGCTTTCATGGTGACCTATCTGGCTAGCACTTTGTTGAAGCTGGAATTATAAAAATCTCATTTATATTGGATTAAGAAATTCGAGAAATTGTAAAACTAATTCCAAAAATCCTTACATCGTTAATTTAATCAGCAGAACGCGGTTAAAGAGCAAAAATTGTCGTCATTATGCATATTATTAAAAATATTATTTTTAAAAAAGCTACTTAAATTTTTATGGTACACTTTTTGGTTCCCTACTGTCTCCTAATATCAATAGTTTTTAATTCAGTTAAAAGATTATTTTCCGAAGATGTGCAGAAACGTATATTTACTAAATACAGATTAACTATAATTTCCTAACAAATTATTATAAAACCATTGTTCAGATTTTTGTGGTACACTTTTGGAGAACTTAAAGTCCACAAATTGTCAAGTAATCTATATTATTGGTAAGGTAATTTTCGAAAAATGTGCACAAATGTTCGTTGTATATATTTTAGTCATTTACACTAACAAAACAAGAACATTTAAAAAGGTTTTTAAATTAAGAATAGTCAAATATTTAGTTTGATTCTCCATAGTTGTGAAGCGAGCGTGAGAACATGACCAATGCCAATTTTTATGAAATTCGGACTTCAAATAATTGATTTTTATGCTACAATTTTAATCAATTACAATTTTACATCAATAATAAAATGTGTATCCACAAAAAATCGTTTTTCACAGAAGTGCAGTTCTGGATTTTATTGATTTATATATTTTGTTTTATATAAATATAAAATAAAAATTCCTAATTAAATCCTAAAAAGAAACAATAATATATACATGAAAGCTAGAAACTAAATTTAAATATCTTAAAATATATATCCCGAACTCATTAAAATTTAAAATGTTTGTATTAATAAAAAAACAACAATAAATTCAAATAAATCTAATTTCCAGAGATTTTTTGGCAACTTGCTACTTTTGTGGTACACCTTTGAAGACTTTATTGTTCTTAAATGATCATAGAATTTATTTCATATTAAAGCTCTTCCTTTAATAACGTGCAAAAACATATTTTAATTGAATTAATGGAATTTCCAGAGTTTTTTGTAACTTGCATCTTTTGTGGTACATCTTGAAGACTTTGTTGTTCTTTAATGATAATAGAATTTATTTCAACTTAAAGCTATTCCTTTAAAGACGTGCATAAACATACTTTAAATGAACTTTGTTTAGGTATAATATCCAAACAAGTTAATTTTCTAGTTATAATAAAATCACTAAACTGACTTTTGTGGTACACCTTGCGGCACTTTAAAGTTTTCAAATTTTATAAAATTGTTATCAGTCGTAGTCTTTGTTTTGTAAAGATATGCAGAATCATATTTTATCTGCTATTGAAAATGGCGATGGTGTTTTTTTTTTGAAGATTAATTTATGAGAAGAAATTAACTGACAAAAATTATCCAAATATCTGTATTATCTGTTTACTTGCGTTATTATTTTATTTAAATGTACATTTTTCACAATGAAATTTCAACATTTCGTGTCGTTTATTGTCTTCAAATAAAATTTCTTCATTTAATGGCAATTAACGTTCTTTTCAATTAAATTTTTATTAGGCTATATTTTTAAATCCAGAATTGTATGAATAATATATACAACAACAAGTTTTTATATTATTGCTATGGCTAAACACTGTGCGACACAACTTAACGGTTTTATTTTTTGACTTCATAGAATTTGCATAATAAAAAATTTCAAGATTTTTTCAATAAATCACAGCCAAAGCTATTTAAAGCTCCTCAATAACATCACTACTATAGAGAGGACAATTCCTCGTTTTAATTAATAATTTAAAAATATCAATTACACTTCCTGTCAACTTGAAAACGTTTTTTGCATTTAAATTAATAAGCATCTCACATGCGGATGCTGGACTTTCGGCAAGAACTCTGTCAGTCAGCACACAATGTTTTTCACGATAAGTTGTTTAAAAAAAACTACCCACAGCTAAGATCACTTCAAAACTTGGTTTGTTCATGTCTGAACGCCCCTGAACCTTAAAATATGAAAAAATTCGTCTTGTCTACCGGCTGTCGCTGGAATAGTTAAGCCACCATGCGCTGTGAATCTTCTGTGGCCAAGAGCGTGAATCGACAACAACAAGTTTTGCAACTTTTTCAAAACCAGACACTAGCACATCCGTTCGTAGCCACTTAACTGTATTCTGGCGGTGCATTCTCTCTTGTATACGAGTACGAGTATATTCCCATTCAAGTGAATGAATAAGAAATCCAATTCATTTATTGGCAAGAAACTTAAGCGGTCTACTCAAGCTGTATGCACATGCGGCGATTGAATTGCTCCAATGCAATTCCAATAGGCACTTAACGCTTTGTAGACCTCCATGAAGGCCAAGGTAATTTTAACTGCATACGGAGAATCTTAAAAAGCGGTTCACAGTAAATATGTTGGCAATTTTTTGTGGTATTTATTCAAATTGTGACTATCCAGACTGTATGGCGATTTCGAAGAGGTTATAAATGATATTATATAAAACTACCGAATCCATTTTTAAATGTCTATGCCTTTAAAATATCTCTGAAATAGTTTTGGGTGTAGCTTAAATTCATATTTGTTGTTACAGCAGATTTTCTGTTAATAAATCAAAATACGTTAAATCCACTTTTAAAAGCAAAATTTTCGAAATAAAAATTTAATAAATATTTGTTGTTTCCCCATAACTTTTTAAAATCTCTTTTGGCTGTGAAGTAAAGTTATGTCTGCTGTACGGCAGATTTTCTTATAATAAAAAATACGTCAAATACATTTGTTATAAGTATGCAGAAAGTTAATCAATATTTTGTGTTTCTGTCTATCGCTTTACAATTTTTCTTCAAAAGTTTGGATTTGATGTAAAGTTGTAGCTATTGTTATGGAAGATTTTCGGTAAACCATTTTCTTTGTTTCCATCTATCCCTTTAGAATCTCTCTTAAAATGTTTTGGATGCGACATAACGCCTGACCCACGATGTCGAACGTTAACGTTCGCGTGACTACTATGCGAAAAACGGCTGATTTGTGACCTAGAAAAAAGCATCAGAACGAAAAGGCGAATGAAAACATACTGCCTGATGCCTGTTAGTTGGTCGCATATCAGCTGTTTTTCGCATACGTAGAAGCCATGTGAACGTTAACGTTCAAGCTCGTTCAAGCTCGTTCAAGCTCGAGGTCTGGTCTCTGCTTTCTTCTTCCGAAAGTTGTTTGTTTAACTCTTCTTCTATTAATGTTTTTTCTTCATAATGTGTTTTCAATATTTCATGTTTGTGCTTTATTACTATCTTTAGTACTTTGGTTTGAAAATTTTCTATGTGTTTTAATAATGTTTTTTGTAGTGGCAAACCTGATTCTTTTCTATTGTTTTCCAAAATGTTGTATACATCTACCATATCGTTCTTAGTAAAATTTGGTATTATTCCTGAATTTCGACACCTGATTAACAATTTTATTGATGAGTGAATCTTTTCTATTTTCACTCTCAAATTTTTATGTTTATTTATGTCTCGCTTTAATAATTCATTCTTTTGTTTAAGTTTATTGTAGATCATTTTTTCTGTTTTTATTTCGGCGTGCTCTCTGTTTTATTAATTAATATTTTTGGTTTTATTCGACCTTTTTGTTGTAAATTATTCGATTAAAAGATTGTTTAAGCTCGAGTCCAGACCTCGAGCTTGAATAAAACCAAAAACCAAAAAAGGTCGAATAAAACCAAAAATATTAATTAATTTTGAAAAAAAGTTAAGAAATTTTTTTATTTTTTATCTGTCTCTTTAAATATCTCTCTTAAAATGTTTAGAATAGTCTTAAAGTTGTATCTGTTGTTAGAGCAAATTTTCTAAATTTTGCTCAATTAAAAAAACGCTATAAATATGTTTCTTTCTATCTATCGATTTAAAATCTCCTAAAATGTTTGGAATAGGCTTAAAGACGTATCTGTCGTTGCAGTAGATTTTCTGCTGATAATTAAAAATTAGTTTAATCCATTTCTTAAAAACAAAATTTGAAACAGTTAATAAATATTTTTTTGTTTTTCCATAAACCTTTACAATCACTTAGAAAAAGAGTGGGTGTAGCTTAAAGTCTTTTCTGTTGTTAGTTACAGCAGATTTTATGTTGATAAAAAAGGCTGTAAATCCAAATAATTTATCTGCAATGTTTTCGCGTAGAAAAATTGTTCCCTAGATCATGAAATAGTTATATTAAAACACAATAAAGATTACGAGTATTGTAGAATCTTTAATGATCTCAAATTGTAATAAAATTTAACTTCAATGTTTGCATGCAGAAAAATTGTTTTCTAGAGCATTAAATTGTTATATTAAACAATTTGGTGCAATAGTGATACCTTTTTAGGACCTTTAATGACCTCAAATTGCAATGAAATATAAATTATTTCGCAAATTTATTATTTATTCAAATTTGTGCAGAATTCTCTTGTTATCTTAAAAATTATAAATTTTTGTGTTTTTAGGGTATATGTAGATCTGCTGCATTCCATAGTCTATAAAAATATTTAACTATTAAACTTCTAAAATTATCATAAACAATAGGATTGGAGTAATTACTCCAATACAATTAGAATAAATGCAATATTAATACGATCTACTGCAGCAAAAAAATAACATTGTTTCCTGTCGAATTGTGTGTGCAAAATGTCGTTCATTTTTGAATAGCAAGCAAGCTGCTAAAAAGTTTGTATTTTTTAATTAAAACAAAGAAATTAAAAAAAAAAACATTTATCAGCGGATATGTTTTTGTCGGATTTAGAACGACATATTGATCAGAGCTTTGGAGACGTTGGAATCGAAGTGTGGACTCGAGCAAATTTTTTCGACTTCAAACTCAGGCTGAGTACTTTAAAAAATATAGCCAAATTTCTACCATCCTGTAAAATTTCAAAATCCTCTCCTAGGTCCAGTACTAAAGCAATTGGCAAAATTCTAGAAAAAGTTGTAGGTTTATCAATTTCAAAATTTAGGACAGTTTTATAATCGAATCGAATCGTAATCAAATTTGTCCAGATTCAATTTTTCCTAGCAACTTCCAAAGTTTGTAGGAGAGAGAGGCAGGGAGCTCTTTCCGCCTGCCTCTTAAACTATATTTCCACTATGAGATAATCTTCTACGTCGACTATTTTCATCAGTTGACAACGACGGATTCGTTCGGCATCTCATTTTAATACAAGTAGGTAATACGATTAACGTTGCCAATTGAAGATAATCTACTAGATTTCAAAGTATCTCTAGTGGAATCGTAGTGTTAAAAAGCAAAATTTACTAAAATGTTGTAGAAGAAGAATATTTGACAGTATATTTTAAAAAGTCGTCTCCGGAGTCGAGCTAGTTTTGGCTCGACTTATCAGCTCTGATCATGATCAATTTTTTTCAACGCTTATTTTGTCCTTAGTAGGCAAGAGTTTTTAACATATCTAACAAATTTTGGTTAGTAACCAAATCTAAACAAATGGGGAATTCGAAGTGGAAGACATCGGAATACACGCTCCAGTCTGAAGAACGAAAAAAGGAAGCCATGAAGAATTATTTCTCTCAAAGCAGTCGACCCAGCTTCTCACAAATATAAATATAAGTACGAAAACGATTTTTTTTACAAAAAAATTAAAACTTTATCAAATGAATCAGACCCAATTCGGGTGTTCTCCGCATATCGATTTAAGTTTGCTACTTAATATTGCTAAAAATTTTACAATTATCAAAATCTATTATATTAAATCATTTCAGTCATTTGCTGATAACCCTTTCCATTAATTTTTCCATAGGAAACAATTTTAATTAATAAAATTGACTTTTAGATTACTCTGAAAGATAATTATCTAACAATTTAAGTTTAAGCTAAAGTCATGCAACATATAGGAAAGAACAACAACAAAAAACACAAGTAAACTAAAAATAAACAATGAACAATCAACAATAAACAATAAACTCCATGTGTCATAGCCGTAAAAGGGGATTTTCCATATTTTCAATAAAAAAAAACCGCAAAAACATACTCATATACATATTTCCCCAAAATCATTGATATTGAATATGTTAATTTGTTAATTCATTAATACATTAATCGCTAAACAACAACAACATCTTTTTCAAAGAAAAAGGTTAAAGAACTTTGGCATCAACGCCGTCGTCAACTCTACTAGAGAACATTAATTTTTTTTCTATTGACGGGTGTGGGTTGTATTGCAGATTCGGCTCTCGATTTTATTAATCACGCATTGAAAACAAATTTCAATTAAATTCAAATCATACGAAAAAAAAGAAACAACAGAAAACAAATCCCCCAAAAATAGGTCATTATTTTTTATTTAAGTAATTGTTAAGCTGATTATGTCGAAGCAAAAACTTATTATTTTTTTGTTATTTAATACTTTTAATAAGAGTTTCACACTCCTACGTGTTTGTTTACTTTCATAAATATATTTTTAGTATTGTGATCGAAAAGCCATTTATTTACTCGTATATGCAAACAATTTTCTGATTTTACGAACAAAAATAAAAATGGGGAGGACACAAATATATGAGTTTTGTAAATTATGTACTTGGTATGTACGACACGTACAAGAGGAATATATCATTGTAAAAAAACAAAACAAGAAACCAATAATGTTAATGACAAAAGAGATCGGGATTTAAGAATAAATTTCATTGGAATTAAAAAAGAAATATTTTGACACAAAAAAGAGAATACGAAAAATGTGTCGCCTCATCTCATTTAGTATTCCTTTCACTTATTGATTTTTTTTAAATTATGCATTTTTGATCTCTTTAGAATGTCAAAGACTATTGTAAGCCCAGATGATGTATGTTATGATGACGATATGTATGTTATGAGGGTTATTTACCTTTCAAACACTAACAGCATTTTGTTGTTGTTGGCAATTACGAAAATACATCTAAAACCTCTTTATACTAGTATTAATGCCTCTTCAGGTACTACTAACTTTTCAGCAGAGTGTTTGCTATTAAAAAACTACAAACATTTTGCTATTACAGCAGAAATTTTGCTACTGCAACAGAAAAATACTACAAACCATTGAGCAGACCATGTTTGTTATTTAGGGCAGACTCTATTCTGGGTGCACTCAAAGAAACATATTAGTAGACAAAGCAAACAAGTCATCTAAAAACACAGTTTTTCTACTGAAAAAGAAAATCAGAAAATGTCTGAGGAAACAGGAAATTTTAGTTCGTCTTCCAAACATAAAAAATTCGATAGGTAGTTCTTAAATATTTTAAATGTTCATAAGCAAAAAATATATAGATTTTAATTAAAAAACGGCTGAAATAGTGTTGAATCTATTTATTTATTTTTAATTTTTAAAGATAGGCAAAATAATAACTTTTGATCTGTGGTTTTCAGACGTAACAGCACAACTTAAAAATAATTAAAATGTCCAGGAGAGGCAAAATACTTTTTCTCTCGCATTTGATACTAAAAAAACCGCTTTGAGTTACTATTATAAATTCCCAACAACAAGGGGAAAACAAATTATTACTCTTCGTTCGGCTAATTGGTTATTTAAAAAAAGATAGTGTGTGGCCATTTTTATTTGTTTCAGTGATTTTTATTTATTTACATTCCAATATTTCGACCAGGTTGTCATCACTGAAACAAATAAAAATTTAATATTTAAATGGCCAATTAGCCAAACGAAAATTAATAAAATTTTTTTTTGTAATTTAAACTTATTTTTTGGGTGAACAAAATCTCCATTGTATTATTTCCTTTTGGCATCGAAATCTATTCCCTTTATGAGTTAATTTTCAAAATACAGTTTTGAACATTTCTCATTACAAATAACAAAAAGTTGCTCATTTCTCAAACATTTCCCTAATTGTCCACCAAAGCTATCCGAACATCTGCTCAGGCTTTTCAAGTAATTTACTATTTGTTTTTTTCTCATAGAAATTATGAACAACAGATAATAGAATTTTGTAATTTCTACCCGCGCCTGGAAACATTACACGTCGCCCCACAGAATGTGAGGGAGTATAAATTGTTTAATAAAGCCATGTGGGATTTAAAATTCGAACATGAGATACAAACTCAGTGATTATTTAGCTTAATGTATTGGCACATCCGCTATGCAATCACCGGTTAATTTGCACTGAATTGTTAATAAACCTACAATCCAGCCCATTGCGGTCATTGGGAATAACGTTTTTATAAAAAACAAAAGATATTCATTTGAATAAGACACGAAACAAGTTTGTTTTCATGATTAACTTATAAAAATGTACAAATTGTTTTAAAACAACAATACTCGTAAAATAAATAAAATGAAACACAAAGCCACACAAAGACACACAAAACTAGCAAAAAAAATGATATTTCACATATTAGTTGTCAAAACAAAAATAAACGGATTTAATCATAAATGCGCACGCAAAGAACAAATGTGGATTGCCGGACTGGAAAGGCCTTAAGAAATTCTTAGAACATATCAAAACTGGATTTGTATCTCTGTTGTTTTATCGAACATTCACAAGAAATCTTTGCCTTTCGTCAAAATTAATCATCAAAGTATAAATAGTATTTCGTACATATTTTGTAGTTTTTTTTTGTTTTTTCTTAACACATAAATAAATACATACCCTGAGCAATGGTCATTGCAAACATAGCCAAACACAAAACACCGGCCACAGTCCGGGCATAGAAATCTTTGTTAGACATGTCGTTTGTTTTATTTTAAATAGTATACGTATATATTATTTAATATTTGTAAATCACTTCCAACTTTAAAAAACGACAACACTCTTCTGGCGAGAACTTTTTTTTTCAGACACACTCTAACGTGATCTTCACCTGTTGATTATTGTTTTAAAACTAAAATACCTTTTTCGCTTTCATAGATTTTTAAATTGTTTGAGTTTGTCTCAAAAAGCTTCATTTAAAGTTTACTTAAGTTAAAGCTTTCCAATGCTTATGTATGTACGCGCGTATTATTTTGCGTCACGAAACAAAAGACTTAAACAACAAACTTTACTAGTACACCATTTCTAATTGTAAATGAGAATATACAAATTAATATTGAGAAATCAATTTGAAATTTAAAGAAAACAAATTAATATGAAACAATTAAAATTGAAAAATATAATATACTTATATAGGGTGATCCAAGTAGATATACTTTTTTTAATAGCCTTTTTTGACAGATCACGTGTGAGTCGTGTCATGTTATTTTTGTTAAGTATTGTTTGGCATTTCATCATGGAAAGACTTACGCCTGAACAACGTTTATAAATTATTCGGTTTTATTATCAAAATAACCGTTCGCCAATTGCGCTAAGTCCATTTTTTTAAATCCAAAAAACTTTCCAGTTGACCCACGACCTTGACACCCATGAGCAATATTTTAGCTCTCGTTAAGAGCTCTCTTTTTGCCATTAACCGATTCCCGATCCGACGTACGGGAATCATCGGTCCACATTTCTTCAAAAATGATGCCGGTGAGAACGTAACCGTCAATGGCGACTGCCATGATAACCGACTATTTGATGCCTGAAATTGAAGCTTGTGATCTCGGCGACATTTGGTTTCAACAAGAAACCCACACATCGCATCAATCAATGGATTTATTGAGAGAACACTTCGGTGAGCAGATAATTTCACGTTTTGGGCCGGTCGATTGGCCACCAAGAGACGCAGCCGCGGCCAACATTTGATAGACATAATCTTCAAAAAATAAATGCCAAAGAATGTTCTTTCAAATGATAATAAACATTCCCCATTCAATTTGAATTTTCTGCGTTTTTTTCTTTAAAAAAGTAGGGAACCTCGAAATGGATCACCCATTATATGTTCCCATTGTGAATTAACGGGAAGAAGAAGAACAAAAATGGAAAATTATTTTAATATTTTCAAAAAGAGTGTAAAAAATTGAACATAGAACAGTAAATTTATGTTTTATAAATACATTTTACGAATTGTTTGTCTGATTCGCACTGTTCTTTCTTTGCAACTCATGACACCATTGCCACTTACTGCTTACGCGCCAGTTAGTGGAAGTCAGTTGTTTTCGTTGCAAAGTGCTAAACTAAAATCGCTAGCTTGTAACGAAAACAAGCCTACGATACAGGGTTGCCAGAACTGGGGTTTTGACCCCAATACTGGGGTTTAGTCAATGCAATTTGGGATAAAAAAATATAATTTGGGGGTGGGGTTTTTGTTAGGGGATTATTGTAAATTTTGTTGGGGTTTCTTGGGGTTTATTTTATGCAATATAAAGATTTCCTTTATCTTGTATGATATTAATCCAAAAATGAGCTCGAGGTCTATCTATTATGGTTTTTTATGTGTTTCTTTTTTATATTCATTCAATATTTCGTCTTTCATGGAAAGACATCATCAGGATCAGAAAATATAACTGCGAAAAACCTTAAAATTATCCGTAGAAAATTAGTATGGACTCCCTTCGTTGTTGTCTGTCGTCATACGCATGACAACACGAAACACTTTCATTTTTTAAACCATTTAAATTGCCATCAAATGAAAATCTGAAAAATTAATTATAATTTTTATATTCTGACCTCCTGTCACCACAAAAAGATACGTGAAGCGGTTAAGAAGATATGACAATGTTAACAAATGGTATTTTAGAAAAAATCCTGAGATCTGTGCCATAAAAACTACAACAAATTTCTAAAAACTAAAAACGCAAAAAAATCGTCCATAGTAGAGAAATGTTTAAAGTTTATTAAAATCAAAAGAGTAATTTTTAAAATGTTTGGTTTTGAATTAATTTCGAGTTTTTTATATGTTTGACTTGTTTGCAACGAAATAAGTTTTATGTGGGGTTAAGTTGGGGATTTTCTTGTGATTATTTGGGGACAACAGCAATTTTTTTCTGGCATCCCTGCTACGATACCCAGATGCCTAATTCCCGCATCCGTTCGTATCGTAGTCTGAAATTTCGACGGAATAAAACGAGTAATTTGCAATCTAAATTTCAACTTGTTTTTACATAAATATGTTATAAATCCATCTTTGAAATGATATGCTGAAATTTCATTAACATATCTACATATATGTTAGAGTTATTAGATCTCACGTAATAGAATTACGATAAGAAACGGATGCGGGAATTAGGCTCCAGATTTCAAGTGCAGTCGATAATCTTGCTGAGGACTCCAGGAAGCCATCGTTTCTGCACGTCATTGCTATCAACAGTCTCATCTCACATATCTTCACACTATATGCTAATAGAAGATCTTGTCACTTTCAGCTGATACGACCTTATTTTTTTACATCTTCCAGACATCTTCACATTTGAAATGTCTCCTTCCCTCGTAACTGACGTGAATCTGGACAGAGTACAACCTGTCGAAATAGGGTTGAAGGGGGGACATAAAGTGTAAAGTTTTAGAGAATTTTTTGAAGATGGTCTCGATATATATTTAATGCAATTTCCCAGTTCACTCAATTCTGTCTGGATCAAAATAGAAAGACTGCAAATTATAAAAAAAAAAGCTAAACAAAAACTATTCACAAATATTACTTTCATATTGTGCTATCAATTGGTCAGTAAAACATCAACAACAACAACATAGAAAAACAACAACATTTCTTGCTCAAATCATAAAAAGAATATCAAATTTTATTTGAAATCATAGTAACACCGGCTTAGATTTTATTGAATGCGGCAATGTCTACGCTTTGTACAAAATCTTCAAAGTCTTGGATTTTTTCTTGCAACAAATCAATGGAAACCTTTTCGTCTTCGATGACGCACATAATTTGCAATTTGTTGATACCGTAGCCAACGGGAACCAATTTGGAGGCACCCCACAACAGACCGTCCATCTCGATGGTACGTACATTGTTTTCCATTTCCTTCATGTCAGTCTCATCGTCCCAAGGTTTGACGTCGAGGAGTACCGATGACTTTGCAATAAGGGCGGGTTTCTTTGACTTCTTAGCGGCATAGGCAGCGACACGTTCCTCACGGATTTTGGCGGCTTCTGCGTCTTCTTCTTCATCATCGGAGCCGAATAGATCGACATCGTCATCGTCATCATCGGCAACGGTGGGTTTGGCACCAGCAACTTGAGGAAGAGCAGAACCACCCCAGCTAGCCTTTTCGGTGGCATCGAAAGAGGCGATGTGTTTGTACCAACGAGCAATATTGGCCAAATCGCTGGAGGGGGCTTTGCCTAAGGCTTCGAACACAGAGAGGTCAGCTTTGCTTGGTTCATAACTAAAAAGAGAAAGCAATTTATGATAAATTAAAGAAATGCATGTCTTCATCACGTTTGTAGGAAATATATTGGTTTTTTTTTGTTAAATGATGTCATCGATCGTCCTCATTTTACATACACATGCTTCACGTCATTCCAGAAACTGAATGTAGTCCCAGTGCAGAGTTTTCCGTTACTTATAATTGACCGATTGATCTAATTTGACGGAAATTAGTTTACTTCTCACTTTGGTTGTCGTTATAACGCCAATACGTCGTATTACCGGCTTATTATTGTAAACAATTTCAACAATCACATTGCAAATTCAGAATAGCCGACGTGGGTCACTATAAACATAACATAACCTCAACCCAACGACGTTTGCTTCCACTTACCCGCTGATGTAGCTGTTGTCGGCCAAGAAATTGTTCAATTCCTTAAGACCTTGTGGGGTTTTAACATCACCGAAAGCCATTTTTATCTGTTTTTTAAATTATTATTAAATACTAATAAACTAATCTGGTCCGTCAGCCGAAGTGCAAAAAACGCTGCTGCTAGCAAAAATTTGACAACCGGAAAGAGCCAACGTTGGTAAGGTCCAAAGCCCCCGTACGTCATTCCATCGGCGTCGCTCAACGTACGACGGCAGGTTGCAAGGAAATACGCAACCAAACTACGTTACTATTACGTTCTCACTGCGGAAAGGTCTAGTCAATTAGTGCTACATCACACGAGGCAATTTTTTTCCAAGCAGGTGTCAAAACCTTTAATCCCAGGTCTTTGACCTTTAATTAAAGTCCCGATAAAAGGTCATTGACCCCGATTATTGGTCACTTGATTCTCCAGTGAGAATTTGCATTTGTACAAGCAGAGATGGAAATGTTACTACTTTATTACTTTTTTCAGTTCCATTCCACTATAAAAGTACACACGTATCGTTTAGTACTATTTTCTATTATCCATTTATTGTTTTATTGCTTTCTAGTACAATTAATCTGAATACAATAGGCGTGTTTTCGTTACACCATAAGTGCTTAATTTGTATGGGGAGCTAAGCACTTTTAAGCACTATTAGTTCCCGATGAAGTTTGGTGCTTGTGTTCCTGTCTTAAGCGTGGTACTATGTTCATTTTTCGCGTTGAAATCCCATATAAAAACAAAGTCGCGAAAAAAACTGCGAAATTTTTTCGTTTGTGGTACTCTGTTTATTTCAACGCGAAAAAGTAACATTTTGCGCCACCACAAATTTAACGCCGTTACAAATTGACGCCGCAACAAATTTAATGCCGCCACCGTAACACTCCCATTTGTTTATATTTATTTTTGTCCGCAAGAAACTCAAATGTTGTAAATATTAGAAATAAATTTTCCTAATAAAGAATAATAAATTAAATTATCTTCCGAAATAAAGAAAAAGAATGTGTGATGATGTGATAGGAAAAATAACTATGTGTATGGAATAAACCAATTGGATTGCAGTACAAAAGCAAACAAAATGTGTAAAACACTGGAAGGACGTGTAACTAAATGTAATAAAGTGGAATTTGTCTTGTAATTAGATATGTACATTTATGTTTGTATGTTTAGAACAATTGTGTGCAAAAGCCAGGAGAAACATTATGGACGGCTAACGCTACTAAAGCAGTAGGACAATTGAGTTGGACAGTGCCTGTGATCTCGATTTGGAATTGGTTGTAAAGAACATACATAGTTAATTCTTGCCAGCCATAGAAGATGGAAGAAGATATTCCGTTTATGGATGGAAGTATAATTTATATATGTCAACAAATATAATGTAAATGCTTAAATATAATAATAAAACATATTTTTCGTTTAATCAAAACATCATTTTATTTATTTATATTCGTACAACAGTAGGAAATTATTTCGTTATTTATAACATTGTACTACCCTGACTTTTCATGTCTCACAAACATCGCCACCGCAAGAACACAAAATTAATAAATTATGTATAACATTAGCACAATGATCTCCAACACTATTTCCTTTCTGACATTTAAATTAACTATTTTCTAAGTCGGCATTATTCCAATTGTTTATTGATTCGAATTTTGTTTTCAAGAATGTTAGCAAAAAGAAAAAATGCATATACACACATACATACATATAAAAGTGACACTTTGACACACACGCTTCCAATTTTTTTTTTTTTTTTTTTCTCCTACTTTTATTTGCAATCTATCATTATAAGATAATAAGCAATTCGTATATTAGATAAATACATTAGTAAATAATTACATATTACTTGAATTCTTAACATGTAGAGGAGAAGTCATTACTTATCCTCATTAAAATAATAATAATACATTTTTAAATATCTATAGACTTATCTAGTTACAGCAAGGTTTGTGAGAGGAAATCGAATTAGGCGCCTCCGACGAAATGATGATTGTAGCAAGGTTAGGGCCAAAGGGTTGGAATGGTTCGATATCCTTTTGGTATATCTTTTGTTGATTTCGTTAATTTCATCTTTGACAGCAAGTATGTGAAAATCTCTATGTAAGGTGTTATTCGTTATGAAGTATGGAGCATTAGCGATGATTCGCAGACATTTCGATTGGAATCTCTGGATAATTTCCACTTTAGTTTTAGCAGCTGATCCCCATAGTTCGGACCCATAAGTCCAAATAGGTTTTATAATGGTTTTATATATTAACAATTTATTATCCACAGATAGTTTGGAATTTCTTCCTAAGAGCCAGTACATGTTAGTTAACTTTAAGCCAAGTTGTTTTCTCTTTGTTATGATGTGTGTTTGCCAGGTGAGTCGTCTATCTAGGTGGATACCAAGGTATTTCACTGTGTTTGATTGAGGAATCTCTTCGTTACCGAGTCTTACCATTGGACATGTTTTTGTTCTTAAGGTAAATGTTACATGAACAGATTTACTTGCATTGGGTTTCATACGCCAAACATTTAGCCATGTATGAAGTTTATTGAGGTGTATTTGGAGGTTCAATGATGCAGTTGTTGAGTTTTCGTGTGTTGACAGTATGACCGTGTCATCAGCAAATGTGGCTATCTCAGTACTCTTATATGTTGGGAGGTCAGAGGTAAAAAGTGTGTATAGCAGGGGTCCCAGGACGCTTCCTTGCGGTACTCCAGACATTACGCAGTGTAATTTTGTTTCTGCTTCTCCAAATTTCACGAAGAAGTATCTTGAATCCAGGTAAGACTTGATCAATTCATAAATTGGGTAAGGTAGTAGTTTTTTTAGTTTGTATAGAAGACCTAGATGCCAAACTTTATCAAAAGCCTGTGTGATATCCAAGAACGTGGCTGAGCAGTATTGTTTTTTTTTTCAAAAGCTGTGCGGATTATTTTCACTGTTCTGTGTACTTGTTCTATGGTGGAGTGGTTTTCTCTAAAACCGAATTGATGGTCGGGTATAAGTTTCTTTGTTTGTAGTATCGGCTTCAATCTGCTTACTATCAATTTTTCAATGACTTTGCTTAACATGGGCAATAAACTTATAGGTCTATAGGACTTGACATCTTCCAGACTTTTTCCTGGCTTTGGAATCATTATTATTTTGGCAACTTTTAGGTTTATAGGAAAATATCCAATTCGAAACATCGCATTTATAATATTTCTAAGGAATTTTATAGCCTTATCAGGGAGCTCTTTGAGCACTTTTGTTGTTATAAGATCAAATCCCGGAGCTTTTTTCTTGTTTGGTAAATTATTTATTAATTTGTTGATTTCATTACATGTAGTTTTCTTCAATGGGAGGTCCATTTGGGCAGGTGAGGATAGAGCTTCGTGAATGTGATTTTCATTGTAGGTAGGTAGGAAGGGTTTGAATACCTCTGACAAATGGTTAGCAAACAGATCCGCCTTCTCCATATCTGTTCTAGCCCATGTACCATCTGTTTTTTTAATAGGCGGTATTCTAATGGTTTGGTTATCTATATTCCTTGTAGCTTTCCAGAGGGAGTACTTTGTGTTGTCTTTAGGCGTCAAATTTGAGAGATATTGGTCAAACAATTCATTATTTTGGATTGCGAGAGATCTTTTAAGTTTCTTTACTGCTTTGTTATACATGGTTTTATCACTGGGATGCCTAGTTCTTTGCCATTTTTTTCGCAGCAAACGCTTTTCTTTTAGTAGTTGTGAGGCGTTATTATTTAATTTGATCTTGCTGTTGTGCCCATTTACTTCTGGTGTAGACTTCCAGGAAGCTTTCTGGATTATTGATGTAAAGTCATGTGTAGCATTTTCTATGTCCTCACAACTCTTAAGGGGAATATTTAGATTTATGTGAGCAGTGCACATTGCTTTGAACAATGCCCAGTTCGTTTTGTGTGTATGCAGCTTAGGAGGAGTATCAGTGTACTTTATTTCAGATTTTAGGTCTACAATGACTGGAGAGTGATCGGATGATAGTTCTAGACATGATTTTATTGAACACAGTTTCTTGTCTAGATTCTTCATAATGCAAAAGTCTATTAAATCTGGGATTTTGTTATGGTCTGAAGGCCAATATGTAGGTTCACCTGTTGAGAGGTGAGTGAGTTGTGCTGCTTTTATTGTTTTAAAAAGTTCTCTACCTCTTGTATTTGTCAGACGTGAACCCCAGAATTGGTGCTTAGCATTAAAGTCACCACCAACTAGGAAAGATGATCCAAGCGTTTCAAAGTATTTTATAAAGTGTTCCTTAGTCGTAGTGCATGATGGCGGACAATATACAGATGCAATGGCGATGTCTCCCTTTTTATCTTCTATTTTAATGACTGTTGATTGTATGTTAGTCTCCATGTATTCACTGAGCAAAGAATGCCTTATTTGCTTCTTTATTAGCACTGCGGATCCTCCTCTGGCAGATCCCGCGGGGTGATTCGTATTATAAATGTGATAACCATTAACTTTTAGAAAATTTTTTTGAGTGAGATGTGTCTCTGATATTAACATTACATCAATATCATGATTGATCAGGAAAATTTTTAATTCGTGTATGTGTCCAAATTGCCATGCGACTTTGTAAAAAAGCGTTCCATTTTTCAACTCGAAATAACATATTGCGAAATTTTTTCGTGCCGAAAAAACATAGTACCCACCTTTAAACGAGTATGATGTTGCCAGATTGGGCACCCTATATTTAGCAATACGGCATCCCATTTTTGGAGAGATTTTATCAATTATTGTGAATTAACGGGAAGAAGAAGAACAAAAATGGGAAATTATTTTAATATTTGCAAAAAGAGTGTAAACAATTGTACATAGAATAGTAAATATATGTTTTATAAATACTTTTCACGAATTTTTTGTCTGTTTCGCACTGTTCTATCTTCGCAACTCATGACATCATTGCTACCAGATAGTGAAAATTAGCCACTTATTGCTTATGCGTCAGTTAGTGGAAGTCAGTTGTTTTCGTTGCAAAGTGCTAAACTAAAATTTCTAGCTTGTAACGAAAACATGCCTAATATTTTGATATTTTGGGTACGACTTAATTCCTTGCTCAGAATTCTTTGCCAGCTTTAAAACGAAACAAATCAAGCCGATTTATGTAGTCCCAATGACAATTGAATGCTATAAACTCGCATGGGGTGTGACAATTCGTTTAGTATGTCTTCATATTGAAGATGGCGCTTTGTCTGGCAGAACTTTAAAGAGAGCGTTCTGCAAAGAGAGGATATATACTTTTATTTCTCTGCAAAGAGAGAAAAGATTTTCATCATTGATTTTATTATATTACAACTTCAAAACATTCAAAACAAACTGAAAAACTCACTCCCTTCTCAGAAATTATCTGAGAGTACAAAAAAGTATGCATGTTTTGACAGAGAGATAATTCAGAGAGGAATTTGAGAATGAGTGAAAGGCTGCTCGGACGCCACCTGGCGGATGAAGTCTGCAAATACCATGCGACGTCTATAGTATTCAATTGTCATTGGGACTACATAAATCGAATTGATTTGTCCAATTTTTAAGCTGGCAAAGAATTCTGAGCAAGGAATTAATTCGTACCCAAAATATCAAAATATTGGTCTGCATATTGAAATTTGTTTTACGATACGTTTGTGTCACTAATCCATTGCAAATTCATTATCGATAACAGTAAAACTATTCATAAACGTAAACTTGTATCCAACGTAAATTTTAATTCATAAGGTCTGATTCACACGAGGCAATTTTTAAAGCAAGTGTCAAAATTTCTGTGGGATAGAGCTCTTTCCGCAAGACTCTCTCCAACAAACTTTGACACTTGCTTAGAAAAAATTGTCTCGTGTGAGTCAGAACTAAATTAAATTTTCCTTACATGTAAACTTATCGATAACAATGTTTTTAGTACGTACTACTAAAAACATTTTTTTTGCAACATTCATTTTTGCCATCCCCGGTTTAGAACAATAAAAATATACCAACGCACGACCAGAGTGCGAAGTCGATGCTGTTTTGGGTTCGGTGGCGGCTCACTGTTTTCGATCCTGTCGGCGGCGATTTATGTTTTCGATCGGCGGCGGCTCGATTTCGGCTGGTTTTTGAACAATTCTGAGGCCTGTTCGTATCGTAATAAATACCATTTATACACAAATTTGATGAATACCGCTGCAAAAGGGATTTATAACATTAATACAAAGGGTCGCCGATTACTCGATTTTTGCTGTCGAAGAATCAGATTACATACAAACAGAATGGATGCGGGACATAGGGACATTTAAGTAAGCACTTTAAATTGTGATGATATTGAAGGATTGGTTTTTAAGAGCTTTAGTATTTGATTTAAAAAAGCAACATAAAATTTAGAGAAATGTACGAAATATTTATTTGAGTCGATAGAACTGTCCATATCATCAATGTTTAAAATGATTTCAAGTAATTTTTGACCGCGGCTGCGCCTCAAATGGTTCATACGCTGGGTCCAATTTTGGCTACATATCGGCCGGTATCTCAAGAATAAATTCTTTAATATTGGCTTCCAGTGCGTAAACCATTGCGGACTTGTCCCTATAGCCATGAGCATTAACATAGCCCCACAAAAAAAATATCTAAAGGCGTTAATCGACCCCGGAGGCCATTTGACCGGCCCCAAACGTGAAATAAACTGTTCACCGAACTCAAAATTCAAAAAATTTCAATAAAAATACATAAAATTCAATAATTTGGAAGCGTTGTTCATTTCTAAGTCGATTTATGCTTAAATAATAAACCAAACTGAACATTCACAACATGTTACCTGGAAACAGCTGAGCTGCCAAAAAATCTCCCAATATAAATTAAATCATTAAAGTTAAAGTAGAAATAAATAAATGCGTCATTATTATTTTCCAATGTTATTGTGAGGAGTAAAATAGAAATCTGACTCTCCATTTCTATAAAAATTTAAAACATTGAGAATATATTCACCAATTCTCAACGAAACTCAAATTCCCAATAAAGAATTGTGAAGAAACTGCCCTTCAGAATAAATTATTGTGATATTACAACGTGCGAAAAAAATTTAAAATATTTGGTCATGAAAATGTCTATATAATTCCGAAAGCAGACAAGAAACAAAAACCTTTGTTCTCAGTTTTTTTATTTTCTGTTCGAATTCGCGTTTAAAAGGGCACGGATATAATCATACAAAATGTTGTTGTAATTTTTCTGACAGTCCTAGATAGACGATAAGGATATGAAATGAAAGGGGACATTGTGTGTTTTCTAAATACTACTTTTGTTTTTAGAAAGTGGAACAAAAAAGCTGTAAAAATGACTGCAAATTTTAATCCTTCGCGAAACCAATATAAGCAATTGTTGTTCGAAATACACAATCAAATATATGTTTTAAATTCTGTATCTTCAAAGTAACCTTCAACGTATATTTAAAATAATTCTAAGAAACAAACTAGTCAACATAAGGCGTGTTTTCGTTACACCATAAGTGCTTAATTTGTATGGGGAGCTAAGCACTATTAGTTCCCGATGAAGTTTGGTGCTTGTGTTCCTGTCTTAATCGAGTATGATGTTGCCAGATTGGGCACCCTATATTTAGCAATGTGGCATCCCATTTTTGGAGAGATTGTTATCAATTATTGTGAATTAACGGGAAGAAGAAAAACAAAAATGGGATATTATTTTAATATTTGCAAAAAGAATGTAAACAATTGAACATAGAATAGTAAATATATGTATTATAAATACTTTTCACGAATTTTTTGTCTGTTTCGCACTGTTCTTTCTTCGCAACTCATGACACCATTGCTACCAGATAGTGAAAATCCGCCACTTATTGCTTATGTGCCAGTTAGTGGAAGTCAGTTGTTTTCGTTGCAAAGTGCTAAACTAAAAGTGCTAGCTAGTAACGAAAACATGCCTATAGAATGCTGAAATTTGGATATGAATTGAAAATGGTTAGATCCGCAATATATATTTTTCACCGTGGATTTAAATGATAATGAAGGATTAAAATGAAAGATTATAATTTCCTAGGTCATTTTTGCAACATTTCTGGACCCCTTTCTAAAAACAAAAATAGTACATAGAAAACAATGTCAATGGCAACAATTTTTGAATGAATATATCCTTAATCCTTTTAATCGCGAATTCGACCAGAAAATGAAAAACTGAGAACACAGTTTTGTTTCCTGTCAGCTTTCGGAATTATAGCAAAAAATGCCATGGCAAAAAATTTATGTTGCAGGACGTCTGACGTAAATAGTCGGCGCGCCGTTTTCCTTCGGCGGTTGTTTTTAGCCGATTTGAGCCGATAACATCGGCGTCGGCTCGATTGGCCAAAAAAGAGCGGCGGCAACACGCCGACGAGCCGTTTTCGGCTGACTTCGTACTCTGCGCACTACGTGAAAAATCTATTTTGTATAAAATAACAAAAAATAGAAAATATTTGAAAAATATTATTAAATTGGGTCTGTGTGTGTGTGTGAATTATGAAATATGCATCAACTAACATACAATAAATAAATAGCAGACGAGAGAAAGAAAGAAGAAAAGCTTAATTGTACGTACGAAAAAATATGATGTGTATACGCGAAAAGAAAAAATACAAATAAAAAAAAACAAAATATGTGTTTTCGTCATCGCAGGATGAAAAGTTAAGGTGCAAAATGAAAAAATACAAAAATATCGTGAATGTCGATCAAATGCAAATGCATCTGGTCCCGGCCAAATTCCAACAAATAATACGACGAACTGACTTGAGTTTATTAGTTTATTTATTAGGCAACTGCAGCTCCACCTACCAATTCCTCCGGCTCTGGTAGTTGTACCAGCACCTCCTCCGACTCTTGTAGTTGTTGTTGTTGATGAACATCCTCCGGCTCTGGTAATTGTACCAGCACCTCCTCCGGCTCTGGTAGTTGTTGTTGTACCAGCACCTCCTCCGGCTCTGGTAGTTGTTGCTGTTGATGCACATCCTCCGGCTCTGGTAATTGTACCAGCACCTCCTCCGGCTCTTGTAGTTGTTGTTGTACCGGCACCTCCTCCGGCTCTGGTAATTGTTGCTGTTGTTCAACATCAACCAAAGCAATGGTTGATGTTGTTGTGACCAACCTTCCTCGCATCCTTCCGCCAACTCCCATCCTCTGGGCAGCTCATCCACTGGTGTGTAATGTAGACCTCCTTCGCTCATTACCCTCAAAGCGTTTTCCTTCCTTCCATCCACAAGTTGCCTTGATGCCCTCAATTGGTCCAGCAACAATTGGCCGCATCCATGTGAATGGAACCACACTCTCGCTTGGCGTAGCGCCTGCAAGCGATGCCTTTTATTGCTATCTGCATCCACATACTTTGCCATTTGAATTGGCGGGTTATAGTCTAAATAATTTATGCAAGTCTTATAAAGAGCAAACCAATAACAAAGCAATACTAATACTTGCCTTCTACATACAACATAGGATACCTCCTATCGACACCAACAACAAAGTGCCGCGAACAAACTTTTTGATTGATGGCTAGTCTAGCAGCATCAATGCCCAACACATCGCACCACTCTTTCTGGAAATTCAAGAAGCCATATAAGGCAACGCCAGCCTTCCGTTCCTTACCGCATACTATGCATGAGGGCGCCATTTATTTTTCTCACATAAAATTATCTTTTTGTTGAAAAACAATTTACGACAAGGTTAATCACACTATAATCATTAGCTATAATCATTAGATTGTTGCATAGTCGTAGCGTGCTTGCTTAGTCCATATTCACACTTGCATTTTTCCCCGCAGAATTGCAGTGTTTGTCGGAGAGGGACGCAGTCGGTAACCGGTTACCACCTTACCGACTGCGTCCCTCTCCCAAAAAACACTGCAATTAAAATTGTAAGTGTGAATATGGAATTAACGATGAAACCTCGTATTTTACCACAGGTTACGAAGAAATACAAATACCAATACTGATCTGCGACCCTATAAAGTATAGGCCTTATTCATAAAAATTTAAAAAATGTTTCAGGAAAGCTTTATCAGTGTTTTTTTTTTCAAATGTTGCTCCCAGCCAAATTCCGCCGTGAAATGTGGATAGGTTCAGTAGAAAATAGGGTTCGGATCCTTGTTGTTTAGCTATCAGCTTGAAATGTAGTTGTATTGTTGGCACAGGCAAATACGCCATGGAACGCAATTTTTACAGATAATGAGCTCAATAGGTGCACTTTGCTGGAACGAGATAGAATTTTTAGCGAATGATAAAATAGCATGGACAAAACATTTTAGAGACCCTATGTTCCATAAGGAGTTAAATAGAAATAAAGATGGAGGTAGTCTTCACACAATCTTTGTGAAATAGATTTAATCTAGTAATACATGTGCAATTTATCGTTATTTTTTTATTTATTAATTTTCATTTATTTATTTTCAAATATCAATACAAAGGATGTCTGCAAAGGCCAATTATAAATGTATTGTATGTCTAATATCTGTGTGCTATGTGCTATCTTAAATACAAAATACTTCATAAGAGCAAATTAAATGGTCCTCAGCCATATGTATATCGAAGAAACAAAGTATTATAAGATCCTATAGCAATATAACAGAAATAAATTATGGTAAAATGCCACTGAAATAATTTAATATTTTCCTTTTATACGGAGAAATTGAGAAGGAAAACATCTTTAAAAAGTTCTGAAGATGACTCCAAAAGCGATGTACTCTCTAAAAATGGTTGTTCGAATAAAGTGGTGTGAATGACAGGATATTTTTGTCTATATTATGCAGTTATGCAGTATATACTCGATTTGCTATATATCATTATAATGAATGACTTCACCATTTCCGTTATAAGCAAGACCCATTCTTCCTGTTATTACTTTCAATGCGTTTGTGAAGTTCAAACAATTTTAATGCATTTAAATAACACTTGCTATTTTCCATCCTCCCCACTAAATACCGTTTTTTTTCATCCAAAACTAGCTCATCTCAATTTGTTGATACATATTTGTTATTTCTATGCTCTATGTGGTCCATATAACCAAATTTCATCCCAATCGGATGATACGATTTGTATTTGTGGTTTTTAAGGCGTCAAAACTTAAATGATTGCAAACTCACTTGGGAACTAAATATGTACATATGTAAAAACATCGACCAATAAGTAAAACTGCTTGTGGTGGTGCATATAAACAAAATTTGACACTTATATTCAACTCGAAAGGAACATTTATAGGGGATATATTCGAAATACATTTCGTATTTTGCCAAAAACAAAGATGAAAAACATGTCTCTGTAAAGAAGGAAGGAAGAGTTGGTTAGCATCATTACGACGACGGCGGACGCTTTTTATTGTGTTTATTATTTTGTTAAATTTATCATAATGGCGTCGCGTAAGTCCTTATGCTTGTCCGCTCTCTTTAGCCTACTCCTGCATGACTTCCGCTGCTTGTGTCACTCTGTGTATGTGTGTGAATGCTGTTCGTCAGATTCCTCCATACCTCTCAACCTCCAAACACCAACACGATTTATACAAATTAACTCGCGCTCTTTAGCTTACTCCTGCGTGCATTTCGCTCTCTGGGTCTCTCAGTTTATGTGGATGCTGTTGGTCGGATTCCATAGCTCTCAACCTCTAAACACCACCACCATTCATCTATTATTACTCGCTCTTCTCTGTATGTCTATTTTTGGTTAGAATTTCGGGGAGTTTTGAAAAATGTATGATGATATGGTGCGATACTATTCCTGTTCTCCCACAGCATCGTTTGGATATTTTGCATTGAACCAAGAAAATAGTTTACAAAATAAAAGTGAAATATGTTTATTAAAAGAGTTTAGGTTCAAGATTCTCAAATTCGAATACATCAGGACCAAGGACTACCTGAAATAAGGACTGTGTAAAATTGTGTCATGCTTATGAAGTATATGAGATTATTTTCACCACAATGTGATTATTAATCAAAAAAAATAAGTGAGCTTTTGATACCTTGCTAGCAATTAGTTCGGAATAAATGGAAATGACGCTAGGTTTCTATATTCTAAAAACGAAAGTGTATAATTCTTGTTATATTGAAGCTGTGTTAATTGCGTTCAATCTCTTTATACATTAGAATGTGTTTTGACTATCTTAAGGACTACGTCAGATTTTTTTAGGATTTGACGGATACAAGGAGAAAAATACTTCGGCAAGAAATTTAGAAAATAACGAAGATGTTAAAAAAGTGCAGAGTGAAAATATCCTAAAAGCTTGATTTGACTAATTGGAGAAAAACCTAGGAGTTGGAGGAGACTAATGGCGATTTCGATTCTGGAAAAAGGTGCATTAATTTTGTAGTATTTCACGTCGACGGGGTAACATTTTCCAGAAACGAAATCGCCATAAGGCTCTTTCTGGATTCTACTTTCTAGAACACTTATGTCTATCACATTAGCATTATCTTCGAAGTGGGAACACAAACTAAAGATAACCACCACAGAAAACAGCCCCTTCGAGATTTTGAAGAGGAACATTTTATTTAAATAAAATTAAACATCACGATATTGGTACAACGAAATTATATATCAACGTCCCCAATAAATGCAGATGATACGGGAAAAAAGGGTAACACATCGACGCAAAGCAGTGACCTGATATGGTAAAAAAGGGTAACACGTCGACACGAAGCAGTGACCAAAGAAAAGCTTTTCAGGATATTTTAAATAATTTGTCTGTCCATTTGTTTTGTACTCATTGTAACACTCTAAAGGAGCAACCAAATGGTTAACAATTTTAAACAAATTGACGGAACGGATATAATTGACCAAATGACTTAATATTTTGTACTTCTAATATTTTCTCAATACTTTTCGAAAGTGCAGCATTTTTTTTGCACTTTTACAGAAAACTGAACTTTTTTAACACATTTTGAAAATTTGAAAAATTGGAGTTAAGTTTCAACTTAATGGGGGCAAATATTTTCTGGTATCCTCTGGGCAACATTTTCCAGAAACGAAATCGCCTTTAGTTTAATTTCGAAATTGGCCATATTAGTCGACAGATTCTGGCATGGATGGCCAACAATATGTGTACTGTTTTTTAATCTCTTAACTTTTATAATACTTATTTTTTGGAATTTAAATATTATTCCCGTCCTATACCGAGTGATATGTTTACATATAGAAGCAATGTATAAATACCTATTAATAACTTTAACTTTTTTAGTTCTTGGGCCCATTTGCAACATACATAAGTACATACATACTTAAGTGCTTGGTTTAACTTTTAATGTAATTTAAAATACTAAAGTTCGGTCATGCCGAATCTTATATACCCTACACCGTGTATAGCACGGACATGGTTTCGGGCACAAATAAAATCTTATTACCAAATTTCAGCCCGATTCGTCGAAATTTGTGGTTTCTGTTGAGTTAAGAAGCAAAGTCTAGAGGGAACTTTATGTGGGAGCCATATCAAAAGGATTCCGGGTATAAATAAATTACCAGTTACCAATTTTCAGCCCGATCAGTTGACATTTGTGGTCTCTATGGAGTTAAGAAGTCAAATCGGACAGACTCTATATATGGGGGCTATATCAAAATATGGACCGATATTGCCCATTTCCAATCCGAAGTTACCTGCAACTATAAGAAGTATCTATACAAAATTTCATCCACCTACCACATGTATATCAAGTATTATAATTGATAGACAGATTGACATGGCTAAATCGTCTTAAAATTGTATATGGGCATTTCTCCAATGTCGAATGCGACATTTGTACGCATTCAAAGTCAAAAAAGCATATGCCAAAACATTATTTCATTTTGACAAAAGGCGAAACTTAGTAGCACTATAATTGGTGCTAAGGTTGATTTTGTCCAATTGTTCGTTTTCAAGATAATTACAAAAAACCAAGCCATTCAAACACTGATTTCAGGGAAACCTTTTAATTTTGATCACATTCGCACGCGACATGTCGCATGCGACATTTTATTCCATCGTTCTTTTTATGTTTATTTTTTTACTTTTTATGCAACTAGACATCCAAAGGTTGATTATAAATGATTTTTACAAAAAACCAAGCCATTCAAACACTGATTTCAGGGAAACCTTTTAATTTTGATCACATTCGCACGCGACATGTCGCATGCGACATTTTATTCCATCGTTCTTTTTATGTTTATTTTTTTACTTTTTATGCAACTAGACATCCAAAGGTTGATTATAAATGATTTTTAATATATTCAATATATTTATTTTCACAACAAAAATTATTTTTTTTTATATCCCTTAAATATAAATCAAGATTCAAAGAGAGACCTTTAATCAGAATATAACATGCAATATAAATGTTTAAAACATAAATTTTGCAATTATTCGAATTTGCACTCAAATATTTTAAAATATGTTATGAATAAATGTAGTTTTTGGGAAAGTTAGTTAAATTCGGCAGATTCCCTATAAAAAATTTTTAAAACAAACTACTTTTATAGAGTTTCAATTTTTTGGCTGCGGTTGACATCTCGTTGGAAATGCCCATATACATAATTTATGGGGTATCAGATCACAATTTAGAGTAGTTACAAACGGCGCGACAAAATGAAAATACCCACCATCCTATGGTGGAGGGTATACAAACGAAAGTAAAGGAAGAAATTACCAACATTCAATGACGATTTAGCCTACATAAAAATTAAGGCATCGATACGTACATTGTATAGTAAGTTACTCTGAGTTAAAGTCTCATTTGCCATTCAACCCTCAATGCTTTTTTGTGGATGCTTTTTGCATCTTTATTTTTGTTTCTCCTTCATCTTCCACTCCAAATACATTGCTCACAAATTACTCTCTTAGAATGTAACAGCGGAGGGAACAGCGACAACAACAGTAATATTACGTGTAATTTAAATACATCCGTTTCCTTTTTCGTTTCTTTTGGACATTTTCACAACATTGTGACGTACCTATTTCGTCTTTTGTTTTTTTCCCTCTTCCTTTGCATTCTCCAAGCATATCATTTAAAATGTATCCTTATTTCGACAACATGTTGATGGTATTTTTGCGTTAATATAATTTTAAAGAATTTCTCAACAGAACCTAGTTTTAAGGCAGGATGTTATGGGTAAAGGAATTCCCTTCCTGTTGTAGTTTAAAATTTTCGATTACGGTTTCAGTTACATAGTTAAATTTATTCTTCCCGGCTTACATTGTCAGAACCTTCTTCTCGTCATCCCGGTTTTGTTGCAAGAATGTTTCTATTTATTGTATACAATCTTAATTTCCCTTTTAATTAGTTTTGTTGGCAATTATTAATAATGCATAACAAGCAAAAATGTCGATATACTCTTCTTCCACTGTTACGTTTCCTGTAACGCTCAATGATGTTGTCTGCCCACCTCCTTACAATCACAGTCGAAAGGTGCACCAATCAATTTTATTGGTTATTAATAACAACATGTCTATAACAGTATTCATAGTGTTTATGGCGTTTGCCACTGCCACTGAACAGCAACGTGGAGACGAGGCATCCGGACCAACCAGCTAACAACATCCATCAATAGCACATCCACATATACTCGTATAGCACAATTTCCTTTTAGTATCTTCAGGCAATGAAGCAGAAACACAACATGAACGATTAGTTAGAAAGGAGAACATTGAAAGAGGTCTGAAAGGAAACCACCATCTACATCATCAGAAATATCGGGGTTAAAGTGTTTACAAAAAATCATTCAAGCAGACGATATTTAAATTAATGATGGGAATTTGGGGTCGTCTGTAGAATGATACACTACCGCAAGGTATCCTAAATATTGAAAAGCAAAGCTGACTATAAAGTATTGGCTGGTAAACGTTGTTACAAAAATATACAAACATTTACAATTTCACCTATTTTTTATAAATACATATGTATGTCTTGATATATTTATTTATTTAACTATTTCAAATGTCTTGAAATAAAATTCACTAAATAGTTTAGAAGCACTATATTTCCCGCCATGAAAAACCAATATAAGAGAGGGATAGGCCTGGGGGACCTGCTTCAAAAAATATTAACCCCAAAGCCAATATTAGTTCTTTGATCAATGCCATCTTTTATTTCTTGAATTTTATTAAATTCTTCGTTATTTATTCACGTGTGTTTGTCGTTGTGATTCATGTAAAACCACTTTTTTTACCTACTATGGATGTGTTAAATAAAATTGGCCATATTCGGTCTACTTTTATGCAGATCATTCTTGTTTGTTTTGTACTGCATAGGTTTTATTTCAGTTTATTTTGATTTTGTGCATTTTGCATTGTATTTTGGCAACTGTCTTTTGTTCTAATACATCCCACATCCCTCTCACTCTCCTTACAGAACGGTTTGACTGTTTATAGTTTATAAAATAAAATACGTACATCTGTTGAAGACGAATGCAAAGACAAAGTGACTAGTATTCGCGATGGTGAGACAGCAAACATTTACGTCAAAAAGAAAAGTCTTTAAATAAGTCGTTTCATATACCATTAGTAATTAACTTAGCTTGTAATAAAATTCACCGGACTGAATAGCGTAAAATTACTAATGTTTTTAACAGGTGTAAAAAATACACTACAGAAAGGATTTGTCAATTTTAAAAATGTTGAAAGAATTTGTACAGAACGCTATTTCAAAAATGTTTAAAAACAGGTGAACTGCAGGCCAACATCGTCATTCCATATCTGGTTTTGAATTTTAAGGTCATCTCACTTAGAAGGAACACTTTGATCTTCAACTCAAATCCACAGTGAGAAAATCATAAAATAACATCAATTATTCATGCAAAACGTTATACCGAATTATATTATCATTAATTTTCATAGATATTTTCCTAAAGTTTACAAGTGGGTCGAAATACTAATTGCGATTAACAAAACTCCTGCAAACTGCCTTAAACACATTTACAAACACTCGATTGTTACAATACGATACACATACACATGTACATAAATACGTATGTACCTAAGTGATCGCTTTTTCTGTAAAAGTATTTTAAAAATAGCAAAAAATACAATAAAATCAAAGAAAAGGAAAAACTACGAAATACAAAAACATTGACATTTGAAAGTAAAATTTATATTATTGAATAAGGTGGATCCCGCGTTGTTCATATTTTTAGGTACTCCATATCCGGCGAACACAGAAAACATTGTGGAAAATACATCCTTAAAAACACTTACATAACTAATATGCATTTCTGGAACAGCAGCAGTTGTTGTTTATTTAATACTTGAATATGCCTAATATACTTATAAATAAATACCAAGGAATGGTACCAAGAAATGGGAAATTCCAAACAAAACATCTATGGATATCTTGATGTTTTCTTTGGGATATGGCTGATGTTACCCACTACAAATCCGATGTTGCAATTAATTAAGTCATAAGCCCAAATATTTTTAAATAAAATTTGTCTGTGAAACTATTGCATAGATAAAAAAGTAGTATTAGAAGCAGGAGCTGTTTACATTTTCCTGCTGTTGAGATAGACGCCAAAAATATATATTGCTCAGCAGAGAATGTTTTTCTGAGAGTATGTGCGAAATTAAGATGGTTTGTGCTTACTTTGTAGAAAGAAATCAGTTCCAGAGCGCTGGAGTGTTCGATTTGCAAAAAGTGAATACATTGTGAAAACAACGGATTTTTACCTCCATTCCGACTATAACTTTTTTTGACCCCCTTTGTTCAATGTTGGTAATATTTACTCTAAAGGAGCAACCAAATGGTTAACAATTTAAAGAAATTAAAGAAATCCGTTCTCCGATCCGCCTCAATCTACTGAATATATTTAGTTAAATGTTATATGATTTGTCATTTTTTAATATTTTACAATCAATATTTTATATTAAGCTTGGACAGTTCAATTTTGAAAAATACGACGAACAATTTTTCATACACACAATAATTATTAGCAAAATCCATTCATGCAAAACTCTCAAAATACATTGATTCTGATTTCCCGAAATTCGAAGAAATAATAATGTAAATAAAACAAGTAAGAAAGTTTCAGTCGGGTAAACCGACTAAGGTATACCCTCACTTTGTGAGTAATGTAATATATAACATTACACCAATAAATCTGTCAATTTGTGTGAGAGGTACCAGAAGGGGTTTTCCAAATACACATATTTTTCGGTAAACAGTACATTCTTAAATACATTGCATTGTGCTGAACTATAAGCGTTTATGTGCACTGCTATATTAAAGTTACGAGCTATGTAATTTTGGTATGATTTGGTCATTTTGTGTGGGAGGTACAAAAAGGGGCGGGGTGATAACGCCCACTTTTTACAGGACTATAGGCACTATAACAGCATTACACTGTACAAAATTTCAAGTATTTGTATGCACTGGTATTTAAGTTACAAGCCGTTTACTTTTGGTACGAAACGGTCCATTTGTGTGGGAGGTACCAAAAGGGGCTGTACGATAATGCCCATTTTTTACCGGACTATAGGCGCTACAAAAACATTATACTGTAGAAAATTTCAAGCATTTTTATGCACTTGTATTAAAGTTATAAGCAGTTAAATGTTGATGCAAAATGGTCCATTTGTGTGGGAGGTACCAAAAGGGGCATGCCAACTTCACCCATTTTTCTCGAGTTAATAGCGACTTATATACCAATATTATGTGCAGAATTTCAAAAGATTCGAATAAGTAGTATATATGTTATTAAAGAATCAATATTTCACTAAATATTAACCCTTTGTGTGGGAGGTACCAGAAGGAGTAGACCAATATGGCCCATCTTCGAACTCATCCGGAGATAGATCAAAATATTACCACATACCAAATTTGAAGTCAATCGGTTACTCCTTTCGAGAGTTATCGTGCGCACCAGCCAACAGACAGACAGACAGACAGACAGACAGACAGACAGACAGACGGACGGACATTGCTCATTCGACTTAAAATGACCCAAAACGGATTTCCTCCGAACATACTTAGGGTCTTAGATCACTCCTTCGATGTGTTACACTTTTTTCCGTAGCAAATGATATATACCCTCGTCACACTAAAGTGAGGGTATAAATAGTAAATACATTAATAATAAATTATTCTCTATGTCGGCCATTCATTCATTTATTTAATAACATATGTATGTTTTTGAAACATTTTAATTTATCTACTTACAGGTACGAAAATAAAAACATTTCTCTTTGCAAAAAATAACAGGAATATCAAATACAATCTGAAGGGAATTCTACACAAAACATAAACAGGCCATACGCAACAATTCTAAAGGGGAGGGCAAAGAGCCGGAACACGATTTACTATATAAATATAGAATATAGATAAGTTAAATATTGTTTTGGGGATAAAACCAAAATCAAAATAAGCAACTAAAGCTCCACTCAAACAAACACACGAAATCGGTTGGAGGAGACATCCATCAAAAGAGTACGGCCACTAAACACTCTTGGATGATTTTCGCCACAAACATATATTGCAAGGAATACAACACAGTTGGGACGGGAGTATGGTGATGTATTTAAGAAGCCCAATTGCCGACGTAATATCAGCACCAATAATAACTACAATAGCAAGAACACCAACCAAGGCGGCATTAATAATAGCAATAATAATAACAAATTACTTTGGCAGTCGTTGAGCACGACTACGGAGGAAAAACATTGGTTTAAAAATAGCCCCTACATTCTACAAACACAAAGTGTAGAAGAAAAAGCGAGAGCAACACAAAACAAAACACAAAGAAGGTGTGTTGGTGGTTAAAGATATCTAAAACATTTATTCCGTGCTCTCATTAGTAGTGCATCATCTGTTGGATTGTTAAATAATTACACCCCCTCCAAACCGAATAAGGCGAGACACCCCCATTTGGAGCATAGAAGAAACAGAGACATAGAAAACGACGACGTGGTAGCGAGACGCTCCACGCCACACATTATTTTTTCAAAACTGTTATTTTTTTAAATTGAAAAAATTACAAATTTCAAAATGAAACGTCGTAATGCCGATTGCGGCAAACTACGAAGACCTATAAAACGTAACAAAATAACGGAAAGCATGTATGGCAGGTATGTTATGTTCGATCTGAATTTGTTCTTAATTCCTTTCATAACTTGGTATCCTCTTTTCCAGCACCACTGTTCTGTACATGAAATTTTTGGTACTATGGGCTATTGTGATAACAGCAGATTTTATGTTTATGTTTCGCTTTGAATTTCTATGGCCATTTTGGTTACTGCTCCGTTCAGTACACGACTCATTTAAATATAAGGGATTGGTAAGTTTTGCTAGTTTCTTCTTTAACGTTCACAAGATCAGCTTAATTAATGTCTTTATTATTGTCTGCTTTTAGGCATTTTCGGTTTTATTTGTATGCATTGCAATAACATCCGACTTGGTATGTTTATTCTTTATACCAGTTAATTGGTTATTATTTGCAGCCAGCACATATGTGTGGGTGCAATATGTATGGCATACAGGTAAGCATGGTCTCTAAAAAATATAATAAAGCATATTTCAATTTTCATTTATATGGGCGATGAAGCTATCTATGTGTTTTACGGTATTTATACCCTACAACAAATTTTGGTGGCGTTGAATAGATAGCCAAAACTCCAAAATTTGTTTGTCATTCGCATGAACATACATATATTTTTGTGCCTTTGTTTATAATCGAAAAGGATCTGAACGAAACGAACTGCTGAAATAAAAAGCTGTTTAAGTAAAGTAAGCTGATGAGCTAAAGAGCCCTGTGAACTAAAGAACTGAAGTGAGCTGGAACTAAATGAACGAACTTGTTCACTCAATTGAAAAGAACTAAAAAGAGCGATCACTTAAATTGTGGCTGGGCTGAGTGTGGAAAATGTATATTTTCGCATTTGCGGAGTGTAATAACATTACAAACGAAATCAAAACCCGTTCATACGGCTGCACCGGTTTCAGTGTAAAATGTAGAAAAATGTTTACATTTTTTTGCACAAACGAAATCTCCATTAAAGATATCAAAAATGTTAATTTCAAAATAAAATGGAGGTCGATCCAGGAAAAATAAAAAATAATCAGGTTTGGTGATGGTTTCTATTTCAATGGCCGAAATTCACATTACAAGCATATGTTATATGTCATGGTGATGCAGAAATGGCGACCAAATATGATTTAAGTGTAAATATGCATTTGTATACAATGAATTTTAAATACATAAATGATAAGTTCTTGTTAGCACTAGAGAATAGTAAGTCGAAATCGACTTTAGTCGATGATCGATTATGAGGCTAAAAAACGACTATTTCATGGTCGACTATATGCTGAAATCGACTTTTGGAATCGAATAATCGAAACAACATATAATCCGTAAAATAAAGCTCATTTTTTATTTTAATCTAATATACAAACTGAAAATTATCACGGTTTCTATGACGAGTTAATTTATGGCTCTACCAAAAAGAAAAAGTATTTTTTTTTTACTAAATTTGAAGGTTCATTTAAATATACAATGTCTCTAAGTGAAATCTTTTTAGGATTTTACCCTACTCGGGTAGTACTTTCATTTCACTTTCGCCACGTTTCTTTATATTTCCATTTATCTGCAATTCTTGCACAATGCCATATCTCCTGGACTTCAGAAGCAAGTTTTAAAATTATTAATCTGCTTGGAAAAGGATAAATTGCAATGAATTACTACAATTGCATAATTTTACAAATTTCAAAGAAAAAAACTCGCTTAATGTTGTTATAATCAACTATGAACAATTCGACTTTTAGGTCCGATTAATCGACCTAGTCGACTGAAACGAAAACGAACCAATGTAAGAACCACAATCAATGTAAGTTCATTTTGAAAAATTGTACTTTTCGTTGTCAACATTTCTGGGAATATTGTGCCTGATATTTTTTTACAGCAGCTATAGTAATCTCTAGAAAGTAAATTGAATCGGCCAAATTCGATGTGATTTCACATAGCTTGATTGTAATCAATCGTCATTTCATGTCATTATTTGTCTTAAGATTCAATTCAGATTTTTATTTCCTTGCAGATAAAGGTATTTGTTTGCCCACCATCATCTTATGGATGTTATTTGTATATTTAGAGGCTGGCATACGATGGAAAGACAGCAGACATATGCCTCACTTAGATTTATGTAGGCCATTTGCAGCACACTGGTAGGTGAATTATAAAACTTCAAAGTGAAGGCAGAATGTATACATTATTTATCTATTTTATGTACTTTCCAGCATTGGTTATCCTGTGGTTACTTTAGGATTTGGCTTTAAAAGCTATGTAGGCTATCGCATGCGACAGCGTAAGCAGCGTGAGGTAGCTAAAGAAAATGAATTCTATATGCAATTATTGCAACAAGCACTGCCTCAGGAGGAACCAACACAGACGGCTGAAGAATCACAACCTGTGTTAGCCGCGAATGCTTCCAATTCAAATACTGTTGCCGCCATCTCCTCGGCGAGTCATGGTGCACAAAATCATCATCAAAGCAATTCGTTAGGAACGGGAGCTTCACTCACCGCAGCCCATACACAAATTTCAAATTCGATAGCCACGGCAAATGGTTCGGCGGTGACTTTAGCACAAACTCACAATCACCAGGAGCAACAGCAGCATCACCAGCATAATCATCACCATCAGCAGCAACAGCAGCCACAGTCGGCACATCATAACAATCATAACGGTAACTGTTTAACAGCAAATGGGTCCGCTTCAATGGCTTCATCTGCTGCTTCTCAAGTAACGGGTGTTGCCAACTCCAATTTCTCCTCATCCTCAACTTCTTCCTCCTCTAATAATACAACATCTTCTACATCTACGTCTTCAGCCTCATATTTATCTACTACGCTAACAACGGTATCATCATCAGCGACAAATGATGATAAAAGCTATGTACAAATTGGTGGCGGTAGTGGTGGTAAATTATTATACGCTTTTAAAACATAATATTGCAATATCTTAGCTTTAATTCTTGGTTCTAACATTGTATATAGGGTAGTTAAATGACAATCTGCTACTAGTAGCTAATCAAAAAAAAAGATTGTATACGTTAGCCGTGAAAAGCCGATATATTTATGCATGTGCAGCTTACACATTGTTGCTACTGAACGAAATGATTAACTATAAATATTTTGACTTTGCAGTAACATCAAACGGTCATATAGGTGGTGGTGGCGGAGGTGGAAAGAATAATCGCCGCAGCATGGATAAAGAGAATAAACACAAAGGAAACTCATCCGGCAATCACGGGAATTCTGGTGGCGATAATGGTGAGGTTCACTCCAATAAAAACAATAAGAACAACAATTATCACCAGCTAAATCAAAGCAATGAAAGCAATAGTCATCATCATCACCACAACAATAACAATAAAGAGAAACCCGATTGGGATAATAACAATTATCACCAGCAACAACCGACAAGCAAGGAGAAGGAAAAACATGGTAACACAGTCGACGCATGTAGATTAGAGTGCGACTTTTAATGCTTTGAAATATTCCTTATATTTAAACAGAATTGCCTGGCAAATCCAATAAAAAGTCAGCCAACACATCCTCACAACAGCCATTAGTGGGTAATGTTAATGGTAATGCCACAACAAATGTGGATGTCGTCGAGGAAGTGGTCACCGTAGAAGCTGTTGAGAAAACTAAAGGTATAAAAACTTAAAAAAAAATGCAATTGGAGTATAAGAATAATCAATAATTTCATATCTTTGTTTCCAGGTCGCCGAAATCGTTCCAAAAAGGAGAACGCTTCCAAAGACAATCACTTGCATAACCACAACAATAATAATAATAATAACAACAACACAAACAATAATCATCATGTTCACACTAAGGATTCCAACAAAGAGAATCAACAACAGCAGAATCATAATTCATCAAAAGATACTCACAATCAACATCATCATCACAATTCGGATGCTTCATCCGTATCCTCGTCGTCGTCCACTTCGTCCTCATCGTCTTCGGCGAAATCGGTTAATTCGGCTACCTCGACCATATCTCATCTAGCTTCTAAAGTTGTTTCAAAAATATGTGAATCCTGTCTGAAGCTCGAGGCCGATGTTAAAAAGTACCGTTCCGAGATCAGCCATATGAAACAGATTGAAAACGAATTGCGACAGAAGTTGGAAACGAACATGACAACTAAATCCTGTTTGCAGGCCAAACAGAAGGAGTGCGAAGAGCTGGAGAAACGTATACACGAATTAACAAATGCCCGGCACAGTGACATGATGCAATTACAAGTCATAGAGCGTCGTTTGACTGAGGAACGGCGGCAGAAACAGTCGTTAGATGCCCAATTAAACAATGAGAAAAAGGCACGTAAACAGGCCGAGGAAAAGGCGGCACGCCCGGAGTGCAGTTCGCAGTGCAAGCAGAGGAAACAGCAGATGGAGGAGGAAATCAAACAACTGAGACGTGAACTCAAATTAGCCGAAGATGCTAAGCAGATGGCAGAGCAGCATGGACGTAAATGGGAGCAGGAAGTAATGAACGACAAAAGCAACATAAGGAATTTTACTAATTTAAAATTTTCTTTTTTGCCCCTACTTCTAGTTACGCATGTTTGAAGCTGAAATTCGGAATCGTGATTCTCTGCAGCCAGGCCCAGATGTATTAATGAACGCTTTGGCAGCCATGCAGGACAAGAATTGCACTTTGGAGAAAAATCTTTCAGCAGAGACGAGGGTTAAGCTGGACTTATTCTCAGCTCTGGGAGATGCCAAACGACAATTGGAGATTTCTGAAAGTAAGTGCATATCTCACCGCCAAAATAGTCGTATTTATTGCAAATATCTTAAAATGGCGTACCGGTGTCTTGTTGTAGGTTTCTTGCTCCTATAACTTACATACAAAATGTGCTAAACGGCCTTTGAAAGGGAGTTCATAGCTATTTTTAATTATTTTCAATTTTGTAAGAGGTATATGCGAATTACCACCATGGTCAAATTACTGATGTTCTTAGATTGAATTCGTCTATTGCACTACGTTTGCATCATAAAAATGTATTTTTATGATGCAAACGTAACTAATATAAAGCGGGTGTATAGGAACACTTATGTATAAATTATTGGAAATTTCCATTCAATTCATATCAGATGGCCCTCAATTCGACATTTTGTAATTTTAGTCCTTTGACAAATACCTCCACATGGGAAGTACTCCTCCACTGTGTAGAATACTTCTGCGCCAACCTCTTGCAAATATCTCCTAATACCTAGTGAAGGCATAACATGTATGACAATATTCAATTATTTGTTATTGTTTCCATTACTAAGGTTTAAGACGATCCAAGGAAGACGAAGTACATGATCTTAAGGCTAAAATTGCGCAGCTTTTAGCCGTCATGCCAACAGATTCCCTGTGTTTGCCATCCTGTAGTTCTACCGGCGCCAGTTCCATGCTACGCATGAACGACACTCCTCCCCTGCAGTCCGGTCCCGGTCCAGCTTCTCCGATGCTAACCAGTTTAAGTGCCGCACAGGCCCAACAGCAATTATCTGGCCGTGTTGTACCCACATCAGCATCCGAGTACGTGCAACAATCCATGAACTCGGACTATGTAACCAATCAGCAGCAGCAGCAACAACAACAGCAGCAGCAGCAACAACAGCAGCAAAATCAGTGTCCTTGTGGGCCTGGTGTAACGAATGCCAATGGATCCAACTTGGACCCTAATGCGACAGTATATACCCCCAAATGTCCCAACAATCCGGGCAGTGTTGTGGTCGTTGGAGATGCCTGATGTATACTTAACAACGTCAATCATTTGTCGAATACCAGACGTCATGTTTGAGATTATTTTTAATTTAATTTAAAACGCAAACAAGCAGAAATCATTTGTTTTAATATGGCATACTCTTTTCTCCAAGCCTAAAGGCAGCGTCGTTGAACCAATCACACACACACACTTCTCTATTTATTGTGTACTAATTGACTGCAAGATGAGGGAATGGCATTATTCGCCAGGAAAAGAGCATGTCATTGCAAAGGATTACAATTATTAAAACTTTAACAAACAAAAAAAAACATGATTACAACAAAAGTATCTCTTATTGAAAACACACAAACGTAAAAACAAAACAAAAGAAAACACAAATTTGAAAAAATGGAATAAAACTGCATTAAAAAAGAATCTTCTGCCAATTGTTTTTTGTTAAATATGACTTCGAGTGGATAGTTGGGTCGTGCAGATTGTGTAGACATTTGTGATGAATTAATACAAAGAAGGTACACATTTGTAAAAAAGTAAAACTTTATTTTAACAATTTCATATACAATTCTACATTGTATTTCATTTGTTCGTTAGTTTATGAGAAAACACCAATGATTTGCTAAATATTAAAAATAATAAAAACAAATTTATACGTACAACATGCACAAGACAGTAGACGACTACGTACGTATATCCGTTTGTTAGTAAAACATGTAAAAATGCGTGTTAAATAAATAATGCTTTGGTATATATGGGGGGATGTGATGTCCGAAAAACTAGATGAGTTAGTTTGTTAAAGAGATTCCCAATATGAGATTGGCTAAGAATATTTTGTGCGATCATTTCCAGTTGTGAAAGGCGGGCGAGGCGCCTTGTTAGAAATATTCGCCAGCTGCCTTAAACACTCGTGGGCAGTTTGTTTGGGCTAAAACACTATATGCACATTTGGTATCGGTTCTAATCTGTCTTTTGATCGAATGTTTATTCCAAACATGGGCAACATATGAATTTTTTATTCGTGACATTGTTAGCTCGAGTAAATGAGGTTCGAAAAAGTGGTCCCATTCCATCCAGGGAATGGCATAGAAAGCCTCTATCGGGAATACTCTGAATCCCAAGCAACGTTTTGTGTTGTCCTGCATCACTTCGATGTTGTTTGTTTGGCAAATACGTTTCATGACACGCGTGATAACACCAGGTCCATTGTTGCCCCAATTAGTCCCGTCAAATTTGCGCTGCAAATCCAGTAAACATTCTTCTGAAATTTCATGGCCGAAGCCATCGTGGGCAAAATTCATAACCCCAGCTGCGAGATGAGTATTTGATTCGGCTCCCGTGTAGTTTGGAGGCACATCTTCCATAGAACGCAACGCAATAATATCCATATCGAGGTAAGTACCGCCCCAACGCCATAAAGTCAGGTAACGTAGGAAATCCGATATATGTGACAAAACATAACTATTAAAATGAAATTTAATATTAGTTAGGACAACAAAAATATAACAGTAGTTGGAAAAATTACTTTGACTTGAATAGTGTACCATCCTTTAACAAATCATAGACGGGTGTCCCCGCCGAGTATGTCCATAAATTGAGATTCCTAAGATAAATATTTTCGTACGTTAAAAGAGCATCTATTATGGGATCACGGGAGGCATTTGAAGACATGTAACGAGGACTAGCGAAAAGAACAAACACCTTGCTCCCGCTATTGTGAACAGCAGCAGATTCGATTGCACAAGCTTGCCTAGCATTTAGTTTCACCACATTTAAATGTATACTATTTGTGAATAAGTCGGCACTTCTCAACAAAGAAGACATTTGGGGACACGAAGTTTCATGGAAAAATATGCTTTTTCCAGTATCAGGTTGTATCTTGGCGAATAAAACATCTTCCAGTTTGTTGTTTGTACGGTTGTCCGACGAGTCTATAAAACACGGTTCCAGATCTGTCCTTCTGTAGAAATTAAATATAACTCCGATCATACACAAGATCAGCAGCATCAGAAACATTATTCGAAGGTGAAACATTTGAAGGTGTCTGAAGAAAGTCATGATTACGCCAAAACTTCTCTGCGTTGTGATGATGATATCAGTGGAATGAATGGAATCCCTATCAAAAATATAGGGATGATTTACCCAGACAAACAGTACATCGGAACATTTACACTGAATCTATTTTTTTGAGTTGTGATTGAGAGTGGCGATGCTTTCTAGGCACATACGCCTGATTATTTCCACAGTTGATGTCCTGACCTGATCAGAGACAGCTTTTAAGATGAAACGGAAACAAGAGTCCAGCCGGAAAAGCCAAAGCCATTCATCAAGGACCAGATCCAAACTAGACCAAATATAGACCGCTAGGGCGTAGTAATCAGCAGTGATGGCTCCACAAGCTAAATAATATTATTATTATTATGCTAATGTATAATATTAATATAATATTAATATAATTTAATATCTAATGCTAAATAATAGAAAAATATTGCGCAAGACAGTGTTGCCAGTTTTTTTTTCTAAAAAAAATCCGCGTGTGAATGGGGACTAAAGGCCGGGTTAGGCAAACGAACCCGTAGCATAACTTTAGCGCAACCGTAACGTCGCCCGCTAGAGCAATTACCCAAAATTTGAAAAATGTGCCATATTTTTCAAACATTCACAACAAAAGTGATAACATCATTATTTTATTTTATATTAGCAATGCTGTCATGAGTTGCTAAGAAAAAACATTGCGAAACATACACAAAATTCGTGAAATGTATTAATAAAACATAAATTTACAAGTGTCAAAGTTTGTAGAAGAGAGAGGCAGAGAGCTCTTTCCGCCTGCCTCTCTCCTACAAACTTTGACACTTGCTTGGAAAAAGTTGTCTTGTGTGAATCTCGACATTTCACAGAAAACAACTTAGTTCCACTAACTGGCACATAAGCAGTAAGTGGCGTATTTCCACTATTTGGTAACACGAGTTGGAAGGAAAGAACAACGCAAAACTCTCAAAAAAATCGTGAAATTTATTTATAAAACATAAACTTACTATTCTATGTTCAAATATTAAAACAAATTTTCAATTTTTGTTCTTCTTCCGTTAACCCTGCATTTACACGGGACAATTGACAGAAGGCAATTGAGAATATGTATTGACTGAAAAAAAGGGAAAAAATTTTCATGTGACGTAGGCGTCCAATTGTCTGCTTCCGTCAAGACAATTGCCGAATTTACTGTCATCAAAAAATCAAAGACAGTGAGAAGACAATGAGAGATTTGTTGGTGTATTAGTAAAAAAGTGTAAATGTATTGCTATTGTCTTCGCAAAACTGTCCTGTGTAAACCCCGGATAATTCACAATAATTGACAACAATCTCTACGAAAATGAGATGTCATTCTTCGAAATATAGGATGTCTAATCTGGCGACACCATACTCGCTGCCTTATAATGCTTAGCTTCCCATACAAATTAAGCAGCTATGTTGTAACGAAAACATGCCTATATTCTTGCTCTTATTTTAACATGTAACCACTTCTTTATCACTCCATTTCAAAGGTTTCGCATTAATGTCTCCTTTTTTTGGTTTTGCTGATTTTGTTGACATATGCACGTAAACTTCCCTTCCAAATCAAATTTCAGCAGATTCAACCGTCCGTTTACATTTCGTTGTGCTACGGGGGCGTTACGGTTCCGTTTGCCGTACAGACGTCGTACGCTTTCGTCAGTATTTAAGGGAAGGACTGAGTTGAGAGGCGACGACTTGGTTAATCGGCGACGAAACAGCGTCAGCTGAATGTCGACTGGCTCGTGTTTTTGCAGAGCACGTTGTCCCCACACAAAAAAGGAAAATATTGTTGCGCTTCTGAAATAATATTAAGAACAAATAAAGGAAATACGAATGATAATCTGGAGATTAATTTGTTAAAACTGTAAAATTGTGATTGGTGTTCGATTTGTTTATAATGGCGGTGGAGGTAAATAAACGCAAGCGAAAACATGCAGAAGAAGATCCCGACGATGATGAGGGAGTCTCGGCAGTTCCCAAGAAAAAGGAAAAGAAGGTAAAGAAGGCCACAGATAATAATTTGGATGATTCCCAACAAGATTCTGGATTTGAACCGGAGGAGAAGGAAATAAAGTTTTCCAAAGACTTCAAAATGAGCAATTTCAGAGCCAAGTTAAGAGGCGCCAGCTTTATAACCGGTGAGTAGCTTTTATCATACGTAATGAAACTAGAAATACTCTAAACCATTTATTTGTTTACAGAGTTAAGACACTTTCTGTATCTATGTGGAACACGGCCAAAAACAATTGCCAAGTATATAGAAAAACGTGGCAAGCCTTTGGAATTGGCCGAAGCTTTGGAGCGCATTGATAAAAATAATGTGCTGCACTCGTCCTATGTCTGCGAAGCACTCTACTTGGTTCTCATGGAGATTTTAGGCAATCAGAGAGTCCACATGGAGTCGGCGGTACACGCATCACGTTACTTTCTCAAATCGCACGGTCCTATCCTGGAACTTCTGCTAAAGTCTGGACAGCTAAACCATCGCAAAATAGCTTTAAAACTTTTGACAGCTATTGTGTGTGTAGAACCACAATTGGGCAGGCAAATTTTATCTTCGTATGACATCTTGTCGAATAGCAAAACCATTATTCAATTTCTCTCACATTCCAAGTTAGAAAAACGACAAATGGAGGAAAATAAAAATGGAGATACAGAGACAGTGCGTAAATGTTTCATACATTTTGTTCTCTCATACCTTGTGGATGGGAACACACTACTAATTCGAAATATATTGGATCGTGGTCCATTAATAGATGCCTTAATTCATGGTCTCGTCTTTGACGACTCTGTGACGGTCTGTGTTGTCCTGAACACCCTGAAAAAGTTTATTCTCGAGTCTACTGAAATATCGAAGACTAAGAAAATCCACGTATTCGACATTAAAGTTTGTAAGTCATTGGTTTGGTTATATGAATGGAAAGGACCAAAACTGGTTGGCATTGAGCATGAGTCGAGAGTTCAACTTCCAAAACATCTTGAAGAGTTAATTAATCCCGAGGAAAAAGATGCCGTTTCTAAAGCTGTGCACGACTTCTTGTTGGTTCTACTAACTTCCAGAAAGCATGGCATCGCATTTGATAGCATTTCTTTTTTCCGACAAAAACATAACACTGTACAAGGTGAGTACTGCAATTAAATTAAAAATATAACTTTATTTGTTTTTATTTGTATTTTGTTTTATTCGTAGGTCAAGTAATTGGCGCTCTCAGATATCCATGGGAGAACGATCGTAAACGAGAATTAATTGTAAAAATACTCGAAACATGTCCTGATCTTCACCGCCATACCGTCCGTAATTTTGCAGGTTTGGCGAATTCCGTAACACGTTGGAAATCGAGTTGGACACGTTGTGCAGATTTTCTAACGCATATTATCAGTGCTTGCCATCCAAAGCATCTTAAAGGTGCCGTAGAAAATATTACTCTGACTGATTTTTCATTTTGGATTAAGGATGTTTGCCTGCCAATTGAAACGTTAGTGCACTTGAACGGCAATGACCTGTTGACAAGCAATGACTTCCAATATCGCCTGGGCGCGAATCGTTTATTACTCGCCATGTTCAAACAATATAGTAACTTTATGAAGGTAATAAATCAAAGAGAACAGAAAAGGGCTGGTTCCAATTCGTTGAGAAAGTTCAAGTTTGACATTTTAAATCACCTCTTGATGCATTTCCCAACAATGGAGAAAATTTTGAGTTCTCTTGAAATTTCAATTGGTATGATGAATGCTAAAGGCGTCGATGTCTTAACTCAATTAGATATTGCTTTGGACCTGATACTGCTTTTGTGCCAAGAAAATCAGTCGTTTGTCAACAAAACAAATACTATTCTAAATTACCTGGAACTTCTAAGGCCATTTTATGCCGGCGGCAAGGTTGGTGAAAACCAAGGCAATACTAAATTGGAAATGAAGGCCATTAAGACTATTTTGTGGATTTCGCCAAATACTTTGGATCCTCAAACGGAACACTTTGGCAGTATATTGACTTCTTTCATCAACGCTTTCGTATTTGGCGAACGTGAAATAAGCGAAGAGGCGGGTTTACTTCTCAGGACCATCTTTAAAAATACTGGTATTTTTGATTCAGGAGTATTGGAAATTGATCTCTGGTTGGAATCACTGAAATTTATAAAAGCTGAGAATGTTCAACTTGTAACACAAGTATTCATTGAAGTCTTTAAGGTATGTAAATGGATAAAAGAAACAAATACTTATTAAGACATTTATTAAAATAATTTAAAAACAATTATTTATAGGTCATCAAAGCCGAAGTTGAATGTCCCAAATCAGTCGAAACGATAGCGAATACAGACAATTTGCAAGCCCTCTTCGACAATATTGAAAAAGGTCTATCTGTACAGGCGTATTCCGAATCCTTGTCGGTTAGCAAATTAATGCCTTTGATCTTTAAGGGTGTAAATATCACAAAGCCACTACGCAAATATCTGCAAATTGTGTGCCTTTTAATGTTCCATTATTATCCTTCTGCAGAAAGTGTCCTGAATTTGTATGAACAGCAATTTTCAGAACTAAAGCCATATATGAAGAGTTGGTTATCTCAGAAAGTAACAGAAGAAAACAAGTTGATTTTGGATCATGAATTGTCCAAACAAATCATCCATTTTGAAAACATACAAAACATGGTTATCAATTGCTCACAAGATTTCGAAAAGATCTTTGAAGCTAAGTCGGCAGAAGATTTTTATGAAGTGGAATTCAAGGGAGATCTAAAAAAGTTCTCCACATTTACTCAAAATGAAAGATTACTAATGATTTATGTACAACAAGTCCTTTTCGAGGTAGATAGATTAATGGATAAACAAATATTAACTGAGCAACAGGCATTTAAGTCGGCAGAATTTGTGGTCAATTGTTTGGAAATTATATGCAAATCTTCACCCCTGCAAGAGACTTCACTAGATGTAGATGTTACAGATGCAGAAATATGCATAAAAAGCGTTCTAAAGTACATGTATGGCGTTAAATTTAATTCAATTAGGTCTGGAGACTTGATTACATCCACCATGTCTAGTTCATCATTTAGAAATTATTTAATATTCATTAACCAAATAACGCAGTACTGCTACACATTGGATAACTTCGATGCCTGCGCAGAGAATTTTAAACTGAAATTGGTCAAAGCCGCAGCGATATCCTTGAAAACAATAGAGGAAACTAAAATAAATACTGAACAATTGGAGGAATTTTTGAAATTGATAAAAATATTCAATTTATCGGCAGGTCATTGCATTGAAATATTGGACTTGTTATTATCCAAAATCACATATAAAGACATTTTTTACAATCAACAAAAGACCGTCTACTTAAACCTTATGCAGTGCTGCTTCGAAAGATTGGCCGAATTAAAAAAGTCTGCTATGTGTTCAGATTTTATTAAAAAGTTTTCAAAAGTATACATTAATATTTTCAAAAAACTCGAAGGCGATTTCAACGTGGAAAGCCTGGAGGAATCTATCTATAAATTCCTTATTATCAATCACCAATGCATAGAGCTTTTGGGACCAAAGTTCTTCGAGTCGTTCTTTGCAGAACGAAAACTTTCGAAATACAGCATTAAATTATGTTGTTTAATATTCGAGCGCAATCCACGTTTGGAGTCCGCATTTGTAGAACAATTGGAAATAAACTTTGATAAAAAGGAATTAATGTACCCTTTGCTGTCCTTGGCCTTTAGCAGAAATATCCACTTGGAGCCCTCCATTTTGCAGAAAATTTACCAAAACTACAAGAATGGTTTTATGCGTTGCATAGAGAAGCCTTTAAAGGCCGGCGCGATTTATAAGGAAAACGTCGAGTCGAGCATAAAACTCATTGAGCTGTGCATGCCACTTACCGAATGTCGTGATTTCTGCAACAAACAATTCAAATTTGAGCATATTGAAACCTATCAGATGCGTACCATATACGCCATCTTTGACAAAGCCTTTCAGCATGTGGAGGAGCTTTCTGGCAAGGCAACAATTTTCGTTAACTTCGTAATGCTTAACGTGCAAATGTTGTCGCTGGATTTGAAATTGCAAAAATTAAATCATGAGAAATTGGAATTAGCTGCTTACCACATACATCGGTGGTTCAAGAGAGGATTGGCATTGAATGCCGCATCACAAGCAGGTGGGGAAAACGAAACTGATGCAAATGAATTCTCTCCAGATTTTTCAAAACTTTTGAAGTCACAGCAGTGGTTGCAGTTCTGTAAATCGACTTTGAAGACTGGTATGCATATCAACGAAGCAGTATTGGAAGATAACCAGTATGATTCATTCAATGGCTTGCTTTTGAAACTATTAGCCTATCTGTGTGAACATTTATATACAGACTATTCCGAGGATTTGGCTGAATCGGAAGCCTCGCAAGAACCCGCTCAGTTGTATGAGATGATCTTCACCCATTCGAAGTTCTACGACATAATTCTAACGAAAAATAACGAATCAATGGTAAAAACACAGACCTTACACTTGCTCTACGTTTTAGCCAAAAAGTGTCCCTCATCTTTGAATGAAAAACATGTTCCTTTCATCTTGGGTTCCTATCAAGCTCGCCTCAGTAATAGCGACCGTTATGCCTTGGCATTGTTGAATTTATTCGAGTACTACGACAGTGGTTTGCACAAATATCGTCCCTTCATCTGGGGTGAAAGTGCTGTAGCTTTCTACGCATTGCGTGTGGACGACGGGGAAAGGGCCAAGCTGACACAACAAGAAACATCCATCGAACAGGTGATGTCGCTGGTGGACCGACAATTATGTGAATATACTATTGATAATTTCCCCATATGGCGTAAGCTGGATACATTGCAGCAACTGCCAGAAATCGAATTTGAAAATCCGTCCGTCAAACCGTGGTTATTCGGTGCTAATTCTCTAGAACGAAAATTAGAATTGGGGGAAGATGATATATGTGAGCAGGAATTACGTTTATGTCCCAAAAGAAAAGACGTTTTTGAGAAGTGCTACGATCCCGCATTCTTTGTGCCGCTAATGTCTATGTGTTTTGCCCCCGAATCTTATTCACATCCGGCGAGACCTGTACAGAATGGCTTGTTGGCGGTTACATTCTCCGCCTTATCATCCCAGGACAAGGATATGCGCTTGGCTGCCGGATGTGTGCAGTTGCGTTACCGCAGTCACTTTGAAAACAGAACTTTCTTTGAGAAACCCCTGTGGTTGCAAACATACGAAAATATACAATCGGGCCTGAATGATTTGCGAAACTCCTGGATGAAACACAAGTCCAATAAAGGCACCCCAAGGGTTCCTTATATATCCGGTTTGTTTGTATCTAAAACGTTCAACTTAACCACCGATCCTACGCACCTTTTGTACAAACAATTGACAATGTACCTAAGATTGAAGAGCAGTTTTAATTTCCAGTGTATACCCGAGTTCAATGTACTTTTCTACTCACCTGAAGTGGAGCACGAGGAATTCCGCAAGTTTATAGTGGAAGTCATACGCAAAGGCGTAAAATCCAGTTCCGACCTATTTTTACTGGTCTCTACAAACACATTTAAGGTGTTAATGGGTTTCTACGGAAGTACCATGTCATCATTGGAACTGAATCTTCTAATACTTTCGGTGTTCTCGACTTGTGTTAAAATTCCAGCCTCCAGCAAAATTATGATTGAACATATTGGAATTATTCCGTGGTTGTGTTCTATAGTTGCCTCCATTGAGTTCCACCAGTTCGATGTTATCGATGGTCTCATCAGTGTAATCAACAATCTGTGGTACGCCTTGAAAGCCAATGAAAAGGAGTTCCACAATTTCAACCACATCATTCTCGAATTACATAGACTCATTATACAAATACTGCCTTTGCTATCGCCACGTATATCTGTTTCAAATTTCTCCAAATTATTGAATATTTTAAACAAAACGGCGGCGGATTCTTCCCGATACCGGGCAGTCTCATCTGAGCAGTTAAGTAAACTGATCTCGTGCGCCGAGAAGCATTTCGGTTCATTGGTATCGAGCATAGAATCGATTTTCGAGTACGGCGCAAAAGGTTCGTCATCAACGCAAAGCTACTGCAAGGAACTCTTCGAATTAGGCAAAGATAGTAAAACTATAATGGCTTTGTCCAGTTTAAGAGCGTATACGATGTCATGGTGGTTAGTCTGCAAAAACAGCGACTTTGAGAGTCCCATACAACTGGACGAGACTTTAGCGCCGCAGTAGGAGATAATTAATAAGTTAATGTTAATATTAAAATATATGTTTGTTAAGCGTTTTTTTAAACACATACATATGTATATGTTTTAAAAAAATATTTAAGCCTAATTTTGTAATTTCTTATTGAAATTCTTGTACAATTTTCTTTTAAATACAAATATTAAAAAAACAAACAAAAATAACATGTTCTTTAAACATATATTTAATTATTTAAAAAAATTAAATATTTGATTAAGATCGAAAAATAGAGTGGAGGAATTATATGTACATATTTAACTGAGTACAGGGCCCTAAACACGGCATCCGTTAACGAAATCGTTTTCGTGTCGAAAAAGTTATCCCAGCAACGACTTTTTTTGATCAAGGGAATCGATCGACAATTGAGATATTTTTTTGTTATCAATATGTGCGGAATGGCAATGTCAAATAAGCAAAATATAAACAAGTTGTGAACGACGGAATGAACAACTTAAATAAATAAGAATAAATGTAATTGCAGTGATGTTTATTTATTCCTCATCTTCGGAATCAGAGGAAATTAATTTCCCCGGCCATTCGTCAACGTCCGTTCACCATTATCAAAACTAGACGCCACAAAATATTTTGGCCGTGGTTCGTTTAAAATAACACAGATAACTCATGGCAATGCTTGGATGAATGATTGGACATAGAGAGCACACGAGTACTTTTTATTTGAAGTTTTATTTGTGAATCATTTTTAAGGAGGTTTTTCGCCTATGCTTGGGTCATAAAATCAGCTAGCATAAGAATTTTTTTCCATTAACTTTGCTAACATTAGTTAATAAAACATTATATTTTGCACTAAAATAGCACAGAAAACATATTTTTTCTTAAAAAAAAAACAAAATTCCACACAAAAGCAAAAAAAAAATTAGTTTTCGATGACAATTTTGTTGTCGAGAAATTTCTCGCAAATTTTTTCTCGATAACTGCGGTGATCCAAAACTTAAAGATTCGATGGAAACATGTCGATAACGGGTGCCGTATTAGGCCCCAGCCTATAGAATTTTAGGCTGGAGCCTAAAAAAAGAATTTCCACTATGCCACAGACTGAAAGCGATGATCAATTTATAACAATTTAAAAATACAAAACGGATGAACGAATTAATATTTTGGCATAGAAATATTTGTTTCCATCGGCAAAGTGCGCAATGAATACTGAAGCAAAAAAAATCGTAAACTTTGGAAATTAAATTTATTATATACATTAAAGTTGATTAATTCTCAAATAGCTTGCACCATAACAAATCATATCTGAAGGACTTCACACCAATGCGTATAATGTTCAAACTAATATTTCCATAGTTTTTTTTGAAAAAGAGATTGGATTTTCTATCTTAAAATAAATACGGATAAAATAGTGTAATTTTAACCTGATTTAGGTGCTACAATAATACATTGGTAAAATTGGTGACAGCTTTAGAGAAAAATGACTGGGTGTTTTCAGTCAAAAAATATAACAAAAATTATTTTTTTTCTTGTTTAGCCTCAAATTTAAGGCTGACTATAAAGTGCACAATTAGAGCTTATGAACTCAAAAAGTATAGTAATTTATTTTTTAAATTTTAGTTAACAAAATTTGCCATTTCACATATGCTGGAAATTATTTGATACGTACGAGTACCTATTTTTTATCTGAACTTTTAACTTTTTAAATTACTATCAATGTGTTGTTAATAAAGTCAGTATTTTTGACAGTAGAACACAGTGAACATTTCATTTCATTTAATTTATTTCGTACAAACTTGTAATTCAAAGCCGTCTGGCCAATTAAACATTAATTACAATATGCATTTAACTAAGCTTTTTAACCAAGGGTAAAAAACTACTCAGTGGTATATGATTTGTTTAAACCTAAGTAAAATAATAAGGAATAAATAATAAGGAATACATAATATGAGTACAGATTGGGTATACGGAAAAGTATTTAGGATAATTAAATAACTACTCATATATGGAAATAATCAAAATAGAGACAGAATTGATAAGAAATTTATTGAAGATGTTGAAGAAGCCGATTAGAGTAAGATGTAATTGATAAACTAAAGTTTTTTAATTCAGCAGGTAAAGCATTGTATAATCGTGCTACTCTTACAAGAAATGCGTCATCCAAAAGGTGAAATACCCTAGGTATTAATATCTGATTTCTTCTAGTTGAGTGACAAAACTCAAATGATCTCACCAGGAAACTCTCACTGATTCCTAATCAGCTTGTAGAAGAAAATTAATAACCGGGAATTCAAAAAAGTGGAGAAACTACACCCTAGAAATTTTTCAACATAAGGGGTTATATGAACTCGTCGATTTAATCGGTACACATAACGTACAGCTCTGTTTATAGCCAGATGTATCAGACTTATGTTTCTCTGTGTAGTCCCAGAATATATCTCCAAACAATACAAAACAGTTGGCATGCACAAGCCGCTCCCTAACAAAAAGTGGCAGAGATAAATCTGTACCATACAGGTTTTTTAAGGTCAGATTCACCCTCGAAACTACCATATTAATGTGGTGTTCAAAACAAAGCCTATCATCTAACTGAACTCCGAGGCATTCCATGCGACGGACAAATTCAATTCGAGTGTTATTATATATTAACTGAATATTATTGTAGCAAACGGAAGAAAAATATAGTGCCTTGGTTTTTAACGGATTTATGAAAAGCTTATTCGGCAACATCCAAACACTTAATGTTTCGAAAACAAGATCAATTTTAGACTGAAGAGTCCCCGCATGATGGTGGCCTTTAAACAGCAACTGAATGTCATCTGCAAAAGCATAAGGAACACACCAATTTTGTAAACGGGGGAAAAGGTCGTTTATGTATATTATAAATAGCAACGGCCCCAACAATGATCCCTGCGGAACACCACTTTTAACAGGAAGAATATTACTGTACATACTATCAACATATACCAATTGACGCCTATTATCAAGATAAGAGCACAGCATGGTACATGCACTACTCGAAAAACCATATGTATCATATAACTTATACAACAAAGTGGAATAATCCACTCTGTCGAAAGCTTTTTCCAAGTCCAATGACACAAGTATACAAATTTTCTCATTTGCATATTGACACAATTTAAATTTTTTGGTTGTTTATATCTTTTGCATTTCTGGGGACGATATACATATACATGTTTCTACTAACAACATTATGGCCTTTGATCCACAATAGAACGAAGGTAATAAATATAAAGGTATATATACTAACAAAACAGCAAGCCCCACAATGACAAATGTGATTTTACGTTTTAATTTTTCGTGTTCAATAGGTACCTGCTGTATTTATTTCGATATTCACCTTTTTATCATTAAACCCAAACTTAAATATAAATACATATATATATAATTTCTTTTCAGCAGATGAAATAATACTGGAATTATTGCAAGTTCCTACACATGTCAATGCACGAATTCAGTTGCGTCTGTTTTGTTCCAAGGTTTATCTTATATCTGGTTTCCACACTTTACCCTGGGAGGTATGTGAGAAATGTATGTTATCAATAAACTTGCAAATCCCTATTTAAAACCTCATAAAAATGTATTTCACACATAGATAAAAGACTTGTGAACAAAATTGGCAACACGCAAATCTTGCCAATAAGTGCTATGGAGCACTACTATCTGAGCACACTCCAACGTGTACACGTACGCGTTCACACATACGAGTCCCTACCACAAACAAAATCCCTAAACGGTATTAACGATTTGAAAAAGTATGTGAAAATACACCAGAAGAGCAATGTTATATGATATGGCTCAAAACAACACTAAAGCAGAGAGGCAGACAACTACCCAGCGGTAAAAATACCCATTATTTAATCGCTGATGTAAGCAATATTTAGTAGCAATCAGTGATGATTCTATCGCTTATATTTCTGCTTACATTTACACACGAGTGTCATAGGCTGCTTAATCGGTGCGCTCTCGCTTACAAAGTAAGGAAATATGTCAGTAAGTGTCATTTCAATTGCACTTACGTTATAAGTGGAGTTCTAAGCAAGCCTGATGGCACTTCAATAAATGCAGCCAAATTAGAATGTAATGCACGCCGATTACAGTCTGATTTGCACTTGTAAGGCAATGTTATGAAATGGTACCACTAATCCTGATGATTTTGTAATTGCAAGTCTAATAAACATGCATTTAAATGTATCATTTCTTTATTTAAAAAAACTTAAATACGATTGAATAAAATACTTAAATAAAAATAAATAATTTCATTTCACAACAAAAAAGGAGCATACAAAAGTGTATACTAAAAAAATATTAAATACGTATTTTTTATCTCTGCATTTTTTGCAAAATATTTATTTTGGAGTTTTCTAAAACACTGGTGCAAATCGTTTCAATCGTCTAACCCTCTCACTTAACAGCATCTGCAAACAAACAAATAGAAATTTATCGGTATAAATACAAATATAAACAGTTTAAACCAATCTTACCGAAAACCGCATCATGTAGAGTATTATTAACTTAAAACAATTATCATATTTACCACCTTTTAACAATGTCAACAACCTCTTTGTTGCGCGATCAACATTAAACTAACATCAATAAAAGTGATACACTTTTCTTGTTATTTATGTATTTTTTTCTAAAGCCGCTATAACGGAATTTTATACTTCTTTGCATTTTTTTTGCATATTCACACGAACTAACTCTCCGCTTATATTGTAATCGGAGTAGTAATAAGTGGACGATATTTATTAAATTACACACGTATAAAATTCTAAGTACTTAAATCGCTCGCTTAGAATATCATGCTGATGTCATTGATCATAATGTAGGTACTTCGTTTCATTTACCGCTGGGTATCCAGCCAGCCAGCAAGAGAATTACGCGAGCAAGTATTTCCGTTTTAGAGTGTGGAAACGAGAGCTGCGGAGAACACATAAACCCACGGTAAGTACACACACATAATACATTCACATTTAAACATCGGAAGTCCATGAAAACAAAGGGAAGGAGTTTTGACTGCGGGAAGAGTACATTTCATTGATAACTTAGAGTGGGAAATCTACGATTTATACACCCAAAAAAAAACAAATTTGCTGTTAATAACAAGCAACGTCTGCTAATTTTCAGCAAACATTTTTTCTGCTAATACAGCAAATTTTTGCATTAGCAAACGCACTGCTGAAAAATTTGCAGTTTGCTGAAATAGAGCAATTTCAAAATCCTTGTACCGGACATACAATTAAAATTAATCTATTGAGTTTAGATTTTAGTTTCTAATTTTTTATAAATATTTTAATTAAAGCAAAGCTAAACATTAATATTTTCTGTGCGATTTTTAAAAATGTTTATAAAGTTCTGATTCACACAAAGCAGTTTTTTCGAGCAAGTGTCAAAGTTTGTTGGAGATAGAGGCAGAGAGCACTTTTCGCCAGCCCCTCTCTCCTACAAATTTGGTCATATGCTTGGAAGAAATTGCCTCGAGTGATCCAGGACTAAGTACTGTGTATGCAAAAAAAGTTAATAAAACAAAAGAATTCCTAAAGGCTTAGGGTGAGTATTAAGAGAAAATTTTGCAAAATGTATCATCCTGTGCAAAGACGATTTTTTTGCTTGAAATTACATCGGAAAAATTTTGTTGCCACAGGACGGCAAATACTTGTGAAATTTTCGGTTTGAAATTGAAAGTCCCGATTTACTCCGGGCGATTTTTATCAGCGATTTTTATGTTCTCTAATTCTCTTTTGAACTTGCCTTTGCGTTCCCACGGCTATTTCTGTGTGTATTGTTGTTGTTTCAAAGTGCGGCAAATACTTGTGAAATTTTCGGTTTGAAATTGAAAGTCCCGATTTACTCCGGGCGATTTTTATCAGCTATTTTTTATGTTCTCTAATTCTCTTTTGAACTTGCCTTTGCGTTCCCACGGCTATTTCTGTGTGTATTGTTGTTGTTTCAAAGTGCGAATGAAAAACAAAACGTTCAATTGAGTACGAGAGTTTTCCCCTCCCTTTCCAACTGCCTCCCCAACAAACACCGTTAAGCCGCTGATAAAACCACAACACACGTGACAATTCGGTGTTTGTAGGAGTGAGAGGCATGCGGAAGATAATGGGGAAAGTAGTTTCTTGTACTGGCAATCCGTTTTGTGTTTTTCATTCGCACTTTGCTGCCTTTATCTCCAACACCGAGTTGCCTCGTGTGAATCGGGACATAGACATGCTTTATTACGGAAAAAAGAAAATAAGCGGCGTTTAATTTATATTCCTTACCACTGAAACCAATTTTTTCCATTAAAATGTGCTTGTGATAAGTTACTAAATGTTTTTGTGCAGATGACAAAATCTCATATTTAATGTTTATTTCGCATATCAAAAAATATTGACAGACGTAATATGCTTTCACTAGTATTCAAGAGTAGCACCCTTTGACAGACATCGTGCGGCGACTTCGGCTATTTAAGTAGCACCCTTTAAAGAGTAAAATATTTGACGCCGAATAAAATTGAAATTTTCGTTCTGTTTGTTAATTCGCATTACAAAGACATTCCGCTGGCGTAGTATAGAAATATTTTTGGCAAAGAGATCACATCCATCAAAGAAGATAATGCAAATGATTTTATTGAGTAAAACGATTACGGGGGACAGCTTCGACCATGCTTAGATCAAGCGTACGTGCAGATCTCACATTTCGAAACGCTTATCAATACATGGGCTGAATAACTTCAGGTTGGAATCCTGATTGATATACTCTTCTCAAATATCAGGAAAATATAAAAATTGTATTTCTTTTATTAAAATAAAAAGACGTGTGTTAGAATAACAAAAATAGTTTGTTCTTACAGCCGCTTTTTTCTGTTAAATAGTAGCAAAATTGTTTGTTAAAACGACTGTTTTAGTTTGCTATAGTACCAGGCAAATTTGTGTGCTAGAACAACAACCACAGGGTTGCTAAAATAACAGACGAAGTCTGCTTTCCCTTTTTCAGCAGACACAGACTGTTGAAACAACAAACATTTTTGCTAATGATACTCACAAAATTCTTTGAGTGTATGTATCTTTAGAATTTAGTTTAAGTAGGTACCGTAAATGTGGCAATAAGTTAAAATGGAGTATTGTTCGAAAGGAAAAATGGTCGGAATAAAATGAATGGATTAGAGGAATATAAATAAATGATACATATTTTATAAATAAAAGATTTTACAAAAAACTGAAGAATAGTCAAAGACATGGTCTGCTATAAAACAAGAAAAGGAGAGACCTCGAAGTAAACTTAGCTTCTATTTAAAAATTAAAAAATGTGGTATAAAAGTCCAGCTTTCAGGGAAAGAGCAAGGAAAATGTAGAAACGATATCGCCATTATTATGTCGCTCGCACCATTCACCAGAACATTTATTTTTTATGTTAAAAATGTGATCTATAAATCAAACAACTTCAATAATTTTAAAATCAACAACAAATGTTCTACGAGAACGAAAAATGTCAGTCTGGAAAAAAACCAAGGTACCTTCACTTTGTGAGTAATGTAATATGGTACTAATTTTTTATTCTTTCTCAGTCTATAATCATTGGAAATGTTATCAAAAATAAAAAATACTTATGAAAACATTTAGATGATTGATGCAGAAGTTATGGGAATGTTGTGTTCGAATGAATCTGTAAATTTGTATGGGGGTCACCAGAAGTGGTTTAGGCGAATACGCCTATTTTGTAGATACATACTTCAAAGACTGTACCGTATTGTAAGTGTTTGTGTGCACTGGTTATAGCTAACGGTATAACCTACTTAATTTATGGTATGATTTGGCCATATTGTGTGGAAGTTACCAACAGTGGCGTGACAATAATTCCCATTATTATTGGACCGTAGGTTCTATAACAGCTTTACACTACATAAAATTTCCAGTATTTATGTATATGCACTGGTATTAAAGTTATAAACAATTAACTTTTTGTACAAAATAGTCCTTTGTGCGGGAGGTACAAAAAGGGACAGGGCCACTTCGCCCATTTTTCTCAAGGTGATAGCGGCTGATAAACTATTACTATGTATTGAATTACAGAGGATTCGGATAGGCGGTATGTAAGTTATTAGCAAATCAATAATTTGTACTAATTTTTAACCCATTGTGAGTGCAGTTCTAGAAGAACTTAGTCTATGATAGAAAAAATATTATGTCATACCAAATTTTGAGGTAAGGGAGATTCGTGAGTCGGTTTACCCGACTGAACTTTATAACTTGTTGGCATTGGGTTTTATACACAAACAGCAAATTTTCAGCGTGTTTTCCCACAGAGGAGAGAAGTAAAAACGATGAGGACTTTTTGTAAGAGAGATACATTTGTTTCAGGGAAAATAAAATAACATTTTTTTAAATTTCGATTGAATAAGTAAGAAATTTTAGTCGTGAAACCGATTAAGGTATACATACCCTCATTTTGTGAGCAATGTAAATATGCATTAAATAGCTCATACAATAAGTACTATTATCATATGTACTTATTGTATGAGCTATTTAATTATGGTATGTCTTTTTGTAAGGGAGGTACTTAAACGGGTGTGGTGATAACTCCCATTTTGTGTATTTATATGCATTGGTGTTCACGATATATGTTGTTAACTTTTTGTAAAAAATGGAACGTCTGGTTAACGCCAATTCGCCAATTCGCCAATTCGCCAAAATCGACAAACTGTAGGTGCTATAAAAACACTTTACTGTACAAAGTTTTACGTATTTGTATGCACTAGTATTAAAATTATAAGCTGTTAACTTTTTGTACAAAATGTGTATGATGTACCAAAAAGGGCATGACAATAACGCGCATTTTTCACTGGACTGTAGGTACTATAAAACCATTACAATGTGCACAATTTTAAGTATTGGTATTATAGTTATAAACTGTCAATTTTTGGTGCAAAATGGTCCATTTGGGTGGGAGGTTCTAAAAGGGGAGCGGTAATACTTATAAAAAGGTAATACTATGTGTGGAATTTCAGAAGATTCGAATAAGTAGTATAGAAGTTATGAAGGAATAAATATTTTAATAAATTTTAATCCTTTGTGGGGGAGGTACTAGAAGGAGTGGACCAATTTGGCCCATCTTCGTACTTATCCTGAGATAGAAAAAATGTCAAATTTGAAGTCAATCGGACACTCCTTTCGAGAGTTATCGTACGAACCAGCCAGCGGACAGACACACAGACGGAAGGACATTGCTCAAATGAATTAATATTGCTCATAACGGATTTCCGCCAAACATATTTGGGGTCTTAGGTCACTTCGATGTGTTACTCTTTTGGCCCGTGCGAATGATATATGTACGAGTTTACCCTCGTTTCACTAAAGTGAGGTATAACAAGTAAAAGGGTTAAGTTCGGACATGCCGAATCTTATATACCCTCCACCATGGATAGCATGTGACCTCAAAAAATAGCTCAAACCTAAAGAAAATAACACCGAAAAACACAAAAAAATATAGTGGATGAGAACAGTAGGAAAAATATAGTAGATGAGAACAGTAGGAATAACAACAAGTTGGACCGATTTCGTTATGAAACTTTCAGCTTTTTTAATGACCTTGTTTGCTGTAACGTCATTTTGAATATCACTCATAAATTTTTGATATTGAACTCCAAAATTTTATAGGAATGTGTAGTTTAGCCTAATAGACTATAATCAATCATAAAATTAATTTTGATTTTTTTGATGTTACGTGATTTTGGATTTCAGATGACGATATACTTTATGGGGTCTCAGATCAATATTTAGAGGTGTTACAAACGGAGTGACAAAACGAATATACCCCCCATCCTATGGTGGAGGGTATAAAATGTAGTTTCTAGAGAGCTACGTGGCTAATTGACATCGGAAAGGTACTCTAAATGAGGGCAATATCAAAACTTGGACTGATATTTTCAATATGGAAATTTTCGTTATGTTCTGTTGATATTTGTGACCTGTACGGACATACCACAGTAATGTACGGTATGCAAATTTATGTTGAGAATATTCATGTTCGTAATTGAGTTAAACCACAAGACGTACTTGTATACTGTGATTTGAAAATTTTTGGTACAGCACCATTTTTGGAGTTTATTTTCCATTATTTTACGACAATCAAAAGAAAAGTTTGTCGTAAAGTCTGACCTTTTTTTGAATAAAATAAGACCACATTTTTGCAATTTTTCTATCTTTCTAAATCTGTCCTATCAAATCTATGGGTCTACAATTTTGCATTCAGTATCTGCAAAATGAGTATAAAATAGAATAAAGAATAATTTTTTCATTGAAATCTGACTCTTGTAGAATGTTTTAAAATGTCTTAAAATTTTCTATGTGGTAATATTTGCTACAATAATAGTTTACGTTCGAAGATGAATTACATTGGTCTATTCCTTCATGTACTTCCACCACATTGGGTCAACATTTTGTAATATCTTGTATCACATATACCAATGGTGTTTACTTTTCTAAAGAGCAGCATTTTATTAATGTCGGCTACACCCTCTTCTACTGTTGCATTTTTATGGTCGAAATCGAAAATAAAAATGCAAAAACGTAGCCTTTTACCTCACTAAAAAAATGCTTCACGGTTCCAACTAAATTAAGCATCTGTCCACACTTCATTAGAATAATTTACTTTTACACCTCGAATGTAAACACGCAGGAATTTAGACTATTCGCATGACGCTGATAAAACATATGTTTTGTAGGGCAGCTAATGTCAATTCAATAACTAGACACCCCAAAGACCTTTTCAGAGTACATTCTCATCTGCAAACTCTAGATGGCTACCGAAAAATCTTCTCACTTGTCTACAAACGTACGCGAAATTGACTTTTCCCCCATCTTGTGCGAAAAAGTTGCAAATACACTGGGGTGTCTATAGACTAAATTGTCTTTGGGGCAGCATTCAAATCTTTGATTGAATAAATTTGAAATTCGTAAAAAAAATTCAATTCAAATTTAAGTCCACAGATTGACAAATTCATATGCAAATCATTAACACATGCATTAGGACCAACGACTTCATTGTCTTTAAATTCTGTTTTGTAGATTACATTTGCCATATAGAAAACAAAGTTGTTGCGTACGATTTAACCAACAAAGTTGTTGAAATTAAATCGTACCCAACAATCTTGGGCTCTTGATTCAAGAGTTCTGTTGTTTTTTTTAAAGATTAAAGTTGTTGTTTCAAGTACAAAAAGTTGTTGAAATGACGATTTCGTTCTTTAAATAAGAATTTAAGTTGTTGAAATGACGATTTCGTTCTTAAAATAAGAATTCAACTGTTGCGGCAAATACTTTTTGTTACAATTTATTAAGTGCTAAAAGTACTTGTTTTATTTTTTTGTGTATAGATATATTCCTATCCACTCAGGCACTCAGTGGATAGGAATATCAAATGCCAAATTCCCTATTATATTCATTTAAAATTTCTCTTCCAAAAATATTGGTGTTATTCAGAATTTCCATCAAAAATATTATAATTCTTCGTTCTCGCAGATGTCAGTATTTTATTTTATGCTTTATAGGAAATGATAGTTAACATTAAATGATTTCACAGAAGGAATTAACAAATGAAAAATGGGTAATTTACCAAACATATTTGTTGTAAAATATTGTTATTACGCTTATGTACGTCTCGTCATGACTTGGCTCAGACGTACGATAAAGTTTTAATAATTCCTTTAAGTGAATATAAACAACTTTTAATGGTTTATTGTTTTCTTATAAAGAATTGCCCACAATTAAAGCAGACGAGAATACCCATGTAATGGTTGGGACTAGGAACAGTAAGTAATAAATACATACATTAAAATGTATATGTAAATACGTTGTAGTTCATACTATGCCCGCTCATTGTCATATACTCGTACACATGCATACATGGCGGTAAATGGTACATACATATGTATATGTGTGTACGAGTAACAACCATTTCTTGTTTAAAAGATTTTAATTAATTTCCAACAAAACTTTTAACAGAATATTCTCCTTCAGCAGAAGAACGGCTATGATTTGAACAAAACAATTAGTCAAATCATAGGACACACAATTACATTCACAGAATATAAAATCTAGCAACAACACATTCACCAGACCAAACACTCGCCGAGAAGGGAGAAAGGAAGGAAGCGACTTTCAAACAACACTTTCAGACAGACACATACTCGTACACCTCTTGTTTGCTAATAGAGCAGAGTTTTAGAATTGTACTGGTGGTTGTGGCAACTTGTACGCATACTGTCATACATACTTAGGAATACATCCACACACACACACATAACTGAGCATGAATCTATTAAAAACATTTACCCTGAATATTTATGCATGAGAGGAATATGTCTAAATAAGTTCTTCTATCTCCATTACATCGAACAAACTATGCTGGCAACAACAATATCAGCAACAGACAAAATGAACAAAGTGTCGCATTGTTGTTTTCTATTCAGTCACATTGTTATAATGTTATGGTGATAAAACTAAAACAAATACAAACAAAAACGACCACATTCACAGCCCCGCACTCACTGACACAGGCAGTGGAATAAACAAGCAACTATATTTCTTCCTTCTAGAGGAAGAGCATATGCATGTTCGGTTGTGTTCGCAAGGCACATGGCATGAACGAACTATAAGTAGAGCATGAGTTTCAAATCAAAGACAACAACAGTAGCTAAAAATTGCTAACAGCACAATTTACCATTATTATAAAATGGAGTAAAGAGAGTAATGGATTCATGTTGATGTTACAAATTAAAATGAATGTAAATATGTATGTGTGTATGCATATACTATGCATATATATATAGATATTTCTCACTCTCCCATCCATAAGTGTGTATAAGTCCGCGTATGTGTGTGTGTGTGTGTGTCCATGTTAAAGCATGTGATGCGAACGAGTGTATGTTTTCTAGAGTTATTAGCATTTTACATAATTTTAGAACATATTCTTGCAGACATTTTCTGTTTAGATAAAGATTTATTTGCCGTGGAGTGGATTGCTAAATCTGATATCCTTTGTTCTCCAAAAAATTTACGAGTGTAGTTTAATAATTATGTTTTTATTAACCAATTAAATTAGCTAGAGATCCCGTTTTTATACAAAAAACAGATTATCTTCAATCATTTGTTGAAAACTAATTTGATATGTTTGAACGAAGATTAAAATGTTAACTTTAACGTTTTACCATTTACGCAAAAGCCGCTTAAACACTAACATTTCTACCCTTTTCGATGATGCTGTCGTGTCTCCGTCAGATCCATAAGTTCAACAGGAAGAACTATTTTGGGGATATGCTATTGCAAGAGGGATAGAAACCCCTCCGTATACATTTAGTCCGCCCTGTCTCATCAAAAATGTAGTCGGAGAAATTGCCATGCTATTTAAATTTCCACCTAAAGAAAAAGATCAAGCCGCAGGGGAAAAGTCGCTCCGCTCCATTAAAATTACGCCCGCTCCGCTCCAAATCCCTGATTAGAATTGTTTAATATGTATTTATAATCCATCCAATTGGGATCAATCACACGACAGATAAGTCAGCCATACACCACCTCATATGTGTAATATAAATCATTCAATTAGTGACAATTATACGCCACCCTAGTCGTTTGTATACCAAATAAATATTTATGTGCTTTTATGGACTAACAGCACATCTCAAAAAATCAAAATGTTTAGGAGATCAAAAAAAAAACATTTTCTCTCGCAGTACATTTGATACTAGATGTGAGTGTTGAAAAAGTCACCAAAAATTTGACATTGATTACAATTAGCTGAATACATTTACGCTTAAAGGTGGGTACTATGTTTTTTCAGCTTGAAAAAATTCCACAAAATGTTATTTCAAGTTGAAAAATGGAACGCTTTTTTACTAAGGTCGCATTGCATTTTTGAAGTGTGTGTGTCGATATGTCACTTTTATATGTATGTGTCTGTGTATAAGCATGTGCATTTTTTCCTTTTTGCTTTTCTTGAAAACAAACACGAGTTTAAATTAGAATCACAAAATTGAGAATCAATGATCAATTAAATGGAATAATTCCGACTTAGAAAATAGTTAATTTAAATTGCAGAATGGAAATATGGTTGAAGATCATTGTGCTAATGTTATAATTAAATAAATTATTTATTTTGTGTTGATACGATGGCGATGCTTGTGAGGCATCAGAAGCCAGGGTAATACAATGTTACAAATAACAAAATAATTTCCTACTGTTGTACGAATATAAATAAATAAAATGATGTTTTGATGAACCGAAAAATATGTTTTATTATTATTTTTAAGGATTAACATTATATTTGTGGACATATATACATTATACTTCTATCCATAAACGGATTTTCTTCTTCCAACTCCTATGGCTGGCAAGAACTCACTATGTTCTTTATAACCATTTAAATATGAGATCACAGGCACTGCCCAATTCCATTGTCCTACTGCTTCGGTAGCGTTTGCCGTCCACAAAGTTTTTCCACGCTTTTCGTCACGATTGTTCTAAACATACAAACGTAAATGTACATATGTAATTACAAGACAAATTCCACATTATTACATACAGTTACATGTCCTTCCAGTGTTTTGCACATTTGCTTTGCTATCCAATCGGAATGTCACTCTTCTCGTTTATTCCATGTACATAATTATTTTCCGTCCTTTGCATTAGTTTTCTTTATTTCAGATAATTTAATTTAGTATTCTTTATTAGGAAATTTTATTGCTAATATTTACAACAGTTGAATTTCTCGCGGACAAATATGAATGTAAATAAATAGGAGTACAATGCTGGCGGCTTCAATTTGTTGCGGCGTTCAATTAATTTGTATCGGCGAAAAATGTCAATTTCTCACGTTGAAATAAACACAGTACCACAAATGAAAAAATTTCACTCAGTTTTTCACAACTTTGGTTTTTGTATGGGATTTCACCGTGAAACGGGAACATAGTACCGTGCTTTAATTCCGAAATCTAAATTTTCTGACACAGGTTGCTATTGGAACAGGGTATTATGATTTTGTGCATTTGGTTGCAACGCCAAAAAAAAGATATTGACCCAAAGTGTATTATACCGACCGGTATAATTGATCACCTCAATCGGTCAGAATTACATTGAATTGATTTAGCCATGCCCGTCTGTCTTGTGATCAATGTACAGGTCGCAAATATGAAGCGATCTTTTCGAAAAATGGTACAGAGGCATTTCTTACATTTAGAACGAACGCTATTGCAAATGGAGCATATAGGTACATGTTTTTATATAGCCTCCATATGAAGGTACCCTCCGATATGACTTTTTTATGCTCTGGAGAACACATTTTTCAATTGATCTGGCTGAAATTTAAGCATTTATACAATATATTGTGCTAATCATCCCTAGTGAAAATGGGGCACATCGGTCTAAGTTTTATTCTATTTAACCAGCAATAATGGTTAGATATATCGTGCATTGGTTAGAAAATAATAGAAATACAGCCAGTGCCGCCCGACTTTAGTCTTTGCTTATTGCTAGCATGTAATACGGGCCAAAAGTGTAACACGTCAAAAGGGTGACCCAAGACTAAGTATGTTCGGCGGAAATCCGTTTTAGGACATTTTAAGTCATTTGAGCAATGGCCGTCGGTCTGGCTGGAGCGCACAACAACTCTCGAAAGCAGCAACGAAATAACTTAAAATTTGGTATGGGATAATAAGAGTTTCCATCTCACACCTTCTATTGAAGGGTTAAAATTTAATGATATTTTGATTTTCTAATAACTCCTATACTAATAATCACAATCTTCTGTAGTCTGTCCACACATAGTAATAGTATATCTGTCGTTATCACATTGAGAAAAATGGCAAAGTTGCCTCACCCCTTTTGGTACCTCCCACACAACATTTGTATATTTAAAATTTTGTGCAGTGTAATGCTATTACGGTACCTACAGTGCGGTGAAAAATGGCCGTAATTGCCATGCCCCTTTTGGTACCTCCCACACAAAATGGCAAAATTTAATATCCCATAACTTCAATATCACTGCACATATATACTTAAAATTCGATGAAGTACAATGTATTTGATGTATCTACTATTCAGCTCAAAATAGACATATATGTCAAGACTTTCTGGTAACCTCCACACAAATTGACAGATTCAATCAAACGCAACTTCCCCATAATTTCGGAAATCATCTACAAGTATATGAGATATTTATCCAAAAATGAGCTCGATGTCTATATTGATTTGTATGTGTTTTTTTATTTATTATTTTCATTCAATATTTCGTCGAAAGGCATCATCAGGATGAGAAAAATATAACTACGAAAACCCATAAAATTATTCGTAGAAAATTAGTATCGACTCCCTTCGTTGTTGTCTGCTGTCATACTGTCATGTTTTCATTATATTCTGTATTTTCAACAACTTTTGCAACTATACACTGAGCAAACTGTTGCCACCTTTTGGCTCCCACACCATGTACCATATTATATTACTCATAAAGTGACGGTATACGAGTACCTTAAGTACGTCAGTTAACTCGACTAAAATTCTCTTACTTGTTTAAGTAAATTTTAGTTAAATTTCCAAACAGGTATTTAATTCACTTATACTTGGAGCCAAAAATAGGTGTAGATATGCGCAAAATTGAGAAAGGTTGTTTCTTAACCTTAGTTGTAAGAGGGAAGTCAACTTTTTCCTAAATATTTAAATAGTATCAGTAACTATTAGCTAATTTCTTGAACCTGTCCTTATGTAGTATTATACACAACACTGGCCTGTGTTACAGACTTTTTTGCGCAAAAATATTGACATGACGAAAACAGTGTTGAGTTTTTAGTTTGCCAAATAAAACACGACATAAAGGGCATTAAATTCTTGTAAAATAACATAACTGTTAATATAACCTTCTTTGGTACAAAGGAAATAGTTGCATATGAATACCGATCCAATTAATACCACTCATACGTCGCGCAGTCCCAAATATGAGTAATGCCATAGTAATTAATATCACTCACACGCCATGTACGTCAGAAATATGTATGAATGTATGTATGTATCTAATATGGTACAAAAATCGTTTTCGTAACTAAATGACGAGTTAATGTTTCTCTTTTAAAGACATCTTTAAAGTCATACCAATGTTATTTGATTTTACAATAATTTCGTAAAAGTTGTTTCCTCTCACTCTTGCCGATCATAAGAGTCTGCTATATATAAACACACGCATGTACCAAGGCCTCTTCATTCTTCATTGTGCCATTTCATGTGTTTTCATATCTCTCAAGAGGTGTGAAATATCAAAATTATAACATATTTGTTACAGAAAATCCTTGCCCTAAGCGAGGATCCACAAAGTCTATATTGAAAGCAATCCCCAGTCATTTATGGCCGCTTAAAATGCCTAAAAGACATAAACAAATTTGTATTTGAGTGGTCGGGGCATTCAAGAGAGGAGAGAGAATCAGGAAATAAAGACATCCATCCCTCTGAGTGAGGACAATAATGAAAACTAAAAGGCATCACAAAGCATCGACTGATATAAACACACAAGAGCCTATATTAAACACTCACACACAGGAATGTAAGCAAATACAAATGCCAATGGCTGATAATGTAGAGATGAGGGCGCATGTAAATGTCAGTGTTTCTACATATATAATGGTATTTGCGGTGATGGCGCCAATGTTATAAAGCGGAAGTTTGCGTGTGGGTATATGAGTGAGAGTGTGTGTGTTAGACAAATTCATCATAATAAGCCTCAGAAGTATGTTTATATTGAATGGATCAAAACGTTATATGTACACACAAAACATGCCTTTTTGAATGTGAAAATTTTGAGAGAAAAAACCCACAATGACACAGCATAACGGCATTTTTAAAAATATTTACATAATACGCTCATTTTGTCAGGCAAACAAAACACAACACAACCACATCAACATTAACGAACGGTACTCGACCGGCATTCGTAACATTTAAATGACCGAAGGCGTTACAGACAAACATCCGGATCCGACGGAAATAAGCCCTGACACATTCAACCACAATATGAGGACACCGTGTCCTGCGTGTGTGGGTGTTTGTATGGATGAAAGTTTGCAACGTACGCACACATTTAGAATTTTTGTGAATTTTAAGCGGAAGTTTCAAAATATTATGTATGTATGTGTATAAATGTGTTCCTTTTTTATTGCAGTGCGTTTATACAAGTTTTCAAGTAACTTTAGCCAAGCACTTTCTATTTGTTCATTTACTGGTAGACGTTTTGCAGGATTTTGATTAGTTTCCTTTTTCTGGTAAACTATGCCTATGGCATATTTTCTGCTATTTTGGGAATTTTATTCGTCACTTCTTTGGAGAGAAAAATATTAATATTAAAAAGTTAAATATGCCTATAGCATTCACTTTGTGTGCGATTTAAACCAGGGTATTTCAAACTACAACATATTTATGGAGTTTTTATACCCTACACCACACTGTGGTACAGGGTATTATGACTTTGTGCATTTGTTTGTAACACCCAAAAGGAGAAGAGATAGACCCATTGTTTATTATACCGATCGACTTGTAATCACTTTCTGAGTCGATTTAGCTATGCCCGTCTGTCTGTCTGTAGACGTATTCTTGTAATCAAAGCACAGGTCGCAGTTATGGTCCGATCTCAACGAAACTTTGCACATATCTTTTTTTAAGCCCAAGGACGATTCCTATTGAATTTGGTTAAAATCCGATTTGGCATATATGAACTGTATAAGCAACATTTTGTAACCGATTTGTACAAAAATTGACAGAGAGTAGTCTCGTGATACACTTAGATACAATAAAAAATTTGGGGGAAATCGGTTCAGATTTATATATAGCCCCCATATATATGTTGCACCCGATTTGTCATGTAAGCGCTGTAGAAACTGTATTTTATATCCAATCAGTACGAAATTCGGCAGAAAGAGGTTTCTTATTACTTGAAGGAATACTGCCAAATTCGGAGAAAATCGGTTCAGATTTAGATATAGCCCCCATATATATGTTACCCCCGATTTGAAATTCAATAGCTGTAGAAACTGTATTTTATTCCGATTACAGCGAAATTCGGCAGAAAGAGGTTTCTTATTACACGAAGGAATACTGCCAAATTTGGAGAAAATCGGTTCAGATTTAGATATAGCCCCCATATATATGTTAGCACCGATTTGACATTCAAGCGCTGTAGAGACTGTATTTTATATCCGATCAGTACGAAATTCGACAGAAAGAGGTATCTATTTTACATGAATGAGTATTCAGGGAAAATCGATTCAGATTTATATATAAGCTCCATATATATGTTCCTCCTGTACGCATGTACAAAGCGCTATAGAAGTTGTACTTTACTTCCGATCAATACAAAATTCTCCAGAAAGATGTTTCTCAATTTAGGAACGAATATTGCTTAATTTAGCGATTATCGGTTCAGAATTAGATATATCCGCATATATATGTTCTTACCCATTTACCAATTATTTCAAATTATTATCGCAATAACCCTTATCGCATTGTTAGGGAGGTTTAGGGTATTATATAGTCGGCACCGCCCGACTTTCTGCCTTTCCTTACTGGTTAAATCTAACTGAGTTGCACATACCGTTGTAAATCATGCCAAGAGAAGGAATAGCTCATAACTTTAATAACAATGTACTTTAAATTCGGTGCAATGAAATATTTCCGAAGTGCCTACACGGAAAGAAAAATGCCATACTAAATTCAAGTAAAAATCTTATTTTTGCCGAAATCGTACTTAAAAACTTAAGTACGTTTGTACTAAGGTACTCTTAAACCAGTCAACAAATCAATCGCAGAAATGGTTATAATAAGTATAAAATACTAGAAATCAAGTAAACATATCTTTAAAAGGAAAACAAAGTCTAATATGACTGAAACTAAGCAGAAAATACGGATATCAATCTCTGAGAGACAAAACAGTAAATAAGCAAATTTAAATGTTCCCTCTCAACAACTTTCGTCTAATTATACCCTACACCACACTGTGGTACAGGGTATTATAACTTTGTGCATTTGTTTGTAACACCCAAAAGGAGAAGAAATAGACCCATCGTTTATTATACCGATCGACTTAGAATTACTTTCTGAGTTGATTTAGCTATGTCCGTCTGTCCGTCTGTCTGTCTGTGAATGTATTCTTGTAATCAAAGTACAGGTTGCAATTATGGTCCGATCTCGACGAAACTTTACACATATGTTTTATTTGGCCCAAGGACGATCCCTATTGAATTTGGTTAAAATCGGTTCAGATTTAGATATAGCCCCCATATATATGTTACCCCAGATTTGACATGTAAGCGCTTTAAAAACTTTATTTTATATCCGATCAGTCTGAAATTCGGCAGAAAGAGGTTTCTTATCATATGAATGAACACTGTTAAATTTGGAATAAATCGGTTCAGATTTAGATATAGCCCCCATATATACGTTACCCCCGATTTGAAGTGTAAGCGATGTAAAAATGTTATTTTATATCCGATAAGTATGATATTCGGCAGAGAGATGTTTCCTATTATTTGAATGAACACTGTTAAATTTGGAAGAAATCGGTTCAGATTTAGATATAGCCCCCATATAAACGTCACCCCCGATTTCACATGTAAGCGCTGTAAAAATGTTATTTTATATCCGATCAGTGCGAATTTCGGCAAAAAGAGGTTTCCTTCTACATGAAGAAATACTGCCAAATTCGGAGAAAATCGGTTCAGATTTAGATATAGCCCCATATATATGTTACCCCCGATTCGACATGTAAGCGCTGTAGAGATTTTATTTAATATATCCGATCAGTATCAGAATTAGATAATATGTTCCTACCCATTTACCAATTATTCCAAATTATTATCGCAATGACCCTTATCGCATTATTAGGGAGGTGTAGGGTATTATATAGTCGGCCCCGCCCGACTTTCTGCCTTTCCTTACTAGTTTTAGTATGAGAATAGATTTGTTGAGTAAAGTAAGAAAATCGTTGGGTTTAACCAAGATCAAACACATAGAACTTGACGAGCTGTATATGTGTAGACTTTTGTACGCAACGAGACCCAGTAGGATTCTCGTACAAGCGGTGTTTGTGACTACATTAATTGGCGTGATTAGTTTTGAGTTGAAATGACAGAAGTCTCTCTCTAATCCATCCCATTAAATTCTGAAAGCAGTCGTACTATTCTTGATATAAGAATATTTTCGGCTTTGAATCAAGTATAATCGGTCTACGAGGGCTACATTAAAATCTTAGCGTTCGAAAGTCCCGTGTCTTAATCAAGTATTTTGTACTAGCTTTAAAAAAATCGTACTTACCACATTTTTGACACCGGTGCACTGTTCTATGAAATATAGGCATAATTGTCACACCCCCTTTGGTTTCTCTCATATATAAATTGACGTTCTTATGTATGTCAATTCCTCATATTTTTGTGCTAATTCAGTATTTTAGATTACTTTTGCAAATACTATAATCTGAGTAAAATGTTCCCATAGCTTCTGGTATCTCCTATACAATATAATAAATTCCATATGATACTTCTCTGAAGGCTGTGGAGGATATACTTCAGTCGGTTTATTCAAATGAGATCTTATTACTTGGTTTAAATTCCGTTTCTTTTTATACACCATACACCACACTGCGGTACAAAAACTTTCTGCGAATAAAAAAATCTACTGCATCGTCTCCTACCGGATCCAAGAAGTAAATTTATGTTGAATATATAGCGTGATCCATTTCGAGGTTCCCTACTTTTTTAAAGAAAAAAACAGAAAATTCAAATTGAATGGGACTGTTTATTATCATCTGAAAGAACATTCTTTGGCATTTTTTTTTGAAGATTATGTCTATCAAAGATTATGTCTATCAGATGGTCCATCCGTTGAGTCCAATTTTCGATGACTCGTTCGAGCATTTCGACTGGTAACTGGCGAATGACACGCTTGATGTTTTGATCCAAGGCCTGAATCGAAGCGGGTTTGTCCGCATAAACTTTAGACTTTACATATCCCCACAGGAAAAAGTCGAACGGTGTGATATCACACGATCTTGGTGGCCAATCGACCGGTCCAAAACGTGAAATTATCTGCTCACCGAAGTGTTCCTCAATAAATCCATTGATTGATGCGATGTGTGGGAAGTGGCGCCGTCTTGTTCAAACCAAATGTCGCCGAGAGCACGAGCTTCAATTTCAGGCATCAAATAGTCGGTTATCATGGCACGATAACGGTCGCCATACACGGTTACGTTCTCACCGGCATCATTTTTGAATAAATATGGACCGATGTTTCCACCGGCCCACAAACCACACCAAACCGTTGTTTTTTCTGGATGAAGTGGCAGCTCTTGAATATCTTCAGGTTGCTCTTCGTCCCAAATGCCGCAATTTTGCTTGATTACATACCCATTGAACCAGAAATGGGCCTCATCGCTGAACAAAATTTGGCTCGAAAACGTCGGATCTTCATGGAACTTTTCAAGAGCCCATAGAGCGAAGCGATGTCGCTTGGGAAGGTCGGGCGGCTTCAGTTCTCGCACAAGCTGTATTTTGTATGCTTTCAATTTAAGATCTCGACGTAAAATGCGCCAAGTCGTTCCATACGTCAGTCCGAGTTGCTGCGAACGGCGCCGAATCGACTCTCCACGGTCTTCATGTACACTCTCAGCTACGGCCGCTACATTTTCTTCACTGCCTGCTGGACGTGGTCTATTCGGTCGAATATTATCCAATAATGAATACTGGATGGGTGATGGTGTTGCGAATAGTACGCTCAGTAGGCCGATTATGTTGACCATAAGTTGAGCGAAGTGCACGAAACACATTCCACACAGAACGTGATAATTTTCGTAATAAAGTTAAACGATTTGTAAACTTTGTTCAGTTCAAAGTCATTTTTCGCTTCTTTAAGGCAATGTCCCTTGATATTTTTGGATTCAAATAATTTGTTCGAATTTTGATATTTTTATAAAGGAAATATACAAACATTTGTCCTAAATCATATACAAGCAAATTTTAAGTAAACTTCTTTTAGCAAAACCCGTTATTTCATTTACTAAAGTAATCGCTTATATTTACTCTAAACCATTTCGATTCTTTCTTTTCTTTGTTATTATTACAGAATAACGTAATTTCCTTAGAAAACAATTATTTACATCAACCGCAAGCGGTGTTTAATTAAACCCTAAAAAGGTATATAGAAATAACAATAATTTTCTTCGTCAAAAAATCGCCTGCACCCAAAATTGTTGGTTTGCAAAAAAGAAAATAATAATAAAACAAACAAAAAATTATTATAATATTACCAAAGAGAAATCAAGATAAGCATTTGCTTCCCTCGACCCTCGCTGTGCGAAAGTCAAACCAACCCTTGTCAACCAAAACAAAATCATAGTTTGTCATTATGGCGGTCGGCCGTTAAATGACACAAAATATATTACAACTGAAAAGCCCAACAAACAATCATCATCCTCAGCCACACACACAGTAAGAGAACATTTGCATACGCCGAGTATTTTTGGTCTATACAATTTAAATGTAATTTTGAATGTTGTTCTTTTTTTGCTTTGTTCTCTCTAAATTCTAAGTTTGACTGTTAGTCCTTATTTATTTTGGGTGATTGTGTGTGTGTTGATTAAATGAGAACAACTCGTAATTACCATCAAATGGTCATTTGTCAGACTGTCAAAACGAGAGGTCGTGTAAGACCGGCAAAGAAGTTTTTTTCCTTGATATAAAACTACAACAGCAAAAATGCCAACAAAAATAATTTTTCACATTGTTGCATGATTGTGGCATTGTCGCTAACGCTATCGCTGCTGCTGATGTTTTAGTTGTTAGTGAATAACACTCCTCTATAGTTTGGCTGAGAAATAGAGAGAGTGAAGAGACGGAGAGAGAGAGGCAGTTTGCTTTACCTACCCACATCTGAAGTTTGTCGGTGCGTGTGTGGTGTAAAGCGGAAGCGGAAATGTTACCCCCACTTGCAACGCTCTTTCAAAAGCACAAAAAACGAACACTAACGTTTAAAAATGGCCATCCCAGTTTGTTAGGTGTTGTTGGTTATACACAACAACGTCCAAAACACGAAAGTCTAACGGAATATGAATTGTTGTATTGGTCCTGTCGACAATGTGGTTGTTGTTATTGCTGAAAACACGCATTAAAGTACTTTCAGAAATTAAATATAATTCTTCTTCAGAGCCAACAGTGGTCGCAGTAGCAGAAAACTGCCATCGACCCCAGAAGCCAGAGAAGCAAACGGAGTGGAGCCCAGACCAACGTCCAAAAATTGTATATAATTTATTTGATATGCCGTAAAAATGGTTGGTGTTTATGTTAAGCAATTCATCATCGACGCAACAACAACCACAGACTTTGACGCTAACCAATCTGAGTGAGAGAGATGGAGTATATTTCCTATTCCATTTCTTTCGCTTACAAAAAACGATTTGACTTTTTCCTTAAGGAATTCTGCTTGAGTGTAGCGAGATGGCAGGAAGACAGGGAATTCAAGCCCAGAACCACTTTAGAAAATCATTATGTTGGTGTTGGCAACATTATGTGATTATGGCTGGTCATTTATAATGCCAGAAAGTACACATCAAACCTACAGAATTCAGAGACCCAAAAAAATGAATGAAACAACTTCCTTTCCTAAGGAACCGTAACACACATTTTGACACATGTTTAATGTTGCATAGGGGAAAATTATATTTATACAGCCTATATCTTCTTAATTTAAAGGAGTTAGAGACTTTGGAACTTGCTAAAGTAAAGTTATATTTTGACTTACTTTATGTTTTACCTTATCTGATTATTCAATACAAATCAAATGTTAAACATTTTAAATTTCATGCAATTTGACAGATATTATTGTTAATTCGGTCTAAACAAGGAAAATCAAATATGGTGTATAGACGTTGTCCTGGCCGTCCTGTTTGGGATGTATTTGTTTGATATTCATTGATATTTCATTTAAAAATGCTTTCCTTCCGATATTCAGGAAAATATAACCATTAAACTCAACTACAGCCCCACCTACCGGATATAATCATAAATACATACTTTTTTCAAAGACAAATCACAAATGGAAATGGGAAAACTAATTTAAAACACAGATGACCCCAAACTCAACATATGAGCAATTTTTAGCCCACTCGCTCTTATAGTTTTGGAGATCCTCAAAGACAATTGAAGGTATAGACACCATAAGCCATTTGCCCAAGCTTTTCACAAGATGACAGAAAACATAAATAAACGACCGAGAAGTAATTTTGTCTTCCATCTATGGAGAGCTTTATTGTTATTTTCACACTCAGCTCTGACAAGGTGTACGAGTATATACCTTCAATTGTCTATGGAGATCTTGTGTATAATGAAGATAGGTCCGTGGCCCCTCCGAGTTTTTAAATATCGAATACGAACGATTTTTCCTGGACACTAGTGGTAGTTCCTATGCAGAAAATTTTGTCTGGAATTTCTGATTACAAAATCATACAAATATCTGCAGCTTTACGAGCTCAGAGATTTATAACAATCCTTTGCAACATTCATGGCAGCTTAACAAATCTGTCATCCGTAACAAATAAATATGTTTAAATGAAAATTATGCAGAAAAAACATGCAAAGGCGAAAGCAAATAAAATGTATGAGCAGAGACAAACTACAAACATAACAAGAGTAGGTACATCCAACGGATTCGTACACAAGGAAAAATTAACCGATTGAACTGTTTTCATCCCAAACTAAGCAAAACATGTGTCTATTACAGACAAAATTTGAATGGCATTTTAAAGAGATCTTGAAGAGATGGAAGTTTTGGAAAGCTTTATGATGAAATCATTTTCATGTCTTTCGAAAATTGAAATCGTTTCCAAAGAGAGAAATTTGATAAAATTTATAAAAAATGGAAAGTCATATAAGATTGGAAAATTCTCTTCTCAGTTCCTTAAATTTGTTGATACTAAAGGGTCAAACTATTATTCGCATTCGCATTCTCTTTCGCAAAAATTCATATTTTACAATTCGCTTTCGCTAAATTCACTTTCGTTACATCCCTAGTACAGAGCACTTCTTTGCTTCTGGGACGAAGCCATAGAAATTGGTCATGATCGGTCCAGATCTAGATAGCCCCCATATATACCTACATACCGAGTTTGCATATAATGGCTATAGAATCCGCATTTCTGAACAGCACTTTATAAAATTTAGCAGATAACAGTTTCTTGAACAAAGAACGATACTCCGCAAATTTTAATTAAATCGGTTCATATTTATATATCAGAAATTCTAAATATAATCCGAAATTTTGAACAGATCTTTATAAAATGTAGAATATAACAAGTTTTTGAGTCAAGAAAGGACTTTGCCAAAGTTGAAGAAGTTCGACTCAGATTTATATACAGCTTCGGTATACATATACTTAATCCTAAATCACACGAAGAAATTTTTTCCAAGCAAGTGTCAGTTTGTCTCCAACAAAATTTGACACTTGCTATTATATTCCGATTTTTAATCTAAGCGCTATAAAATAATATATAGTCGGATATAGCCCTTTCTTCGTGGTTTTTATAAACAAAAGCGCAGCACTGTTTTTCTTGTGGTACATTTGATGTCACATTATGTTAATAGAATCGATGTCCATGCTAAGTTTATTTCTTAAAGATGTGCAGACATATGCTCTAAATGTTTTTTCTATGAGGGTTTGATCTGTAATTGATATTATTATTTGGTTTTCTCACTTCAGAGTTAAGTTGAAGAAGAAGCTGTTCATTTAATATTAATACAGTTGTGGCTTGTGAACAGTCATTCACAATAGTATAAAAAGCCGAAGTGTTTTAGTTCATATTCACAAGCATTCCACAAAATCTCTCTTATAGGGAGACATTATTTTCTCTCTGTGTAGTTTTGTTTTCTGTACTCTTATACTACTTATAAAAACGACGATGCTGTGACACTTAACTGACATTGTTTTGCATGATGTCGCCGTCGTTGTTGTTTGTTTTGTCTTTGGATTGGCCAGCCATCGCTTTTTTGTTGCTGGCGCTATGGCTGATTTGGTACTTTGGACGAGAAACACGTCTACCGGACTGTTGTTTCCTCCAAACATGAAGTGTATCACTCTGTTTGCACCAGGAAGCGGCGGTATGAAACAAGAAAAAAAGAACTGCACTATTTGTTGGCGCTGTTGTTTCATCAAACACCACAACTCATTTTCAGTGCCATAACAAAACACCACAGCGCCACGAGTAGTCATTCAACATCGTCGTCAATGTTGGTGAGCAGTGAGACAGCTGCAGCAGCAGCAACATCAGTATTAGTACAATTGTAATGTTGTTGTCATTTATAGGAAAACGGAAAACAGACCGTAAATATTCACTCTCTCATACACATGTATACACTCACACATACTTCTCGTTATGAGACAAACTAAACAATGCAAATCGAAAAAAAGAAAAAATTGCCTTGCATAAACACGGACCTACGATAGCCACAAACAAATAAACCCAACAAACGAGGAGACCTCCGCCAAACAACTCTTCTTCATTGGGGAGAGTGGGCGGGCCGGGTAGACTGTTGCATAAACTTTAACAAACGACAGGCATTGAGACAGATAAGTGCCTCTTTTGCAAAATGTGTAGTCACAGTCACTCGTCAGTCACACTCGCATGCACACTAACACACCCATATTCAGCAGCAGCAAAGGGAACTGGGAACTGAAGAAAAATTATTTCACTTATGGCCGAATGAAATGTGTGTTGCACAAAAGCGTCCGACAGACGGACGTATGAACTGAGAGTGATTTACATTTAAATGACGGTAATGATTAGACGGTGACACATGCTACGTGGAGTGGTGTAATATGACGTGGCGAAGCTGAGGGTGTATGGTTTTGTCCCTCTTGATGATGATGGTGATGAATCGAAGCTATGGAATGGGGAAAGTGAAGGGGACCAAGGGGAATTCTCATACTCTTTCTGTGCTTAATAGTTTCATATATATCATACATTTGTAAGTAATGGGCGAGGACCATGTGGATGAGTAAGTGGATATTGTAAGTTATCGCTGTTGTCAGAAGAAAGACATTGAGAAGTTCGCAAGAAATTGAGGAATTTGGCCATCTTTAAGAAGTCAGTTTAATTTAATACGTCATTTTGATTTAGAAATTGTACAAAACATCTTTACACGGGGAAAAATAGCCATTTTTTATATGTTTGAACTTAAATGATATATATTTGCAACAAACATTTTTTAATAAGATAGGGTGAGCTATTTAAAACTTGACTTACCGATTACATTGACTTGTGATCTGAGCCCTTTGGATTATTTCTGTGGGGAGCCATTAAGGATAAATGTTACGCAAAGCATCCAGAGACAATTGAAGTGTTTGAATGGAAGTTGCCATTGTAGAGATACGACCCGAAACAATCGAAAATGTACCGAAAAATTGGGTTGGTCGGATGAGGTACTGCCGAGCCAGTCGTGGTAGTCATATGAATGATATTGTCTTCCATTATTAAGTGACAAAGTTCAACCTTTCCAATAAAACCAGAAATTGTAAAAAATTGTCAGTTTATTTTTTTAAATGACCCACCCAACCTGAGTCCATCCCTACATAGTTCAACCTTTTCAATAAAACCAAAAATTTGAAACATTTTCCCACTCTTTATATCTGTGGTCACAAGGCATAACAGCATATGTCTGTTTTTGAAACTTTTCAGGGGATAACTTTAAAGGTTTGTATCGGTATAATAATCCATTTATAAGGTAGTGACACAGTGAGATATGCTGCCTTATATAGATAACTTAACAAGGGATCATCAACAAAATGTGTCACAATATGTAATCGAAGATGGGGAACATTATGGCATTAATAACTCAGTTTCAGCATAACTCGAGTTATGCTGTTATGCCTTGTGACCACAGATATATGCATATTTTTCTTTTCTAGAATCAACTAGATATTTTCTTTTGTACTCGGGTCAACCATTGAGGTACTCTATACTAGAGTCGGCTATTGAGGTCTTCTTCCGTAATAAATTGGCCACTTAGGTCCTTACCTATGCATAAGTTGACCACTAAGACCCTGTTCCATACTAGAGTCGATCACTAAGGTCTTTCTTTTTACTATATACTAGCTGAGCCCGGTGCGCTTCGCTGCCCATGTCAAAATTCGCGCTGTAGAAACTGTATTTTATATCCGATCAGTACGAAATTCGGCAGAAAGAGGTTTGTTATTACATGAAGGAATACTGCCAAATTCGGAGAAAATCGGTTCAGATGTAGATATAGTCCCCATATATATGTTACCCCCGATTTGAAATTCAAGCGCTGTAGAAACTGTATTTTATATCCGAACAGTAAGAAATTCGGCAGAAAGAGGTTTCTTATTACATGAAGGAATGCCGCAAAATTCGGAGAAAATCAGTTCAGATTTAGATATAGCCCCCATATATATATGTTACCCCCAATTTGACATGTAAGCTCTGTAGAGACTGTGTTTTATATCCGATCAGTACGAAATTCGACAGAAACAGGTTTCTATTTTACATGAATGAGTATTCTAGGAAAATCGATTCAGATTTATATATAACCTCCATATATATGTTCCTCCAGATTTGGTTACAAAGCGCTATAGAAGTTGTACTTTACTTCCGATCATTACAAAGTTCTCCAGAAAGATTTTTCTCAATTTAGGAACGAATATTGCTTAATTTTGCGATTATCGGTTCAAAATACATTTACCAATTATTCCAAATTATTATCGCAATGACCCTTATCGCATTGTTAGGGAGGTGTAAGGTATTATATAGTCGGCCCCGCCCGACTTTCTGCCTTTCCTTACTGGTATTAGTAATAAATTCACTGAATCAAAAAATACCGAATTCAGTGGAAAGTCCAGAAAATAGAAATGTATACTTATAAAATTTCCAAATTCTTGTTTCATTGATATTGCATCACATTATCATATTGCGATTGTATTGGAGTGAGCAGCTGTAATTATCGCATACCGAGCATTTTTGTTCATGTATTTCCTATATAATACTTGCAAGATATATCAAAATATGGGCTGGGCCACGCCCACTGGTCCTATTCCGCCCATTTGAAAGCCAATCACGTAGACTGCTACCAGATACATATACGCAAAATTTCAACACTCTCGCTAACAAAATGAGCAAGATAATTCAATTTCAAAATTTGGCTTATATGGGCGGTGGCCCGCCCATTGGTCAGATCCCGCCAATTTTTGGACCAATCACGTGGACTGTCACCAGATACATATCTACAACATGACAGCACTCTAGATAAAAAATTGTGCAAGTTATATCAATTTCAAAATTTGGCTTATAAGGGCGGGGCCACGCCCATTGGTCCGATCCCGCCCATTTTCTGACCAATTACGTAGAATGCCACCAGATACATATACACAACATTGCAGCACTCCCGATAGCAAATTGTGCAAGATATAAAAATTTCAAAATTTGGTCATTGTGGGCGGGGCCACGCCTATTGGTCCGAACCCGCCCATTTTTGGACCAATCACGTAGATCGCCAACGGATATATATACACAAAATTCCAGGTCTCTCGCTAACAAATTGTGCAAGATATCACATTTTTTAAATTTGGCTTATATGGGCGGTGCCACGCCCATTGGTTCGATCCCGCCCGTTTTTGGATCAATCACGTAGACTGCCACCGTTTACATATACACAAAATTCCAGCACTCTCGCTAACAAATTGTGCAAAATATCTCAATTTCAAAATTTGGCTTATATGGGCGGGGCCACGCCCATTGGTCCGGTCCCGCCCATTTTTTCACCAATTACGTAGAATGCCACCAGATACATATACGCAACATTGCAGCACTCCCGCTAGCAAATTGTGCAAGATATCAAAATTTTGTCTATGTGGGCGGGGCCACGCCCATTGGTCCGATCCCGCCCATTTTTGGACCAATCACGTAGACTGCCACCGTTTACATATACACAAAATTCCAGCACTCTCGCTAACAAGTTGTGCAAAATATCTCAATTTCAAAATTTGGCTTATATGGGCGGGGCCACGCCCACTGGTCCGATTCCGCCCATTTTTTGAAAATTCACATAATCTGCCATTAAATGCATACAAACAAAATTTCAGCACTATACCTATAATAGGAGCAGAAATATCGGATTTTTAACCTGCGATTTGTATGGGAGGTACCACGCCCCTTTGTCCAATTAATTTTTTTTCTATATAAACCATCTCGTGAAAATTTAGAATCGAATAAAAAAAAATCATCCAAATCGCTCCAGCCGTTCTGACGTGATGCCATTACACAGATGGACCGTTTCATTTTTATATATATATATATGTTTTTTTATACCAGAGTCAACCATTGAGGTTTTGCTCTATTTAGGTTTAGGTTTAGGTTAGGGTGGCAGCCGTATTTTTTTTTTACAAGCTCACATAGACCAGTTTAGGTCCCTAGTGTTACCACGGGCTGAAATGCCCCTCATCGAAACCAACCTGTTTGATATATAAATTTATCGATAGTACGAATATCAGTACTAGAAAGATCTGTTAGGCTGCCTAAAAAGGCCGACCCCAGTATGTCCAGTCGTCGTTTACTCAAAGCGGGACAGTCGCAAAGCAAGTGCTCAATGCTCTCCACTTCTTCCTCATCTCCACAGCTTCGGCAGAAGTCATTGGAGTCAATACCCAATCTTTTGGCGTGTTCGCCGATCAAGCAGTGTCCCGTCAGAACCTGTTCTAACGTAGACAATCGTTTCCTCTCTAGTGCGAGAAGATATTTTGACCTTCTCAGGTCATACCTTGGCCAGATTTGTCTAGCTACCCTGCAGGTGCCGATTTCTGTCCATCTTTCGTTGGACTGCCTGATTACCTCTTGCCTAAGCCAAAGCTTGCACGTGGATAGTGGCGCACCAATATATGCAAATTCTTCGAGAAATTGTAATGTCGTCCCGTTCCTAGCAAGTTCATCGGCTTTGCAGTTCCCCGGGATATCCCTATGCCCAGGCACCCATATGAGGTGTATATTAAACTGCTCAGCCATCTCGTTAAGAGATCTGCGGCAGTCGAGGGCTGTTTGTGAATTTAGGGATGTTGCCTCCAGAGAATTGATGGCAGCCTGGCTGTCCGAGTAAATGACAACGCCAGTGTTGGTTACTATGTTGCGACTCAGCCACTTGGCGACTTCCCATATTGCCATTATTTCGGCTTGATAGACACTGCAGGTATCTGGTAGTCTGTGAGCTATATCCAGACTAAGTTCTTCACAGTGTACTCCGAAGCCAACCTTTTCATCAAGCTTCGAACCATCCGTGTAAAAGTGGAGATGGTTTCTATTACCTGGTATTCTGCCGACCCATTCGTCTCTGGCGGGAATCATAGTGATGTAATTTCTCTCGAAGGTGTACACAGTTGGTATATAGTCCACTCGGTCGGTTACCATAGCACTACACTTTGATATCCTCATGTGACCATAGTTCTTGTACCTCCACAGTGATAGGCAGTTTAATCTTATTGCCGCTTTGGTTGCAACTTCTCTCGCCACAATATTTATCGGCAGTATATGGAGTAGGGCTTGTAGAGACTCGGTCGCTGTAGTCCTTAAGGCTCCGCTTATGCTCAGGTAGGCAGTTCTCTGAACCTTTGTTAGTAGGTTGGTAATGGTTAGTTTGTCAGTTGCCGTCCACCATACCACAATACCGTATAACAGTATTGGACGAACTACTGCTATATATATCCAGTGGACGATTTTAGGAGAGAGTCCCCACCGCGACCCTACAGCCTTTTTGCAGGAATATAAGGCGACGTTGGCCTTCCTTACACGTTCCAATACGTTAAGTCTAAATAACATTTTCCTATCTAGAATTATTCCTAAAAATTTTGCACTTTCAGAAAAGACTAGATCTGTTCCATTTATCCGAGGTGGAGGGTCCACATGTGGGACATTATTCATCCTAGTAAAGAGAACCAATTCTGTCTTGTTGGGGTTAACGCCCAAACCGCTGCTTCTGGCCCATCTAACCAACTTGTTCAGAGCCACCACTCACTGCGATTGCCACGTCGTCCGCATATGCCACGACCTTGCAGCCACAACGTTCTAGATCTAGCAGGATTTCATTCACCGCTAGGTTCCAAATTAGTGGAGACAGTACTCCTCCTTGCGGGGTCCCTCTGTTTACATACCTTGTTAGAGTTGTGGACCCTAGACATGCTGTTATGCGTCTTCTGGTGAGCAGACTTTGAATTAGTCTAATCAAACTATTGTTAACTTTTAGATGTGACAGTGCCGCAATTACCGCATCTGAGTGAATGTTGTTAAAAGCCCCTTCTATGTCAAGAAATGCCACCATGGTGAATTCCTTGAAATGCAGCGACGATTCGATAGTGCTCACAAGTTCGTGCAGGGCTGATTCTGTAGACTTGCCCTTATTGTAGGCATGTTGGTTCCCCGACAGGAGTTTTGTATCCAGGTTTTCCCTAATGAAATGATCTAAAAGTCTTTCCAGACCTTTCAATAGGAAGGAGGATAGGCTAATTGGTCTGAAGTCTTTTGGCCTAGTGTGTGATATCTTTCCCGCTTTAGGTATGAATACCACTTTGGTATCCCTCCACCGATTAGGGACGTATGAAAGCCTGATACAGCCTACATAAATTTTCTCCAGCCAGGGGATAATGTACTTTAACATTTTCTGCATTTCTGCTGGAGTGATGCCATCTGGTCCAGGTGACTTGAAGGGCTCAAAGCTGTTAATAGCCCAGCTTATTCTGGATCTCTCAGTCAAGAAGCTAGCGACGCTCGCAGTCCACTCGCACTCTTGTTGGTCCTGCTGATCCTCGGGTTCTGTTACAGAGTTGCCCGGGAAATGTGTGTCGAGCAGTACATTGAGCGACTGCTCGCTGTTTTTGGTCCAGTTATTTGCCTCATCCTGTAAATATCCCACTGTACAGGGTGAAGCAGATAATATCTTCCTCAGCCTAGCGGCGTCGGAGACCTTTTCCACTTCACCACAGAAGGTATACCAAGAGCGCCTTTGCGCCTTTCTAAGCTCCTTCTTATAGATCTTGAGTTGCTCTTTATAGGCATCCCAATCATTAGCGACCCCAGTAGATTTAGCCTTATTGAATAGCTTGTTGCAGGTCTTTTTCATAGCCGTTAGCTCAGAAGTCCACCATTGGGGTTTAGTTTTACCCTTGTACCTTGTTTTCGGACAGGCTTCTTCAAGGGAACTATTGAATGATGTGGTGATATGATCGACCAGATTATCCAGACCGGCTTTGTCATTCGGTTCGTACAGAAGTTTAGAGTTGAGGACTTTCTTGAAATTCTTCTCATACAGGTGCCACTTTGTCTTCCTTACATTTCTGGGGACGGAAGGTTTAGGCGCTTTTTCCGCGAGTTTGAACTCAATATAATGGTGATCTGAGAATGAGTGGTCGTCCAGTACATTCCACCCAATAATTTTGTCTGACAGCCGGTCAGTAGCAAACGTTACGTCGAGTACCTCCTGTCTGTCTTTAATTGTAAAGGTCGGTTTATTACCTATGTTACAAATACTAAGGTTGGTAGTTAGAATAAAGTCAAGAAGCGAATCACCCCTATTGTTTATATCCGTACTACCCCAGATAGTATGATGAGCGTTCGTGTCTGCGCCAATAATCAGCTCGATCTCGTCAGACGTTGCTTCTTCCACTACTTCCCTGAATAGAGCAGTCGGTACTACAGATTCATAAGGCAAGTAGCTGGAGACCACCCAATATATGCGATTACCGATCTCCAGGCTAGCAGCTGTTTGGTCTTTACCACTTAAATTAGTCAGGAGAAAGATACTTAGATCTTTCCTGGCCAAAATGCAAGTTCTTGGAGTGCCTTCACAGTTGGCCACAAGCAGTTTAAAGTTGGGTGTCCTAATACCGCACACCCTTCCTCCCACTACGTAGGGCTCCTGTATCAGGACGATGTCTACTGCGCCTGTGGACAGGCGCAGCAATAGAGCCGCTGAGGCTGCTTTAGCGTGATGGAGGTTAATCTGTAGAATTCTTACCATCATTGGTAATTGACAGATTAACATCCACCCCGACAAGGGTGTTATCGAACTCTTCGTCCGTATCGTCGAGAAGCATGTCCCCGCCAGATGCGTCAAAGCGTCCGGAGACTCCCCTCAGCCTCTCTGTGTCCGAAGTAGAGCTTTTGTCCTCAGAGAAGGACGTTACAGATCTTCTGTTAGAGTTGGAGTCACCAGAAATAATAGGCGTGGGTACCTCCGCACTTCCAGGAAGTGCCACGGTGGACGACTCACCTTCTGCAGTGGGAGCTATATCCTGCTTGTATATCTTCAAGACTATAGTCTCGAAGCCATATTGTAGGGTTGCACTCGCACCTTGTATATGGGAGGTGGATTCAGCGTTTATGATAAGATTGACCTGCCACTTTTTACCATCCGCCTCACCCACCTTGCTGATTCTCCAATTATGGGCCGCCAGACCAGGATTGGAATCTTTTATTATTTCTAAGATGTCAGCCGGGTTGGAGGGCTCTTCTGTAACCCAGGTGATGGCTCTAGGGTGACTAGGGATGTTGTTTTTTTCGACAACATCCAACTGGGCACCCGGCCACACCTCACCCGCTCGACTCAGAGCAGCCTTATACAGGTCTACTGATCTGCCATCCTGCATCGTTGCAGATTGGTGGTTTGCCCGGCATTTCTCTACGGACATCGAGGTAGTGAGCCATAATGGCTGATTGTACATGACTCCATTTGTCCTTGAGGATGGATCCATCCTCACTACTTCTGTCTATAACAGCCATCACTAGACTCTCCTTCGCCACTTCATTGAAGGGCTTGGTGAGTGTCCTGTTGATGGTGACATTAGGGCCTCTTGTCTTTTTCGAAGGCAGGGGTTCATCAGGTGATCTGATTCGTTTTACTTTATTAGCCGTTAACACAGCTGAATTTGTGGCTCTTTCAGCCGACTCATTGGCCTTAGAAGCATCTATGACGCCTTTAGCCCAGGTAAGTGACTCTTTTTGTTTTTCGGTAAGAGCCGAAACCTCAACAGCCTCCAACTTCGTCAAAACTCTGAGCGCTACACGATGCTCATTGTGCTTCCGTTTTGACGGTCGGACATGACGTTTACCCCTCACCGCACCACCTGTTGTGAGTACTTGGGGGAGATTTTCACCATTTTTGGTGTGGTCGACTTTGGCCAAGACCAACGGACGGACAGTCGGACGATTGGGGAACCGCGCTCCATCGGAACACGAAGGCATCCCCGTCAAGAGAATTTATTTTTATTTTGTCTGTATTAGACCGTAATAGGTACTACGATGTAGGCCTTACAGACTTTGTACAGATTTTTGCTATTGCGTAATAGGTACTGGTAACTATCCGCTATGTGATAAACACGTCCGTTCACTGCGAATGCTCTATACTAGAGTCGACTACTGAAGTCTTTCTCCATACTATAGTTGTTCACTTAGGTGTTACCCTATACTTCAGTTGACCATTAAGACCTCGTTCCATACTAGAGTCGATCACTAAGGTCTTCCTCCATACTACAGTCGAACACTGAGGACCTGCTCTATACTAACGTTGATCACTAGGGGCTTCATGTATAATACAGTTGACCGCTAAGGTCTGGGTATATACTTCAGTTGACGACTGATATGTAGTATAAGAGTCGACCATCGAAGTTTTCCTTCATACTAGAATCGAACACTAAGGTCCAGTGAGAGAAACCAGAAGTTTACCAAGGGGCTGTAAACAGATTGAGGGACGTAAAGAAACTCTGTGCTTAACTCCAAATCTCTGTGTTTTATATCGCAAGGTCTAAACATATCGAGCCCTAACCGCCAAAAAGGCATAAGCGGCACCATGAATTACTTTTAATTTTTTGAGGGAAATCGTGTACTTATGAGAAATGGCAACATGTATCCGAAATTTATAGCTGTAAAATGTACCGTTATACTAATTTTCACAGTTATATAAACAGATGTATGCATTATATATGAATTTAAACAAAAAATAATCGCAAAAGAAACATTTTATGTCTTTTTGGCGGTTAGGGCTCGATATCGCATTCTTTCAATTCTTCGGGAGCCATTCAGTTGTCATTCACAATTTGTTTACTTCCATTTAGAGTCGTTAAAGGGATTTTCACATTTTTACGTTGTAAAAGTCCGTAAAGACCGAAAAAACACTATATTAATTGTTCAATTATTCATACTTCCAAGCACGTGCCTTAATCATGACAATTTGAGTCTTAACCACAAAATCATCAATACCAGAATATGTATAGGAATTTAAGTTGTGGTCATCTTGAACTGCAATGATATTGGAACTGTCTGATGATGCCCTGATGTGATGACTGGTAGACAATAATCTAATTATCTCTTATTATGCCCAGAAAAAAATGCTTGAGGCTCATACATTTCCAAGAATTCAAAAAATGCATTTTGAAGTCTCCCAAACAGCATGAGAAGAATTTAAGGCATTTGTGATCTATAGGCATATTGGTTGATAACAAGATTTTTGCAAACATTCCCAAAAGAAGAAAGATGTTACCAACCCCATTGCATCGCATGGCTGAAGTTCCAAGTATGTTAGCAATATGGCATTCATGTCATGCTATCGTTAGACCATTATGCTCTTCTATCGCAAGGGACAGAAGAAATCTTAATACAAACATCCTTTAATCACTCTATTGTGTTAGCTTTGCTGCAACTCCATGTCGTTGCTAGAGAATGAATATCTGTGTATGTATGTATGTATGCTTGTGGAGGTTTGTGTATGTTCGATTGCATAAGCTGATCCTTGTCCGGCAGACGGATTGAGTGAATGAATGAATGAGTGGGTGGGTGAGGTATGATGATGATATCCTTGGCAATGTTTTGCCATAAACATCACTTCATTGTCAGGCAATGAATGAAAAACAACAAACGCAGCAGCAGGAACACAGGCACAAGGAACAAACGGTGAAAAAGAAATCAGGATAGGTAAATTCATAGTACAAAAAAAGAGTACTCGTATACCGGATACATGCATTTTAATAACCTCCTTTGTATAACAAGTTCATGTCCTGTTTTACTATATTCCATTTGCATGCATTACATGCATGCTCTCTCTTCCTGTATGCATGGACGTATGTACATACCTATGAGTGCATATGTGTCCGTATTGCTGTATGAGTTCTGTTGTCGATCTAACATTGCATGTTGCCGTTGCTGTTATATCGGCAGGTTGTATATGTACGAGTATGTCAATATATCCATAGTCTGTAGTTTATAATCAATCATATTGTTTACCATGCACAATTGGCCAAAAATGCTCGTTTACAAGCATCGAGTTTTTGGATGTTGCATACATATAACCTTTGTTGCCCTCCAACATACGTGTAGTCAGTAAGTGGTGGTATGTTATGTATGGTCAATATTAAACTTACTAGGTTATATTTTCATTCAATTGGAAAAGTATTGTATTGGAAAAGTATTGTATTACAAAATATAAGAAACTGATCTCCAATTTTTTTAAATACTAGTCAAGCCCGAGGGCTACTTTTAGTTAATAAATATCACTGTATGTGCAAAATGAAATTTAAAAAATTATCCTAGATGAAAACATATTACCCCGCATAATATCGACACGCTCAATCGAATGACATTAATCGTTTTTTCCTGTGACATCGCGTTTTCGAGACATTTAGCCACAATGTTTGCTGGGTGCACAAAGAGTTTAGCAAGTTCGACACATTTTTGGTATAGAAGGTTTCGGAATAGATGTTCCTTGTCAAAGAATTAAAAAAGGAGATACTTCAAAAAATATTTCTCCCAAAACACCCGACATCAACGCTCATTTCCTTAACCCTGAAAATCCCCCTCCAAAAATAATGATATATCAGATGTCGTATAAATCGATGGATTTTTTAGATGATGAATTCCACAAAAAGATTTCTTGTAAAATCACTATAGGTCCCCCACAATACACTTTTATTGCAACCCAATGGTTTTTTGAATATATATTTTTTGATAACTTGTGTGGTTGGTAGATTTGTTAATTAGCTAAAACTTTTTAAATTATACATCGATTTTCCTCGGAATGGTCTGTCTCATTTTATACATGATCGATAAGACTTACTATAAAATAAAAAAAAATAATTGTAAATTTTTCTATGTTTTTGAGAGATTTTTATTAAAAAATTATTAATTTTTTCTAAAAAAAATTGAATTTTTTCAGAATGTTTTGTAAGATATCTTTGAAACAGCCGAAGGAATGAACAAATTTTGAAGAAATGAAGGCTACTTAATTAAGAATTCTGTAAAGCTCTTTAGGATGAATGGTTCTCAAGTTAAGCTAAAATGTGTGGCTCAACCTCTATTTTTTTTTAGATGTTTATCGTTATTTTGATAGAAAAGGAGAATTTTGAAATTTCTCGGGCTACGTGCATTCGATTAGCGTATTTTAATGTTGGTAGACTCGTCTCGAACATATATTCTTAATTGCCTATCACGCAGTGCCCTGTGATGACTCCAGTGAGGATGCTAAGTGTGTTCTTCCTGAAGGACAGCAATTCTTCGGTACGTTTCACATCAATGGATGGCCAAAGGGTTCTTGCAGTCCTGCAGTTTTGTACGATATCCCACCTCGATCTGGTTAGTGCTGCTCCGCGTTTGTCGATTTGGTTTTTAAGTTCCACGAACGGAATTTGCACGTCCAGAGTCGCGGTTTCATTTCGTGCGCAGGATCCTATCCTGGCACATTCGTCTGCTAATTCGTTGCCCTGTATGTTGCTATGTCCTGGCACCCAGCAGAGCGTGATTTCGTGCGCCTGAATGTGGGTTAAGGATAGAAAGCAGTATGGGAGACATAACAGATGTGTTTTGCTTGTTTGGCGATGTTCTGCTGTGGAAAAAATGGATCAAAGAAATCTTGGGCATGAAGTGTGTGGCAGCGAAGTTCGTTCCGAAATAGCTGAATAACCCGATTTTTTGGCCGAAAAGAATACCGTAATCACCACCGTATTCACCAGATTTGGCACCTGCGACTTTTTCCTGTTCCCAAAATTGAAGAGAGGACAGCGTTTTGCGACGATTGAGGAGATAAAAACCGAATCGGCGAAATCTTCTTCGGTTTTCAAAATTGACTATGAAATCCCCCATATATACTGAGGGTGATTTTTTGGAAACTTTCTTTTTGGCAACTCAGCTGTTTTCGTGTAACATGTTACTGTCAAACATGTTCAGTTTGGTCTATATTTTAACCATGAATCGACTTACAAACTAACAACGCTTGCATATTATTGAATTTTATTTATTTTTATTGAAATTTGAGTTCGGTGAAATTTGAGTTCGGTGAACAGTTTATTTCACGTTTGGGTCGGTTAAGTGGCCGCTTAGATAGTGCGATTTTACGCCTTTGGATTATTTTTTGTGGGGCTATAGGTTTGACATACTGGAAGCCAATATTGAAGAATTTATTCGTGTGATACCGGCCGATATGTTGGAGAGAGTATGCCAAAATTGGACCCAGCGTATGAACCATTTGAGGCCCAGCCGCGGTCAACATTTACATGAAATCATCTTTAAACATTGAATTATATTGACCGTTCTATCGACTTAAATAAATATTTCATACATTACTCCAAATTGTATCCGAAAGCTTAACTTACTTCAAGACTGTTATAAGTCAAAATTGAACATTTTTGAGGTTGTCTTACAGAAATGCGAATTTTGTAAATATGCATAAAATAATTCAACGAAATTTAGTTTATAAGTAAACAATCATATTTCGGATTATTCCACATTTTTCATCTTATTTATCTTTTTATACGGACTTTAAGTTACACATCTCGACAATTTTCAATTTTGAGTTACGACAGTCTTGAAGTAAGTGTGAGATATGTATATTTTCCAAAAAGATCCTAGGTGGAGCATAGGATCATACGACTGTTGATATATCATTAATTTTGAATGGAGATTTTCAGTGGTAAGGGGATGAGCGGTCGTATCGCAATTTCCTTGAATTGATTCATAAACTTTTACGAGTATTAACTGTAAAATAATTAAAGAAATTGCGATAATTCTTACTTAAATAAAAAAAATTATTAATAAATATTAACCGTTCCAATTATATGTTTAATGGTACGTATTTAATCGATATGTAAACATTGGTATTTTCTCAAAACTCTACAACATAAATAAGTTTTTGTTTATAAATACTTAATGTCCTATAACTGTAATAATATTATATATAATAATGTAATAATAGTCTAGTAATTTATTTGATAATGTTTAAATGTTTATAAATCGACAAGAAAAGGTCTTAACAGAGTCTTATTCATATGGAGTATTGTATGTGGTAGCTACGAGTATATACGAGTATTTGATTTAATTTTACATTTATATAATTCTTGTTTATCTTTTGCTTTTCAGTTGCTGCTATTGTGCGTAGAAACACCTAGAAAATAAAGATTGAAACTCTTATGTAGTAAAGGCGATGTTAACAAGATGTTACCTAAGCTGGGAAGTACGAAACTTCATGCGGCGAATTACTACAGAATGCTTGGAATTCGATTTTGCACTGAACTGAAGATCACATCATACTCGTATAACTGTCAATCCGGTAAGTACGAGAATACTTCAATAAATTTATATGCAATACTAGAGGCTGTATCATAACAGGTGGCGCAAAAGTAACCTTTCGAGCGTATGTTAGACGCGATTGGCGGTCAGCAGCTAACAGCTAATGCACCGTCTGGACTTTGTACGGAAACATCTTCAAATCTTGTACCAAAATTCGCTGTAGACCGTCGACTGATACCCATTTGCGTGGCACGTCGTCTGGTCGATGTCGACGGCGCTTCCATGACATCCTCGGCTACAGCAGCAATATTCTCTGCAGAACGGCTACTCCGGGGTCTGCCACGCCTGGCAGCATCTCGTGTTGTGCCAGTCTCTTCGAGGCGAGCGGCTAAACGTCGCAGTGTTTCACCAGTAGGCGTTGGACGGCCATGAAATCTGCGACGAAATTCACGTTGTGCCAAAGTCACCGACCGATTATTAAATAGTCAGCAATATTCCGCGTTCTGGAGCAGTGTAGCGTAACATTGTTTATTAACGTGTATTTCGCATGTGTTTACTACACAAATGTCAAAACAGAACTGATATTAGGAGCCAATCGCAAAATGTATAGCATTTTCTGATAGGAGGATTACTTTTGCGCCACCTTGTACATTCTAGGGACGAATTCAGAGCATCTGGCTACCCTATAATTAGCTTGACCACTTGATTGCAACAGAGAAATATGTGTTCAAGCATTTGTCAAGTGTACCTTTCCCTCCTTGTGATCCAAATTGGACATACATAGGAAGATTTCCTCAAAGATTATACATTATATAAGTTTTCCCATTTGATCATACCGCCTCCTGGCAACATTGCTTATATTTTCATTTGCATTCATCTCTTAAGGCTCTTTATGACACGGCTATACTTCTAGTGCTGCCATTCTTTACTGTTTTTGTTTTCATACCTCTCTTGTTCGTTCAAAATTTCAATGTTAAGCAGACTAAATAACAACAACAGACAGCAGGAACAGCAAAAACTCCTCAGTGAATCTCCGTTTAACAAGTGAAAACTTCCGCTTCCGTTTTGTTGTCGTGCTGAGTGCTGGTGCTGCTGCTGTTGCTGCTACCTTGTGGGTGTTAAGAAAAATACTCATTGCACTCTTGGCTATTTGTCTGTCTGTTTGTAAGGCTGTGTGTGTGTGCGTGTGTGTGGTGTAAACCCCGTATAACTTCTCCATGGTGGTCATGCTATGAGGGTCTTCGTTTAATACTTGTATCCTTTGGCGCTATGGCCATTGTTGACCACCAGGCATAGAGACAGCAGTACAAGTTTTGGAAAAAAGAACGTTCGTTCGTTCATTCGTTTAGTACACTTTGTGGTTTCACCATGTGGTTTCAAGTGTAGTCCTCTCTGCTGGTTTTCAGCCATTTCTTGTATATTTTCTCTCTATCTCTCTAGTACTCTATGTATTTGGGTGTGTTAGTTTGACTTGGTTACCTTGTGCGGTAGTGGAGAGTTTTCCTCGGTGTTAGTGTTGGTGTTGTTGTTTAACGGAAGTTGTCGTCTTTAACTTTAAACTGCAACTGTAAACTATAGGTAATGAGTGCACCGGAAGTTTTTGCAGTTTTTTTTGGAGCAACTCTTGAACTTCAAGGAGCAAAAATAGAATGCATACTCTTGCGGGGGTGTGTATGTGTGTGTGTGCGTTCAGTTTAGTTATGAGCGTATACAACTATATTTATACATACATGTATGGATGTCGTCCACGCTATCTGTAGTTGTAATCATGTTTACTCATATTTACAGCTTTAACAAACTTGTAAGGAATGCTCTTTAGTGGCAACTGAATACTCCTACAACAGTGAGTAGTTTTGTTCATTTCGTTTCCCTACAAGAGGAGTTCTTAAAGACTTTTTATTTATTTTTTTCTTCTTCCCTTACGCTGCTCGAGTATTTTTGTTATTTTATTCTTCATGGTCGCTTGTCGAAATGCTTACATTTAAAGGGAGTTGCCAAACTTTGTTTTGCACTTCTATACGTCTTTATATGAAAAAAAGGAAAAAATAAGTTGTTATACAACTGAAATGTATAACAATTTGTTTAGTATTCTCCGCCAGAAGGTATATAGTGGCAGGAGGAGTAACACAGAAAAGTGGAAGAAAAAAAATCCATGATGTTCTACCTGAAACTCGTTAAAAAGTACATCAGAATTTTTTATTTTTTAATATTTACTGTATGTATTTGTTATTATTTGGGGGTGTTGAAAGTAACGATTAAATGTTTGTTGGAAATTTTCATTTAAAACGTTCGTATCTCAAATGTTTAAAATGTGTATGATGTCTATTTTGATGTTTTTAACACTAATTTTAGAAACATCTTTGTCAGAATAGTATAGGGTGTGTATAATGTAACATTTTATCGATTTATTAGAACCAATTTGGGAAATTTTCCGAGCACATAGCTTTAAATTCAACAGTGTTTCCTCGAGGTTCAGAGATATTTATATCCTTACTTTAGTGGAGAAGGGTATATTTAAGTAGCTACGGGCCAAAACTGTATCCCATCGAAGGAGTGACCCAAGACCCTAAGTATGTTCGGGGAAAGTCCGCTTTAGGAAATTTTAAGTCATTTGATTTTTTCAGTTACTTATTTAATTGATATATTTCAAAGGGTTTGCTTAGACTACTAAAACGTTTATTAGAATTGAGCTTGGTCTGTGATAGCCTAGTCAAATACATGCGTATGCAATCTAGATAATGTAGTCCACATAATCCTTGTTAATTTCTCACAAATTTAAAACCTAGAATTTGTTTAGAACTTAAATGTAAATATTTTCTATGCAAGATATGAAAATATATATAAATTGATTTGTAACTAGTTAGTAACTCTCCTGGCTTTAGACCATATTTGCCTCCATAATATTATAGAATGCAAAGTAAGGAACACTTGTTTAGTTTTTAACCGAATAATCCCAACTGAACCTTGCTGGGAATTGGGGTAGCACCCAGTATATCGCGGTACAAGGAGCTATGTTGTCAATTTATTGTATTTACCATACCCTTTTTGAAAAATAACTTTGCATTTTATAACATTATAGAGGCAAAGATTGTCTAAATCCAGGAGAATATAACGATTTAAAGACCACAATAATGCAATATCCTTAAATTCTTGGGTGGTTTGTTTTATTTAAAAACATCACTGGAGTATGACAAATCCTTGGCAAAAAATTAGCCGGTTGTCAACACCAGAAGTTCAAAGTCTTTGCCGAGTTTGACGTGAGCACTGCCAATTTGGGGGTATTTTTTTTCGCAATGACAGACACAAAATTGTCGTTAACAGTTTTTTTTTAAGATTTCTGTCCAACCTAAGAGCTGGCTAAACTGTATGTAATTTTAATATTGAAATATTTAAGCAAGCATGAAATTAAAGAGCTTCCCACTCACTAAGCCACAACTCCCACTATTTCGCAATCTGTCTGTTTTTTTTTTTTTTGCTTTGGAAGGGTACCCTCCGACAAATTCGAGTGGCATTAGTCAAAGCTAGACGGGAATATGGCGCAGGCAGGGCTAAGTCAGCCAAACAGACAATCAGTCGCTTGGAACCGGGCAGGAAAAGAGGAAAATTCGCATAAAGCCGCAAAGTCATTGTGTGCATTGCTGCGCAGTAAATTTTCACGAAATTCAAGAAGCAAATTAGCAAACAAATCTCCATGACAAAAACTTTACCTTTGCCAACCAACACACACATTCAGTCATTGGCAAAAATGCCAAATAGAGGGTATTTAAAACACAAGGATAACGTAAGCTTAACCCACAGATATAAAAGCTAAAAATGCCTCCACAAGCTGGGGGTTGTCGGTTCAAAGATTGGCTGGTTGGTTCGTTCGTTCGTTGGCATAGCGTACAATTTGTCGGTACCGGAACAGGAAACATATGCGTTCTCCTGCAAGAGAGTGTCTGCTGTCCTCTTTTTTTAACCTGTATAAGTTTGTGGAGAAATGCGAAATGCCTTTCGTTGCTTTGCATGGGTCTACAAAAACAAATTGTTAAAATTACTGCACCCAAAGGTGTAATTGAATCAACCCCATAGAAAAAGAGAGGCAAATGGAAATAAAATAACAGAACTAGAGTACGATAACGACTTTTGCTAATTTTAACTAACTTTGAGGAATGCCATAAATAGACTTTAAACAATTCATTAGAAAATTCTTTAAATTGTTTGTCAAGTTTACTGGCGTTAAATGAAAAGGGAAATGTAGGAAATAAAGAAGAAAATAAGGGTCAACCACATTTTTAAATGGATCAAAACAAAGGTTGTTCAAATGCTAAATTTATTTAAATTATTTGGGAGATATTTTTATAAAATTTTAGATTACATTTCATCAATTTAAATGCATATTTTAACTAAAATCTATCTATTTTAACAATTTTCTAAGACTAAATAGTGATATTTTTATAATACTTTTACATAATAGGGCGGTTCCAAAATTAACCGTAAAGGGAACCTTATAAAATATATTTTTCAAGTTTCAAGGCTCCACATTGTTTATTATTTTTTGAGCAATGAAAAATAAACGATCTCATCGAATTTGTGAACACGGAAAAATTCATTGTTATCTAATTCAATATGGTCATTTCTCCAATGTCGAAAGCGACATTCGTACGCATTCAAAGTGAAAAAAACATATGCCAAAACATTATATCATTTTGACAAAAGGCGAAACTTATAGCTCCTGATTAGCGCTATAATTGGTGCTAAGGTTGATTTTGGTCAATTGTTTGTCTTTTTTCATGATTACAAAAACCAAGCCATTGGCACGCGACAAAAACAGAAGTCGCTTTCAAAGCAAACCAATTAAACACTGATTTCAGCGAAACCTGAAGGAATATTTTAATGCGACTAATTTTAAAATGTCATGGATTCATGTATCCTAATAATGTTTTTTTATTTTATTCAAAAATATTAAGTAGTTTATTTTTCGAGCGCGACATGTCGCATGCTACATTTTATTCCATCGTTCTTTTTATGTTTATTTTTTTACTTTTTATGCAACTAGACATCCAAAGGTTGATTATAAATGATTTTTAATATATTCAATATATTTATTTTCACAACAAAAAATATTTTTCTTATATTCCTTAAATATAAATCAAGATTTAAAAGAGAGACCATTAAGCAGAACATAACATGCAATACAAATGTTTAAGACATAAATTTTGCAATTATTTGAATTTGCACTCAAATATTTTAAAATGTGTCATGAATAAATGAAATTTTTGGGAAAATTAGTTAAATTTGATAGATCCCCTATAAAAAAATAGTAAAAAACCAGTAAGGAAAGGCAGAAAGTCGGGCGGGGCCGACTATATAATACCCTATACCTCCCTAACAATGCGATAAGGGTTATTGCGATAATAATTTGAAATAATTTGTAAATGGGTAAGAACATATATATGCGGATATATCTAATTCTGAACCGATAATCGCTAAATTAAGCAATATTCGTTCCTAAATTGAGAAACATCTTTCTGGAGAATTTTGTAATTATCGGAAGTAAAGTACAACTTCTATAGCGCTTTGTAACCAAATCAGGAGGAATATATATATGGAGCTTATATATAAATCTGAATCGATTTTCCCTGAATACTCATTCATGTAAAATAGAAACCTCTTTCTGTCAAATTTCGTACTGATCAGATATAAAATACAGTTCCTACAGCGCTTGAATGTCAAATCGGTACTAACATATATATGGGGGCTATATCTAAATCTGAACCGATTTTCTCCAAATTTGGCAGTATTCCTTCGTGTAATAAGAAACCTCTTTCTGCCGAATTTCGCTGTGATCGGATATAAAATACAGTTTCTACAGCTATTGAATTTCAAATCGGGGGTAACACATATATGGGGGCTATATATAAATCTGAACCGATTTCCCCCAAATTTTGTATTGTATCTAAGTGTATCACGAGACTACTCTCTGTCAATTTTTGTACAAATCGGTTACAAAATGTTGCTTATACAGTGCATATATGCCAAATCGGAGGTACATATATATGGAAGCTATATGTAAATCTGAACCGATTTTAACCAGAGATCGGACCATAACTGCGACCTGTACTTTGATTACAAGAATACGTCTACAGGCAGACAGACAGACGGACAGACAGACGGACATAGCTAAATCGACTCAGAAAGTGATTACAAGTCGATCGGTATAATAAACAATGGGTCTATCTCTTCTCCTTTTGGGTGTTACAAACAAATGCACAAAGTCATAATACCCTGTACCACAGTGTGGTGTAGGGTATAAACATACTTTATAGACTTTACATTTTTTGGCTGCGGTTGACATCTCGTTGGAAATGCCAATATTCTATTTGAAAGGTCTCAGTCCAACCAATATTAAAGCCGAGCTTTATAGATTCTACTCTGGGGCAGTCAGCTCCTTCATTTACGACTATAAAATATTGGGTGGCATAGTTTAAACGAGGCCGTACGAGTTGCCACGACGAAATGAAATGAATGAGCTGAAATGATTTACATTGTATATTGACCGAAAATTTGATGAGAAAGCTGTGCGCAAGATGGGTGCCGTGTTTGCTCACAATGGAACAAAAACAGCGTCGTGAAAATGTTTCAATAGAGTGCTTGGCGATGTTTCATAAAGCCGAGTTATTGCGTCGATTCGTAACCAATGATGAGACATGGGTGCACCACTTCACACCTGAGAGTAAAAGCAGTGGACTGGAATGTTAGAATCGTGCCCAAATAAGACGAAGACAGTACCATCTGCAGGCAAGTCATGACGTCTGTTTTTTATACCCTCACTTTAGTGATACAAGGGCCAAAAGTGGGACACACGGCCAAAAGTGTAACACACAAGGAGTGATCTATGACCCTAAGTATGTTCGGCGGATATTCGTTTTGGGTAATTTTAAGTCGAATGAGAAATATCCGTCCGTCAGTCTGTCTGTCTGCTGGCTGGTGCGCACAATAACTCTCGAAAGGAGTAACCGATTGACTTCAAATTAAGTATGTGGTAATGTTTTTTGCTCTCTCCGGCAAAGTTCGAAGATGGGTCATATCTGTACTATTATGTTTAACTTAGATTACTAATGTGTGAAATTGCCTTGAATTCGGGAATAATTATGTTGTTGCTGATTACGAATTACTCTTAAATTATTTATGTAGTTATGGCTGGGGAGCCGATCATATATGACGATTAGTATGTATATGTATATTATTTTAGTTTTAAGTTTCTACTTAGGGATATATTATAATGTAATACAAATTATTTTGGCCTTAAGAACTGCTATACTGATTATTAGAATCTTCCACACAAGTATTAGTTTATTAGTCGCTATTAACTCGAGAAAAAAGGGCGAAGTTGCCACGCCCCTTTTGGTACCTCCCACACAAATGCACCATTTTGCACCAAAAGTATACTGCTTATAATAATAATATCCCTTCATGCAAATTCTTGAAACTTTGTACAGTGTAATCATTTTGTAGTACCTAAGTCCAGTGAAAACTGGCGTAATTGGAACGCCCCTTTTGGTACCTCCCACACAAATGTACTATTTTGCACCATCTTATAGCTTGAATAACTGTGCATACAAAGACTTGCAATTTTGTACAGTGTAATGGTTTTATAGTATCTACTATCCGGTTACAATCCACACAAATGGACCATTTTTCGCCAAAATTTAACAGCTTATAACTTAAATGCCAGTGCATTAAAATACTTGAAATTTCAATCCGAGGTCAATGACAATAAATCCATAGTTAATGATATTCGATCCATTTAATGGCGTTCAATCAATTTTCTTCAGTAGGACTCAATAAACGTCCATTCCAGGCAAGATTATAATTTAAATTTAAGAAATTATATTGGACCTACACGATTCAGGTGCAAATGGAGAACATCAGTTGAAATTTTTTGTAACGTCACATTATGTCTAGGTAGTGCAACAATTCATACTAATAATGGGTTCTCCGTGCACTTGTTGGCAAAAAGTGCTGGAGGGTATTATACTTTGCTAAAAATGCAATAAGTCCACCAAAATCGAAAAATAGGCATATGTAATAAAGGCGCAAAACAAAAATATTGTGTTCATTCGATTTATTTTTTTATAATGTTTGTTTGTGTGATTTGGTATTGAAGTTAGGCAGTTCAAAGTGCCAAAGGATATCAATAATACAATGCGACACGCTTTAATTCTCAACTAAGCTATTGTTTTGTACAAAGTGACAAATAATAAATCTTTACATAACACACACTCTATACCTATAAAAATTCCAATGTTTTATTAGACAATATCTATATATAAATTTACACATTTTTGCGCTTTGGATTCCTGCCTTTGCGTCCGACAGCAATTTCTGTTTCTATCGGAATTTAGTAAAAGAGAAAAAGTCGCAGCTAAAATCTAGCATAACTTTGGCGAAAAACTTGAAACGAAACAAATGCGAAACCCCACAATAGAGCTTTAATAAGCGGACTTGTATTCCCTTAATGCCCAAATCGCAATAAAACTATTTTTGCGCGATTTGCGCTGGTTTTCTAACCACAGGCAAAGGATATTTCTTTTTGTTGTTGCTGCTGCTTCTGGTGCCGCTAGAGCTGCGGCTGATGTTTTATGCTTTTGCTAACGTGGTCGTTGCTAAGAGCACTGCCGCAATGCCAAAGAGCGGAAGGGTTAACCCAATTGCCCTGAAAACTTTAGAAAAATGTGTTTGAGTTTTAGCTAAACTATTGCGGCGTTAGCAGCAGCAGTAGCAGATCCAGTAGCTGGAATTGTGGTACTATTGTTGTAGTCATAGTAGTTGCATTCTTTGTGTGGCATGGCGCTATTGATGCCTGTGCTACAACTGCTGCTGCCACAACCATTGCTTGCACTTTGTTGCACTTTTGTGGTAAAGTGTTGCACAATAGCAACTTTATGAGTTTATGATCGTAAAACCATTTTGTTCGTCCAACAAAACAAAAAACAAGAACTTTTGTTCGTTTTTTGTCGTTGTGTTGTGTTTAGTGCACTTGTGTCACACACACACACCCGCTTTGCTCATACCTCAGCCCACAACATTCGCTGACATAAGCAGTATAAGCAATTTTAGTGCTTAAGTTTTGTTTGCAACTAATAAAAAAAGATGTTGTACATCCAACAACCCAACTACCCAATGCTGATGGCAATGTCGATGACGATGGCATTGTTGACGGCGACGTCTATGTCAAAACCTATTGAGCTGTAGTTAGTTATTATTGTTGTTGCTGCTGCTGCTGCCACTATTACTGCCTCCTGCCGCATTTGGTTGCTGCCAGTGGCATTGTGGTAAAATACTCCAAGACACTTAGAGAAATAGTCATAGCAAATTTGAGTAAAATCAAATCGTTTTTGCAAAATTATTTGTGTTGTCTATTACTTTCTAATGCTAATCTATGTTTTAAGTTCTCAGTCTAATTTTGCTCAAATTATAGGTCTTTTTCACATTACCATTTCGCACTCATTAACAATCAAATTCAATTAAAAATACGATTTAATAGATCTTGGGATAACGAGTTTTCCGTTCATAAAAACTGTCTTACCTTTTGGGACGATTAGTGGACCTAAAAGTATACCACAAATTAGTGCAGCGCTTTTATCATAACCATCAGATAAGACCGCACATTCGGTTCCTTTAAAACAAAAAGTAGGATTCGCCACTTCTCTAGATATATAGCTCTTCTGTGTTATATGTTTTATTAGAATTTAATAGCACTAAATGTCTTAAAGGTGTACCACAAATAACTGTGCTGTGCTTTGAATATATGACTCTCTCTTTCTCTCACCCATATAACAAAATACGAGTATAATCATATTGTCACACAAGTACACGCGTACAGAGAAAGAAGAAAAGTTTTCAATGGATAAGAAGCTTATCCCAGTTAGAGGACTTTAAATACTATAGGGTGATCCAAGTAGAGATACTTTTTTCAATAGCCTTTTTTTGACAGATCACGTGTGAGTCGTGTCATGCTGTCATGTTATTTTTGTTAAGTATTGTTTGGCATTTCATCATGGAAAGACTTACGCCTGAACAACGTTTACGCGTGTCATTCGCCAGTTACCAGTCGAAATGCTCGAGAGTCATCGAAAATTGGACTCAACGTATGGACCATCTGGGACGTAGCCGCGGCCAACATTTGATAGACATAATCTTTAAAAAATAAATGCCAAAGAGTGTTCTTTCAAATGATAATAAACATTCCCCATTCAATTTGAATATTCTGTGTTTTTTTCTTTGAAAAAGTAGGGAAACTCTAAATGGATCGCGCTATATAATAGTATACTAAAAATATTATGTGATATTGATATTGTAGATATTAAGGTGGCGATAAGAAATAGTATTAAGTACACAGTTATAATTTATCTGGCTCAAAAATTCTACAAATGCAAAATGCAAGACAGTAGGATTTATTTGAATTTAATTTCTCAGTGTATTCGTTTAACTACTAACAATAACTCTGTGCAATTTCGGACTCACTCACAAAACACTTTCTCAACAAAAACGAAAAAGGAAAACAATCTGCAAAAGAACAATAACTAGATAAAAGCTATAAAATGTTGCCAATGTTGAGTTGAACAATAACAGAAAAGTTTGTTTCTTTTGTTTTTCGCTCCGTTTCCGCTCAAGGGCAATTGCCACATCGTAGAGTAACCCTGGAAATGATTTTGAAGCCTAGGTAAATAGGATAAAGAAAAAGTTTCTCTAAAATGTCCTTTAAACGTTTTGGTTTTCGTTTATTTTTCATTGGCAGCAGTAAAGTGGCCTATGTAGATAAATTATTTTATTTTTATATATGTACGTATGTAATTTAAATACAATGCAGTGTTTTTTTCATATTCAAGGATAAAATGTATGTAAATTTTCACAGATATCGTTAAAACCTTATATTTATAGGGAACTTAAAGAGGCAACAAACGTTTGCATCAAAATGCATGTCAACAGCAGTATAAAGGAATATCCCGGAGATCTACTCTAACATTGAGTCTAGTATAGACGAATACCTTTGAGGTCGACTCTAGTGTAGATGAAGACCGCAGAGGTCGACTCTAGTATAGATTTTTTTTTTTTTAAGCGTTTATTTTTTGTAAATAATATAACAAGTTTATACCATAATAAACAATAGTAATATATAATTCATTTTTTCTATACATAGTCCCCATATCGGGCTCTCGAGTATATTCTATTAAAAATATGTTGTATTTGTACAATTTGATAATAAGTTCATTTGTTTCTACAATTATATAAAGCAAATTTGTAATGAAAAAGTTAACATTAATAAAAGTTATGGTCTAATGTTAAAAGGAGAAGGATACATTTCTGTACTATAATAATTGTGTTACTCTAGCCACCAAAATTTTGTGTATTTTTATGCTAATGTTATATCTTTATTTGATATGCTTGTATTGAATCTGAAATCGTTACTATTATACGTTATGCTTTGAATTGCTTTAATATTTGCCCGTCTATATATATGATATATGGACTCTAGTATAGAGGAGGACCTCAGAGGTCGACTCTAGTATAGAGGAGGACCTCAGAGGTCGACTCTAGTATAGAGGAGGACCTCAGAGGTCGACTCTAGTATAGAGGAGGACCTCAGAGGTCGACTCTAGTATAGAGGAGGACCTCAGAGGTCGACTCTAGTATAGAGGAGGACCTCAGAGGTCGACTCTAGTATAGAGGAGGACCTCAGAGGTCGACTCTAGTATAGAGGAGGACCTCAGAGGTCGACTCTAGTATAGAGGATGACCTCAGAGGTCGACTCTAGTATAGAGGAGGACCTCAGAGGTCGACTCTAATATAGAGGAGGACCTCAGAGGTCGACTCTAATATAGAGGAGGACCTCAGAGGTCGACTCTAATATAGAGGAGGACCTCAGAGGTCGGCTCTAATATAGAGGAGGACCTCAGACTCTAGTATAGAGGACGACCTCAGAGGTCGACTCTAGTATAGAGGAAGACCTCAGAGGTCGACTCTAGTATAGAGGAAGACCTCAGAGGTCGACTCTATTATAGAGGAAGACCTCAGAGGTCGACTCTATTATAGAGGAAGACCTCAGAGGTCGACTCTAGTATAGAGGAAGACCTCAGAGGTCGACTCTAGTATAGAGGAAGACCTCAGAGGTCGACTCTAGTATAGAGGAAGACCTCAGAGGTCGACTCTAGTATAGAGGAAGACCTCAGAGGTCGACTCTAGTATAGAGGAAGACCTCAGAGGTCGACTCTAGTATAGAGGAAGACCTCAGAGGTCGACTCTAGTATAGAGGAAGACCTCAGAGGTCGACTCTAGTATAGAGGAAGACCTCAGAGGTCGACTCTAGTATAGAGGAAGACCTCAGAGGTCGACTCTAGTATAGAGGAAGACCTCAGAGGTCGACTCTAGTATAGAGGAAGACCTCAGGAGTCGATTTTATTGAGTGTTTGGATATATTAAAGCTGGTTTGTTCGACTAATTGATACTACTACTGGCTTTATTTACACCCATAAATATGTATGTACTTTATATAAAAAATTTTATAACATTGTTAGTTATTACATTGGACTACCAACATCGGATATAGAAAATCCCAGCAGTCCTGTTATCATGAAAAAAGGTAGTCTCATCCACTTACATCGATTTTCGCCAACCCAACCATATTTTATAGCCGGCAAAAAGAACCGCAAAACTCTAATCCGACATATCTTTTAATTGTATGCCAACCAAAAAGCAACGCCAAGTGAAAAAGTGAGATTTAATAGCGTTGCCCAAGCCGAAGGAAAAAAACACCAAAATCAACTTAACTGATTGCTGTTGTTTGCCCTCCCAGAAACATACGAATACTGACTTGAAGGAATGCATGAATGGGCTGCTTCGTGATGTCAAACAATGTTGCGAAAGAAGTAGCAAAACAGTACACAAACTAACCAATTTTGAGATATGAGATGAAGTCGTCTTTTTCAGGATATATGTTCAACATACCCTCAGCGTTCGACACAGTACCGCAGATGACCACATTCCAAAATACCGAATGAAATGTTTTCGGTTCACAGTTTAGTTTGGCCACAATTTCCCAAAGCAATAAATCATTGACTTCAATTTGTAGTTATGACACCAATGTTCGAGTTGCAGCTGTGACTGCTGCCCCTATCTCGGCCATAATGGAAGGATGAATAGACGGTTCATTTCGTTCTCTTGGCGGGCAAGTGCCTTCTCATGCTGAATATCTGCTGTTGTGGCTGATGATGGCGATGATACTTCATTCATAATGTTGCATGACAAAAGACCAACAAAAAACACCTAACAACTCACAAAAAAATGATACAGACTTCAAGTGTAGGAACGATCGTTGGAAAGATGGAAATGAAGTTAAAGTTGGACGCACGAGGACATCAACAAAAAGAAGACAATGGACAAATTCTGGAGAAGGTGTATGTGTTGTATGTTAAAATGCTTGTCGAGACTTAACCCAGCATCGAGTGTCGTCACGACAAACATTTAACTGCTGCTGCTGCTGTTCTTGCTGCTCAACGGGTCGATGTTGCCACTCCAGCAGCAGATTCAACTTGTATTGATGTTTTTGGTTTTGCTGTGTTTGTTGCTGATGTGACCATTAAGCTTTCAATAAAATAACGATGATAACAGCAATAACAACATCAAGAGCCATCAGCCCGTAGCCATCATCCAACAGCCAGCGATTTTGTCGACGACCTTTGGGGGACAAGCAACATGATGACTTTTACTTGCCTCGTCAGATATCGATTATTTATAGTCTTTGAGATTATATGAGTTTTACTTACTCGTACTGTGTAACATTTGCTTTTGGCTGTGGTTTTTATGTTCTTCTACTCCTTTATTGATGACTGCTGTATGAATATTTGGTGATATGTTTACACTCGAGAAACAATTGCGGTCAAAGTAATTTACATCAGCAATTATGATTCTTCAAGGTCTGTGAAGTCGACACTAGTATAGAGCAAAACTTCAGAGGTCGACCCTAGTGTAGAGGAATATCTCAGAGGTCGTCTCTAGTATAGAGGAAGACCTCAGAAGTCGACTCTAATATATTAGAAGAGCAAGACAGAGAATACCTCAGAGGTCGACATTGGTATAGTGGAAGACCTCACAAGACGACTCTACTATTAAGAAGATGACTGTAGTAAAGGGGTTTTCAACAGGGACGCTACATATATTTTTTGCCGCTCTTTTGACATTTCCCTTCAGTAAGGTTTGCCATTTCATGATGGAGTGATATACGAGCCAACAACGAGTCGAAATTATTAAAATTTACTACCGAAATTCGGAGTCAGTGGCCTCAACGTTAAGAGCGCTACGTCCAATTTATGGTCGATGAGCGATGAGGCTCATTTCTGGCTGAATGGCTTCGTCAATAAACAAAATATGCGTTAATGGTCAGACAGCAATCCACACGTACTCCATGAGTCATCATTGCATCCCGAAAAAATTACGGTTTGGTGCGGTTTATGTGCCGGCGGCGTCATTGGGCCGTACTTCTTCGGTGATGATCAAAACCGGCACGTTACTGTGAATGGGAATCGCTACCGTTCAATGATAACCGAATATTTTTGGCCCCAATTGGATGATATGGACTTGGAGGACATTTGGTTCCAACAGGATGGCGCCACAATCCACACAGCGAATGCCACAATCAATTTATTGGAAACCAAGTTTGGAGAACGTGTTATCTCACGAAATGGTCCATTCGATTGGCCGCCTCGGTCGTGCGATTTGACGCCGTTAGACTATTTCCTGTGGGGCTACGTCAAGTCTATGGTCTATGCCAACAAGCCAGCGACGATTAATGAACTTCGTACGAATATCGAACGTGAAATTGCAGCAGTATCGGCCGATTTATGCCTGAAAACCGCCGAAAATTGGGTTCAGCGTCTGGACTTCTGCAAGCGTGCCCGTGGTGGCCATGCAAAAGAAATCGAGTTCCATACATAATGGCATCGAACGTACTTTCACAGGAATAAGAAAACCCGGTATATAGGAAGACCTCACAGTTCGGCTCCAGTGTAGAAGACCTCAGATGTCGACTCAAGTACAATGGAAGACCTGGGGCCACATCCCGGCATGCGATATCGTGATTGTGTCCCACGAAAAGTAACTTGCTATTCCTACAATAATTTTCCTACTTCTCGGTTAAATTTTCGAGTGTATGCAAATATTGGTCCATCATTGACAATGGATTACAAGGTTACCTACCAACTACTCGTAGTTTATTTTTTTCGATTTTTGGTTCAAACATTCCCTTTTATTATTGCTTTCTCTCTTTCTCTCACAAAGAGCGTCTCGTTTCATTACACGATTCCATTTAAATGGAAATTATTCATAAGATTAGAACAACCGCAAAGAAATCGGTTGACCATTCAATATTCATTCAGTCATTTATACATTTATTCATGTATCCACTACTCCTTTCGAATATCCCCCACCCCTGGAAAACGTTCTTTTCATTACAGAATTGCCGCAATTTCAAATCATTTTTTGGTGGTTTTTTTCTTTTGAATTGTCTCTTTTATGGCAATTCAAAGAATTTGCAATGTAAATTTTGCTCTTTATTGATGTCAGATACGATTTGAAATAGACAATTGATTTTTTACTTTTACTATTTTCTTGGCATATAAAATATTCCATAAAATAATATAATATATTTTAAAGACCCAAAGAAGAAGGGGAGTGTCTGTGTAAGGAGAGATTTGTTTAAATGATCATTGATTGTATTTTCATTTTCTTTGCATGTCTCTTTTGGTTATTTCTGTTAATTTATAACAAATTTGCTTAAACAGAGGTAATAGTTTTGATTTTTTTTTCGTACTATTTGAAATGAAATATTTGTCGGGGTCTTTGATTTTAGTTGCATATAATTTTGCAGAGATTTGAATGCACAGAATGCTTGAAATCTTTTCTTTTTAACAGCACTTACTGAATAGATTAGATTACTCTATGTGTTTGGATCTGAAATTGCTTATTTTCTTTTCAAAACTCGGGCTTGAATACAAAAGCCTCATTAGGACAGTGTAACGAGGCCTGAATTCTCAATATTTATATTTATTCGAGTTCTCATTTTCATTACAGATCATTCACCTTTTAGCAAATGCAAATAATGTAATGATAGATGGATTGGCGGTTTGTTATTACCCATATAAATTACTTTAGAATTTTCTATAAATAACAAATTATATAGAACTCATTTGGAATGCAAAAGACGAGAGCGAATAATGCAAACAAAACGTGCCGATGATTACTAATGATAACACAGAGGAGTACATAGGGAATAACTGGCGTTGCAAAGTAAAATGCATAGCTGTTGTTTCTTCAAATCGTTCACACGGAGCCGCTGCAGGAGCAGCAGCAACAGCAACAACAACTACTTGAAACGAATTGCTGACACGCAGTTGTGGCATATTTAGACACACCTCTGAACGGCAGTTAACAACTGCTGTTTAAACTGTTGCTACTGCAGACGGTTAGTGCTAACACGGGTATTATAATTACGAGGTTTTGAACGATCGGTTAGGGAAGTTGTTATTTTATTTGGCAAATATTTCAATGTTTTCATTCACAGGCTAATTAAATATCTGCAAGAAACTAATATAAGTGATTCGGTAATTTTAAATGGGACCAAAAGTGGAATTTAGAAATAGACGACAAATTGGGTTATCTTCTCATTAGTAAGCAACGAGTTGGGTTATCTACTTCTTAGTAGAGGAACAGTTGTGTTATTGTATACGCCTTAGTTAATGACAAATTGGGTTATTTTTTTTTTTTTTTTTTTTTTTTTTTTTTTTTTTTTTTTTTTTTTTACGAACGTTCCCAACGCAGCCACTCTTACCCGCCCCTTCCGACCGCGGGGGCCACATCCCCATAACGTAGGGATTGCGTACACACCATGATCCGAACCATGGCGGGTTAACAGTAGAGGGTGGAATACCAGCTACAGAATATATATCAACAGCCGGTATGTACATACATACATGCATAAAAAGTGTTAACTTTGTTTAGTTAAATAAAGAACACACATAAAACAGAATTTCACTACTGATTTAAATAACATATGATTCTAGATTTCACTATATCTATTCCTACATTAAAGTCAATAATATCATATAAAGTGTTAAAGTTTATGCACATTCTACGGATAGGCTCTGCAGATGCGTAATTTGTACGTTGAAAATCAATATGCAATAATTGGTAATATCTGGAAGATCTGAATGGTACGTTAAATCTTATCTTAGAAAGCATGTATCCAGAAAGCACATCACAATTTATAACCTTCAATATCATTGTGGTGTTCAGCATAATACGTCTGCTCTTAAGAGTAGGCAATCTTATCAAGCTCAACCTATTAGTATAGGGTGGAAGAACAAAATCACTATTCCAATGCAGGTGCCTCAAAGCAAATAATAAAAATTGTTTCTGAACGGACTCAATTTTATCAACATAAATCCCATATTGGGGGTCCCACACAACAGAACCATATTCTAGAATAGGTCTAACAAGTGTAGTATACAACTGTTTCGTTACATATGGATCCGAGAATTCTTTCGCCCATCGCTTAATGAAGCCAAGGACACCATAAGCTTTGTTCACCATTGTAATTATGTGATTATTGAAGTTAAGTTTAGGATCCATTAATATACCAAGATCCACAAAGGATTCAACAGTTTCTAAATTGGAACCAAGAAGACTGAATTTAGATGGAATCAATTTCGATCTAGAGAAACACATATGTTTACACTTCTTCAAATTAAGGTCCATGCAATTAATTACACACCAATAACCAAAGTTTTCTAAGTCATTTTGAAGAAACAAAGAATCATCAGATGTGTTACGAGAATAAAATATCTTAACATCATCTGCATACATCAGTAATCTAGAACTAATAATTGAATCTGGTAAGTCATTTATAAATAGTAGAAACAGCAAAGGGCCAATATGACTACCTTGGGGTACCCCAGATGAAACCAAAATCGGACCTGAGAAGTAACTACCAAATTTAACAATCTGAACACGACTGTTAAGATAAGAGGATATCCAACTCAACAAGTTATTACTAAAACCAATGCGATTCAGCTTATACAGTAAGAGCTTATGATTAACTCTATCAAAAGCTTTACTAAAATCAGTATAAACCACATCTGTCTGATTACCAAGAACAAACTCATCAATTACCTGGGAGGTAAATTGAACTAAATTTGTCATAGTCGAGAGTCCCTTACGAAATCCATGTTGGAATGGACTAAGAATAGGTGAAACACTATGAGATAAAATCTCAGTGATCATTTTTTCAAAAAGTTTTGGAATTATACTTAATTTCGCAATTCCACGATAATTCATAACATCAATCAAGCTCCCAGATTTATGAAGTGGAGTTATAAAAGATTTTCTCCAAATAAATGGGAAATATCCAAACTTCAACGAATTATTGAAAAGCAATGTGAGCGGGACAGCAATACTCTGAGCACATAGCTTCAGTCTTAAGATAAAAGTCACCTTCAATCTTAGATCTAATATAAAAGTCTATATCTTCGGAGGATGTGTCGGGAGCAAAGCGCGAAACAAAAACGACTTTCTTGGCTGGGACCACAGTCAGAGTTTTCGATTTCTCACCGGCTCGTGATGCTACTTTTGCAGGAGGTTTAGGGTTCATTTCAAGATTACCCATTGAATTTTCCTCCTGTATAGAGACAACCTTATCAACCCTTGGTGTTACAGCGAGAGCAACCCTCTGCTGATCAACAGAAACTGAACAAGGAGCACTGACAGAAGCTGATGATGTTGTAGGCTCATCCGACGACGTACGGTCAGAAGCACTCGGTGTACCGACATCGAGCTTCTTAGGAAGCGTCTTTTTCGTCGACCTTTTGCGCTTCTGTCCGACAACGTCAGGCGAACACACAAATGCATTAAATTCCGGGAACTTATCAAACAGAGATGCATATTTATTAAATCTCGAATACAAAGACCACATTTCCTTACCAATTTCGGCCATTTCCGAAGAATAATCTTTAACAAATTTGTAGAACTCTACATTAATTTTCCTACAGTTCTTACAACACCATTTAAGACCACTATCACTATCTCCGTACATAACATCTACAACCTTTGCAGATAAACCTGCACACTTAGAATGCCAAATGTTAGTACAAAGCCAACACTCTATAGATCGTTCGGTTTCCGAAACAATCTTACAGTTTACATTTACACACGACATTTTTTAATTGTAAATTAATTGTAAAACGAACTAACAAACAGGAATAAGAAGTACAAACAATAATACACGAAAATTAGATTTAATATTTCACCCTCTACTATAAGGAGTTAAAGATGAGAATATTTGGCAAAAGAAAAAATGCTCGATGGCAACTCTGTTTGAACAAATGAAACAATGTGAAAGCACACACACGAAAGGAGGGAGTAAGTATAACAACAACAAATGGAACACAACAGTTGTTATCTAATTGCAATAGCAAATAAATCCCAACTTAAAACACAGGAATTTTCACAGAGAGCAAATAATTAATAAAAACAATAGGTGCACTTATTGAAAAATACACTTATCTGTACTTAAACACAATTTTAAAAATGCAAGAAACTATTAAAATCGGTTAAAATTAATTAATTAAACTATCACAGGAGCACAAACTCAAAAAGCAAACTATTGGAACAGGGTTATATATTCCTTAGTACAGATACATTTGGGTTAGCTACTCCTTAGTCGGTTGGGTTATCTGCGTTACATATTACACTCGATTTGTTGGGTTATCTACTTCTAGAATAGTTAGTTAACGAAAAATTGGGTTATCTACTCCTTAATAGAAATACAGTTGGGTTATCTACTCCTTAGCCGATCGGTTGGTTTATCTGCACCTTATTACACGACTAGTTGGGTTATATTCTTCTAATAGAGGACCAGTTGGGTTATCTAAGCCTTAGTTATCTACGATTTGGTTAACGACAAATTGGGTTACTACTTCTTCATAGAAATAAAGCTGGGTTATCTACTCCTTAGCGGGTGATCGGTTGGTTTATCTGCTCCTTAGTAGACGACTTTATGGGTTATTTACTTCTTAGTAGAGGTCCAGTTGGTTTATCTACGTCTTAGTTAACGATAATTGGGTTATCTGCCCCTTAATAGAGATACAGTTTTGTTAGCTTATCCTTAGTAGGCGGTAGGTTGGGGTATTTGCTTCTTATTAGACGACTAGTTGGGTTATCTATTTCTTAGTAGAGGCCCAGTTGGGTCTTCTAAGCCGTAGCTGTATACGCCTTTGTTAACGACAAATTGGGTTATATATTTCTTAGTTTAGATACATTTGGGTTAGCTACTCCTTAGTCGGTTGGGTTATCAGCACTTTATTACACGATTAGTTAGGTTATCTACTTCTAGTTGAGGTGCAGTTGGGTTATCTAAGCCTTAGTTATCGACGCCTTAGTTAACGAAAAATTTGGTTATCTACTCCTTTATAGAAACACCGTTGGGTTATCTAAGCCTTAGTTATAGAAACCTTTATAGAAACACAGTTGGGTTATCTACTCCTTAGTCGGCGAACGGTTGGGTTATCTGCACCTTATTACACGACTAGTTGGGTAATCTACTTGTAGTATAGGACCAGTTGGGTTATCTAAATTTTAGTTAACGCCAAATTGGGTACCTACTCCTTAACGGTGATAACTTTTATAAACTTTTTTTTAATTTTTTTTTCTGAATAGAGTACCTTGCAAGAATATTGTGTGAAAATTTCAGGTGAATCGGAGAAAAACTAACGAAGATACAGCAGTCCAAGCAACCGACAATCGGATCTATGCTCCGGAACGTCCGAGTTCAACTCGACCAGGGATTGTCACCACAGCGAAAGCTGCACCATCCACTCGTTTTTCCCCAGGGAAAACACGTTGGAATGAGCAGCAGAACTGTTACAACAACAACAACCGCGCCTCATATGTGACTCAGTACATCAGAAAGGCTTTAAAGCGTTTTTCCCACAACCCATGTTTTCAAAGACGGTGCACCCCATAACTCAAAAACTACTGAACCGATCCATTTGAAATTTTTAACACTATTTCTTTACATAATTTACGAGGTAATGCTGTCGAGTTTTTTTATTTAACAATAACCAATTTCTCCCAAAAATCGCATTTTTCACTTCAAAGTGAAAAAACTCATCAGCATTATCTGGCTATAACGATTATCTAACTAAATAAGTTTATTTTTTTAATATCAGATGATCCGGTATCGAGTTATGAGGGGCACCGCAATTCAACTTTTTTTCGAGAAGTTTCCGCATAAATGCTGTCGTTGCCAGATTTGTTAATATTTTTTATGACAATTATACAAAAATTATACAAAAAAAAAATGTACCATTGGTTTTAATCCAAAAATTTTAACCGTTTCGTTACAAAAATATCATACAAATTTGCCTTTTTTTGCACGAATTAACGTTACCCCCGCTTAATAGCATGCTTTTAGGCTAATACTTGGATATGTCGCAATTCACCACCTCCAATGACATAGTTACCGGCTGTTTATAGAACCAAAAGCAGGGATCTTCTTAATATTCTCGTATGTATATAATTGCTGTTCTTCAAGAATAACTTTCATATGTATTTTTTTCTGTGTGAAGTTGTTATTTTTTTTATTTTCTGGTTTAACAAGGGGAATTTCGAGTATAGATGTCTAGAATGTCGTTCCTGTTGTTCCAATTTTGTCTTAACATGTACAGTTTACCGTATTACCAACATTATCATACTACTGGTGAACTCTCCATTAAACCTTTGACAATCTTCGCTGTTCGCTTGATTAAAACTAAGCCTTACAGAATGCAAATAGACAGAAAGAAACAATCTCATAGAAGCAACAACTTACCAACAAAATTCTTTGGAAAACAGACAGAAAAGTAAAAAGACTATCAGGAGATGGTGACAAGTGTTGGTGGTTGCAGTTGCATTTGCAATTGCTGATGGCGGCTTGACTTGTTATTGTTATTGTGCATGTTGCAAGCTTTGAAATGCATTGAAATTCCTGACAGCGTGGCACCTGTAGTGTCAGTTGGAAACTAGAATTTTGTTCGCTCCACTGACTGAAATGTTTCCATATGTTTACCACGAACTACTCCGCATAGAAATTGAGCTGTTTCATTTGCGACCAATCCAGCAAGTTGAGCTGGTTGAGAATATCATCGGCATCGACTACTGACGCCTCATATTGCCCAGAAGACAGAAAAACAAACCAAATGGAGGAATATGCAAAACATTAATGTTCCAAATTGGCTCATTTCCAACAGCCACGAGTGGGTTTTGCTAACTTCTTTTTTTATTATACGAATAATGCTAAACCAAAGACAAATTGTATTCTGTGATTTTTTCACTTCATTGTCATTGTCTTCGTCTTTGTATTCTCCTAAGCCATACGTTTTATGGGTTCTGTGGTTGGTTTTTCTTTTCTTTTTTTGTCCTTTTTAATTTGTCTTTTTTCTGCATAATTTTATTTTTTGTGACTATGATTTAGAATTCAAGAAAGTTTTATTAAAAGGCGTTTGTCTTCGAGTCTTGTAAAAAGGCGTTGACAAACAGATAAAATGCCATCGTTTTTTGTTTTGACTGCATTGTTTTGATATCTGTGAAGAACCAAATAACCAAACGAGCCGGTTAGCAATTTTTCATATTGTGTGGAAAGCAAAATAACAAAACCGGGAAATGAAAATGGTTTTATGATAATTAAAGTCTGCACAATGAAAATGTATTTGACAACGAGAGGCGGTCAAATTTTGGCATAACGTTTGGTTTTGGCTCAAGTAGGAGGTTGCAAACATGTTCCAAATATAGCGAATAGTAATAACGGAAGGACATAAGATTAAAGCTAAACATAAGTTGTTCTTTGATCTCTTGGGAGATTAGAGTTAAACGAATATTATCTCATAACGAAGTTTATTTATTTATTTATTTATATGAATTACAATACAAAGTAAATTTATATTCTAATATTACGGCCCAGGAAAAAGTCGGGTGGCTAGATTTTGCAGCGACAGACCAGAGCCTCTGGTGGGAATCGAACCCACGACCCCCAAACTCATAGGCGATCACGGTATATACTCACCTACTGGGGCGCTCAAAACTAAGGTTATATACTTATATTATGGGATTGATTACGTACAGCGAAATCCTATTAGTACACAATTTGGAATTTTATTTTTTAAAAATAAAATTTTCCAAATTTAGAAACTCGCGAACAGTAACATTTCTTATGACGTCTCGGAAAATAGTATTCGTGATGGCTGCTATTACCATCTTCACGTATTCTGTAGTTATGATGATGTTATTCAGATTTTTGGCTTTCCTGTCTTGTACCAGTTCCTTTAAACTGTTTGATTGTTTTCGAATGAGAGGAACAATTGCAGAATCTTGTACGATCTAAAGTCGCCGTATTAACGTATTGTGTAAAAGTCACGCACGTACAACTTACTTGCAAGAAATGCTCAACAGCTATTGAATTTACGAGATTACCAACTACCGATTGACCTACCCTCCCCACCCCTCTGATTTGTTGCTTTCACACAGCAAGCTAAACGAATATAAAATTTCTTCTGAGACACCTCGTACAGATAAATAATATAGTTTTTGTTTCACGAATATATAGATTTTTTAAATTTCAGTCAAAACATTTAATAACTACATTTAACAATATGTAACTACATGGGAGAATTTATGTCAAGTGAGTTAATTTTTAAAACCGATGTCTTTTGTGTTCTGATCGGGATGAAACTTTCACCAAGTTTAGTACTATTTGATAGTAGTTATAGCACAAAATTTCAACGAGATCGGTTCAGTACCGTCCCAGTTGGAGCGTGTTTTTTCTCCATATAACTAATTACCCATTGTATTTAGAAAATTTTGCAGAAAGTGTTTTCGATAGCATTTCCTTCAATCTGCTTCGAAAAATAAAAAAATTAAAAAAATATATTTTTTTATTATTTTTCATATGTGGTTCAATATTTTTTTTAGATGTTTATCTTTATTTCTATAGATATACAATACCATTGTCACTAATAGACCATAAAGCTCTTAAAGGAAATGACACGAGCTTTCGTTTCAGCAAAAAAATCAAGAATAAACCAGTAAGGAAAGGCAGAAAGTCGGGCGGGGCCGACTATATAATACCCTACACCTCCCTAACAATGCGATAAGGGTCATTGCCATAATAATTTGGAATAATTGGAAATGGGTAGAAACATATTATCTAATTCTGAAACGATAATCGCAAAATTAAGCAATATTCGTTCCTAAATTGAGAAACATCTTTCTGGAAAATTTTAATGATCGGAAGTAAAATACAACTTCTATAGCGGTTTGATACCAAATCAGGAGGAACAATCAATATAAATCTGAATCGATCTTCCCTGAATACTCATTCATGTAAAAAGACCTCCTTCTGTCGAATTTCGTACTGATCGCATACAGTCTCTACAGCGCCTACATGTCAAATCGGGGGGTAACGTATATATGGGGGCTATATCTAAATCTGAACCGATTTCTTCCAAATGTAACAGTGTTCATTCATATAATAAGAAACCTCTTTCTGCCGAATTTCATACTGATCGGATATAAAATAACATTTTTACAGCGCTTACAAGTCAAATCGGGGGTAACGTATATATGGGGGCTATATCTAAATCTGAACCGATTTTCTCCGAATTTAGCAGTATTCCTTCATGTAATAAGAAACCTCTTTCTGCCAAATTTTGCACTGATCGGATATAAAATACAGTTTTTACAGCGCTTACATGTCAAATCGGGGGTAACATATATATGGGGGCTATATCTGAATCTGAACCGATTTTCTCCGAAGTTAGCAGTATTCCTTCATGTAATAAGAAACCTCTCTTTGCCGAATTTCGCACTGATCGGATATAAAATAACATTTTTACAGCGCTTATATGTCAAATCGGGGGTAATGTATATATGGGGGCTATATCTAAATCTGAACCGATTTCTTCCAAATTTAACAGAGTTCATTCATGTAATAAGAAACCTTTTCCTGCCGAATTTCATACTGATCGGATATAAAATAAAGTTTTCACAGCGCTTACATGTCAAATCGGGGCTAACATATATATGGGGGCTATATCTAAATCTGAACCGATTTTAACCAAATTCAATAGGGATCGTCCTTGGGCCAAAAAAAAGATATGTGTAAAGTTTCGTCGAGATCGGACCATAATTGCGACCTGTACTTTGATTACAAGAATACATGCACAGACGGACAGACAGACAGACGGACAGACAGACAGACAGACAGACGGACAGACGGACATAGCTAAATCGACTCAGAAAGTGATTCTAAGTCGATCGGTATAATAAACGATGGGTCTATTTCTTCTCCTTTTGGGTGTTACAAACAAATGCACAAAGTTATAATACCCTGTACCACAGTGTGGTGTAGGGTATAAATATGGGTTTTTACAAAAATGTCCAAACAAGTTTCAATTCCGCAAAAAAAAAAATTGATGAAATGGCTGTCGAAAACACTGATTTCTAAATACAGTAGGTATTTAGTTATACGTATGGAAGGAAAAATGGACCGTTTGACCAAAATTTCAATATTCAACACCATCCAACTCGGACGGTCCTGAACCGATCTCGTTGTCATTTTGTGCTATAACTACTATCCAATAGGACAATTTAAAAAGTGATTTGAAGAATTTATTAACATTTTTGTATTAAATGTATTTTTAATTTAGAGTATGTAATATACAGGGTGGTCCATATTAAACGCACGATGTTAATTGTAAATAAAACAAAAAGTTTTCAGAGAATTATCTTAATATTTTTTATTGTGACAGAAGGATCTATGAAAATTATGTGTGAAACAAGATATCGGACAAATTCTCGCCACGTGTGACTCATAATTAACATCGTGGATTAGTTTGGACCACCCTTTATTTCGTATATTTATATAACTCCATAATTTTAGTTGACTACCAACTCAATCCCAACATTTTCAAGGCACAATGACATTCAGTAAATATCCTTTGAATGTCCCTTCGAGATTATGCATTATTTTCCCATAAATTTTGCGGTCTTTGTCTTTGGCAGAATTATTATCTTTTCTTAAACAGAAGATGGCGTTAAATAGAGCAGTCATCTCAAAGAACTGATATAGATAAATCTCTAACAAGTAAAGACAAATGTTCTCTTTCCCTCAAGAAATGAGCTTTTACAAATATATTTTACAGTTTTTATTTTGTAGCAAATGTCTTTGACAAAAATGTCGTTTTTCTTAGCGAAAGCAGCGGCGGTGGCATTATGACATAAAAATATACTTCCTAAGAATGGGAAAACAAATCTTAAACGAAATGAGTTTTCAAAATAAACAAATAATTTATTTGAACAGTTATCCTTGAGTACTTATATACTTTCGAAGAGGCAACAGCAGCATAGGCGTGGAACGGAAATGCTTCATGATGAAATATGAAAAAAATATGTATTACTAAATACAAGTAGAAGAATGCCAACAAAATAAAAAAACACCAAAAGAAGCTTAACGAGTGTCTTTTTTTCTCATTTTTTTGGCTCTTCTTCCGATTACATAGCAAACCACAAATGAGAATTGAAGAAGGCGAAGAAACGTATTGCAGCAATAAATTACTTTCGATATGTTGAGAACGGTTTTCGGAGTTTCCGTTTCCCTTCTCAAGAGCATCGCAATTTAACTTTTCAAATAAGCTTAACAAGCAACAATCCATACCACAACCACGTCATACCTGACAGTTGTACTTGTTCTGTTTGTACCCGGAATAAGTACAAATTTATATACTGAATCAAGCAAAGGAACCAACAACCACACTTTGCACTTGTTACGGACTTAGCGATACCCAAAAGCGTACCGAATCAAGGGAATGTGGGGAAATTGCTCACCTGCTGTAGAGGAAATTGGAGCCAATGGTTAGGGCGAAAAGTAGAAGCGGGCAGGTAGGGTCGGTGCACACGAAGGTGTGAATGAAACATGGGGGAATTATTCTATCATTGCTACTGGGTTCCTTTGTGTAATAAAGTACTTAATTTTATTTATTGTTTGAAATAACGAAACAAAATGTATAAATGACTGCGGGAATGAGTGATCTTCAATTCGCATTATTCACACTTTGTGATGAAGAGTAGTATCAATTTCAGCAACTTTTCTTATTAGAGGGAAGAGCTAACAAATTGGATTGGTATACTACTCGTATACAGGGAAGGTCCAAACTGACAGAATCAGTACAGAAAATGAACAACCTTTGTTCTTACAACGGACTTCGAATATATGTGCCTGTCTTAAATTCTTTTAAAATCTGGAATTTTATTTTCAATTAAATTGTTTTTGCATTTGAAGAAGAAGTTGTGAATCCATATTTAACAAAATTTTAACCCTTTGTAAGGGAGGAAAAATATTATCACATCCAAGTTTAAAGTCATTCCCTTACTCCTTTCGAGAGCAACCAATATGGCCCACATCTAAATTTAAAGTCAATCCGTTACTCCTTTCGAGAGTTATCGTGCGCTCCGGCCGGATAGATAAACATACAGACAAACGGACATACATAGGGTCTTAGATCACTCTTTCGGAGTGTTACACTTTATATATATATATATTTATTCTCGTCGTTCCGTGTTACACTTTTGAACCGTAGTAAATGATATATACCCTCCTCCACTAATGTGAGTGTATAAAAAAGCGTGAAGAAGTCTAATCCCCTATTTTCGATCCTAATCCAGGGAAATTCTCTGTGCACTTTCTTGACAAGAAAAACGAAAGGACAGACAGAAGAACGTGATTACGCCATGGCTAATACCCGATAGGTAGAGCTATCTATAAGATCTGTCGTTACCTAATGTTTAAAATTAACAAATTTGTAGTGCCTGACCGAATTCGAATTTTTATGGGCGAAGTTTAATTTCGACTAAATTTGCAACCTACAGTTGTTTTTTAATCAGACTATGACTGTTGAACAAAACATGTTCCCTTACACTAAAACAAAACAAAGTATCGAGTTCATAACAGTTTATTTTAAAGAACTATTATAGCTGTATATTTTTGGAGTTTAAAAAATAATTAAAATCTTAATGTTATAATGAAAAAAGTATTTTTTCTGCATTAATACAATTATTTGATTTTTAAGAAACAATTTTTCTTTGTATATTTTTCCCTTCACCTTACAGGGGGAGGGAATATATCATTTGCTATGAGCCAAAAGTGTAACACATCAAAGTAGTGACCTAAGACCCTAAGTATGTTCGGTGGAAATCAGTTTAAGGACATTTTAAGTAATTTGGGGAATGTCCGTCCTTCTGTCTGTCTGGTTGGAGCTCACGATAACTCTCGAAAGGAGTAACGGATTGACTTCAAATTTGGTATGTAATAATATTTTTTTCTATCTCAGACTAAGTTCGAACATGGGCCTTATTGGTACAATCCTTCTAGTACCTCCCTCACAATGTTTTCAAATTTAGTGAAATAAAGATTGCCTTATAACTTATGTACTACTTATCCGAATCATCTATAATTCCTCACATAGTAATTGTTTATCCGTCGCTATCACCTTGAGCAAAATGGGAAAAGTGTCGCCAACCCTTTTGGTACCTCCGACACAAAGGGGCCATTTTGTACAAAAATTTAATTTCATAAATTTTTAATAACAGTGCATAGAAAATATTTGAAATGTTGTGCAGGGTAATGCGGTAAAAATGGTCATTATTTCCACTCCCCTTTTGGTACCTCCCACACAAATGCATTCAGTTTCTTTAGTTAAGAAATTGAACACTTATATCCAGCTTTGGTATGTTAGGTAGTTCAAAAAAGCATACAGCGCAGCGCAGCTGACTGTAATATGAAGGCTCTTTTAAAGAAGTAACGGGTAAAACTCATTGACCCGAGAAAGCTCCCTTTGCTCCTTCAGCGATGGTTGTGGAATTTATTTTGGTCTCATAAAATATTTTCAAATTGTTGAAAATTTAATATTTAAATTCAAAATATTTTTGTAAAAAAATTATTCTGGTTGGCCGCTCACTTATTTCAGTTGGTTTTTTCCCATCGCTGACTTTTAACAAAACATTACGAAGCTAATTCATTCAGAGCAATGTACGGATGTTGTAAACTGAATTAACAATGAATACGATGTTCGGTCTAATATTCATTTCTCTTACAAAGTTTTTGTAATACCATATTCCATACCATATGCAATCTCTTTAATATAAATAAGTAAAAAGTTTGTCGTTTGTAAGTCTGAGAGCTAAACATCTGTTGACCGTTGAAGTCAAAAGGACTTTCAAACGACTTCCATTGGTATTATTACCTTTTCAATAAACTTTGACATTTCCACCTTTTTGTTGCTAAGCCAACTTTCCACTCTATACGTATAAACTTACATACATACATACATATGATTAACCCTATCTATGTTCACACCCATTTAAATTGCAAAAAAATAATAGTGTTGCAAAACAAATCACAACCTTTGGTCGGTCGTACACCTTTTTAACACTTTGGTCACAACCAATAAATACCAATCGTTCATCCCAGTTTCCCAAGCTTCCCAGCATATGTGTATTTGTGTGGAAGTACATACATATGTATATATTATCTGAGCTTGTCACAAAACTATTTTTCCACTTGATTTAATCACAAAATGTTTGATAGATTGCTCTTGATGGCTCCAAATGGAACACGACTCAATGGCTCCTTTGGTACTTTAAGAAACTGGCAACACATGTAAGCCATGGCTAAAGACGGAACATCAGGTGGTCGTAGACGTATTCGTTTCATTCCACCTTCTTTTAGTTTGAGATCTGTAATGCATGAATGCTTAGGATTATCAATAATGTTGACCATTTTATCAATTCCATTCATGGAGCCTTATTTTCTTAGCTTTTTTTTATGGAGAACGAATCCCTTTTGGCCCATTACCTGTTTGTAGACTGACGAATTTATTGACACTTCATTGAATTGTAAAATGACAATTTCACAGTTCCAGATAGGACACAGACAGGCAGCCAGACAGACAGATTTTAAATGGAATTTTTAGATTTTCTCCATATTTTTTTCTCACTTTTCAATAAACTCCATGTCAGCTGTGTTGAAAATTGCTATTTGTTTATGTCGCCAGGGTGGGTCTGCATGGAACTGGACGGACAGTTTATGGACTATTTCTATTGTTGTCGATTATTGGCTGGCAGTGCATGGTATTGTTTAATAATGAACCCGGCATGGGATCTATTTTCCCCATACATAAGTACTTGGCCACCATCAAAGGGACAACAAGGCCTATGCCAGTCCTATTTAGCTGTCCTTTGCATAATTCAATTGTTGGTTAGTTATCTGACATCGTTTGCTGTAGCTATAGTAGGGTTGTTGTTGTTGTTAGAATGTCATTATACTATGCATATCCTGCAGGGGGACTGCTTGGTTGATTTGAAAGTCAGTTTCCGATTAAATCGAAATGAGAAACTGATGGTGCAGTGTACCGTAAATAATATTTTTCTTGCTAAACAAAAACTTTATTGAAAACTGTTTTCAATATTTTAATTTAAAATAGGCTTTAATTTGCATTAAGTAGGAAAAAATTCATTAGTTGAAAAAAAATTCTGTAACTTATTTAAGTTTTTCACTCGTTTTTAAGACAATCGGCGGCGAAAATATTTTATTTACATTTTGCTTTCACACATATTTTGTTTATTGTTTTGAAAATACAAATCGACCTCTACCCAGGGTATGAAGCCGCCGAGCCGAGCCGCCGATTTTAGCCGCCGCCGACCTTTTTTTCACCAGCCGAAGCCGCCGCCGATCTTTGCGGCTAATATCGGCTGAAACACAGCCGCCGTTCCATGGAAAAACTTTAAAATATGGATATATACAATTTACATTTTTGATAAGCATATAACAGATATATCGTCCCAAAATAGAAGAATAGTGTATACACATAAACAGTATAATTTTGTTTTGCATTTTAATAATCTACGCAATTAGTTGTATATATATCTAGTAAAAATTTGGGGAAATTCTACTTGCACAAATTGGGTTGTTTATTGGGTGTTTGAAATTGATAAAGAGTTTCAATATCACAAAAACCTCAAATATGATATGATGAAACAACAAATAAATTATACCCTATTCATTTATTGGGGGGACGATATGGAAAGTGAATTTCGTTTTGATTCGTTTATTGTCACAAGAGGGAGCTTAACATGTATAAATGAGAATATTGATAGTAATACGAGGTCGGTTCGGAAACTTCTTAGCCTAGCACAAAAAGCGCGGTATAAACAGAAAAAAGTTAAGTGTTTTGGAAACTTCGATCTCTGCTATGAACACATGTTAAATTTTGTTTCGATCTGGCAACTCCTTCATATAGAAACAGGTGTTCACAAAAGACGCATCCGCAATTTTTTTACAGTGGAAAAATTAGAAATGCGTGGTGTCATTAAATATTTAAATAAAAAAGGTTTATCGGGACAAGAAATTCATAATGATATGGTGAATGTGTTAGGTGAAAGCGCTCCTTCATATGCAACAGTAAAAAATTGGGTTGCTGAATTTAAACGTGGTCGTACAAGCATTGAAGATGTTTGTTTGTTTGGATCGTTTTAAGCGAAATAAAATGGATTTTAAGCGTCGTTTCATAAATGTTGATGAGACATGGATCCACCACTATACTCCAGAGACAAAAGAACAATCCAAACAATGGACTGAAGCTGGAGGAAGTGCCCCAAAGAAGGCAAAAACAATTCAATCGGCTGGTAAGGTTATGGCAACGTGTTTTTGGGACTTCAAAGGTATTTTATTGATTGACTATCTGCAAAAGGGTAAAACAATAAATTCAGAGTACTATTGCAACCTTTTGGATCAATTAAATGTACAAATTCGAGATAAACGTCCTGGCTTACAACACAAAAAAATAATTTTTCATCAAGACAACGCACCAGCGCACAAAAATGTTTTAACAATGGCTAGAATCAACGAATTTAAGTACGAGTTGCTTGACCACCCACCTTATTCTCCTGATTTAGCTCCGAGTGACTTTTACCTGTTCCCAAATCTAAAAAAATTCCTTGCTGGAAAGCGTTTTACCTCAAATGAAGATGCAATTACAGTTGTAAACCACTATTTTGAAGACCTTGAGGAAAACTATTTTAATCAAGGGATAGAATTGCTAGATAAGCGTTGGACTAAGTGTATTGAAGTTTTAGGAGATTATATTGAATCATAAAAATATTTCTGAAAAACTAACTATTCTCTTTCATTGATAGGCTAAGAAGTTTCCGAACCGCCCTCGTAGAAAAATAATTATAAAAATTATTTTTTAAAGGAAATAATAACATTTTTACATAGAGAAACAAATTTTACGTACACATAGAGAAACAAATATTTTCGGAAAAAAACAATGGAGTATTACAGAATTTTAATACTGCATATAAATTAATACCTCCATTGTAAAGAAAGCTAAGTCGACTTGGTACGTTATACTGGAGATTGCATTTCTAAATTCTAAATTGTCTTCAGTCATATCCATCAATTCTATGAAGTTAAGCTCAAAACAAATTACAAGGCAATTCTACACAAATTTAAAATTTCACTAAAACGAAGATTCGCCTCTCCTGAAAACAACCAGTTTCGACTTAGCATACCTTGAAAATCGAGTATATCATAGAGCCGCCTAGCGTCAATTTTATGACTTATCATTGTATGGAAACCGATAATTTTTATACCCGCCACCATAGCAGGGGGTGTACTAGCTTTGTCATTCTGTTTGCAACACCTTGAAATATGATCTGCGACCCTATAAAGTATATATATTCTTGATCGTCGTGAAATTCTAACACGATTTAGCCATGTCCGTCTATCTGTTGAAATTACGCTACAGTCCGTAATAATAGAGCTAGGTTAATCAAAGTTGGTATAAATTCTTCTTATAGTTGCAGGTCGTTTGGGCTTGCAAATGGGCCATAAAAGTCAATGTTTTGATATAGCTCCCCTATAGAGGTCGCTCCAAATTATGGTTTTTGAGCCATAGATACCACATTTGTAAATCAATTTAGCTGAAACTTTGCAGTTTGTATTCTATTTTGACAAAAATTCATCACAACAAAAATTTTACATTCATATTTCATATTTTGTTATAGTCACCCTATAGAGGCCGCTCCAAAATATACGCACTTAAGCCACAAAATACCACATTTTCTAAGCATTTTAACTAAATCCTTGCAGTTTTTGTTATACTTTGGCAAGAATTCATCACAGTAACATTTTTTTAAATCGGTTCATATGTTGTTATAGTCCACCTATAGAAGTCGCTCCCAAAAAGGCTTGCTTAAGCTATAAACACCACATATTTAAAGCAATTTTGCTGAAACTTTTCAGTTTGTATTCTACTTATATTTAGACAAGAATTCATGTCAATGAAATTTATACAAATCAGCTTATATTTTGTTGTAGTCCCCGTGTAGAGGTAGCCCTCAAATATGCTAATTTAAGCCATAAATACCATTTTTTAGATTAAGAGTTTGGCTAAAGAGGCCTAAAATTTGGCTAAAAACAGTAGCGTTCGTTTTTTTCAATAAATAGTTTAAACAAAAAGGTCGTTTCATGACTTGCTTCATATCCAAAAATCTTTCAGTAATAGAATTGCATGCAATTCATGCTGGAGGGTATAAAAGATTCGGCATGGCCGAACATAACATTACAATTAACTTAAAAACATCCATTATTTATGAATATATACCAGAGCTTAACTTTTCAACTATTATTTTATTACAGAGCCGCCGTATGTCAACTTTATGTCGGCTAAGCCATCAAGCCGCCGCCGCCGATCTATAATTTTCAATGGCAGCCGCCGCCGCCAATTTTGCCTCGGCTTCATTCTCTGCCTCTACCACACACCAAAGCCCCGATTTTCATCGATTTTCAAAAATTTTGGAAAGGATTTACACTTATGCTAAATTTGGACTAAAAATCTATTTTAAGACGAGGCATATATCGTCCCCTCAATAAAACAATCTACGTAATACGCATATACACCATTATTTTTTTATTGCATTATAAGAATCTACGTAATCGATTCTATATCGATTTGGTGGAATTCTACTTCCACAAAGTGGGTCAAAAGTTAAATTGAAAAAATAGTGTATATATGTAGTATGGTACTTTAATCCCATTTATATAGAATTAACGCTCTTTTAGACTAATAGAATATCATTTGGCTGTAGCCTGATTATTTCGCCACTTATTAAAATGACAAGAAATTGAAAACATCGATTCTCTTCTAAAATATACATGTTTATCTTCCAAGTAGTCTAATTTCACAAAAACTTCAAATGTGATTTTCTCGAAACTACAAAAAAATTATACACTATTTTTTTTTATTGAGGGGACGATATATACCAATAGATTTGCACAAAAGATATGGTCGTATGTAATTGTTTTCCTAAATTATAAAAAATACTAATAATATGAGAAAATTATTCCAAAAAATAAATATCTTACAAATTCTATATTTTCTACAATATTGAGTTATGGAAAAAATATGGTCTCGTCCCCAAGAGCCACAAGAAAATTTTAGATAAAAGAATGTTTGCCATATTTTGTAAAGTCGTTTTTACACTTTGCGAAAATTGGACTAAACATTATTAAATATTAGTTTTTGTCCATTTTCTTTAAATAAGAAAATTTGATATTCTTCGTCATTCGTCGTACCCCAAAACTCGCGTATTGCTTTCGTAGCTTTTTACTTATTAATTTAGCTTCCTTCAGCCTGTTCCGAATGTTTCTGCGACATCAGAAGACATATGGCTTAATTTGGCTTAACGCACCAACAATTTATCTCGACGAGGCTTGGTTTTTCGTTTTATTCCTCTGGATCCTACTTTTTCCCAGCAGGATTTGTAATAAAACCTTTTCTTAAAGCATTTCATTATTTTTCGAATTGCGTGCATCGTTTCCGTTCAGAAAGTTATAAAAATTTGACGAGAATGTTTTTATAACTTTCTGCTCCGATTTAATAGGAATCTTGGAATTGATTGTTTTATATTTTTAAAGTTATTCGTAGCTAAACTGTATTTAACGACGATGTGTATATAACGATGTGTATATTTCACTGCAACGAAATTAGAATTAGGTTAGGTTAGGTTAGGTTGAAGAGAGAATTTAGAATTAAGTTGACAGAGAAGGAAATTGAAGCAGTCGTAAGATTCACCATTAAATATCGTCGATTTGCAGTTGCTTTCATCAAATTAGCGGATTTATTTTTAGAGAAATTAAAATCATAAAAAATGTAAATTTTGTTTCTATTATTTATTTTCCACCACTGTAAATGTAATAGGGAAGGTTTAGTTGATTTAAAACAAATTGTTTTTTTTTCTGGAAATAATGTTGTTGAAATATGACAATCTAGTTTGATTTTTTTGGGTTCATAATTCTCTACTTATCTTGCAGAGATCGATCAAATGGTTGTTGAATATCTCCTTTACGATATTATTAGAAGATTGCCAAATTATTGCAGTTATTACGCTTTGAAAGCTTCATTTTATGAACAATTCATTATATCACTTTATTCAAGTTACATTGTAATTTTCTGTACAGTCGTAAATTTCGTTATATCACTTTATTCAAGTTAATAAGCTTTGACGTGATATTTATTCATGTTTATTATTAATTGCGATTTATATTATTCTTTATTACGCCTACAGGCGTATAAGTGATGTCTTCTGTATAATAATATCACTCATACGCCGCCTGTCAGCCACTATAATAGCTGAAATACGATTAACGAAATTACCACATACGAAAATGCGCGCTCACATATACATACATACATACATATAAATACACACTTTCCGCCTAAATTGCTCTTCACAAATCTTTTAATTATACGTTAAGCCTTGACAAGTGTCATATGTGTTTGTGTTTTTTTTTGTCAGATAGAACAACAACAAATGGCAAAAAGAACGAATAAAAAAAACCAGAATCTAACAATTACTATCACATGACATGTTTGAGACCTTTAAGCCTCTGAGATAGAACAACAACAAAAAACTCTCACATACACAAACTTTCGTAGTGATGCTCTCTGACAACCACACAAGGCAATTTGAAAGCACTTAACCCAGTGTGCTTAATAGCAATTTAACTCTAATGACATTTTTCTTCCTCTCGCTCTCTCTCTCTGCTCTCAGTTATTGGTGATGCCGTTTGCTATTGTTGTCTCTGCTCCATTGCTGCCACACAAAACATAATGATTTATAAAATTAACGTAATTTGCCTATTTATTGTCAATTGTTGTTAATGTTTTTTGTCTTTTTATGTGTCAAGTCTAACCAATGATTAGAGTCAAATCCTATTATAGCCAATTTTTTGTTACATGACTACAGTTTTAATGTGTTTGAATGACTGATACTTTGGGAAATTAATGCTTATGTAGAAAATATTCTTTGGATGAATAAAGTAACAATAATTGAACTCAAGAAAAAATTCCTCTCCGCAGCGAGTAAGTGTCAGTGATGAACGAATAGGAATTTGATTTTAACGAGAGGTTGTAGATGACTTTTTGGCAACTTTCTTTTTGGCAACACTGTTTTAGGCAGCTCAGCTGTTTTCGTGTAACATGTTACTTTCAAACATGTTCAGTTTGGTCTATAATTAAACCATGAATCGACTTACAAACGAATAACTCTTGCAGATTATTGCATTTTATTATCTAAATTAATGTTCAGCGACGAAGCTCGTTTTAGCTTGAACGGATACGAGAATAAAAAAATGGTCGTATTTGGTGTGAAGAGCAGCCAGAAGCATAGCAAGAACTGCCAATGCATCCCGAAAAATGCACTGTTTGATACTTTTTCACAATTTTTTTTTGTCCAAAATTGTAGAGCTGGACTTGGCTGACATGTGGTTTCAAAAAGACGGTACCACAAGCCACAAGCCACACAGCACGCGACACAATGGCCCAATTGAGAGGCGAGTTCGGGAGCAGTTTATTTCACTTTTGGGGCCTTTAGATTATTTTTTGCGGGGCTATGTAAAGGCTCATGTCTATAGGGACAAGCCCGCAACGGTTGACCCACTAGAAGCCAATATTGAAGAATTTATTCTTGAGATACCGGCCGATATGTTGGATGTCAAACTTGGACCTAGCGTATGAACCATTTGAGGCGCAGCAGCGGTCGACATTTACATGAAATCATCTTTAAACATTGAATTATATAGACCGTTCTATCGACTCAAATAAAGATTTCATACATTTATCCAAATTGTATGTGTTTTTTTAAATCAAATCCGAATGCTTTTAAAAAATCACTCGTTAGATTGATCACTTATATAGCTTGATCACTGCGCTGACTGGCCATTGGCTTCCTGCAAATCATAATGGGTGGTCCATTTATACTGGAAAGGTCAGATTTTTTGCTCGCGAAACAGCGTATTACTATGGGAATAATCAGAAACAAGTAAGAACATTTCAGTCGGGTAAACCGACTAAGGTATAAACCGGTAAGGTACCGGAAGTGGTTTGACGAGTACACCTATTTTGCGCTGAACAGTAGATATTTCAAACACATTGTCCTATACCGATTTGTAAGTGTTTTTGAGCACATGTCCGTATTAACGTTAGGAGCAATTTAGTTCATCTATGATTTGGTAATTTTGTGTGGGAGGTGGGAGTGGATTTTTTGCACTGCACAAAATGTCAAGTAGAAATACGCTGGTATTAAAGTTATAAGCAGTTAATTTTTTGTACAAAATTGTCCTTGTGTGGGAGGTACCAAAAGGCGATTGATTGTCCACTTCGCCCACTTTTCTCAATGTGACAGTGACAAATAAACTATTACTATGTGTAGAGTAATTGAGGGTTTTGATAGGTAGTATAGAAGTTATTAGAGAATTAATATTTCACTTAGTGTTAACCCTTTGTGAGGGAGGTACTAGAAGGAGTGGACCAATTTAGCCCATCTTCGATCTTAGCATGAGGCAGGAAAACATATTATCACATACCAAATTTGTCAATCGGTTACTCCTTTCGAGAGTAATCAGGCGCGCCAGCAGACAGACAGACGGACATTGCTCAAATGACTAACCCAAACGGACTTCCTCCAAACATACTTGAGACCAAGGAAATTTTAAATTTTTTACATAATTTTTCCTTTAATTTGTATAACACATAAACTAATTTATTATCTTTTCTAAATTTGCAGAAATCATTCTTGTGCATAACATAATGCCATATATTATGCATCATACCCTCAATGACTTTTTGGTATAGAACGATACGATATGCCAAGATACGATACAATGTCATGTACAATGATTCCGAGATGTATCCATAAATACAAATGTTCACCCGGAGCGATTTACTTTCGACTACTATCGTCAACGTCGGTCATGTATATGTGGTTGGTTTTTGGAGAGGGGCCACAAAACTGCCTAAGTCTGAGTTTTACTATAATACAAATGTATTCGACATTCGCCCATTCATTGATGAGATATGCATTTTCAATTGGCCATACGAAATCTGGTAGTGTCTGAGACCGCTGCAGAACGTTCGAAATATGCGAAGACAGTTGGACGAGAATCAGTTGTTGTGTTATGTATATATGTTGTTTATTGTAAAATATACCTTAAAATATTATACCACCTGGTAGTTATTTATTGTTTTGTAAATTTAAGTCAATAGGTTTTTAATTTATTTTAATATTTTTTAGATGTTTTCTATTTTTTTATAATAACATAGACACGTGTATACGATTATAGATTGGTTTGATGGATCCTAAGAAAATACTTTTTCATTTCATTTATTTATAATAAATATAAATATGCCAATATGGCCAATAATCTTATATTAACTTTATACAAATTTCGATTAATTAATAAGGTATACACTGCTTTGCTTTGTTACTTGAAAAATGTTTATGATATTTAGGTTTAATGTAAACGTTTAGAAGTTTACTATCTTATTTAGTTTAAAAGTTGTAGTCAGTATTTCAAAAGTTTCAATAATTTTAATTAAACCATCCATTTAAGTAACCACACACTCATAGGCTAAATGATTAGATCTTTCATTTAATGTATACATAATTTGTGGCGATACTCTAATTAGTTTAGAAGTTATAAGTCATTTTACGCCAATATTTTTAATTTTAATTCAATTAAACTTATGTCTATACCTGCGGTTTTCTGGAATAAGCACCAGTTTTAGAAATTTTCGATTTCGAAATTTCTGCATATAAATATATCATTATCTATCGATTCATATATGAAACTCTTGGTATGCCCAATTTTTGGTAACTTTTGCCAAAATTCAACTATGTACACATAGTATCAAACATACTGCGAGAGAAAAAGTAAAATGACTGTAACGATGATTTAGGTTTTTTGAGATGTGCTGTTATTCCAGAAAACCACAGATTTATCACTTGCGCCAACGCTCCATTTGTTTATTATACAAATTAAACAACTGATAATAAAAATTCGAAGTTTGGCATTTCCAGAACGAAATGTTTCGAAAATATGCTAGAAATACCGGAAGTACAGCAACTTAATATAAAAGATAAATTTCTTAAAAATGTGATATTTCCTAAAACATTGAGGTCCCGTAAAAAATTCCAATTGTTTATAAATCAGGAAAAAAATTCGTCAAAAGTGTATGGATTATTTCAAAAAGATGCCACATTCTGACCGCTACACAAAATTGTAGATAATGTTGATTATGCGCCAATTAGTTTTAAAGTTATGTATATTTTTGAATCAATCGCCCCTGTGCTGGCTTTCACATCCGCAAGAATTTTGGGGTTCGAATTTGCCATTGCCCCTTTTCTCGTAAATCATGCAGATTTCAGTTTCTTTTGTAACAACACCTGCTGGTAATAGAAAGGAAACTGAAGTCCGAAATCTACATTATTTACGAGAAAAGGGGCAATTGGCCAATCGGAATCCACAAAATTTTTGTGGATGTGAAAGCTAGCACGTGGGAGAATTTTATAATCCATAGCAGTATTTATAACTGGCTAAATTGTTGCACTTACCTAAGACAAAAAGTCAGTAAGGAATTTCTAAGCTTACTTTATGGGTAAAATTATTTTAGCTTTTGGGCTGGACGGACACTAATGCCTATAACTTCTAAACTAATTGAGATATTGCTGCAACTGATGCCTTAAACGAAATCTTGAAACGTCTATTTCAATTCCTGTGGAGCTTATAGTTATATGAATTAATTTCATATTTTTTTAAATTTCAAAAATGGATTTTCATTTTTGACCGCAATTTATTGGATTTTCATAATATTTTGACATACGACAGAGGACTTCCCGCTGATTTACAGACATCTTTAATTTCCTCGTAAAAACGAATATTTCCTGAAATATTCCCCATCATATTAAAATATTATACCGATTTTTAAATGTCGATAAATTCTAAACAAAAAGGAATGTTGCCACAAATGATACTAAAAAAGAAAGGTGTGAACGTCTATTTAATGTATTAGACAAGTTTGGGCTAATTATTTTGACATAAAACTATAAGTTTATTATAACGATCGAAACTTTGAAAACATTCTAAAATTTCAATCAATGTATATTTTATGGCAATCGTATAAGCCGCAAATTGCCTTAGATATCAGTAGGCGTTGAGACCTTTCAATCAGGGTATCACTTAAGGCGATACTCCAATTAGTTTAGAAGTTATTGACATTTTAAAATCGGTATAATTTGTTCTATACAAAAGCGATTTTCTCATGAAATACAAGATTCTGGAAGAAAATCGAAGACGTCTGTAAGTCCACGCAACGTCCTCTTTTATATGCCAAAATATCATGAAAATCCATTTTTTATCCATTTTCATAAATTTTGCAAAGGCTATAACAACCCCTTGTCTCAAGAATGGCACTAAACATCGAAGTTTGGAATTTCAAAACGAGTCGTATGCCAATCGATTGTACTCATCGAAAGAAATAGTTTGATGCTAATTTTGGTCCAAAATGGCTTAAAACATGGTCAGTATTAAACAATTAAGTGGAATATTAACAGGTGCAGAAATTCCTGTATAATAATATTTTCGACTTGTATGAGACGCGAGCTCTTTTGGGGTTTAAGCAGACGCTTCAAGCTTTCGTTTAAGGTATCGGCTGTGACAATATCTCAAATGGTTTAGAGTTTACAGACATTTGAAAAATGATTTAAATTTGCGGGCAACAAACTTTTTAAATTCTTTTAACTTCTAAAGTAAATGAACTACATCAACAATTGATACCTCAAATGAAAGATCAAAATATCTACTTAATCTACTGTTAGTTGCTTATAATAATTTTTAAATAAAAAGTTTAAGTGTAAAGAATTTATAAAATATTCGATAATTTAATGGATTAAGACCTTCAAGACAATAGTATTAGCCTCAAATTGTGCCAGGCATTAGGCAAACGTTCAGACCTTTCATTTGAGGTATAATTTGAGACGCTTTTCTACTTAGTTTAGATGTTACAGTCGTTTGAAAGTCGTTCAATACAAAAGGGAATTTTTCATAAAATAGTAGGTTCTCGATAAAAATGAAAGTTGTCTATACATCTGCGTGACGTCCTCTATTGCATGTCAAAATATTATGAAAATCCAATAACTTTCGGTCAAAAATGAAAATTCGTTTTTGAAATTTCAAAAGCTCAAATTAGCTCATATAATTATAAGCTTCAGAGGAATTGAAGTAGACGTTTCAAGCGTTCGTTTAAGGCGTCACTTGTTGCAATATCATAATTAGTTTAGATGTTATAGGCATTTTAGTGTCCGTCCAGCGGTACCCGCAACGATCTATTTCTACTAAATTCCTGATTTGAAATGTATGCTATATTCTTACCCCCATTAAGCATATAGTGGGCTTTTTATAGTTGTGAGGGGGACACGCAAATTAAAAAAGAACCTAGGCAGAAACTAGACATTTCAGACTCTCAATTGGGAATAGTTGGTTGTTACACGGCAATTAGTTTAAAAGTTATGGACATTTTAAAACATCGCAGTAATTATAACTGGGTTTTACATGGTGTTTCACTTACTTTGACACGATGGCTAAATTATGTACGATGAATTTCACAGCATACTTTAGGGGTTAGGTAATTGCATATTGTGGAAAACCCAGTAAGTAAGCGATCGTTGCGGGTATTGCTGAACGGACACTAAAATGCCTACACCTTCTTAACTAATTGAGATATTGGCACGAGTGACGCCTTAAACGAAAGCATGAAACGTCTACATCAATTCCTCTGAAGCTTGTAATTATATGAGCTAACTACATTTTTTTGAAATTTCAAAAATCGATTTTAATTTTTGACCGAAAGTTATTGGATTTTCATAATATTTTGACATGCAATAGAGGACGTAACGCTGATGTATAGACCACTTTCATTTTTTTTCGAGAATCTACTATTTTATGAAAAATTCCCTTTTGTATTGAACGACTTTCAAACGACTGCAACTTCAAAACTAAGTGAAATAGCGCCTGAAATTATACCTCAAAAGAAAGGTCTGAACGTTTATCTATTGCTGGGCGCAATTTGCGGCTACTACTATTGCCTTGAAGATCGTAATCCATTAAATTATCGAATATTTTATAATTTCTTTATACTTAAGCTTTTTATTTAAAAATTATTATAAGCAAATAACAGTAGATATTAAGTAGACATTTTGATCTTTCGTTTGAGGTATCAATTGTTGCTCTAATTCAATTAGTTTAGAAGTTAAAAGAATTAAAAAAGTGTGTTACCCGCAAATTTAAATAATTTTTCTGATGCCTGTAAATTCTAAACCATTGGAGATATCGTCACAACTGTGTTACCTTAAAGGAAAGCTTGAAAAGTCTGCTTAAACCCCAATAGAGTTTGGACTTTCTGTACCTGTTAATTTTTCACCAAATTTTCGAATACTGACCGTGTTTTAAGCCATTTTGGGCCAAAATTAATATCAAACGATTTCTTTCGGTGAGTGCAATCAATTGATATACGACTTGTTTTGAAATTCCAAACTTCGATGTTTAGTGCCATTTATGAGACAAGGGGTTGTTAGCCTTTGCAAAATTCAAGAAAATGGATAGAAAATGGATTTTCATGCTATTTTGGCATATGAAAGAGGACGTTGCGTGGACTTACAGACGTCTTCGATTTTCTTCCAGAATCATATATTTCATGAGAAAATCGCTTTTGTACAGAACAAATCATACCGATTTTAAAATGTCAATAACTTCTAAACTAATTGGAGTATCGCCTTAAGTGATACCCTTATTAAAAGGTCTCAATGCCTACTGATATCTTAGGCAATTTGCAGCTTATACGATTGCCATAAAATATGCATTGATTGAAGTTATAGATTTTTTCAAAGTTTCGATCGATATGATAAACTTTTAGCTTTATGTCAAAATTATTAGCCAAAACTTGTCTTGTGCATTGAATAGACGTTCATACATTTCTTTTTCAGTATCATTTTTGGCAATATTCCTTGTAGTTTAGAATTTATCGACATTTAAAAATCGGTATAATATTTTAATATAGTAGGAAATATTTCATGAAATATTAGTTTTTTTCGAGGAAACTAAAGTTGTTTGTAAATCAGCGGGAAGTCCTATGTCTTATAGCAATATATTATGAAAATCCAATAAATTTCCAATAAAAATGAAAATCGATTTTTTGAAATTTCAAAAAAATGATATTAGCTTAAATAGTTATACCCTTCACAATAACTAAAGTAGACGTTTCAAGCTTTCGTTTAAGGCATCACTTGTGACGATATCTCAATTAGTTTAAGAGTTATAGCCATTTTAATGTCCGTCCAGCAAAAACTCGCAACGATCGCTTTCTAACTGGGTTGCCCTAAGCAATAATAACTTTACCCATATAGTATGATACGAAATACCTCACTAATGTGTCCTAGGTAAGTGCAACCATGTAGCCAATTATAAATAGTGTTATGTTTTGGATTATAATATTCATTAAAAAATTACGTAACTTTAAAACTAATTGGCGCGTAATAACTATCTACATTTAAACTGAAAGGTTGGAAAGTCTAATGAAAGACTGACGTGTCTAGTTTCAGCCTAGAGTGTTATATATAAATTTGGAAGTCCTCCAAATCAAATTTCTAAACGCCTAGATTCTGCCTACGAATGCTTTCAACTTATTGTGCTAACACTAGTTGTGCATATTTTTATGGAATTTTTCGAATCTTTTCAATAATTCCTCATACGATATCTTATAATTCAATTATGACAGCCTGTTATTTGAATTTACGATCTAATAAAATAAAAAGCAATGAGCGACAGATAGATCAGTATTTATTTCGATAGATCGATATCTATTTCTTTATTCGTATAATTTTATTTCACAATTTTTCATAACAAATTTTACAGTTGGTTTGACGACGATTCGATTTAAGTCCGTGATGACTCGTTTATGACATATTGAATGTTATCAGTATTCCCAAGTAGCTAACGGTTGCAAGTATATTTCACAAAAATTCACTTTCATTCCATTGAATCAGATAACATTTCACTCAATTGTGTCTCCCTATTGACACAGTTCCGAATTTGTCTGAAATGAAAACAAAAGAAAAAAACAAATTAAAGTGGTAAATAATTTTTCATTAGTTAGAATTATTTTTTAAAACATCAAAAATGGTCAATCATTTTAAAATATGTGTTATATTTTATAAACATTTTTTAATTAATCAGCAGAAAAAGAATATACACGCTGACAAAAAATCGCTTCTGTATTATATTGTCCTAAACATATTTTGCTTGAAATACATATATGTTTAGGGTACACTCCAAATATATAATATTGTATATGTTATATAATAATGTTATATAATATTGTATATGCAAATAGTATATGTTTGTGAGGATATTTTTTTAACAAAAGTATGTTCCCATTCTATTAATTTTTTTATTTGGTACTACATACATATTATTTCCGAAACAATGATTAACTTGTACAGGGTGGCTGATATGTAATGCAACAAAGTAAAGCGCTATATTTTTGTTAATTTTTTTTTTAATTTTATTGTTTAAAAGCAAACATGTCGGAAATAACATAAAATTTTAGAAACAGTTTAGATTTGTTCGAATTGGCCACCTTTGGCACGAATTATGGCCTTCAAACGGCCGACAAAGCCATCACACGCTGCACGAAAGTGGCTCTGCGGTATTTTGGCCCATTCCCGGCGAAGCGCCGTCTTGAGATGATCGATACTTTGGTATTTTTTAGTGCGAACCTTACTCTCCAACGGATTGAGATCCGGAGATCTTGGTGGCCATTGTGCGGTAGAAATGAAGCGAGGAACCTCCTTTTTAAGCCATTCTTGGTTGACGCGTGCTGAGTGCGATGGTGCTGAGTTCTGTTGGAATGTCCATGGTCTGCGGCCGAAATGTTTGTCTGCCCAGGGCTTCAATACTGTCCTTAGGACATTTTCCCGATAATATTCGGCATTTATTTTGACCCCATGGTCGATGAATACGAGCGGGGAGCGACCATCGGCCGTTACGGCGGCCCACACAATTACCATCGGCGGCGCTTGAGTTCTGGTGGCCAATCGAAGGTGTAAATTTTCAGCTGACCTCTTTGGCAAGTAAACCCGATCATTTTGTTTGTTCACAAACTGCTCAATTTGGAATGGCTTCTCATCGGAGAAAACCAAATTCGGTAACTGGCCACTTTCGTGCAAGTGATGCAACTCCTTGGCTCTTTCCAGTCTAACTTTTTTTTGTGCATCGGTGAGCTCTTGTACTTTTTGGAACTTCAATGGCTTTAGTCTAAGCTCATTTTTTAATATGTGTTGTATCCGTTCCCGCTATATTTTCAGCTCACGAGCAATTTTTCTACCACTGCGGCGTGGATTTCGATCAAATCTGGCCTCCACTTTTCGGATCATTTCTGGTGTTGTTACCTTTTTTTCGTCCACTTTTTGGAAGCGATGCAACACTGCCAGTATCACGGTAACGAGCAATGGTACGAGAAACAAAAGATTTATTCACATTTAAATGCTGGAGGGCTCTAACGATAGCCACTTGTGTTTTTCCACCCAAATATAAAGCAATCACACTATCACGCTTGAATTCCATCACGAATAACTTTTTTCTGAATGCAATAGATCAAAATGCTTTTGTAAGCTTGTAAACAATGAAATGAACTGTCACTGAAATAAATCTGTCAGCTATCAGACTAGCGGTTTAGAAATGATAGCAACCTGAAGTTAGTTGCAATACATATCAGCCACCCTGTATTTATATATTTTGGCAATGTATCAATGCCTCATTCTAAAGACAAGTTTTCTGTCTTTCAGAAGTTCAAAATGTATTTTGTTATAAATTTTATATGTTTCTAAAATGCAATTAAACCTTAAAACAAAAGCTAATGCTGCTTAAGACATTTTTAATTATAAAGTTTAACACGAAATCTAGGAAAAACTTACTAAAATTCAAAAAAAGTCAGCAAAGTTTAAAAATCTTTTTTAAATTAAATACAGGGTTTTCCAACAAGAGGTGTTATTTTAAATCGCCCGGTATTTCGGTAGCTGTCACTTTTGAAGTTTTTATTCTTTGAAATTTGACAAGTAGAAACTACACCATTACTAAAAATGGAACGATACACGATTCAACAACGCATTGAAATTATTAAAATTCACAACAAAAATGGTGAAAATCTTGCAGTCACAGTTCGCAAAACTAAAGCATTTTTGGGTCGTCGTGAAGCACCTTGTCGGATCGCAATACAGAAATTGGTGGAAATAAAACCCGTGCACGTCGCTCAAGAACAACTGAGAATATCGCTGCTGTAGCCCAAAGTGTTGAAGAAAACCCAGGTTTGTCCTTTCCTCGTCGTTCTTTGGAATTGGGCATTTCACAAACGTCATTACATCGTATCTTGCATAAAGACTTGTTTCTTAAGGCTTATAAAGTTCAGTTAACACAAGAACTCAAGCCGGCCGATCATCAACAACGTCGTATCTTTGCTGATTGGGCCCTGAAATGCATGAAAATGATCCGGAATTCCATCGAAAAATCATCATGACTGATGAGACCCATTTCCACCTCGGTGGCTACGTCAACAAGCAAAATTGTCCCATCTGTGCCTCGGAAAACCCAAAAGTTATTGTTGAGAAGCCTCTCCATCCTCAACGTGTGACTGTTTGGGGCGGTTTATGGTCCGGCGGCGTCATTGGACCTTACTTTTTCGAAAATGAGGTTGGATCAACAGTTACGGTGAATGGATTGCGCTATCGAGAGATGATGATTAATGACTTTTTATGGTCGGAGTTGTATGTTCACGTTTACTTTCAACAAGACGGCGCTACGTGCCACACAAGCAACGAAACCTTTGCTCTGTTACGGGAAAAGTTTCCGAACCGTGTTATCTCTCGAAGAGGTGATCACAATTGGCCACCGATATCTTGTGATTTAACACCTTGCGACTTCTTCCAAAATAACACCTCTTGTTGGAAAACCCTTTAAAAGACAATACTTGGGACGCTTTCACAACGCTTGCTTAAAATGTCTTTAAACGCTGTTTCCTGATAGATTTACAATGCTTTGAGAAAAATTAATCCTTTTTGGAAAGTGGTATCTAAGTTTATCATTACACCGATACCTCCATTCCAAAACCAGCAAAGTCGAAACAGGTGGATTTTTAATGTACTGTGTATAAAAGGCAAAAAATTTAAAACGTTTTCGTTCGTCTACCACGAACCATCCAAAATCGGTCAATTGATACGCAAAATATATAAGCCACAGGTCTATAATACGTACTATACGAAAGCTGGGAAATAGTTCGTACCCAAAATATTTTATGACTGTGTTTTATAGATTTCGAGTTATAGTTAATTGAAATTTGAGGTTTCGTCATAAACGAACGAAAACGTTTTACAAAAACAGGAGGTTAATAAAATGTTTAAAGTAACGTCACCAGCATACAATGAAACATATGAATTGTGTGAATTCAGCTTGGAGATTATGAATTCAAAATCTTTGCCATTTAAATGAATACATTACAAATAATAGATTTGATTTAATCCATCGATTTCTAAATACGAAAATTTTTTGGGAATTATTACCTTCAAACAATGAGAAAAGCGTCATGAATTTTGTTTTTACAGCGCTTCAACAGCGTTGTAAAATAGCGCCGTCACACCGTATATCGGTGTTATCATTCTGACGCTTTTACAACGCTTTATCCCACCGTGTGATGATGGTTCACAGTGCTTTCACGACGCTTTGAGGATGGTATTTTTCTGGCTGGGTTCCCATTTTCATTAATTTCTTTATATTAACTTTGTTTTTTTTTTTAACCCATTTGGTCAAAGATATACCCCAATTTATTACTTTGGTCGAGTGGAATTGTTTTAAAATTTGGAAATTGCATGTTTTTTTTGGCATTAGTGTTTTTATATATTTTTGGAAATATAGAATTTTTAAGAAATTTCAACCCAAGCAAAAAACAAAAATGTATTGGTATGAGAGTTTTAGTATGTTGACTTAGTTCGGCAAAATACGGGTTTGGTTAGCAGTTCTTGTTTAATGCAATTTACTGCTTCCATAAGTATTTCAGTTAACATAAGTATTTAGTTAAAGACATACACTATTGCTACTGAATTCTGAAGATGATAGAGTGGTGTCTATCGAAACTGCAGTCAATTCTACCAAGCAAATAAAACTCTCTACCAATTTTTGTATTTGTTTCTATTACTTTTGTTGCAATAGACAGAAAGTAACTGGAACATATGGTCTCGAACCGAATAAATTCTGACTGAAATTTAAAAAAATTATAATTTTCCGATAATTGTCAAGCCAATCAGCCAATTTTCAAGTCAATATTTTTTTTAAAAGACTTCTCTCGGCGGGTATTTGGCCTATACCCCGTTTTAAAATGTCAAACTTGGATTATGTACTTGAAACTTGAATTACTAACGAAATTAATTTATATTCCAGGTACCTTCACAGAATTATTTTATTTCATTTATTTATCAACTAAAGCCCATATTTGGACTATACATTGATAGGAATACAATTCATTGAGAAAAATTTCGTAAACTAGACTTAATACTAAAACCCTTAAAACGCACATTTTCTAAACATAAACCACATGGAATTTATCAAGCTTTTATACATATGTAAAGATTGTCAGTGAGAACTCCAAACATGAATTTATTCCTCTAATTGAGAATAGAAACGAAGTAGAATTTCCTTAAATTTTCTTGCGGTTATTGAAAAATTCTTGATACTGGAGGCAAGACGGTTCCATAGTCTTGCAATACGAACTGCAAATGATTGTTCATGAATCGTTCGGTTGAAGTGTTCAATAAGAATTTGAGAATTTCTACTAGAATTTAAAACGATAAAATCAGATAAAAGATAAGATGGTCTGCCAGATTTAATGACACGAAAGAAAAAGCATAGACATCTCATATCGAGAAAGCGCTCAAACGAACAGCCCAAAAGTTGTTTACTAAAGTGATCATAGTTACTTCTACAACTATTTCCATAAACATATCTTAAAATGCCATGGAAGCAAGTCGAAAGTCTACGTATGTTAGATCTGTTAGTACCAGTAATAACTTCTATACCGTAAATTATATTAGGCATTAGAAGCGATTGGGCCAGCAGATATTTTATTCGAACAGCCATATATTTTATTCGAATTAGCCATGGAGAATTACGAGTTCACAACGGAAGAATGGGATAGAATTATAATAATATGAAAACGAGCGCTCTAGATAAAATGCACATTGTATGCAATATTTGGTGTTCATAAACATTTTGGCGTAAAAGACATGATTTTCTTAGTAATTTCAAGCCCAAAACACTTTACACATTGTTAAGTATCCAATATTTGTATTTATGCATTGATACTTTAATATTTGCCATTTGTAGCTTTTGATACTGCAAAAATACAAAAAAAACAACTGCACAATGATACCTTTTTTGTCGGAGATTTTGGTGATTGAAGATCAATACAATAAGGTCAGTTTATTCATTTGAGTAATATGTCAACAACGAAAATAAAATATTTGTTTTGTTTCTTTTTTCCAATTTCATTCAAAAGTGGCCTAGATATTTTGTTATTTAGTTATCAGGAGCGTTGGTATGCATTTTTAATGAGAACGTTAAAATGCGAATGTTTGTTGTCAAAATAGTATTTTTATTTTTTATGCAATTCCATCAATTTGTCGCTCAAAAAATAAAGTATTAAATACGGGTTTTTGTGAATACTTTTAGCAAATATTTAAAAATCAATTTGCATGTGACCCAAATTTTACGAATTCATGCCATAACTCTTCGTCAGTTTTTGTTTTCATGCAATTGTATTATGTACTGCAGGAACAATATAGAAGGTCTTTATTCATTTCTTGTTTTAATAATCTTTGAAGTGAATCGTTTTTTGCGGCGAAATATATTGAACGTTATCATCTGTGAGAGTGACGTACGAGTATGACATACGAAGTAGGCCGGACAACGACCTACTGATGCTACTGCTGATGATGAATTTTTTGATATTGTCACAGTAACACTTATGAATTTTAATTTTCACAACTTTTACAGAAGTTTATTAAAACAAAAAAATAAAGGAGAAGAAAATGTGTGGCCAATATTGCAATACAGACAGATGAGAGCAATATATAGCAAATGAAATGTGAAGGTACTTGGCAGATAAATGGAATTATGCTAAAGCGTTAAAGGGGTCAAGTTATTCTGCTGGAAAGTGTACAAATTAAATTTTGACATTTCATTTGTTGCCCACAAAATTTGGCGATAAGCAAAAGATTCAGAAACAAATAGAGCGATAAGGAAACTCTTGTCGAAAACTCTAATTAGTCTATGCGGTAGGGTTACTTGTCGCCAGAGCTCCCCTTTCTCCTTTCTATGGCAATCCTATTATCCTATTATCCTATCCTTTTTGCCAAACTATTTTCTAGGGCATTCATAGCAATGACCAATTAAAAATAAATTACTTTGGTGATGACACATGTATGATAACCGCAAATTTGTTACAATAGAAAAAAGCACAGAGAGTATCCTTCCTATTCTAGGGATTTAGTAGTACATATTACTATTGCCGTTAAGCATTTAGACAATATCGTAACTATTGTTGAGCGCAATTCATGGAATACAAAAATTGCTTTTGTTGAAATTTCATTCTTTGCAAAGCGTGGCTGGACACTCTTTCTAACAATTACCCCTAAAAGATAGTGTCAAGAGCCAGACTAACATATGATACTCCTTCCTCTGCAAGCTAAGGACCATTGTCCAATTGCCAAAGGCACACATACAAACAAACATATCTATACAATATACAATAGTGAACTACACCAAATGACCAGTGGTCTATTATAAATGAAATTACCAAATATGTAGTCACATTTATACGAGTGTACGTACATACGGTTATACAAAAACTGTATGTACGAGAGCGTTCCTCCGTGTTTCGTTGACTTCAGGAAATTAAATGAAAATGCAATTGTCGTCTAAAGATTTGGTCCGAAAAGTTTTATGAAAGAATAGGATGTGTGCTGAAAATAATTTTATTGAACTTATCCAAGTGGCTTTGGGGAGGTGCACAAAACACTTGAGAATAATTAGAAAATAGTCAGATAACGGGTTTTCCAATAGGGATGATATGATTTTGAAGTGACGTTTCGGCCATTTGTAATATGTCATGTGATTTGTTTTTCATTACATTCAGTAGTGTTAACAATTTCATCATGGAGAGATATACGAAAGAACATCGTTTACAAATTATTCAGTTTTATTATCAAAATAATCGTTCTCCAATTACAATTAGAAATAAAACTCTTTCCAGTCGACCTACGACCTTGACACCCATGAGCAATATTTTAGCTCTCGTTAAGAGCTATCTTTTTGCCATTGATCGATTGTGGCTACGTGCCACACAGCAAATGAAACATTTGAATTGTTGCGAGAAAAGTTTGGAGATTCGATTATTTCAAAAATAACGGTAGTGCTGAATCCATGCCTAAATTTGTAATTGAAAAATAATTTTAAAATTTCAAAGAAATCGAAGGAGTAAAATATTAAAATTGTAATTTTTGGGTCGTTTTACTTTGGAATTACCCTTGTACTTAAATATAATCCAGATCTTCTAATGCGATTATATATGTGGGTAATTTCCAAATGTTCAATAAATTGCATCTTCTCTATAAGCAATTTCTTGTGAATTCATAATATGCGTTTTATTAAAGACCATGGGTATAGACAAGCTTACTCGTATCTCCCCGTTGTCAAGGATATATTTTCAGTAGCTTAAATCTAGTCCTTTGTTGTTACGACCACTGTTGCAACAACAACAACAAAAAAATAGAAAAACACAAACAGCTCTTTTGCAACTAAAACAAAAGGATACATCAAATGAAACAAACGACACAAGAGAGACTAAGGACACTCATAAGACTAAGGACATCTGTCATCGGGTAGCAGCAGGACCGGAGCGTGTGACGAGGATAATGCAGTTTAGGTTACAACATCATCACCAGCAATGATGACAGCTATGGCAACAACCGTATCATCTGCATTGAATCAATGTATGTACTCATTTGCTGTATTTTTTTGTATTTAATATATAATCTTTATCTGTAATAGTTACAGAGCAGTAGCTCAACAAAAATCATCAGCAACAGCATAAAGCAAAGTCGTCGTCGACATGTTACTAAAAGTGAGCCACATCTGAGCATAATACGAGTATTCAAAGAATGTTTTTGAAGGTGCACGGAAAGAAATGTGTATATTAGCTTACCTTAATTCAGCCAGGACATAACCGACAATATTTTCGTATCGTAGTTTTAACTTATTCTGCTGAAAATCGATGGTTTATATCCAAAAACCCCATTTTTTCAGGAGAGCAAAAAACCTGTTGTATTCCAAGTACGGATACTTTTTTCAATAGCCTTTTTGACAGATCACGTGTGAGTCGTGTCATGCGGTCATGTTATTTTTGTTAAGTACTGTTTGGCAGTATTGTTTTATGGACTCAACGAATGGATCATCCGAGACGTAGCCGCGACCAACATTTGATAGACATAATCTTCAAAAAATAAATGCCAAAGAATGTTCTTTCAAATAATAATAAACATTCCCCATTCAATTTGAATTTTCTGTGTTTTTTTTTTTTAAAGTAGGGAAATGGATCGCGCTATATTATATGCGTTATGTATACGAACGTATGTAATATAATCGTATGCCTTTAAATTCCTAATTCATATCATATTAAAATTATAGCGAAATAATAAAATTCAACAGTTTTTCTGCTCTCCTGAAAATTTAGTTTTTTAATATAGCCACATTTGGATATAAGACATCGATATGTAAATAACGTGATATCGAAATTTTTTTGTTTACGGCCTTCCTGAATGAATGTAACAATATATTTCCTTAACAATTTTGCCAAAGTCAAAGTTCAAATTAAAAAGAAAGTTAATTAAACATGTTTTATTTGTATAGGTATCTGCAAGACTACTTTTTCACTTTACTTTAATATATGCACATATCCAATATAATTATTCACAATTAATGAGAGAAAATCATATATAGGAACATTTTCATAATGCAGTATAATTATCCCTTCACCTTAGAGAGGAGGGTATACATTAGGGCGGGTCGATTTAAAAATCGCCCATTGCTCAGTGAAAATCGTATTCTAGGGATCAAAATAAGAAACTTTGCCGAAGGAACCATACCTCTAAAAAGAATTCAGATGTCCCGGAATTTGGGTCGAACTTGGTATGGTTCCTTCGAATGAGCAATGTCCGTCCGTCTGTCTGTCTGTCTGCTGGCTGGTGCGCACGATAACTCTCGAAAGGAGTAACCGATTGACTTCAAATTTGGTATGTGGTAATATTTCCTTCTATCTCTGGCTAAGTTCGAAGATGGGCCATATTGGTCCACTCCTTCTAGTACTTCCCCCACAAAGGGTTAACATTTAGTGAAATATTGATTATTTAATAACTTATACACTATTTATTTGAATCCTCTGCAATTCTACACATAATATTATTTTATTAGTCGCTATTACCTCGAGGAAAATGGGTGAAGTTGCCACGCCCTTTTGCTACCTCCCACACAAATGGACCATTTTTAACCAAAATTTAATAGCTTATAACTTTATTACCAGTGCATACAAAGACCTGAAATTTTGTACAGTGTAATGGTTTAATAGTACCAACATTACAGTGAAAAATGGGCATTATTGCCACACTCCTTTTGGTACCTCCCACACAAATGGACAATTTTGTACCAAAAGATACCAGCTTATAACTTTAATACCAGCGCATAAAAATACTTGAAATTTCGCACAGTGCAATGCTTTTATTGTACCTAGAGTCTACAAAAAAGTGGCCGTAATTGGAACGTCCCTTTTGGTACCTCCCACACAAATGGACCATTTTGTACCAAAAGTTACCAGCTTATAACTTTAATACCATTACATACAATTACTTGAAATTTCGTACAGAGCAATGCTTTTATAGTACCATGAGTCTACAGAAAATTGGCCGTTATTGGCACGCCCCTTTGGGAACCCCCACACAAATGGATCATTTTACACAAAAGTTATCAGCTTATAACATTAATACCAGTACATACTTTAAAGTTATTAAATGCAATTTAAATTGATAATAATTTAATTAAAACAAAAAAAAAAAGAAATAAATTTACTAATATTTTTTGGGACTCAAGGTGAAGGGATTCATAAGTTGGTTTATCCGACTGAACTTTCTTACTTGTTTTTTTATTCATATTCTGATAGAAATATTGTAAATTGTAAAATTATATTCAATATAGGAAAAATTTCTAGTCTCTTAATATTTTGTCTGTGTCTTACCAAATACATATATTCATAATATATAAATATACGAGTATATGACTCTTATTTGTTGCTTTCTTTGCAGAATACATGTACGAGTACATGTTTTCAATTTGTTGCTTTATCCTTATAAGTTCTTTTAAAACCGTTTATAAAAACAAAATTCTCATCACTCACACTAAGGGCTGTTGTTGAGTTATTATGGTTTTATTTCATACTTGTTTTCTAATATAAAACAAAAGAATTCATTCGTGTTGCTTCCACTGTCGCTGTTGTTAGTTTTTAATCCAAAGGACAACAACGAACTAATTCTGGAAATCTGAAGAATTTTATTTTAGCCACTCCTCGTTTCTGCTGCAGTAAAAACAGGAGCATTGTTGCAACAACAACGGTACACACTTGTATATGTTTGATTAACACTTTATAGTTTCATATGTATTCTTTTGTGAGTGAACAAAAGATAATCTTGTTATCAAAATCAAACAAAGAGATCTGTACACTTGCTGATGGAGGAGTCTTTGTAATGCGCTGCTAATATTGTCAGTTGAAATTCAAAAGGGCCAAACAAACAAAATATTTAAAATTGAGTTAGTTATTGTTTGGTAATGGTACATTACGTTAGTGTCCCATTGACAAAATTGGACAATCATTTGGCGGATAATCTGTTAATCCCGTTATTTTTTTTTCAAAATTTCACAATTTTCAATAATTGTCCAAATTGAACTCTAAAATATGGAAATAATTAATTCGCATCTTCGAAGACCCCGACCGAAATCACGAGAGTAAAGTTTGTGTAAAATATTCAGAAGTTTTTAAATTTTTCTTAAAAAAGGACAAAGTCAACTTCTATGAATTAGACATACAGACTCGAATCTTCTACAAAACTATTCCTTATACGATTTCATTGAAGACTTCCTAGTTCAGAATTTATCAACAATTGAAATGTTTACAACTGATATTGCCCCCATATAAATGTCTCCTCCCATGTCACTTCTTAACGATCTAGAGAACACATCGTTCAATAGAAACGAGAAATAAAGTATTGCATCATTCACAATGAAAATATAGAAAAACTAATTAAATTAGTTACGGGTCTTAAATACATACACTCGAGAAAAAAAATCAAATTGGCTGGGATAGTAATACGCAAAACATAAATCAGTAATTTAATTTAAATTTGTTTTAATTTTAATGTCTGTAAAATTCCGTCTTTAATTTAAATCACATAACAATATATTGCATTGAAGGATTAAGAAGAAATGATGATTCGGAAATTTTTAAATTAATAATGTCTATTGTAAGGTATCCCGAAATCAATGAAATATTATATTCAAAGAAGTAAGGAACATTTTGAAAATCGTTTTCAAATAAAATATAGTATACGAGTATAGTTAATGTATGTGTTCCAAATAAATTTTATTGATTTTCAAATATAAAATATTTGTACAAAAATATATAATATTTAAAAATTAGATTTTTCCAGAAAACAACAAATGATATTTTCTTCCTCCTCTATTAATTTGGTATCGATTGACAGTATGCGTTGGGAGATTATCTCCTATTATATAAATATAGTTTCAAGGTAGTTCGTTACCAACATTGTTTAGCGCATTGTTAGTTAGGAAACATTTTAATTTTATTGTTGAATAACCGTTTCTTTTCGAACCAGACGATATTAAATTTCTGCTTTTGTTACGGTTCGGTAGCCAGAGTCAAGCAACCTTATATGATGAGCAAGCATCTATCATAAATCAATTCCAGCGGCAGCAGCTGGTTCCCGATGCTGTTCCCGATGCTAATGCGGTGCCTGTTCCCGATGCTAATGCGGCTGTGGCTGTTGTTATTATCTCTTCAATATTATGTCTGCAACATCAATTTCCACATCAAACGTGGAACAAGTGAAGCAATATCCAGTCAACCAGTCAGTTATTCAGTCGTTGGCTTCCTTGCCTCTTGGCTAACAGGTCTTGTCCCGTATCGCATTTCCAGTCATCGTTAGCATTTAGAGTGACAACACTTTATGACGTTCGTTGCAAAAAAGCGAAGTATTTGCCGGCTACTCCATTCCTTTCCAGCTTCGTGGTTAATGATCGGCATTAAAGGCAGTCGGTAAATCATGGAATGACCTTAGGCGACGGGCGACAGAAATTGTGTGTGATGACTTCTATGGCTCAGTGGTGGTGCATGTTGCATGGTCGCTGCGGCAACAGTGGCCATCTGGATGCATATAGCCAATGAGTCCGAAACGTACTCAGTTTTGAAATGGAAGTCTTGACCGACTTGATATATTTTGCATAAAGTGCTTAAGATTATGATGGATTGTCGGGCAATATGAAGTGGTAATGAATGTGCTTAACTGACCCAAAAGCAATCCAGACAAAAATCAATGAATATTAATGGAAAATTATAGAAGAATATATTGACCCAAAACACAATTTGTGAAATGGGGACAGTTTTCCCTAAATCATTACTTCTACTTCAGACTTTATGAAATTTTTTAATTATAGTTTCATTGATTTTGGGTTAATTTTTTTGACAGCTTTAAATTTGAATTCCTCCTTAAAAGTTTGTGCAGTATCAGAAAGAAAGTGAGTAATGGTCTGCAGCAATCAGTCAATGCAAACATTGTTAAATGAACCATCTACCCTACCCTCAGTCTGCTCCTGTCCATTTCCATTCGTTTCTCCTACTCGTTCGCCCTTCGTTATTTGGTGTTGGGTCCAGTTCTGGCCGACTCCTTGAGTGACAAAGACAAAAGTGCATTTAACTATTATTCAGATTATTCTTAGAGTTTCGCACTCCATGGTCAACCACATCAGTTTGCGTTTAAACTGACAATCCGTCGACCATTGCATTGGACTCTTGGGCAACAACTTGTTGGGACATGGACACAATGGGGTAGATATACAAAATTTCAAAGCAGTCAAAATCCTTATTCTCTTCTCTATTCGAATAAATCCGACAAAAGTTCTGGTGGATTCAAGGACACTGTGCTATCGTGTAAACAAAACTCAATTGTCTGCGGTTTTTTCGATGTAACTCTGCTATAAACTCTTGGGGTTATACACCCAGTTTTGTGATGTTTTTGTCTTTTTGTGAAAATATTCAGCAAACATTTTTCCTAATGACCAAAGGCCAGACATGTGTGTGAATGGATGGACGGATGCATGTACAGAGTTTTTACATTCGGTCATTCATTCCAAGCCACAAAAAAAACATGCAACAATATGTCCGTCGTTTGGTAACATTTCCATCATTCGATGGAGAAAAACTAACCAAAGAAGGCAACAAAACTGAAAAGTCCTTTAGGAAACAATTCCAAAGAAAACGACAGAAAGAACTTTATGGGGAAAAACTGTATTCTTCGAAACTTCATGTGCCATTGCATGAGAAGGATTTTTGAAATTTTACTTCGTGCTGTGGTGTTTCTGGTTTTTGGCTAAAAATTGAGTTACTTGGTGTTTTAATGATATGGATACAATAGATATAGATAGAGAGAGATAGAGTAAGACATGTATCGACCACAAATCATATTAATATGATATCAAGGAAGTTGAAATATATACCTACTGTAAAGGAAGATTCTCAAATTGAAATACAACTAAGTATGAATATCTTGTAATTTTTTCTATTCAAAAGAAAAAAATGTTAAAATTCCAAACTTGTGCCATCAGAGTGATTTTATCACCTTTTTTGCCCAACTACATATGGAGAACAACAAAGAGTTATTTTGCTCTTTTGTTCTGGAAGTTCATAAATAATCCAAACTGTTTGGTTTGGTATGGATGAATGGGATATGGTTGAAGTCTATAAACTACATCATCAATATCGTAAGTTTTTTCCTTCATATATGTATGTATGTATTTTTGGGAGGAAAGCATGTGTTAGTAAGTAAAATAGTTGCTAAGCCTTGACGTTCATGCATAACAGAGGAGTTTAAACTCGTTAACACTGCAAAAAATTCAGGATTTTAGATGATAAATTCGTAGAAAAAATCATAACTCAAGGTATTTGGAATTTGCCTGTAAAAAAAAAAAATTAGCCCATCTGAAAAAGAAAACGCAACAAATTTGGGAAAAATGTTCTTTGTTTCTCCTTTTAGCTTGATACACGTTTTCCGGCATTATTCAATAGCACTAATACCCTGTTTATAGAAAGATCTGTCTAGCTCCTTAAACAAGTCACCAACCGCAGACTCCTCCTCTTCATTGCTGGCAAAACTTTTACCATCGAGACATTTTTTCAAAAGTGGAAGTAGAATATAATTCGAAGGAGCTAATTCTGGCAAATATGGTGCGTCCTGATGAAGGAATTCGAACTTTAATTCATTGATGTTTACCCTCGTAATAGTGGATTTGTGAACTGGCGCATTGTCTTGAGGAAACAATGCTTTTTTTTAACGCTGCAATAAATTTGCATAATAATTGCACTTTATTGTTATTTCTTTTTTAAACATAATCAAAAAAATTACCCCACGCGATTCTTAAAATACAGACGCCATGACGTTGCCTGGAGATAGAACTAGTTCTCTGCAGTGGCTCTTCATTTGTCTCAGGTGTACCCATTTCTCATCCATGGTTACGAATCGACACTAACACTCGGCTCTATTGCGGTGAAACATCGCCAAATACTTTATTAAAATATTATTAATTTACTTAACTGTAACCAATTTTTTCTATGTTTACATATACACAGAGATCGTTTGTTTTTAATGGCCCAAGAAAATACTACAAAAAATAGAATGTGGCGCCTTGAAACTTAAACATATTTTTATAAGGTTGCAACTTTTCACCAAAGTATTTTTTTTCGAATTACTGCCGCCATCTATACGTCATTTCTGATAATTTTGGTAACGCCCTCGTAATGAACAAATTCCCGTCCAAAGAGCGCATTTACATGCAAATATAGACCTTAGTATCAAAGTCGCGACATTAATTGTTTACGGGACTTTGAATTTTAAAAGCAGGCAGATATTTTGGACTTTGGTGTGTTCTGACATACATATATAGTAAAATTGTATGGCCAACATTTTTGTAGAACAATTCATCCCCGCCCTACCTATTTTAGGGGTTGTTTTTTACGATTTGTTTGATTTATTTTCTACTAAGTTGCTGAAAATACCCTACATCAAAAATAAAATATTTTTGCTTTAGAGTTACAAAATAATCAAATACTAAAATTTTTGAGGCATAATGTGATCTTTGTGAGTTATTTAGGGTGACTAGACACGTTCAGATTATTTTGATTTGTTCACAAAAGTTGTTCAGTTGTTCAGCAATAATTTTTCTAAACATTGTTATAAAAAAAGTACGAAATTTCAGTCGTGTACACCGACTTATAAATCCCCTCACCATAAGTCCCAAAAATATTCGTAAATTTGTTGTTTGTTTTAATTACTTAAATTATTATCAATTTAAATTTCATTTAATAACTTTAAAGAATGCGCTGGTGTTAAAGTTAAGTGTTGCTTCTAAATAGTGTTGCTTCTAAGTAGTACATTTATGTGGGATGTACCAAAAAGGGCGTGGCAAAAACATTACACTGTACAAAATTTCAAGTATTTGTATGTACTGGTATGAAAGTTATAAGCAGTTAACTTTTGGTGCAAAAGTGTTCATTTGAGTGGGAGGTACTAAAAGGAGCGTGCCAATAACGCCCACTTTTCATTGCACTGTAGGTACCATAAAAACATTACACTGTACAAAATTGCAAGTTATTAGCAGTTAACTTTTTGTAAGAAATTGTTCCTTTTGTTTGGGAGGTACCACAATGGGCGGGGCCACTTCCCCCATTTTTCTCTAGCTGATAGCGACAGATAAACCATTACTATGTGTGGAATTACAGAAAATTCATATAAGTAGTATAGAAGTTATTAAAGAATCAATAGTTCACTAAATGTTAACCCTTAGTAAGGGAGGTACTTCCAACATAGCCTGTGATAGAAAAAAATATTATCACCTACCAAATTTGAAGTCAATCCGTTACTCCTTTCAAGAGTTACCGTGCGCTCCAGCTAGACGGACAAACGGACAGACAGACGGACGAACATTGCTCAAAAACTTAAAATGTCCTAAAACGGAAAATTCAACAAAAGTTTCGAAAATATTTTTTAAATAAAATATATTCGTAGAAATTCCTAAACAATAATTTTATTTGTTTTCAATCACACATTTTATTTGAAAAAATTTAGTTTGCAAATATTATATGTTGTAACATATTAATATACGAGTTCCAAATATATTTTATTGATTTTCAAATAAAATTTATTTGCTCAGAAATATATAATATTTAAAAATTTGTGTTCCAAATATATGTTCTTTCGATTCAAACATATCAGAAAAGTAGATTTTGCCCCTTGTAGTTAAGCGGTATCACCAAGTCTGAATTAGCTGTTGGACAAAAACTGATGACGCCTTTTTCGAGGGGCCCACTGAGTTTTATGATCTTTTGAGACCCATAAAAAAAATTGGTCACCAATTTCTCCAAACCGAGTATAGGGTTATACTACCCTTTTGTAGTAGAATCGAACCTATACTGTCAGGACCGTGTATTTGTCACTGTTGCACAGTGTAATGGGCCTGCGAAGTCATTAATCTGTATCTCTCCAAAAATGATGATGGGCAGAATGTTACTGTCAATGGTGAACGGTACACGGAGGAAAATCGTAATTTTTGATATGTTTGAATTGAAAGAAAATATACTTTGAAACGATTTTTTTAAATATTATATATTTGTTAACAAATAAATTTTATTTGAAAATCAAGAAATGTTGTTTGGAACGCATATATTAATATATTAGAACATAATTTATTTGCAACCTGAATTTCACAAATAAAATATGTGATTACATACAAACAAAGTTATTGTTTAAGAAGTTTTCCAAATATCTTTTATTTAAAAAGATTTTTTAAACTTTGCTGACTTATTCGAATTTTAGTTAGTTTTTCCTAGTTTTCGAGTACAACTTTATAGCTAAAAATGTCTTAATTTATAAATATTCCAATTCATCACTTTTTGTCAATCCATCAATACAATTTATATTTACGAAAGATTATATATATATTTACGAAAGATTATATACATATACAAATTATAAAAACAAATGTTCTTTGAACATCTGAAAAACAAAAAAAACTTGTCTTTACATTGCCAAAATAAATAATTACAAATACCTATATCTTTGTTTCGGAAATACTAGGTGCAAATAAAAAAATATTTGAATGGGAGCATATTTTTGTTTAGAACAATATCCTCCCAAACATATAATATTTGTGTGTGTCAAATATTATATATTTGGAGTATACCCTAAACATATGTATATTTCAAACCGAATATGTTTGGGACAATATACTATAGAAGCGATTTTTTTCAGCGTGTACAGAGAAGCTAGTAATAGTCTTGCTGACATGTGGTTTCAACAGGACGGAGCCACATGCGGACGCTACAATTAATTTACTCAAAGATACTTTTAATTAACGAATAATTTTATGTAATGGTCCTGTTAATTGGCCACCAATATCTTGTGATTTAACCCCATTGGATTGTTTTCTTTGGGGTTGTGTAAAGTCACTCGTAAACGCCGAGTAACCTGAGACAATTGACCAGCTGGAAATCAGCGGCCGGAATTACTGGGAAAAGCGCCACGTAAGCACCAGCCACGGCGGCCACAAGGTCCAAATCATATTTTAACATTAATGGCATAAAATAAAGCCAAAGGCATGAAATAAAATAAACAATAAAGCCATTTAAGATGATATTAGGAATATTTTTCTTTGCTTTATTTTAATAAGAAGTTCTGTAACTTTAAAAACACCCGTTACTTATTGAAGCGGCTTTCCAGAAGCCTAACATAATTCGAAAGATACTGAGTAATATACACCTGTCTTTTTCACAGTGTCCTTTTTTTTTGCAAAGGCCCAGACCTTTCCTCCGACTAACCAACCAATTACATTGTTTACATTTTCTTTACCATATGAGTAGACGACAAGTACACCAACAACGGAAACAGGAAGAGGAACATCACTATGAGAGAGAGAAAAAAACGTGGACACGTATGCTCCAAAGTGTAAGTCGGGATATATGTAATTTCCGTCTAAAGACCAACTTGAAAAAAGAAAAAAAACTGTAGCCAAAGGCAAACAACGCACTACAGCAACATACTCATACATATGTATGTATAAATCCTTAGTAACACACACGGCCACATTTACAGATGCCTATTTACAGCCCATGCATGGACAGGTAAAGTCTACGACAGGACCTTAAATCCGTTTCAGCTTTGGTGTTTTTGTCTGTGTGTGTTATTGTCTTGTTAAACACTAACTACGAGGACAACAAACTGTTTGTGTTGTTCTTGTATGCATGTCTGCATGTGTGTGTGTGAGTGCAATAGTGTTTCATTGCCTGTTGGTATGTGTGAGCTACAACATCCTGGCAAAAATGTAAAGTTTTAAAAGTAATTGAACAACGTGTATAACAATTTCCTTCGATTTTTTCTTTTATACACTCGAATACACTTGTTAAGGTAAGTGTGTGTGTGGGACAAGTGTGTGTGCTAGACTGTTTATTTATAAAAAAAAACTAGTTTGTAGAATTGTTGTTAGTTGTCGGTAACTATTGCTTGTGTACATAGTTTGTAAGCGTTTTAGCAGTAATGTTAGTTAGTGTTGCCAAAATGTGCCTGTTTGATAATAGTTTCAGGTCGTTTCTGTGTGGGTGAATATACTATTAAGAGGTAGGTATATTCGGTTTACAGCAAAAAAGTCAATTATCACAAAAGTGTTTTCTAAATATCAATTGGAAAATCTTAGATGTTAGTCTACTTCAATAATCACTCGCAATTCCTTCAAAGTATGAAGATTGTACCAGTACAATACAGCTCGGACCTTCGGTTTGTCGGAACAGATTACAAAGATGTGCCTGTAGATGTAGATGTGTCACAATAATTTATGAATGTTGATCGGTATGTTGTGCGCTTCTTGTTTACCTACACAATTTTTTTAACTCTCAAGAGTTATAGAAAATCGGTAGTAGTATTATAGAATCATTAAAATTTTTTATAATCTTTTTTAACTCAAAATTTCTGATTTGTGATACATTTCATAGTGCCGTATGGTTAATGTTAATAGTTTGTTAATACATATAATATCACTTATTCAACATTATGTACCCCAATTTATATAGACATTATTTTTATAACGATATGTACGAGATCGATATAAATACGAATATGCCAATAATTCAGTATTCATGTCGAAACGCTCCTCGTTTGTGGTAAATATCCTTCAGTAGTAGAGTAGGTTCAATGGTGTTCAAGCATCACAAAATACAAAACCCTCAATTTTTAACAAATATTTGTGGTTTTCGAAAAATGGTATTTTCTGTTTACAACTGGCGGAGATGTTCACCATGATTCTCCTCGTATTAGAAGGCGGACGTAGTACTACGATTTATAGAGAGGAATGTTTAGGTGTTGTTGTTGTTGCTGCTTTTATTATGAAGGTTCTACGTTATACTCTACTCAAACATTACTGAATAGAATTTTGCTACCGAAGCGCTTCAAAGTGGTTGTGAATGGATTTCTGTCCTCCTAAAACTATGTATGATGTGGTGATGGCCACATCTATGGCTATAGAAAGAGCAGGAGATGGTGGCGGCGTAGTTTGTGTATGTTGTCTGTTGGTTGTTACCTTGTTAGCCTTGAAGTTTTACTATAACAATGTTGCTGGTTATGTTGCTTTGGTTAGCTTCGGTTGGCTTGGCTGGTAGTTTCTGGTTGACTTACGCACACACTTACCCACAAACCCATACACATTCCCAATCTGTTTTACATGTACAAACGCTCACAATCATAATACGAACGAGTACAACAACACCGGGAACATAGCTTAAACCCGGAATAGTTGTTACACAACCGGAATTCTGTGGAAAAACTTCTGATAAATGTTGGTTACAAAAGGAGGACATAGACATTAAACCTACAGGATAGGACCACGAACATGGAATAGAACATATTTGTGGGGATATTTAATAGAACAGTTAAAATGTCAATTTTTCCAGAGAATTATGTTAGCCGAGATTGCTGTCCATCCTGTTTGGATTTCGTCGGTGGTTTTTCTTTTTGTATCAATTTAAACCAGGAAATATTCAATATTCATCATAGCAGTACAGGAATTGTGGACACAGAGTAAAACTGGTGTCTTACGTTGGTAAAAGTGTGAACTATGTTGCGACAATGATCCTATAGGAATAATAATGTTAGAGGGGCACTAAATTATTAAGAATATATGTACTGACTTCAATATAGTTAAAGAAATTTCCCAATCCTTTAACTAAAAACGATAATTAAATCTTCGTTTCATAACATTATGCACCAAAAACATTTTTTGTTTGTGTCCGAGACCTAAAAACTTCTTTTCAATAGATTGAAGCATTCTATTCTATGAAGCCAAAAATTGTTTATTTATGTTAAAGTTTTTTTTTCCAAAATTTCAATTTTCATTGAATTTGCTTTTAGTATTTGTATCATATTTTTTGAAGTAAAAGCTTGATAAAGCCGGAACCCATTTAAATGAAAGGAAATGCTAGGCTAGCAACGGAAGTTTAGCAACAGTCGTTAAAACAATTAGAAAAAAATTATTTTTATTTAAAAAAATTTATTTTTTTTTAAAGAATTCTTTTTTTTTCAAAAAAATCATTTTTTGCTGGTACGAAAAAATCCGTAATAAATAGAAACAATTGTTTGTTCCATTTCTTGACAGTTATCATTCTAACGAAGTAAACAATTTGCAATATCTATATGAGCCATATTGTAAAAATAGGGAAATTAAAAAAAAAAATATATTTTTTATTTTGCTAATTTTGTCTGGGAGGTACCAAAAGGGGCGTGGCAATAACGTCAATTTTGTAATATACTTTGGGTACTACAAAAACATTACACGGTACAAAATTGCAGGATTTTGTATGTATAGAAAACCAAGTTATAAGCCGTTAACTTTTTGGGCAAAATGGTCCATTTGTATGGGAGGTACTAAAAGGGGCGTGGTAATATCGCCCATTTTGCACAAGACTATAGGTACTGTAAAGGCATTACACTCCACAAAATCTTAAGTATTTGTATGGACTGGAATTAAACTTATAAGCCGTTAACTTTTTATGCAAAATGGTCCATTTGTATGGGAGGTACCAAAAGGGCGTGGCACTAACGCCCAATTTCCCGGGACTGTAGGTACTATTAAATCAATACATTTCACAAAATTTCAAGTATTTTTATGGAATGGAATCAAAGTTATAAGCCGTTAACTTTTTGTGCAAAATGGTCCATTTGTATGGGAGGTACTGGAAGGGGCGTGGCAACTTCGCCCATTTTTCTCAAGATGATAGCAACTAAGAAACTAATACTATGTGTGGAATGGTCAAAGATTCTAAATAGTAGTATAGATGTTATGAGATTCTTTGACCTTAGTCTGAGATAGAAAATATTGACACATACCAAATTTGAAGTCAAAAATATAGGTAAGAAATTTTGTATGAGTGATATGATGTTAGTAAAAGGGCACTTAAATTTGCGTCGTGCGCTTTGTATTTGCCCCCAAAATGTATTAAAATCTTTACCACGGAACTTTTTTGCTAAAGATGGATAGAATCTCATCATGTTAAACCTCCTACATAAATTGCAAATAAAAGATCTATGTATTACAAAAAATCTTACGGGTTGTAGGTGTAAGGTTCATTTGAATTCACTTGGCTAGATTTAATTACATACATATTTGTTACTACATGATATTTATTACATTACCTGTTGATATTATTCATACGACTTGGTAAACATTTGGTAAACATTTGGATAACAGTGACTGCAATAAAAAAAAAAGAAAAATAAATTAAGTAGTAAGTAAAATAATATTTTTGTCATTTTAAATCAGTTATATTTCATTTTGTTAAAGTTGTGGAAAAATGCAACTGCAGGAAGTATATGTATCAACTACATAAATAATACATATTAGTATATTATACTATATTCTATTTAAATCACAGAAAACTGCATCTACGAGTATTTTGCAATGCAACGAATTACTTATGTTTGTCATTCCGTTTGGGTCTCCCCCCAAAATGACTTGTAGTCGAGTGAAAACAGCCAGCCAGCATTTATGCTGGAGCAATCAGTGCTACTGAGCTGAGGACGACAATGAATAAAACAAGCAAACAAACAAAACCATTTCATGTCATGACTTGAAGATTTTAATTAATTTTACAACAAAAACGAGAAACTTTTGCACAAAGATTTGCGAAGCAATTAGTCAAATCACTCACTAAACTCAGTAGAACAACATTAGAAGATGGCGCTGCTGCCTTGCCAACATTTCAAATTGCAGAGATTTTATCGCACCGACACTGCTGCGACCCCGAAGGCAGCACTAGCAGCAGCAGCAACACAAGACGAAGAGAAACCAACTTACGCACATACACAAACGCAATGACAATAGTTGGGCACAACTGAACGTGTTGTGACATAAATTGACACACGAGATTACTTGACAACAACTGCGTCAACAGCCAACCAAGAGCCAAGAGCCAAGAGAACGAAACGCCCTCCTCATCCGCCAGGATTCCAAGGAGCAAATTCTTGCACACAGATAACTCAAACTAATGACAGATGTTTACTTTCGAGTTGATATGGAAACATGACAAAGAACATGTTGTCGTATTAAGTAAAATTCGCTATTGTTTTGGGGGGTAAATAAATAGAAGTATTAAAGATCTTTAGAGGAGCACGAAGTGTTAGAGTAGTACGTTTTGTACGCCAACAGATCGTTAAGGCTTTAAGTATGCAATTTAACTAAGTTATTGTGCTAAACATTTGGAAACAATTTTGTGAATTTTTATTAAGCATTTTTAGTTAAATGCTAAATTTAAAATGGTAGAGTTTCTTGATCCATGAACCAACATAGCCGAATTTGAAGAAAAGCGGTTAAGATTTAGGTATAGCTCCCATATATATGTTTCGTCCGATTTGGCCCTTTAGTCCTGTAGAAGCTGTATTTTACATCCAATCATTTTGAAATTTAGAATTGTAGAGTTTCTTGATCCATGAACCAACAGTACTGAATTTGAAGAAAATCGGTTAAGATTTAGCTATAGCTCCCATATATATGTTTCGTCCGATTTGGCCCTTTAGTCCTATAAAAGCTGTATTTTACATCCAATCGTTCTGAAATTTAGAATGGTAGAGTTTCCTGAACAATGAACCAACACTACCGAATTTGAAGAAAATCGGATAAGATTTAGCTATAGCTCCCATATATATGTTTCGTCCGATTTGGCCCTTTAGTTCTATAGAAGCTATATTTTACATCCAATCGTTTTGAATTTAGAATGGTAGAGTTTCTTGATTCATGAACCAACATTGCCGAATTTGAAGAAACTCGGTAAAGATTTAGCTATACCTCCCATATATATGTTTCATCCGATTTGGCTCTTTAGATCCAATCGTTTTTATACCCTACACCACACTGTGGTACAGGGTATTATTTAAGTATAAAATGTCCCAAAAGTAAATTTATGTAAACAATTTATACATGAATTACAAAATGTATATATCAGAGTTATTCAATATTACGAGAGTGGTGTAGGGTATTATATAGTCGGCACCGCCCGACTTTAGCCTTTCCTTACTGGTCTATTTCTGTTTTTGAGGTACACTGTGTTGTATGATTATTTTGAATGCCAGTTCAATATGTTGTATGAGTAATATTTTTAGCGAAAGCACTACACAGTTGTTTGTGGCACTTGTTTTTCCTTTAGTATCCTTAAAAAGTATTATAATATATATCACTGGAAATGTATTATTCTAATGATTTACAGAATAATATCACTAAAAGTTACAAATTGTTGTGATCCTTAATGTCCACAAAGTATAATAAAATTAATTTAAAATTATTTTTTAAAGATTTTTCTATATAAAAAATAATTTAGGAGTGAAAGTTTCTTTGAATAGCAAAATGTTGAAACAAAAAAATACTAAACAAAGAACATTGCACATTTGGTGCAATCAAAAACGAAAGCAGTTTTTTTCATAAAAGATGTATCTTTACTATGTGATATAGCAAGATTTGCTTCTCATTGGAGCATGGCTGGAGTTTGAGCTCGATACTTGGCTATCCTACTGAAAACGAGTGTCCCGGCCCAAAAATTATGATCCAGAATATGTTTGAATAAGATTGTACTGTAACGAATTATAAGTGTTTCTGAGCACTGGTATTGACGTGAGTAATTAAATTTTGTATAATTTGGCCATTATGTGTGGGAGGTACTAAAAGGAGCGTTTCAGTAATGGCCATTTTTTCCTGGACTGTAGGTACTATAAAAGCATTACACTACAGAAAAAGTATTTATATGCACTGATATTAAAGATATGAGCAGTAAACTTCTTGTACAAAATGCTGCCTTTGTGTGACAGGTACAAAAAGGGGAGGAGCCACTTCGCCAATTTCCTCAAGGTGATTGCGAAAGATAAGCTATTACAATGTGTGGAATTACAGAGTATTCGGATAGATAGTAGAGAATAAATATTTCACTAAAAGTTAACCCTTTTTGAGGGAGATACTATGAGTGGACCAATATGGACAATAGGGCGGGTCGATTTAAAAATCGCCCATTGCTCAGTGAAAATCGTATTCTAGGGATCAAAATAAGAAACTTTGCCGAAGGAACCATACCTCTAAAACGAATTCTGATGTCCCGGAAAAAATCCCACTTTGACCCATTTAGAGTGCTCCAATCGAGTCCAAATGTATGACCGACCCCCACTCAGTGAAGTGCTCAGTGAAAATCGTATTCTAGGGATCAAAATAAGAAACTTTGCCGAAGGAACCATACCTCTAAAACGAATTCTGATGTCCCGAAAAAATCCCACTTTGACCCATTTAGAGTGCTCCAATCGAGTCCAAATGTATGGAACCCCCAGGGGGTTCCAGGGGGTGTGCCACTGGCATGGTTGGGTCGGGCCTCCAAAGTTAGTGGGGGTCGGTCATACATTTGGACTCGATTGGAGCACTCTAAATGGGTCAAAGTGGGATTTTTCAAAATTTGCCCCTACCCAAAAGTTCGACCCAAATTCCGGGACATCAGAATTCGTTTGGTTCCTTCGGCAAAGTTTCTTATTTTGATCCCTAGAATACGATTTTCACTGAGCAATGGGGACTTTTTTTGCCTCCCCACAAATCGACCCGGCCTAATGGACAACCTTCGAAGTTAGCTCGAGATTGAAAAAAAATACTACCATGACAAATTTTAAGTCAATTTTTTATGGGCAGTTGAAGGTATTATCATTTTTCGAAATTAAATATCGAGACCTCCACTATAAAAAAGTCTAAGTCGACTTAGCATGTTTTTAGGGAGATTGTATTTATAACTTCTAAATATTCCAAATTATATTCAGTCAAAATTCGGTGTCTATCCTTCAAACCAATCAAAAGTTATGCACAAAACAGTGCAGGTCATTCGATTTGCTTTATAAAGGAATTCCACACAAATTTAAAAAATTCATCAAACTTTGATCGCCTCTCCTGAAAAACTATATCTTTGCACTTAGTATTGTTTAAAATGGAAGTATCAATATAAGCAATGATTAAGTATTTTTTTTTAATTCAAAACAAAATCTCTTTTGTATTTTATACGAATATTCCCTAAAATATAAACATTAAATTTATTAACTCAAATGTGCTGCAAAATTTATTCAATGGTATTTGTAATGGCATTAATTTAATTCAGGTTCCCATCCCTTGTTTACAACCGCACATTTCAAATGTCACCCATTAACTAGAATCTAGCAAAACTCTGTAAACTTACTGACAATTTGTCAGAAAGTCAGACACACAAATGCAAAAGCAATTAAAAACCAAAAATTAAAACAAATTGCAGCCTTTCACATTAAAAACCATAATTTCATTAACAGCCAACGACCGGCAGCCCATTTAAAGACAAATATTTGCATTTACGTTTCTGGCTTTTAATAATTTAAGCCAACACTTTGAGCAAACACAGTCGGCAAGGCAACCTCGCCGTCCAATTGGCCGGAGGCTGTTATTTTATTTTTGGGCTGCATATAAAATACAAAATTATTTTTCTCACTTCCACCATTTGCCACTGCCACTGCCATTGCCATTACCATCATCATCACCAGTTCAGTGGGTTCTAGGATGAATGATGAAACTTGAAAAACTCGGCGTAATTTTATTGTCAAACTCAGACAAAAGGTAAATAACTGTTTTAAAATGCAATTTCAATTAGCCCTGAAAACAAAAGATATGCTCGTCTCCTCCCACAAAACAAACCACTCTTCTTTGGACACCCTTCCAACAATATTTTCAATGTCAATTGTTGAACAATAATGTTAACAATACTCTGAATACACCTCCCCGAAACCCCGCATAACCGAATACCCGAAACGGGGGACGCTTTACAACATTTTCATACTTCAATATCAGCATTTCAGTTAAGGCAACCAGCAAATAACAACAGCAACACCAACAATAACCGGCATCAACAAAGCAACAACAATGAGTCCTGAGTCCTGCAAAAAGGGTACATACAATGCCACAATAAAATTGAATTCTGACTTGAGGCTATAATAACAAAAATGAGTTTTCCGACGGAGCTGTGCAATAACAACAAAAAAGCCAAAACTCAGACCATTGTTTTTATTAATAATGGACGTTTTTATTTTTGTGAAATGGCTTTTTGCTCGCCTCATTGTTCTACGCAGTCGTCGTCAGTCCTCCTCGCTCAGAGTTTGAGCCGAATTCGTCGACTACAAAACGTTTTGATTGTCTGCTGCAATTATTTACGCGCGTTAACCGACAAAGCAATGGCATTGAAGCGTATGCAGAAATGTTAGAAAATGAAAAATTTGCAAATTTGAAATTGATTTGTTTTTCCTTAAATTTTGTGAAGGAAGAGTAGAATGAGCCGCACTGTGACGAAAAATATCAATAAAACTAAAAATGTTTGCAATTTTTGTTTGGCAATTTGCGCAAAAACCATGAAAATAGGAATATTCAAAGATTAAAAAAAATAATTTAAAATTATAACTTGTAAAGTATAAGATTTAGCTGTGCCAGAGAAATTATAAAGATTGGATTCAATTTAAGCTGAAGGAGTCTTAGTAGTTGTTGCAAAGACAACAGAACCCAGGTTATTGCAATTTGTGAGTTATTCTATCGAAAATTGTCGTAACATATTGTGCTTGGTTTATAGTTCAGCTTACTGGTTGCAGAACTGGAAATACAAACGTTCATTAAAATCGACAAACGTTCTATTTTCGCTATTGATTTGTTAAGGCTTATTAAAGTTTATACAATTTTTATTTATATTTTTTGTCTTCAAAAAATTATTTTTTTATATAAAGTGATAAGGTTGATATACATATAATTTATTCTAAAAAAACGATTCCTTAAATTTGGTAATATGTATGCGATTTCCATCTATTAATTTATGTTCCAAATATATTGACATAGATATTTAAAAAATGGTACGCTCCTTTTTCAAATTAGAAAAAAGGAAAACTCCCCATAACCTATGAAACTACTTCAAATCTACAAACGATTGGCTCCAACTTTCAAGGGACATTTTAATAAGAAAAAAGTTTATTGAAGCTAATGTTATGAGATTTCTATACATCCCTAAACCTTCGTTGGTGATCTACTTGCCAGCTGTCATAAGTGCCATTTTTTCAACGAAGAAACGGGTTTTAACTCCCGCAAAAAGGACCACCAAACATTCTTGTTAACATGTAATTTTCTAAGTTTGCGCCAACAAAAAAGCATATATATATATATATCGCCTTTTTTACATGTTGGCCATCATGTTGTCGTTGTTGTCTTTTTGGGCTATAACACGAATATGAAAAGGAACGACAAGGCAAATTTATTGGCCACGGTACATTTAGAAATTTTGTCAAGGGAGCAAGAACAATCTAAAGTTAGAATAGAACAACGACGACGAGTCAGTTCGTTTCAGTTTAGATGTATGCGAAAAAAAGTAAACCAAAGCTGAAACGAACTACCGAAGAAATAATCGAGAAAATGGAAATGAGGGCGTCAAGCGTGAAATTAAATTTGTTGTTGTACTTATCGTTTTCTGAAGACCATAACTAACTAGGAGACCCACACAGAGGATGATGACACAAACTGTGCGAGATAGCGAGACTCCCCAACGGGAACAAAAGGAAAATATGACAATCGTATATGACAAAGAAAGTTGTCAAGAAAAAAAAACTATTATGACCAAAAATGGAAATGGCGTTATGACTTAAAGAGTCATAACTCGTCCATAAAAAAGGGTTACAGAAAACCTCAAAAGGGTTCAAATTGAAAACATAAATTTACAAACGCAGACCCTTTAAGATGGGTTCGTGGGCTAACTCCGTGTTTATTTATCATTAGCATGGATATTTGTTTAAGAAAGAACTCGGCTGATGGGAACAGCACCACAATGAATAATTGTTAACGTTACGCTTGATTTATTTGGCCTTACACCAATTCTCCTTCCTTCTTGGCGAGAACTTAAAAATGCTGAGTTTCCACTGACAAAAAAATGAAGAAGTTCTCCTTCCTGCCTGTGCGAGGTATTTTCTTATCATTTACCTTTGGCAATAAATAAAAATCATACTTCAACACCAAGTTAAGCAACGCATAAAAAGGTAAAGTTTAAAATGTTCACCTTTTGTTGAGTTGTATTCACTCTGACCTCTTCCTCTCCCTTGCCACGTTTGCGTCAAACAAAGTTTATTACAAATTTCTGCATATCATTCAAAATAGGATCCCACAGTTAACAAAGGAAAAAAAGTAAAACAGAAAAATATGCTCTCAACCGAACATTGTGTACCCTCCTTCAGCGAATATTTCTAGTGTAATGATAAGCATAGAAGCGCTGGCGAAAAAAATCTACCCACAGGAATGACATTTTAGAAAACTCCATCTAACAACCAAAAATAATTTTGCTATAAAAAAAGTCCAATTAGAAATTATAATCAATTTCAGTAAATGTTACAAAAGCGTTGACAAACTTAATATAACCTCTCCACTAAATGTCTTAGAATATAACAACGGCAAAGAAAACAACAATTGGTTACTTCAGTAAATGTGTTTGAGAACAAACAAAAGTAAAAGCAAATTCATCCTTTTTCCCTAGTCTTTGTCTCTGTCTCCCCACGATCAACTTATTCCACTTTATCTTCAGCCATTTCCGCATGTCTTCGCATTCGCCATTCACTGCTGAGTGTATGTAAATGTTGCTTGTGTTAACACATCAAAACCTTCTCTCCGTTAAGAGATATTTTAACAATTTGTTAATAAAATACTTGGAAAATGTAATTGCAGCAAAATTTATTGCCGGCAATTTGTTACAAACCAAATACCAGAACGTAGCGAATTTTGTTCGCATTTGTTATAATGCTGGAATTTTTCATAAAAACTGTGTACAGCTATTTTCAAATAACTGCAGTTCTCTTTTATTCCAGTTTTCGCAATAAGCTAATGCATACTTTCAGGATGACCATAGTAATTTTAAATGGTGCATGCTTTTCGGGTGAAAAGCCAGAGCTGAATGAAAATAGTTCGTTAGCTTAACATTGTTTTGGCAGCGAAAAGTTGGAAAGAATAATAAAAATGTAATAAATACCAAATATTTACAATGAATGCAGAAATATTGAACTTTATTATGTGTTTTTAAAAATATAACATGCGACAATATAAATATTTCATATAGCCACCAAATATGCAATCATTACTTGTGAAAATTTCATTGAAAAAAAATAATTTAAATGAAACAAGTAAACACAGATTACGTTCCCACCATGAATCGCATGTGAAAGGTTTCGGGTACAGCTAAACTCATTAAACCAATTTTTAGCCCAATTCGTTAAAATTTAAGGTTTTCGTTACAAAGACAAATCTAGAGGGACCTTTGTATGGAGGCTATATCAAAACATGGACCTATGACTACCGTTCTTCGTGTGAAGTATTCTAGGTATTATACTCGTATAAAAACCCCAGTTACCAACTTTCAGCCCGATATCAGAAAATGAACCGATATTGCCCATTTTCAATTCCAAGTTACTTGGAGCTATAAGAAGTATCTGTACTAAATTTCAGTCATCTGTAGCGTGATTACAGCAGACGGACGGACATACGGCGGACACATGGCTAAATCGTCTTCGAATTTTACGACGATTAAGAATATATCGTCATTCTAATTAAAAAAAGGCGTAACTGACATGTTGGAAGTTTTACAGGACGAAGAAAAAACTGAATAAAATTCAAAATTTTATTATTTTTTAAAAATGTTTTAATGCGGTTCGAAATAAAAACCGAATACAAAACTTGTCTTTAAACGATGTTTTAATTTTTCTTATTTTTAACAAAGTTATGTTAAGTTTTTTCGAAAATTATGCGAGTTAGGGCTCTTATGTGTAGTCAGTTAGGGCTTTTTCTTTTATATATTTTTTGAAATGATAAAATAAATAGCTATTTTTCGCGCATTACACATTTTTTTCAAAGGAGTTGTGTTTTCAAGTTTTCTAATTGACAACTACAGGGTCTCCCATATTCGACGGACCCATCTGGCAACGCCATAACTTTTGACAGAGATGTCAGATCGCTTAATGACATACCGCGTTTGAAGCGTCAGTCCAAGCAGATTTTTACCATGGAACAATACACGCCACGCGAGCGCTCTGAAATAGTTGAAATTTACATTCAACAGAAGAAGTCAAGTCAACGTGCTTTTAAAATATTAAAAAATGTGAGAAGTGCGCCTTCTAAGAACACCATTAAGCGTTTATACGAAAAATTTTCGACTGGTGAGGCTCTTTCTAATCCGAAGAGGCCAAATAAAAGTCGACCAAGGCGATCGGCCGAGAATATCGCTGCCGTACGAGCCAGTGTTGAGAGGTCCCCAAGAACATCCCAAAAACGCCGTTCTCAGCAGTTGGGCATGGCTCGGTCCACTTTACAACGGATTATTCGCGTTGATTTGCATTTGTTCCCGTACAAAATTCAATTGACGCAAAGATTGTTGCCTGCGGACAAGCCTCGTCGATTGGAATGGGCCCAACGAGTCCGTGGGTCCGTCGAATATGGGCAACCCTGTACATGTATACATATCGGAATTTTTTCTAATCAACATTAGTCAGTTAGGGCTTTTTCTTTCATTTATTTTTGGGAAGTGAATTGCCTATAAAACCGCTATTTTTTCGCGAAACACACTATTTTTTCAGAGGAGATGTGTTTTAAGGTTTTCTAACGGCATATGAAAAACACATGTTTTCAAAAAAAATTGTTAGTTATTGTTTAGTTACAAACGGAGTGCCAAAATACCACACATCCTATGGTGGAGGGTATACAAATGTATGGTTATAAAAATTACAGTTTCAGAAACGATATCACCTTAATACAATGACACATTTATTAACTCTAAAATACGAGATTTATAACTTGATTTTTGCAATTTTGCAAATTACATGTAAATAAACATAAATAATTTATATTGAACGCCTCAGTAGGTGAGTTTGTAGCGGGCTCGCCTATGAGTTTGGGGGTCCTGGGTTCGATTCCCACCAGAGGCTCTGGTCTGTCGCTACAAAAATATAAACTGAAAGTATTGAATTACATGATAAAATCCCGAAATCGGAAAAATTCCAAAAAAAAACACAGATATTTCAAAAATGATTCTCTTAATATTTAAAAAAAATACTCTGGATATTTTCAGCAAATTATAAACTTTAGCAGGTTATTTAATTTAATGGCAGTAGTGTCTGTTACTTCCAGTTTATTGTCTTGTTTAAATCGCCCCTTGCGCTGAATAGTGCTCACCTTTTGCGACCATAAATCTTGCAGTTAAAAATCCACAGCTGGAGAGGCAATCTAAAGTGACCACTTTTTCCGGGCACTGTTATCTGTAGAGCATTTAAAACTAAAGTAATACTCGCATGTAACACCAAAGATACATGAAGTTTACTACTAGGAGAATGGAATGTAATTTCGGTTAAAAAAGGGTAAACACTTTGGAAAGATTGAAAAGGGAATGAATTGGCAGTGACAGGCTATAAAGAGGATAAAATGTTAATTATTTTAATTTGAGTTAAATTGCATTCGCATCCAATTAAACTGGCATTTATAAACCGACAAAAATAATATAAAATGCAATGATATTTATACGCTACACCACACTTTGGTATAGGGTATTGTGATTTTCTGTATCAGAAAGCAAGCATTTTTATATGACAATGTATAGCAAGTATTTCATTACGTGTCCACAGATTATATCATGGTTTCTGGGGCGTGACCTCCGTCCTCAGTAATCCACATGATATTGACCACAAAAAACAGAACATCCAAAAAATTGGTGAATATGTTATTGTTGCGTTCCAGAAGCACTTCTATATTGGATCTTCACCCATGTATTTAACGTGGACTTGTCGCGCCATTTCTCTAATTATGTATTTGGCAGTATTGGCAGTGTTATTTATTGTTGCTCTGTGATTTTGTTATTCAGTCAGAATTTATTCGGTTTAAGACCATATGTTTCATTTACTTTCTGTCTATTGCAAAAATTTAATGGAAACAAATACAAAAATTGCTAGGGTTTTAATTGCTTGGTAGAATTGACTGCAGTTTCTATAGACACCACTCTATCATTTGCAAAATTCAATAGCAATATGTCTTTAACTTAAATCAGCTGAAATACTTATGGAAGTAGTAAATTGAATGTAACAAGAACTACTAACCGAACCCATATTTTGCCGAACTAAGTCAACATACTCAAACTCTCATACCAATAAATGTTTCGGCTAACGATCAAACAATCAATAAACATTGAAACACAGTACTATCTATTTGCGTCAAACATTTTACAAAATATTTTTTGATATGTTGAAAATATTGTCATTACTGAATTTTTTAATAATTTTAGAATGAAAAAATTTTTTTTTAATTTAACATTTTGATGTTTGTTAAAAAAATCAATAAACTTATATTCTTACAACAATATTTGAAAACAAAGTATATTTACTTCAACAGAAAAATTTAATCACTTGCCAATCTACACCCTTTACATTTTTGCTCATATTTTGCACAACAAACTTTAAGCATATGTATAAGTAAAAGGAGGGTATACACAAGGAAAAAAATTCTTTCCACAGGAATGAAAGCAACAGAATTTTCATTCTCGCATAATAAAATACAGCTTAGGAAATAACATTTAATAATTTTTTAAATAAAAATTTATTTAAAGTAGCAGCAATTACTAAGTGTAGTCGTATAAAATGTCCATCCTGTGGAAAACATTATTTCTTTGAGTGCAGAGGATAAAGTAGCTGCTAAATGGTCACTCCATTCAAGAATGAGCGAATTATTTAGGTCTAAAAATTTAAAGTGTTAAATTTAAAACATGTTCATAGTTTCTATCTTAGTGCTCACAGCTTTAGGGGGAAATGACCAATTTTAACAGTTAATAAATCTGACGCCATTTTCTGTTGTTTGCTATGCCAAAAAATCGGAGAGAAAAACTCGCATCTCTGACCAAAAATGCCGGCATGCACACAATGCATGGACACGAAATAAGGTTCATTAACATTTGTAATAAAACGCAGTCTCTACCCCATCAGTTCTTTTTTTTCTGGACCGAACGAATTTTGGCCTGAGGCCAATCTGAGAAAGGGGAAAACTAATTTAAGTACAATTTTGCAATAGGTTAGTTAAGGCAGACATTACTCTTATTTCCATCATATAATGTAATATGAAACAGTAGTGATAGGTCAGTGAACCAAAAGGGAAACTACGACATAAGCAATATTTTAATAAATACTTTAATTGTCTAGAAAAATGGGGTAATTTCTTGAAAGTTTGGATTTTCTTTTGGGAGTGAAACATTAAGGGATGATTTAATTTCAGGGAAAATTTCAATTGAAATCCTAGTCTCGTCTGTCTAACGACTATTTTATCTTTCAGACCAGACAGAATGCTGTTAACTACATATTTGAATGCCAAGTTAAATATTGATGCCATTAGACATTTAAATAAGAAATTTCTGTTTATTATAACAAAGGTTTTAGAGGTTTACATTTTATTACCTTTGCTCTAGATATCTTCACTTTTAATTACTTAATATCTGTTCTTTATTTATTTTTCATTATATTTCAAGCAATTAAAAGCATTTGTCTCCCATACCTCGGTTTACATTCTCCCCGCCAAACCATCGTTCATTGTTGAGAGCAAACAATCAAACAACCCTTCCTCAAGGGGCTTTTCTGCTCCCCGTCGTAACGCATACATTTTAATTTATTCATTATATCAACTTCAAATCACACATAAAAGAGGACCAAGAGGATGAGTAAAGCAAACCTATACATGTCATTACATCGCGACTTGTTTCTTTTATTTCAATTACTGTTCTACACTCCACAGTCAGATCCGGGGCCCTCATCCTTCCAATTGAAGCTCCACCACAAGCTTCCATAGAAGCGTTTGGCTCAGAAGTGCAGTGATTTCACCGAAAGTGTGTAAAGCATACCGAGTGTACATTAAAAATTATAAACAACCAGAACGAATGGATGGATGGATGAATGAACGAATGAGTTAATGGATCGGTGGATGGATGGGCTTATGTTCTAGACACCATCCACCACCAACACCACCTAGACAGCCACCAACTGACTCCACAAAGGGGTGGCTTGTTGACATGTGATGATTAGTGTAAAACACTCTTTCTGCGCCCCTTCCTCCGGTCAACTGTGTTCTTTTTATCAGCACAATATCAATTAAGTTCCATGGAAGGCAACACCGCCAGCGTCATTGACATAATGACGACCCATTAAGGGATATCTCCTGGTTTGAAAGCGTCTTGAGAGCTATGATTTAAATTCATGTGAGATTTCAAAAAGTATTCCGAGTGCTTACAATGCGCCTTTAGACATGGTTTGGCATAATTTATTTCAAGAATATTTCTTGTTTTCTTAACAGTTATTGAAATGAAAAATATTTAAAAGCCGAATAATTATGCCACGCGATTAATTTAAATAAAAACGTAAACACTGACTTAATGATTCAAACGAAAGTCCATATCCATTTATTAAGGCATTTCCATGTACGGAAATACCCAGACCATGGAAGTACCCTTAACCACCTTTGCAATGGTTTAATTCTAGGAATTGATTACTCAGGAAAAAATACTTATATCGCAGCAATAATAATCAATGTCATGGATAGTGAGGTAAGCGTGGGGGTAGCGGTAGGGAGAAAGGCTCGTTGAACCCCATAAATATCGATTACCTAAAGGACAATAGCAGAAATAAAATATCGCATGCTATAATTTTCTTCTTGTAGGTGAATTAAGTTTTCTACTGCAGGCGAACAAGTAATACTGGACAGTAAAATAATAAGTACTGATTGCTGGTGGTCAGACTTTTACTTTATTTAGTATATAGTCATTGCAGAAGTCTATAGTCAAACAGAATATGAAATCATTGATATGATATGATTGCTACAAATGTTATGGTAAATTGTGTTCGAATAAATCTGCAAATTTATGTGGTGGTACCAGAAGGGTTTTGACAAATGCACCTCTTTTGCACTGGTCTTAAAGTTATGAGCTATTCAGTGTTGTTATTATTTGATAATTTGTGTGGGAGGTATCAAAAAGAGCGCTCTATCTTTTTTCACTAGACCGTAAAGGCATTACAATGCTTAAAATACCAAGTATTTGTAAGTATTGGTATTTAAGTTTTAAGCTGTAAACTTTTTGTACAATAAGGTCCCTTTTGTCTGTGAGGTACCCAAAAGGGTGGGGAAACTTCACCCATTTTTCTGAAGGTGATAGCGACGGAAAAATTAATACTGTATGTTGAATTACACAACATTCGGATATACTCGTATAGTAAGAAGTTATTAGATAATCAATATTTCAAAATTTTAACCCTTTTTTGGGAGCGGTACTAGAAGGAGTGGACGAATATGGCAATTAAGCCTGAGATAGAAAAACATTAACGCCATACCAAATTAGCTCACTCCTTCGAATGTTACACATATAATTAAGAAAATGAGGCATTGAAGATACAAGATTAATATGTTCAACAAACTTCCTTCGGTAATTTTATAAACAAATTACGTCTCCGGAGAATTATTTCATTCAAAATAGTCGACCAAGCTTTGCAAGCCTTTAAACCCTAAAAATTGCTTTAAAAACTCGTCATATTTTAAAAGTCATAGAAACCATAGTTGGTATCATCGAAAAAATATTCATCGCAAAAAATTAGTATAGCGAAAATCGACCAAAAAATTATTTACAATAAATATTCTGCTATAAGTAGAAATATTCACAATCCACAATTGTTCCAGTTGAAAAAATCGAAAATTAAATAGCCTTTAACTTATTCTAATATAATTTCCATCTGGTCAGCGGTTTCGAAGATAAATGACAAAATACTCGTATGGCTAACATTTAAATAAATTTGTCGTATAGTGAAATTATTTTCTTTTTATGATGTTGACGAAAATTTTCCGACATAACAAAAAATTAATTGCTTCTTTTCTAACCATTTATGTATACATATTTGGATTTTAGTATGTTGACTTAGTTCGGCAAAATACGGGTTTGGTTAGCAGTTCTTGTTAAATTCAATTTACTGCTTCCATAAGTATTTCAGCTGACTTAAGTTAAAAACATACACTATTGCTACTGAATTCTGAAGATGATAGAGTGGTGTCTATCGAAACTGCAGTCAATTCTACCAAGCAATTAAAACTCTCTACCAATTTTTGTATTTGTTTCTATTACTTTTGTTGCAATAGACAGAAAGTAACTGGAACATATGGTCTCAAACCAAAAATAAATTCTGACTGAATATACATAAACACTTTTAACATTTAAATGGTTTCTATTATCTTCTAAATTAATAATAAGAAGTAAATGTTAACTGACATCCTAATTCAGCAAAATAAAGTAAAAGAAATTTATTTGTTTATAAAAAGCGAAGAACTTAATTGTTGTCCTTTTGTCTGATTTAATTGAATTGAAAAAAAAACATTTATTGCGCTGCCACCGGTCTGTCCGCCTATTCTTTTCGCCTACATCGTATATTTACATCGTCGATGTAATTGCTCCTCCCACGTACTTTACAGAAGTTGGACAACAAATTATATATTCAATTGCGATTGAAATTTGATGTGAATTCAATGACTGTGAAATTAAACGATAATTAGCATTAATTTTTAATGTGATAAACACAACAATAATTGTTCGGCATACTCGTATAACAAATAAAAAAGAGAACAAAACCAAGTACAAATAAAAACAAATTCCAAGAATAATCGAAAACGATTAAAGATAAATTCTTGGCAATTATTTGTGAAAGGACAATTTGATGGAAGATAAGCGTGGACAAAGGACCAAATTGTAATGGTGAGAAATTACAACAGTTTAAAGTTGAAATTAAACATTCTTTGGTGTGATTTTTTATTTTTCAACCTGTCACCTTTGTTTCCGATAAAGAGCAATTACTTTCAACACGTTTTTTTGTTTATCAGATGGCGGATGAAATATGTCCATTGAGTGGAACATACTTATGCACAAAGATACATACAGGGTCTCCCATATTCGACGGACCCATCTGGCAACGCCATAACTTTTGACAGAGATGTCAAAACGCTTAATGACATACCGCGTTTGAAGCGTCAGTCCAAGCAGATTTTTACCATGGAACAATACACGCCACGCGAGCGCTCTGAAATAGTTGAAATTTACATTCAACAGAAGAAGTCAAGTCAACGTGCTTTTAAAATATTAAAAAATGTGAGAAGTGCGCCTTCTAAGAACACCATTAAGCGTTTATACGAAAAATTTTCGACTGGTGAGGCTCTTTCTAATCCGAAGAGGCCAAATAAAAGTCGACCAAGGCGATCGGCCGAGAATATCGCTGCCGTACGAGCCAGTGTTGAGAGGTCCCCAAGAACATCCCAAAAACGCCGTTCTCAGCAGTTGGGCATGGCTCGGTCCACTTTACAACGGATTATTCGCGTTGATTTGCATTTGTTCCCGTACAAAATTCAATTGACGCAAAGATTGTTGCCTGCGGACAAGCCTCGTCGATTGGAATGGGCCCAACGAGTCCGTGGGTCCGTCGAATATGGGCAACCCCGTATACATTCATTGTAGTACTTTTAGTTGTTATTGTAAGGATGCGGGAGAGGGAAGATTGTGAAATGTGGAAATGTCTGTCTGGTGTTGCTTTGTCATTCGCCATATGCTATATGCTGTACAGGTATGCTTCTCCTGATGCTCGTATTTCATTTACCAATTGTCGTGTGTCGCGTCATCTTTTGTCGCTGTTGTCGTTTTGTGCTCTCTCAAACGATTATTATTAAAACGTAAAAAGGATAAAAGTAACAAAGTATACAAGGGCCACAATGAGCAAATGATTCATGGAAGAAGTGAGCAAATGTACAATAATGCAGTCAGACGTGTCAAATGTGCAACATCTGTATAAATATGAGACATGCAAATGCAACGCCGGCCATGGGTTTGACAGGATGAAGTGAGGTAATTTTTGAATGCAATAAGGCTTGTAATATTTTAAAGGAAACATTTTTTTAACATTTAATAAAAATAATTCCATTACGATATGAAGAAAACTGAATGTCTGCCAAATTAATAGAGCCTATTTTAAGTTCATCACATCTTGGTTGTCAATAGATTTTTATGCTAATTTTAAAATAATTTTGAATGTTTTTAGAATTCCCTCACCTTCAGAAATATTGATATACAGTCTTACCGTAAATCGTTGTAATCCAGAAAAACCATAGTGCTATAGCCAGATCATGGGCCACCGTACTCCTGCTTCAAATATTGTGCACAAATTTCGAAAAAAACACCACTTAATTTAACAAACTTTAGCATTTTTTACAGGAATGATCAGAAAATATGCTTAATAGTTAAATAAGTACTTCACAAAACAAAACAACAGCTGATTGTTTTTGACACATCGACAACCCTGCCATATAGAGGATTGGCCGAGTTTACACCAATTGTTGATACAATTACACTACACACTTCAACACAGTGGTTACAGATACAGATGGAGATAAAATAGTAAGATACATTTTTAAAATAAAATAAATTTAAAATAAAAATAAAATAAAATTAAATTAAAATAAAATAAAATAAACTAAAATAAAATAAAATAAAATAAAATAAAATAAAATAAAATAAAATAAAATAAAATAAAATAAAATAAAATAAAATAAAATAAAATAAAATAAAATAAAATAAAATAAAATAAAATAAAATAAAATAAAATAAAATAAAATAAAATAAAATAAAATAAAATAAAATAAAATAAAATAAAATAAAATAAAATAAAATAAAATAAAATAAAATAAAATAAAATAAAATAAAATAAAATAAAATAAAATAAAATAAAATAAAATAAAATAAAATAAAATAAAATAAAATAAAATAAAATAAAATAAAATAAAATAAAATAAAATAAAATAAAATAAAATAAAATAAAATAAAATAAAATAAAATAAAATAAAATAAAATAAAATAAAATAAAATAAAATAAAATAAAATAAAATAAAATAAAATAAAATAAAATAAAATAAAATAAAATAAAATAAAATAAAATAAAATAAAATAAAATAAAATAAAATAAAATAAAATAAAATAAAATAAAATAAAATAAAATAAAATAAAATAAAATAAAATAAAATAAAATAAAATAAAATAAAATAAAATAAAATAAAATAAAATAAAATAAAATAAAATAAAATAAAATAAAATAAAATAAAATAAAATAAAATAAAATAAAATAAAATAAAATAAAATAAAATAAAATAAAATAAAATAAAATAAAATAAAATAAAATAAAATAAAATAAAATAAAATAAAATAAAATAAAATAAAATAAAATAAAATAAAATAAAATAAAATAAAATAAAATAAAATAAAATAAAATAAAATAAAATAAAATAAAATAAAATAAAATAAAATAAAATAAAATAAAATAAAATAAAATAAAATAAAATAAAATAAAATAAAATAAAATAAAATAAAATAAAATAAAATAAAATAAAATAAAATAAAATAAAATAAAATAAAATAAAATAAAATAAAATAAAATAAAAATAAAATAAAATAAAATAAAATAAAATAAAATAAAATAAAATAAAATAAAATAAAATAAAATAAAATAAAATAAAATAAAATAAAATAAAATAAAATAAAATAAAATAAAATAAAATAAAATAAAATAAAATAAAATAAAATAAAATAAAATAAAATAAAATAAAATAAAATAAAATAAAATAAAATAAAATAAATAAAATAAAATAAAATAAAATAAAATAAAATAAAATAAAATAAAATAAAATAAAATAAAATAAAATAAAATAAAATAAAATAAAATAAAATAAAATAAAATAAAATAAAATAAAATAAAATAAAATAAAATAAAATAAAATAAAATAAAATAAAATAAAATAAAATAAAATAAAATAAAATAAAATAAAATAAAATAAAATAAAATAAAATAAAATAAAATAAAATAAAATAAAATAAAATAAAATAAAATAAAATAAAATAAAATAAAATAAAATAAAATAAAATAAAATAAAATAAAATAAAATAAAATAAAATAAAATAAAATAAAATAAAATAAAATAAAATAAAATAAAATAAAATAAAATAAAATAAAATAAAATAAAATAAAATAAAATAAAATAAAATAAAATAAAATAAAATAAAATAAAATAAAATAAAATAAAATAAAATAAAATAAAATAAAATAAAATAAAATAAAATAAAATAAAATAAAATAAAATAAAATAAAATAAAATAAAATAAAATAAAATAAAATAAAATAAAATAAAATAAAATAAAATAAAATAAAATAAAATAAAATAAAATAAAATAAAATAAAATAAAATAAAATAAAATAAAATAAAATAAAATAAAATAAAATAAAATAAAATAAAATAAAATAAAATAAAATAAAATAAAATAAAATAAAATAAAATAAAATAAAATAAAATAAAATAAAATAAAATAAAATAAAATAAAATAAAATAAAATAAAATAAAATAAAATAAAATAAAATAAAATAAAATAAAATAAAATAAAATAAAATAAAATAAAATAAAATAAAATAAAATAAAATAAAATAAAATAAAATAAAATAAAATAAAATAAAATAAAATAAAATAAAATAAAATAAAATAAAATAAAATAAAATAAAATAAAATAAAATAAAATAAAATAAAATAAAATAAAATAAAATAAAATAAAATAAAATAAAATAAAATAAAATAAAATAAAATAAAATAAAATAAAATAAAATAAAATAAAATAAAATAAAATAAAATAAAATAAAATAAAATAAAATAAAATAAAATAAAGTAAAATAAAGTAAAATAAAATAAAATAAAATAAAATAAAATAAAATAAAATAAAATAAAATAAAATAAAATAAAATAAAATAAAATAAAATAAAATAAAATAAAATAAAATAAAATAAAATAAAATAAAATAAAATAAAATAAAATAAAATAAAATAAAATAAAATAAAATAAAATAAAATAAAATAATAATAAAAATAAAATAAAACTAAAATAAAAAAATTTAATAAAAAAATATAATAAATTAAAAAAAATAAAATAATATGGCCCTATGTTCCAAACTGGAAGGAAGGGAATAAATATATATAAATAATATAATAAACTAATAAAATATGTAATCTATTGTCTTTTATGTTAATTATAACTGCTGATTTCATCGAATATTTGATCGGCTATTTTAATAATATCTATTATTTCTCATTCCATAGTGATACCCGAATGACAATTTCCCTACCTTATAGTCTTCCCTAAATGTGTAAACTTTAATTATTTTTATTGTTGTCATTATAAAATCTCTTGCAGCGACTTCCCCATCATATCCGTATACCCAGGTGTCTGGTAATAGTTGTGCGGGATGACGTGGTTTTTGATGGTGTTTTTTTTGCAATTTTCCCGAGAAAAAGAAGAAATCTTACCACTGAGATCATTTTGCTAAAAGTTTTTTAATGAGTTTTTGGGTGAAATGTTATATGTATGTATTTTTTGTTACGCAGTGCTGAGTACCAAAGTAAAGTATTTTTTTGCGAAGTGAAACGACAAAAACTATTTTATTTTGCTTTTAACACATGCTCACCTCCTGTTTGGATGAGCTGCGGGTAATGGCAATAACTTTGTCTTCGTTGGATTTTTTTTCTAAGATTTTGGTGGGATGAATTTGAAACTACTCGTTAAAGTATGCAAATGACACAAATGGTTTTATAATTTGATGTAGGGGAAAGTTAAATAACATTGGCAAAAGCGGCATAATTCAAGAATTTTTGAACATTCCTTAAAAAGTTAATAATAAAAAGTAGAACATTTATAAAAACCAGCAAGTATCAAATATTTTAGAAACTATTTTCATATAATAGTTATTTTAGATGGGTATGAATAATTACATTCCATTAGAAACTTTAGAATATAACCTTATTAGAGTAACTAACATGACCTCTTATGTACATATATAGATCAGTAGAAGTTTAATAAATTAGTTATAACATAATGTTTAACATTCCATTTTACCCAAGTCTTTTTAATTACTTTACTTTTGTTTACATTCTGAGGGGGGAGTGGTGCAACAATTATTCTCTTCTGTGGCGCTTTTCCTACCTTTAATTAAATGATTACATTGCCCCGCATTTGCCAACCACTGATGTTAGCCACATCAAGGATTAACTTTTGGAACGTGAGAGTTGTCTTTTATTTGCATGTCCGGTATAAAATGGAGACCACATCAAAAACTCCTGTGTTTAGATTCAAAGTCACTTATTTAGCAATTTGATTTTTATGTGTAAATCTAAACTTTGACATAAACATCAAATGTATAACATTTCTGAGTAGTACTAAAGGACAGAGTAGTACTAAAGGACAGAAGCTATGATATTTTTACACAGGGATGAGGGTTTGTTTGCAAAGTCACAAATGGAATGAATGAAAATAGAATTTTTACATCTAACAAAGGAAGCGAAAAATGTTTTCGTTTTTGTTTTAGTTGATGCTAAAAAATATACATGTCCTTTGCTGAAAATTACTTCAATTCCGCCAGGTTTTTATTGATGTTTTCCTTTTTAGCTTTTAGGGTTTTTTAAATGTTTTATTTGTGTTGAATTTGTTTGTTTTTGTTAAAATTAACTTGAGAGGATTTGTCATTGTGCACAATTTTTCCCCGGAACAATCCTCATATGACGACTGCAGTGGTTTGAGGTTTAGGCAAATATGTACAAAGACTTTAATAAATGTTTCATAAGGAATTTAGTTAAATTAAAATGGCATTTGAAAGTATATCTAACCAAATTGTTTGACGACATATGTCGAGTTACAAGTATTTTTAAACAAAAGGAAAAGGACGATGCCGTTTCTAAAATATGTGTGTGCCTTTAAACATTTCAAGGACGAAAGAAAGTGATCAGTTGAGCATTTTACGATTTCATTTAAAATAGCTTCAGCATAATTTAGAACTATTAGAAGGATTTAAAAAAAAGTAAAAGCGTTTCAAGGTGCAAAATCAGTGATCAGTTTTGAATCTCCCTATTTTTTAGTTTTCATATGTACAAGGTGGCGCAAAAGTAATCCTCCTATCAGAAAATGCTATAAATTTTCCGATTACATGCGAAATACACGTTAATAAACAATGTTACGCTACACTGCTACAGAACGCGGAATATTGCTGACTATTTATTTGACCAATAATCGGTCGGTTACTTTGGCAAACACAAAGGTTACTTTTACGCCACCTGTTATAACGGATACGTAATATGAAATAACATGATCAGATTTTTTTTTCTGACAAAAAGCTTACGTAGATAGTATATAATTAAAATCTTATTATAATCTGAAATTAAAAAAAATATTTTTATTGAGGAATAGAAATAAAGCGATGAGGCGCATGTGTTTCCAGTTTCCATAAAAACATAAAATGAAAACAAGTCAATGATGATTGCTTGCGATTAGAGAAAGAAATCTCTCCCATAAAAAATATATTGTCAATAAACCCGTACTCAAATTTCGAAGAAAATGTTAAAAAAATGTCAAAATAGTAAAACTATCAACGAGAAAATTATAATTTTGGAAACATAAAGCAAACACAATTATTTAAAAAACGTTGCCATAAAGATTGGCCCCAAAGACGTCCCTAATCATACATTTTGAACTTAAAATATAGGCCAATCTTTCAATTTTGGACACAATTGTTCTGTGCAAACTTCTTTTGTATACTAGTGTAAATGGTTCGCCATAACGCATAAATAATAATTAATAAGTCATCACTCATTTCACCCAAAATAAATTCGTGGCAACACGAAATTTTTAGAAAACTAATTTACCACATCTTCGGCCGTATTTAATTAGTTACGAAAGTTTTTTGTATGTTAATATACAAAATTTATTATTACAGCCAACCTTTACAAAAAACTACAAAAAAATATAGTATAATCGGGAAATGACCATCAAGCGTATAATTAATAAAAATGATATGTATCACTTATGCGACACAGAGTCCACTCATACCAATAGAGTTCGTCCACATAACCGTTCAGAATGATTTAACTATGCTAACATGAAAATACCATTAACTTCTTTTTTGAGCAAAACTCTCATTGAGAATTATGATTTAATAAAATAAAAATTTTAACATGAAATATTAACCACAAACAATCTGTTCCTGTGCTTCTTCCTTCTTTGCGTTTGTCAGTATTAATTCAATCTTTATTTCCGTTTCCATCCTTCATGTACAAGAAAAGGTAATATGACAAAATAACCCAGCAACAGACATATAAATTCTGAATTCGGGCCCTCAGTGTGGCTGAACTGTTGCCTCTACTTGACATTGCATGCAGGTGAAAATTTCCTCACCCTGAAACACGCATCTTGCTAAAGAAATGAAATTTATGACGGCACAAAACGCCACCGGAAGTACGAATATAGCGGAAAAAATTCACATGTCCTTTAGATTAACACGATACTGTCGCTGATGGAAATATACTCGTGCTCAAAGCGAGCCGGTGTAGGAGGGGAGTCCAAGCCCTCAAGTGAGCGTGATCGTGAGAGGCGCAAAAGTGCGTGCAGACGAGTGTTGATAAAATAAGTGTAGTCGTTCTTGAAGGCAAATTGCAAGTGACATACGTGTAATAAGAGTTGGCGTGATACGATGTAATTAAACAATAATTGGCAAAGGAAAATTTGTGTACGAAGGACAAAGAATGTGAAGACAGCTGTGAGTTGGAAGGGAGGAGGAATCAAGTAAAACATAAATTATATGAAAACAAGTTTGATTTATTTTTCATTAATTGGGAAGGAAGCTCTCTTATGCAAGCTCTCGGTTTGAAGCTATTTGCAAATATTATATTTTATCCAATACAACACCACAAAAAACAAAAAGAAGTAATTGTAAAATTGGCTTTTTAGTGATTTAAAAAAAATATGAAAAATATTTTTGCTAATCTTTTTCTCACACTTTTATTGTAGAAAATGATTTTATCCTATACCACTCGCACCCAGAAGAAAGTCGTGGTGGAAACAAACGATTGCAGTAATCTTGGATGAGGTTACGGAATATTGACAGCAGAAAATAGAAAACAGTCTTCTGACTTTTATTTTAATTCCCTATTTTGGACCTGCACATGAGGAGAAAGCTTTTCAAGTCAGGCTGGACAGAACAGAACATTTTCGCGAATTTTAACAGAACAAACATTGTTGCGATAGGTTTTGGTAGGTTTGTTCCGCATTTTTTTCTCCTATTCAATATCTACAACATTGCATCAGACACAAAAGAGCTATTCCGTACGGTATTTCGAGAAAAATATATAGAAAAAGTGCTAAAAATCCACCTTGAGCAAAACAATTTGTATGGCCATAAAGTTATTAATAGAGCTATCTTGACTAAACGAATGATGCAGAAAATCTTATACTGCTTTCTACGTCCAATTCTCAGAATTAAACCCCAAATCAGTGAGCTGAAAAAGATTTGTAGTGGAATTTCCCATATATAGATTTGGATATCGTTTAAGAGAGGAAAAGAGGTAAAGGTAGGACAACTTTTCTTTGCATTTCAGATTTTGAGGCGCCAGTTAGCCTGAATATATGTTTGTACTTCCGTTAACCCAATCAAAAGATATTCACAAAACTTTGATTGCCCCTCCTGAAAAACTACCTTTTTGCACTTAGCATAGTTAAGAATGGAGGTATCGACTTGTCTCGAACATATGTTCTTAGTTGAGTTTGTTTGTGTTTAGTTTAGTTTGTTTGTGAGATACATAATGACGTGTTTTGCTTGTCGACGATTCAGTTTTTATTTCCTCAATAATCGTCGCAAAACGCATTCTATCTTTGAAAATCCCAATTAGTATTTTACTCTACTGGGTTGGTACTTTCATTTCAGTATAGTCAAGCAATGTCACATTTTTTCGCACTGTGTTAAACTGTATTCCATGCGTTTCGATTTAATAAAGGAGTATCTTAAATTAAAATTCCTGTATTAAAAATGTAAAAAAATAATGGAGTGATTATCTTCTGTCTCAAATGCCTTTCGTTTAGCATCGAATGCCGGATGACAATAATCCCCACACGTTGCCAAGCATTTTATTGAATTCATTATTTAATATAAGTATTCCACGAATTTTTCAAACCACATAAAAAACAACAACAAAGTCATAAGTATTTCACCTCTCTCTCAATTGCTGATTACATTTGCTGAACAAATACTTTGATTTTTATTCATTTTATGTTGATTTTCCCAAACCCTCATACAAGCCTCCGACCACAAAATATTTGCTCCACCACTCAACCAAACGTCTCTTCCTTTAGAGCACCGGAAATGCGATAATCATTGCCGTATATTCAGGTGCACATTTCATTTTATTATTCGCCACCTCGAATCCTTTTTTGCGAGTGAACTCGTGTGTAAGTGTGTGTGAGTTTGATTTGTATTTTAGCACTCACACACGCACACAAAAGAAATGGAAAATAGGAAGGAAAAAATGTTAGTCACGTTTGGCACATGTTATGCATATTTGAAATCATTACAAAATACTTTTGAATTAAAGTAATACCGAACGAACGAACGAGCGAGCGAATGTATGCTAATAAAACGCACTGAAACCCATAACTATTGAAAGCATTGAGATTGCGTGTGTGAGTGTGTGCATTCACACACGCACACATTCAATGCCTGCACAATAAATGCATACGTGCAAAAGAATCTCATTTGAACGCAAAAAACACCAGAAAAACAAATGGGAAGGTTACCGCATACCTAAAGATTTTGATTTCCTATCAAGTTTCCAGCACTCTGATTAAGGGATTTGTTTAGATACATGTCAATGAACCTTTCAATTACTTTGAGCATGAAAATAAAAACAATAATATTCCTGGAAACTCAACTAAAGCTAATATATAAATAAACTAAATGAATGAAATCACTGTTGCGAGATATTAATGAACCTTCGAAATTTGATTTACTTTCTTGCCTAGATATCATCCCACTTGAGGGATATTAGAGAATGTTGAACTTGCCTTATGTCAGTGTTCTTTGGGGAACTTTTATCTAAGTTCAATTAATGTCAAAGTTCCGATGAACTTTGTTTATATTATTATAATCATATTGTAATAAAATGTATATTTATGGAAAGATCTTATTAAAAAATGTGTACAAGATATTTTAGATAATTTTAAATACAATATATTTAAATAGATATTAAAGTTTTTGTGCGAACCTATAGTGATTTTTTACAAAGAATATTTTTGTCGAATACATCACCCAAAAAATCCATCGATATACTCGTATATGACTTTAGATAGGGTGTTTTTCAGGGGCAATGTGATGAGAGGGGTAACTGTCCGTTTTGAGAGGAAAACTTCTTTAAGTGTCTCCTTTATTTTGTTCTTCGACATTGAACATCTATTTAGAAGCGTTCTATACTAAAATTGTGTTTCAATTTACTAGCCTCTTTGTTTAGCCAGCAAACTTTGTTACAAAATATCTCGAAAACGCGATGTCACAGGTAAAAACGGCTAATGCCATTCGATTTAGCGGGCCGAAATTATGCGGAGCAAACAGAAAACTTTGTTACAAAATATCACGAAAACGCGATGTCTCAGGTCAAAACGGCTAATGCCATTCGATTTAGCGGGCCGATATTATGCGGAGTATGTTGTTTTCATCGATGATACATTTTTCAAGTGCATTTTGCACACACAGATTAATTAGTGTAATTGAATTAATCCTGATACAATTCAATAGTTAAATTAAGTCACTGTCAGCTAGCAAGTCTTCGGTATTATATCAGCTCTACACCAAAAATATAAATTTAACATAATATTCAACATCTTTTTTATGAAGCTGAGTCTTGTAGAGTATAAACAGTCAATTTATATTAAGTCAACATATAAATTTTTACCAGGACAAAATAAAACACAGTAGCAATAATTTCAGAGAAACGGAAATATAACAGGAACGTACCATATTGGGATGAAAGTACCTTAGTAAGTAAGTAAGAAAGTACCTTAGTGAGTAAGACCCTAACTGGGCTTTGAAAGTTAACGACACTGCGAATTTAAATGTTTTTTTAGCTTTTGTCTAAAATGTAACTCTATTGTAATTTCACACATCTTGTTACTTTACTGCTAAACAATCGGCATAAATAATTGTCATATATCAAAAGCGGTAGAAATCTTGAAAAATGTTAGATATCAGATTTGGAATAATATTATTTGTGATAAAAATCTATAGGCCCTTAATCAATAGATTTCAAGTTATTATACAATTTGTGCACACAGAAAAAACGATAAACTGTATTCAGTCACAAACTATGTGAAATTATTTAATTTTAGAGCAAAAAAAAATAGGACATGATGAGTTGATGAAAATATTCGTAAATTTATTTATTTTTTGTGTTATTTAAATTATTATAAATTTAAATTGCATTAATATAATCCATTTACGTGGGAGGTATCACTGGGGGTATGCCAATGGCGCCCATTTTTCTCTGGACTGTATGTACTATAAAAGCATTACACTGTAAAAAATTTCCAATATTTGCATGCACTGATATTAAAGTTATAGGCTGTTAACTTTTTTGTCTAATGATTTATTGGAGTGGGAGGTAGCAAAATGGGCGTGTCTATGACGCCCACTTTTCACTTGGCTGTAGGTACTATAAAAGCATTACACTGTACAAAATATCAAGTATTACTAAGCACTGGTATTAAGGTTTTAAGCAGTTAAGTTTTTGTACAAAATGGTCCATTTGTGTGGGAGGTAGCACAAGGGCCGTGCCAATGACATTTCACTGTACGAAATGTAAAGTATTCCAATGAACTGCTATTAAGGTTATAAGCTTTTAACTTTTAGTGCAAAATGGTCCATTTGTGTGAGAGGTACCAAAGGGGCGTGGCAACTTCCTTATAGATAAGTAGTATAGAAGTTATTACAGAATCAATATTTGACTAAATGTTAACCCACATACCAAATTTGAAATCAATCGATCAATCGACCATTCAATAGTTATCGGGCGCACCAGATAGCAGAGAGACAGACGGACGGACTTTGCTCAAATGATTTAAAATGACCCAAATTGAATTTCCACCAAACATACATGGGGTGTTAGGTCACTCCTCATAGCAAATGATATATACCCTGCTCCTAGTAAGGTGAGGGGATAAAAAGAACTGAAGAGCTGTATGTAACTGGTCGATTTTTGTGTTGACGATGTTTTGAAGATTTCGAAAATGTATTTTGATTACTTGACGATTTTTATGCTCCTATTTTGACGATTTTCGGTTAAATTCGTCTGGCAACACTGCGGCTGAGTCATTGGTCCATATGTATTCAAAAACGATGATGGGCAGAATGTTACTGTCAAACGGTGAACGGTGAAGAGATACACGGGGCAAAATAGCCATTTTTGATATGTTTGAATCGAAAGAAAATATATTTGGAACACAAATTTTTAAATACATATTATATATTTCCTAGCACATAAACTTTATTTGAAAATCAACAAAATATATTTGGAACGCATATATTATGTAATATATACAACAAAATATATTTGCAAACTAAAATTCTCAATTAAAATATGTGTTTAAATACAAATATAATTATTGTTTAGGAATTTCTCAAAATATATTTTATTTAAAAAAAAATTCAAAACTTTTGTTGACTTTTTCGAACATCAGATTTAATTTTTCCTTGGTTCCGAGTTGTACCTCCCAGCATTAGCTTCTGTTCTTATTCTAAGCCATCATTAGTTGTCAATCCTCTAATTATTTTACAAACATTAACAATTTATAAGAAATTAACATTGAATTATTGAAAAATTTAACATAACTTAAGTATTTTTTGAATACTTAAATGCAAATAAATATTTCTTTCGGAAATAATGGTCCCAAATTAAAATATATTGGGATGTAAACAAAGATTTGTTTAGAACAACATCTTCCCAAATATATAATTTTGTTGTGTATCAAATATTATATGTTTAGAGTGTACCATAAACATATACGAGTATATGTTTCAAGCCGAATATGTTTGGGACAATATACATACTACAAAAGCGATTTTTTTTCAGCGTGTATAAATAAATTTTTTTTCATACATCAATTATCTGGCTTTACACTTGCTGATATGTGGTTGCGCCGATAAACCATTGAACACGTGGAAATAAATTGTTTAATTGATATTAAAACTGTTTTTTTGCTTTATTTGAATTTAAAATTCTGGAACTCTATAAAAACGGTGACAATTTGAAAATCTTAACGATTTCGTTGCCTTTTGTCATGTGCTTATTTTTAATAACGGGTTCTTAGCGCTAGTGTGACAATTTAGCCGTCGAGTACACTGACAAAAATATAAGTCCATGTATCATCTTTAGATTTTTCTCGGACACGGAAGTTTTATGTCCACATCTTCTCTCTCAAATTCATCCCTATGCAAAAATTTTACAATTCTACCTTTAGGACCGTTCAAATTCACTGGTTACTAACTTAAAAAAATTATTAAAAATTTCACCTACACAGAGATTAAAACTGTTCTTATTTTAAAATTTTGAGCTAAAAGAAGTCTTAATTTTTAAAACATGACATTTGTCCTTGATATTAAGTAAATTGTCGTAATTTTAAGCATTAAATAAAGTTATTATAAAGAAAAGCATATCTTTGTCTCAAATCTATAAATTAGGGACTACTTTACTGTGGTATTAATTTCATTTTAGTATGTAAGCCCCATTTATGCTTATTTTCATCTTTAAATTTAGAAACAGGAGAGGCTATGCATAAAAAATTTGATCCCCGTAGCCAACTTTGGAACCTGTCCATAAGCTAAAGTCTTAAACAGAGGCATAATTAGAAAGTGGGTTCGTATACGTGTATTATTACAAACACCCCAGATTTACGAGGAGAAAATGTCTTAGTTTTTGGGGTCTATTTTCATTTCATGCAGTTTTCTTTATTGGGGTGTAATTTCCTAAAGCACTTTTTGTAACGAAAATAGGCCCTAAGTTTGGGACGAACTTTAATTTTCAATTTGGGGAGCATTTTTTTGGGGTTCTAGTTCCGGTCGCCTAAATTTTCATTGAATGTGGTTCAAATTTTAGTGAGATAGACTGAAATTAGTATGGCTTCCAGGCCGTCAAGGATTCGAAGCGGAAATTAACTTTTTATGGTGCTATATCAAAGTACAGTCTAATATGGTCAGTTTATAACAAGAATTATTTTATGTAAAATATGAAACAAATTCATAAAAACCGGTTAAATAATTTGGCTTCTAGAGAGGCACTAATTCGATTAGGAAGTGACTCATTTTCATTAGGGCTCGTCTTTGAGATATAATACATTAGTTTGTTCCATATTTTGCGAGCTATTATTTTTCTACAAGGATATGTGGACTGGTAGACAGACCCATATTGGAAATTCTTGTTCGAAATTAATCCCAGCCGCTCGTTATAATAAACAATGTACCACAATATTGTACCGTACACAAAACGAAAGAGTTTATCTGCCCAAGAGCGTGTCTGCGTTAGTTGGGTAAAGAATGAAAATGAAATGGTATTGAGTGATTTATTAGGCATTTTGCAGCATTTCTATAAAACGCAAACTAATATTTATTGTATTTTAATTCTGTATTAACTTTAGTTCTGGAGATAAAAAATTCTTCGTTATGAATTATGATGATATTACCTCCAGTGGTGGAAGTTGCAATGTCATCTCATGATCTCCTATATATTTTTTCCAGATATAACTACTGGGAAACTTTCCCCACTTTGCCATTACCACCATTTGGAATTTAATAAAACGTATTGGGAATCTAACTAACAAAAAATTCAATCAACATTTGGGATTTCTTTAAAGACATCCGACTAAATGGTGAAATTTTAAAACTCATTTTGTCATTACATTGCCAGAAAGCCATCTCTACCATCAAAAGCTGCAACACAACAAAACAAAAAGTTTTTGATATCCTATTTCGTTGTGTTTTTTATGATTCGTTTATGTTGTCATTTTCGATTTAGTTGTTCGCTTTCATTGCAGTTCTCGTTGTCGTCGATGTCACTGTTGTTTTTATTGTTAATAATTCTTTGAAAAGTAATGCCAAATTTACTTTTTAAGTGGTGATATCGCATCGTTTGTTGTTCTCGTTATCGTCGGCTCTTCATTTAAGTGTTGCCATTCAATTTCAATAGATTTCGTTTTTTTGTTGTTGTTTCAGTTTGGTCTGTCGGCGTTTTTATTTTCATTTATTTTGGGGGGTTTTATGGGCGCGTTTTTTCTCTCTTGGTTTGTTGTTTCCACTTTGATGACTTTATAGTGGCAGCACTTGTGTTCTTTTTATGTTTTTGTCCTTGTCGATGGCTATGACGATATAGTTCAAGTTTGTATTGTTTTTGAACTGAGAAGTAAACGTTTAGTACACTTTACTTCATAGACGATGGTCGATTTTTAGATCGGCTTGTCATTGGTAATACTTGGATATACGTTACGAATATTCTGAACACAGAAAAATATGTATATTATGTAAAAATTAAAGGCTCTTTTAATTATGAATTTATTTGAACCAATTAAAAAATTTAAAATTAAATCATTTTTACTCAATTCAAAATAGAACAGAAATTATTTATAAAAAACGAAACCAATAAAAAAATCAATTGAACTTTTACAATAGTTTAACAATAAATCCATTTCTTCTCTGATTTTCATTAATTTTCAACTTTTGCAATAGTTTAACAATAAATCCATTTCTTCTCTGATTTTCATTAATTTTCAAATAGTTTTTCATTCTTTTTCCAACTACTTTGTTTCAAATTTCAATCACAGCAATTTTATATTGCGTCACAGGCTTTACTATTTTTGTCTCACCAAGTCCATCAAAATTTCTGAAAGCTACAGGGTCTACAAAATTCTTCCTGACCGATATCAACACTACATTGGTTGTTTTTTTTTTTGGTTTGGTTCCCTTGTTAAGCATTTAACAAGTATAGTATGTGTGCGTTTGATTCGACAACTACAAGCAAAAAAGTCTGTCATATTTGTGTGTGCGTGTTTCATGTACATACACGTTTGGTTTTCAATTTCAAAAAGTAAAGTCGGCAATAGCTAAACTTTTTTGTGACAAACTAAAAAGTTCTGCTATACAATTAGCAGAAAGGTAAACTATTACAGAGATAATATATACCATATGGTCTGGTCTATACTGTCTTTGTTGGTCCTTTTGATATATTCATCTAGATTTATAGAAAAATTAACACTTACATATATCTATGGATCGTCCATAATTAAAACAACAGAAAATCGATCTCTAAATTCGTTAAGAGCAATTTTTTTCTGCTTAAAAAATTAAAAAAAGTAAATTTTTTTAGTTAGATAAAATAGTTGTGATACAGTCTTATTTAAAAAAAATAATAAAAATTCTTCTTTTTCGTGAAGTTTTTAGAAATTATTTACTTTTCTAAAAAAATCGAACCATAATTTTAAGGACAAAAATAAAAAGCGAAAAAATGACTCCGCCCGTGCAAGCAAAATGTAAATTCCACCCGCGAAAATATTTTTGAGATAGAAAAAAATATTGACACATACCAAATTTGAAGGCAATCCGTTACTCCTTTGGAGAGTTATCATGCGCTCCCGCCAGACGGACAGGCGGACGTACATTGCTTAAATTACTTACAACGGCCCAAAACCGATTTCCGCCACATATTCTTGGGGTCTCTTAAGAAACTCCTTTGATGAGTTACACTTTTGACCCGCAGCAACTGATATATACCCTCGTTCACAATAGCGGGAGTATAAAAACAGGATTTTGTTGAAATTCTCTTACTTCAACCAAAAGGGCTATAATTTCCACATTTATCCATAGATTTTTACAAATAAGCATTGTTTTTTTCGTTAGAATTCTATTTTTCGAAAAAATGCACAGAAAACTTGGCTTTAAATGCAGGTACGATAAAATGCATTGCTCGTTGGGTTGACAACAACTTGGAATAAATAGATATTAAAAATTAGTTCTTTAAAACAAAAATTATTGTTACGACGTTGCCCTGCCCGTCCCACTTTTGTTTTACATTGCATGAGGTTCAGAAACAATCACCACGTATACAAATTGTGTACACTATACTATTGGGTCGACTATCGCGCCATCTATATAGTAAAGTTATACAAATAAATAATTCATACAACAAAATGCATATGTATTTTGAATTTCAGTCAAATCGATTAAGAAATGAGAATTTTGCAAATATCTTAACCGCTCCGCAATTTATCGCGGTTTAAGTAATTCTAAAACACAGATGACACCAAAGTGAACCTATTATAAAATTGTTAGCCCATTCGCTCAACAACCGTACAAAGGATTTTTTATATCGATACCTTCATTCTAAACTATGCTAAATGCAAAAAGGTAGTTTTTCAGCAAAGGCGATCAATGTTTGATGCATTTTTTAATTTTTTGTGGATTTTCTTTGTAATGGAAATCGAATGACTTGTATTGTTTTGTGAATAACTTTTGATTGGGTTGACGGATAAACACCAACATTTGGCTTAATATAAGTTGGAATTTGAAAACGTGCTAAGTCGACGTAGCATATTTTAGAATGGATGTAAAGATTTACAAATTTCTGTTCCAAATATATTTTCTTTCGGTTCAAAAATGTTAAAAAAGCGGATTTTGAACCGTGTGAAATTTGCTTACTTGTTTTGTCTATTATCAGTGACAATAGTCTAAAAAAAGAAAGAGCCAACTTTTTCTAGAATCTCCCATAGAAAGTATCAAGTTCCATATAACATTTCTCATAAAGTGAGTGGTACACTTTAGTCGACATTTTACTCGGCTGCAATTTTCACACTTGTTTCTATGTCACAATGCTATCACAATAACAATTTCTGTAATTTTTCACAACTACAATTCCAACCCATCTAACACATACTTTGATTAACATAAATACTCACGCATACATTTGCATATACATAAATAATAAATCATGCATCAGAACTCGCACACACAAATACACCCGCATGCATGTAAATAAACATTGATGACATGAAAGACACCTTCTTCTGAGAAATGTATGATGGACCAAAAACATAACCAAACGACCGACCACTAATACTGATAATATCAACCACATCATATAGACCCCAACACTTGTACAAACATATGCTTGAATGAGCGAACACATACATGTACCCAAGTTAATATGTACATATACGTATTTCAGGCAGTGGAGCACCATAAACCAACGACAACAACAACCAAAACGGAAACCATCGTTCGCACCCATATCATAAGCAAAGGCAAGTTTTGTTGTTAAAATGATAAATGTCGGCGACATGTTATGTATGCATGAGCATAAATATAATAAACAACATCGCTGCTACACGTCCAACTACTTCACATGTGTATGTGGCTCTGTACGTGTTGTTACACACACACGCACTCATATGAGTATTATGTTAGTAAGGTTTGTATGTAAATAGTATGTGAATTTAGTGGTTGTGCGGTGTGAGTGTGGGTTTGTGACGATGTGTTGACAAAATAGTATAAACATCAACACGCATTCATAGACACATTCACACACCCACACACACAAATTCATAACACATACTATTACAAGTTAATGTGCACATTCATCTGTATTTCGTTGCCTCTCAACCATATGGGGGACATCACACATTCTCGTCGCATAGGACCGTACTTTCAGTGTATCTCTCTGAGTTCATATCAGTTGGAATAGAGTAACTATAAAGTGACGTTTAATTTCATTCAAACCATCTGCTGTATATCACTTTACAAGCACCCACACGAACACAAAAATGACATATTTAATATTCACACACACATACATACACTCTCACGCGAAAACACATCAGATGAGTAAAACCACTCTACTCACTGTTATTTCATTCGTGTTGGTTCGAGAGGTTTTTAGTTGTACTCATATTTCAAAAACATTATGAATTTGGAAATTTTGTTGAGGTTGTGATTGCTGGGATGTCTATTTGTGTTTTTTCGAAAATATTACCAAAAAATCTGCTGACACAAGGGTGTATATGTGCATGGTGATGTTACCGCTAACAAACGCAAGTCTAAATACTTTTCATTAGGAGGACAGTATAAATGCTTCGGTTAAATAACACTTCTAAATTAAAAATTGTGAAGCTCAATGAGACACAAAACAAACCACATTATTCATATAACGGTAGCTTAATTTTTCCGGTTTAAAGGCCATTGACACCGATAAAAGGTCATTGAACCCGGATTAAAGGTAATTGACCTCGAATTGAAGGTAATTGACCTCGGATTAAAGGTCGTTGACCCGATTAAGTCATTGACCACGGATTAAAAGTATTACACGGATTAAAGTTTATTGACCCCGGATTAAAGGTAATTTACCCGATTATAGGTCATTCACCTCAGAATAAAGGTCATTAACCTCGGATTAAAGGTAATTGACCTCGAATCAAATGTCATTGACCTCGGATTAAAGGCCATTGCCCTCGGATTAAAGTTCATTGACCCCGATTAAAAGTCATTGACCTCGGATTAAAGGTCATTGACCTCGGATTAAAGGTCATTGACCCCGATTTAGTCATTGGGCTCGTATATAAAGGAACTACACGGACTAAAGGTTATTGGCCGCAGATTAAAGGTCATTGACCCCGGATTAAATTTCATAGAGATCGGATTTAAGTTCATTGACGCCGAATTAAGGATCATGGGCCTCGGATTAAAGAAATTACACATATTAAAGGTTATTGGCCCCTGATTAAAGGTCATTGACCCGATTATAGGTCATTGACCTCGGATTAAATGTCATTAATCTTGGATTAAAGGTAATTGACCTCGGATTAAAAGTCATTGACCTCGGATTACAGGTCATTGACCTTGGATTAAAGGTCATTAAAATTCATTGACCTCAGATTAAAGTTCATTGGCCTAGTATTAAAGGTTATTGACCCCGGATTAAAGGTCATTGACCCGCTTTAAGGTCATTGACCTCGGATTACAGATAATTGACATCGGATTAAAGGTCATTGACCTCGGATTAAAAGTCAGTGGCTACGGATTAGAAGTCATTGACCTCGGATAAAGGTCATTAACCCTGGATTTAAAGTCATTGTCCCCGGATTAAAGATAATTGACCCTGGATTAAAGGGCATTGATCTCGGATTAAAGGTCATTGATCTCGGATTAAAGGTCATTGATCTCGAATTAAAGCTAATTGATCTCGGATTAAAGGTCATTGACCTCTGATTAAAGGTAATTCCACTGACTGCTGATTGTAGGTCATTGACCTCGGATTAAAGGTCGTTACCCGGATTAAAGGTCTGTGACCACGATTAAAGGTCATTGACATCGGATTAAAGGTCAGTGACCACGATTAAAGGTCATTGACCCCGATTAAAGGTCATTGAACTAGAATTACATGTCATTGACGTCGGATTAAATGTCATTGACCTCCGCTTAAAATTCACTGACCTCGGATTAAAGGCCATTACCCGGATTAAAGGTCATTGACCACGATTAAAGGTAATTGACCACAAATTAAATGTCATTGAGATCGGATTAAAGGTCATTGACCCGGATGTAAGGTTACTGACCCGGATTGAAGGTCATTGTCCCAGATTAAAGGCATTTGACTCAGGATTAAACCTCATTAAAGTTCACTGAGACATATACTCGTATGTATGTATATCCTCCAGGAGGTTTCACTATTATATTTGACTATTTTTGTAAATATTTTCCATAAAAAGTAGTAAATTTGTTACGTAGCGTTCCGTTTTACACTTTTGAAGTGCCTACACCAAATATAACTTCGCTTCTAACAATGTCTGATTCTATTTTAAACAAAAATATATAATGAATTGATTTTGCCACCGTCATTATCGAAATATCCTCTTAAAATAAATTATCCGTGAGTATGAATTCTGAATGTATTAGGGCGCATCGAAAATAAATAAGATTATTTTTTACATTAAACTAAAATATTTTATTTTTCTGCTATTTAATTTTTAGTTAGAATTTGGTTTGTAATGTTCTTCAAACTCAAGTGAAAATAATAATATAATATCCCTTCGATATGACTCAATATGTTTTACTAAATTACATCACTAATGTTACAAAGTGCGTATGGGTAGATTTGCTTCACATAAAGTTTTAATGTAATGTGTTGTTTAGTGATATTTTTAGGCCGAAACATTTTTAAATGTTAGTATCCCTGAATGTATGTTTCTGAATGGCGTGCTCAAATGTTTGACTGCCTCTGTAAATGAGAGAGAGAGTGTGGGGGTGTACAAAAATACTCGTACTCAAACATAAGTATACATAGTAATAGCGATAGACATATGCGTATGCATAGATACGTGTAGTTTTATGTGATCATATTTCATAAATGTTTCATCTGTCAGACAAACATTCACACATACAACCGACTTGTCAACACAATTATTAAATAGTATTACTGGCACTAACACTCTGACGCTATGCTAAGTTGAATACCAGAAACTTCTTATGCATGTATGTTGTATATCATCCACTTACTTATGCACACACACACTCTTTCCCACAAATACTCTCACCAAAAAACTGTGACATTTCTACGCGCATACATAAGTAATTTGTTGACAAATGCTTAAGTTATGTGTGTGGGTGAGTTACGATGGTTTGAAGTGAATTTGATTTTTTGCAGCTCGACATAAAGAGAGATGGATTGTGGTTTGACATGGGAGGAGGGGAAAGTTTTTTATTCGTTTTAATGTTACTGGAATTTTGTTGGGGTTTTTTTGAATAACTCTACGTGAGGTTTTTGTGGTAAAATTCACTTTCCTAAATGAAGAAGATTAAATATTATGACCCAGAAAAATAAGCAAATAAATCTCTTTGATTTATAAAATTAATAAATATGACACAATATATTATGTGGCTTAAACACACTTCGTCCATATCTTATTAAGAATCTTAAGAAGAGAAAAAAAAAATATATAGCTTGAGGGATGTATATTACCAAAAAAGGTCACACATATAAATCCATAAAAACGACAAACACGAACTCATAACAATTTCAATATGCCCCATAAAGACATTTTATTTTATGTGTATTTGTACACATACATATCTGTATGTGTATTCTGATAAAAATTTATATAAATTTGTATTGAAAATTGAACACATAAAGACGCAATCTTCAGCCAACGATCTCTGAGTAGGTTTTTTGTATATGTAGATGGGTAGCCATATGTGAGTGTGGTCTTGTCCGGACTTGGTTCACATTCAAATAAAACGTAATTCAATTGTGTTTCTTTGTCCCTTCTATCCCCTCGCGCTCTCGCTCTTTTCGGTGTCCTGTGAATCACAGCACTGAAGATTGATTGTTGCCAGTAAAGAAGGATAATGCTGCCTCCAATTGGTGTTGTTGTTGCTGCTGTTGTTATTGCCCGCCTTGTCAATAAATCGTACGATTGTCCATATAAATGGACCCATATACATTTGTTTGAATCGTTCTCGATGTATGGTAATTGAAAATAATGTTGTCGATCGTAAATCGAACTAACAATCCTCAGGAGACAGAGGAGGAAAAGAGAAACGATATTTGAAGCAAATAAATACAATTGTTTAAAAACAATTTATTTTAAACGGCTATAAATGCAACAATATTTATATATACGTACAAACGAAATGAGCTTAACACTAGTAATTATTAAAATGAGTCAATAATGGGCTTAATGCATTTTGTTTTCAATTTTACATGATTTTTGTGCTACTGTCTATGGATAGTTCGACATATAAAAATTGTGTACAATTTTCACAAAATATTATATGAATATAAAATACATTTATGAAACTGTTGACTAGTTGTGTCTTAATTCAATATTTCTTTAACAATACTTGCATGTATTTAATATTTTCACATTTGCATAATTAGTACATGGTGCGTATGACTATTAATAATTCGCATTGGTTCAAATTGCACATACGCTTAGATGCAAAGACAATTGCCAAGTCCCGATTTACACTGGCTAACAGCCTGTTTCTGTAACTTAAAATTTTGCTTTCGTTCGCTTGCCAGACGACAAACAGCTGATTTGGGTTTCACTAACTACCATCACAACGGCAAGTCGCACGATAATGAACTCGTACGAAAACGTAATCATTTCAGTGTAAATTTTGGTTTCTCTATCTCTCTTTGCTGTCATATGGGCGAACACAAGTGTCAGATCGAGTCACTTTATTTTATTTGTCGACTGATAGGAACAATGCAATAAAAACGTTATTAAAAGCAAAAAATAAGTAGATATAAATATAGTTATGGTAACAACAATTAAATAGTAATAAAATTGTATACATATGTTTACATTTTTATGCTAAAAGAAGTCAACATTGGCAGCTCGCTAAGATGGAAAAATTCATCAGTGCACAATGAGAGAGACGTGAGAGAGAGAGAGAAAGAAATGAGAGTGTTGGATCAGCTCAGCTGAACCACCCAGGGTTGATTTTTGGCCACCACTAGAGTAAAGGATACAGAGTTGTATTTTCTAAGGTCGACCATACAAAAATGTATGCTTTTTTAGACCGGAAGTTGTGAAATTATTGACCTGGCAATTACATTATTTGCCAATTGGTAAATTGTTAACGTCATTGACGTAAAGCCAGGCGACCGAACGAACGAACCTTAGAGAAACCAAATTCCAGACGAAAGTGAGTGATTGGTTTTCGTTCGCAGAGACTTTCGTTAGAAATACAGAAACAGGCCGTAAATGTTCAGCAGATTATCGACGTTTTGTAAAAGAGAGAGTCAGTTGGCACTGGGGAAAAATATGATAATGATGATAACTTAAAACAAACTTGCCTAGTGTAAATCTGGACTAATAAACCATATCCAGTTTGAGAAATTGTATGAGAAAAGGAATATGAAATGGAACTCGAAAGGGAAATAAAATCTAAATTACCAACAAGTAAACAAATCGTAATTTTGTAAACCGTCTAATGTATAATGCATCTGTAACGTACACTTTCTCGATTTATCTATTTTTTGACAATTTCCCAAGATTTTCAATGGGATTTAGGTATTGGGATTAGGCTTGCAATTCCATAACGTTGATCCCTCCCTTTCTTAAAGCAATCTTCGAGTCGTTGTCGTGTTGAAATTGCCATATTCCACTCAGAGTGGAAAAACATGACATTCTCCAAGATTTCGCAGTAAACATGTTCATAATTCCGTTTTTTAGGTTACCACATCAACCGCCGATTTCTCTAAAATCTTTCAGAGGTCTCTAACTGTCCGGCAATTTTTTCATATTGTACATCTATACAACAGAAGAAAAATGTAAAAAATTGCCAGAACTACCTTATGGTAATTTCGTTTCTGAAAAATAGTGTCACCACATCATGTTGCGACATTTTAAAAATTCCCTCAGCACCCTCTGCTAAATTCGCCTTTTGCATGCGCACAATCGAACATAAATCGTGCGACGAGTAAAACCCATACCTACAGTATTGCGCAGCCATTTGGTAGTGCATTAAGAATGTATGCTTTCATTTAGGCTTGGTTCTGAAGTCTGATTTTTGACGGTGCAACACTCCACACCGTGGTTTGGGCTGAGTGTGGAAAATGCAATATTTTCGCATTTGCGGAGTGTAATAATTTTACAAACGAAATCAAAACCCGTTCAAAACCCGGCAGCACCATTTGTACAAAAGAACTTAAAAATGCGATTTCAGTCTAAAATGTGGAAAAATTTTTAAACTTTTTTGGGCAAACAAAATCAGCATTAGTATTTCGTTGATCAGTTTTACAAGTACTGAGTCCCCAAAAATCCAATTCCTGTTTTGGATTTGTGAGAGTCTGGTGGAAATTTTGTTAAAATTTCAAAAAAATCAAAGGATCCAACCATTTTTTAAATAAAAGTTTAAAAAAATCGAAACGAAATTTATAAACTAAAAAAAAAAACAACAAAACTGGCCCGTAATGGTATCTTTAAAACGACTTAAACTTTGTAAAAATCGGTTCAGCCGTCCAAGAGCAATTATAAATTTCGTAAAACCAAAAAATGGATTTTTAAAAATTTTTCAAATTTAAAACCGCCATACAATTTGGATTTTTTTTAAATACCGAATTCATATTTTACAAAAGTGGCGCGTCATGTTCTCTTTTAAACGATGTAAACTTTGTAAAAAACAGGCGATCAAGAGCAATTACAAATTTCGTAAAACCAAAAAATTATTTTTTTTTAAATTTTGGTCGAATTTTAAATTCTAATTCAATTTGGAGTTTTTTTTAAATAACTGATAGCGAACTCTTATTTTACCATTAAGCACCTTTTTATTAACATTTAAGTCAAACTCTTTACCAATTTGTGTAATTGTTTCTATTACAATTTTGCAATAGACAGAAAGTAACTAAAACATGTGGTCTTAAACCGAATAAACTCTGACTGAATAATAAAAGCACAGACCAACAATAAATAACAACAACACTCAAAAATAAATTTCATAAGTTAGTATTAAAAACAAACAAAAAAATTAGCTAAAATCTACCAATTATACACCTTTAATTGTATAAGCATCCAACCTACTCTAATGGAATTTACCAAACTACTACCGACTCCATCATTTTACAAAAAACTATACGCTATTATTCAATTGTTATACTATTCCCACTTTGGAATTATAACGAAACATTTACTGATCGATATTGAGAACATTGCACAGTGGGCTAAAATGGAAAAAAAAATTACATAATTCTGCCATTTCCAAACCACTTATCGTATCGCGATGAAATTTTAGATGTGTATACAAGAGGTGTTAGAGAGTTTAAGTTCGGAACTTGGGCCCCCTATCGCATTCAGGGGCGGAGCTACAAGGCCCTAAATTGACCACTTCGGGTATACACAATTTTCGTCGGCTTCTAACTATTGAATGGAGTGTCCGATTTGAGTGGCCTTTTGCTGTGGATACACCTAGACCAGACCTACAATAAACTTTTTATAGTTTGAAGATATCTTGAATAGTTTCCGAGATATGTGGATTTTAAATTTGAATTTTTCATTTTTTCGCCGACTGTGATTTGGAGTTTAGCCAATATCTCAGTCAAAAAAAAAATAAGAAAATAAATTATTTTTCTCAAGAAGTGGGTCTTTCGCTGACAAAATGGGTATACACAAATTTAAGGCAACAAGAGTCACACCAACATATTGTAAAGGCCGACATCTTTCATCCTTCTTACTCAATTTAATGATTGTTAATCTTACTAAATTTTATTATTGTTTGCTAAAAACATGTGATCTACAAGAAATCAGTGCATATTGACTGATATAATAACCAATAAGTACAAGAAGGTAGGGACAAATTAAAAAAAATATTTTGCATATAGACAGAAACGTAAATACGGCATAAAATTCTTAAAAATTTATATATTTCGAAGTTCTTTATTTTGATATTAGAAATAATAATCAAACGCAAGATGTGGAAATTTCTAATGGAAAATCCCTCAATTCCCAAAAAATACATCAAAAATCCCCAAAAATGGGATTTTTTACTTTTAGCCCTATATCTTCGATATGAAAAGCCGCGCTCGGGATTCCCTTTGCATTCGATTTTGTTACACCCTAATACAAATAAATAAAAAAAATTCACAATTTAGCTTTGCGATTGGAGAAAATCTATCAAACTTTTGAAATTTATGTAAAAAAAGGTCAAAATCGGAGAAGGGTGGCAACCACACAAATTAACATGTTGGCTTCGGATTTTCAGAAGATTCAGATTGTGTGAAACGTCTCCTTTAAAATGAGTATAAATTTGATATACTTTGTGTAACAAACTTTTTCTACAAGACCTAAATACGAATTTGACCTTTTTTTGGCAAAAAAATCTCCAACAATGAAATTTTTTCAAAAATTTGAATTTATAGGGCCATAAGTTTTTTGTTTCTTGACATATCGATTCGATTCTTTTATCATGATATTGTAAATTTTATGTTGGTGTGACTCTTGTTGCCTTAAATTTGTGTATACCCAGTAAGCGAAAAATAAAATTCTTGAGAAAAATAATTTATTTTCTTATTTTTTTGACTGAGATATTGGCTAAATTCAAGGCAAAGTCGGCGAAAAAATGAAACATTCAAATTTAAACTCCACAAAAAAGGTCACTCAAATCGGACACACCATTCAAAAGTTAGAAGCCGATGAAAATTTTGTATACCCAAGGTGGTGAACTTTAGGGCCCTGTAGCTCCGCCCCTGTATGAGATAGGGGGCCCAGGTTCCGATCTTAAACTCTGTAACCTCTTGTATACACACCTAAAATTTCATCGCCATACGATAAGTGGTTTTGAAATGGCACAATTATGTCCACGTTTTTTTCCATTTTAGGCCATTGTGCATTGTAAGAAGTCCAATATGTTTTGGCGCATGCATTTTTTCTCGGATGTTAAAATGAGTAAATATAACAACTAAATATATCATATCACATCTAAAATTCATCAATCGAAAACATTTTATCGGACTTCATTTCTGTATTAGGAAGCAGCAAGTGAAAAAACTGAAAATTTTGTTATTCCGATATGTACTGTCCGATACTGTATGCATTAATGTGAATTTGAAATTTTTGGGAGAGTAAATTTGGCTACATTTTTCCATATTACAGTCATTGTGAAATTTATCTAAAATTCCCAGTTTTGAGATATTTGAAGCTTATGTGCACTGGTATTAAAGTTATGACCTATTTATTTTTCGGTTCGGTTCCCGTGTGTGGAAAGTGTCAAAAGTATGCGAAATAATATATTTCATATTTCACTCAATTTTGAGAATGTGTATGTGTATGTGCCTGAAAGGCAAATCTTTAATGGTCCATCTCCGAACTACGTTAAAAATGACCACGTGCAAATTCTAATTCTTTACTTCAATTTTAAAAATGTAGCGTACATAACAAATTATATTTACCTCCCCATATAAGGTGGAATATAATATGCTTTCCAGTATATGTATGTGCAAGTATCGTTCACAAAATTTAAAGTTTTAAATATGAAACTCTGTACGAAATGCGCGGCATGATCAATCTCGTATGTCTGCTTTTATTCGATTTCCAAACATACCCGTGGGAGCGTATTCGTACCATGGAATCAATAGGAAATGCCAATAGTCATACGCAGCCTGTACTCAATTAAGCAATCGTTTCTTAATACGTTATTACATACCGCTCATTTTGTAAATGAGCGTCACATCTCAAAATATATGTGTATCAGAATTGGCTTGACAAATACATCTATTTTGCGCTAATATCTCAACGGCATTACACTATACCTAGGGAATATTTACTAAACCTTTGAAGAGTCTGCCTCATATAAAAGCAGAAGTTAGTTAAGGGAAATAGAAAACTGATTGAGAAAAATCATATGTACTAACATAAAAACGTATTCGTTTGAACTCCAAGAATATTAGTAACCAGCATCTAGAGTCAATATTTGTTAACCAAATACATTTATCTGTAATCTTTAGTAAAATAACAAGTAAATAATTTACGTTTATTCGTTACTTTTATGTTCTTTCCATTCTAAAATTATACAGACTTTAGTTTATTATGCTCCTCTTTTTGCAATAAATTTTAAAGTAAGTCAAACTCTCGTTTTATTTTGTCAGGATAAATTCATTTCCATTTTAACTACGATTTAATAGAATTTCCAAATAAAAAGTAAAACAACAACAAAAACGCAGTAGCAACTACAAAACTTATCTTTATTACCAAGAACAACAGTGACACAGAGCTACACCGACTCAAAGAGGGAAAAAGCACAAGGAAACATCTTTAGCGAAAGAAATTGGAATGGAAGCAGCCAAAGCATTTAAATTTGCCACAAAGCAGAGAAAAGCGTCAAAAAAGAATAAACAAAACAAAAACAAGAAAACGTGGTTGCAACGTCGAACGTTTTCGTTATCTTTGTTTGGCTTAAAACGCATCTAAAATTGAAATGAACAAAACCAACGACAACAGAATGCCAGAGATTCGGGGAGACGGGGTGGGTGAAAAAAGCTGCTAAGGGGAGCAGATGTAGTCATGGAGTTGGATTTGAAATCACCGTCATCCATAGTCATGCAAAACAAAAAGAAAACAACAAAACCAGAAAAATGAAAATAAGGTAATCTGCCCGTATTTGTTTCATTCCTTATGTTTTCTTTCGTTCGTTCGGTTGCTCATTTTATTCAATTACACCTTTGGGTGTTGTAATTCCAGTTACGAACCACCAAAACAGGAAGGAGCAGTTGAAACGGATGCCCGACATGACACCACTACATCCTCACGAGGGTATCAAACACGAACAAATAAACACCAACCAGACGAAACGTTGGAGAGCGGAGTGAGCCAACATAAACCCGACCGGCAGCGCCAAAATGGGAAAACTTCTTCGGTGTGTGAGTGACTGTGTTGGTGGGTTTTGAAAATGACGAATAAAAATCTTAATGTGCGACTGATGAAAGAAGACCTCATTCTGCACCAACTGAAGATGAGTGTAAAGGCAACATTCTAACAAGAAACAGATTCCTTAATAGCTTTCTTTACAGATGGTTACCCTACAACCTGGTGTTAAGGTAGAGTCGTATGGTATGTTTTACTTCTATGATAAGAATATTCTAATTTTAAGGTCCAGGGAAAGGCCGTGTTACAAAGACCATATGGCTAAATTTTGAAGCGACAGACCAGAGCCTCTGGTGGGAATCGAACCCACGACCCCCAAACTCATAGGCGAGTACGCTACCAACTCGCCTACTGGGGCGCTCTGATAAGAATATGTTCTAAAGTATAGAAATCTGACAAGATATGAATTTAGCAATACTGGGAGCGCACAGTAGGTACCGTGGTCGCCTATGAGTTCGAGTTCGTGGGTTCGATTCCCATCAGAAGCTCTGATCTGTCGCTACAAAAATCTAGCGGTCTGAAACTAAATCGCATAATCAGTCTTTTCTATTCCTTCAAGTATGAATCTAAATCGCATAATCAGCCTTTTCTATTCCTTCAAGTTTTTAATATATCTGCACACAGTGTGCTAGAAAATGGAAGATGAATTTGGAGCGCCCAAATATGTGAAATACACTTTTCATCTCAGAGAAAGAAATGTTTGGGATCCTAGGGCAAATAGTTTTCTGACAGAACCAAGCCCTGTCATTCTCCCTAACGAAATCGCCGTCAAATTAGTCTACCGTTTGAGCAACGCACTTTAGATAGCTTAAACTGAAGTCTTATCGAAGTCAGTAGTACTGATAAGAAAAAATATGACAGAAAATGTCCTTATTGTACAATCTAGCCAGGCAGAAAGAGAGGCGGGAGTATGGACATAGTCCAAACGATTTAAAATGTCGTGAGTCGACATTACTTCATGAAAGAGGGCTTCACTAAAGTCAAAAACGAATAAGCAATAATTATCGACTTAATCCCAGAGATTAAGTCAATAATTACACTAGTTTACAAAATTTTTGTGGAAGGGCTGTGCATAATATTTTCTGTTGCAATATTTTGTCCTAAACACGGGCAAAATATTTAAAAATAGTTTTTAGTAAATTTTCGTTTGTTTTAAATTCCGATTTTCCATCTTGTCCTAGTATTTGGATCATATTTGAAGTATAAGCTCGATAATGACGGGATACCATTTAAACTAAAGGGAATTATGAGGGCTACAAATGCGGAACACATTACTTTCACGTAGCAACAGAAGTTTAGTAATTGTGGGCTAAACGATTAGAAAAAATTGGAATTTAAAAAAATTGTTTTTTGTTGGCTCAAAAAAACGTAAAATACAAAAAAAAAAATGCAAAAAAAATAGTGTGTTCCATTATTTGAAAGCTAGCTAGCATCCTAAAGAAGAAAAACTATGCCTATTTGAAGCAAATCTATGGATAAATGTAGAAATTATATCCCTTTTTGTAGAATTAATATAATTTCACTAAAATCCTTATCTTATACCCCAACTGCTGTGAACGAGGGCATATATAAGTTGCTGCGGGCCAAAGTGTAACACATGGAAGGAGTGGCCTAAGAGACCCCAATAATATTTGGCGAAAATCCGTTTTGGGCTATTGTAAGTCATGTAAGCAATGTCCGTCCGTCTGTCTGTCCGGTGTGTGCGCACGATGACTTTCTATAGGAGTAACCTTCAAATTTGGTATGTATTTATATTTTTTTGTATCTCAGGCTAAGATCAAAGATAGACAATGTTGGCCCATTCCTTCGAGTACCTCCCCCACAAAGGTTAAAATTTTATGAAATGATGATTTAATAAATTCTATACTATAAACGCAATTTCACACACAGTATTAGTTTCTTAGTCGCAATCACCTTTGGCGAAGTTGCCACACCCGTTTTGGTACCTCCCATACAAAGGGGCCATTTTGCACAAAAAGTTTACGACTTATACCTTTGAGTCCAGTCCATACAAATATTTGAAATTGTGTGCAGTGTAATGCTTTTACAATATCTATAGACCCGTGAAAAATGGGCGGTACCTCCCATGTAAATGGAGCATTTTGCAAAAATTTTAACTTCGATTCCTGCGCATATAAACACTTTAAATTGTGTACAGTGAAACGCATTTATAGTACCCAAAAAATATGAAAAATGGTCGAATCAAAAGTCAAAAATGTAGACCTCATTTCATAAAATGTAGGCCATTTTCTTTAACTTAAGTGGCATCCCGGTTTTATCGAGCTTATACTACTACAAAAAATATGTTCTAAATACTAAAGGTACTCTCAATGAAAATTGGAATTTTAGAAAAAAACTTTACCATAACAATTTTTTTTGTTTTGTTTCATAAAATAATATGCCTTAATCTACAAATAAAGTTGTTAGGACTCGGACACTTTCAATATTATTTCAATATTTCATAAGTTGTATTGGAATTTGAGGTTTTTTGGATAACAAAATCTTTGTGATAAAAATGAATAAATTATGAACAATTTAAGTTATTTAAAACACCAGTTGTCTACAGGGAGTAACTATAACCAAATAATATAATAAGTATATATTAATTATTAATTTCATCTCTGTGTAGAGTTTTCACCATTCGGTGTGTGCCATTCACAACTTCCGTTTTTATGTAATTCCTTTAAATACTTTTGGCATTGACTTTACTTCAACTCTGACACGATGAGAGCTCATCATACCCTTGCTGACGGACTGAATGAGACACAAACAAACATTCAAAGGTATGTTAAGGATATCTTCTTCTTTACAGACAGACGGACAAACAAACAACTTCTCTCCCATTCCGGGTCCTGGTAATAAGATGAGTTGAGAATGTAATGGATTTTGCTAATTTGTTTTTTTTTCATTTTCGCGAAAATATGTTTTCTAACCTCGACCCCCTCAAAAACAACAACATGGCGGGCTATCAACCCCAAAAACAAGGAGTTCGAAGGATGCACATTTGAGTTTTAGATTGAACGAAAAGCAAGCAGACTGAAATGAAATTTACTTCAAACTTCAAGTAATACTCGTACATGTGCAAAACAAACTCTATTCTATATTCTCCATTCTCCGGTCACAGTGTTTGTTTAGTTAAAATTAAAGTGATATCAAAGGAATCCTTGTGAGGCCAAGACAGGAATTTCTACAGCATTCCAGACAGGGATGATTTCATATCCTTCAACGTTTCCTGTTCGTTTTGCCTGGATATTTGAAAATCTTCATCACACCACCGCTCATCAGCATTAGCATCAAACGAGGAGAGCCATTGGCTTTTATTCCTTTTTATTTCAAAGTTCTTTTGTAAAATTACTTGAAGTACTTGAACATTCTTGCGAAATATATATTCATAAAAATAATAAACATAATGAAGAGGAATAAAAAGAAGCTAAACCCAAAAATAAGTTACTTTTCTTAATTTTCTAAAAAGCAAATGAACTGCTTCACAACGGAAGCACAGCTTTAATTTACATGTAGTCTATTTTGTTGTTGTTGTCCTTACAGGAAAATGGGATTTTCTTCATTTTCCTTTTTTTCGATGTTCTACTCATATTGGCATAAATCGGGTTTAATAAACCATTTAGGCTGCTCCTTCCATTCGGGGAAAGAATAAGTCCTCTGTTCTTTGGAATTTGCTTTAATGATGACGACTCTTCATGTTTTACTGTCTGTCTTTCTGTTTTATTCATATTGTCATTTGTATTTTGGCTTCATTAATCATCATTCTCTTTGTGGTCTTGGGAAAATATGCTGTGTTTTCTAAGCCATTTTTTGCTTTTTCTATTTTGATTTAAATCAAAAAAAAACTTCTTCACTTTTTATGCCCATCAACAGAGAACCATAAAAACCGGATATATTTGGACAAACTTTTTGTTGTTTTGCAAGACAATAAAATAAATACTTCACTCGTAAAAACCCCATCAAAAAGAGGTCGGATATAGTCATTTTTGGGAGTTTTTTTGTGTTGTGATTTAACGCGTTATGAAGAGAAAACATCTCCAAACCAGAAATAGAATAATGGGAAAGCATTTCCGACCAAAGGATATTTAAATGAGAACATAAAAATAATATTATTGCCTTCATAGCAGCTGTAGAAAATGGACAAAGAATTTTCGTAACTATAAATGACTAAAATGATTTCTAGGACGCAAACGATTTTTGGTGCAAAAAATTTGGATCGATCTTAAAAGACTTCTATAATTAATTATCATTATAAAGAAATTACAGGAAGCCATTGGGTCAAATCGGGTTGATGTTGCGGAGTGTGTTCGATAGATAGGTCACGATTTACTCCTGGTTTCTGCATCCTATGTTTGGTAAAATTACTAATTTTTGATAAAATTTTGATGAGAGTACAAAAATATATTACCGGGAATCTATAAATATCTTTAAAATTCTTAAGGGCAATGATATTTAGTCATAGATCTGAAATAAATCTTCTTTGGTACTATGAACAAATACTATTAAAGACGTCGACTTGGGGCCAAGCAGAATAAAATGTTAATCTAAGTAAATTTTTTACTTAAATTTAAGATAATGTAATTATTATTAAGTAAATTGTCTTTATTTTAATTATTAAAAATGCTTATCGTAATGTTTTATTGTCTTCGTTATCAAATCATCCTCATTGTCATTAATACATATTAGCAATCTGTGTTCCTGAAGAGTCAATAATATATTTCTGGGTTATTTAGGTCGCGAAAAACCAGAACCCAGAAATGTATTCGAGCTTAAATATAAATTAAATTAAAACAAATACGAGATTAATGACTAAAGAGGGATAACAGCCCTTAAGTGCTCAACAGCTTTTAATCCAATGCCAGTGATATTAATGTCGACTTGCCAGCCTTAGAGCAGGTATCATCTATGAACTTTATCTTTGGTATCAATAAAAGGGAAGATATTAGTAAATGAACATTGCCAAAAGGATAATAACATATGCAACAACAAAAAATTGTTTTTGTACGTAGAAACAGTGGTTTAGTAATAATCGTTAAAAAAATTAGAAAATGTTTACCTCTTTTTAAAAAAGAAACTGTTTTGCCGGCAAGAAAAAAAAATAAAGCCACTGTTCTGTATTCCGAAAGTGTCTTGAATACACATTTTACGATTCTAAATTTGATAATTCGTACCCAATTTGTTTCCAATTTATCAAATATATTCGAGTGGGAAAAAAGGCAATCTGCGTTTTCGGATAATCCGCAAAAACCTTTAAACAGAAATTATGGAAAATTTTATGTGTTAGAAATTCGAATTCAATCCGCTATTTTGAAAAAATCTATGGATAAATGTATAAGTTACCACATTTTTTGAAAAAAAAAAATAAGGAAAATGCAAAGAATCATGTTTCATGTTTTTTGGACCATTTTGTGTGGGAGATACCAAAAGGGACGTGGCAATACGTCCACTCTTCACGGAACTATAGGTACTATAAAAGCATTACACTGTACAAAATTTTGAGAGTTTGTGTGCGCAGGAATCTAAGTTATAAGCCGTTAACTTTTTGTGCAAAATGGTGCACTTGGTACCACAACAGGCGAGACTATAGGTACTATAAAACGAGACTATAGGTACTATAAAAGCATTACACTCCGCAAAATTTTAAGTATTTGTATTGGCTGGAATAAAATGTATAAGCCGTTCACTTTTTTGTTGCAAAATGGCCCCTTTGTATGGAAGGTACCAAAGGCGGCGTGGCAATAATGCCAATTTTTCAAGGGACCATATGTACTGTAAAAGCATTACACTCCACAAAATTTTATATATTTATATTGGCTGGAATAAAATTTATAAGCAGTTAATTTTTTGTGCAAAATGCTCCTTTTGTATGGGAGGTACCAAAAGGAGCGTGGCAACTTTTCCCATTTTCCCAAGCTGGTAGCGACTAAGAAAGTAATACTACTGGCTGATATGTAATGCAACAAAGTAAAGCGCTATATTTTTTAATATTTTTTTAAATTTTATTGTTCAAAAGCAAAAAATGTGGGAAATAACATAAAATTTTAGAAACAATTTAGATTTGTTCGAATTGGCCACCTTTGGCACGAATTATGGCACTAAAACGGCCGACAAAGCCATCACACGCTGCACGAAAGTGGCTCTGCGGTATTTTGGCCCATTCCCGGCGAAGCGACGTCTTGAGATGATCGATATTTTGGTATTTTTTAGTGCGAACCTTACTCTCTAAAATTCCCCTGGCGCAAAAGTCCAACGGATTGAGATCCGGAGATCTTGGTGGCCATTGTGCGGTAGAAATGAAGCGAGGAACCTCCTTTTTAAGCCATTCTTGGTTGACGCGTGCTGAGTGCGATGGTCCTGAGTCCTGTTGGAATGTCCATGGTCTGCGGCCGAAATGTTTGAACGCCCAGGGCTTCAATACTGTCTTTAGGACATTTTCCCGATAATATTCGGCATTTATTTTGACCCCATGGTCGATGAATACGAGCGGGGATTGACCATCGGCCGTTACGGCGGCCCACACCGTTACCATCGGCGGCGCTTGAGTTCTGGTGGCCAATCGAAGGTGTAAATTTTCAGCTGACCTCTTTGGCAAGTAAACCCGATAATTTTGTTTGTTCACAAATTGCTCAATTTGGGATGGCTTCTCATCGGAGAAAACCAAATTCGGTAACTGGCCACTTTCGTGCAAGCGAAGCAACTCCTTGGCTTAGCTCTTGCACTTTTTGGAACTTCAATGGCTTTTATTCCGTTATCGCGATATGTGGATTTCGATCAAATCTGGCCTTCACTTTTCGGATCATTTCTGGTGTTGTTACCGTTTTTTTCGTCCACTTTTTGGACGCGATGCAACACAGCCAGTATCACGTTAACGATCAATGGTACGAGAAACAAAAGATTTATTCACATTTAAATGCTGGAGGGCTCTAACGATAGCCAATTGTGTTTTTCCACCTAAATATAAAGCAATCACAGTATCACGCTTGAATTCCATCACGAATAACTTTTTTCTGAATGCAATTGATCAAAATGCTTTTGTAAGCTTGTAAACAATAAAATGAACTGTCACTGAAATAAATCTGTCAGCTATCAGACTAGCGGTTTAGAAATGATAGCAACCTGAAGTTGGTTGCAATACATATCAGCCACCCTGTATGTGTGTTATTGCGGAAGATTCCGATAAGTAGTATAGACGTTATTTAAGAATCAATATTTTACTAAATTATGACGCTTTGTGGGGGTGGTACTCGAAGGAGTGGACCAACATGGTTCGTCTTTGACCTTACAATGAGATAGAAAAATATTAACACATACCAAATTTGATGTCAATCGGTTACTCCTATCGAACGGACGACCGCTCATTGCTCAAATGACTTAAAATGGCCTGAAATGCTTTCTGTTTTCCTTTTTAGCTACACTGTAATATTTACTCCCATTTTCACAGCTCTGGTTAGAAAGTAAAATATCACTCGTGTGATATTATTAAAAAAAACTTTTGTTTTTTTATTATTACTGCAGCTAGTACTGCTTTATTGTCAATATGAGTTTTTTAACTGAACTAAAATTATGATTTTGGTAGTATTTATAGATTAAAATAACTTACAAGATAATTTACAATTTTGATGATATTCCGAATTACCCACTTTATTTATTGATTCAAAGAAATTATCTTGTAATAACTATCAACGCCAAAAGTTAGTTGACATATATTGGATTTCCGGGTAATTATGTGTGTTTTTATAGGTCATCTGCATTATTGAAAAATATGCATAAAATAATAAAATTACAATGCGGAAGAAGTAGAAAAAGGTGAATAACATAATTATGGAATAGAGTTAAATGAATGAATTGCAAATCGGCAGAAATGGAAAAAGAAAGGTAAATACTAAATTAAAATACGGTTGGGTGTTATCGTAACTCCCCCTTCGTTAGATTGAGGCTCCGACGAAACTTGGAAAACTTGTACCTTTCTTTTTCGTAATATTGATACAAAGCATGATATTATGAGTAATATTAATATAGTTACGCTATTTGTAGATAAGTTTACAATTTTGTTTATTTTGTAACTCATAGTCAAATCTTTAAAATGTTTTTCATATTCTATTTGTTTAAGGTATAGATCATTTAAGTTTAAAGGTGGGTACTATGTTTTTTCACCTTGAAAAAATTCCACAAAATATTATTTCAAGTTGAAAAATGGAACGCTATTTTAATAAAGTTGCATTGCATTTTTAAAGTGTGTGTGTTGAAATGTCACTTTTATATGAATGTGTGAGTGTATAAGCATTTGCATTTTTTTCCTTTTTGCTTTTCTTAAAAACAAACACGTTTAGTTTAAATTCTAATCAATAAACAATTAAATGGAATAATGCCGACTTAGAAAATAATTAATTTAAATTGCAGAGAGGAAATATTGTTGAAGATCATTGTGCTAATGTTATACATAAATTATTTATTTTGTGTTGATACGATGGCGATGCTTGTGAGGCATCAGAAGCCAGTGGAATACAATGTTACAAATAACAAAATAATTTCCCACTGTTGTACGAATATAAATAAATAAAATGATGTTTTGATGAGCCGAAAAAGATGTTATATTATTATTTTTAATGGTTTACATTATATTTGTTGACATATATAAATTATACTTCCATCCATAAACGGAATTTCTTCCAACTCCTATGGCTGGCAAGAACTTACTATTTTCTTTATAACAATTTAAAAACGAGATCACAGGCATCATCACTGCTTCGGTAGCGTTAGCCGTCCACAAAGTTTTTCCAGGCTTTTCGTCACGATTGTTCAAAACATACAAACGTAAATGTACATATGTATTTACAAGACAAATTCCACATTATTACATATACATAGTTACATGTCCTTCCAGTGTTTTGCACATTTTTTGCTTTGCTATCTAATTGGAATGTCGTTCTTCTCGTTTATTCCATATACATAATTATTTTCCGTCCGTTTTATTTATTTCAGATAATTTAATTTAGTATTCTTTATTAGGAAATTTTATTGCTAATATTTACAACAGTTGAATTTCTCGCGGACAAATATAAATATAAATAAATAGGAGTACAATGCTGGCGGCTTCAATTTGTTGCGGCGTTCAATTAATTTGTAGCGGCGCAAAATGTCAATTTCTCACGTTGAAATAAACACAGTACCACAAATGAAAAAATTTCACTAATTTTTTCACAACTTTGGTTTTTGTATGGGATTTCACCGTGAAACGCGATCATAGTACCGTGCTTAAATCGGTAAATGTTTTCTTTTCTTCTATTTTTGTTATTAGATGAGTTTGAATTAATTTTTCTTTGAATGTAAATTTGTTATTATAAAATGTTTTGTTGTTAACACTAATTTTACAATTCTCAAAAATTATTATAAATGTATACATTTTATTTGAATGCTGTTTTTTATATTTGCAGTCACTTGTAAAATTTTGAAAAAAAATTTGAACAAAATTAGCCCTGGTCTGATTTCTTTTATTTCCGTGATATTATTTTTAATAAGTGCGCAGTTTGCTATATTATTTTCAACAATATTTTTGATACATTTGTCTTTTATTACTTCTAGGTCTTTATATAAATTAGTTGCATTTGGGTAAAACATATTTTTATTTTCATCTATTATTATACGATTTTTTGGTAAATATAAAGTTTTATTAAATTTATTTGGTATAGGTTCTACAATAATTTGGGAAAAGGATGAGTTGGAAAATATGGGAATGGATAGGATAATGATTATTTGATTTTCAAGGAAAGAAACGGCTACCTTAGTCCTGGTATAAGTCTCAAATCTATTCACAATTTCTATCTCTTTGTCAATCAAGAGGTCCGTTGGAATAATACCTAATTTACTGGTAAAGATAACCCGACCAATATCATCATCTATATGATTCTTTAGCAGATTTATATCGCTATCAATTTGATATAGATGTTTCAGAAACGTTACTTCATCTTCCAGTGTAGATATTCTGTTCTGAATTTCGTATTTAAATCTGTTGAATTTGTGTTTCGCTTATCTGTATGACACTATCAATTTGAAATGTATTTTTCTCCATGTTGCCTGTGAGGTTCGAAAGAGCGGCTTTTATTTCTATTTCATCTTCACTGTCCATGTTTCCTGTTAAAAATTGTATGCCTTTACCTAAACCGTTTATAAGTCCACGTTTACTTCTAAAATGTGGTGAAAGATTGTCTAGTTTAGTATTTAGTGATCTAAAATTGTTCTTCATAGTATCTATTAGTGGTTGTAAATCTGATATGGGGCTATCTAATAGTTTTATGTTCTTATTTCTATTTTCTATTGTGTTATAATAATTACTTAAATTAACTAAATCTATTGTAGTGGTTTATGATATATGTATATATCATCCTCCTTTATTGGGATATATCCTTCATTCTCCGTCAGATCGTGTATTTCCAATAATTGAGAGTATGTCAAAGTAAGAATAGGTAAAACGAGTAGGATTATTGATAAGAGTTTCATCTAAAAGAAAATATAAATTATTATTAGGTGGGTACCTGCTCATTTTCAACTATATTTTGTAATGTTTTCTTTCTCTTTATATGAGATTTATAATATTTATGATTAGTGTTCGTTACTACATGATCATTATCCATTTCGGACACTATAATTTTCCTAAATTTGGAGGGATTCTTCCCGCCTCTCTCATCTCTTATATATATTGGTCCTGTTTGTATTTCTACGTCTTCTCTATTTTCATTTAATTTATCTATGGTCTTTTCCTTTGTTTTAATAATTCTATCTCTAATTGAAGGGTACTCATCTTGACTCACTGAACCATTTTTAAAATCTATTGGTTTCCTTCCCGTGGTGGAATGAATTGTGTTGTTATAATACATTATAACTCTATACATTTTTTCCTCAACGGATTCTGTATCTTTATTTGGATAATGTTTTAATAGCCTAATATGTTCATTGATAGTGTTATGGAGTCTTTCCACGTCCGCGTTCGATGTATGGTTGTTGTTAGATGTGTAATGAATTTCTATTTCCTGATCTCTTAAGAATTCTAAAAGGGGTAGTGCTTTGAAACCTAATTCATTGTCAACTATTAACTTTTTGATTCCTCCTACTGTTGACAAATACTGAGTTAGGGCTATTTTAAAATCAACCCATGATCTACTTTTTATTTTTATAGTTTGCGCATGTTTTGAAAATCTATCTATATATATAAAGAAGAATGTGTGTTTGTTTGTTTGTTTGTTTGTTGGTTTGTTTGTTTGTTGGTTTGTTGGTTTGTTTGTACCGAATAGACGTCTAAACGGCTGGACCGATCTTCTTGAAATTTTCACATAATGAACATATGTGGGGCGTGGTGAAAATAGGGTACTTGAATTTTCGAAATATCAAGTGGGCGTGGCCCCGCCCACATAAAACAAATTTTAAAATTGAGATATCTTGCTCAATTTGTTAGCGAGAGTGCTGTAATTTTGTACATATGTATCTGGTGGCAGTCTACGTGATTAGTCCAAAAATGGGCGGGATCGGACCAATGGGCGTGGCCCCGCCCATATAAGCCAAATTTTGGAATTGAGATATCTTACACAATTTGTTAGCGAGAGTGCTGTAATTTGGTGCATATGTATCTGGTGGAAGTCTACGTGATTGGTCCAAAAGTGGGCGGGATCGGACCAATGGGCGTGACCCCGCCCACATAAGACAAATTTTTAAATTGCGATTCTTACACAATTTGTTAGCGAGAGTGCTGTAATTTGGTGCATATGTATCTGGTGGAAGTCTACGTGATTGGTCCAAAAGTGGGCGGGATCGGACCAATGGGCGTGACCCCGCCCACATAAGACAAATTTTTAAATTGCGATATCTTACACAATTTGTTAGCGAGAGTGCTGTAATTTGGTGCATATGTATCTGGTGGAAGTCTACGTGATTGGTCCAAAAGTGGGCGGGATCGGACCAATGGGCGTGACCCCGCCCACATAAGACAAATTTTTAAATTGCGATATCTTACACAATTTGTTAGCGAGAGTGCTGTAATTTGGTGCATATGTATCTGGTGGAAGTCTACGTGATTGGTCCAAAAGTGGGCGGGATCGGACCAATGGGCGTGACCCCGCCCACATAAGACAAATTTTTAAATTGCGATATCTTACACAATTTGTTAGCGAGAGTGCTGTAATTTGGTGCATATGTATCTGGTGGAAGTCTACGTGATTGGTCCAAAAGTGGGCGGGATCGGACCAATGGGCGTGACCCCGCCCACATAAGACAAATTTTTAAATTGCGATATCTTACACAATTTGTTAGCGAGAGTGCTGTAATTTGGTGCATATGTATCTGGTGGAAGTCTACGTGATTGGTCCAAAAGTGGGCGGGATCGGACCAATGGGCGTGACCCCGCACACATAAGACAAATTTTTAAATTGCGATATCTTACACAATTTGTTAGCGAGAGTGCTGTAATTTGGTGCATATGTATCTGGTGGAAGTCTACGTGATTGGTCCAAAAGTGGGCGGGATCGGACCAATGGGCGTGACCCCGCCCACATAAGACAAATTTTTAAATTGCGATATCTTACACAATTTGTTAGCGAGAGTGCTGTAATTTGGTGCATATGTATCTGGTGGAAGTCTACGTGATTGGTCCAAAAGTGGGCGGGATCGGACCAATGGGCGTGACCCCGCCCACATAAGACAAATTTTTAAATTGCGATATCTTACACAATTTGTTAGCGAGAGTGCTGTAATTTGGTGCATATGTATCTGGTGGAAGTCTACGTGATTGGTCCAAAAGTGGGCGGGATCGGACCAATGGGCGTGACCCCGCCCACATAAGACAAATTTTTAAATTGCGATATCTTACACAATTTGTTAGCGAGAGTGCTGTAATTTGGTGCATATGTATCTGGTGGAAGTCTACGTGATTGGTCCAAAAGTGGGCGGGATCGGACCAATGGGCGTGGCCTCGCCCAAATTTTAAAATGGAGATATCTTCCACAATTTGTTAGCGAGAGTACTGTAATTTTGTGCATATGTATCTGGTGGCAGTCTACGGGACTGAACCAAAAGTGGGCGGAATCGGACCAATGGGCGTGGCCCCGCCCATATAAGACGAAATTTTAAATTGAGATATCTTGCACAATATTTTAGCAAGAGTGCTGTAATTTTGTTTACATGTAACTGGTAGCAGTCTACGTGTTTGGTCTAAAAAAGGGCGCGATCGGAGCAATGGGCGTGGCCCCGCCTATATAAGCCAAATATTGAAATCTAGATATCTTACACAATTTGTTAAAGAGAGCGCTGAAATTTTGCGTATATGTATCTGGTACAAGACTGCGTAATTGGTCCAAAAATGGGCGGGATCGGACCAATGTTCGTGGCCCCGCCCATGTAACGCAAATCTTGGAATTGAGATATCTTGAGCATTTTTTTAGCGAGAGTGCTGCAATTTTGTGTATATATATCTGGTGGCAGTCTAAGTGATTGGTTTAAAAATGGGCGGGATCGGACCAATGGGCGTGGCCCAGCCCATATAAGGCAAATCTTGGAATTGAGATATCTTGAGCTATTTTTTTAGCGAGATTGCCGCAATTTTGTGTATATATATCTGGTGGCAGTCTACGTGACTGGTCCAACAAATGGGCGGGATCGGGCCAATGGGCGTGGCCCCGCCCATATAAGGCAAATATTGGAGTTGAGATATCTTGAGCAGTGCTGCAATTTTGTGTATATATATCTGGTGGCAGTCTACGTGATTGGTCCAAAAATAGGCGGGATCGGACTAATGGGCGTGGCCCCGCCAATATAAGGCAAATGTTGGAATTGAGATATCATAAAAATATTTTTAGCGAGAGTGCTGCAATTTATTTTATAAATATATGGTGGCAGTCTACGTGAATTGCCGAAAAATGGGCGGGATAGGGCCAATGGGTGTGGCCCTGCCCATATAAGCCAAATATTAAAATTTAGATATCTTGCACAATTTGTTAGCGAGAGTGCTGTAATTGTCTACATATGTATCTGGTGATAGTCTACGTGATTGCTCCAAAAATGGGCGGGATCGGGTCAATGGGCGTGACCCTGTCCATATAAGCCAAATTTTAACATTTAGATATCTCGCACAATTTTTTAGCAAGAATGCTGTAATTATGTGCGTAAGTATCTGGCGATAGTCTACGTAGTTTGTCTACAAATTGGCGGGATCGGACCAATGGGCGTGACCACGCCCTTATAAGCCAACTTTTGAAATTGAGATTCCTACTGCCCCTATCTACTTCCACAATTGCGATTGGACCGTGATCCCAGATGTCCCACCACTCATGGACTTTCTGAGATCCATCTGAAAGTAGCTGAAAATCTACGTGATTGGTCCAAAAATGGGCGGGATCGGACCAATGGGCGTGGCCCCGCAAATGTAAACCAAATTGTTAAATTGAGATATCTTGCATAATTTGTCGGCGAGAGTGCTGTACTTTTGTGTATATGTATCTGGTAGCAAACTACGTGATTGGTCCAAAAATGGGCAAAAAAATAAGCCAAATTTTGAAATCGGGATATCTTGCACAATTTGTGAGCAAAAGTGCTGTATTTTGTGTATATGTATCTGGTGGCAGTCTACGTGATTAGCCCAAAAATTGACAGGATGGGAAATCTGAAATCTGGGCCAACGAAGTGGACCGGGTCAGCTAGTTTATCTATAAATGTTAAGAACAATATCTTTTCAAGGCTATAAAATACATCGGAATGTATTATCTCCCCTGGGTTCTCAGGCGTCTCAATTATCCTATATTCCTGTTTTACAGGGCGTCTTTCATATTTTTCCCTATTACATATGTCACAGTTGTTTACACGGGGGAAAATCGTCATTTTTGATATGTTTGAATTGAAGGAAAATATATTTGGAAGCGATTTTTTCAAATACTATATATTTGTTAACAAATAAATTTTATTTGAAAATCAAGAAATCTTGTTTGGAACGCATATATTAATATATTAGAACATAATATATTTGCTAACTGACTTTCACAAATAAAATATGTGTGTACCCACAAACAAAGTTATTGTTTAAGAAGTTTTCCAAACATATTTTATTTAAAAAAATTTTTAAAACTTTGCTAATTTTTTCGAATTTTAGTTAGTTTTTCCTAGTTTTCGTTTTAAACTTTATAGCTAAAAATATCTTTTAATTTATAAATATTCCAATTCATCACTTCTTGTCAACTCATCAATGCAATTTATATTCACGAAAGATTATACAATTTAAGTTTTAATTAAATTTTAAAAACATTTAAAATTTATAAAAAAATATCTTTGAGCACCTGAAAAACAGCAAACTTGTATTTAAATCAAGGCATTGATACATTGCCAAAATAATTAAATACAAATTAATCTTTATTTCGGAAATACTAGTTCCAAATAAAAATATATTAGAATGGGAACATATTTTTTTTAGAACAATATTCTCCCAAACATATAATATTTATGTGTGTCAAATATTATATATTTGGAGTGTACCCTAAACTTACGTATATTTCAAGCCGAATATGTTTGGGACAATATGCTACAGAAGCAATTTTTTTTCAGCGTGTATGAACTGAGTTATACGTAACTTCAGATGGGGATGGTATATTTCGGTTTTTAATTCCAAAAAGTTTTCATTAATCCCTCTATGATTATTCTTAAGATGTTCCTTTTCTATTATGTCAGCTAATTTATTCTCATCTACAATGTCTCTAAGTATTGTCCTACAGATTATAATTCTAAAATTGTCATTTTCACTGAAATATTTAGTTACAATTTCATTCAATCCTTCTAAGAGTGATCCATCATCTATGAATACCGCATTTGTCTTCTCTGGATTAAAATGGTTCGTTAATATTGTGATTAGCGTAACTTCGTCAAAATTCTTTGCAGAGATCGTCTTTCGGCTATTTCTGAAAATCTGTTCATTTTTTATCTTAAGTGATCCAGATGTTGTTTTAAAATAAATAAATTTCTCGTTGAAATCCGGATAGGCTAAGACAGGGGAATTTGTGAATAGTCTTTTGAGTGATTCGAAACTTTCAGAATACTCAGAATTTTCAACTTCAACTGTCGCATCTTTTTTTTAGATACGTTGTCATAGGACGAGCAACTTTTGAGTAATCTTTAATAAACTTACGATAATACCCGGCTAGACCAAGGAATTGTTTTATCTCCTTTTGCGTCATTGGCAAAGGCAATTTCTGAACGCAAATTATTTTATCTGGATTAGGTTTAATACCCTCGTCCGAGACAACATGTCCAAGAAAGTTTGTTTCCCTTTTCATGAATTCGCTTTTATCTAGTTGAATTTTTAGATTAACTTCCTTGAGTCGTTGAAACACTTTCGACAGAGATTCCAAATGTTCCTGCAACGATGTCGAAAAAATGATTATATCGTCCAAATAAACTAAGCAGATTTTGTTTATCAAATCGCTTAGGACATTGTTCATTAGACGTTGGAAGGTGGCTGGAGCTGTTTTCAGCCCAAATGGCATACGAAGGAATTCGTAGTGGCTGCTTTCAACGCTAAATGCCGTTTTTGGAACATCTTTCTCATTTATTTCGATCTGGTGGAATCCTTTGGCTAAGTCAAGTGTCGTAAAGTATTGACAACGTCCAAGCTTCTCCAAAATTTCATCTATGTTAGGAATTGGGTACTTGTCATCAATGGTAACTTCATTGAGTTTCCTGTAATCGACAACAAGCCTCCATTTTTTTACAACTAGCATCCAGTTTTTTTGGGACTATCTAAACTGGCGCTGAATAGGGCGAATGACTATGCCTAATAATCTGCTTGTCCAACATTTCCTGTATTTGCCTCCTGACTTCTTCTTTATGCACATACGGATAGCGGTAAGTTTTCGCGGCAATCGGAATATTATTAACTGTTCTTATTTCATGTTTGATCGCATTTGTAAATGAAAGGTCGCTTTCTTCTGAATAGAAGATTTTCCCAAATTTTTTAATAAGTGGCATTAATCTATTCCTTTCTTCCTCATTCAGATGAGTTGTACGAATTTGCTCTAAGATCGTCTCAGCGACTTGATCTTCGATAAATTCTAACATACTAAAATTATCTTTTGTAACATCACAAGTTTCCTGCGTTTCTAGCAAAACTTTCCTCGGCAACTCTCCCTTTACATTTACATAGGCACATATTTTGTAATTCTCGGCTTCATAAATTCCTTCTAATATTTCTATATTTGTGCCGTTTAATATAGTTTGAGGATTATATACCAATCCTTCTTTTTGCTCAACTGGTAGCCTCACTTCGTATAAACCCTTCCTTTCAAAATAATATTCGACACCATCGTTGGTGTAGCGAATTGGAAGTTTTTGTTCGCCAATTTCTAACAATTTCAAATTAACTGTAGCCTGCAATTGTCTTAGGATATTATTACCGATTAGACCATTATACTGGTCATGAAATTTGCAAACCAAAAATTCTATTTTTGTATTCCTCGAAAATTGGAAGTAATACCTTTTCCGTTATTTTAATTGTGTGTTGAAGTGTCTTGATATTCATCGATTCACAGGGTTGTTTCCATTTGGGATGACACAATCCCGGATTTATTATGGAATGTGTTGCCCCTGTATCAATGATGAATTTTAATCTGCCTAATTTAGATTTCACCGTTATATATGGAAGCTGTCCGTTGAGGCACTTTCCTGAAAATTTTCTACATTATTTATTTCCATAGGCTCCGGCTGTTGAGCCTGCTGTTGTTGGACTTGTTGATTTTGATTGTTGTAGAAACTTTGGTTATTTAAATTGTGCTCCTGATTATTCTGATAAAAATTGTTATTTTCCCTACGATAATTTTGCCTGTTATTATTTCTATTGTTGTTAGCGTAATTTTTCTTTGGATCGTTCCTATTATTATTATTATTATTGTTGTTCCTGTTGCCATTCGTTATAAAAGTCTATAGTCGTCCTGTTAAACGTCACTGCTCTTAACTCGTCGAAGAGTTCTTCGCAGCTCTTCTTCTCACCGAAATTATTCTCTAATACACTCTTGATAGAATTCCAGGACTGTGCCTGGGTATTTATTTCTATGACTTCTCTTGCCTTTCCTACCAACCTACTATTTATTATGTCAGAAAATACAAGTTGTGATAACTCGTCGTATGTCGTCAGTAAGGAATGTATCCTATCTATAAGCCTAGTGAATGTGATCAAATCATTTCGATTCCCGTTATATTGAGCTATATTGTTCAGATATTTTATGGGGTCTATCTTTATATGGTTTGTATTCGGGTTTGCCATTTTAAGAGGATTTCATGGATGGGAATCGGGATAAGGATATGTGTTTCTATATTATATTATTATAAAGGTAGTATGTCTTCCTTATATTTTAAGCAAATATTTGCTCACTTTATTAACCCACTTGGCGCCACCGTCCTTTTAAAAGGTCCCGTTATTTTTCCTCTATTTCTTTACCAATACTTGATCTGATGATCTCTTTTGTTACAGAGCGAAAAGAGAACATGTAACAGTTTAATGTGAGCACTGCAGTAGTACGGTCAATTGTTATTTACAACAAGAAAAAAACTAATTTTTGCAAAAAACCCTAATTTGTACAATGATGGAAAACAAACGGTAAAATATAATAGAGCTAAAAAGAAAAAATATATTGTAGCTTTATTTTGTGGTTCTTTACATTAAAATCTTTAAATTTAATGTGACGAAAAACCAAATATTGCTTTTGTTTGCTTTTTATGCAAAAAAAGTTACTGTTCTTTATAAAGGACAGTGGCAAAATAGCCTACTATTAACATTCCCTTTTTATGTGAAACAGATATATGCGCAAAACGTTAACTCTTAATGAAATATTGGAAGAGGTAGAACATTTGAGCAGCGATGACCAACCTGACGAAATGTACATACTACCACCAGAAAATTTCAACGCCGACTGTACAGACGAAGATAGTGGTGAAGAAAATGTTGTGGATTTGTACAATTTACCAGGTGCACAATTGCGGTCCGAAGCTGCTGTGAATAGTCTATCCGATAAAGATTATGATAGTGAAGATGACATATGCTTAGCTAAACGTATAAAAACAACCAACCGCATTGTCAAGGTATCTGCACAAAAAAATATAAGTTGGAAAAGAGAGATATTGAACCATCTTTACCACCTTGGAAAGAAGCTTCAGATTGTAAAATTGAGCTATCTCCAATGGAAGCTTTTTTGTGCTTCTTCGACGATGAAATCATAGAGCTATTCGTGAAATATACAAATAAATACGCAATAGATCATAACCGCGACGGTAATGTACATGTTGATGAGATGCGTTGTTTTTTTGGAATATTGCTATTGAGTGGATACGTCATTGTTCCCAGACGGGAAATGTATTGGGAAAGTTCACCAGATGTTCACCATGACCTTGTTTCAAGCGCCATGAAAAGAAGCCGTTTCCGTTTTATTATGCAAAATATCCATTGCTGTGACAATCAAAACTTGCAGCAAACCAACAAGTATGCAAAACTTCGTCCACTTTTCGACATTCTTGGAAGAAAATTCATTGAATTTACACGAATTGAAGAACATCACTGCGTAGATGAATCCATGGTACCATATTATGGAAACCACGGCACCAAGCAATTTATCCGGGGAAAGCCAATTAGATGGGGCTATAAAATATGGATGGCGACGAACCGACTAGGTTATATAGAATGGTTCGAGCCATATCAAGGAAAATCTACACCTCTTCACGAGAGTTTCAGGCACCTCGGCTTAGGAGTAAGCGTTGTCCTCATGTTTGCTGATGTATTGCAAACTAGATGGCCTGGTATTCCATTTGATATTTATTTTGACAATTTTTTTACCTCTACCAAATTATTGGAGGAACTAAAATCAAGAAATTTGAAAGGAACTGGAACAATCAGGGAAAATCGACTTGGAAAGGCATTTCCTTTACCGAAAGGGCGTGAGTTAAAAACAAAGAATAGAGGATTCTATGACTACGTTACATCATCAGATAATTCTATTATTGTTGTGAAATGGGTTGATAACAGTATAGTGACTCTAGCCTCCAACAATAATTTGGTTTTTCCAACTGTAACAGCCAAAAGATATTCCCAAGCAGAGAAAAAGAAAGTAATCGTTCAACAACCAAATTTAATAAAAAAATATAATGACAACATGGGTGGAGTTGATAGACCTGATCAAAACATATGATTGTATAGAACCAGTATACGTGGAAAAAAATGGTATTTTCCACCTATAAGCCACTGTCTAGACATGTCGGTGCAAAATGCTTGGCACATCTACCGCAACAGTGGTGGAAAACTTGATGGTCTTGCATTCCGACGATATATTGCTACAGGTCTTTTAGAAACCTTTAAACCCCCATCATCAACAGCTGCACGCAGGCATGGTACAAACTTTCATTCGCACTCCCGATCCCGGGAGGGATCATCTAATCTTGTATAAAGAACGGCAAACTCGTTGCATTGAATGTCACAAAAAAGCTAATTTTTCTTGTTCTAAATGTAATGTGACATTGCATCCAAAAGAATGCTTTATGTCATACCATACCAAAAAATAGTTATGATATTCATTTTACTTTGTATTATAAAATTTTTCGATATATAATAACAGTAATATAGCTTTTGTAAAGCTTTAAAGTAATTTCAGTTCTGTTAATAAAATCAATGAACAATAATCAATAGTAGTTTATTTTGCCACCGTCCTTTTAAAAGAACGGCATTTTCCGGGAAAACGGCGAAAAATTTGAAGAAAAGTCAGTAACAAAATTTGATTAGCGATGCCTTTTTAGTATAAATACAGAAAAAAAATACTTTTTCAAAAAAAAAAAAATTCGGCGCCAAGTGGGTTAACAGTAAAACATGTACATATACAAACAAATATTTTCCTGTGTAATTTTTTTATAATTTTAAGTTTTAAATATCTTTAGCTTTCTTTGTTTTTGTATTATTATATAAATAAGCCCTTCTTCTGCAGGTATTCTAGTCTCTTCTTCTTCAGGTCCTCTAGTCTTCTAGTGCTTGCCTTTATTTATCCTTGCTTCCTGTGACGGCGATTTCCAATTTTTCTCTTACTCCCCAGTAAGGTTGTTTCCATCTACTGTTGTTGACACGTTTCTTTTAATTTTCTTCGTTCATTTATTGTGAATTTTAAATTAAATTGTTCTTCAGAAATATTGTTCGGAATTTTTTTTACTTTCAATATTCAATTTTAGTCTTTCAGTAAATTTTTATATCACTGTTTTATTTTTCCGCACTTTCTCTCGGTTATAGTTTTTTGTTTATTTTATTTTTTAGTGTTTTTATTAGCACAAACAAAATCAGAGAAAAACAAATTAAATCGCTGAATTAATTTACTAAATTATCCTTTTTTCTAGGATATATTTTTTTTAAACGCGGTAGCACATTTAATCCTCGTCGCCAATTACAATATCACTCGTGTGATATTATTAAAAAAAACTTTTGTTTTTTTTATTATTATTGCAGCTACACGGGGCAAAATCGCCTTTTTTGATATGTTTGAATGGAACGAAAATATATTTGGAACCCAAATTTTTAAATATTATATATTTCTGAACAAATAAATTTTATTTGAAAATCAATAAAATATATTTGGAACGCATATATTAATATATTACAACAATATATATTTGCAAACTAAATTTCCCAAATAAAGTATGTGTTTAAGTACAAAACAAATTATTGTTTAGGAATTTCTTCAAATAAATTTTGTTTAAAAAAGATTTTCCAATCTTTTGCTGGCTTTTTCGAATTTCATTTTTAATTGTTTCTTGGTTCCCAATTGTACCTCCCAGTTATGATACCATATGCAGCATTGACTTCTGTTTCAAATCAAGTATTTCAATTTCTGAGCATTCCAAGCCATCATTAGTTGTCAATCCACCAAAAAATTTATTTTGATCCAAGATTATAGGATTTTAATTATTATTTTTACGAACATTAAAAAATTTCTAAAAAATTACTTTCAATTACTGAACAATATAACACAATTTAGGTATTTTCTGAATACTTAAATGTGAATTTTTTATTTGTTTCGGAAGTAATAGTCCCAAATAATAACAAATTGGGAGTAAACAAAGATTTGTTTATAACACCATCTTCCCAAACAGATAACCTTTGTGTGTACCAATTATTATATGTTTAGAGTATTCCCTGAACATATATATGTTTCAAGCCGAATATGTTTGGGACAATATACTACAGAAGCGATTTTTTTTCAGCGTGTAGTACTGCTTTATTGTCAATATGAGTTTTTTAACTGAACTAAAATTATGATTTTGGTAGTATTTATAGATTAAAATAACTTACAAGATAATTTACAATTTTGATGATATTCCGAATTACCCACTTTATTTATTGATTCAAAGAAATTAATTTGAAATAACTATCAACGCCAAAAGTTAGTTGACATATATTGGATTTCCCGGTAATTATGGTGTTTTTATAGGTCATCTGCATTATTGCAAAATATGCATAAAATAATAAAATTACAATGCGCAAGAAGTAGAAAAAGGTGAATTTTTAAATTCCATACGATTTGGCATCAATAACACATGATTTTGGGACATAATTATGAGTATTGACGTGAAAGTAGCCCCAAAAATGAGAACTTCTGCATCATTATTTTACTCAAGTTTGCCCAATTAATAATTTAATGGCCATACGATTTTTTGCTCAAGGTGGATTTTTTGCACCCTTTCTATATTTTTTTTCGGTATAACGTACGGAATATCTCTTTTGTGTTTGAAGCAAAGTTGAACATATTGAGTAGAAGAAAAAAATGCGGAACAAACCTACCCGAAAAAGGGCATCAAGTGCCATAAAAACCGCAGAAATGTCCAAAGTCATAAAATATCTGCCAGTAAAAAATTGAAAAATACGTATATGTAATAGGAAATACGTATACGTATAAAAAAAGAACATTAAAACAGAACATTATAAAACAGAACACAGCATTTTTGCGATTTTTAAGGCACTGGATGCACTTTTTTCGGGTAGGTTTGTAGGATGAACGGAGACGGTTTAAAATTTAAAATATTATTAGGTGATTTCATGTGGTCTGATATTTTAAAATAGGAGCTTAAATCAATCTATTGTAATTTATTGTTTTTGTGAAAGAGTATGTTTCGTCAGATTTATTAACGATTAAATATCAGAATAGGTCGGCAATTTTTATTTACAGAATGTCGTTTATAGATTAATTATGCATTAATTACAATTAACATTCAGTACTTAATGAATTATTCTCCTAAATCAAAATAAAAATTTTGTCTACAGGTTCTTTTTCTATGTGTTAGTCTATAGAAAAGTGTTTAAACTTTAAAATTTTCATAAAATCCTAAAAGTCTAAGACTCTCCATTCTATTTTTTTTATCTGAAATCTAATAAATTGTCCTATTCTGTAACAAAAAACTCCATTTGTTTCCTCGTTATCTGTGGTCAAATTGACCTTTTCTGGACAAAACCTCCTTTTTTAAATTCTACACAAGGCGTGTATCTATTAGAGAGAGAAAGACAGAGAGTGAGTGTGTGTGAACGTCGATGTGCGTATGTGCTCTAGTCTATAGCAATTAGTCATCGCCAACGAGGACCCTGGGTTGTGAACATGGCTACATGTATGAAAATATCCTGGACATGGTCGAAACTCAGTACATGTGTATGTGTATGTGTGTGTGAATGGGCACATTCATGTTGTACCATTTGTTAGAGGAAAGCAACAAAAAAAATTGATCATTTTGTTAAGTGCTATTTGTTGTTAAGGAATTTCTATTATTTTTCTGGCAACAACAGGAATTCCAACACATCAGGCAAATTAATTAAAACAAATTGAAAAAGTACCATTCGGAAGTTATAACTTTATCTCTTTTGGCCACAGTTTTAAATGAAGAATATGTTAAAACCTGTAAATGTATGTACCGTGTAACGACACGTTTTCCGCTTTGAAGCCGGGGTATAAACTCAGGGAGGGCCAGGGTCGTTACAAACTATTTATATTTTTTTCTGGGACAAGAGAAAGAGAGAGAAACACTGCGATAGTTCTTTTGTTTCTTAATTACGTTATAATAGTTTATTGGGTTTTCTTTTTAACATTATTCACTAGCACAATTTAATTACACACACACAACAGTAATACGACGTCACTAAAGAGCACGGCCGGGGGGATGACGAAGTTGACACCAAGACTTTCCACAAGACGAGGGACCCCGTAGCAGCCAGACGAAGGTAGCCACAGCGGTTTGTCAACCAAAAGCCCGTCGAAGGCAACAGCGGCGGCTTGTACAACACAAGCCCGACGAAGGTAGCAGCGGCGGCTTGTAAAACACAAGCCCGACGAAGGCTGCAGCGGCTTGTAAAACACAAGCCCGACGAAGGCAGCAGCGGCGGCTTGTAAAACACAAGCCCGACGAAGGCAGCAGCGGCGGCTTGTAAAACACAAGCCCGACGAAGGTTGCAGCGGCTTGTAAAACACAAGCCCGACGAAGGCAGCAGCGGCGGCTTGTAAAACACAAGCCCGACGAAGGCAGCAGCGGCGGCTTGTAAAACACAAGCCCGACGAAGTCCGCTGTGGCTTGTTAAACACAAGCCCGTCGAAAAGGGAGATGGTTTGTCAAACACAAACCCGAAGATTTGCCAAGGCGTATTAGGAAATAATTTTATGATCGCAGCGCTCACGTTACGATCTGACTAGTTCCTACCTGTTGGCTGTCTCCTAGCGAACTGACTTCCTCCGCGAGATGTTCGCCCTTTTATATCTTTAGAACCCACCACCATTGCACGTAATTAAACTCTCGGCATATGGTATGCCAGTGTTGCCCATTGAGCTATGCTTATTTCCGCCGATTGATCAGCTAAGTGTTCGTCCATGACATTTTCCTCTCTTCACCACCAGAGTTCTAACCCTTTTTGGCCGTTATTTTTTTTAACTTTCAAATAATGAATACAATGTTTCTTTTTATAAATTTTAATGGAGGGATAAACAATGGTATGAAATGAAAATAATAACACATATACTTCAGTTTGTGATTATAACTAATACTAATACTATAATAAATAAATTGTTCAACTAATTGTCCAATAAATCCAATGTGGACAAAAACGACTATTTTGGACTTTTGTCCTCACATTACCCCCCCTCTTTTCAATACGCATAACTATGCAGTTGTCTCCAGTACAACCCGCCGATAGCGTATCATTTACTGGGGGCAGTGACCACCAGGGGTAAAACTCGAACCTGGTCCGATCTATTGATTAGGACTCGGTACTGGACTCCATCCACCGAAACCACGGTCCTAATGTTTTTGTGTGGTTTCCTGTTTTTTCGGATGTCCTCGACAATCTGTCGCAACGCCGGTGACATTTGTGCGAGTGGTTCGCCCCATGTTCGACGTTTAATGTCTCCTGTACTGTCCTTTTGGCCACATCGCTTTGTTCCCTCATCATCCCCTATGTTCAGTGGTCGAGTGGGTCTAAAAGGACTCATCTCCCGAAGGGGGCTGAATGTAGCCGGGGATATCTTCGGCTTGCTGGGCGGTGATCGAAACGGTGATGGTGGAGGTGACCGAAATGGTGATGGTGGCGGTGCCCGAAATGGTGATGGTGGCGGTGACCGAAATGGTGATGGTGATCTGAATGATGATGATGGCGGTGACCGAAATGGTGATGGTGGCGGTGACCGAAATGGTGATGGTGATCTGAATGATGATGATGACGATGAAGATGACGGTGATGATGGTTGTGATGGTTGTGACGACGGTAGAGGGAGTGATTCTGTGGCCACCATTGCATTTGGGATTTCGACCGCGTGGTGGTTTGAGCTTACCTCGATCCTTATGGGGGATTGAGCAACTACATCTCTCTCTCTATCTTGAGAGCATTCCGAGACAGTGACCAGGCTACTACTAGTTGATGATACATTATCCTCTAATTCATTTTTTTCAACTTCTATTTTGCTAGGTCGAAGCATAGGTACAAATATTTGGACGGTGGTCGTTTTTTCATACACTTTGTACCCTAGGAATTTACAAGTCTTTTCATTCGTCTCGACCCGAACAAATCGACGCTTAGGCGGTGTTGGGGGACGATAATTTTCATTGCTCGAGGCTGAGTCCCAAGATGGCCGTCGACTGTTCGGGGAGGGGGTGGAGGAACGACAATGGAGACTATAATCATATTCTCCATATAGAGCTTGTCTTGCCTCTTCCTCATCGTCATCATACATCTCGGGATGGTTTTTGTATTCGGGCAGTGAGATAGTATCTTCATTATCTTCTCCCAAGGGTGGTTCTTCTGAGATTTCGCTCGAAGACTCGAGCAATGTGACATTTGGTCGGGGAGAGTATCTCTCTTTCCTAGTCGAGGTACTAGGTTCCGCTTCTTCCTCCGTCCACTCCTCCAAACTACATCCTTCGTCATCAGATGCGACTTCTATGTTCGGTGGTATTTCTCTGTCTGCTACTGGCGACTTGGGGCATTCGACTGACGTTGTAGTGGTTTGTTCGGACTGTTTATTTCCTGTGGACCCGTTGTTCTTATCCTCGCTCTGCGGTTCATGTTGCATCTGATAGAACAGCCGTGTTTTCGCATTGGGTCGCGTGGGTGGGGGGTCCCTTGGGTTGAAGCGAGGATGGGATCTACGGCCACTGCCACTGGTGCTGGGGTTTCCATCGTCATCTAAAAACTTGGTTCGAGACCGTTTGGCATCTTCTTGTTGACATCTCTGCCGAAACTTCCTCTTGCTTCTTTCAAACTTCAATTTGAATGAAAATTCGTCCATTCTTTCTCTTTCTGTATGGTATTACTTTTTGTCGTGTGTGTGATTGGGGTATTTGTTTTGGGTCTATATGAGAAGATATAAAAAAAAATATATCACATAATTAATAATGGGATATGAGATGCATGTATATAAACGTGGCAAAACAAAATACATATAACAGGATATTATGCCATTGGTTCTTCGTATGGTTTAATCTCGCTTAGGTGGGCTACGCGAATTTCATTCGTTCCCCTCCTAACCATCCTTACGATGACGGGGGACACAAATTCCTTCACAACAAAGGGCCCTCCATACTTGGGAGCAAGCTTCGCTGCGAAGTTCTCATTGGCTTTAGACAATGGGTGCAGTTTAACCAAAACAAGGTCGCCGGCTCGAGGTTTCCAAGCTCTTCTACGGAGATTATAATGCCTTTGTTGGTCCTTTGAGGCTTTTGCGAGATTTCGACGAACTATAGAAAATATGTCTTTTAGCTCTCGTGCTCTTTCGTCTGGGCTTGCTATCCGGGCGCCTGTTCCTGCTGTTACTTCATCGTAGAGGGCTCTGGGCAGTCGGGGCTCTCGGCCTTGAGTTAAATATGCTGGCGAATAGCCCGTGGACTCTGAGGCACTCGTATTCATCGCCAGCATAATTTCTGGGAGTGATTCGTCCCATTTGAAATGCTTCTGTCCGGAAATTTGTGCAATCATTGTCTTGACGGTACGGTTGGCTCTTTCCGTAGGATTTTCTTGAGGGGTGTATGGCGCTGTTAATTGGTGTTTGATTCCCATTTCCTCCAGAAATCGCTTAAAAATTCGGCTGGTAAACTGTGTGCCATTATCGGTAATAATCATTTTTGGCACTCCATAACGCGCAATAATTCGTTCCCTACATCCCTTGATGAGTCCTTCCGAGGTGGCCTTCCGTAATGGAATCAATTCGGTCCACTTCGAAAATCGGTCGACAATTACTAACAGCATTGTGTAACCATGTTTGGAACGCGGGAGTGGTCCGACGAAGTCAGCACATATGGTTGCCCAAGGTTCTTCCGGTATCCTTGAGAGCATTTCACCGGCGGGTTTTTGTTGACTCACTTTATACCGTTGACATGATTCACACTGTCGAACATGGCGGTTAATATCCCTGAACATCCCTGGCCAGTAGTAGCGATTAGCAATCTTATTAGCGGTCTTCCTGATGCCCAAATGTCCAGCCGCAACGCTGTCATGATTTTCCTGAAGTACTCGCTCGCGGAGGGGACGAGGGACGCATAGTTTCCATGGCGTGCTATCATCATCATTCACCTGCCTGGGCAGATGACGATACAATTGACCTTCGACTTCCGCGTAATCTGAATATTTTTTTGGATTAATTCGCATGTCCTTTTTTAATTTCGATATCCAGGGGCAGGCAATCACGTTTGAGTCTATCTTAACGAGATTAAGGGTTTCCGTCGGTTGTCGAGAAAGTGCATCGGCTACCACATTATGCTTGCCTTTCCTATATTGTACTGTGAATTTATATTGTTGTAACTCGAGAGCCCAACGCGCTAACCTTCCAGTGGGACTCTCGATCGAGTTTAGCCATTTCAGAGATAAGTGGTCTGTTATTACGACAAACTCGTAACCTTCGAGGTATGGTCGCATTTGCCTAATGCCCCAGATGATAGCAAGACATTCCTTCTCGGTGGCGGAATAATTTTTTTCTGCTCCATTTAAATGACGGCTGGCATACGCTATGACCCTTTCGGACCCTTCCAGTTCTTGAGTTAGGACTGCTCCAAGGCCATAATTACTTGCGTCGGTCTGTAACGTGAATGGTTCTCCGAAATCTGGGCACGCCAGTACTGGTGCTTCTGTCAATTTCTTTTTCAAACATTCGAACGCATCTTGTTGTTCAGAGCCCCATTTCCAATGTTTACCCTTCTTCAACAAAGTCGTGAGTGGTTGGGAAATCGTAGCGAATTGTGGGACAAATCGGCGATACCACGATGCTACTCCCAAAAATCGACGTACTTCCTTGATTGTTGTCGGAGGGTTCATCTCTGCAATCGCGGCTACTTTTGCTGGATCTGTTTTTATTCCTTCACTACTAACAACGTGGCCTAGGTATTTGGTCTCTTGACGAAAGAATTCACATTTTTCTGGGTTTATCCGTAGATTTGCTATTCGAAGTCGCCTGAAAACCTCCTTTAAATTTTGCAGGTGCTCTTCTAAAGTGTTTCCAATTACGATGATATCATCTAAGTATGCGAACGCGTGCGGTTCCATTTCCGGGCCAATAACTCCGTCTAACGCTCGTTGAAAGGTAGCTGGTGCAGAATGTAGTCCAAAAGGCATGACTTTCCACTGATATAAACCTCTGCCAGTCACTGCGAATGCGGTATATTTCCTACTTTCCTTTGCCATTGGTATCTGCCAATATCCATCTTTCAAGTCGAGACTACTTATAAACTTAGCATTTCGCAGCCGATTTAATATTGTGTCGATTCGGGGTAAGGGGTATGCGTCGGGTACCGATCGTTTATTTAATTGGCGAAAATCCATGCAGGTACGCCATTCTCCATTCTTCTTTTTCACCAACGTGATAGGAAAGCTATAAGGGCTAGTCGATGGCTCTATACATCCTCGCTCGATGAGTTTACTGATCTCTTCGTCGATTATAGCCTGCATGGCCGGATTTCGCGGAGCATATCGAAGCTTGATCGGGCGATCATCCGTCATTACGATTTTGTGTTCGGCGATACTACTAACACCGGATATACACTGAAACATGGATAGTTCGCTTGTCAAGAAATCATCAATTCTACTCTGTTCTTCCGGACTTAATCCCAAGCCCATTTCTCTTTGCTTCTCTCGATTTACGATTGATTCTCGAGAGATGTTTAGGCTTACCTCATCAGATGCATCTTTCCTGGTCATGATGCCGCATTGTTCGGATGGGAAGCTTCTCTTGATCTGTGCTGATAATCCTGCACACATAATGGTTGTGGGGAAGTCTTGCATGAATTCAAGTCCCAGCACTAGATCCTCATTGAACTCTGGCATTATCAGAAACATACAATCGGCACTACTATTACCAAAATTCACTTTTAAGGTGGTCGATTTCGTGATTTGTACCCTGGTTCCATTGGCTAGTATCACGTTTGAACGTTCCCGGTGATATCGAATATTTGGTTTGAGTTTTTCAGCGAAAGTTTGCTTAATGAAACTTCCCGTTGCTCCTGTGTCGATAGTGGCCGTAATTATTTGGCCTTCGATACTGATTGTGGCCGTCAATCGCTGTTCTGAGAATTGTAGTGAGGTCTGGGGGTGTTGACGTTGCCGAGATGCACGATTTGTAGGAGAGCTATCGTTGGTGGTCTGGCTGCACAGTTCCTCTGTTTCTCCCCGATAGAACTGATGACGCTGTTGGGCATTAGATCGCTGAACATGGTTGTCTCTCATACGAGCAGTGTCAGCATGTATATGTCGCGGGATGCTTTCCAACTCTTCGGCCAAATCCAAGAGTTCGGGCAAGGACGTAAAGTCTTTCCTGCGAATGTACCATTGGTAGTCCGGCTGTGTATTGCGGAATATTCGTTCTAATTTCTGTTCGTCCGATAGTTGGGTATGCCTCATCAAGTTTTGGAGGGCAAGTACGTATTCCCTGAACGTTTCCCTGGGTCGTTGGATACGTTTACGGATCTCGTCTTCCAGTTTTTCAAAATATCGCGGAGGTAAGAAAAACTTATAGAAATCCTCCTTAAAAAGTTTCCACTTACTCCAATGTCCGTTATTATTTCGGAACCATATAAGGGCCTTATCTCTCAGGCATTCTGGCATAATTCGTGGTAGTTGGTCCAAATGCACCTCATACATCATGGCCAATTCTTCGAGTCTCTCGATAAATTCTAAGGGGTCACATCCATTATTAAATTTGACTCCCCATTTGCGTACTTGGTCAATCACTATGGTATGGTTTCCTAAGCCGTACTGTGGAAGATTCTGAGATGCTTCTACTGGTTTCGTCACTTCATTTTTTACCGGTGATGTGGGGTGAATGTGCTGTTGGTCCATTGGTGTGGTCAAAACTATGTTGGTATTTCCAGGGGAGGACAGCGTAACTAATGGGGTTTCCAATTTCACAGGCGATGAAGGGCTAATAGCTCCAAGACTCTGCATATTACCCATAAGATTATTAGTTTTTTCCATTCTCGCAGTCGAAGTTGACGAGGAGGCCTCATGTTTGGCTTGTAGAACGATTAGTCTGGATAATACCTCTGAGCTGTGACCCGAACCGAGAAATTTCGCCCATCTCTTCCGCAATTCTTCCACTTTCCCCGTAGCATCGATTTGGTATTCCGACAAATAGGCTACTAGTTCCTCCTGCCTTAAGCCATATGCCCACGACGTCTTTAACATTTTTGCACAGTTTTTTTTTTTTTAAATATTTGTCAATTTTTAAAAATATTATTATTAATTTTATTTTTTTTTTCTTATGTTTATTCTCTTCTTAGTTTCCGTTATAGTTTGTATCACTTGTTTCTCTTCTTTGTTTGTTTTTTCTTTTTTTTCACTCTTTTTGTCACTATGTCCTTTATTTTCTGTTGCTTTTTTTTCAGTAGTTTTGCTAACTCTCTCTCTCAGGTCCCTGCTCGGGCGCCATTGTAACGACACGTTTTCCGCTTTGAAGCCGGGGTATAAACTCAGGGAGGGCCAGGGTCGTTACAAACTATTTATATTTTTTTCTGGGACAAGAGAAAGAGAGAGAAACACTGCGATAGTTCTTTTGTTTCTTAATTACGTTATAATAGTTTATTGGGTTTTCTTTTTAACATTATTCACTAGCACAATTTAATTACACACACACAACAGTAATACGACGTCACTAAGGAGCACGGCCGGGGGGATGACGAAGTTGACACCAAGACTTTCCACAAGACGAGGGACCCCGTAGCAGCCAGACGAAGGTAGCCACAGCGGTTTGTCAACCAAAAGCCCGTCGAAGGCAACAGCGGCGGCTTGTACAACACAAGCCCGACGAAGGTAGCAGCGGCGGCTTGTAAAACACAAGCCCGACGAAGGCTGCAGCGGCTTGTAAAACACAAGCCCGACGAAGGCAGCAGCGGCGGCTTGTAAAACACAAGCCCGACGAAGGCAGCAGCGGCGGCTTGTAAAACACAAGCCCGACGAAGGTTGCAGCGGCTTGTAAAACACAAGCCCGACGAAGGCAGCAGCGGCGGCTTGTAAAACACAAGCCCGACGAAGGTTGCAGCGGCTTGTAAAACACAAGCCCGACGAAGGCAGCAGCGGCGGCTTGTAAAACACAAGCCCGACGAAGGCTGCAGCGGCTTGTAAAACACAAGCCCGACGAAGGCAGCAGCGGCGGCTTGTAAAACACAAGCCCGACGAAGGCTGCAGCGGCTTGTAAAACACAAGCCCGACGAAGGCAGCAGCAGCGGCTTGTAAAACACAAGCCCGACGAAGGCAGCAGCGGCGGCTTGTAAAACACAAGCCCGACGAAGGTTGCAGCGGCTTGTAAAACACAAGCCCGACGAAGGCAGCAGCGGCGGCTTGTAAAACACAAGCCCGACGAAGTCCGCTGTGGCTTGTTAAACACAAGCCCGTCGAAAAGGGAGATGGTTTGTCAAACACAAACCCGAAGATTTGCCAAGGCGTATTAGGAAATAATTTTATGATCGCAGCGCTCACGTTACGATCTGACTAGTTCCTACCTGTTGGCTGTCTCCTAGCGAACTGACTTCCTCCGCGAGATGTTCGCCCTTTTATATCTTTAGAACCCACCACCATTGCACGTAATTAAACTCTCGGCATATGGTATGCCAGTGTTGCCCATTGAGCTATGCTTATTTCCGCCGATTGATCAGCTGAGTGTTCGTCCATGACATTTTCCTCTCTTCACCACCAGAGTTCTAACCCTTTTTGGCCGTTATTTTTTTTAACTTTCAAATAATGAATACAATGTTTCTTTTTATAAATTTTAATGGAGGGATAAACAATGGTATGAAATGAAAATAATAACACATATACTTCAGTTTGTGATTATAACTAATACTAATACTATAATAAATAAATTGTTCAACTAATTGTCCAATAAATCCAATGTGGACAAAAACGACTATTTTGGACTTTTGTCCTCACAACCGGGATTCTAACAAAAAACTATCTCCGATAGTTCCTAAAATTTTAGTATTTATCATATGATTTGTCTATGACATCTGAGAGCTACTCCCCGGCAAGAAATGTTGTTTTATAACAGGTAGCGCTAAGGTAAATGTAATACAGTCAGAATTTCTGAAACTACTCGAATTCAATCCCAGAGACGGACAGAACGGTCACAACTACTAAACCTTTCTATTTCTCCCTCGTCAATTAATAATGTTTATGTGAGAAATGAGCTTGTCCGAAGAATAAATACATTTGCAGGTGATGGAGATGTTTACTAAATCGGGACATCCAACTTTAAGCTCAGCGCTGATTCTATAGATTGGTTAGAAAATCGAACTTCATCTCTCACTTACCAACCTGATGAAAAGGGTACAATGTTCTTTTTACAGGGGTCCTTTCACCTCTAACGAATCATATTTGTATTCTCTGTATTCTCTGTATTACTTAGAACATTTTACCCCTTTTGAATACTTTATAAGGTACTACCCCGACTTTTCGTTTCATATTGTTTATATTCAATTTCATACTTCGTGAATGGAGTTTACAAGTTTGTCTAGCAGTCTGTGACTTTTGGCGTGGTTGTAATGCGAAATTATTTATTCATACTTTTGTGAACTTTGTCATTATATTTTAAGGAACACTTTAAATCCTTTGGCAACTTTTTAGCACAACATTATGCCAAAACACTAAACAACAATAACAATAACCTCAACCCATACAAAATGACACTCTTCTCCAATTCCGAAAGTTATACAGGCAAATTTTCAGTTCAAAGTTCAAACTGTGTAACACCGTGAAACTGAAGAAGATGAAGAAGAAGTAACCATTTGAAATTATCGCCGTTGTTGTTATTGTCCAACATCAACACGAACTCGAACACCATCGCCGACAACAATCACATTTCCCCGTTTCGCACTTACCATGACCGGAGCAAAACTCTTTGCACGCCATCATAACCGACGACCGGTGAAAGCATTCGGCTCTCGCTGTTGTTGCCTTTTAGTTGGTCTCTCGGTAAATAGTTAGGTGAAGAGCCAACATTTTGTGATGTTCCGTCGTCTGTCGGAGCTGCTGTTACTTCCTTTGACGCTGTGCCCAAGTAGTCTAAGTGTTGTCCTTAAGCTCTCCATGAGCTGCGCTCTAATTCCGAACACTAATAATTATTTAATTTATTCTCTGCCCGGGTGATGTTGTTGTTGATGCAGCTTTGCCAATACAGCACCAACTAGACGAGTAGCTGCAGCAGCAGCAGTAGCTGGCAGCAGCAGCAGTAACGACAGGAACAACAGTGGCATAAAACAACATTTACGTTAATATCGTAAAAATATATCGACATTGTTGTGAGCACATTGTAGGTTGTTACCCCACTTACAATATACATACATATATATCTATACACGAAGGTGGTTTAGTAAAGTGGTTAAGGTGATGGAGTATTATTTCAGATGACTTTGGTATAGAGTTGGGATCTTTAGTTCTTTTAAGTGATCCCTCATTTTAGTTCAGTTCAGTTGAGTGAACTAGTTCAATTATTTAGTTCACCCGCTCGCTTTAGCTCACCAGCTCATTAGTTCACCAGCTCTTCAGCTCACTTTAGTTCAACAGCTATTTAGTTCAACAGCTTATTTCGTTCAGTAGATCACCAGTGATTGGATCATGAATGGAATGAGTTCAATATACAAACGCGTTTGTTTAGGTAGAATCCTACATTCAATGATGACATAAAAGTGGAAGCAACAGAAAAGTATGTCCCTTGTCACAGGTCCAATTGCAACCAAATCGCAACGAATTTGGCATCTAAGCACCATGGAAGCTATGTTTTACAGCTGTTCTACAAATTAAAGGGGGAATATCTTAACTCTCTTAAAAAATTGAATTTTTCAAATCTCAACAGCTACCGCGAATTAGCGAAAATGCTCCCGATTTTCGCTGAAGCACTGTTCTTAAGGCCACAACCCACCTGCCATACGACCTTCTTAACTTTGTGCTTTGATGGTTATTTGTAAGGACTTTGTGTGACTAGAAAAGGGTGGTGGTTTTTGTTGGTTGTTGTCGAATTCCCAAATAACTAACTTTTATAAGCTCTCTTAGCCATTTTCAGTTGTAACGGTTGGTCGTGGTAAACATTTCAGTTACCAACGAACAGTCTCATCGTACTTTTGGTCGTTGTTTGTTCTTTTCGTTCAACCCTTTTGTTGTTTCGCTGACGTATGTTTTTGATTACAGTGAATTTAAACTTTAAATTGAAGTCATTTCAAGTCAAGACTTCCTCGGTGAGCGCAGCGAAACATGTTCAGTGGAGGTTTAATTAATAATGTCGTTTCTATTATTGCCTTTTCGGGCGCTCAGTGGCGGTGTTAAAGGATCTTCTCGCGGCTTAGCTCATTTCAGCGGCTCTATTGTTTAAGGTGGCTAATATTTTGATGGCTGCTTCCACTACACTCGAAGAAAACAATAGTTTAACAGGAACGCAATTTTAGACAATTATGTACAAAGTAATTGTATATTACAATTGTACGGTTCGGGTAAAAGCCACACTAAACATTGGCACTCTTTTGACTCCAAAGATAAGGAAACATTAAAATAAATTAAATTTGTACTTAAATTTATGAAAATATAATTAGTATTGAGAACGAAATATCTTTATGTTAACGTTTTATTGTATTTGGCGTCAAATCAATGCCATATTCTTTAACATTATGACACTGTTTACAGTGCAGGTAACAAAATCTAAGTGACTCAATTTCTGAGGAACCGGTACCTCTGTTGGTATTCGAACCTACGATTCTCACGCCTAGGCGAGCACGCAACCTACTGGGGCTCTCAAACATAATTTATGTCATTGGCTGCTAAACAAATTATTATATTAAACAAAAACATTGTTAAGTTGTCAAAAATGTTTGTTACTTTTTTCTTTGTGTGTACAGCTACTCTCTCTCTGTGTTAAGGGCGGAACGGGTTATTAACTACTTTTTCGCATATTCATTTGCCTTAAGTTGCATTTCGGGTAATTAAGTCAATTGAAGCAATTTTCAACGGAAGTTTGTGTAATATTTTGTGAGCGTTTTTTATTTTGTTTGGCGTAGGACGACAACGTCGCTTTGGCTTCATTACGTGGCATTCGTCTACCCTCCGTCGTGTCCTTTATTCCTGCAATAGCATATCCTTCTACTTGCTTTGCGTTATAAATGAAGGGTGTAATTAAAATAATGTGCATATTTTTTCGCATTCCCAGTTTCTATTGTTATTTGAAAATGGCTCATTTTTTCTCACTGTGCCGCACAAAGTCAAATACACTTCAACCATTGTTTGGCATTATTTTAGGTCATTCACAAGTGATGGTGTTGGCGATGAATTGTTTAATTTTTGGTGAGTTGGTTTTGGTGTTTTTGTTTTGTAATCTTAGAATAATTTCACATTTGGGTGTCGTTTAACGAGAAGTGAAATACGAATGAAGTTGACCAGAGAAAGAATAATGTTGGAAAGGATTAGAGAGACACGTGGTATCAAAATGGAGCTATTTAATTTTTGTTAATTTGGAACTGTAATTAATGAATAATAATAAGAAGAGTGTCATGCGTATATACGAGTACTCTAGGAAGAGTAGGTCGAACTTTTAAATTAATATAGGAAAAGCAAATAGGGAAAATATTACACAATTTTATCCTGTGTGAAGTTTGAATTTCTAGGTCATTAATATTGATTAATTTTCGATAGTGACAAACACTGTCGTCGCCATTTTACTCGGGCTGCCTGGCTGCCATTAAATCTCTGGAGGCTACATCCTCAAATTCACAAACTGCCCTCGACTGCCGTATATCTCTTAACGATATGGCTGAGGAGTTTAACGGCTATGCGAATAATCGACTAAGGGAAATTCGCCCAAAAATTTTTACACAAAATGTTGGGCGTTTGTTCACATTTTGGTTTATGGGTAATAAATAATAACCTAAATATATAAAAATATAGGAAGACCCATTTAAGTTTTTGGGCGATTATTCATTTTGCTTATATTTTTCGTCAGAGGTTAACTGTAAGTTCATACTAGTTTAATTAAATGTATGTGAATATAGATATTGTTATTTTAAAGAACGATATATACTAATTACATTTTAGAAGTGTTATTTGAAAATTAAAGGGTTTTCCAACAAGAGGTGTTATTTTGGTATTCAACGAAAAATGTCATTTTTTGAGATAAATAATCGGATGTTTATTTCATAATAAAGAGGAAGGTATGCCGTTAATAATGAAAAACAACCACGATCACGCTTACAGGACCATATCCTTTTCATGAAATTTTCCGTAACCAAATCACAAAGTGGCTGCCCTATGTCCTCGATAGCCTCACGAATTCTATCTTTGAGGCCTTGAATCGACGTTGGGCTGTTGGCGTATACCTTATCTTTCACGTGACCCCAAAGGAAGAAGTCTTCGAGAGATAACACGGTCCGGAAACTTTTCTCGTAACAGAGCAATGGTTTCGTTGCTTGTGTGGTACGTAGCGCCGTCTTGTTGAAAGTAAACGTTGTCCAGATCAATACCATCCAACTCCGACCATAAAAAATCATTAATCATCTCTCGATAGCGCAATCCATTCACCGTAACTGTTGATCCAACCACATTTTCGAAAAAGTAATGTCCAATGACCCCGCCGGACCATAAACCGCACTAAACAGTCACACGTTGAGGATGGAGAGGCTCCTAAACAATAACTCTTTTTCTGAGCCCCAGATGTGACAATTTTGCTTGTTGACTTAGCCACCGAAGTGGAAATGGGCCTCATCCGTCAAGATGAGTTTTCGATGATTTTCGATTTTTCGAATTTTAATAATTTCAATGCGTTATTGAATCGTGTATCGTTCCATTTTTAGTAATGGCGTAGTTTCTACTTGTCAAATGTCAAAGAATAAAAGCTACAAAAGTAACAGCTACCGAAATACAGGGTGATTCAAAATAACACCTCTTGTTGGAAAACTCTGTATTTAATTTCTACATTTTAAAGATTTTCTCCTCTTGTGTGTGTCCACAGTCGGCTCAGCGGTCCAAAGTGTTTTGTGTAGCCAGCAACAACACTTTGGTGAATGGCAGAAGCACTTTAGTCCACGTAGCCGGCTTTGGACATACCCCAGAGGAGAAAATCTTTAATCACGGCCGAAGGACTGCCACAGAGAAACATTTTGGTCAGCGTAGCCGGCTTTGGACATTTTGAATTGCAACAGAATGAATAAAAGCTTAAAAAATGCGCGATCTTTCATTTCAGATTTAGGTTAAAGTTCATTTTATTATTCGCATAGCCCAGTTTAAAATATACAAGGGCACTCCCAAAATTATCCGACCTGACATATACAGGGTTTTCCAATAAGAGTAATATGATTTCTTTGAAAAAACACACTTATTGTTAAGGAAATTCAAAAGTTTTTTATTTATTGTGAAGTACAATCGATACAATTATGTTCTAAATAAAACGTTATTCAAATGGCCTCCACGACTTCTTCTGCAGGAACGAATTCGATGAACCCAATTTTCGAGCACTTTTTCCACTAAATCAAGTCGTATGTCATGAATGGCACGTTCAATATTGACTTGTAAAGCTTGAAGAGAGTCTGGTTTATTTCGAAAGACCATTCTTGAAATAATCGAATCTCCAAACTTTTCTCGCTTTTTCTGGAAAGTGTTTTTTTTTGGATTTAAAAAAAATGGACTTAGCATAATTTTCAAATGCGAACGGAAAGTTTATTTTTGCTCTAGCTCCTCAACGGTACGTCGGATCGGGAATCGGTCAATGGCAAGAAAATAGCTCTTAACGAGAGCTAATACATTCGTAGGTAGTCTGGAAAGCGTTTTTTTTATTTTAAAAATAGACTTAGCGCACGAAAAGTTGCAATTGGAGAACGATTATTTTGATAATAAAAATGAATAATTTGTAAACGTTGTTCTTGCGTATATCTATCTATCCATGATGAAATTGTAAACACTACTGAATACAATGAAAAACAAATGACAGATCATGACATATTACAAATGGCCGAAGCATCACTTCAAAATCATATCATCCTTATTGGAAAACCCGATAAGTATCTGTCATTTTCTGGAACTATAACCTGTGTCAGAAAATGTAGATTTCGTGATCATTCATCATTATCTATCGATCCATACCCAGCAAAATCTTGGTAAGTACCTGTCATTATTCCCTGCATTACCAAATAATGACATCTCGTTATTCGCTGCATTACTTTCGGCTTATTAATAATGACATACCAATAACAATGACTTACCAATAATATCAAAATCATTTTGGCAATTTTTGATATAATGCAATATTTGGATTTACCTACATAGTTTATTTTCTGTACAAGATTTATTTATTTTTCAACATGTTTTCAAAAAATACGTGCAGATTTGAATGAAAATACCATAAATATTTAAGTATATCGTATAATGTTAGACCGTTGAAGAATTTTTCACATGGGGGTTTGGGTTCAGAAATTCGAATCTGGCATGATGAAATTTGTTTCAAGAAAAATTCGCGATAATATGCAAAAAACACTTTAAATGACCATTTCTTCATATCTACTACTTATTTTATAATTTATTGGTAATGCATTATTCATGTACTTAAAATCGTGAAAATATAAGCACATATTTATGTGGTATGCCTATGCTACAAATAAGTACTTATTATGCTACTTTATTGTATGCTTTTGGGAAGTACTTTCCTCCAATGACATCCCCATGTTAAAATAATGAGAAAAGTGGCTAAATAATAAGTACTTACCATTATCGAATTTTGCTTACTCGTCGGATTATTTGGTAATGAGAAATTTTGCTGGGTATAGGACACTCCTACACTGAGAAGAAAGTGTACTAATATTACTAAAAATTACATTGATTTGGGTCCAAAGACAATAAAAAATTAATATAAGGACATTTTATACTTATCCTAAATTTACTTAATACCAACTGTAATATCTTACATGGACTTATTTTAAGTCTTTGTTGGTTTTTTTATGTCAAATTTTTGGTGACTTTTGCCAACAGCAAATAGGTATATTGAGTATCAAATATACTGCGAGAGAAAAAGAATTTTTGCTCTTCTGGACATTTTGATTTTTTGAGAGGTGGTGTTATTCCAGAAAACCACAGATATGTATAAGGGTGTACAAAATATTTTATATAGTTGTTGTTATTTTTGTATTCGACCTTTATATTTTATCAAGCTTTTTATTAAAGTTTGAATAATTGAGCTCGAGGTCTAGTTCATCGTTTAAAAATGAAAATCAATGTTTAAACATGAAAACAGCTGAGCTGCCAAAAACATTTTTGCCAAAAAGAAAGTTGCCAAAATATTACCCATTAAATCATCTACTACAGATTTCCAATTGTATTAACCTCCTAAAAAATTACTGAATCAATCAGCATCTAAAAATTACTATCGGTGCGCTGTAACATAAAATACAGCTTTAAAAATTTGTACACATTTTTCAATTTTCTATGAATTTAATTTATTATCATTCTTTCGTTCGTTTTTGCTGTTTGTCGAAAGTCCTTCACAATTAAAATATAATTTATAGCTGCACAAAGACATAATCGTCTTTAATCACTGTCACTCAACTCATTAAAATCTCTTAAATAAAATTGCGACCAAAGCTAACAAAGTCCAAAAAAAAAGACAAAATGAGCAGAAGAGAAAAAATCTGAAACGAACAGATTTTTAATGAATGTTCATCTGCAAGGAACAAAGCGTACAAAACGATGAGTCCTTGCGATAATACAGAGCATAAATTTTATTAGCATTTTTAGCATTGTCTTACTGGTGTTGGTTTTTAACGTCTCCCGACTTCTACTCCTGTCGCACTATCTGGGTTTTCATTTTTGTATTTCATTTCTAGAGACGTTTATTTGGCAAAAAAAGACGAGAAGAAAAAAGCGAAGGATGAGCAAAACAGAGCCTCAGAGTCTCACTCTCGTTAAAAGGGCTTTATCTTGATTTTGGTGACAATCAATTTAAGCTGAACGACATTGTGATTTACTACTTACGAGAGTACATCACAGAAATGAACAAAATAAATGAATGAATGTATCACTAGCAGTGGGAGATGGAGGCGACATCTTGGAGTCAAGTGGAACCCAGTGAGTGGCTGCGAACAAGCCTAGGAGTAGTTTCACTTCTTAGGTTCCTTAGAAGAACTCATTCATTGCTTCAAATAGTAAATTGTAGTGTGTGGCTGTGACAAGAAGAACCTCCGAATAAAATAATGTTGCTGCTCCTCCTGCATCCTCTGTTTTGTCCCTTTACCCTCCTTTACCATTGGCACTTTGGGATTATTTCCTGTTCTAAATATTCGCTTGACTACATTCATTCATTCATTCATTCTGTGGCTCATTGTTAGTGTCTTTGGTTATGTAGTCTGCTTTCGTTTGGAACATCTTTTCGTTCGTTACAACACATCCGCCAGTTACTCTACTCTACCCTACTCCGCTCATTTATTCGTCGTTGTTGTCCTCATCGTCTTTTTGTGGCAATGATGCCATTTTTAGGATGAATGTTAATTAACAATTTAATTGCTGTAATCTTACACAAGTTAAATTGATGAAGATGAATGTTGTACTTCCGAAAGTAGATGAGCTACACATGCATATTATCTCTCTTTAGTTCTCTCACACAAATACATAATAACTAAAGTTGTATTGTGTCCTTCAGAGACTGTAAGCTAAAGGTGGTGGTGTTGGCATGTATGTAAAGTAGGTCATTCCATAGGATACATTCGAAATTGTAAGGACTTTATTTCGCTATATTTAAATTAGTTTTTTCCATTGATCAGAAATTTGGGGAGTAAAATGACTAGCATATTAATTACACTATATTACAGCTACTTTGTCCTAATTTGGGCATCGAAGTTTTGGCCTTCTGCAATAGGAAACATTATATTATAGCATTTGCACAGCTTTACCTTACAGGAATAATTGCTAAACAATGCAACAAATCTCGAGAGTTGGCTACACCCTGTATATATGTTTAGAAAAAGACTGTTTCAAGAGATTTTGTTTATTTCAGCTTTGTCCGTCCGTCAGTAGCACGATTCAATCTAAATATATAAGTATACAATGAAAGTACCTCATGGAAATATGCACCAATCTTAACTAAATTTCTCACAGAGCCTACTTTCAACGAAGTCCCTATTGAAATAGGGCCATAAAGGTCCAAGTTTTTATACTATTCGCTTATATAGGCTTGTTTTAAATGTGTTATTTTGGTGTCCCAAGTTTTGGTATAACTTCTATATAAAAGACTCAACTTCTTAACATATTTTACTGATTTGAGTGAAATTAGCTTCTTTATCTTTTATTTTGTCCAAAAATCATTCCATATCTTGGTTTATTCTTCTTATAAAGTCCGTCCTAATTTTACTAGTTATTGATCCAAAAGTCTCAATATTCATCCCATTCCCGAGAAAATTGGTAGTTTCAGTTAATTTTTTTAAAACCAATTCCAATAAATAAATCTAATAAATTGATATAGCTCTAATTTTTCCTTTTTGCTTCTGTGAATTGTGGTGCTTGAATTGACTTTGGTCTTTATTAGCATTTTCTTATAACCGTTTTTTTACATTGGAGAAATATTCTGTCGATCTCTTATTGGAAAATGTTGTGAAAGACTTTCAAGATTTTCAAGCTTTTTCGTATAAAATCCTAATTATAAAGTAATTATAGAGTTTCTTATAGAGTGAAACAATTTCGACCTGACCTCATATACTTCTTTGAATGTTTTTCCTCCCTGTCTGTGCTCTACGCATCACTTCGTGTAAAGATAAAAATGTTAAATTATAGGGATTTTTTCCTCAACACAGCAGCCGGAATTAAGGGAAAAGAATTGGATTTGTTGCAAATTAATGACTTGCCAAGATAAGGTGAGTCCTAGCAAAGCTATTTGAGGAAAAAATGTGTTTCTAGAGCAGTGGGTTAACATTTCCTCTGGAATTGTGGCAAACAAATAATGTTTAAACAGAACAGCTCCCGTCTTCAATTATTTGTTATCTAAACCAAAAAATTGGCCAATGAACTGCTGATGGTGCTAAACAGGCAATGAGTACAGTACTTACAAAGAACTTTTGTTTTCTGATGTTTTTATTAAAAGAAAATTCTGATCTGCTGCAGATAGAAAGGAATCCCCGTTAGGTTTTTTTGGTTTCCTTTGTTTTCCGCCTATTTGAGTTGCTCGTCGTCTCCTTTCATAATGAGTTCTTTATCCTTTCACGCTGCTTGCTCTGTGTGCGTTGTGGTCCATCCATTGGCCGGTATGTGTTGTCGGTGTTTGTCCGTCTGTCTGCCTATGCCGCATTTATTTAACAAAGTGTTTACTTTATAGCCTCATTTGTACCATAACAGCCAAAGCAAAGCTGGCAAGCATAAAGGAATTTTTATTAAAAAACCAAGTCTTAGCCATCATTTACATGAAACTATCACAAAGGCCAACAGTGGCAATAATAACAAGAAACCGTAGTAAAGGCTACTCACCAAAAACAAGAAGGCTAGGAAAAAATATTAAAACAAGCTTCAAGAATTTATATTGGTTAAGAACTACGAACGAAAGATAGATATGTAAAATCCGGAGCAATATGAACAAATTCATCTTGTGTGGAAAGATTTTTTTTCTCTTAATTAAATTAAGCTCGACTTCAGTAGCCTTTTGCGGCAGCTTAAAAGAATATTGGGCAATTTACGATTGCTATCAAAGCAAAGGATTTTATTAAACAGGAATTAATCAGCACACAAATAAAGAATTAAGAACATGGACATAATATACGAAGGCTCAATGATACAGATTCACCCTCTGCAGAGGGACTGATGGTTTGCAAACCTTCATGAAATGAAATCTATTCGCCATAACTCCTGGAGCAATCTTTTAAATGAATTCGTCATTTCAGATTACATTTCTCTCCTTTCTGACATCTCCCACAGAAAATACCAAATTCGATATTATATTTCTCAGAAGGTAAGGGGGCACTTCACTTTAATTAAATTATTAAAATTAAATAATTAATAAAGAAAATGGCGTTAATATGTATTACAGAAAATTGCATTGATTTGACTCTAAAGACAATAAGATTAAGATATAAGGACGTTTTACACTTAATCTAAATACAATTTACTTATTACCAATAATAATATCTTAAATTTAAGTAAAAAAATTTACTAACTTTAAGGTATTTCTGTATTTGGCACCAAATCCAAGCTAGTTTTTTCAGTGTAGTCTGAGATTTTCTAACTTGGTCCAAAATTAAAACTAGTATGACCAGCAAAGAATTCCTAGTCTTCTACAATAAAAATGTACATATGTCTTACTCATTAATATCGGAAAAGTCAATAATATTTTTGCCTAAAAGTATACTAGATTATATCTATTCAACAGCCCTAAAGCACTCCATAAATTGGAAATGTGAGAACAATCGGATCAAAGTGGAAGTGAAGGAAAGTGATTTCATTACACTGTGGATCACAAAAAAACAAGGAATATCAGCGAATTCTGAAAGAGGGGTTAACAAAAGAATATACGTGTATCGGGGTTTTGAATGTTTACGTATGGTGGTCATTTTAGAGGGGGATCAATATTTCCTCATTTTACACATTCTTTATTATGAATCGGCACATGAAACCGTTCGATCCTTACATTTTAGGTATACGATGTGTTCAGCAACGTTACTTTGAACACAACGAGGAACATTCTTGTTGGACATTTTTTTTGGTCTCTTTTATGGAGACGGGTAAAAATCATCTCTAAAACAGGTGTTGAATTGGTCAAAATGTTCTTTCTACAAGTACATTTGCCATAAAATTCTACTAGAAATCTCTGAATAAACCAGAAGTCAAAACTTAACGTAAAGCCAGATATAAGTCAAAACTTAAAATATATTTTTAGGTTTAGCACCAATTCGAAAAAGTACGATATTAACCTAAAAAGGGATCTTAAGTTTTGACTTATTTCTGGCATTTAAGTTGAGTTTTGGTGTTTTCAGAGACTTATAGTAGAATTTTATGGAAAATATTTTTGTAAAACATTTTGACTCGCTAAACACCTGTTTTAGGAGTGATTTTTACCCATCTTCAAACAGGAGACCATAAAGCCCCCTAGATTGGGGAGCTAAAGGGCTAAAATTAACAACAAAAATATTTGCCATAAAATTCTACTGGCTCTGAATACACTAAAACACAAAACCCAACATAAATGCCAGAAAGAAGTCAGATTTTAGGATCCAGTTTTAGGTTAATTCCGTACTTTTTCGAATTTGGGCTAAACCTAAAATGGATTTTATGTCTTGACTTATTTCTGGTGTATACACGGGGGAAATCGTAATTTTTGATATGTTTGAATTGGAAGAAAATATATTTGGAACCAAAATTTTTAAATATTATATGTTTTTGAACAAATACATTTTATTTGAAAATCAATAAATTTTGTTTGGACGCATATATTTATATATTACAATAAAATATATTTTCGCACTGACTTTCGCAAATAAAATATTTCTTTACACACAAACCAAGCTTTTGTTAAAATTGTTTCCAAATATATTGTATTTATTAAAGATTTTTAAAACTTTATTGACATTGTCGAATTTTAGTTTTAATCTTTTCTAGATTTCGTGTTACACTTTATAGTTAAGCAGCATTTAGTTTTGCTTTTACAGCACTATTTTTATTTATTAAAACGTTTTTGTTATTACCAAAAAAATTTTGTTTTAAATATTCCAAAATTCGCTACCTACACGGAGCAAAATCGCCTTTTTTGATATGTTTGAATCGAAAGAAAATATATTTGGAACACAAATTTTTAAATATTATATATTTCTTAGCACATACATTTTATTTGAAAATCAATAAATTATATTTGGAACGCATATATTAATATATTACAACAAATTGTATTTGCAAACTAAATTTCTCAATTAAAATAGTTGTTTAAATACAATTAAAATTGTTATTTAGGATATTTTCCAAATATATTTTATTTAAAAAAGATTTCCAAAACTTTTGCTGACTTTTTCGAATTTCAGTTTTAATTTTTCCTTAATTCGAATTGTACCTCCCAGTTATGATACCATATGTAGCAGTAACTTCTGTTTTAAATCAATCATTTCAAATTTCTGAGTATTCCAAGCCATCATTAGTTGTCAATCCTCTAAGTACTTTATTATACGATTTTAATTATTATTATTTATTATTTTACGAACATTAAAAATTTCTAAAAATTTAACTTTGAGTTACTGAAAAATTAGACACAATTTACGTATTTTATGAATACTTAAATGCAAATAAATATTTGTTTCTAAATAACAGTCACATTGGGATGTTAACAAATATTTGTTTAGAACAATATCTTCCTAAATACACAACTTTTGTGTGTACCAAATATTATATGTTTAGAGTGTAACGTAAACATATATATGTTTCAAGCCGAATATGTTTGGGACAATATACTACAGAAGCGATTTTTTTTCAGCGTGAAAGATTGTACAATTTAATTTTAATCAAATTCTACAATTTCTAAAAAATTAATGTTTTTTGTTTTATTCGACCTTTTTTATCATTAATTTTTCCTTTAATTATTTCAAGCTCGAGGTTCTTTGAATTTCTGAAAAATTGCATTACTTAAATAGTAATTTTCTTTGTGTACAATTAGAAATATTAGTTCCAAATAAAAAGATATTAGGAGGGAAACATAGTTTTGTTTAGAATAACATCCTCCTAAACATATAATATTTGTTTGTGTCAAATGTTATATATTTGGAGTGTACCCTAAACATATGTATATTTCAAGCAGAATATGTTTGAGACAATATACTACAGAAGCGATTTTTTTTCAGCGTGTAGGTTGGGTTTTGGTGTATTCAAAGACTTATAGTAGAATTTTATGGCCAATATATTTGTGAAACATTTTGACTCGCAAAACACCTGTTTTAGGGGTGATTTCTACTCTTTCAACTTTGCCTATTTTCCTTGGGATGTAGCGAGGAAAAAACAATTAGTAAGTGCGGAATTGCAGAACATTCGTACTAGAAGTATAGAAGTTATTAGATAACAAATATTGAACTAAATTAAATTAACCAATTGTTGCGTTTCAGTACCTCCAATTTTTCACTGGATTGTACGTACTGTGAAAGAATTACACTGAACACAATTTCAAGTATTTGTATACACTGGTATTATAGTTGTGACCTATTCCAAACCAAATTTGAAAAAAAAATGCTTACTAATTTCTAGAGTTATCGACTTATAATTAAACTTGTGTCAAACCAATTCACTAGTTCTCGAACATGATTTGGGGTCTCAATTTTGGGAATTGGACTTGAAAGTAGCCCCAAAAATAAGAACATCTGCATCATTCGTTTAGTCAAGTTGGCTCAATTAATAATTTAATGGCCATACGAATTTTATTGCTCAAGGCGGATTTTTTGCAATTTTTCTACATTTTTTTTCTCGGTATACCGTACGGAATATCACTTTTGAGATAGAAAAAAATTCGTATGGCCATTAATTGAGCCAACTTGACAAAACGAATGATGCAGAAGTTCATATTTTTGGGGCTACTTTCACGTCCAAATTCTCAGAACTGAGTCCTAAATCAATGAGCTGAAAAATGATGTATAGGTTAGGGTGACCAGACAAAAAATTACGAAAACAATCATCATAATCATCAAATATTTCGCTTAGTTCGTGAGGGTCATATCTGGTCATTCTAAATAAACTATTTAGTTCCGCCGAACATACTTAGGGTCTGAGGTCGTTACTTCGATATGTTACACTTTTGGAACTTAGAAAATGATATTTATTAAAGTGACGGCATAAAGATAGAGTAAATAAAATCAATGCCAATTATGAAAAAAGATCTTCTTGATAATAAATACAAGTTATTTTTCACAATAATCATTACATATCTTCAGAGCATAAAACATTCCATAATTTGTTTCCACAGAGTTTACATAATTTTTAGCATGAAAACGAAGTTTCTTAATATTTTATGAAGTAAAAATCCCTAGAATTATACTAGGATTTAAAACATTTGTTTATCCGATTTAAAATGCGTACACAAATTACCGCTCCTTAACATGAATTAAACTCTTACATTTGTGAGTTGATATTCTTGACACTGCAACTAGAAAATAATTAAAAGAGCAAGCTAAAAGTATACCAGGTATTTGTTTCGTTTACTTTAGCTAATTAGCCATGTTGCAAAATAAACCTTTGCAACTTTTATTAACTCGCCGAACAGCAGCAAAAAGCAACAACAATCGCCCAGTTCGAAGAAAACTTTGCCGTTTCGCTAAAAAAAACCGGGAAAGTTGGTACATACTTATAATTCACTTATAAACAGCTCAAGAAAGATGAAACTTTAATAAGGAGCGAAAAATGTTTTCAAAAACATCCAAAAGTATGCTTTAAAAATTGCAAAAGGGATTTTTTCAACTGTATTTAAGAAACTTTTTTTTAAATACATTTTAGTTTATCTTTTTGCTCAGTTGTTGAATTACATGTCTATGTACCTGTCCGTCCATCTGTCTGTGTGTCTGTACTGTTAAATGGTTTCCCTCAAATTGATTCCCATTTTTATACAGATTTCTCACTCGCTTGTATGGGGTGTAAACATGGTTTAGACATATGGTCATGGATTTACCGAAACCTACACGTCCACATGCAGGAATTCTCACACACATACCAGCAGAATTTGGAGCTGTATATTATGAGGGTGGCGTAACCCACCACTTCAGCAGAGTCAAAATCAAATACGAAAATTTACTTTCATCTGCCAACAAAACATCCAACAACAGTCGAACGAACAACAATTGTTCAATGGCGGAGATTTGTGTGTGTTTTTGAGCTGTTGTCCTGTTCCTGTGTGTATGTGTGTCCTGTGTCTATTTACACAGTCCGACAATAATGGTGGTCTGTAAACAATTACTTTCTTCACTTGTCTGTGGTTCTGTCATGGAGTGGCCAAGCGGGTTTTGTATCAGGATTTCAGTTGGTAGCCTTAATATTTAAACAATCGTCTGCAAGTTTAGTTGACACATGGCAGAAAGGATTTAAAACTTAACATCAGCTGGACATTGTCGGAGATATTTGTTTAAGCTTTGTCTGGAGTTTTTAAGGAGCAGACACAAATTATTCCAGTATATGAGTAGTAAGAGGAAATTTAATGATGTATAAACGGATTAAATTCTATTGTCTCAGAAAATAAAATATAATTGTTCGCTGGAGCGATATTTTATAATATTTCTCCGCACTTTTTTGTAGAGAAAAAAAAACACATTTAAGGATACCAAATCATATAGTTTATAGAAAATGTTATGCGCAGCCTTCGACATAAACTAGCGTAATAACCCTGCAACAATAATGATATATCAAACGTTGTTAAAAATCGATGTATTCCACAAAAGGATTCCTCGTAAAAAATCACTATAATGGGATTTTGATAATATATCGTAATTATTGGTTATCTTTGCTCCCTATAAAGAAATATTTCAAGATCTCGATGCATAACACATAAATTCAATATATTTAAATCAGGTCCAATCACTAATCCGAGGTGATACATCATCAGACGACTGCTTCAGACAAAGGTCTTTCTTTCCAAATTGAAAGACTATATGATACAAATTTAATTGGTTTTAATGGATCCCGTGACTGATATTAAGTGACGTATACTATAAATATTCTTTTAGATCAGATTTTGGATATCCGCCTTTTTAATACTCCGAATCTGGCTTTAATAATAATGTTCTGCACGGAATCAATTTTCTAAATTTCTTTCTTTCAACTCAAATCAAAAATGTTTCGAATGGGAAAATGAAGGCTATCTGTATTTATAGAGACGACGACGACTTTATAGATGGACGACTTTATGAACAAGAAATTCGGATACAATTTTCCCCCGGGATACAGAATAAAGGCGATATCACAGAGTGTAAACTTACCCCTTCCAATGACAAAGTCATGTTAATGTTACTGGTTGTTTTCATATAAAGGGCCAATCTTAGGACCGGTGCCTATTCTTAGAGGACCTATCACATGTCCGGTTTTGTACCGGTCCAATTTCCCACAGGGTACCCATGGACATCTTTTGCAAATTTTGAACAATACAAAGTTCAGTCTTTATATCTACGTCTTTAGACATTGATTTAATAAATTCTGGTTTTGCAAACATTTTATTTATTTGAAATAGTTTTCCTAAAAAACTCTCAAAGGAAACTTTCATAGAAATTAATGTAAATCCCTTGAAAGAAAAATACATAAAATTTATTTTTTAATACAGTTCTCTTTTTAACTTTCATACCATCGAAAATACTACTTTTTTCGTTTACGAAATGAAATAAATTTAATTCTGTCTGTGTGTCTAGCGATATTGACATACCATCTATGGACTCTTTTGCAGGCTCTCTCATATTTTCTCTGTCCATCAGGACCATTTAAAACAAAAGGGTTCGGTAGCAAAACTTCAAACTTTTTTAAACGTCGTTGCCTGAAGGACTGTGGTCCTCATACATATAAATAACTCTTTTTTGCCTATGTTTTGTCGCCCTCATCCTATCACGGATAATCTGTAATGTTGCCTTAGAACCAATTACCTTTTTGGCCATTGTTCACAGAGACGAATACAAACGGTTTTTGAAAACTGAAAAAAGTCAAACTTTTAAATTGACCAACGGCAGTAGTCAGAAGCAGTGACTACAACCCATTCATTCATCGCCACCCGCACCCCAATCCCCTCTGGAACATTGTTAATCATGTTTTGTGGTAACAACACAACATGTTTCCTTGCTGGGAACTGTTTGCCTGCCGCCTGCACCGCAAAACACAGAAAAGAGATGATTTAGATCGTTTGACTGCAATTTCTGTTATTGATGTTGTTGTCGTAGTTGATATAAACAACAGCAGCAACATTTACACACTTAACAACAACTATAGCAGCAGTAGCAGCAGAACGAGCATGAGCACCAGCACCGGCAACAAAGACAAATGTCAATTACAAACTTTTATTGGAATTTTAACAAGTATTGATGGAACGTATAGCCAACCGACAAACCAACCAACCAACCGACCAAGCAGCCAAACGGACAACCAACAAACAAGACGACTATCACCACCACCACCAGCGCCACATACTGTCCAGGCTCCATTCGTTCCTTCTTCAACCGTTGTGAGTATGTGTTATCAAATATATACTGAACTGAAATCGGCTCACATGGTCCCTGATATACGCTAAATTCCTCTCTGGTGTTCTGGTGTGGGGAACATATCCATGGATGTGCCTGAGGTGTGAGTTATTTGTATTGCTGATCCCTGTAGAGAAAGTGGATTTGCTGCGTTGCGTTTTGTTTGAACGTTGTTTCGCTTTTCGCAGTACATATTTTGCGTTTACAGTAAACGTTTTTATCTTGTTAGATACAAATAATTAATTCCAAACACTACGGCGGCAGCAACAGCAGCACAAAAACCTGGGCAATTTTTTCGTTATCTCTCGACAACATTTTTTCGCTACGATTGTCATTGGGAACGCAATGTAAAACGAGCAACATGGAGCTACTGGCAGTGGCATTTGGAAGAAAAAAAAAATAACGCTACGCTACGCTCTTAAATGTTTAACTGTTTGCACGCCGCTGGAATAGTTGCTCGATGGATGGTTGTTGCAATATAGTCAAACACACACAGTCGTACATACGAGTACGTATCTCTCTGAAGAGCAGTTAGTCGTAGCATTTTTTCTCCTTTAATGTTGGTTGGTGCTATGCTGCTGTGTTGCATCTACATGTGCCCATTTAGTTCGTATTACAATCGAGATTGTAATATTGCGATGTTGTACCAGTTACCTTGGGTATAGCGAAGATTTTGGGAAGTCCATTATTATATAGTAAATAAAGCTACAAAAATATGTTTACGTTCAATAATGCCTTCAGGTACTTATAAAATTTATATCAAAGGAAAGCTCTTTTCCCAAAGATGTGCAGAATAATATTTATATATTTTTTGGTAAGTCATAAGATTAGAAAAGAACTTTTTTATATATACCCTACGGGAAATGAAGTGCTAATTTTAAATGTTTAAATTGGGAACTATCACTGATCTGACCACGTAGGAAATGATTGGTACCAGATATTTAAGGTTAAATGAACCAAACAATATTGCTATACCACAACTAGCAATATTGTTTGGTACATTTAACCTTAATTATCTGGTATCAATCATTTCCTACGTGATCAGATCAGTGACAGTTCCCAATATAAACAGTACTGGCATCAGCAGACTAAGGAAAGTTAGCGTCTGCATCAGAGAAATCTACACCTTAGTAGACGACCAGTTAGTTGTGTTGCTTATCTACTACTTATTATACGACTATTTGAGTTATTTACTCCTTAGTAGAGGGCCAATTCGATTATCTATTACTTAAAAAAATGCCAGTACGGTTTAGTTGACGTCCACTTTAGTTATATACTTCTCAGCCATTTAGATTATCTAATCCTTAGTAAAATACACTTCTTAGTAGACGAATCGTTAGGTTATCTACCCCTTAGTAGATGATCCGTTGGGCCATCTAGTCCTTAGTAGAAATACAGTTGGGTTATCTACTCCTTAGTGGAGATACAGTTGGGTTATCTAAAAAAATTGGTCCAGATTTTCTTTGTGAAACTCTATTTCACAAAAGTAAAAATTCGTAGCCAAAATATACATTGTTATTGTGGAATCGTTGTATCTTGGGAAAACTACAAGACACAAAACTCTGATTTTGATGAACATCTATACTTCCTAGAAATTTTAGTTCACAATCCCAATAGTTTCGCTGGGGTTTAGCACTCGTATGCTAAGCTAAGAAGTTTTTAACGTTAGGTTTCCGCATTTGTGCAGCTTTTTTGCACATTTGTTGCCATCAGTACGAGTGAGTATCCTGGTTTTTTGCCGTTCATTTGGTTTCGTTTTTTTCTCTCCTTTTCGTTTTATTTTTTCTCCGACTTTTTTTGTAATTTACTTAACTGCGCATGTGATTAAATCTACAAAAGAAACGCATTTTTTCTGCGCTGATCTTCGTCTAGGTCAGGACTGCTGCTGTAGCCATGGCAGCGTTAATATGCACAAGTTGTAATTTTTTCTTAATTCTTTCTTCGGCTTCGTTTTCTTTCACTCCGCCGCATTGGCCCCAAAGACATTGCCATACTGCAGTAAGAGAGAGTGTCGGGAGAGTGCGTCACAGTGTGTTTTTTTTTTGTATTTCGGTTGATTTGGCAACAAAACAGTTGAAAGGAATGAAGCACGGTCGGAAGGACAGACAGATGGAGTTTATAAATTCACCGTCACATATACGAGTATCGTACAAAGCTGCAATAATATGTCCACAAGCGAGTAAAATAGCAGTGGTGGTAAGTGGGGCTTAACTTTATGGAACTAGGCCTTAATTTCTCTCCTTTCTGAAGAGAAAATAAGGCCATCAAGATACATATGATATCCTAATACTCTTTAAATTCGAAGAGAACATAATATCTTATAGAAGGGTTTCTATAGGAATATTTCTTTATAAAAGTTAGAGAGAAGATAATTTGTTTTGTTTATACGAGTACTTGTTTTTGAAAATTATTTATCATAGTTAATTTTTACAAATAAAGAGGTTTAACCGTACACGAGTATGCCTTGAGAAATGAGAATTGAGAATTCGACTATTTTGAGTAAGGAATTTTCATTCTTTTAAAAGAAGTAAAGTTAAAGTGGGTAGCGGCTCATTTGTAAATAATAATAAGGTATTTTAAGAGGACGCTACTACACTGAAAAAATCGTAATAAAATTAATGACGACACATTCTTAAATTAAGTATGCGACCTCGGCATCAATTCAATCCCAATTTTCATAAAAATAATGAAAATTTACATGTTTTTTACGAAATTTTCCTTAATTTAAAGTTTTTTCAATTTGAATTAATGACTATCTAATCTTTAGTTTTTGACTATCTAATCTTTAGTTTTGTGTACGCGCTTCTTTAAATGTACGCCTTTAAATTGAAGAAACTAATCATATTTTTTGTGACAATCCGCTTTATTTTAAGTAATATTTCAATACTTTTAAGGATTTTCTGCATTAAAACTATGATGTAGACATGTCATAGTTTTAATGTCGAATCGGACTTAATTGACAGTATGATTTATTTGAGTAATAAATTTAAGGCTATGCTCCCCTTAAAGGAAAGACTGTCTTGGTAATAATTTTTATGACAATTGCCATTATTTTTAAGAATACATACGAGAGAATTATACAATCTCTCTACCTCTCTCGCTCGGAGAATCAGTTTTGTTTGTTAATGTGAAAATCAATAATTATTATGGTTATGCGAGAGCTCTTCTACTCTCTGAAAATAGAAAATAATTCTGTTGTTCGTTTTCTTTTAAATCGCCAGTTATTTACAAGCGATGGAGGGAGACGGTTGTCTGAGAACGCGGATTGTGAAAAAATGAGATTGTTGCGAATATGTAAGTATACGTGTATACATACGTGTATATTGCACCAAAAATTATTTTATTATGGGTTGTTAACAGTTATTTTTGCTAAAGCATAGTAACAACAACAAATGCAACCGTCGCACAATGGGGAAAAAGGGGTAAATACGCGCGCATAGCAATATTTTCTATCTCATGACTATACCGTTAGAGATACAGTCCTACGGTTTGGACCATATTCAAGAGAATTCTTTGGAGAAGAAATAGCTGTACCCAGATTTTATTTTACTGTTACCCTATATCGCACAGTGAGGCTACAAAAGCGACTTTGTGGAAATTAGTGTAAAAATCGGAATATCGTACCAACTTCAGTGATCTTCATTTTAAATTAGAGCTGACAATATTTAGTTCAAAATCTATTTGAGTTACTTGATTGTGTGTTGGTGCGTTTTAAATATACACGGGGCAAAATCGCATTTTTTGATTTGTTTGAATCGAAAGAAAATATACTTGGAACACAAATTTTTAATTATTATATATTTTCGAGCAAATACATTTTATTTGAAAATCAATAACATGTATTTAGAACGCATATGTTAATATATTAGAATAAAATATATTTGCGAACTAATTTTCTCAAATAAAATATGTGTTTAAATACAAATAAAATTATTGTTTATGAATATTTCCAAATATATTTTATTAAAAAAAAAAGATTTTCAAAACTTTGCTGAATGTTTCGAACTTTAGTTTTAATTTTTTCCATGTTTTCGAATTATGCTTTCCTATTAAAAATGGAATACTTAGCATTAACTTCTATTTGAAACCCCTTATTTTTATTTTCTAACTATTCCCAGTCATTATTTTCAATTATAAAGAAATTTTACTAACATTAAAAATTTCTAAAAATTTTTGCTGAAAATTGCTGAAAACTTAAAACAATTAAAGAATAGATATATATTCACGCAAATAGATCTTTGTTTGGGAAATAACATATGCAAATACAAAATATTAGGATGTAAACATAGTTTTGTCTAGAACAACATCCTCCCAAACATATATTATTAGTATGTGTTAAATGTTATATATTTGGAGTGCACGCTAAATATATATATGTTTCAAGCAGAATATGTTTGGGACAATATACTATAGAGGCGATTTGTTTTCAGCGTGTATCATTAAATTACTGAAAAACTTAACACAATTAAGGTTCGATATTTTCGGAATACTTAAATTTAAATACATTTTTGTTTTGGAATTAAAATCCCAAATAAAAGGTATTAGGGTGAAAACAAGGATTTGTTTAGAACAACATCTTCCCAAATATATAATTTTTGTGTGTACCAAATATTATATATTTAGAGTGTACCATAAACATATATATGTTTCAAGCCGAATATGTTTGGGACAATATACTACAGAAGCGATTTTTTTTCAGCGTGTATAGACCATTGAAATTCAAACTTATTTGTGTCAACATTGCGTTAAAAGTCTACAAAACAGGGCAATGTTTTTGAAATTGAAACCAAAACAACATAAATAGGATAAAATCGTAGTCTGCAATATTTTTGAAAGCTGAAGTGTTCCAATAATGCTCTTACACAATGGGTCGTCGACTGGTAATAAAAGAAAAGTTAAATTAAAAACAGAAAATAATCGGTCCACCCTAATATACACAAACTACAGAAGCGTTTAACTATACTTTTATAGTAGAAGAAGTAAACAATAATAGCTACACACGCTGAAAAATAATCGCTTCTGTAGCATAGTTTTCCAAACATATTCGGCTTGAAATATACATATGTTTAGGGTACACTCCAAATATATAATATTTGACACACACAAATATTGTATGTTTGGGAGGATATTGTTCAAAACAAAAATATGCTCCCATTCAAATATTTTTTATTTGGAACTAGTATTTCCGAAACAAAGATTAATTTGTAATTATTTATTTTTTTTTCAATGTAATAATGTCTTAACTTAAAGAAAAGTTTTCTGTTTTTCAGATGTTCAAAGAGCATTTTTTTATAAATTTTATATGTTTGTGAAATTTTATTAAACTATAATATAAGTTGCATTGATGGATTGACAAAAAGTGATGAACTGGAATATTTATAAATTAAATGACATTTTTGGCTATACATTTTAACACGAAAACTAGGAAAAACAAACTATTATTCGAACAAGTCAGCAAAGTTTTAAAAATCTTTTTAAAAAAAATATATTTGGAAAACTTCTTAAACAATAACTTTGTTTGTGTGTAAACACATATTTTATTTGTGAAATTCGGTTTGCAAATAAATTATGTTCTAATATATTAATACGTGCGTTCCAAACAAAATTTCTCGATTTTCAAATAAAATTTATTTGTTAACAAATATATAATATTTAAAAAAATCGTTTCCAAGTATATTTTCTTTCAATTCAAACATATCAAAAATGACGATTTTCCTCCGTGCACATATAATTCTTATAAAATTAATAAGATCACTATTTCTGATCGTGGGACACTACAAACTTGCAGCCGGACATCTTCCGATCGTATTTATTGTCCGATTTTGTCGAAATTTCGTAAAAGTTTTTTTTTTTTTGACCAAGAAAATCGGTCCATATGTTTCGGGAAAATCGGTTCATAGTTCGATGTAGCTCCCACACATTTTGTCTATATTTAAAGTAAAAAAGGACATATTTAAAGTACAAAAAACTGCCATAGTCGCAAAAAGTCGCAGATAAACTTGGTACTGTTGGATTCACCACTAAGTCACCTCTCTTCTCTATGTCATGTGGTAGTGATCCCACGTGATCCAAAAAAGTTGTATTCCATTTACTGTGGATAATTTTTTTGAAAAACAAAAAAAAACTGTATTTTTGATTTGAAATATCTCTTCATTTAAAGACGCTAAAAATGCGTCTTTTACACAAAAATTAAGATGAATATAACCTTATAATATGTTACAAGTCCGATCGCATTTCACCAACAAACGAGAATTCTACAAGCATTTTAGTATATACATTTTATCATCGCAATTTTATTTGCATTTATGAGTAAAAAAGACAAACTTTGAATGGTCATAACTCGGAATCACCTAGAGATATTTTCATAAAATTTGAAGGTATTTTCATTAAATGTTATCCACAATAAAACAACAATCCCAAAAAACTGATTTTTAAAAGTTGTTTTGAAAGTCCTATGCGCGCATATTTCATCATATTTTCCCATCGTGCGTCGGGTACATGTGTGTATGTGGTTATGACGTCGGCGTCACCATCGATCTTGGTGATAAGAGAGTGCGTGCGTCATAGTTATTTTTGCTGCTGTTATTTATGGTGATGTACATACGTTTTTATAGGAGATCATTTTAGTATGTCCAGTGAAGAGATTTGTGCGAACGCTAAAAAATGAACGATAAAAATGTGAGTAATAGGTTTTGTAATACAAATAATAGATGTATTTTCACACAAATAAAGTTATTGTTAAAGGAGTATTCCAAATATATTTTATTTAAAAAGATTTTTAAAACCTTTTGACTTTTTCGAATTTTAGTTTAAATTTTTCCTAGATTTCGTGTTGTTATATTAGGTCCATTTGGTCCAATTTTTGCATCGTCTCCTTCGTAAACGGTAATACATATATATATTGCCTTATAATTTGGTCCAAGGGATATTTTTGTTTTTTGACATCAAAATAAGCCTTTTTTGTTCAAAAATAATATGTAAATAAGCTTCTTTCCTTTCACGAAGTATTGAATAAAAATAAATATAAAATATTGGGTTAAATATTCGTTTTGTATGAAAATTTAATATGGACCAAATGGTTTCTTAATCTAGGATTTGTACATATTTTCCAGTCTAACAGCAGGAGTAAGAATGTCATAAGCTGCATTAACTAATTATTATTTAATAAATATTCCTATTCATCTCTTTTTGACAATACACCAAAGCAATTTATAGCTAAGAAAAATTATACGATTTAAATTTAAATTTGTTTGCACATTGAACATCTGAAAAACAGAAAACTTGCATCTAAATTAAGGCACTGATAAATTACCAAAAAATACTTAAATACAATTAAATCATTGTTTCGGAAATATTACTTCCAAATAAAAAATATTAGGATGGAATCACAGTTTAGAACAATATCCTCCCAAACGTATAATATTTGTGTGTTTCAAATATTATATAGGTATTTGGAGTGTACCCTAAACATATGTACGTTTCAAGCTGAATATGTTTGGGGCAATATACTACAGAAGCAATTTTTCAGCGTGTATACAATTTTATAATATTTTTATTTTAATTTCAGCCAAATTCAATGTTCAAAATCATTAAAAGTTCCGACGAAAATTGTTCGTGGATGTTTGGGGAACATATAAAAAGGTGAATCCACTATAAGTTTACAAATCGATAACAAATATACGAAACTTCAAATATTTCGATGAAGTGTTGGCCGGTTTACCTTTATACATACCACTAAAATACGGTTTTAGATTATAAAATGTTGAAAGTTATCGTATGTATTACACATTTATTGTATTTTCTAATATTAAAATAATAAAACCAATTTTTAAAAAAGGAAGTGTTGTGTTTTGAATTTATCGTGGAAACTATACAAGTATACAAGAATCATATTTTCTATGAATATTGAAATGGTTTCTGTGGCTCTTTAGTATGAGTGGCATTCTAATAAACACAATGTAAGGAATTTTCCCTACATATTTTAAAAACCTTTATTTATGCTTTAAATTAATTACCAGTATATGCTTATATCAAGGACACTCATTTTAAAATTTAATACGATAATGATTTAAATTTTATGATATTTTACTAAACATAAGCACGTGGCATACTTCAATTTACGCCAAAACGTGCTTATTTTAAGACCAAACATAATTAGTTTTATTACCAAATGCTTTTGATTCTATGAAATGCATCATCAAAACAAGTACTATTCATGTCTTTGAATTTACTATAAAACATTCTTATTTTTATAGCGATTGTCTTTGGCTCGAAATCATTGCCGAAATCTTAAACTTTACGACAAATTCTTCGATTTTCAGTACGCTTTTTTTTAGTGTAGCAGGTCGAGTTAGGATGTAGCAGAACTTTTTTAAGTGGAAATAAATAAAGTAAGATTATTCCCTCTGGAATGCATTAGTGTGGAAGACAGGTATAATTTCGGTATTTTAGAAGGCCCCACATTTGCCAGGCCTAGTTATTTTCATCGTTGGCATGTTCAAGTAAGTTCACACAAATCACATGTCAAGGTATGAGTGTAGCAGTTTTTTTGTTATTTTTTATCTGCTAAAAGAAAATGTTTTTTGTTTTTCTTTTTTGATTTCTCTTAAACATTTAACTTGACACTGTAATACATTTTTTTGGTTTAATGTTAGCGTTTGTCATCTCTTCTTTTGTTGCGTACAAATGTCGCACATTTCGAGGCCAAATGTGGAAAGTTCCTCAGGACGAACGAACGTGTGTGCGTTGAAACTGCATATGCAACTCTTTGGTCCGTCTTTGGAGATGAACAAAAACAAACGGTTAGATAAAATGACCAAATTACTGAAAGTAATGGACTTGAAAGTGCAATATCGTACATTTCAAGTACAAATGCGCACAAAAACAGTTACTGACTGAAAACTTTCCTTCGTTCGTTCGTTTGAATAAATGTTTGAAGTCAAAAAGTAGTTTGATTTACGGTCGACTCAGTTAAGTAGAAGATGGAAATGTAGAGAAAGGCAGTGTAACAAATGTACCAATTATACAGTTTGTGACCAAATATCATGATCATATAGCTATAAGAGGGTTAGTCAAAAAATCATAATTTATATAAAATACCATTTTTAAGAAATCAAAGAACTTGCTTTAAATATAAGTTAATCACTTCTATTGCCAGTAGCTTAAGTGGCAAAGCAAAATATCTGATTAAAATCATCATCATACAAGTAACAAGGGAAAATGAAAGGATTAAGGACCTTACGACATGACTAAGTGGTCATCTTCTCTTCTTAGTTGTGATATTTGCAATAATTTATGGATCTTTTTTTCTAAAAGAAATATCCATTTTACTTTGTGCTACAAAATAAGTAATGTCCTCATAAAAAATGTCCACTCCAAATCGAAACAAACTCACTCTGGCTAAAAAGGACTACAGAGAAGAGTAGTCTTAAAAAACGGGTAGCAAACATTTTTTTATGTTTATGACATTTTATAACGTCCATTTACTAAATGTGAAATAACGAGTTCTTCCTTTGTAAGGGGTTTCTCATCATGACGGCATTTTTAATAGTTTAACATAAAGCAAAAATTTACTGGTCATTTGGCTCCAGATATTTCGCAATTTCTACCATGAAAAACAGGTCACCCTCAATGGGTGCGGAATGTCCCAATTCCCTTGCTAAATAAGTTGTCCATTAGTCGCGGATTAACTATCAGAATTTAAACAATTTCTTATTCAATTTGAATGGCAAGAATTTTTTATTTATTTGCTGATTACCACAGTAAGGTCATTTCTCTTTCTCATGCAATTTAATAAATTATTCTCAACAATTTCCAATTTTTATACGAAATTGGTCGTTTTGTGTTTGGGGAAATTGAAATAGGAATAACATTGGATTTGTTAACTAACTAACGATGCAATTTTCTTTAATTTTACATGCGAAACCAATTTGAAAGCATTTAAAGCGAACCAAAGAGCCAAAGCTACAGCAAATAACAACAACAACAACACCAATGACCACGAAGACGATGACGACGCCGATATAAGGCAAACACAACTGTGCGTGTTGTGCACCCGTATGTGCACTTGCGCATAGAATTGGAAGACAAACAACCCAAATCACCAAATGACAATGTTGGTTAAGGAGGTGGTATGATAATTTGGTGAATGAGTTGAGGGTAAAACAAATACACACCTATTGAAAGAAGTAAAATCGAGGCCAAATTACACACGATTTTCTTCTAATTAATGCAAATAAATATGGGGAATTCCACGAAAAATTGACGGCTTAAAAAAATTCGTTTACATTTTTCTTATTTTTTTATATTTTTTTGTACACCTGAAGAAACGCTTTGTGGAATTATATGAAGTTTTGAAGTTATCGATATTTAATAAATCTAAAACCTTTGAAATGCCATAAAAGCGTATTATGGGCACCAATAGTGATTTTTTGCAAGGAATCTTTTTGTCTATGAAATACATCACCCAAAAAATTCATCGATTTCTACTACTTTTGATATATAGTTATTTTTGTAGGGAGATTGTCAGGGGCAAGGGGATCAGCGGGGGAGGAAATTTTAGGCCCACTTCCATACAAGTTTAAAATATAAAAAATTGCCAAAATAGGGAGAACAAACAATTTAAAAAATTAGATTTAAACTTCAAAACTAAATCAATCACAAAAAAAAATTTAATATTTTTTATATTTTTTTTGATAATTTAGAAAAATTAAAAAATATATAATTAATTTTAGGCCCACTTCCATCCAAAGTTTATATGTTAGAAAATTAATAGGAGTTTAAAATATAAAAAATTGCGAAAATAGGAAGAACAAACAATTTAAAAAATTACATTTAAACATCAAAACTAAATCAATAAAAAACAAAAAAAAATATTAATATTTTTTATATTTTGTTTGATAAAATAAAATACCATTTCAAAAAAAAAATTTCAAATCGGACCATATACATATTTAAAAGTTATTACCAAAAACCCGATACAAGATAACTTCTGAACGAGTTATCGGACAAATCTAAAAAAATCGACAAAGCGTTTTTTTCAGGTGTACTAACAAATATAAAGATAAAATCGTCTGTAATGTGGCCTCGATTTTACTTTTTTCAATACGAGTGTCTATTTGTTTAATCTTCAACTCATTTAATCTTCAAATAAATACTCCTTAAGCACTATGCAACAACATTTTTATACCCTCCACCATAGGATGGGGGGTATATTCATTTTGTCACTCCGTTTGTAACACCTCTAAATATTGATCAGAGAACCCATAAAGTATATATATTCTTAATCGTCGTAAAATTCTAAGACGATTTAGCCATGTCCGTCTGTCGGTCCGTCCGTCTGTGGTAATCACGCTACAGTCCGCAATAATAGAGCTAGGTTGATCAAATTTGGTACAAATACTTCTTATAGTTGCAGGTTGTTTGGGATTGCAAATGGGCCATATCGGTCCATATTTAGATATAGCTCCCATATATAGCATCTAACTTGTTGTGATTCATACTGTTCTCATCTACTATATTTTTTGTGATTTCGGTGTTATTTTCTTTAGGTTTGAGTTATTTTGTGAGGTCACATGCTATCCATGGTGGAGGGTATATAAGATTCGGCATGGCCGAACTTAACGCTTTTACTTGTTTTGTGTAGATTGAGAGATATAATTCAAGAAAATATCAATCAACGATTTTTAATTGGAAAAGTTTTTTTTTAAATTCCTATTTCCACCGATTTTACCTTCAGTATTTTGATTATATTTTTTTATGTATGCGCCTGATAAGAGCGTTTTAAAAAAGATAGTTGTTTTGCTGGTACGAAAAAGACCATACAAATAGAAAAAAATCCAATTTTTTTCCATTTTTCAATAGCCAGCTCCTAACCAAGACAACAATGCCAACTTGAAAAAAACTATGGAGAAATGTAGAAATTATAACCTTTTTGGTAGAAGTCAACGAATTTCAGCAAAATTATGATTTTATACCATCACTATTTTGAACGAGAGTATACAAAGGGTCCGCCATCTAACGTTTTTTTTCAACTAGTGCTTATTTCGTGAATGGTAACACTTAGCTCATGTCTGATTTGACAGATAATTAGTTTTATACGCTTGAACAACGCTGGGAAATATTGCGACATTACTTTGAAAATCATGGCAATGTTGCAGAATGTCAAAAAAATCATCTTTTCAGATGAAGCTCATTTTATTTTTGGCGGGTATGTAAACAAGCAAAATTGTCGCATTTGGGGAACAGAAAACCCGCCGATACACCCAAAACGAGTCACTGTTTGGTGCGGATTTTGGTCCAGAGGCATAATTGGGCAAGTTTTCTTCGAAAATGAGCAAGGAGTGGCCGTTACAGTCAATGCCGATCGTTATCGGGCCATGTTGAACGAATTTTTGTTCACAAAAATTGAAGAGGAGGATATTGGCAACATTTGGTTTGTGTGGCGCTACGTGCCACACAGCCGAAGCTACACTCGATGTTTTGCGCCCTGTTTTTGAAGATCGCATTATCAGCCGCAGAGCTGATGTCGTTTGGTCACCTCGGAGCTGAGATTTGACACCGTTGTGCTATTTTTTGTGGGGTACCCTCAAAGATAAGTGTTACGCCGACAAGCCAGATACAATTGACGCTTTAAAGGACAATATTCGTGAAGCCATTGATGAAATACAGCTGCACACAATCGATAATGTGCTTAAAAATTGGACCGATCGTGTAGGCTACTGCATGGCCAGCCGAGGCAGCCATTTGAATGAAATTATTTTCCATTATTAACCGGAAGGATTGTACTTTCAAATAAAAAAAGAAATTTGAGAAAATATTCAGTAGATTTTTTTTATAGCATTTTCAAAAAAAAGTTATTTGGCGGACCCTTTATAATTTGCTACGGGCCAAAAGTGTATTGCATAGAAGGAGTAACCTAAGACCTGAAGTATATTTGGCGGAAATTACGTTTTGGGCAATTTTAAGTAATTTAAGCAATGTCCGTCCGTCCGTCTGTTTGTCTAGCTGGTGCGCACTGTCACTCTCGATAGGAGTAACAAAATATATACACGTTAATATATTTTTATATCATGCTAAGATCGAAGATGGACCATGTTGCTCCACTCCCCTTTGTACCTTCCATCCAAAAGACCATTTGCACAGACAGGCTTTTAGCTTTGATTCAGTCCATACGCTTGAAATGTTGTGCATTGTAATGCGTTATTGCTAAACCCCTTTTGGTTCCTCACAAACAGAATGGTCAAAATAAAACATATGAAAAATGATTTTTTTGAAAGGCATTGTTTTCTTCGTTAACAATCTTATTTTTTAATAGGTTTTTGCGCCAGCAAAAAACTTTTTTTGCAAAAAAAAATATTTTTTTTTAGTACCGGAAAGATCTGTCAGACTTCCTAGAAGAGCCGATCTTTTATCCAAACGTCGTTTATTTAATGAGGGACAGTAACAAAGCGGGCGCTCAATACTATCCACATTTTCCTCATCACTACAGCTCCTACAGAAGTCATTGGACTCAATACCTAATCGTCTGGCGTGTTCGCCGATTAGGCAATGTCCCGTCAGAACTGACACTAACGCAGACAGTCTTTTCCTCTCTAGTGCGATGAGGCATTTTGACCTTCTCAATTCACATCTTGGCCAGATTTGTGTAGCACCCATTAGCTTTGCAGTTACCCGCGATATACCGTCATTGTTACTGCATCTCGGGATTTCCCCTTCTTGAATTTCATATAGATCGGTCGATGTACACAATATCGTTTTTATAGTGCTTAGATTCTAAAACTCTGTTATTAGTTGAACATTTCTTACAGTGCGGATCACACTTCCCCCATCGACCATTAGGCCAGACCATTGAGCCAACTAACCTAACCATATCCATACTACTTGCAAGTCACTTACTATTAGTTTTAACTAACTTGCAATCAAACACAAGTAATCACACTAAAACTAAACTGCAAATTGTCGATGGATACTGGAGAGCTGCTAACTGAGAACAAACAACAACAACGACTAGGACATCGTGGACAGCTAACAACTGGTAGCTCACCACTCAGCCGTCGTACTACAAAAAACCATTGCATCTTAACAACTTTCTTGGTTTCTACAGTATGAACAAGTACAGAGTACCGAGAACAGAGAACGGAGTATGAAGTGGAGTGCATATTAACATGAAAAAGACGCAACGGGAAATAGGAGAGATGAGAAGAGAAGGTTTGTACGCATTCAATGTCGCTAAGTGCCAGACATCGGTTACCACCAAACGAACTAGAGAGATACTGACTATACCACCAAATCGAATGCAATGCGTATGCACTGGTGACATGCAGTCACTGCAATAGCCGTATCGCCAGCAGCGACAACAGCAGCATCAATGATGACGACAACGACAAGGATGGCTCTGACTCTGGCAGTGGCTCTGGCAGTGGAAGAATCAGCATTTTGTTGCAACGACGTAATTGTATAATAAAATTGTTTAAACGTCTTTTCGAATTGGCACAGCAGCTACTTTTACATACACTTCGTCTGTGTCTCCCCATCTTTCTCTCTCTGGCACACTCTTACACTGTATTCATTCTCTTGAATAGGAATGTAAACGAGGAAATTGCTAAACACTTACGAGACTCGTCTCCTATTCCATTGTTGTATTGCGGTTGTTAGTGTTGTTGTCCTTTGGGTCGTGAGTTTGGTTGTTGTTGTGTGTGTGCGTGTGTTGTTGTAAATTGAATTAACTCCATGTATCTTTTTAGTTAGTTTAATCTCCATCAATAAAACTTGAAAATAACAGAAAATCTGATTCGGTCATCAATCTCACAACACAGCAAATGGCACAAACCAAGTGAAACGAAACCAAATGGACAAAAAAAGGAAGAAAAAAAAAACGAACAGCCACATAAACGAAATATCCCGCCATCCAACAAGGCAAATGCCAAATGAATGAAAGCCAAAGCTGGCAAGCCAAGTCAGCCAGTGCCGCCATCCTCCAGCTAACCATTCTACCGGTGCGGAACAGTAGTTAACCAGCGGCAAATTGTAATTGACATCATTAATCCTGGATATATTTGGCTTTCAAAGGGGAGAGATTCTTGCGTTTCTAGCTATGCGAGTTGCTTAAGAAAAGTATATAAATTTCGGTGTAATTGCAGAAAAATGTGTGCAGTGTCTGCCGGAGAAGTCATAGGTATTCTTTCTATCTGGTATTAAGTCGGCTGTCGGCAGAATCAAACAGTGAGAAATTGCTTTAAAATCGGCAATAGTTCAGGTACATGTTAATGGTATGCAATAAACATCGTTTACACATAATAATTGCGTTTTTTTTTATTGTAAAATACGAAATAATTATGGCAACTTTGAATTGGTGTAATTGGAAGGGTTGACCTAAAATATTGGATTTTAAATGAAATGAACTTCTAGAAATTTTTGTAGAAATATTCTAACTTATGGTGTCTAATCTAGGACTGGAAATGAAATACATATAACCAAATGGATCATTATCGGGTATTGTACCGGAATCAAGAGTATATCGACACTTTAGGGGTGAATATAGGATTTAAAATATTTTCAATGTATGTATTTTCTGATGCAACTTTCAAGTAAGTTTAAGTAGACCCATCGTTTATTATACCGATCAACTTGGAATCACTTCCTGAGTCGATTTAATCTTGTCCGTCTCTAGATTTATCGTTGTAATCAAAGTGCAGGTCTCATTAATCCGTCTGATTGTGATGAAATTTAGCACAGTACTCTTTTTCGCCCAAGGACGATCCCTATTGATATTGGTCAAAATCGGTTCTGATTTACATATATAAGTTACCACCGATTTCACATGTAAAGACTGTAGAAACTGTATTTTAAACGCGATCAGTACGAAATTCGACTGAAAGAGGTTTCTTATTACATGAATGAACACTGCCCAATTCGGGGAAAATCGGTACATATTTAGATATAGTCCCCATATATTTGATTTGGTATCAAAGCGCAACAGAATTTAGGAACTAATACAATTGGGTATAATCGGTTCAGATTTAGATATAGCCATATTTAATATTTTGTTCCTGAGCGCCCCAGTAGGTGAGTTGGTAGTGTACTCGCCTATGAGTTTAGGGGTCGTGGGTTCGATTCCCACCAGAGGCTCTAGCCTGTCGCTGCAAACATTTAGCCACATGGTCTTTACAACCCGGCCTTTCCCTGGACCGTAAAATTAGAATATACATTTACTTTGTATTGTAATTCATATAAATAAATACATAAATAAATATTTTGTTCCTGCCTATTTAGTAGTTAAGCGCTACTGAAACTGTATTTTCCGTCCGATCTTTATATTATTTTGAAGAAATGAGGTATTTGATCCAAGTTGCTGAAAATCAATTTTTTTGTCTTTTCAATTTGTATAGTCTCTACAATTTGTTCCTTCCGAATCTTGATCTGTGAAAGAATACTGTTCATTTAAAGATTTTCGTTTCAGTTTATTATGATCAACATCTTCTACTCCTCCTAGGAATAAGCCTTGATGAGGGGTGGAGCTAAGTACTTTGTTAACTGAAACGAAACCAGTTATTCCAAATTATAATCACAAAGCCCATTTTCGCATTGTTAGGGAGGTGTAGGGTATTATACTCGTATAGTCGGCCCCGCCTGACTTTCTGTCTTTTCTTACTGTTTTTCATTCCAATTAGCATCTAAGCACTAAAGATTCCGCAGACTCGTGAGCAACCAAAAAACAGTACCAAATTTTGAGAAAATGAATTCAATTTTAGATATAACCCCATATACGCGTTCCTTCCGATATGATAGAAGGACCAGAAATGGTGGACAACTATGTTCCATTTGCGAAGTACAATACGTACATAGCCCAAATGACTGCAAATGTGCTGAATAGTGAAATGTTAAATTTCACATAAATTTTTAGTAACAATTAAGATTCTCTAATGATCATTTTTAATATTATGAAAAATTGCAAGGGCTCTAAGAACAAGAAAAGATACCTAACGTACTATTAGGCAAACGTCAAAAATTATTGCTTGATATTCACAAATTCTAGAGAAATACCAAAAATTTAAATTGATTTTATTTTCCAAATGGTTTTGACCGGCTCAGTGTTGAGAAACACAATACCCATTGACTTTTATGACACACAAATTTCTTGGCATTTTTGTCTAGCCTATATTAATTAAAATCTCAAAATTGTCTATGGGCTCTCAAACTATGGGCTCAACTTGAAATTATAACTTTTTATGTAGAATATATTAAACTGCAAACATTTTAACTAACCCCTAGGTATACTCGTACAATAAACGTTATTTCGATTTGCTGAGATTTTTACAAATTACATGTATTGCTGGAATTTCCAAATGACTACATAAAGTCGGAATTGTGGGTCTGTTATAAAAAATAATGCCCACTCATTGTCATTTACGACTTTTAATTTCTTCAAATATTGTAAACACGTGTAAATGGTGTCTCGTCTATAATGGCTGCAATATTTCACGACCCTCACATTAAAAAGTCAAATTCCTCATAAAAATTCTTAAACGCTTCGCTTCAGACACTTTTGTAAAACTATTTCCTCAATTTTAAATTATGGCATATTTTTAGACCTCATAAAAAACTAAAAACTTTAGCATACTTTTGGACATACTATAAAGGTTGTTGCATTTTCCCCCTCCCCCCCCAAGTTGGTTTATAAATTCTTTTGGGAAAGGAACATGTTGACTAGCAAACTTTTACTTTCTCTAAAGGACTAACGAAGTCACAGTTTACAAGGCGACATACAAATTCACACATACTCGTCGTCGAACCCCGCTTAGCTGCAGGACAAACGACTTGACTTGACTTTCATGTGATTTTAAAGGACATCCGAGAAACAAGTCCTTTCTTTGTTGTTCAGTGTGATTGTTGTGAAGGGGGGCAGACAAATTTGTGACATGTTTCATATGTACATATACGAGTGTGTTGGCTGATGGGCTGGCGGTTGTATGATTATGTGTTCCAAACGACTGTGTTGCTATGTTTTTCACCCGAATATTTGTATGTTAATTTCTTAGGAAACTGAAACCGAAACCAGAACGAAACATCAACATTCAGAGCAACCCAGAAACGCCCACACTGAAGGCCAACCATGCAAGAACATTTTGGTTTTTGCCTTTCAGCATTAACATTGACTCATGCTCTGCTCCGCCGGAGCTTGTCGTCGATGTTGTCGTCTTATGGGCCGGCTCATGTGACTGGCTGTGGCTGCGGCTGTGTCGCCTCATATCATGAAGATCATAAATTTTAGCTCCCCGAAACATTATTGCGAGTTGAATGGTTTTGTAGAAAACACACATATAATAAATGTTATTTTGAGGTTTTTTGCTCTTTGCTTTTATTAGTATTTCATTTTTTTGATGACATTCTTGGTTTCCCGTCTCCATTGCCCCACTCCTCCTTTCATGTCCTTTGTTCGTGTTCATGGGATCTCTCTTTTTTGATATAGTGATTTTGTGGTATATTAACATTCTTAAAGTTATTTACACAATTTTATATTGTTTTCTGGGTGTTTTTGTTGACATTTTCGTAAATAGTTTTATGTTTATCTCTCTGTTCTCCTCTTTTATTCTCCTACAATAGTAATATGTTTGTATGTATGCGCCTGTTTATTATTATGTGCTTTTTATACAAATTTAATTTTTTTTATTTGGGAATATAATGTTTTTATTTTCTGTTGGTGGAGGAGTATGTTATCGCAATTTGCATATAAATGAGAATTTTATTGTTTTTAAAAACACTTCTAATAGAAATAAATTTAGAATAAAACAAATGTGATAATCATTAGGATTATGACTATTGTTATCGAAAATAAACAGAATCGATGTATATCTCAGTGATGGTTTGGGTATTTGGTGTGGAAAATGCTTTTTATATTGCAAAATTTACATACTAAGCCTAAAAATAGACAGTCGTTTCATTTGCAAATTAACGCCCAAAAATAGGCTGTACTTTTATTTTAAAGAAACGAGAATTTTTGGTTACTATTAAAGCAAAATGGTAAATATATAAATCACAGAATTGGAACATGCTTTTGGGATGAGTTCGTGATAACTATTTGTATTGTATACAAATAAATAAATAAATTACTCATTAAAATTTCAGAATGTCCCCTTGAAATTTGTTGAGTAAAATACTATGATATAGAATTAGGTTTTTCACAATGATTTTTTTTTGTTTTCCAGTATTATAATTTTACTATCAAACTTCGTTGTCGTGATGTCCACTTTGTAATAGTTATATTTGATAAGAAAGTTAATTTATTTTCAATTGAAAAAACATCCTTGAACAAATTGTAAACAAGTCTATAAACTACAAAACATGTCGTCGAGTAAAAGAGAAATAAACAAATATTATTTATTATCATAAAAATATCTGACCGAATAGACGGATGAAATAGTATTATGGATTGATTATATTAATGCTACTATTTTTCCTATTACCAGATTTTGGAATTTATTAAATATTCCACATGGGATATTCTCACATAATATTTATTATTTGAGAATTAACTCTTGTGATATCAAATTCATTGTATTTGTCGAGTTCGATGTTATTTATGTTATTCTCTGATAAAGCTGACCGAACCGGCATTTCTTTATTCGAATTGTATAGAAAGAAATTGCAAAATAGTTTGATCTTCCTAATTTGCACTAAGAACAAATTAAATTGTTGCATGTATTTTAAAATTAACAGCTTTAACAAGAGAGAAATGGGGAGAGATAGAGAGAGCTAATACCATTTGTCCTTAATTGATGCCTATCTATTTCATTGCATTAAATACAAACTTGTCATTGAAACGAATTTTCCATTTTTTAGTTACTAGACAGATAAAATCTCCACTGACACAACTGATGCAGACATTATCTTTGGCGGTTGTCAAGGTGAATGGACTTGCTATTAGTCTCTGGAGCTAAATTCGGTCATTCATCAGTGTCAGTTTTAAGAGCGAATTTAATGTAATGTATATATTTATAAGACGCATTTTTTAATTTTACTGCTATGGGCGCTTTTATTGAAATTGGGAGGGGATGATTTTTAAAGCATACATAAAGGCATAGATACTATGATGAAATATAAGGCAGGTCTTTAGGGAGAAAACACAGAAAGGAAAATATCGTCTTGAAGAGGTAATTTTGGGATGTAAATGGGGAGTAATGATGATGATGTGTTGTGACGTGATGAGACATCATCCCCTTACCGTATATACTGGGGATACATCTAAATTTGAACAGATTTTTGAAATTACACAGCGAACATTTTTGGGATATAGGAATATGCCCGTGACGTCAAGGACTGGGTTGTGTCAAATTTCATCAAGATCAGAGTAAAGTTTCGACCTGTACTTTGCGGACAAGTTAAGAAGTGGATAGACGTACCGACAGACATTGTTAGATCGAATCTGCTATTCATACGGTTTCGTTCCGCGTACATTAACCCTTTCATGGCCGAATTTTTTTATAAAGGACTAACACATTTCTTTTGACATATGAATACCTGTTAACATCGCGGAAAACATCTACTGCTTTCAATTTAGTGTCGTGGTTTGCTCTTTATGAGGAGTCGATTATAGACAATAAGGATAACGAAAAGGACACAAACTGGTAACCAAAAATTATTGCCTGACGCTGAATACTGATAGCTTCTGGATTAATGACATTGTTGAAAAAAAACGAATTTTCCAAAAATGTCAACATGGTTTTGTAACTGAACAATGCACTAATGTGTCAGTTTTAGTTTCATTGTGTCTCTTTAAAGAGACGTTCTCATTTTCCCACATTATTGCGGAACTATTGAGTACAACTGGAAACTGAATTTTCAACAATTAGGCGTATTGGCCTATAATTTTTGAATGAGCCAATTTTTAAGGCCAACAAATATGGAATATTTTTCATTCGCTCGGCAGTAAGAACTTAATCAAATACTTATAATGGGAGCACAAAATGTGGCACAAACAAATTGTTTATGCTTATACCCTACATCACACCAGACTATTATGAGTTTGTGCATTTGTTCTGATACCCAAAAGGAGAAGATTTAACCATGTCAGCCCGTCTGTAGAGGCATTCTTGTGTCAAAGTGCAGGTCGTAATTATGGTTCGATTGTGGTGAAATTTAGCGCAGTGCACTTTTTAGCCTCAATTTTACCTCCATTGAAATTGATGAAAATCGTTTCAGATTCATATATATAGCGCCCATATATATGTTCCTTCCGATTTGGTGTCTATGGGCTATAGAAGGTGTATTTTTTACCATATCGAGATAAAACTTTGAAAATCATCTATTAATAAAGACTGCTAAATTTAGTGGAAATCTGTTCATATTTTGATATAGCCCCCCATATACTCGTATCCATATATTCCTTCCGATTTGTTATCTAAGTGTTGTATAAGCTGTATTTTACAGACCTCTGTTAAGAAAATTGGAAGAAGGGAGTCACTTGCTCGACGAATAAATGCAGCTTAAATTTTTGGAAATGAGTTCAGATTTATATATTATCATTTCGGTTGTGCATGTAAGGATTGGTAAAGCAAAATTTTCTGAAAGATTTGTATGCAATCTAAAAAACTTCTTTCTTGATCCATTGGCTGATAGATCGAGTTTCAAGGTATTCGTTTCAAATTTAGATCAAGTTTATAGTCGGCTCTGCCAGACTTTTACTGGTCCTTACTACACGGAGCAAAATCGGTTTTTTTGATATATTTGAATCGAAAGAAAATATATTTGGAACACAAATTTTGAAATTATATATATATTTCTGAACAAATTAATTTTTTTTGAAAACTAGTACAGTTTATTTGGAACGTATATATTAATATATTAGAACAAAATATATTTGCAAACTAAATTTCTCAAATAAAAATGTGTGTAAATACAAATAAAATTATTGTTTAGAAATTTCTCTAAATATATTTTATTTAAAAAGATTTTCAAAACTTTGCTGACTTTTTCAAATTTCAGGTTTAATGTTTTTCTTAAATTCGAATTGTACCTCCCAGATATAACACCATATGTAGCATTAACTTTTATTTTAAATCGATCATTTTAAATTTATGAGTATTCCAAGTCATCATTTGTTGTCAATCCTCCAAGTAATTGGATATAAATACAACATTATACGATTTAAATTATCAATATTTATTATTTAAAAAAACAAAAAAAAAATTGTAAAATTTATTTTGAATTGATGAAAAATGTAACACTTAAATTCAAATAAATCTTTGTTTCGGAAATAATAGTCTCAAATAACAAAATATTAGGATAGAAACAACGATTTGTTTGAAACAACAACATATTTCCAAATATATAATTTTTGTGTTTACCAAATATTATATGTTTAGAGTGTACGCTAAACATATATATGTTTCAAGCCAAATATGTTTGGGAGAATATACTACAGAAGCGATTTTTTTTTAGCGTGTAGTTTTATTTGAAGAAAAGCTTTCAAGAAAGGAGTCCTTCAAAAAAAAAATGTTGAAATATGAAAGGCATATTCTACAGAATGGCCTTTAAAATGGATACTTTGAGAAACCATGAATACTTTCGATTTTGTATAAATGATCTTTAAAAATGATTTATTTCGTATTTTACAGCATGTAGCAATAAAAAAGCTTAATAATTTTGCCAGGGAACTTTATGTACTAATGTGTTAACTATAATCAGGGAATGTCATTTTCCAGGGACAATATATCATAATCGGCCAATAACTTTTAAGTTATGTCGTTAAATTAAAACCAGCCTTCAATACCAATAATTACTATTCGCAATAACACCTTATGGTCTGCTCTTTCTAAAGTACACGGGGCAAAATCGCCTTTTTTGATATGTTTGAATAGAAAGAAAATATATTTGGAACACTAATTTTTAAATATTATATATTTCTGAGCAAATAAATTTTATTTGAAAATCAATACAATATATTTGGAACTCGTATATTAAATTGTTACAACATATAATATTTGCAAACTAAATTTCTCAAATAAAATATGTATTTGAATACAAATAAAATGATTGTTTAGGAATTTCTCCAAATATATTTTATTTAAAAAAGATTTTCGAAACTTTTGTTGAATTTTTCGAATTTAAATTTTATTTTTTTTTTGGTCTGACCCTCCCAGTTATGATACCAAATGCAGCAATAACTTATGTTTTAAACCAATCATTTAAAATTTCTGAGTATTCCATGCCATCATTGGTTGTCAATCCTCCAAGTATATATTTCGATCCAAGATTATATGATTTCAATTATTATTATTATTTTTTATATTTAAGACGATAAAATTTTTGAAAAAATTAACTTTGAATTACTGAAAAATGTAACACAATTTAGATATTTTCTGAATACTTAAATGAAAATATATATTTGTTTCGGAAAAATAGTCCAAAATAAACACATTGGGATGTAAACAAAGATTTGTTTAGAACAACATCTTCCCAAATATATAATTTTTGTGTGTACCAAATATTATATGTTTAGAGTGTATCCTAAAGATATATATGTTTCAAGCCGAATATGTTTGGGACAATATACTACAGAAGCGTTTTTTTTCAGCGTGTATTAATTTAATATATTTTTCCCTATATGTTACCATTATTCATTAAATTGTCACATTCCCTATATGTTACCATTATTCATTAAATAGTCTACATTATTGTAAATTTCCAAGAATTTCAAATATTTCAAAACTTTCACAGATATGTACACGGGGCAAAATCGCCTTTTCTGATATGTTTGAATCGAAAGAAAATATATTTGGAACACAAATTTTTAAATATTATATATTTCTGAGCAAATAAATTTTATTTGAAAATCAATAAAATACATTTGGAACTCGTATATTAATATGTTACAACATATAATATTTGAAAACTAAATTTCTCAAATAAAATATGTGTTTGGAAACAAATAAAATTATTGTTTATGAATTTCTCCAAATATATTTTATTTAAAAAATATTTTCGAAACTTTTGTTGAATTTTTCGAATTTAGGTTTAGCATTCAACCTCCCAGTTATGATACGAAATGCAGCATTAACTTCTGTTTTAAATTAATAATTTAAAATTTCTGAGTATTCCAAGCCATCATTAGTTTTCAATCCTCCAAGTAATAGATTTCGATCCAAGATTATACGATTTCAATTATTATTATTTATTATTCTTACGACATGAAAAATTTCTAAAAAATTTACTTTGAATTACTGAAAAATTTAACTCAACTTATTTTCTGAATACTTAAATGCAACCAAGTATTTGTTTCGGAAAAAATTGTCCAAAATAAACACATATTGGGATGTAAACAAAGATTTATTTAGAACAACATCCTCCCAAATATATAATTTTTGTGTGCATCAAAAATTTTATGTTTGGAGGGTACCCTTAACATATATATGTTTCAAGCCGAATATGTTTGGGACAATATACTACAGAAGCGATTTTTTTTTTCAGCGTGTATGTGTGTTTGTTTTTAAACTAAAGTTAAAATATCCCAATATTTACTTAACGCAAGGGACGAATTCATCAATATTCAAAGATGCTGAAAAGAAAATATAACATAGCATTAATTAAAGATAATAAGTGTACGTTCATAGTATAGAGTATAATTTAAGGAAATCTGTTAAGAAAACATAGGCTAATTAATGGTTACTTAATAAATTATGTATACCGGTGGGCAGAAGGTATATTTGTATATTTTATAAATTTCTCAAATGTCAACACTTTATTAACACAATTAGTTGCCTTAGGATACATAAATAATTATATATCTATAACCTACTTTTGGGAGTTCACGCTGTGAAAGTTCGACCTAAAACAACCCTATGCTTTTACCACATAACTGAACTTATCATTTTAATTGATGAATGAGTTCGGTCTCAAGCAAATGTTTGTCGAAATAATTTAAGATGTTGAAAAAATCCCTTCTTTTTGGAAAACTTGACATTTATGACAGCTAGTTACTGACTGCCCCGATCCCTTCTTTTGGAAATCTAGAAGTTTAAGTTTGCTTGACCACACAGAAAACTTATTTGACATCTTTTAAATCTGCTGTCCCGCACGAAGAACAATTTTTAATCAAAATTAAAACTTTTTTACAGCTTCGTCAAAATGTTTAACCTCATTTGTCATTTGCTAAATGAATTAGTTTTTAATTGAAATTAATTGGAAAAAGTTTTCCGGGGACTACGCTCTGCTGGGCAAATAAGTTTATCATAATCTCTCTGGAAATGATTGTGAAAGGAAATGGAGCAACCCGAAAGTGAGCAGCAGCAGCAGCAGCAACAATTCATCATTGATTTCACAAACATGATTTTTGGTTACTTTCATAACTTTGAAGTTGGCGAAATGTAACAACATCTGTGACTCTTGATAATGTAGTTATGTGCAATTGCACACTTTCAGACACATATGAAAATGTAAGAATATATGCATCAGTGTGGGAATTGCTCTCTGTCTGTCTGTGTACAAAAGGATATCCGGTTGTTGATGGCTGTGCTGCTGCTGCTTTTGCAGCCATTGTCATTGCTGTCTCTATGTCTGCCTGATGTATAGCTTTCAGGATACATATGTGTGAATGAATTTTGTATACGATTTTTGGGAAATCCAAAACAAAAGAAATCCTAGCAGACAACTAAGAAATCATTTGTTATAAATTCCTTTTGTATTGAAATTCGTTTGTGTTGCAAAATTTCGATGATAATAATAGCGAAGCTGGTGATATATAATACATATACATATATATATATATAGTTAGGGTACATTCGTATGCAGAAATAATTGAAATAGTATTTCTTTTATACTTTTTAAGAAATATTAGTATAACACAAACGAAGTGTATGATTTTTCAAAGTTCCTCAAGTGTATGGCATTTCAGTAAATCTGAGCATACTTTAAGTGTATCAAAAAGCATTTATGAGCATGGATATTTTGAGTATAGGGAGTTGGTAAAGGTTAAAATGAAGTAGTTAAAACAATTATTCTTTTCTTTGAACTGATGACAATTAAATACATAGCAGGTATTTGGTTAGTATATACGAGTTCGTGTTTAAAGTTTCATTTAAATACATCATAATAGATAGATATATTTTGCAACAATATGCGTATGAATTTATATGTTGGATAACTTTAAATGGTTTATTTATTATTTTCTCTTGTATTAAAGACTATTTTCCTTCGAAGCTGTGATATTTAAAAAATTGGAAGAATAGATTATTTTATGTATTCACATTTACTTTACGTTTTTTACTCTTTGAATGTATTCCAAAATGCCTAATACTATGCTATTGCTTAAATCACTGAACTTTGATGTGCAAAATTATTATTATTACCTTAAGTTTGTTATTCCCTAAACCTTCACCGTCCACAGTCATATTTTTAATGGCATTAAGCTTTGTCGATATTTATTGTCTCTAATCGTACATATAGCATTTGAAGACAGCGGGGGGTAATGGGTTAAATGGTTTCTACATATTTATATACATTTACCTATTTTTAGGCTTAGCATCTATATGACTCTGGGGCAATTTGGCTATAAATTTATTTAAATTTTGACTTTCTCCCTAGATTTGCATATTTCATTTTTATTTATTGATATTTTTTAATAGCCAATAAATATTTTTTATGAATTGTGTGAATGGTTAAATAAGTACCGAACTCTATTACTTTTTGGTGTTGTTCATTTAATTGAAATAAATCACGTTCGTTCATGTGAATGATCCAAAAACCCTAAATATGTTTGGGGATACTAGTTTCAAAATGTATTTATTTATATGAATTACATATGTATATATAAATTAAACTTACATTCGAATTTTGCAAAGGCAATGTGGCTAGATTATGCAGCGACAGACCAGATCCTCTGGTGGGAATCGACCAAACTAATAGGTGAGCTCGCTACAAACTCACCTACAGGGATACGTTTTTAGAGGTCTGAATAATATAGAGCTGATATCTGCAGATGGACATATTCAACTTTCAGTTTTGACGAATGGACAAGATTTTATTTATTTGTCGTTATAACTTTTTTTTTTAATATCAATTCGTTTGCTGATTTTGTAGCTTAACATGACATATCTCAATGAGATCATCTGTTCTCTTATTTATAACAGTTCGCTGCAAGCCCAAAAGTATACCTTAAATATTTTTTTATGACAAGGGATAAAAACTGTTTATGCATTTTTAAATTCCTTCCATTTTTACTATGTTTTAAATATATCTGATATTATCAGTTAGAAATATTGAAGATTTCATATTGACTTAATGATCAAATTTAAATTATTTGTCTTCTCCATATAAATGATTCCATTTTATGTAAATCACAGCTTAACATGATATATCTTGATGTGTTTCTATGTTCTCTTATATATGTACAACAGTTCGTTGCAAGCCCAAAAGTATACCTTTAATAATACCGTTTTTTATGAAGCCCATAAAGTAGGCTTCAGAATAATTAAATTGCGATCCGTTTTTACTACGTTTTTAGACGTCTTAATAAGATATATAGATCTGATACAGGGTTTTCCAACAAGAGGTGCTATTTTCAATCACCCGGTATTTCGGTAGCTGTCACTTTTGAAGCTTTTATTCTTTGACATTTGACAAGTATAAACTACGCCATTACTAAAAGTGGAAAGATACACGATCATCGAACGATCGAACAAAAAAACGATACGAACGATAAAAAATCATGTTCACTGATGGGGCCCGTTTCCACCTCGGTGGCTAAGTCAACAAGCAAAATTGTCGCATCTGGGGCTCGGAAAACCCAAGAGTTATTGTTGAGAAGCCTCTCCATCCACAATGTGTGACTCGATGGACCTTACTTTTTCGAAAATGAGGTTGGATTAACAGTTACGGTGAATGGATTGCGCTATCGAGAGATGATTAATGATTTTTTATGGTCGGAGTTGGATGGTATTGATCTGGACAACGTTTACTTTCAACAAGACGGCGCTACGTGCCACATAAGCAACGAAACCATTGCTCTGTTACGAGAAAAGTTTCCGGACCGTGTTATCTCTCGAAGAGGTGATCACAATTGGCCACCGAGATCTTGTGATGTACCACCTTGCAACTTCTTCCTTTGGGGCTACGTGAAAGATAAGGTCTACGCCAACAGCCCAGCGTCGATTCAAGACCTCAAAGATAGAATTCGTGAGGCTATCGAGGACATAGGGCAGCCACTTTGTAATTTGGTTATGGAAAATTGCATGAAAAGGATATTGTCCTGTAAGCGTGGTCGTGGTGGCCATTTGGCTGATGTTGTGTTTCATTATTAACGGCATACCTTCCTCTTTATTATGAAATAAACATCCGATCATTTTATAATTCAGATTCTATATTTTGAGATAGAAATATACAGCTTTTCACTTTTGACTTAATGATAAAATTCTAAATTTTTTGTCTTGTCCATTAAAATATTTTTTTTTGTAAATCACAGTCTCCTTTGAAAATCGTCGTCTGATGATTTCACAGCTTAACATGACAAATATGAATGCGTTTCTTTGTTCTCTTATTAACAAGCATAAAAGTATACTTTAATGAATATGTTTTTTTATGACGAGCCATAAAGTAGGCTTTAGAATTATTAAATTAGAATACATTTTACTAGGATTTTAGAGAGCTTAATAATACTGATGTAATAGAAATATTCAAGATTTCATTTTAGCTTTATGGTCAAAATTTTAGTCTTGTCCCTTTAAATAATTTACTTTTTTTTGGTAAATCACAGCTTCCTTTGAAAATCGTCGTCTGCGGATTTCCCAGCTTAACATGACATATCTGAATGTATTTCTTTGTTCTCGTATTTATAACTGTTCCTTGCAAGCCCAAAATATGCCTTAAATAATAAGGTTTTTTATGACGAGCCATAAAGTAGGCTTCAGAATTATTCAATTTCCTCACATTTTTACTACGTTTTTTAAGAGGGCTTAATGACACAGATCTGAAAATATATACGATATGTATATCTGTCTGTGCGAGAATATTTCACACTACATTATTTCACGAAAGGAGAATAAAAAACGTTGTCCCTCCAGAATTTGCAAAGCGGTGTGAGAAACATAATTCATGTTAATACTCTTAAATGCAACTCAGCATATTTTGCCGTGCAATTGCACAGGACGAATTCATTTTCTTAATTTTATTTTGGTGTTTCGGGAAAACCATCTCTCTTTGTCCTATTTGGAGTCTGTGAGAGAAAGCGTTCTTTTCGGTGGCTACAACACAGACTTCGACTGCTGCAACTAAAGTCCATTTAACATACTACCCGTATAATTTTTTCTGAGTTTTCAACATATTCTCTTATGCCTGGTTTGGGGAGGGTTGGCATAATGCTGCTGCTGTCGCATATGGATTAAGTTGCAGTTATTCTTATTCTTATTTTTTCCTCTTTTTTTGTCCTGCAGCAGCTCCTTAAGAAAAGGAAGTTGTAAAAAGATATGCTGCTGAACAAGCATGTATGTATGTCGTATATGTATATTTCTTTTAAAATAAAAACTTGGTGAGTATTGACTGTGCCATGGAACATTTCCCTGACACACTCATACGCTCATACACACACAGTCACACACAGATGAATACATCCGTATCCTTTTTTTAATAAAAATGTCAACTGCAGTGAAGTGCAGCAAAGCATTGTAAAAGTGATGTAAAGTTTGTGTGCTCGTGCAGAGGATAAAAGGCAATAAAAGAAAGAGAATCAACTGGAAACTAGAAAGTACTGCCACATAAACCCCTCCACCACTGTCACTGGGCTATAAACCCAATGAAATATTAGATTAAAAATGGCTCTGATGATGACGAGTGTGTGATGTCGTTATGGTGGTTGGTTATTCCAAGAAATCGAGCACTTGATTATGTTAAAATGACATTTGTTTCTTTAGCTTTAAGTTAGTAAAAAAATGTGAATTCTTGGAAACTTCACTTTTAAGAAAGCATCTCAAGAGTTTTATGGTGGTGTTCTGAGAAAATATAACATTCTTAAGATAGCTCTTTACTTTAAACGATGGCTAACTGCGCCATTTCTTTAAACAAATAATTTATATTCAAAAATATTTTTCAAATTGAAATCTCTGCTGAGTCTTGATGAATAGAAATGCTTTGACAAGGTATTCGCCCTTGTCAAGTGAATGGACACAAAATAAGTCTCTGGGGTTTAATATGGCGATTCAGATTCATCAACGTCAATTTTAGAGACGAATCTCATTTAATTTGTCTATTTACAGGGAACACTTTTTAAAGAGAATTAACAAGGCTCTAATTGAAATGCAGGAAATAATTGACGGTTTGCAGCATATATTTAGGCATGGATAATATGAGAAAGTGTGTGGCAAGACTCTGGGGTGTTCACGGAGAGTAGTAGAACATTTTATTTTAAAACCGGAATATTTTTTTTTTAAATTAAGAATAATGATGATTAGGTAGCATCCATGTTAGATGACTACATTATTAGCTTATAAGGTGGGCTTGACTTTATATTTTAAGGGTGGTAGGTTGAAGTAGCTTATGAAGTTGATTATATGAAAAAAAAAACAAATACAAAATTGTATCTTCAGTCCAGTATACTCCAGTGTACTAGTACCAACTATTTTTCAATTATAATTAAAAAGCGAATGTCCTGACAAAAATAATTAAGGATACGTTCTTATATTCACGTTTAACTAAACAAGCGAAACAAGAACTATGTGAAAACATGTTATTACCAAAACTTTTTAAAATATCAAGAGGGCGGTGTCAATACTTGGGAAATATAATAGTATTGTTTAGGCTTTAAGAACAAATAAAGTATATGAATAATACTAATTCATGATTATTAGAGGTTTTTGGAGAATTACATTAGTCCAATATGATTGTTATTATACCCTCACATTAGTTGGGAATGTATGTATATGTGGGTCATATGTTACGGGACAAAAGTGTAATAAAGGGTTTTCCAACAAGAGGTGTTATTTTGGTATTTAAAGAAAAATTAAATTTTTTGAGATAATGACGGATGTTTATTTCATAATAAAGAGGAAGGTATGCCGTTATTAATGAAAAACAACATCAGCCAAATGGCCACCACGACCACGCTTACAGGACCATATCATTTTCATGAAATTTTCCATAACCTAATCGTAAAGTGGCTGTCCTATGTCCTCGATTGTCTCACGAATTCTATCTTTGAGGTCTTGAATCGACGCTGGTCTGTTGGCGTATACCTTATCTTTCACGAGTCCCCAAAGGAAGAAGTCACAAGGTGTTAAATCACAAGATCACGGTGGCCAATTGTGATCACCTCTTCAAGAGATAACACGGTCCGGAAACTTTTCTCGTAACAGAGCAATGGTTTCGTTGCTTGTGTGGCACGTAGCGCCGTCTTGTTGAAATTAAACGTTGTCCAGATCAATACCATCCAACACCGACCATAAAAAATCATTAATCATCTCTCGATAGCGCAATCCATTCACCGTAACTGTTGATCCATCCTCATTTTCGAAAAAGTAAGGTCCACTGACCCCGCCGGACCATAAACCGCACCAAACAGTCACACGTTGAGGACTCAACAATAACTCTTCGGGCCCCAGATGCGACAATTTTGCTTGTAGACGTATCCACCGAGGTGGAAATGGGCCTCATCAGTCAAGATGATTTTTCGATGATTTTCGAATTTTAATAATTTCAATGCGTTGTTGAATCGTGTATCGGTCCATTTTTAGTAATGGCGTAGTTTCTACTTGTCAAATGTCAAAGAATAAAAGCTTCAAAAGTGACAGCTACCGAAATACCGGGTGATTCAAAGTAACACCTCTTGTTGGAAAACCCGTTACATCGAAATCAGTTTTACGACATTTTAAGTCGTTTGAGGTATGTCCGTCCTTCTGTCTGTCTTGTTGTTGCGCACGGTAACACACCCGAAAGGAGCAACAGATTAACTGCAAATTTGGTATGTGGTAATATTTTATCCTATTTAAGGGTAACATTTTGTGAAATATTGATTTCTTGATTATTTAACGTAAGTTTTGTGCAATTAGAGTAAAGTTTTCGATGCTCATGAACACATTACATATGTCATCTGCTTTCATCTTTTGTTATTGCTCTTTCCGCGGTATCATTCACAACCTTCAAGTGAATTCCCTACCTTTTTAAAGAAAAAAACACAGAAAATTCAAATTGAATGGGGAATGTTTATTATCATTTGAAAGAACATTCTTTGGCATTTATTTTTTGAAGATTATGTCTATCAAATGTTGGCCGCAGCTACGTCTCAGATGGTCCATCCGTTGAGTCAAATTTTCGATGACTCGTTCGAGCATTTCGACTGGTAACTGGGGAATGACACGCGTAAACGTTGTTGAGGCGTAAGTCTTTCCATGATGAAATGCCAAACAATACTTAACAAAAATAACATGACAGCATGACACGACTCACACGTGATCTGTCAAAAAATGGCTATTGAAAATAGTATCTCTACTTGGATCACCCTAAACTTATATATAGGATTACTCAATATTGAACCCTAAAAAATGCATGATTATTTCTAATTGTAATTAAAAAATTTATTTATTTTCCTGAAAACAAAAAACCATAGTAGTAATGTCAGCCTTTGCAAAAGCATTCATAGATTTAATCGTTTAATATTTTACTTGATAATGCTCGGTCATCAGCTTTTTCTTTGCGCTATGTTTTGCCTCTATTTTTAACGCTTTCACCATATTTGCTCCTGTAATGACATTCAATCACATCAGAAAATGCTAAAGCAGGAGTTTCTTCGACAAGATACCATAAGTGGTTACAAAATTTTGTAATAGCTGCATCTGACGTAACTGAATCGTTGCCTTCGTACAATGTAAGGGTTTATAAAAAGTTTAGGTCATTGACGCAATCTTCTGAGGCATTGGGACAGTTAAACATAAAACTTTAGGATAAAAATGCAAACAACTGCAGTGCATCCTCATGATCTGCTGGAATGGAATATTGTTTTCGTAACAAAAATATTTTAAATATATTGCTCGAGACATTCACCTCGATTGATGCAATTCTTTTCAAATACTGCTGGGTCAGAATTTTAATATTAAGCTATGCATTTTATTTATTTAAAAAATTTATAAAAAATGCTAATTTAAGCATTATCGCGAATAACATTGTAAGCGCCATTAACGCCGTGTGAACAAAAATAATTTGTAATTAATTAAATACATAAAATTTATAAGAATAATTGTTTTATAAAATAGATTTTTTAAGGCAGCTATGTCTATAATGAGTGAAAAAAGAAAATTTTGAAAGTGTCTGCTACTTTTAAAAGGTTCGTTACGAATTTTTAACCACTTTAATTTTGTCGTCTACAGCGTTATTTGCGATTATGCTTCAATTGCTAAAATATGATCTCGCAATCATCTATTTAAAATAAATTTTTGAATTTTCTGGGGATTTACAAAATTTAAAAAAAAAATAATTTTTGTGTTTTACGAAATTTTTTTAAAGGGTAATTTTTTGTGGAATTTTTTTAAAAACTTTAAGTTTTAAAAAATTGTAGCAATTTTCGAAATTTTTCTTCTGTTTCTGCACATATGAATTTTAAAATCTCTTTGTATGAAATTATAAACGCAGTGTATGAAAATTGTCAGACCTGAATTATTATTTGGCCCATAACTTTTACATTCTTTGTTGCTTATAGGAACCACAGGATATAAAAATAATAATAACTTTCACAAATATTGAGTCCAAAAATCAAATTATCGTTTTGGATTTGTGAAAGCCTGGTGCGCATTCTGTGTAAATTAAAAAAATCGAAGGGTGAGCATTTTTTTAAATTAAAGTTTTTAAAGAAATGTTCGTTGTATTTCTAATTCGTTCGTTCGTTATAACTAATGCTACGCCCTCTTTTGCCACACCCACTAATCCTAATCTACCCGAATACACTCATACCAAATTTCTGAACCATTTATGCAGAGGTTATTCAGATATTTCGTTTTCAATAAGGGTCATGTGAGCGAGGACATGCACACATTTGCGATATCGCCAATTTTCTGTAGGGGAGAATAAAACTTCTACCGTATGTCGACATGGGAAAGCGTGGACCCAGGAGCGTGAAATTTTTGTAGAGTCAGTTTTGCGTCAAGCCTCAACTTTTTTAGGGGTGAGAAAATAATTCTCATACAAATAACGTACACCCTACTGTACATACAAGAACTTACTACAGTCCTACAGTCCACTGAAAAATGGGCGTTATTGGCACGAGCATTTCCGTATCTCCCCCACAAAATGGTAAAATTTAACCTTAATTGAAAAAACTAACAACTTCAATAACAGTGTGAATAAACACTTACAATTCGGTACCGTGCAATGTCTTTGAACTATCTACTGTTTAGCACAAAATTTGGAGAATTTGTTAAGCCCCTTCTGGTACGGTACCCCCCCCCCCCCACACATATTGACAAATTCATTCGAACACAATTTTCCCTCAACTCCTGTATCAACCATCTGAATGTTTTCATATTCTGTATTAACTATACATAAGTATAGACCGAGCAAAATGTTTCTACATTCTTGTATCCCATATAAAGTAACGGGTTTTCCAATAGGGATGATATGATTTTGAAGTGACGTTTCGGCTATTTGTCATTTGTATTTCATTGTATTCAGTAGTGTTTACAATTTCATCATGGAAAGATATACGCAAGAACAACGTATCAAATTTTGCAAAATTGCAACTTTTCCTGCGATAAGTCAATTTTTTTTTAAATCCAAAAAAAAATCTTTCCAGTCGACCTCCGACCTTGACACCCATGAGCAATATTTTAGCTCTCATTAAGAGCTATCTTTTTGCCATTGACTGATTGTGGCTACGTGCCACACAGCAAATGAAACAATTCAATTGTTTCGAGAAAAGTTTGGATATTCGATTATTTCAAGAAATTTATGTATTGAATGGCCTCCAAGAAGTTGTGATTTAACACCTTTAGACTACTTCTTGTGGGGTTATTTGAAGTCATTGGTCTTTCGAAATAAACCAGACTCTCTTCCAGCTTTACAAGTCAATAGTGAACGTGTCATTCATGACATACGACTTGATTTAGTGAAAAAAGTGCTCGAAAATTGGGTTCATCGAATTCGTTCCTGCAGAAGAAGTCGTGGAGGCCATTTGAATGACGTTTTATTTAGAACTTACACATTAAATGAAAAACTTTTGAATTTCCTTAACAATAAGTGTGTTTTTTTTCAAAGAAATCATATCACTCTTATTGGAAAAACCGTAATAATATTCCATTACTCACAAAGTGATGGTCTGTATACCTTAGTTGGTTTACTCGACTGATATTTTCTTACTTGTTTTTATATTCATTTCCATTGTTGCAGCCCTTAAAAGTATGCTTTACTTTTTAAATCTCTATAATCCTAGATAATCACAATGAAGTTAAACAGGCATTTCTGCTTAAAACTGCGGAAATAAAATCGAGGCGGGATTTCCAATATTTGAACATAACTTTTCCGCTTTTTATCAACAACTTATTAACCAATAATAATCATACAAACAATGCTATCTAATCAAACTGTGATTAACCTGCTATAACTAGATAACAGACTACATATGATTTTGCTCTTACTCATACATTGCAATTTAATACTTTTCACTAGTTTTCCTATACCGGTCCAGTGTGGAATAGCTCATTAGCATTCATGCATTCTTGGAGATGTGGAAAAATGAATTATGTATTTTTGTTGTCATCATTGTCGCCTAAAAACAACGAACTATGTACGTGACTGTTGTCATGTCCAAATATTCGCAAGTACATGTGCCCATTAAATCGGGTTATAATTTAAAATCCAAGCGATTATTGTGCAAAATGTTTCTCTCGTTGGGGCAGCGCAAAAAACCCCACCATACCAATTCCAATTTTATCTCATTAAACCCCATCTAAGCTTTCAAATAGAATCAAAATAGTGTCATTTATTTCTATTCGATTTCGAAAACAAACAAAAAAATCTCAAAACGCAGAGATACAGAAGCACACACACACACGAAACAGCCGCCGCCGCAATCGCATCGCATTGTATAAATGCCAAACAAATGTTTAAAACATTCCTCTAATGAACTTGACTCTGAAATGATAGGAGATACAACCAAACAGAACAGAAACCAACAGCAATGATATCGCAGCGCAATGTATAAACATGTGTTGCATGTTGAAAGCATTTAAGCGCGGCAATTTTTGGTGAGCCATACAACAGCAGCAACAGACGCGGCAGCAGGAATAGCAATAGCAACAGCAATGACAATAGCAAAATGCGATCACGATGACGCTGGCGATGATGAAATGATTCTAAAACAACATGTGGCTGTGGCTGTTGTTTCCTTTTTATGAGTTTGTCGTCACTGTTTGTGTGTTGAATAACTCCAATAGAGAGCATAGACAGTGGAACCTCAATGTAATTGAAATTGATTGAATTATAAAATTTCTTAGAAGAGAACTCTAAATTAAACCCAAACATATGCTGTGCTTTTCTTAAATAAATGTTAACATCCTAAATGTATGCTATTCATTCAAAAAGTCAATTTAAACATTATTATTGGATCAAAAGAGACATACACAACTTTCAAGGATACAGGGTGCCCTGAATGTATAATAAAATATACATATGAGCTCCTATTCATTGTATTGCAATACTGAATTTTTGTAGGTCTTCCATGCCTTCATACATCGGAAAAAAATATATATATCCTAAAGAGCAGAATAAATTAATTAAAAACTCTACATAGATTTGTGTACACTTTATGGATCTTAGTGATCATAAACTGTAAAATTAACATCAATCGAAACGCTTTTTCCTTAGACCTGATTCACACTCGGCAATTTTTTCCAAGCAAGTGTCAAACTTTATAGGAGACAGAGGCAGAGAGCTCGTATCGACTGCCTCCTTCTCCAACTAACTTCAACACTTGCTTGGAAAAATTGCCGAGTGTGGATCAGGACTTACATATGCAGAATCATGTTTCATTTGGCATTTAAAAAACTTCAAGAAACAAATAAAATCAATTTAAAAGTAGTTATGGCTCATTCCCTGTCAAATTGGACAACTGAAAACATGTTATGCTCCAAAATATAGTTTCAGAAATTAAATTAGACGGATTCAATGAAACATAAAACAAGTAAGAAAGTTTCAGTCGGGTAAACCGACTAAGGTATACCCTCACGTTGTGAGTAATGTAATATATACCATTACACTAATTAATCTGTCAATTTCTGTGGGGGGTAAATTTCTGTTCTAAGTACATTACTAGAATTGAGAATGTACAAAAAAGATTTGTAAAGTTTGCTCTTCACTCTATACATTTTACACTGCCTGAGCCCAAATATATTGAAAAATGCAGATTAATATCGTTAAAAACACTTGAAAGCAGAAGACAGGTTTTGTCTCTCCTTTTTATTTTCAAAACTTTTGCCTTTTAATGTTCCTTCTCGTACTTTGAGACGTAATAATTTGTTTTATGTGCCGTTCCACAGAACGAGTTATTCTTACCATGAACCTATCTCGAGGGCTTTAAATGAGTTTAACCGCATAAATTGTGTGGATTTGGATATAAATTCAAGTTTAGCAATGTTTTCAAATGTATTAGATTTAATTAATTTTTAGATATAAGTCGTAGTCTGTAAGGAATACTGTAATTCCATTGACTGTAAATAAATAAATGAAATGAAATGAAAAGTACCAGAACTTTTGGTATAAAAGGGGCGTGACAACTACGCCCATTTATCTCGAGGTGATAGCGACTAATTAAATAATACAATGTGTGGAATTTCAGAAGATTCTAATAAGTAGTACAGATGTTATTAAAGAATCAATATTTCAGTAATGTTAACCCTTTGTGTGGGAGGTACCAGAAAGAGTGGACCAATATGGCCCATCTTCGAACTTAGCCGGAGATAGAAAAAAATATTACCGTATACCAAATTTTGAAGTCAATCGGTTTCTCCTTTCGAAAGTTATCGTGCGCACCAGCCAGCAGACAGACAGACGGACGGACGGACTTTTCTCATTCGACTTAAAATAACCCAAGACGAATATCCGCCGAACATAGATCACTCCTTCGATGTGTTACACTTTGGCCCGTAGCAAATGATATATACCCTCGTATCACTAAAGTGAGCGTATAAAAATGCTTATGCAGTTCAATTTATCCATTTCCCACTGTAGATTTAAGATAGCGCACATAACAAAAAATTAAGCTCTCTACAGTTTTGGGGTATAATGTTTTCATTATGTGTTTATGAAACTATAATTTATCGCAAATAGAGGGAATATTGGTCTGTTTTGTGGTCGGACACATACATGTACTCGAGCGTACTTGCGGGGACATGTATGCAATAGCCGCCAGCACGCCAGAGATTTCGATTTGGGATTAAAATCTAAATGAAATCGAGTGGACTGTTAGAAAAATTCAATTATGGTCATTGCGAACATACGAATGAATGACGAAATTAACAACAAAACATAAAATCTAAAATGTGGGCCTTGGAATTCGGTTGGTGTTCGATTGAAATATTTTGTTTTTGTTAAGTCGTCCCCTAAAAATATGCTCTGATATTCAATTCTTTATAATCCTAAATGTATACAAAGTTTCACTTGAATAATTTTGATATGAGCGTTCGTTTCAATGCGAACATATGCATAGTTTCACATATTAAAGTGGTTTGTTTTTTGATGCTTTCGAAGCATTTATTGATGGGTTTAAAATTGCATTGTCATGGCAGCCGATGACATATTGCTATGATTTTCATATATCTGCTGTATGCCTATACGTTTATGCATTCAGTTGATATTCGAAACATCATAACTGATAATAATAATTTAAAAATTATATATTTCCTGGATGAGCTATAATTCTTGTTGATAAAAATAGATGATAAAAAATATATGTTGTGTATTTGGAATTTGAACTGATCGGCACAACTAACATGCGACTAAATTTAAATCCGGCATCGAGTTATGAGAGGCACCGCAATTCTACTTTTTTTCGAGACGCAGCCGAATAAGTTCTGTCGTTGCCATATTTTTTAATATTCCTGCATGGAAATTTTACACATATGCTTCGAATTTCGAGCGCCCCAGCAGGTGATACGGTAGCGCGATCGCCTATGAGTTTGGGGGTCGTGGGTCCGACCCCCAAAGGCTTTGGTCTGTCAATACAAAGATATAACAAGCAACATGGTCTGAAAATGTATGATTTCATGAGTTAGGACATTTCTATATTAAGATAATGATACATTAGATCGTATTAAAAACTACTATGAAATTAAGACCCTATACCAATAGGGGACAAAGAACTTCTAATAATCTCCTTTTGTAACTTTCGGAAGATATTCTAAAAATTTAGTTTACTATTTTCATAACATTAGTATATACATGATATATATTGAAATTTTTATTATTTTTAGTTATTTATGATGCAGCCTAGTGCACATGCATAAATTCCATTGAACTTTGCTTTGCCATTAACTCCCACAAATATGCTTTGATTTCCGTACAAAATAACACATTCCCACAGAATACTATATTTTTTTTAAAAACATTTTTTCTTGTTAAATAATCCATTTGCTACGTTATTCAAAAAATATATATGTATAAAAATTGTGCTCACATTTAATTCATTTGTTCAATTTAAATTCTGCGCAGAAAAAAAAAATCATTGCATATCCCAAAGGGATGGCACAGGTACACAATGCCTGTGATTACACACAAACTGAGCCATTGAGTGAGGAGGGTGACTGGGGACAAGCCCAAATCAGTTGATATTCATAGGAAACACAGCGGTGGGAAAACTCCATCAGAATCGCCGACATCATTGCATATTTCATCAAACTGAAAGAAAAAATCCTCCAGGAACATGAGTGACATCATACATTGTTACCGCCATTTAAACATGAATATGCATGTCTGATAATTTGTATCACTGCTGTAGTTGTTGCTGTCGCTGTTGCCGTCTGTCGTTGTCAATGCCGAAGTGATTAAATATGTAAAAATATACTTTGTTGCATATGATATTCATTTATTGACAGCAATATCAACAAAAAACAACTTGGGTGGAAGCTTTTTGTGGCATACACACAATGTGAGCGACAGCTCTCTTCTAAAGGGAATACTCAGTTCGTTATGTACGATTTAAAAGAGGCTTCAAATTTTTAAAAATCATTTTTAAAATAATTATTTGGGCATATTTTTCGCTGATGTCACAAATAAAAAGGGATTTACTTAAATATTAGGCATATTTTAGGGTAATATATAAGGTCGAATTTTGAGGCATGTTTTTAGGATAATTATTCGCAAATACTCAATAAATGCATATGATTTAGAGTTTATGTTGACTTTTTGGGACTAGTTTTTGTACACCGAAAACAAGTCAAATTCGATTAGAAAGCAATACCAGATGAATAACTTGTTTCAGAAAGAGATATACATATATATTAGTAGGTACTCTCAAGAGTTTTTGTGGTAGATATGTTCACCAAAGTGAATTTAAAAATAAAACCGTTCTCACTTTACACAAGCAAGGAAGGACAAAAATCAGGCGGAGCCAACTATATGATGCCCATTCCACCCTATTAGAGCAGAATAAGAAGACATATTGTCAAGATTTGTCAATGATGTTTGTCTCGTGATAATTATCTGCCCATTTTTTTTTCTTATTTTATAGCTCTTTGGTTCAAAATCGGTTATACGTATATACTCGGGCTATACATAAATCAAAACCGATTTTCTTGAAATTAAAAAATAAAACAATCGATATATCGATGACTCGATTCCAAAACATCCTAAGTCGATACCGGTAGTTTTTCAGGAGAGGCGACCATAAGTTGTATAGAATTCCTTCATAATAAAAATCGAATGACCTCATTTATTTTGATTGGGTTGACGGTAAACACCAAATTTTGATTGAATATAATTTGGAATATTTAGAATTTAAAAATGCAATGTCCCTAAAACATGCTAATTCCAGTTAGGTTACTTTGAAATGAAGGTGTCGTTATAGGTATATGTAGGGGCTATATCGAAAGCTGAAACGATTGTCGAAAGACTTCCATCGTTCTCCAAAAATCCCAAATTTTTGGATATAAAATACGCCTTCTGTAACGCTGAAATGTCAAGTTGGATGGGACGTACATACGGTGCATATATCAAAATCTGAACCGATTTTTTTGGGGGGCGGTCAACCTTTTTTTCCATAACAAAGATAAACAATTAAAAAATTGCGTTTATTGTGTATGTAAGGGAAGTTAAGTTCCTTCCTTATTTTTTTATGCGAATATTATTGCTAAATATAAATATGTACTTTACTACGAGATCATTAAAACTTTTTATAATAAAATACATAAAAGAGTTAAAAATGTAATCTTCGATTTTTTGAAAGAAATATATCAATTATTTCATCGATTTTGACTTCATCTTTGTATAAAGACATCAAAGCCAGATAAGATACTCGTAGCCTTTCTCCCTCCATTCTGTTCCGGAGATAAGCTTTTATTCTTCTTAACGTCGAGAACACAAACTGAATTAGCATCTAATGCATTTGATGGCTTATCATTCTTCTGCTTCTAATAATCAATCCACACACTTATTTCAGCTAATTTCTGGCTACCACCAATCAAAAAATTGTGAAACATGCACTTTTCTTATTTTTAGTTGTTATTACTTTTACTGTTAACATTTTTTGCGCTTTTTTGGTACATATACTTCTTATATCTGCAGGTTGGGATTGAAAATGGGCAATATCGGTCTATTTTTGGATATAGCCCCCATATATAGCATCTCCACGATTTGATTTCTTAACATCATAGAGACCACAAATGACAACTGATCGAGTTGAAAATTGGTAATTGGGGTTTATTTGTACCCGGTATCCTTCGCACGGACAATGGTAGTCATAGATCCATGTTATAGATCCATGTTATATGTTATGTTATGATCCATCCAAGATATAGCCCCCATATAAAGGTCGCTCTAGATTTGACTTCGTAACGCCACAAATACCTTAAATTTCAAGGAATTGGGCTGAAATTTGCTATAATAAGTTTATTAGTCCCCGTAACCATTCACATGCGATTCATGGTGGAGGGTATATACGATTCGGCATGACCGAACTTAACGCTTTAACTTGTTTAGCTCTAAAAATCGTCGAAATGGCAATCAATCGTCACTTTTGGCAACACTTTTGAAGGCATATACGATTCGGCATGAACTTAACTAGGTATTTATTTGTTTTATTTGGATGCTTCCATACGATTTTTTTATTTTTGTTAGTTTTCCCATTTTTTATAACCTCACTTTAGTGGGGGGGGGGGGTAAATAAATATATCAAATTAGAGATCTAAGACCCTAAGTATGTTCGATTTAAGACCTTAGTATGTTCGGGGGAAATCCGTTTTGAGATATTTTAATTCATTTGAGCAATGTCTGTCCGTTTTTCTGCTTGGTGCGGACTACAACTTTAGAAATGAGTAACCGGTTGAATTAATTTTTTTTTGCAGTAATATTTTTTTCAATTTAAGGCTAAATTCGAAGATGGGTCCAGTCCCACTAGTACCTATAGTCTGATAAAGAGAAGTCAGTCTTTACGCACCCGCTTTGTCATTCCCAATAGAAATAACCAGATTTCACATTATATATCTTATTCGGATTATACGACTGGGATTTACATACATACATTACATATTAATATTTTTGCATTGTTGTTCTTACTGTGTATTGCCTAACCACACAAATCATAAATTCCCTTGTGAGGGGTGATGTTTCTGGAAACAAGTGCTGTTGGCTGAAAACAACATGAACTATATGCAATTATTGGTTCCTTGAATGACAATTTTTCGGCACGGCACTTAGCAACGAAGTAAAGCAATTCAAACGATTATCTACAATTCCTCTGAAAGCTTATCCGTTTTCCATGTTTTTTTTTGTTGCGCCAAGAGGTCATGTGGAATCCATCAAAACAAATTGCAAATCCCCCCCAAAAAAAACTAACAAAATAGCGTCATCATCAAAACAAACCAGATATAACTCTGCCCTCCCCCCTTTTTGGGAAAGCAACAGAGAGGAGTGTGTCTGTGTGTGTGTCAGCATAGTCCCCCAACGCAGTGGAGGCATCACCACCATCACTATTAACCCGCCGCAACAATAACGAAAACGCTTAAAAACGGTTCCGCTATTTGAAGTCATAGTAAATGCTTTAACGACTGTTTTTTTTGTTCTTCGTTCAAATTCAATTTCGATTTCAATTTCGGTTTTGTTTTGTTTCGATTTTTTTGTTCCTAACATTCGATTCGAAATTCGGATAGAACCGCTTCAGCTTCAGATTCAGCAGGGAAGCAAGCGCCAGCTCACATGTGTCTGTTGCATGTTTCGCGCTTGGACGACAGTTCTAGAGATGGACGCCACCGATGACACTAACAACAACAGCAGCAGCAGAAATAGAAACAAATCATATCAGAATCATTCGGCTTTTGTTGTTTTTGTTTTCTGGCAGACGACGCTTTTGTATCTCTGACTGAAAGCGACACCAGCAAAAACAAAAACAACGACAACAAAAACTATTGCAAAAGGCGTTCGTTTTTTTTCAGTTGAAAAGTGCTCAGCTTTAATAGTTTCAAATTTGAAATAATGAAAATAGTTTCGTTTCGGTTCTCTTCCCAAATACATGAAAATCACTCTCGTTCGTTCTGTTCTGATCGTGTCCAACACTCGGGGATCGTCATTAACGACTTCGATCCTTTTCTAGACAAGTGTTGTTATTCAATTCGACTGATATTAATTGTTGTTATTGTGTTTTAAAGATGAAATCCTTAAAGACTTCTTTGCAAATTGTGTTCATTGGTGTGTGTTTAGTAGAATTTTATTTGGCCCAATCGGTGGGTCATCATTCACTGGAAGACGCCCGTTCCGAGCGTCAGCGTTTGGTGCAGAAATACATCAAAACTTTGAACAAGGAGGAGGGGGCGATACGTCTAGTGGGCGGAGATGCGGAATATGAAGGTACGACGGAAGGATCAGTATCTACTAAACCAACGATCTAATTATATTTAGGAAATCATCTGTAATTCAACAGTCTACAATTGAAATTCAAAATGAATCAACTGGAGTTCTGACGGATTTTTTTTAGTTAAAATTTGTATTTAAAAGTTTAATTTTAAATGTCGATTATTCTATTTTTAATCTAAAAAATAGAATATGAATCATTTTAAAACGAGCTTACCGTTCTTAATTTCAAACGTTTTTTTAAAAAAATTTAATTGGTTCTAATATAAAAGAGTTGAATGAATTTGTGCATTGGTTTGTAACACCCAAAAGGAAATGAGATATACCCATTTTTCATTATACGGGTCGACCTAGAACCACTTACTTAGTCGATTTAGATATGTCCGTCTGCATGTCCATGAAAAAAATTGGTACACATGTTTTTTGTGACCCAAGGACGAACCTTGTTGAAAATGGTAAAACTAGGTTGAGATTTACATATACATAGTTACCGTAAATACCGTCCAATTTGACTTCCTCGACTTCGACTTTGCCACTGATCTTTATGAAATCTGACACATATACATTTAATGGTAATCGGATAAACACTTTTGTAAATTGTCAAAATCGGTTTAAATTATATATAGACACCATATATATGTATAATCTGATTTGACATTTTTTTAACTTCTTATCCCATATTTTTTCTTCGATCATTCTGAAACTGGACTTACATACATTTGGTGCTTGGTACTAGATGAAATCTACTAAAAATTTTGGTTATCGGTTCAGATTCAGATATATCGATTAGGCTTATATCCTTTATCATTTCCTCCTGATTTTCATTATCAAAGAGTATCATATTATTAGACCAGTGCAAACCTGTGTCGAATACGAATAATATCGGTTCAGATTTATATATTGTATGTTCCTTCAGATTAGACATCTAAGCTCTATGCAAATCATATTTTACTTCTGAGCTTACTAAATTTGGTACAAGGAATGTTTTGCCCACTTAGATCCATACGTTATTTCCGATTTCCCCATCCATATAACTAATTAGCTAATGCATTTAGAACATTTCGCTTAAAGTATTTTTGATAGATTTTTGTTCAATATTTTTAAGAAAATAAAACATTCTCTGGGATTTTTTTTTTTGGACATTTTTGTAAAAACTCATATTTTAATTTTTGATTTTTTTGTTCAAACGAAAGCTTAACTCATATCCTTTAAGAGTTTTGTGGTCTATTAGTGTGATGGGACCGGTTTATCTATCAAAATAAAGATAAACCTCTAAAAGGTTGAGGTTCAACCATATACGAATTTATACCATATCGTATTTTATCATAATTGGAGAACTATTTATCGTAATTGGTTCAGGAAAGATTTAAGAAATCCTAAATGAAGGAGCTGTTGTTAAGAGGTTTTAATTAAAAAATTATTAAAATGTTCTCCAAAAAATTTGATTTTTTTCGCAATATCTTGTAAGATATCTTTGAAACCACTGATAGGATGAGGAATATATATTAGAGGTAGATGAATGCTACTTAATTTTGTATTATTTAAAGCTTTCCGGAAATAATTACGATGAATGGTTTTCGAGGTTTATATTTATTTTGATAGAGAAGCTGGTCCAATCCCACTAATAGACCACAAAGAAATGGCCTAAGCTTCGTTTGAGAAAAAAAATATCCATAATAAAAGTATGGAGTTTTGACAGAAATGTCAAAGCAATTTTTAAATTCGTAAAAAAAATCACAAAAAATATTTTTGTGATTTTTTATTTTCATAAAAAAAAGTTAAGGAAAAGGCTATCGAAAACACCTTTGCAAAATTTTCTAAATACAATAGCCAATTAGTTATATGGAATTGTAAAACGGGCCGATTATCCAAAATTTCACCCCCAACTAGGACAGTCCTTAAAAGATCTCGTTGAAATGTTGTGTCATATCTAATAGGACTAAACATGGTTTATGTTTCACCCCGATCAGAAGGTATCGCTTCTAAAAATTCACTAACTTGACATAAAATCTCCCATATATGTTCCTTTCTCTTAGTGCTACAGAAGCTCTCTGATACATCAAATCATTTTGAAACTCGGATGAGTGAAGTTTTTTTTATCCAAGGACGGACCCTTCCGAATTTAAAGAAAATCGATTCGGATCGGCCCCAGTATATACTAGTATCCCGATTTTTAGTCTCGGTCCACGGAGGAAAATCTACATTTTTTATATGTTTGAATTGAAAAAAAATATATATTTGGAAGCAAAATTTTTAAATATTATATATTTTTCAACAAATAAATTTTATTTGAAAATCAGGACATTTTGTTTGGAACGCATATGTTAATATATTAGAACAAAATATATTTGCGAACTGACTTTCACAAATAAAATGTGTGTTTAAACACAACCAAAGTTATCGTTTAAGAAGTTTTCCAAATATATTTTATTTAAAAAGATTTTTAAAACTTTGCTGTCTTTTTCGAATTTTAGTTTTCATTTGTTCGTGGTATATTTTATACTTAAGTTAAAAATGTCATAAGCAGCTTTATATTTGGTTTCGCAGCACTAATTTAAATTTTAAATTTTAATCTAATTTTATAAAACATATGAAATTTCTAAAAAAATGCACTTTGAACTTCTGAAAAACAGAAAACATGCCTTTAAATTAAGGCCTTGATAATTAAATACAAATTAATCTTTGTTTCGACAATATTAGTTCCAAATAAAAAAATATGCGAATGAAAACATATTTTGTTTGGAACAACATCCTCTCAAACATTTAATATTTATGCGTGTCAAATATTATATTTTTGAAGTGTGTTCTAAACATATGTATGTTTCCAGCAGAATATGTTTGGGACAATATACTTCAGAGGCGATTTTTGCAGCGAATATAGAATCCGCAATTATAGATAGCTGTTTCTGGGGTCAGATGTAGATATAGCCCCTATGTATACCTATATCCCATTTTGCATTTAAGCGCAAAAAAATCCGCTTTTCTCAATAGATGTTTAGATGTGTATAACATTTAGCAGAACAGATAACAGTTTCTGCAGTCAAGAACGAACACTGCCAGCTTTGAAGAAAATTTATTCAGGCTTGTGGTGATTTCGATTTTGAAAAAATGTTGCTCCGTAGGCTCGAAGTTCTGAAAAATATGTGCCCTCTTCAGGTGGAACTCATGTAGTCACTCGAATTAAACTTAGCTCCATGGTATAAAAGTTCAGTTTTCGGGAAAAGGGCAACGAAAATGTTATTTTTTTTTTGCAGAAAAGAAGTCGCCATTTGATACAGCCCTCAAATATAAATATATCACGAACTTGCTTCTAAGTGCTATACAATAAAATTTTTTGTACAAATCATGATTATTAGAAAGACAGCATTGATAAAACATGACTTTTCTAATTATTCTGCTATGATGGGGAGGTTTTGTTATTAAACAGAAACATTTTACGTATTCCTATTTGATATTATTGTCATAAATAATATTTGAAAGAATTTTGTATTATGCACTTCACTTTATAAGCCATTCAAGAAACGTTTGCTAGTTATTGCTTGTTGTCGCTTATTACATATCACTTTCACATTAAAAATGTAATCAATTTAAATTCATCTAAAAGTTGAGATATCAATCGTAATCCAGTTTAGCAAAGGATGACAGACAATTGATTGACATTTTTTTATCAAACAAGTGTAATCGTGAGCTGCTTCAATGCGGCAAATAGTAGTTCATGTTTGTGGTTTAATATAGACCAATATTTAGTAGTAGGGCTGACAAATCTATTTTATTGTACTGTATAGGATTAATATCATTTATTTCACATGTCGATATTCCAAATTTTATATAAACTATAAACAGAATTGTATTATTTTGCTACAAAATGGTCTCTTTGTGCGGGAAACACAAAATGGGGTGGGAATATTTCTCCCAGTTTTCTCGACGAAGCACTATCGAATTTATAAAGAACAGTTCGGCAGTCTCTTTTGGAAGACCCTTTACATGGCGGAGAATTTCGCTGTGTATCGAAAGAGTCTATCTCTTTAGAGTAAAATTTTCAAATAAAACGTTTGCAAAATGATTTATATATCATCAAAAAATACTTGAAGCAAATTTTTGTCTATCCTGCAAATCGTTTCTACACGGGGCAAAATCGCCTTTTTTGATATGTTTGAATCGAAAGAAAATATATTTGGAACAAAAATTTTTAAATATTATATATTTCTACGCAAATAAATTTTATTTGAAAATCAATAAAATATATTTGGAACGCATATATTAATATATTACAACAAAATATATTTGCGAACTAAATTTCTCAAATAAAGTATATGTTTAAGTACAAATAAAATTATTGTTTAGGAATTTCTCCAATTTTTTTTTAAAGATTTTCAAATCTTTTGCTGACTTTTTCGAATTTCGTTTTTAATATTTTTCGTGGTTCCCAATTGTACCTCCCAGTTATTATTCCATATGCAGCAATGACTTATGTTTCAAATCATTCAATTTCTAAGCATTCGAAGCCATCGTTAGTTGTCAATCCACCGAAAAATTTATTTTGATTCAAGATTATAGGATTTCAATTATTATTTAATATTTTTACGAACATTATAAATTTCTAAAAAAAAATATTTTGAATTACTGAACAATATAACACAATTTATGTATTTTCTGAATACTTAAATGCAAATTTTTTATTTGTTTCGGAAATAATAGTCCAAAATAAAAACAAATTGGGAGTAAACAAAGATTTGTTTAGAACAACATCTTCCCAAATATATAACCTTTGTGTGTACCAAATATTATATGTTTGAGTGTACCCTAAACATATATATGTTTCAAGCCGAATTTGTTTGGGACAATATACTACAGAAGCGATTTTTTTTCAGCGTGTAGAGCATTTTAAAATGAAATAAAATCTTAAATGAACAGAACCACATGTTCGTGTTTTAATAGGAAAAATATAAAACGAAGTAATGTGATTTTAAGTTTTAAACCAAATTTGTGAATTTGTAAATAATTAGTGAACTATTGTTCCAATATGGCAATTCCATTATCTATAAAAAAAATGAATTTTTATGTTTTGGTGATTCGTGATTTAAGGTGAAACATACTAAAAATAATTAGAAGAGTGATTTTCGGCATATAAAAAAAAGTTTCATCAGAATATTAGTCCTGCGAATTTTTTCTGCCGGTACTTATGCCAAAGATTTGTTCTAAATTACATTCCCTTACTTAATCCGCCCCTTTTACTAGACATTTAGAGTCAAGGTGCATTTTTCGGAGTAAATAAATGTTCATTTCATCTCTTCCCTTTCAGGTAATATTGAGGTCCTGCACAACAATAAATGGGGTTCCGTGTGTGACGACGAATGGGATCCTGTCGAGGGACAAATTGTGTGTGAACAACTTGGATTCGCCGGCCTAAAGAAAGTCACACACAGTGGTTACTTTGGTCCAGCGAAGAGAAGATTTTGGATGGACAATATCTTTTGTGAAGGCCATGAAAAAGAACTGACACACTGCCACTTCGATGGATGGGGGGTTAATGATTGTGAGCCCAGCGAAGCGGCCGGTGTGATATGTATTGCTCCGCGAGGCCTCGAACCGGAACCAGAGGTTGAACCCGAATATTATGAACCGAAATATCGTATACATTATACGCACAAAATGGATGTTCGTCTTAGAGGTGGACGAACCCACAAGGAGGGAAGGGTGGAGGTACGCTTGAATAATGGCAAATGGGGTACGATATGCTCTGATGGTTGGGGTCTACTGGAGGCCAATGTGGTGTGTAAACAATTGGGACTGGGTTATGCTCGGGATGCTTTGCAAACGGATTATTTCGGAGGCACTGATATTTCGCCACATCTGATAACTGGCACTGAATGTTACGGCAATGAGACGTCTTTGGCCGAGTGCTTGCACCATGACCATGTGAGGGGAGTAATGTCTTGTCATGGCTCACATAATCACGTCGCAGTGGTCGTATGCGATCACTTGGCGCCAGATCTGGTTGTCGATTATTATGAAATTGAGCGCACTGCTCATTTGGAAGATCGTCCCATGGCTCTGATGCAATGTGCAATGGAGGAGAACTGTGTCGCTAATGAAGCTTACGATATACAACGTGATGATCCCGATTGGCGTTATGTCACCCGGCGTCTGTTGAAGTTTACAGCGAGTGCATTGAATGCGGGTAACATCGATTTTAGGCCCTTTAAGGAGAAAAGTATGTGGGAATGGCACATGTGTCACATGTAAGTTGAGAGAGGAGAGAAGAAAAGTAGTAAGGAAAATTAATTTGTATGTATATATGTTTTTTCGCAGGCATTATCACAGCATGGAGGTCTTTGCCACCTTTGATATTTTCGATAGAACGGGCGTTAAGGTGGCCCAGGGTCATAAGGCCTCATTCTGCTTGGAGGACAGCCAATGCTTGCCGGGCATACCCAAGAAATACAACTGTGCAAATTTCGGTGATCAAGGTAATTTGTTTTTATTTCCATCAATTAATGTCGTTTCAATTCCAATTCCAATTTATTCTTTTGTTTCCCAAGGTATTTCCGTCAATTGTTCAGATGTGTATCTGTATAATTTGGACTGTCAATGGGTGGATATTACGGAAATGAACACGGGCTCCTACACTTTGAAAATTGCCATAAATCCCGAATTCAAAGTCGCCGAAATGAGTTTCGACAACAATGCTGCCATTTGCAACCTGCTTTATACCGACACCTATGCCCGTGTCGACAACTGTAGATTAGTTAGACCGTGAAGTGGCTGCGACTGTGGTGCACGGTGAAGACAATGCAGAAAATGACCATTAAGTCTCCCACGGACAATCAAAATATGAATATTATTTAAATGCCTTGTGTGAACTTTTTTTTCGGAGAACCGTGACTGATTTTGTGACCGCATAAATGTGACTTAAAATTATTTCTGCTTGACATCGAGTGCCTGCCTGAGTGATTACTTCACAGATTTATGGCTGCGAACTAGAAAACATAATTCAAACTGTGCCAAATACTTTAAAACCAAACTGTACTTAATTTAAACAAAAAAAAAACTATAAAAGTAATAAATCATAAAAAACAAATCTATGAATATATCTAAAAAAAGTCATATTTTTGTTTTAGCAAACTTTGTCATTTTCCGTCACATTTTCACGATTATTTGTTTTGTTTTAGACATTAATGGTTCAGGGGAAAAATGTAGATGAAAACAAAACGTGATAATCACATTTGAACTTGAAAGTATGTGAAGCGTTACTTTGTATATGAGTACTCGTATCTGTGGCGGAGACCGCTGATCTCTATCTCGTCGCAACTCTTTGGCCGCGACGCTGAAAATGCCGTGGAAAACATGGCAATTGTTAATTACTTTTCAACGTGTTCATCATGCCAATAATATGTTAAATACCGAACATAAACTTTATTGTAAAATTGCACTTAAACAGCAGCACCAATAGCAGCAACAACAGCATCATCGGCATTTGAACGAAAAAAAAAAACGTCTAAATAGCTCTACAGATGGCACAGAGCAATTGAATTTCACAGATTTCCACGTTTAATTTACATTTAGAATGTAGAGAATGCTATGTACTCGTACTTGATTGGGCATTGTTTTGTAATTTAATTCTGATTTTGATTTTGTGATGAACACTTGACAGATGTTTGATTTTTATGGCGGCATTTTGATTTATCAGTTTTATTGAAAGGGGAAATGGTAATCATCTGTCATTAAGTCAGTCAGTCGGTCAGCCACTTGGGTAAGAGTGAATTGTGGGTGATGGTGGTGAATTACAATACGTTTTATTTGCTATTGTTTGAGTCATTTAACAGTAGTTATTCCACAATTGCCATTAGAAGAACTAAAAGCTTTTTACAAACAACAAAAAACTGCGCGTGCGCATTGTCTTTTTTGCCAGCAGCGAACTTTACTGGCCTTGGTGAGTTGGTAGGTGCGCATGACAAAAAAATTTTTTGTTTATAGAATGTATTCTAGCTCACTTTTACACTATTGGGGAACAATATTGGATCCAATAATGACATTTTTGTTGCCTGGAAAATAAATATACATTATGGTGTACTGAACGCTTTAACAGCTGCTTCAGGCGTCGAAAAACGTTGACCAAGCGGCTTTTTCTTGATGTGAGCGAATAAGAAGAAGTCGTTGGGTTTCAGGGCTGTACGGCGGATGACCGATCAATTCGACATATTGAGTGCTATAATAGCCCATTGTTTCAACTGTTGTGTGAGAGCTCACATTGTCGTGATGCAAAATTATCCGTCATCTCTTATAGTTTTTCCTTATTTCTTCGAAAACTGTTGGCAAACAGATAGTTGTGTACCACTCATAATTGACCGCCCTACGTTCCACTAAAGGCACTGTGGACACATGACCGGTTATACCGAAAAAACGCGATCATTTGCTTCGAAGTGCTTCTTCCACGTACAACTTTCGTTGGATTTGGCTCGTCTTCGAAGACCCACACGGTCGATTGCTGTTTTGTTTCGGGCTCATACGCATAGATCCAAGGTTCGTCACCTGTGACGATCTTATAAACGTCTTTTGAAGTACCGCGATCGTATTTTTTCAAAATTTCTTTGCGCCAATCGACACGAGCCTTTTTTGAGCGATTGTCAAATTATGCGGGATCCAACGAGAACAAACCTTTCTTACGGCCAGGTGTTCATGCAATATCGAATGTATGCTGGTGGAAGAAATGCCCAAGGATGCCTCTATCTCACGTTATGTCACATGGCGATCTTGCATTATCAGTGCACGCACGGCATCAATGTTCTCTGGCACAACGGTCGTTTTTGGACGACCTTCGTCTTCGAGCGAGCCTCGGCCACGATTGAATTCATTAAACCAGATTTACACAGTGCTATAGGATGGTACTTCATCGCCATACAAAGATTTAAGTTCATCGATGCACTCTTGTCGTGATAATCCACGTCGAAAGTTGTGAAAAATGATCGCAGGAAAATCTCACGAGTTAATTAATTTTTTTTGCCAAATTGATTTTTTCAAGTCACTGTAAACAGCGCAAATGATGGTCGTACGTCAAAACGTTCTGAGTACGTTTATGCAAAAAATGTAAAACTTTCCAATGGACATGTCAGATGGCGCCAGGCAACACTTAGTGTTGCCTAGGCCAGAAATATATATGGCAACCCTCGTACAGTATTAAAACAAAATTCATTAATATTAATTTTGTCCCAATCAATGTAATCCCCCCTCAGATATATTATAGTATATATGTTAGAGCTTTTCCCAATCCACGAAACACTGTGGATATACGCTTTTTGGCATGACCTTTTGATCTTCTAGCTATGCGGACTTTATCTAATTAGTCATGGGAAAACTCAGTCACTTATGGACCTCTTCAGTATTTGAAACAGGAAAAAGGCAGTTTTCACCTGGATCATTCAACAGTTCCTGAGCGAAGCTCATGATACAGTTCATTTGGTAAAAAATTAGCCAAACTTCGTTACTAAACGCTTCGTTACCAAAACATAAAAAAGCGGCATGGGATCGGCCAATCGATATGCCGATAACGTCAGCGTCTTCACGAATAGTATATATTTCACCTGTATTTAACAAACAAACCCCGTACGTCATAGCAATCACATAGGTCTACATTCTTCTATTTTGTATAGAGGGTTTAATTGTTGTTGAAATATTATCACCATTTTATGCCAACAAAATATTTAGTTGGGTTGTATGGAACCTTCAAGATCCCGGAAGTGGGCCTTGGCCCAAATATTGGTGAGAAGCCCTGTCCTAGACTATATTACACTTTGCTGAATTCAGTTTTGAGAAATTTTTAGTTCTTTGAATTATGTCCGTCCGTCTGTCCGTATTACGCCTGATTACTTCAAATTTACACTTCAGCTACATCTGCTTAAAACTATGATTTAATAAAGAAGACGGAATTTAAGATCAGAATCAACAGCTGATTCGATCTAGCGATATCAAAGTACAGGTCGAAATTCTGGACCTGTCTGGATGGTGCGCCTGATTATTGTAGGAATGGCTTCAAATTTACACCTCTACTACTTCTGTTGAAAACTATGACGGTATTGAATTTTGAGAAAATATGTACAGATTTAGATATATATTTATTTCCGATTTGGCATCTAAGAAGTCGCATTTTACATCTGAGCATTACCAAATATGACTGCCAATTTTGAAGAAAATCTATTGAGATATAGCCCCCATACATGCGTTCCCTCCGATTTGGTATCAACGCACTACAGAAGCTTGTTTACATCTTATCATTAGTAAATTTGGCAAAGAGGACTTTCTTGATACACAATACAGTTTCTAGGGCACTTTGATGAGGCACATCACGATTATTGTTCTATAGGTCATTCCCAGAAACTTTGACGAACAAATCATAGATCAAATATGAATTTTGAGCCCCAGATCTTTCAAAGTAAGTATTTTTCATTTTTGAGCTATGGTTTCTGCAGTAAAATATCTTTAAATGACCCTTAGAACAAGAATAGCGTGCGCCTTATTCATATTCAGTAGAAGCTTTATTTATTTTCCTTTCGTTAGGAAAATTGTTAGAGAGCAGTTTCATGATCTGAGAACAAACATTACTATTTAGAACAGCTATTCTGCTCTATCAAGGTGATGTAGGGTATCATATAGTCGGTTCCGCCCGACTTCAGTCTTCCTTACTGGTTTTACTAAAAATCTCGCTAAAAATATGTATGCGAATAAATTTCAGACTCATCGGTTAAAGAAGAATAAGTTTAATATGAAGGGACGGATATTCCATTCTGAAAAATGAAAAAATCAGACATATAGGATAAAGATATGGTCCTAGGACCCTCAATAAGTTAAATCAGAAAAGTTTTTTGATCAAAACGTGAACTGGTAAGGATTACTAGGAATGATTAAAGGTAATATATAACATAAATTCTAAAATCTCATTACACTTTGAAGTCGGACAAATATTGGTTGGTATTAACAATAAATGTTATTTAGCATATTTTTGTGTTTTGCTGAAAAACTTTAATTTGTCTAATTATTAAATTAATTTCTCACAAACATGTTTATGAAAATGGTAAGAGAAAACAAATTCGACCGCAGTTCGATGATCTTTAACCCGAAAATATAATCCATTTCTGATATATGTATATATATTCATAACTTACTTTTTTATGTTAACATTTTTCTCTGCAGTTATTGAGATTGTAACTACAAAAAGTTGATATCGCATTTGCCTTTCTCTTAATTTCAATCATCAAAGAGAAACCAGATAAACTATCTTTGAAAAAAAGAGAGTAATTACTCGTATATGACCCACTTTTTATGTGAAAAAATGAGAAATTTCGAAAAAACACAATGTATATGGAAAAAACTGCTCAGCAAAAAACAAAACATTGCCATAATTCAATTAAAATTCATAAAACCAAACAACAAAAAAAGTAGTGAAAAAATCAAAATAAAGCAAACACAACAAAAGCCGTCAGCTGTTGTTGTAACACGCTCACTGACACACACACACACAAATTATATCGACCATATATGGATTCTCGATAAAAAAGTCGCGTTGTATAGATAGCCAAAAAATAAATCAAAATAAATAAAAATAAAGCCAAAAAAGTAAAAACACTCTCTCGCGTCGTTGTTGTTTGTTACCATGATTATTCAATAATAATGAATTAATGAAATATCCGACCAAAACTTTGAATAAATAAAAATTCAGAAAATTACGTATGAAGCTCTGAAACAAACACGCCCTTAGCACCACCACTCTATGGCTCAATCGAGTATTGGTGGAGGGCCATTATTATTCATACACTTCACGTAGAGATGACCAACAAACCCATCAATTGACCATCTGAATAATTGTCGTAAATCATTGGAGTTTATACGGATGACAGTCATCGTCACAAAGGGGGCGGGGGAGAGTATAAAAATGCTGGTGAAAAAGTAATTGATTGCGATGGCTTCAATATTATTCGGAAAAAATAATAATATTTCCCAAAAATTGTCCTGGCAGTTAAAGGGGAGGTTTGTCTCAATCAATGATACAGTTTTAATTTGAGTAAAGCCTACTAAGATGGTTTGATCAATTTTGTGAAATATGTATCGATGGTATACTGCATAAACTGATCAAGGCCATTTCGATTATGGTTTTAATTCGATTATTTTTTTATTTTAACTATTTTATCAGAATATTTTTCACTTTTTTCTTTACGAATTTAGAGAAGATGATCGACCTACTCTACAAGCTGAATGTAATAATACGACCCGGTTTACATAACTTTAAAAATCCAAACAACATTTCGACGTTATGGTTATTTATAAATTTTATTGATCGAGATTTGGATCTTTTGAAAGCGGTAACGATACAAATTGTGTTTAACTTTTCGTTGACATTGTGTTTAGCATAACCGTTTATAACCATAAAACAATATAACGTTAATTCAGATGACAGAATCACAGCTTTTTCCTCTCAATTTACAGAGAACCAAATCTTCCATAAATTATCAAAGAAAAAAAATTAATAAAAATGTAGATAAACATGTAAAAATCGAAATATCGATAAAAAAATATTTATCGAAATTGACTTGGTCAGTTTATGCAGACCCGATATGGAGTTATGAAGATATTTTTTCGATAAATGTTATCGTTAGCGAAATTCAAACTCAAAATTAGGCCATATCCATACTTTGGATGCCTTTAATTTAAGTAAAAATAGCAAAATAATAATACAAATATAATTTAAGCCGATAAAATTGCAATTCAAGTGTTCATAAAAAAGTCCCTTTCGATATATGGGCATGCCAAAATAGGTTACATAATGAAAGTGAATTAATTAAATTTATAGAAAAGGACATAAATATAAACAAATTTTGAAAATGGGTTACAATTTCGACAAAAAATAATTATCGACAATCTACGTTAATTATCGGCCTTAGTGTTGCCCATCACTGGTTTATTCTACACACCCCCGATTTATCGGAATTTACTAGGTACCTTTTCCTACAAAAATTCGAACTGTCTGTTTTTATTATAGAAAGATTGGCATGATAAATCGGATAATATAATTAAAACGATTTTTTCAGTATAAAAATTTCGAAAAGCTCTTAAATGTTGAACCACTTATCGAAATTTATTAAAAATAAATTTTTGAACTACGTGTACTAATTAGAGAAAGAAAATCGTCTTCTTATAACATATTTACAAATACTAAAAATTCATCCTCTTATTCTTAACTATCTTACCAATTTGCACATTGTTATCATACCTCCCTCTTATATTTATAATTGATAGCGAAATCGATAAACTTTCGCCACTTAAGTGGCTACTGCGAAAACTCAACTTCTTGTTGTCGTTAAACAGCAAAACCAGCCACAAGGCACCCACGCATGCGCAGAGACTTCGAACGCTTAGCGGCGACAACGACGACAACCAGCCAAAGCAGCAGCGATCGCATGGACTAACACATACAATTTTAGCGCCATGGCTTGAGTAGCCAGCCACTTGATCGTCCAACAAGTTGTCGCAGTCGTTTGGCGTCGCCGCCGCAACACTCGCTGAGAGAGTTTGTAATTAAAGTGAAAGAAGCTATAACGGCCACTTGAAGAAATCATGGCTCCCTGTTGAATACGAAATGAAAATTATGCACAGTCGGTTTTTAAACACCACAGCTAACAAACGGTTCGGTTTCGAAGAATAAGATCAACGTAAACTATTGAAATAAAAAGTGTTATTTCTCAAGTGAACAAAATGTTAATAAAATTTAAATTACTAGCACTAGTGTTGGTAGTGCTGATTTGTGCCCCAACGCCACTGGAAGGGGCACGCCGCAAAACCACACCCATAAATGAGGAACAAGAACAAACCCTAAAACAATCTCAAAGTACTTTCGTTGAATGGGTTCTCTCGTTGGTACCTCAACGGCCCAATTTGGAAACACTGTCAGGATTCCTGGGTACCGCCCCCACAAGCACCACAACCACCTCAAGGCCTGAAAGAACTACGGAGGCCGCAGAAGTGTCCAGTACTACAGCTATCCCTACACCATCTTCAACGTCCACAACGGCTGCTCCCACCACCACCACTGCTGCACCGTCTACTACCCCTGCACCTCCACCAATCTTAAATCCTGCTCGCAACTGCACCGACTGTGTTTGCGGTATAGCGAATACGCAAAAACGTATTGTGGGCGGTGAAGAGACCGAAGTCCATCAATATCCCTGGATGGCTATGCTGCTGTATGGTGGACGCTTTTACTGTGCCGGTTCATTGATCAACGATCAGTTTGTTGTTACAGCCTCCCATTGTGTCTACGGGTTTCGCAAAGAACGTATTAGTGTGAGACTCTTGGAGCATGACCGCAATGCTTCCAACTATAAAAAGGTTGATCGCAAGGTCGAAGAGATTACCACACATCCCAAGTATAATGCACGAACCTATGACAATGATATTGCCATTATTAAATTGGATGAACCGGTGGAAATGACGGAGCTATTGCATCCAGTTTGCATGCCCACACCGGGTAAATCATTTAAGGGTGAAACGGCTACGGTAACCGGTTGGGGTGCCTTGAAAGTGGGCGGTTTGACATCAAATACACTGCAGGTGAGTGAGGGTGTTAACACAATGTCAAAGGGCAAAGTTATTGGATATGATTACAGTTGCTTTGGTTTGGATATTGAAACATATATACTAGTACATATATCCGAGGTTTTCTGTAATAACTGCATATATTAAAAAATCAAATTGTTCAGAAGAAGCTGAATTCATTTTCATTCGCAGTACATATTATACTAGAGGTGTACGAGTATAGTTTTATGTAGGAAAAAGTATTGAGACGTTAGTCATAAATATGAGTGTCATATATGGATCGAATGGTAAGGGTTAGCAGAATCCATCAATGTAAAAATGCAAAAACCTAATTTTTCTGAAAACCGCAGACATGTCTGTTTGATTAATAGATGTCACATATCATACCACGGTGATATATGCAAATTAATTGTTCCACAAATAATTAACTTTGGACAAATGATACATTTTACTTCAACTACGTTGGCTAGATTTTAATCATATACCTCAAGAAATCTTTACTGGTTTTAGTTCCAATAATGTTTCAAAAACTGTAACTGAGCGCAGACTTAAATTGATCGGAGTTTCGTTTCTTCTTTTTTATAGGAGCTACCTACAATTAGGATTTTTCACACCGTTTAGTTTTCGAAGTATCCAAATTTTCTCTAAGAAATACCCAAGTTTACATGCTTGAATGTGGAAAAGTTGAGACATATCCGAGTATCTTGTTTTACATGTCCTCTTATTTGCTTAGATCGTCAAGTGGTGTCTCATGACACCGTTCTGAAAAACTGATACAATTTTTTGAAATACATAGTAGGAATATTTCGTATGCGAAGAAAATATGAAACGAACAATACAAAAAATATATTTAAATGATCAATATAAATTAGCGCTAGATTAGATTTTGTTCAATATAAATTAGCGCTAGATTGGGTTTAGTTACTGAAACATTTTCTCCAAGATTTTATATCGAATCAGATGTGATCTGCATGTTAAATGATTAGTGATTTGCATATCTTGAGCGGTTTGATCAAGCTGAAATGTGCAGAAGTCAATAAATACAGTCGGATAGTTTAATAAAACTGACAATCATATTAATTGAGAGTATGGGAGGAAGTGTTGAAAAGTCCAAAAAATATAATTATATATTAAGTTACTAAAATATTTTCCCAAAATGTTAGTTCCAGTAAAATGTGATCTGGTTGTTAACTGATTATTGATTTGCATAACTGCAGCTGATCTTATTTATGCAAGCTGACGGTTGCCAACTTTCGCTACTAAAAAAAATTGCCGGTATTCATTAGTTTAAAAACTCTGCAATAAATGGGTCGAATCAGACTTATAATTACAATTGGCATGTGCGCAAAGTCGGGTTCATTTAATATTTTTTTAGTTTTGTGACGTTATTTTGATATTTGATAGTTAATATTCAGATTATAAGTATATTTTTGCTATAATTTTAGAATTTTCATGAGAAACTTGAATTAAGGTACGACAAAGTCATGCATGAATGAATATTCAAGGTTAATTCTTAGTTTTTATAAACTACACCACTCTGGAGTAAGGGTATTGTAAGCTAAAAATACTGAAGCTAGAACAACCTCGACCACCACCACGATTGACTAAGAATGATTAGCTGATTCGATTAACCATGTCTCTCCGTCCGTCTGTCTATCTTAAGTTATTCGCAAGTACAGACCTCAAATTTGCCTCGATCTTGATGAAATTTGGTACAGAGTACTTTCTTATATCAGGGGCGAATCCTATTTAAATTACTCAAAATCGGTTCAGATTTAGATAAAGCTCCCATATACTTGTATGGGACATCCCGATATACATCCCTGTTTGCCATTTAAGTGGTGTATACGCTTTATTTTTCTGGCAAATCTTTATGAAATTTAGCACAGGAACGTTTTATGAGACAGCAATTACCTATGCAAAATTTCATAAAAATTGGTTCAGTTTTATATATAGCTCCCATATATATGTACATCTCGATTTGGCTTTTAAGCGGTTTTATTTTGGCAGATTTTTATGAAATTTAGTACAGGAGCGTTCTATGAGGTCGTAATGACCGCTGCCAAATTTAACGAAAATCGGTTCAGCTTTATATATAGCCCCATATAATATGTACGTCCCGATTTGGCATTTACGCCGAATAAAAGACACAATTTACACAAAATCTTTACGAAATTTCACATAGAATAGTGTTTAGTGCCGAAAATAAACTTTTTTAAATTTGAAAAAAATTGGTTCAGATTTTGAGATTGTCCCCATATATATATGCATATCCCGATATTGCATATAATAGATATATAATCCGCAATTCTGAACAGAAATTTATAAAATTTTTCAGATACAATTTATATATCTCTTAATCAGAGCGCTATAAAATAAAAAAATTGGACATATCATTATCATATGAAAAAGAACATTGTTAAAAATTGACAATATTTTTTTGTTTACTGCTCCGATAGGGTAATGAAGGTTATTATATGGTCGGCTCCGCCCGACTTTAGCCCTTCCTTACTGGTTTAATTATCTGGCGTTATCTTCTTAGGTTCATGTTTAGATTATTTGTATATTTTTGGCAACATTTTAGGATTTTCTTGAGGAAATGAGAATTAAGGTAGGACAAAGACGTGCGCAAAAATTCAAGACATTATCTTATTTTAGCTCATGTTTAGATTATTTGTATATTTTTGACTTGATTTTAGGATTTTTTTAATGTAATGCGAATTAAGGTACGACAATGTCGTGCACGAATATTCAAGATAATTTTTTGAGCTATCAACATCACATGTTTTTACACAAAAGCGAAATTAGGCGATAAATAGGACATTGTACTATATTTCTTGGAATATACAATATGTTGGAAATATGAAACAGTATTAAAATACTTAATTAAATTGAACAAGGCTAACCTGATTTCTATTAGCACTAAAAGTTGTTCCATTTAATATTTTTGTAATCGGCAAAAATCCGATTGTAGGTACGCAGTGATTCAAAGGATTATTCAGCCATATTTTCTGTTCTTATTATTTACCAATATATAATATAAATATTATTCTGCACATCCTTAAAAAAATAGCTTTCCACTGATATCCATTTAGTTGTCATCTATGAGCCCTAATGATGCTTTACGTGTACCACAAACATTTGTATATAAGCTCAACAATTCAGCACATTAAAGCGCCTAAAAGTGTGCTTTTATTATGAAATTAGCAGAGGCGAACTCTCGAGTTATAATGAATAGTATATCCGTTTACATATCAAAATATAATTCCACATATCAAGAGGTGAACAAAGTTATATTATATGAGAACTTTTTCTGTGAAAAATGGAATAAATATCATCACTGTGCGAGAAATGGACAATTTAAAAATTTACCAGAAAGGAGACCCTTTGAATATACCTATTTCGACCACGCTGAATCAAGTGGGGATGTCGTTTCTCTAGGTTAGGTATTGTTTTCGAGATATTCAATCATATTTTTTTCTGGAAATCGGAGAGGTTAGTTATCTCGGTGGTGATTTTGGAGTAATGAAATAACGGGAGCCTTTGCAGGTTTCTTTGAGAAAAATATTCCTCGCGAAAAATTACTACAGGTCCCCTTTCAATATATTTATGAAAAATCAACAGGTCCGAAATTTCGAAAAATTAAGTAAAACCAGTATCCAAAAATATGTTCTGAAATGAGAACAACAGTACACAAATAATTTAGTACAACATTGACAAAGAACCTATAAGAGTTTTTCTAAAGGAATATTTTTCTCAAAGACACCAACTGATTGATTTAGGGGTAAGAGGGTAAGAATCATGGCGACTGGTTTGAAAGAAATAATTTTCCAATAGTTCCCTTTATTTCGTTCGTTGGACTGCGTATTTCAAAGCCTTCCACTTCATATTCACCACCAGGATAACTAACCTCACTGATTCCCATCCGAGGAAAACTTTGTGATCGAATATCTTGCTGTCTTTCGAAACATACCCTAAACAATTTTTTTTATCAAATTTAGGATATGTTGATTTTACTTAATAAAACAGTTTCAATTTTCACGAATTAAATATTTTATTAGTTTTTAAGTAAACTGAACAAAAAAAAATTCCTTCTATATTAACTTGGTAAAATTTGTCCTAAAAAGTATTTTAGGTCAATTTGAAAAATATATAGCACAAGCTTTAAGTCTGATTGATGGAAATCATTAGAAATATTGGAAAGTATTTCATACTTTTCTCTCGAATAAATGAATAAATAATGTCATCTATGTAATCTCCAAAACTCTGAACTGAAACTTTTTTTGAAATGGAGATTTTTTTTACGTAGTTTGTTAAAATCTCCGCGTTTGCTATCAGAATAGGTAGAAAACGCGATTTCGAAAAAAAATTTAAATTAAGGTAACGATGTACAGATTGTTATAGAGCAATTATTGGGATATAGTTGAATCTCAAATTACGTTTATATTTAGAGTAGTTTAATTTGACAAGATAAAAAGCACTAGCTGCTAACACAGTATACACAAATGCCGTCAAACCAATATTTTGCGCCTAAAAGAAGGCAACACGGGGAATTGTTGTCTTCAGTTTAATGAAAAATACAAGTGAAAACGCTAGCTTATGAAATAAAACACGCCTTATGTATGGTATACGAGTATGCTTTCAAAAAAAGATAGTGTGGATTTTCTGTAAAGGTTATAAATAATTGTACACTTTTTGTAGTCGTTTTATTTGGGACTCTATTACCCTCAATATATCAAATTTAAATACTTTTATTTCCTGTTTTTTATTATTAATCATAGAGATCCGCTTCTCGGAGTGACTAATGACTAGCAAATAGTTTCAGAAACACTACTCTTAGCCCTCCCTCCATAGCCATGGCTTATGACAACATTATTTTTTATTACTTATATTTAATTGTTGGCTCCTCCCCCGAGAAATGTTGTCATATTTTTGTGCAAATTATTTCAACAAATTATGAATATGTTTTTTTCTTTGTTTCTTCCCTACATTTCTATTTAACACTACAGGAAGTCAAAGTGCCCATAATGTCCCAAGACGAATGTCGCAAAACTCGTTACGGTGCATCACGTATCACTGACAATATGCTCTGCGCCGGCTATCCTGACGGTATGAAGGACAGCTGTCAAGGGGATAGTGGCGGCCCTCTACACATAGTCGCCACCGGCACCAGAGAACATCAATTGGCCGGTGTGGTATCCTGGGGCGAGGGATGTGCCAAGGCAGGTTACCCGGGAGTCTATGCTCGTGTCAACCGTTATGGCACTTGGATAAAGACCCTCACCAAGAATGCTTGTCTGTGCCATTCGGAGACCAAGAAAATCAAGAAGTGATTCCAAGTGCCAGAGAAAGAGAGGGAATAACTATCAATACATAACAGAGATTTTCTTTTACTAATATTTATATTTAATAATTTATTTATTTATTTATTATTGTAATTAAGGTGAAAATAAAGAAAACTTTTATAACACATATTCACATATTTGTGTGCCAGTGAATAAAAAACTTTCTTTTTTGTTTTCTTGAAAGTCATAGCCATAAAGCCGGTTTCTTGAGTGGCTTTAGGATTTAATTTGAATGCACTTGAAGTCGGTCAGACAGCGTTTTTTCTGCGTTTTTTTATTATATTTTTTTTGCAAAGCTCCATACAAGTCGATATGTATGCAGAAGTGGTATACGTATCCATCACTTGAATGTGAAATGTGAAAAGCATATTAATGTGTTCGCTTTTGGCCGGCCAACTGTCTGTCAGTTGGTGCCAAGCGAGTTTATCTGGAAAATCGCGGGCAGATTTCATACAAATGCAAAAAAACTTTTATTCCAACCAAGGCTGGCCATTAGTTAGCTAACAGCTGTGGCCGCTTCAACATATATCGACATTTCAAGGCTATGGACGCCGATCAAAACCTTCTGGGAATTTTCCTGCTTTGGACAATATTGCTAACAACATCGTCGGCAATAAGTTATACGAACAAAACAGAAGAATTGAAAAACGTCTCTGGACCTATTCTCAAGCAAAGCAATTTCTTTGAATGGCTATTATCAATTTTTCAAATAGTTCCACCATTTACCACCGCTCCTCCCCCGACTGAGGTAACTTTAGGTGAGTGCAACACCACCTGCACGTGCGGCACTGCCAATACGGTTAAACGGATTGTGGGAGGCTATGAAACCCAAGTCAATCAATATCCCTGGATGGCTATGCTGTTGTTCCGAGGCCATTTCTATTGCGGGGCTTCACTTATCAGTGAGCGCTATGTGCTCTCTGCTGCCCACTGTTTAAAGGGTTTCCCTAGAAATTTTATCACGGTACGATTATTGGCTCACAAAATGGGTGATCGTTCACCAGAAGTAATTCAGAGATCGGCAGACAAAGTTGTGGTACATACGAAGTACTCTCCGCAAGAAAATGACAATGACATTGGCCTAGTAAGACTAGATAAAGCAGTGGAAATGACAGAGGTGGTGAGACCTGTATGTATGGCCGCAATCGACAAGACATACGAAGACGAAGAAGCTATCATAACTGGATGGGGAGTAACCTCCGAGGGTGGTCAATTGGCTCAAAATTTAATGGTAAGCCCAAGAAATTATAGTATTTTATATACTATTTGATGACGAAATTGTTCTATTCTTTCCAGGAGGTGAAAGTTCCCATACTCTCGCAAATGGCTTGTCGTCAGTCCAAGTATGGCAATGATCGCATCACCGACAATATGCTGTGCGCAGGCACTGAAAAGGGTGGCTTAGACGCGTGCCAAGGAGACAGTGGAGGTCCATTGCATGTCAAAAATGCTGATTTGAATACTTTCCATTTGGCTGGAGTGGTCTCTTGGGGTGAAGGTTGTGCCAGAGAAGGCTATCCTGGTATCTACTCTCGTGTTAGCCAATATTTGGATTGGATTGATGAGAACACTCAAGATTCCTGCAAATGTGATATACCAACTAAACGAGTTGATCAAGTGGAAATTGTGATAGAGAATTGAGAAATATTTGGGAGAAATTGGAATTAGTTTATATAACAGAGAAATAGTACATAAATCGATTTAAATAATACTTAATCCGGCTTGAAAACTGATTAAAAAATATTCACTTTCGCTATTCCTTACTTTTTTAAATTTTTTGGCAGGTGATTTATACGCTCTACCTTGTGAAATTTCCTGTGTTGGAGTTTATTTGCGTATTAGTGCACACTTTTTGTAAACCATTGCAGTACTAATGTTGATTATTTCGATATTTCCAAATTATAACTACAAGTATGCCTGAAATTAGGCAATACAAGTCGTAAGTATTTCAAGTTCTTTGATTATCTCAATATTGTGATATAAAAATGCCGAGTATACGGAATTCATTTAAATACAATTTCGCTCATTTACTGCCTAACTAGTTTTTGTTACTTTCGCAAATCAAATTCTTTAAATTTCAGTCGAGTACACCGACTGAAGCACCTATACCCAAACATTCAGTGAAATATCCATAGGGAAGTTAATTACACTGTGATAGTCCAAAAATGTAACAGAAAGGAAACCCTATGTATAGACCTATTTCGGCCATGCTGAATCCAGTAGCATTAGCCGTTTTTATATGTTAGCTCTTATTTTCGCGATATTAGACCACAAAGTGTGTTTGGAAATCAGAGAGGTTACTTATCTCTTTGGTGATTTTGTAGTAGACTTCGGAATATACGCTTCAGTCACAAGATCGAAATAAAGGGAACTTTTGCAGAATTATTTCTCTCAAAACAGTCTTCCACGCTTCTCACCCCCTTACCCCTGAAAAAATGCAATGAAATCGTATCATATGTTAAAATCATACATATCGTCGACATTTTTAGTAGACATCGTTGAGAAAAATATTCCTCGCGTAAACATACTATAAGTCCTTTCTCAACTTTTTTATGAGAATTAAGCGGATTTCGAGTTATTACATAATTTGGGTATTTTTCTGCCCATAGCAGAAAATATGATAATAAAATGTTTTGACTTAAATTTTTGTAAATTATTTTTTGGTTAGTAACAATGGAAATTTTAAAGGTAACCAAAAAAACCCTGCTAAATTATGAAACCTGTTAATTTTTCATAAATATGTTGAAAGGAAACTCATAGTAGTTTTTCGCGAGGAATATTTTTCTCAAAGACGCAATCTAAAAATGTCGACGATTTGTATGACGTTTGTCATATAATGAAATTTGATTGCACTTTTTCAGGATAAGGGGGTGAGAAGCGTGGACGATTGTTTTGAGAGAAATAATTCTTCAAAGGCTCTCTTTATTTCGATCTTTGAACTGAAGCGTGTATTTCGTAGTCTTCCACTTCAAAATCACAAACGAGATAACTAACCTCTCTGATTCTCCAACAAACTTTGTGGCCGAATATCGCGAACACAAGAGCTAACCTAGAAAAACGGCTAGCATCATTGGATTCAGCAAGGTCGAAATAGATATATCCAAAGGATCCCCTTTCTGTTACATTTTTAAAGTATCCATTTCGATCACAGTGTTATCAATTCACCTGAGTCTAATAATACCAGTATTGGTAAAATTTAACCTATCAGTTAATTAGGGTTAAATGCACCAAACTATATTGCTGGATTTATCTACTCCTTAGCATTCGGCTACTACTTACTAAAATAACAGTCTGTTTATTGACTCCTTAGTAGAAGTCAAGTTGGGTTTTCAGCTCCTTAGTAGGCGACTAGTTGGGTTATTTACCATTTAGTAAACTACCATTTGCTTATCCACTGCTAAATAAAACTCCAGCTGGTTTTTCTATTCCTTAGTAGGTTGGCCACCTACTGATTAATAGATTGTTTGGTTATCTAGACCACAGTAGACGACCACATGTGTTAACCAATCCAGTAGTTATCTATTATTTAGTAGAAGACCATTTGGCTCACCTAACTGCTTAATAGAAGTCCAGTTGGTTTTTCTATTCCTTAGTATTTGTACAGTTGGATAATTTGCGCCCTAGTAGACGAAAAATTGGGTTATCTAATCCTTAGTATAGGACTAGCCTGTTTATCTACCCCATAGCATATGACCAGTTGGGAAATCTACACCTTAGTAAAGGACTACTTTGGTTATATACTCCTTAGTAGACGACAACTTGGGTTATCTAATCCTTAGTTGACGACCAGTTGGGTAGTCTACTTCTTAGAAAGCGACCAGTTTGGTTATCTACTCCTTAGTAGAGGACCACTTGGGTTATCTAATCCTTCGTTGACGACCAGTTGTGAAATCTAGCCTTTAGTATGCGGCAAGATGGGTTATCTACACATTAGTAGGGGACTACCTTGGTTATCTACTTCTAAGTAGACCACCAGTTGGGTTATCTATCCCTTAGTTGACGACAAGTTGGATTATCTACTCCTTAGTAGACCACAATTTAAGCTATCTACACCTTAGCAGGGGACTAGTTTGTTTATTATTATTTAGTAAAATACCATTTGGCTTATTGAAGTGCAGTTGGGTTATCTACTCCTTAATAGACGACCAGTTGGGTATTTTAGTAAAATTCAATTGGCTTATCTACTACTTAATAGAAATCCAGTTGTTTTACTTAGTTGGGTTATCTAATCCTTAGTTGACGACCAGTTGGGTTATCTGCTCCCTAGGCGGTCAGATGGGTTATCCGCTCCTTAGGCGGTCAGATGGGTTATCTATATCTTTGTAGGCGGTCAGTTGGGTTATCTATTCCTTAGTAGATGATCAGTTGGCTTACATACTCCTTAGTAGATGATATGTTGGGCTATTTACTACAAAGAGAGGATCAGGTGCGTTTTCGAAGTTCAACGATTAAATAGTAAACATTTAATTGTTTTCAAATGAGACTTATGATGTATGTAACATTGAATGGTCAGGTACTGTAGACATTCTTTTAGACTCGTATTGGGTTATGTCGCAAGGTGGCAATTTCCTACCTCCAACAAAAAATTCATCTTAAAGATTTTCGAACCGATCCTTGCTCTTAATAAACCTACTACGAGTTTGGTTTTGTACCGGTTCAGTTTGCAGTAGGGATAATATTGAATTTAATAATACGTGTTAATAGTTTTTGTTGGACCTATAATTCTTCGGAGCAGAATAATGCTCAATGTTTGCTAATAATGTTTACTATAAGGCTTCCTTTATGGAACGTTGAGGCCCTCAGATGTATAAATTGACCTTGTTTTAGTTATAAAAAACTATGCATTCCGATTGCTGTCTCGAGTTATCATAAATTGCAAAGACTTAATTGTATAATTTATTAAAATTTCGGACAAAATATTCCAAAACCTCCCAAATACTATTGCATACAACACAACCTCACATTTGTGTTTCCTCTCGTCACACGACAACGGCAGATGGCTCAACATGGAGGATATTCGGATGTACGGGCGTGCAAGAAGATCTGCCATTTCATTCTTAATTGTCGTTTTCCGCATTATTCAACATCGAAAAAGGAATGCTCAGTATAAATGTCATGCACAAATGGAACAAAGTCATGACTTCCTTTCGACGTTATTGTGAATGTTGATTATTTGTTTATTTCCGTAAACGACACAGGAAAGCCAACCGGTTGGCTCATAGACTCCTCCAATCACTCGGGATGTTCCATGTCCATGTGACGCTAAGTGGGTGGTTGAGGTGGTCGACGTCATCGTCAATGGTCTACTCGTACAACACATAATATAAATGTAATTAAATTTGCACATGTGTCCTGTGTGAACGTGACATGCCAATGTTAATGATGACGAAACAACACATCAAGATGCCTGTGGAGAGCGGATACTGATGCCTGATGATGATGGCGACTATAACCGTGAAGGTTTTTCAGCTATACATCCACCATACGACGCAAGGACCGGAAGAGGGATATTTGAACGAAGGAACACAAAAACGCCCATTATAGTCATTTATTTATCGGAATCTGTTGAATGATGCGTTCGTTCGGTGGCAACAACGGTGTGAGTTGAGAATGTGTATTTTGCGTTTTTTGAGGAATGCTCTTCAAAGTTTTTTGAACTTTTGTCAGATGACGATGTTGGTTTGATGTGTCTTCGTGTTTGTGTGCGAGTGTGTAGTGTGTGGTTGGACAGAGTTGGCAAAGGAAAATGAAGAGGAAATTAAAAGAATTCATGCGTTGAAATTAATTTAAAGATATTTTTCATTAACGAACACACTCTCACTTTACACACGCACACAAACGCATATATCGTGAGACATTCACAATAACAGGCTCACAATTACATGTATATCGGTCGATGTTTGTGCAAAAAAAAACGAAAGAGAAAGTGTCTGCTCTCCTTTCCACACAGACTATCATCATTCACAGCCACAAATGTACAATACATTTTGGAATTCCTACAAACGCTCTCTTAAAAGATCCACACACAAAAAATGCAATTCCTGTTTAACCTCCAATCATAAAAAATTAATTGAATTTCTTTTCGGGTTTTGGGGGATGGGAGAAGGGAGGCTTTCTTTTTCTTCATCGTCAGCAATAGGTAATTCTTCGATGTGTTCGCCAGACACCACGGCCACCCAACAAGTAGTTGTTGTTTGACTGAGAATGTGGAAAGAAGTCTTTTTTATGGATTTCCTTTTTTCGCAGATAAGCGGAAAAACTCGGCACTGGTGGAGGAAACATGTCAGTAACGTTTGTTAGTAGTCAACTGACTTCACATAAAACGATAATGATTTTATGGACGGTTTATTGATAATTTTATTACTTTGGTGCATGACTTCTTTAAAGATTTGGTTTCGCTAAAATCAGCCACACATATACAGTTGTAGACCAAAACAAAAGTGCATTAAGGCCATGATGTGTTTAAGGTACTTGCGTCAGTGAATGTAATTTCGGAGGGTAGAGTTAAAAGGGATAGTTCATTTTAATAATTCAGAGGAGAAAATCAAATGACATTTTTCTTAAAATGAAAGTACGTCATTACCGAGGGTAGCTTATCAAAGAGGGGAAAATAAGTTGAAGATAATATTTTACCACTAATACAAGGTAATTTTCATAAAATTTGAATAGATTCTTTAAAATGAAGAAAATTATAATTACTTTAGGTATCACTGTCGTTTCCAGATTTTATTTCAATCAAAACAATTAAAGATATTTATAAGAAAATTTAAATGAAAATGGGAACATGTTGTACATAGTATGAATGTATGACAGTATGAATGTTTACAGCTGATTTAAATGTTCCACAGACTTCTCAAATATCACATCTATACAATGACGATATTGTCTTCAAAGATCAATGCCTACCGGGATTGAAATATCTAATAAGCAAATACATACATATATATTCCTAGGTATACAGAATCAGAAGTGGTAGATCTAGATGATGACAGTTTTTCTATATTCACAATATGTTTAAAGTAAACGATAAAAGTAAGAAAAGTTTGTCAATAGCTGACCAAACTTATCATACCGCCCATACAACCCCGTCACTACCCCTTGCAGAACTTTAAACAAATATTTGTTTCTGTAGCCTTAGCCCAATAATTGCCTTGAATGGAATGAAACATATGAGCTGAGGGATTTTGGAACACAATCAATCCGTCATGAAATCCAATCCTATCCCACAAACCAGTCGGTGGTGGTAAATGGCGGAATAGAAGAGTATTTTTTAGCAAAGTGTGAGTTACAACTTGCAAAACACCGAAGAAGAAGCTGAAAAATCCACAAAACGAAACAAAAACACAAAAACAAACCGAAACCCAGAAAATAGAGAGTAACTCGCATTATGCATACCAATGAAGTTTTTGGGCAAACAATCAAGCCAATGCCAGCAACAACGACAACGCCAACATCAATGAACCATTCAATCAAACTAAACCCAACAGCAAAAGCAACAAAGAGACGGGCAGACAGACTTATGGACGGACGGAAGGAAGGACAGACAGGCCATCTTCATTTCGATACGTTTGTTTGGTGCGTTCTGGTTCTTGTTCTCGTTCTCATTTTAAGCTCAAGTGTTAAACGAGCGTAAACAAATCCAAAACCTCACAACAGTCCCGGCACAAAATTAAAATTCCAAAAACGTACTACTCCACAGCCCTTCCCCACGCATGTGACTCCTAACGAGAAAAATGTTGCAGTGGCACAGACACAAACACCGACCCTGACTCCGAGTCAGAGTCAGGCATTGGCAGTGGCAGTCCATATAATATGAATATTCTCGATGTGCTTAAGGGGTTCAAAGGCAGAGAACGACACCCGAAACGAACAAATGTTCTCTGAGCCTTTTTTTAAATTTACCCACAAACCGCACCATGTGAAGGAACATTTTGAAAGTTTTCGGGGCCAATGGGTTTCGAGTGTGTGGTGTTCTTTTCACCCATTCTCCCTTATTTCCAGCTGGAGGACGGGGAAACCTTAGTACCTAGTGGGGTGTGCTGCTGGTCTGCCAGTCGGCCTCGTATTCATATTCATTCGGTGTGTTTATCATTCCAAATTGAACATTATCATTATTTTTATTGAGAAATTCAGTTTATTGGATTACAACATGTGACCCAATATTTATGCGTGTTTTTTCTCCTCTCTCTCTTTTTTGTGCCGACTTGGGTCGGATCCATGTTTTTTGCAAAATATTGATTCTTGTGGGTTTTATTTGACACCAAGTGGGGTAGGGTAGGATGTTGAGGAAGATGATGAAGGAAGGACACTTTTTATTTGTTATGTTCAGATGAGACATTTAGTCGAATGTAAAATATTTGAAAACATGCTCCAGGCGGTTCCAATGATAAGAATGACCAATATCGAGTCTAAAGAAAACAAATGTCAAACTTTTGCAAACAAGAATGTTAGAACAACAACTTTGTCAGATATACAGTGAGAAAAATACTGAAGGCTTCTTTTTCATAACAAGAGAACAAATGTATTTGGTCAGTCTTTAAAAATCAGGCGAAAGATTGTTCTCAGAGGAACCACAAATTAAATAGTGCAAATAAGTAAACAAAAAATAAATACAAATATTTCTTAACGTTATTTTTATTATAATTAAGATTTGAAAAATTCTTGTGGTGCTCTCTTACGCAGTTAAGGTCACTATATTTTTTAAAATTAGCCAACCTGAGGCGGCAGTAGTTTAAAAAAGGGCGAATCTTAAAAATATACGTTTTAAGTTTCAAGGCGCCACATTGTTTAGTTTTAGTATACGATATAGTAGCCATCAAAACTAAACGATATTAGCGAATTTGTAAGAAAAGACAGAAAGTCTGGAGGGGCCGACTACATAATACCCTACACCTCCCTAACAATGCGAAAATTAGCATTGCGATATAAATTTAGCAATGTTCATACATGCAGAAAACTCTCTGCGGAATTTCGTACTGATCGGATCTATAAAACGGTTTCTACATATCAAATTGGGTGAAACATATATGTGTATGGGGGCTATATCTAAAACTAAAAGGATTTTTCCCGAATTTGGCAGTATCCGGATATAAAATACGGTCTCTGCAGCGCTTACATGTCAAATCGGGGATAACATATATATGGGGGCTCTATCTAAATCTGCACCAATTGTGATAGGGATCCTTCTTGGGCCAAAAAAGAGCACTGCGCTAAATTTCATCACAATCGGGCCATAAATACGACATGCACTTTGATTACAACGACACATCTACAGACGGACGGACGGACAGACAGACGGACGAACGGACGGACAGACTCGACTTAGGAAGTGATTCCAAGTCGATTGGTTTAATAAACGATGGGTCTATCTCTCCTACATCTGTATGTTACAAACAAATGCACCAATTCATAATACCCTAGACCACAGTGTGGTGTAGGGTATAAAAACACATACAATTTAGAGAAATGGGTCTAATTTTCTGGGTCCAATTTTGGCATACTCTCTCCAACATATCGGCCAGTATCTCATGAATAAATTCTTCAATACTGGCTTCTAGTGCGTCAACCGTTGCGGGCGTTAAATCGCACGATCTATGCGGCCAATTGACCAGCCCCAAACGTGAAACAAATTGTTCACCCGAACTAAAAATTAAATAAAATTCAATAATCTGCAACCATTGTTCGTTTGTAAGTTGATTCATGGCTAATTATAGACTAAACTCAACATGTTTGACAGTAACATGTTACACGAAAACAGCTGATCTGCCAAAAACTGTGCCATAAAATCACCCATTATAAACAGTGTTTCGAAGCCAGAAAATATCTCTGGGAAAGGTGTATCGAGTTAATAGCAGATTACTTTAAGAATTAAAGATTTTTTTTTTCCAAAATTCTTGTGTTTCTTTGTTAAGTTGGCTATCTTTGGGACTGTCATTTAATTTTATGGTTTCCTCACATGTGAGTCTGAGAAAACAAGGATGAATATTTTTAATGAGTAAGTGATAAACAAACTGATAGAAGCACATAATAAAGTATAAGTTTCATCAAGTGTTGTTCATTGAATTGATGTAATAATTCAATAGATTTAACGAATACCTTCTTCAATTTGATGACTGTTAATTTTATTAAAATTTTCGCCTACTTCAAAATAATGAAATTTCTTACATTAATCTTTTTTTTTACTTTTTCGGAGCGATCTTCACTTCTCTTATTTTCATAAATTATATTTTGTCGCTGTAGAAAGTAAAAATTAAATTTGCTTGAGCTGGGTTTTGAACTCACGAACTTCTGCTTACAAGTCTAAATATCAACGACTTCATGTTGGCATACGGATAAGTTTCCATGGTTTAGTTTATTATGTAATGGCATATTTACAGGGATCGGCGCTCTATGTGTTACTGCTGTACCAACCAAACGGTTAATGGCAATGCCCTCAGTTTCTGACGAGCTTCAGTCTGTAATTTTGTTTACAAGCCTACCAAACCGTATGATATTATGTGGAAGTTAAAGAAAATTATCAAAGTGGAATTCAAAGGAAACAGTGTTAGTGCATTTTATTTGGCTGACCAATCGCAACCAGCCATTGTTAATGAGCTACGAAATTTATGTTTCTGCGTATTAGACCAGACACCTTACAATGGTACTGGTGACTTTAAAAACGTTATTTTACGTTGTTGGAAAAGTTTACAGAGATAGGAAACACATAAAGGGTGCGCCATTTATATTTTTTTATTTGTAGTGCCGATTACTTTGACTTGCGATTTAAGCCTTTTGGATTATTTTCTGTGGGGAGCCATTAAGGATAAATGTTATGCAAAGCATCCAGAGACAATTGAAGCATTGGAACATGAAATCGAAATTGCCATTGAAAAGATTCGAACAGAAACCATCGAAAATGTACTGAAAAATTGGTTTGATCGGATGAGGTACTGCCGAGCCAGTCGTGGTAGTCATATGATATTGTGTTCTATTATTAAATGGCAAAGTTCAACCTTTCCAATAAAACCAGAAATTTATAAAAATTATCAGTACTTTTTTTATAGCCGATTCAAATTTTTAAACGGCTACCCTTTAGTAGTTATTTTTGAGGAATATTTGTGTCAAAGACATCAAATAAAAAATGTCGACGATTTGTGTGACTTCTGACATATGATAAGTTTTTAATGCGTTTTTTAGTAAGGGTTGAGAAGCGTGGACTCCTGTTTTGTGAGAGTCTGTTGTTTTCTGGATTTTGGCATTAATGCGTTCAGCTAATCATTGTCTACAGATTCATATACAAAACTCATGGATACGTCCAATTTTTGGTGAATTTTTCCAACTCTTAAATACTAACATTTAGTATCAAATGTACTGTGAGAAAAAAGTATTTTGGATCTCCTGAACATTTTGATTTTTTGAGATGTGCTGTTATTACAGAAAATCTCAGAATTTCTGCAAGGGTTTTCTGTATTCCTTTCTTTTGACTAAAGCCTGTAGTCCGAGGGCTTCAAATTGTAACCTTTCTAATTTTCCAGCAATTATGAAAGCACTTGCATTTTATGCAATTGTTCAATCAACTAGCATTAAAATTGATTTCCCTAAATATAAACCTGTCGATAGATTAGTTGTTTCCTACTTTAATCTTCCCTATTCTTATACAACGTTCAAGTGTGGAATCCAATCTGAGGATTAATCAAAACCACAATTATATACCGAATTATTTGTACACTTATTTACATGGTATTCAATTCAAAATTGCTGTATTAACGATGCGTAGCCGACATTGTTCGCTTCTGCCACCAATCTTTTGCCAGTTAATTTTCAATAAAATTCCCACAATATGTTAATATTTACTCGCTGTCGTTTGGCCCTGATCCTGTCTGGTCTTCTGTTGTATTGTGCATTGGCCATTGTTGAAATATCAACAGCCGAAGCAACAGTTCGACGCCTGGGATTCTGTGGGGCTGAGGCGACCAGCAAAAAATGGCAAACGTTTAACAATGTCACCGCCGTCAATGCGCAACGTGAATGCGTTTTGAATGTATGAATTTATAAGCATATGACAACGAAAGTTAAACATATCTTAATAAATTAACTTTAAATAAACCTTTTTTTTGTAAAAATAAATTGTGGAAAACCAAACGAAACGCATGCAAACACCAACGAATACATGACGACGACACCAACAACGGCGACGACGACTACGATGGCGATGACGACGGCGAACTCTAACTACCGCCTGCGTGAAATATGCAAATCAATTCAATTTAAACAACCGAACAGATACGACCAACGATATCAATGGAATGGAACAACAACAGCGATACCAAAATGAAAATAAAACCATACAAAGACAGTAACAATGCAACACGCAACATTTGCTCAAGCCAACTAACCAAAAACTGCCTGAAAACACACATATGACATGTACCACCACCAGACGATGGACGAACATGCTACAGACTCAAACAACAACGCCACCATTGGCAGTCGTCGAGAGTGTTGTTGTAACAAGAATTTTAATCAACCGCTTAACACTTAAATGATTTCTACGCTTTTGAATATGTTCCACGGATCTCTTCCCCTCGACCCCCATTCCTCCTGCATTGACCAAAGTCTGGCTTGGTGTTGTATGTCTGTCATTCAAGCATATACACATAGTGAGGCAGGCAATAAGCCAAAGCCTCGAGATCATCAGGACCCGAGTTTATTAAACAATTCAGCTGAAGCAGTGTGATCGGTGTGGTTCAGTATGATCGATGTAATAATGTATATTAAATAGTAGGAAACCACTGGAAGTATCAAAGTTCCTCTAATACATTTGTCAGGAAAAAAATAAAAATTTGACAATGGTTTATTTCCCTACCAGAAAATTTCAATATTTTTGTCACAAGATCCAATATTACTCAATTAGCATCAGCAGTTAGAAGTTCGCAGATCTTTGGCAGGAGATCACTTACCTTTGAAGAACGCGGAATAATGTCAGAAGTCAAAGATTATTGACAAGAGATCAAATACCATTGACAATATATCAATGACTAGCGGACGCGGCGAACTTCGCCTCGCCCCAATTTAACGCCTTCAGATAAACTCCAGAGTGATAATAAAACACAGATAGTTAAAATTTTAATGCGATTTGTTTAAAAGGAATCGAAATCAGTAGAGAGCGATGTGATAAACAACAAACAACGAAGACAGAAGACAGGCAACGTACAGATGACCGTGCGAAAAACAGGGAAATTCGAGATTAATTCCACAGACTTCCTACGATTTGTCTTGAGATTTATTGATTGTCATCGTAAAAGCCAATCGTACAGGGAACTGAATCCGCTTGAATTGGAATGAAAGATCAGTTGGAATAATCGGAATTCGTGGGATAAGGACTTCCTCTCCTTTGAATTTTCCCTTGATGATCGTCGCCTGAATCACATCAGTTTCATAATGGACAACCGCGAACTATGCACAATTTCGGATGATTCAGATTCCGCAACATGATTATGATCGATTCCACCTTCAGCTGTAAATTATGCGGCGGAGCTCCTGGCACATCAAGCGAGTTCGATTTTACTTTGAATAATAAAATTCATGCTATCGACGTCCTTATTCTTCGCTGCTAATATTGTCCGTTCACTAATCTAATCGAGATTTGGAAACACTTTGGTGATGAGTTCCTCGTTCGACGATGTGAACTCGCAAAAATTTGCCGGGAACATATCAATGCAGTGGAAACATCAACAGCCATTGCCATTGCCAAGCGCCAACAGTTGTTTCGAGAATTCAAGAGCCGATGAGTCGTTCTGCAACGCGACTCTCATGTTCGTGGTCAATTTCAACTTCTTGACATGCCGCTACAAAGACCACGATTTCAGGCATGCATTAATTTCATCGGCAGTAGATTTCGGGATGACGGGAAGCGTTTGACGAAAATCTCCGGAGAGCAATATCATAGACTCACCAAATTGTCTCAAATCACGTCGTAAATCCTTCATCGTTCGGTCAACTGCCTCCAGAGCTCGTTTATGCGCCATCGTGCATTCATCCGAAATTATGATTTTGCAGTGCCCGCAATCCAATAAGATAACCTTACCTCTTATACTCAAACTTATTATCTGAAAAAATTTTCGAACTGATAAATATCGCGTTGAATTTTAATTGATCGTAATGCTTGTACCGTTTGTCGATGTGATATGCGAAATCAGTGTAACAATACGCAAAACTCGAATGAATTGCAGCAAGAAAAATAGCACATACTCGTACATATGTTTAATAGAAAACTTTTTTGTTTAATAGAAAATTAATAAAAAAAAATTTGATTCAAAAAGAGAGTAGTAGATAGGAACAGTAGGAATCTCGCAAGAAATAGCAATTTTCGATTTTCCCAATTTTCCGACTTTTTTCCAAAATTTTCTTGTGTATTCTTCTTATTTGGCCGGAGACCTGTCCGAATTGGTGCTAATCACCGAAATCGGTCCAGGCGTTCTCGAGTTATAAGCGTAGTAACTAACATCACTTTCTTTTATATATATATAAGATAATTGTAACAAAGTGAAAACATGCCAGTTGTGTAAATTGACTCCTTTCTCGCAGATAAAGGGTGGAGTCAACTACTGTTGAGAAAAGATCAGTGATCACAGTAGGTCAAAAAAATGTCAATCCCCATTGGTTACTGATCGTTGACAAAAGGTAAATGGCCACTAAAAACAGGCCAATTTGCATGGATAGTAGTCAGTTACCATTTGCTAGATGATAATTAAAAGAAATTTCAAAGATGTGTATTGATTAGAGGACGATGATAACTGACAAGCGGTCAGAAACTATTAAGGTCAAAACCATTGATCAGCGTTTAATTACCACTGACAAAAAGTCAGTGACCATTAAGAGGAAATCAATGACCACTGAATGGAGGTAACTGGTCATTGACAGGATATCAATGATCAGGAAGTTAGTTATCAGGAGATCAATGTCAATTGGCAGAATCAACATTGATAAGTATTTAACGTTGTCAAGAGATCATTGACCATTAAATAGAGGTTAAATATCACTGCCAAATGGTAAATGACCATTAACAGGAGATTAATGACCACTACAAGAAGATAATGGTAGGAAGTAAAAGACTTTTCATGAGGTCAATTGCCATTGACAGGAAGCCAATTACGATCGACAGGAAGAGAATTACAATGGAAATGAGATTAATAAACATAGAAAATAGGTCAATGAAGTCAATTTTCAGTAAAAGGAGGTCAATGAGCCCCATTGTCATTGCAAGTAGGTCAATAAAACCTGACAGAATAAACATAAATAAGCTTTGATAAGTTCAATGAGCTTTGATTGGTTGTCAATGACCCTTAACATGAGATCAATGGCCATTATAAGGTGGCCATGGACAGGAGATCAATGGTCATTCAGGAGTTCAATAGCATTGACAGAAAGTCATTTCCATCGATAGAAGTTCAATCAATGCCATTCATAATAGGCCAATGACCATTGACGGAAGGCAACAATGGAAATTTCCCTTAAAAGGAGGTCAGTAATCTCAATTACAATTGACAGACCAAGTTATGTTGAAAGATGTGTGTTGCACTTACGAGAGGGCAATTAAAGTTGACCTGAGGTCAAAGGTTATTTGACAAGCTTTCAATGGACAATTGACAAGGGCAATGACCTTAGACGGGAGGTCAATGAAGTCAATTCTCTTTGAAAGGAGGTCAATGAAAATTGACAGAATAAACATCGATTAGCTTTGATAAGGTTAATGAAATTTGATTGGTGGTCAATGACCCGTAACAGGACATCAAAATTTACAGGAGATCAGTGACAATTCAGGAGTTTAATTGTCATTGATAGGAAGTCAGTTACCATCGATATAATGTTAATGATATCAATGCCATTGATATTTGGCCAATAATCATTGATAGAAGCCAACAATGTAAATTTCAATAAAAGGAGGTCAATAATCTCAATTATCATTGACAGCCCAAGTTATGTTAAAAAGATGTCAGTTCCGATTAAAGTTGACCAGAGGCCAAAGGCCATTTCACAAGCTGTCAATTTACAAGGTCGACGACCTTTTGAAGGAGGTCAATTAAGTCAATTGTAATTGAAAGGAATTCAATAACACTTGGTAAAATAAACATTGATAAGGTCAATGACCATTGGTTGGTGGTTAATGACTCTTAACAGGAGATCAATGGCCATTAAACAGAACAATTTATGTTAACAGATGTCAGTTCCAGTTACGAGATACAATTAAAGTTGACCAGATGTCAAAGGCCATTGTCAAATTGTCAATTGACAAAAGGTTAATAATTACTTTTAAGTGGTCAAAGCCCAACGACAAGAGGTCAAAACTATGAAGTTCAATGTCAATTAAACAGAAACTAATAAACAATCAATCAGCATTGATAAGAGGTTAATTGCCACTGACAAGAGGTCAATGTCCACTGACAAGAGGTCAATGGCCATTGACTGGTGGTCAATAGCTATTACCAGGAGATTAATGTGTACTGAAAGGAGGTCACTGGCGATTTATATGTGGTCAGTGAAGATTATTTCCATTGACAGGAATTCAATTACCATCGACAGGAAGAGAATTTCAATGGAGGGCAAAGATATCAATAACTATCTATATCTATAACTATGGGGAATAGGCCAATGATATTTGACAAGGGATCAATAACAATTGGCAGAGTAAACATTGATAAGCATTCAATATCGTCAAGAGATCAGTGACCATTGATAAGAGGTTAATTGAGGAGGTACTTTTCAAAACTTGACTATTCCCTGTTTTGTGTTTTTGCACAATTTGAGGAAATACTATGGCCCTATATATCTAACCCGAAATTTTGATACATTATTAAAGACGTCAAAATTGGTTATACAGACTTCGCACAATTTTTTTTTGTCTAAGTTTTTAATTCAATGCTACAAAACCAAAAAAAATCAGTTCTGTCAAAAGTGGAATAGTCAAGTTTTGAAAAGTACCTCCTCGATTATCACTGATAATTGGTCAATGACCATTAACAAGAGATTAATGACAACTGAAAGGAGGAAACAGGTCAACGACTGGAAGTCAATGACTATTCACGACGTCAGTTGCAATTGACAGGAAGTCATTTACCATCGACAGGAAGTGAATTACAATGGAAATTAGGTCAATGATATCAATAACCATTGAAAATATACCAATGACAGTGACAGGAAGTCAATGAAGTCAATTACCATTGATAGGAGATCAATGACAGTAGGCAGAACGTCAGTGAAGATTGGCAAGAGGACAATAAGACAACACATTGACTATTGACAGAATGTCAAAGATCTTGGACTGACGCTATATATGTAGTTATTATATACTGTTTGATCCTTTAAAACAATTTCCCAAATTATCACCCCTCTCCTACTTCCACGAATAGCAGTAGAAGCGCTGAGTCCAACAAGAATAACAACAACAATGACAAAGAGATGAGGAAAACACTAAGTTAAGCAAAACAATTTTGTATCTTGCATAAATTAACTTGCTCAGTTGAGCAGAACATCTTGCAACAGTCAGTGTCGCACTGTGCGAGAGGGAGGGAGAGAGAGAGAGATGGCAAGCATTTCATCGAATGCCGGTAATGTTCGTTTTACACATGCTCAAGCTTTAAATCCTCTAAGCGTGCCTTAAGAAATAAATAATCTTCACTTCAGTGCCATGGCTCAGAACCAGCAATAGCAAGAACAACAATCAACAGTTGGTCGATTGGCTCGTTTGGGTTGGTCGGATGGTTAGTTGTACGAGTATGGGGCATTTGATGAAATCCTCTAACAGCAGCCTTATGATCATTGATCATTTTTCATTCTGCTCCTCGGTACCCTCCTGTAGATCTCGGTTTGTTTGTTTTTTTTTGTGGTTAAAACTTTAGGCTGCACAACATGTTGTATTGGGTACTCCTGACTCTTGGCGCGATGCTCATGTGCATCTGTTTTGGCCGGCGACATTTAGTCGAACTCTTCATTGTATGGGATGCCAACACGCCATGCGCCCCATCCCCATTGCCATTCGAATCAGCGTATGGTAATGCGCCTATCTCAGTCAGTATTGAATTAACAAACAAATGTTTAAATCCTGCGAGTTGCTTATGTTCGTTTAGCTTTCCTGGGCACCTCTTCGGTCCCTCTCCTCCCTGACTTAGACTGGGTCTTGTGTGACTGTTGCTGGTTGTCAAATTTGCATAAATTGTACTTAAAGAAAAGATTATAAATTGCGATTCTAGCTTTGTGCCGTGTGTCCGATTCTGTGGCGTGTTGCAGTGTCTGTTCCTACTGCCGTTGCCATTTCGTTTGTTGTTGTGAGGATGACCGTTTTGTAGAGTGAATTTATGCAGAATTATTTGATGATGTGAGCCATAAAATAAATTACGATATTAGAGAATAAATAAGAAAAACTGGCTGTGGCACTGACCTGACTGATTGTTGTATAAATGGATAATAATTGTACAATCGATGTTGGTCAGCGTCTTAGATGGCTTCGCACAGAAGATTGCGTTGCGAAAACGGAAAATAGTTAGGAGAAGCTAATCAATTCAGTTTGAATTCAAAGGATTTAACATAAGATTAATATCATAAGAAGATCAAATGTGAAAAATTTTGCATTCGATTAAAATGTGTATATATTTTTTAACCCATAACAAGGTACAACAAAATGAGGCGATTTGAAATAGGCCAAGGAATGACCATACAATTCAAGGAGGTTGAATTGTCAATTTAAATTTGATAGGTCTATTTTAAGGTTGAATTCGAGAGAAACAAAGTCGTCGGAAATCACTTCCATTTATCATAAGGATGATGATGATAAGGAAGACCAGAGGACATATATGGTTACTGAACCTTTCAACTTTTATCCTTACCGCTAAAAGTCTACACCATAGAAATCAAGGAATTTTCAGGCCGCATATTCTCAAAAAATTTCTCATTTAAAATTGTTCCAATAATATTATATGAGACCCTATGGCGTTTGAGATGCGGTGTTTTTCATGTCGAGTTTTAACGGTAAATGGGTATCACGTCGAAGTCATATACATAAGAACTTATGTTGAAGTTTCCTACACAGAGCCGAAAATACAATGATTTTTTTAACCATGAGTCTGGTTAAATTTTTCATGGTAAATGTTTGATTACGAAGAGAAAAATAACCTTATATAAGTTCAAATGTACATGAAAAATGGTTAAGTTAACATTATATATGGTTGGTTTTTTTGAAAGAGAGGCAGAAAAATGTGCGAGATAAACAACAATTCGGCTCTGTTGTGGTCGACGTTTTTCAACTGCTTTGTGTTAGACGAAGTTGAGTATTAAGTTAAACGAAGTTGAAACAAAGTTGAAACGAATGCGACTGTCGTCATAAGAGAATTTATCTCGCTCATTGAAAACACCACCAAATGCCAGCTTCGGTGCTTGATCGAGTGCGGGAGTTCAGTTGGTGTTGAATAGTCGATGGGACTAGTGCTGTTGTCGGAAGCTGTTGGTATAGAGGTAAGTAGTAAAACATTTTGTAAAGAACTACATTCATAAGTATGTATGTACATATGTGTATTTAAAAAGTGAAATAATAAAATATGTGTGTTAAAAATGTTAATAGTGTTTTGTGGCTGTTTAATTGTAGTAAAGGCGAATGTAGTATTAATATTATTTTTTGTGATTATGCCATTACAATTGTTGACTGTTAAATACCAGTCAACAAGAAAATGTTCAAATTAACCTTATATAACGTAGACTCCAAATCATGTTTGTTTATGGTTAAGGTTAATTTTTGGCTCAGTGTACATATGGGCATGAAAGTAATGTATTGGCGTCTTCAGCTTCGAATTCATCCGATAATGTAAATACAGATACATTTTGCTTTGTTTGGTGTGGTTTATGGGAATTATCTCTAAAAAGTTAATGTCAGATATTTTCTTTTGGAATATAATAACATTATGTTGTAAACTAGTGTTATTGTATGGATTGGTTCATAGGGTGCCTATTTCAGAGGAAACTATCAATAAACGTTTCTTGCCGAAAAATAAATATATATAAAATAAAGTAAAATAATAACTCACCATAAAGTTGTAAATTATTCACGGGTATCGCGTTGATCTGAAAAGTAAATAAAAAGAATTTATTAAAATTAGAAAAAATATTAATAGAGGAAAGGGATATTAAATTATTTCTACATGTGGTAAAACATATATGGTTGCGGTCATAATATTCTCATAGCATAGTGTAATAATTGTTCCAAGGTTGATACTACTATTAATTATTATTTGTTGTGACCACAATATGGTCTCTGCCCTGAAAGATTATATAATTGACTCCATAAAATCATCTACTGGTAATCGTCTTGTGGTAAGAATTCACCATAAAATAGCAACCGTGACCATATTATGGTTGCGTCGTAAGCTTGTTATGTTCACTATTCGGCATGATAACCATTTTAGTGCCTGATTATTTCTTGTAACCATTTTAATGCCAGATTATTTCTCGTGAGATTTCCATGAGACAAACATGTTATTATAAACAAGTAAGAAAGTTTCAGTCGGGTAAACCGACTAAGGTATACCCTCACTTTGTGAGTAATGTAATATATAACATTACACCAATAAATCTGTCAATTTGTGTGGGAGGTACCAGAAGGGGTTTTCCAAATACACATATTTTTCGGTAAGCAGTACATTCTTAAATACATTGCATTGTGCTGAACTATAAGCGTTTGTGTGCACTGGTATATTAAAGTTACGAGCTATGTAATTTTGGTATGATTTGGTCATTTTGTGTGGGAGGTACAAAAAGGGGCGGGGTGATAACGCCCACTCAAGTATTTGTATGCACTGGTATTAAAGTTACAAGCCGTTTACTTTGGTACGAAACGGGCCATTTGTGTGGGCGGTACCAAAAGGAGCTGTACAATGATGCCCATTTTTTACTGGACTATAGGCGCTACAAAAACATTATACTGTAGAAAATTTCAAGCATTTTTATGCACTTGTATTAAAGTTATAAGCAGTTAAATTTTGATGCAAAATGGTCCATTTGTGTGGGAGGTACCAAAAGGGGCATGCCAACTTCACCCATTTTTCTCGAGTTAATAGCGACTAATATACTAATATTATGTGCAGAATTTCAAAAGATTCGAATAAGTAGTATAGAAGTTATTAAAGAATCAATATTTCACTAAATTTTAACCCTTTGTGTGGGAGGTACCAGAAGGAGTAGACCAATATGGCCCATCTTCGAACTCATCCGGAGATAGATCAAAATATTACCACATACCAAATTTGAAGTCAATCGGTTACTCCTTTCGAGAGTTATCGTGCGCACCAGCCAGCAGACACACAGACAGACAGACAGACAGACGGACGGACATTGCTCATTCGACTTAAAATGACCCAAAACGGATTTCCTCCGAACATACTTAGGGTCTTAGATCACTCCTTCGATGTGTTACACTTTTTTCCGTAGCAAATGATATATACCCTCGTCACACTAAAGTGAGGGTATAAATATGCAATAGTTATAGTTACTACAACCAAATTGTAGGTCAACTACAAAATAATAGTTGCTGTAACCATGTTAAGCCAGGTATATTCTCTCCGTTTACATAAAGAAGTTTATTTTTCGTAACGAAAAATAATACATAACTTTACTTATACGTAGAAAAACAAGACGTAAAGGAAATCATCAACTCCAGCGGTAAAATAAATCACCTCCGAAGGAGTCCTTTTTGAGCGGGACTACATATATGAAATATTGGTTTATCGATGTGACCCATATTTCATGTAACTGGTTATGAACAAACCACAATTGAAATTGGCGGATCGAATGTAATGTTTTGCTTCTAGAAAGTCCATCATATTTACTTTGGTGGGAACTTGAAATAGGTGCTTTGTAAAAACTCGAACTGATAAATTCTACAGGGTTTTACAACGAAAGGCAGACAAAAAATGGGTCATATCACTCCGAGCGTTCACTAATTGGCCACATCAATCAGGCGACTTGACACCTCTAGATTATTTTCTCTTGTGCTACGCTAAAAAGCCTACTACTTTGTACTAGCTCGAGATGCTGTTGACGTTGGATGTTGGAAAGATCGCTTGAAGCACTGCCAAGGAAGCAAAGGGGGTCATTTGAATTATGTGCTATGCGATATATATCGACATAAATATAGCTTCAAAATGAAGCAAGAACCATTTTGATATTACACACAAATCTTATATAATTTCAATTTCTATTCGTATCGTTCTTATCTGGTCACCCATTAGTTCATCCCAGGATAGTGAAGCTAATCATTAACCGGATTCGCTCGCAGTCGCATTTAATGAGTTACCTTCCCCCTCCACCCACTCTGCCTGTCAAGATGCACAATGGCACATGAACTGAAATGAGTCTTTCCATTCAAAACAACAATTAAATAAATGATGTGCAAAAAGGACTTCTTTGGTGGTATGACAAACTATGGAAGAGAGTAAAGGGCAACAAATTCTACGATGCCATTCATGGCTTACTATTGAGAATGTGATGATAAATGTCATGGCATAACAGACAGAAATAAAAAGAAAACGTATGACTTAAGGAACATAAAATGACAATGATGGTCACAACAACAACAACGGTAACAACAACTATAATAATAATAAACCAGACCAATAATAATGGCCAACAACTATGAGAGAGAGTCCATAATGAACGTGCACGGCGGCGAGTATGTAAGTTGGTTGGTATGTGTGCTGCGCCGGGCCAAGAGCAAGTGACGTTTAGAGTGGTTTCACGATGATAACAACCAATAAAATCTTTTAAAAAATGCTTAAGGCTTTCAGTCAGTCGCCACTGACTGCTGAGTAGGAAATGACAACGTCAGCAACACCAATAGCAGCAACAACAACAACCACTACAATACAAATTCAATAGAAACGGGTGGTGCTTCCCCAGCAGAATGTGACGTAGAATTCTTGAAGTTGCATCAGCAGCAGCACCACAACCACCACCAGTAACAATGAAAAAGAAAAATTACTCAAACAATTGTTAAACAACGAATACCACCCATCAATAATGATGGCGAATGACCATCACGAGGCCTAGAGAAGACCATGTGATGCTGGTCAAGAGCTGGTGGAAAATGTTTTTTTCATAGAGTCTGTGGGTTCCTTTTTAATGGAGACTACGTAAGAGGAGCTTGTATTGAAAATATCGATGAGTTTGTCATTATATGGTAGATATTTCACCATTTTAATTGAAATTCGAAAAATTTAATTTGAAATTCAGCATGTACATATATAGAAACTTCAAAAAAGATAAATTGAAATTCCGAAATGGCATATGAAAATTGGAAGACGAAATTACGAAAATTGGACTTCAAAAGAAGGCAATGGAAATACAACAGCTTTGAAATTAATAAATAATTGTGAGCACATTTTAAAAGTAATGTCTTCTGATCGGGACTAAACTTGATTTATAGTTTTTATAAGCATTGGTATTCACGATAAAACCTGTTAACTTTTTGTATAAAATGTTACCTTTGTGTGGGAGGTACCACTTTTGGCCCGTAGAAAATGATATATAACCTTAGTTCACTAAATTGAGGGTATAAAAACGAGCTCTCATCAATTCGATTCCGCCCATTTTTGGAACAATCACGTGGGCTGCCACCAGATACATATGCACATAATTACTGAACGCGCGCTAACAAATTGTGCAAACTATCTTAATTTAAAAATTTGGCTTATATGGGCGGGGCCATGCCCATTGGTCCAATTCCTGCCATTTTTGGAACAATTACGTTGACCACCACCAGATATATATGTACAAAATTTCATCATTTTTGACAACATTTTTCAGAAATGGACAAATTTTTTATTAAAATTTATCTTCGATTTTCGACCACTTTAAAGCAGACGCTCCTTAGGAGGTAATACGACCAACAGACAATTAAGGTAGTCTTTTTTGGGTCGGTGGCCAGGGCATCAAAAACAAACAGCTGAGTACAAACAATACGAGTATAAGTATCGCTTTTGGGCCATTTTTGTAATTATTTATTTTAATTTAAAAATCTAAAAATGAGTTGATAGGATCTCAAGTGGTCATCATCTATAGACACTAAGGCTCATTCGCTCCGTCCATAGAACCAGAATTACGAGTACTTACAAAATTAAGACAGATTTAAATAGCGCCCCAAATGATCGGCATTCGCCGACAATAAGGATCATTCTCTCCTGTCATACAGAACCAGAACTATTTAAAATTGTCTGTCTACCTGTCCAGTAAATTAAGTTGGTGGGCTTTTAGCACAAAGCCAAAAGCAAAAGGAAATTAAAAAATGAACATCGAAGCTGGGCATAATGATGACAACTCCACTTTGGAAACTGCAAACCATAACGTCCACGGCGTTGATCCACCAACACGAACAACGATTATGACGAACGGTGCGTACGACGACTAACGATTTCAATAAACTGCGCCAAAACATAATTCATAATAATAAACCCCGTTTGGACGAGATATATACTCGTTCGTCCCTGAACGACGACGAGGACACACAACGACACAATGCATGGACCGACCAACCCAGTCAGTCCATTGATATGGACTCTCTCGCATAGGCGAACCATGACATTACTGCTTGTCTCTGCTGCAGCAGCCGGGGAATGACAGCTCTTCTTGCTTTCTCGGATGCGGACACCAGCATTTTGTTGCTGTTGGTCCAGAGTGGAAATGGAAACGTACTTTAATTTATTGTCAACCGTGTCCATTATGACAATGAGATATTGTTTTGGTTAAAAGTACACGTCGTGTGATGTGATGTATTCCAAAGCCATTTGAAATAATCATAAAAGAATTAAGACCAACTAAACAGGGAACACCGAGAACTGCCAACAACCAGAAAAGCAAACTGAAACCGGCAAACACTCTATTGGCAAAATAGTCACTTTTCACAGTCCGTCTGTCAAGTCATTCAAGCGTCAAGCTCCAAGCGAGCTCCTCCATTCCATGTCAAGCGAGCAGATATATTAGTTCCTAGTGGTCGCCATCGTCGTCATCATTGTGGTTGGCGGGGAACTCTAAATGACAGTGACTAGACAAACCATTCGCATAATCATTCATACCTTAAAAAATTTTCTTCTGGTGGCACAAACGGATGGACGGACGTACATGTGTTATATATTGTCGTAAACAGTGAAATCTCTCAAAAACGAACAATCAGGGTCACAAATAATTTGTTTCCATCAGAGAGGTGTCCACTTATGAGGGTTGATTAATAAGAAAATTAAAACAAATTTCTTAAAAAGTGTCCCCTCGAGAGCGGGTTCTCTTCTGAGAGGTTTCACTGTATAACTATATTGTTTGGCATATATCTGAAGAGACCAATGAACGTGTGCTTTTACGTTTTGTTTGACTTGGAATTCCAGTTCCTCTTCAAGTGGTTTTTGCTGCTGCTGTTGTTGTTGTTTTTGGTGGCGGTCTTTGATGGTGGCATTGCAAAATGCGCGTAAATTTCATTTCTATTTGGCCCTCTTGACTGGGCAAGTCATTAATCATTACTTTTATTTTAAAATAATGTTTCATGCTTTGCTAACGCTCAGAATATGTCTCTTGGTGTGTGTTCTTCGTTATTGTCCAATTATTGGAGGTTGCATTTAACCCATACAGGGGTTTGGGGAGTGGATAGAAAGAGGACCGAAGGGGTCAACAACGATTTTCTGAAGATATTCGGAAAGAGACTTGTAGGTTAAGAAAGAAGGAATTCCAAACCAATTTTCTTATCGAAATAATGGGTGATTTTTAAGCGTTTAGTTTTTGAATAAACTAAATTTTTTCCAAAGGGTTGTGCATAACATTTTCTGATACAATATTAAGCACACAAAAAAATTGTATGGTATTTTTTTTAATTCCTATTTTCATGGAAGAAGCAGTTGGACAATATTTTTTATTTAAATTTAAGCTCGATAAAGCTGGAATACATTTTAAATTAAAGGAAATTATGTGTGCTACAAATGCTTAAAACATTACTTTCACGTAGAAACAGAAGTTTAGTAACTGTCGTTGAAACAATTAGGAAAATTGATTTTTTTCAAAAATTAATTTGCACGGAAAAAACATGAAAATAGAAAAAAAATCAAAAAACAAATGTGCTAATTCCATTTTTTTTAAATTTAGCATCCCACAAAAAATAAAGCAATGCATATTTGAAAAAATTAATTCATAAATGTAGAAATTATATCCCTTTTGGTAGAAGTAAAATAATTTTGACAAAATCATGTTCTTATAACCCCACTATTGTGAACGAGGGTATGTCTACACGCAAAGAAAAAACACGTTTGGAGGTCGTTTATCGTTCCCGTAATGGATGAAATATTTCTGGCGAATGAAAACGTTTATCGTAAACGTAATTTCTCTTGCTGTAAACAAAAATTTTTTTCATTCCAAAATTTTCATAATTTACGTTTATGGTAAAAGAAAAACGTTTTCGAAAACATATTGTATTTAAACATGGTTGAATATTTTAAAGCGAGTTGAGAGAACAAAGAGCGAGGTTTTATAAATTTTTATTTTTTATATGTTGGAATAACATGTGTGGAATATGTGTGTGTACTCAACAACAAATACCGTTTGATAAACACAATAACCGTTTCCACTAAACGTTTCACAGGGTAATAAATATACATTATTTAAGATAATTACACTAATCGTTTGCTATAAACGTTTCATTTGGTTTTGGGATAAAAATAAATCGTTTGGGACAAACAAAGACCACAAACGAAATTCGTTTGTCTAATTTTTCGTTTGGGAGCAACGATTTTTTTTCTTTGTGGGTATATCAGTTGCTGCTGGTTAAATGTGTAACACATCGAAGGAGTGACCTAAGAGACCTCAAGAATATTTGGGGGAAATACATTTTGGGCAATTTTAAGTCATTGGATTTCATTAAATAAATCCTTACAAGAATACTCATTTCTTTGGGTTAGTGGAATATTATTTTTCAACATAGATTTTGCATATATTCATATGTATAAGCCTCACTCAATGGGTTAATCAATTAGGGAAATATGAAAAATTAACATTCAATACACCTCCTGAGTATAGCAGAACTTTATTAAATTTAATTTATCCGCTAAAGACTTCCAAGTATTTCACATCATAACTTCTGTAAGCTCCGCTCCCTGTACTCGGAGCAATTATTTGTCATACGCTTCAACGGACAGATAGTCACCCAACCAGTCAGTCAGTCAGTCTCTCATCACGACTGACAGCCAGCTATCCATTCAGTCAAATGTCTTTCTATCCATCTAAATATCTGCATATAGGACTAATAACCTCCACCCTGTCCGTCCGTCTGTCCGTCAGTTATATTGGGAGTTTCGTTAAACTTTGGAGGAATTCTTGTAACGCCAGACAGGCGTATAGAGAAGGAAGACGCCAAGACGACCAAATAACAAAAAGATTATTGTTCTTGTTCTCATTGTTGTTGCTGTTGTTGTGGTGTTGTTCTTGGCAGTGATGGTGGTGTTGGTGTTTATTAAAAGTCATTAGTATTCAATAATTGCACTTAGCATATTAATTGCGCGTAATAACCAATCATATGCTGTCGATGATAATGACGACGACGACGATGAGAACGAGGACCACATCAATGATGGTGGCGATGGTGGCCTATGATGATTCTGGCCAAGAAGAACACGGAACATGCCGATGACAGTAATGATGGCTGTTTGTTTGTTTGTTTGTTCATTCGGTCTTTGTTGGATCATCAATGTGATGTCGAAGTTGCCGTCGCCTCTGCCACTGACGCTGCTTCTGTTGTTGGCGTTTAACCACTGTTTGGCATTTGGTGTCTGGTGTTGGCCTTAAGCATTTCGGTTCATTGTCGTTCGTCATCCTCATCATGCCATGGCAGCAGCAACAACATCATCAACGTCATTATCATCGCCGGAATTTTTATGAAAAGAATTTCTGTTTGCATAACTTCTGCACACGCTTCTATATTTAACACACACACACATACATACATACACTTAAACACACTCGCTTCTATGTGCAAACAGACCCATACCCTTATGGCCTATCGTAAAGTTCGTCTAAAAGGATATTTTAATATTCACTTATTTGCATAAGAGTAGTTCTCAGTCCTTTACAACACAAAGAAATTATTAAAAATGAAAACGAAAACTTAACATTAAAAATGAGTTTATTAAAAATGCGCGAAACGCAAAATAAGTTAGTTTTGGCAACAAAGCGTTGCATGAGAATGTGAAATAAGGGAGGGAAATCTTTAAAATTTAATAATATTTTAAAGACATAACAAATATAAAATATTTGTTGTTTTGAAAAGTTTTATATTTGTGTTTTTGTCTGCTTTGTAAATAGTTTCAAGAACTAAAACTTTTACCCTCTTTAAAAATATGTCTGGGATAGTTTTTTACTTTTTAGTATGAGCAGCTAAAAAATACACAATATATCGCATTTTTGGAACACTGGAGGAAAGTTTATTTCAATTAAATCCTTCTTTTAAAATTCGGTCTTTATTGAATCAATTGATAAACTTCAAGGTCGTTAAATCTAAAACTGAAAGGGATAACAGGTTGTAATGTTTATGTCGTCTATAGCACAGTGTTGTCCATCTGGTGGTTTCTTTTTGAATCATTTCTTACTCTAACAGTAACAAAACTTTCCCGCTCGAAATCTTGACAGAAAATTAGTGTTATATCTCCGTGAAACGAAATTAATAGCTTTGTGCTTTCACAACTTTGGGAAATAATGCAATTTTATTCCCCAAGACATTCCCAAATAGAGCGTTCATCGGCAATAAATTTTGAACGAATCGAGGCGCGCACTGCGCCTGCAGCAAGCAAGTTTGTACAAAAACTTTTTGAGACTGGCATGCTAGTGGACAACACTTACGGTCCCCGCCGTTGCTCGGTGTGTACTGGCGAAAATGTGGCCGCCGTACCCTAGAGTGTGCGACTCAGTCCTGGATGTCCCAGGAATTTCAATATTAACAGAAAGGAGAAATTGGACAGTTTCTTAACTAGGAAAACGATTCCAATAAAACTTAACATGCTTCTTGTAGAAGAGGTATTAGAGAATTTTTAAAAAAGCTAAAGATTTTCATATTCTAGTTTTGCGAATGTGACCATGTTTTTGAAATTGCACCGGGTCAAATCTGTAACACTTCGAATGAGTGGCATAAGATCCATTTTGAATAATTTGAGCAATGTCCGTCCGCCTGTCTGCCTGGTGCGCTTGATAACTTTCGATAGGAGTAACTGATTGACTTAAAATTTGGTATGTGTCAATATTATTTCTAGTTTAGACCAATATTAAAGATGGATAATGTTGGTCCACTCCTTCGAGTACCTCCCCCACAAAGGGTCAACATTTTGTCAAAATTAAATTTTTAATAACTTTTATACTTCTTATCAGAACTTCTCACAATTCCACACATAATATTACTTTATTGGTCGATTTTTTCTGTTGTGTGGTTTTCTTCAAATAGGCACTGTTTTCTCCGTGAGGACGCCAGCTTTTAAAAATTTGGAACTAACAAATTGTGTGCGATTTTTTTTTCTATTTTTATGGTTTTCTTCGAAAAAAATCATAATTTTTTTTTTTCAAAAAAGAAAACAATTTTTTTAACTACAGTTACTAAACAAATGTCTGTCTATACGCGAAAGAGTTTTTTCAAACATTTGTAGCCCTTACAATTTTGTTTAATTCAAAGGACATCATGGCTCTGTCGGGCATATGTCAAAATATAGTCCAAATACAATAAAAAATCTTTACCATAAACAAATTTTTTGTTTTGGTTCCATAAAATAGTATGCTTCAATCTACACAAAAAATGTTTTTTCGTATCGGACACAAAAACAATTTTTTTTTGTTGCATTATGTAATTAATTCAAATTTTTGACCCGTTCCTGAAGAAGAATATAAACATGTTATACTTTATTTTTATAACTTTCTCTATATCTTCAAAAACTACATACATTTCGTATACATTTTTGAAAAAATAATAAAAACTTATCTATTTTTGGAAAATATACATTGATATGGTCATAACTTTTATCTTAGTGGGAACATCTGATCCTGTCAGGTCAGGAAAAAATCAATTTTCATATGAAGACTGATCAATAACGCCATAAAATATTTTAAAATGAATATATTACAATGGTATATTTTGTAGTTTATATGTGTTGGAATCATAAACCGAAAGTAGATCGGAAATCATTATATTTACCAGAAATGGGATTTTTTGGTTTCGCCCTATATCTACTATACAGAAATCCGTGCTTTAAATTTAGTTTGTGGTTTAACTTGCAACACCATACCATATACAAAAATGGTAATGGTTTTAATATTTTACCTTTGCGATTGTAGAAAATGTGATTTACTTTTGAAATTTTGTGCAAAAAGATGTTGTATGTTGGAGAAGCTTGTCAACGTTACCACTGAATATTTTCGACCCGTTCTTTCTTCGAGAACATTTTCTAGGAAGTTTCCTTTACGATGAATATAAATATTCTATACTTTTTTATACCCTCCACCATAGGATGAAGGGTATATTCATTTTTTCACACCGTTTGTAACACCTCCAAATATTGATCTGGGACCCCAAAAAGTATATATATTCTCAATCGTCAAAAAATTCAAAGATAATTTAGCCATGCCCGTCCGCCTGTTGTAATCATGCTACAATCTATAATAGTTGAGCTAGGCGGCTAAAATTTGGTTTAAATACTTCTTATAGCTGCAGGTAATTTGGGATTGAAAATGGGAAGATCGGTCCATATTTTGATATAGCCCCCGTATAAAGCATCTGTCCGATTTGACTTCATAAAGCCATAGAAACCACAAATGTCGACTGCTCGGGCTGAAAATTGGTAAACTGGGATTTATTTATTCCCGGAAACCTTCAGACGAACAATGGTAGCCATAGGTCCATGTTTTGAAATAGACCCCATACCAAGGTCCCTCTTGATTTTACTTCTTAACGCAACAAAAACCACAAGTTTCAACAAATCGGGCAGAAATTTGGTAATATAACTTTATTTGTGCCCGATTCAAATGCTATCCATGGAGGAGGGTATATAAGATTCGGCATGGCCGAACTTAACGCTTTTACTTGTTTATATTAACATCAATTAGATTTATGTTATTTTTTTTTTAATTTTAGAAAGAAATGTTGATTTGTGCCACCCTTTATATACGAGTATTAGTCAAGATTCCTGATTTATTTTTAGGGTCGTTATTTTGATAAAATCGCCAATTTTACATATTCAAATCATTTGCAATAATATGTCATTCAAAATCTGGACATGCATTGCCTTAGATACTGTGGTTTCGCGTTGACAAGTTTGGGATTTACTTAGTTATTTTTGGGAATTTGGGAGTTTTATCCACAACTCTATAATTTTTAGTTTATAGAAAACAATCTTACAAAGTAAACGATTATAGTTTACGCAAATTCCTCTAACAGCGATATTCACAAGGCCTTTTCTCGATATCATGTTATAAAAACAAATAGTACAGCAAAGAAAAATATCTCTCACAAACACACACAATTTATAACATGCTACAAAAAAGTTCAACAGACGGAATATTTGCTCTGAGAGTATTTTGAATGTTTACCTTTTTTGCGTACTCCCATTGGAAGTAAACATAATTTCGATGTTCAGATTGCACAGAGAGCCAATATGTAACAGCCGGAGAGTATCATTGCTCTCTCACTGGAAGTGGCAGAAAAGGCATGTAAACAAAACAGCTGTTCGTTCATGTTGGTCTCAACAAAAAGATGTTTGAGTATAACGGGGAAAAACTCCACGAAAATATGATGTCGGATATGAAAATATAAACAGAACAAAAAAATAACACAGCGGAAGAACTGTGGCTGAGGGAATTTGAAATACCAATATGTGTAAAGCTTCATGCAATCCATGAAACACGCTTGTAAAGAGAGGTGCGAGAGTAAAGACAATGGAAGGAAAGGCAAGGGAAGGTGTAAGGTTGCCAATATTAAGCCTTCTGATGTGGAAAATAATGATTTCACGAAAACTCACATCAGGAGTGATTACAACCACAACAACAATTTAAAGGTGGCAATGCATCAGATTCCACACTATTTGGTGGGTAGAATACTAGTAGTAGGTAACACAGCTCCTGCTCACAGAGAAATGTATACGTTTGACATTGAATCAATAGAATTTAATTTATTGATTGGAAGGATGGCAAAATTGTAGGGTAGTCTAATCATCGTCATATTATCGCTCAGGACACAATTTTAATTTTATTGCTGTTTATGCTCACACATACATATATACAAGCACACACACATATGTATTCATTACGCAAATAGGCTAATCAAAAATGCACATTTTAATTGGATTCAATCAGAATTTGATTCATGGCAACTATGGCCTTTACAATTTCAACAACATTGCACTTTTATTTGGCAATTCGTGGAAATGTTTTTGATTATATTCATTCGTCTATTTTATAAATGCAAGAAAAAGCGTCCTTCTTTTCTCTACAATTATCAAATGGAAATTATGCATAATTCCGATAGCAGATGATGTCCGAATTAAAAGAAAGTAATTATCAATTGTCTTTCAATGTGTCAATTTAAAATATCAATTCTCAAAACTAAACGAGAAATGTGATATTAATAAACCACAATCATTAGAAGTTGTTTTGGGAAGACAAAGAACAGTGTTCCGCTACGACGTACGTCCAAACAATCAAAATAATTTTTTTAAATACTTTAAACTATAATTAACAACGATGATTTTCCAACAATTTTAAATATACTCTTTTGTCTATTTTTTTAATTTCTATTTTTGTCATAATTGTACTTTTTGAAAGTTAAAACAAAGGTAATTTTTGTACACTTTTACTTTTTATGTTTGGGCCAATTGGTGAATTTTGTCCAATTCTAGATTCCATGATAAGCATTTTGAGTTCCAAAAAACATGCTTCACTATCGAGTGGAATACAAAATATGTTCCATAAAGGTACGTATACGTTATATCTGGGTTTCATAAAGTATACGGCACGTTGGTCATAACTAACAAGAGCGTTGAAGACTGTACTGCACATCAAACCAATTTACAACCGTAAAAAGTATGAGGCAGCCCTCACAGCAAGACGTTTACAAGTGATGGGCGAATGGATAACTCAAGGCCACCAGTAGTACCATTAGCAGGTTTAAGAATATCTAGTCTGTCACATTCAAACAACGGAAATCTACGACCGCATTCCAGAATTAGGTTTGCAGCTACCTGTGATCCGTTTGTGCTAATGGGAATAAGCTGCTACACGGATGGGCCCAAATTAGGAGGAAAGTCGGGTCTGGGACTTTTTATTGAGGAACTAAAAGTCTAACCTTACTACCGCCTCCCAGATCATAAAAAGGTATTTGAAGCGGAAGTTGGAGCAATCATGGAGTGTGTATGAACTGGCTCGATAATACCACAAAGCCTAAATATGCCAACATCTTCACAGATAGCCTAATTGCGGTCAAAGCAATAATCTGATTATATTTTTACCTTTCGAAGCCACCAATGAGGAGTTAAAGCACTGGGCAGTGATGGCTCGTTCCTTCTGTGATGTTCTTGTACATCTTATAAAAATCAAAGTAAACTCGCCAAATGCCATATTCATAATTTTAAGTGCGTTCATTAAACTTTTAGCCTCTTAGGTCCATTTTCCTATAGCTCACCAAAAAACGTCTAACCTTTATTTACCGAAACTAAACAAAAAAAAAACTGCAAATTAATTCGTAATATACAAATGTACATAATTTGTACCATCATAAAACCAGTAAGGAAAAACAGAAAGTCGGGCGGGACCGACTATATAATACCCTACACCTCCCTAACAAGGCAAAAATGGACATTGCGATAAGAATTTGGTAGTGTTCATACATGTAATAAGAAAACTCTCTCTGCCGATTTTCGTACTGATCGGATATAAAACACGGTTTCTACATCGCTTACATGTCAAATCGGGTGAAACATAAATATGGGGGCTATAACTAAATCTGAACGGATTTTCTCCGAATTTGACAGTGTTTATTCACGTAATACGAAAACTCTCTCTGTCGATTTTCGTACAGATCACATCGGGTGAAACATATATATGGGGGCTATATCTAAATCTGAAAGGATGTTCCCCGAATTTGGTAGTGTTCATTTTTGTAATAAGAGAACTCTCTCTACAAAATTTTGTATTGATCTGATATAAAATACAGTTTCTACAGCGCTTACATTTCAAATCAGGGGTACATATATATGGGGACTATATTTTAATCTGGATCGATTTTGGCTAATAAGCATCGTCCTTGGGTCAAAAAACAGCACTCACTGTGCTAAATGTCATCACAATCGGACCATAAATACGACCTGCACTTTGATCACAAGAATAAGTGGACAGACAGACAGACGGACATGGCTAAATCGACTCAAAAAGTGATTCTATGTCGATCGGTATAATAAACTATGGTTCTATTTCTTCTCTAAGTCTTTCCATGATGAAATGCCAAACAATACTTAACAAAAATAACATGACAGCACGACACGACTCACACGTGATCTGTCAAAAAAGACTATTGAAAAAAGTATCTCTACTTGGATCACCCTATAGTAGTAGTAAGTAAGGTAGATGAAATGTTGGTTACAAGTTTTACGTATAAAATCAGAAATTTTTTAATAATGTCTAATGTTTATTGCTTTATTTTCACAATTTTTGTTTTCTGGGGGTGCACGGAGCCTTCAAAATCATTGAAGTGGGCCGCGCAACACTTGGTGAGAAGCTCTGTCCAAATCCTATGCAATGACGTATACGTGTTGTTTGAAAAAGGGATGCATAACGTATACGCCATGTAGGATGTAAAATTCACGAAGTGAATAATATAAACTGAATACAATTTTTCTTTTTGTTTTTTTAATGAATACTCTCATATGTATTACTGAGGAGGAAAAATGATGAAAAATCCTAAGCGTTCTGTTCAAGGTTTCGGGAGAGACAAAACTCCCGGCCATTTTGTCAAATCGCGATAAATTTCCATTCCCAGATTTTTGAATTTATCTGTAAACTATTTACCACCAATATATCATAACAAAAATCGTATAGTATTGTAAATTTTTTTAATTATTATACAATTTTGTTGCCAAGGAAAGAGTTGTAGGCCTCTTTTATCTCCCAAACTTTCTTTGTCCATATTTTCCTAGGACTGACCATACGCGATATAATAGCATTATGTAGCACAATAATTGTGAACATAATGTTTTTTGTTAAAAATTTATTTGCCGCGGAAATGTTGATATCAATCTATTCGTAAGAGATCATAAATTGCAAATGCCTTTCGAAAGGCAAAAAAGTAAGATCGGCCAATAAACAGCAAATATATTAATGTTATTAAATTTGCTACATTATTTTGTAAAAATGTTGCGGTATAAGTTGACTCCATGGATTACAAAAACTTCGCAATATAAAAATATTGCAAATATTAGGGATACAAAGCGTCTTACAAATTATCAGATTTAAAGAAAATTGTGTTACAGTTCTACATTTCTGCGATTTTCTTTACAAATAAAACAACTTAAGTTTGTTTTGAGTAAAAATACTGTTTTCGCGATAACTCGGAGAAGGAAGCAGAGTGGATAATTCTAGCGTGAATCTAAGCCAACCTTCTTAGAATCGTTTTAGGAGATGTGTAATTCAGTTAAGCTTTGTCTGTCAGTCTAGCTAGAGGGCAGGATAAGCAATCGGGCGCCTTAAGAGTTTTGCTTAATGCTACTTTGTGTATGTGGCAAGGTCTTCCGAGTACCTTTGGTAGCAATTACCTACATGTATTTATATTATGTATTTTTTTGTCCGATAAAGAATGAGCAATTTTTTCCATCGTTCACAACACAAAATATTAATTTTCTTATTATATTTCTCGTCATTCAGTCAGAATTTATTTTGGTTTGAGACTTTCTGTCTATTGCAAAAAAGCAATAGAAACATATACAAAAAGTGGTAGAGTTTTAATTGCTTGGTAGAATTGACTGCAGTTTCGATAGACACCACTCTATCATCTCCAGAAATCAGTAGCAATAGTGTATGTCTTTAACTTAAATTAGCTGAAATACTTATGGATGCAGTAAATTGAATTAAACAAGAACTGCTAACCAAACCCGTATTTTGCCGAACTAAGTCAACATACTAAAACTCTCATACCAATAATCGGTTAACTTAGGTGAACTTTTCTAATTTCTTTTTTGGGGTGGTCTGAAGTTATGAAAATGCTTGTTGTTCTGTATCGTAAGATTCGGTTTTTAATACAATTTTTAATCAGTAAATTCGTTTATTCAATATCTTTAAAATATAAAAATTTTGAGCAATTCAGATGACTACATCTAATCGATCCGGTATCATTTTTTTTTTGCAAAAATAATAAACTTTTATTCATTTATTTCAAATTCTAATTCTGTCAGTCTACATGCCGAATACCGCTCTTATGTATAAAGACATTATCAAAAGTAGTTCTCATAATTGTTGAATTGTAAACGACATTTGAACATTTACCACAATCGACAACACGTCGTTGGCCTGTCCTGAGATAAGCTCTACGACCACAATGCATATTTGGCAAATGTCTTGTAAGAATGTTGTCGCTGCTGCTGTTGTTGTTGCTTCTGTTGCTTTGTGACAACAAACAATCTCAATGACACTTGTACGAAAAGCGCACACAAGTATCTCTCCTCTACTCTTCAGAAAATCACTTAAATGTTGAGGCTGAGGTTTAATCTCAGACTGAGGCTGTGTGAGATTGAGTCTGAGTCTGGTGTACCAAGTACCATAGGACATACGCACCACATTCACATGGAACGCATGTGCGATTTGCAGTAACCATCGCTGCCTTCAACATCTTAATAATAGTGGCAGTAGTTGTGACTGAGCTGAGACAGACTGTTGCAGCTGCCACTGTTGCTGCCTGAGTGATGTTGGAGTTGTCGCTGCTACCCACACTTGGGCAATGTTAAGTGTTTTATACTTGTCGCAAGTAATTATTAAAATGCAATAACAAACAATGGAAGCCTAGATCCAGAATTCGCAAAAAACACCAAAAATACACAACTACAACACAACGATAACAACTTGAGAAATAACAACGTCAGGTTGTTAATGTTGCTGACTGACTATTTGTTGATTGTGGTGTTGTTGTTAGTTCTGATGTTGTAGATGAGTCGTACTACTACAACATGTTGTTAACGCCAACTTCTTGTAAATATCAGCAAGCCAACAACAAACAGCAAAGCTCGTAAAGAACCAAAAAGACAATTCACTCCGAAAAAAACCAAGCCAAGTCAAGTAGGACAAGCCGCCCGGTACAGACGGACAACTTACAGACCGAGAGACAGACATACAGACAAACCGAAAGACAGACTGAAAGACAGGCCGACATTGAAAAGTTACAGTAGCAAATGTTATTAAATGAAAGTAAATTAACTGACAAAACTTTCAATAAACCACATATTTTTTGCTTTTGTCCTCGCTGCTTCTACTTGTTGGGCTGGAAATGAGGCAATGAGGTGCTGAGGGCTACTTGAAATATATTTCCCACAGAATATGATTTTTTTAAAGGTTCTATCAAAAATTACAAAGGCAGATAGAGTGGGAGGTAGAGTCAAGAACAAATCAGAAAGTGATAGAGCAAATATTTAATTTATTAAAGTTTTTCAAAACTCAAAACTCCTAGAAAACCGGTTCCGATTATACTCGTAGTAGAGTGATATGAAATGAAGTATTTTTGTGGTACATTTTCAGGGTCTTTAAGGCAACCTAACTGTAATAAAATTTACTTTTGTAAAAGGCTCTTTTTCCAAGAAAGTTCAGAATATAGTTTTTTCATTTATTTCGGTAAGTATAAATATATTATTTCACTTTTGATGAAACCACGAGAAGAAGTACACAATTTCGTTTTTCATTTCATTTACTACAAAAAAAAGTGTAACATATCGAAGGAGTGACCTATGAACCTATGTTTGTTTGGTAGAAATCCGTTTCAGGACATTTTAAGTAATAATTTGAGTTATTGTAATAGCGAAATAACGTCAATACCACTAGATAAGCGGTTTCCTTTTATAGTCCCTACAATTCACTTTAAAATTTGAGTGATTACACTTTGTCAGGAAGGGAACAAAGTGTACCAAAACTTTCTCAAAATAAAATCCCCAATTATAGTTTTACCTGCATAACCGATTACTCGGTTTACATTGTAAATTTAGCGCTCTAACTTAACCATCATTGTAAACTATTGGGGGGATGGATGGTTTCGCTGCTGCTGTGACTGTGACTGGGTGGCTTTTTGGTGGGATTTGTTTCAGATGTTGGTTAGTATGTTTTTGACAAACTGCCAAACAAGTTAATGAAAATTAATTATGCGCCAAAAACTTAACAACAACAAACACTACAACGACAACGAATGCCGCCGCAGTCACCACCACCACCACCATTGCCATCAACTACAACGACAGGAGCAACTGAAGCTGGAAGTAACAACATTCGCAACAATAACACAACACTAACAAAAAACAATTACAACAATATAACCATCATCCTCCTACATCTAGATACCACACGGACAAGTCGAGTTGCCAAGATGACGAAGGGGTTGTTGCCAGCCACTCAAACCAGAGCAAGGATGTGCCAGGCATGTGGATTATGTCGACAACGAAGGAGGTAAAATGAATGCATAACATTAATAGCCAAATTATGGAAAAAGCAATTCAAGTAATAAAAGTTTCTCATTAAGGAGGTAATAAAAAAATTTAGAACAACTTTTACTTTCAAAACTGCTACTGGTGATTATTATCATAAGTGTTGAACGAGGATCAAGAGAGTAGTAAGGCTATTGTATGATGAGCCATTATTTTGTAATAAACAGAAAGAAAATTGTGGAGTTTTGTGGCCACATGTTACATCAATTCTGAAAGAGGCAATTTTTCATTTGTGTTCCTTACACAAAAAAAAATTTCTTATTCTATATATTAGCAACAATCACAGATGTATTTCGCTAGAATAAAGTCGACCACCTATACTCATATGTACTCGTATGAGGTCTTTCTCTATACAATAGTCAACCTTTGTGATATTCCTCTGCATTATAGTCGACTTCTGAGGTCTTCATATGGACTAGAGTAGACTTCTGAGATATTCTTCTAGACTAGAGTCGACATCTGAGGTCTTCCCCTATACCAGAAACGACCAATGAGGTCTTCAGAGGTCTTCCTCTATACTAGAGTCGACCACAGAGGTCTTCCCCTACACAAGAGTCGACCTCAAAGTTTCCCCTCTATACTAGAGTCAACCTCAGAGGTCCTCCTCTATACTAGAGTCAACCTCAGAGGTCCTCCTCTATACTAGAGTCAACCTCAGAGATCCTCCTCTATACTAGAGTCAACCTCAGAGATCCTCCTCTATACTAGAGACAACCTCAGAGATCCTCCTCTATACTAGAGTCAACCTCAGAGATCCTCCTCTATACTAGAGTCAACCTCAGAGATCCTCCTCTATACTAGAGTCAACCTCAGAGATCCTCCTCTATACTAGAGTCAACCTCAGACTTCTTTATCTATACTAGAGTCGACCACAGAGATCTTCCTCTGTACTAGAGTCGACCACTGTGGTCGTCCTCTATACTAGAGTGGACCACTGAGGTCTTCCTATATACTAGAGTCGACCACTGAGGTCTTCCTCTATACTAGAGTCGACCACTGGTTCTTCCTCTATACTAGAGTCGACCATTGAGGTCTTCCTCTATACTAGAGTCGACCTCAGAGGTCTTCCCCTATACAAGAGTCGACCCCAGAGGTCCTTCTCTATACTAGAGCCAACCTCAGAGGTCCTCCTCTAAACAAGAGTCAACCTCAGAGGTCCTCCTCTAAACTAGAGTCAACCCCAGAGGTCCTCCTCTATACTAGAGTCAACCTCAGAGGTCTTCCTCTATACTAGAGTCAACCTCAGAGTTCTTCCTCTATACTAGAGTCGACCTCAGAGTTCTTCCTCTATACTAGAGTCGACCTCAGAGGTCTTCGTCTATACTAGAGTCGACCACAGAGGTCTTCGTCTATACTAGAGTCGACCTCGGAGGTCTTCCTCTATACTAGAGTCGACCTCGGAGGTCTTCCTCTATACTAGAGTCGACCTCAGAGGTCTACCTCTTTACTAGAGTTGACCTCAGAGGTCTTCCTCTATACTCGAGTCGACCACAGAGGTCTTCCTCTATACTAGAGTCGATCACTGCGGTATTTCTCTATACTAGAGTGGATTACTGCGGTCTTCCTCTATAGTAGAGTCGATCACTGTGGTCTTCCTCTATACTAGAGTCGACCTCAGAGGTCTTCCCCTATACAAGAGTCGACCTCAGAGGTCCTTCTCTATACTAGAGTCAACCTCAGAGGTCCTCCTCTAAACTAGAGTCAACCCCAAAGGTCCTCCTCTATACTAGAGTCAACCTCAGAGGTCTTCGTCTATACTAGAGTCAACCTCAGAGGTCTTCGTCTATACTAGAGTCGACCTCAGAGGTCTTCGTCTATACTAGAGTCGACCTCGGAGGTCTTCCTCTATACTAGAGTCGACCTCGGAGGTCTTCCTCTATACTAGAGTCGACCTCGGAGGTCTTCCTCTATACTAGAGTCGACCTCAGAGGTCTTCCTCTATACCAGAGTCGACCTCCGAGGTCTTCCTCTATACTAGAGTCGACCTCCGGGGTCTTCCTCTATACTAGAGTCGACCTTCGAGGTCTTCCTCTATACTAGAGTCGACCTCCGAGGTCTTCCTCTATACTAGAGTCGACCTCCGACGTCTTCCTCTATACTAGAGTCGACCTTCGAGGTCTTCCTCTATACTAGAGTCGACCTCCGAGGTCTTCCTCTATACTAGAGTCGACCTCCGACGTCTTCCTCTATACTAGAGTCGACCTCCGAGGACTTCCTCTATACTAGAGTCGACCTCCGAGGTCTTCCTCTATACTAGAGTCGACCTTCGAGGTCTTCCTCTATACTAGAGTCGACCTCCGAGGTCTTCCTCTATACTAGAGTCGACCTCCGAGGTCTTCCACTATACTAGAGTCGACCTCCGAGGTCTTCCTCTATACTAGAGTCGACCTCCGAGGTCTTCCTCTATACTAGAGTCGACCTCCGAGGTCTTCCTCTATACTAGAGTCGACCTCCGAGGTCTTCCTCTATACTAGAGTCGACCTCCGAGGTCTTCCTCTATACTAGAGTCGACCTCCGAGGTCTTCCTCTATACTAGAGTCGACCTCCGAGGTCTTCCTCTATACTAGAGTCGACCTCCGAGGTCTTCCTCTATACTAGAGTCGACCTCCGAGGTCTTCCTCTATACTAGAGTCGACCTCCGAGGTCTTCCTCTATACTAGAGTCGACCTTCGAGGTCTTCCTCTATACTAGAGTCGACCTCCGAGGTCTTCCTCTATACTAGAGTCGACCTCCGAGGTCTTCCTCTATACTAGAGTCGACCTCCGAGGTCTTCCTCTATACTAGAGTTGACCTCAGAGGTCTTCCTCTATACTAGAGTCGATCACTGCGGTATTTCTCTATACTAGAGTGGATCACTGCGGTCTTCCTCTATACTAGAGTCGATCACTGCGGTCTTCCTCTATACTAGAGTCGATCACTGTGGTCTTCCTCTATACTAGAGTCGACCTCAGAGGTCTTCCTCTATACTAGAGTCGAACTCAGAGGTCTTCCTCTATACTAGAGTCGACCTCCGAGGTCTTCCTCTGTACTAAAGTCGACCTCCGAGGTCTGCCTATATACTAGAGTCGACTCCGAGGTCTTCCTCTATACTAGAGTCGACCTCCGAGGTCTTCCTGTATACTAGAGTCGACCTCCGAGGTCTTCCTCTATACTAGAGTCGACCTCCGAGGTCTTCCTCTATACTAGAGTCGACCTCCGAGGTCTTCCTCTATACTAGAGTCGACCTACGAGGTCTTCCTCTATACTAGAGTCGACCTCCGAGGTCTTCCTCTATACCAGAGTCGACCTCAGAGGTCTTCCGAACTCTAAACTAACTGCTCTAATATTTACCCAACTGATCATAGCACCCCCTTTAGCTTACTTTAAAAACTTTTGGTTAAATAATTAAAAATTTATAAATATTTATTATTATGTTTGCAGCTTGTTTTCGTTGTTTTTCTTTCTTTTCTTTTTAGAAAATCCTTTTCAGTTATTCTTTTAACAAGAAACCCTTTAAAAACCACAACAATATTCACCCTGTGTGTGTGGGTTTGTGTTTCCTACTGTCCATTATCATCTCACTCCTTTCACTCGTTTGTTGTCATCGTCCCTTCGTCTCTGTGTGTCCTCCTCCCGGTGTTCGCATCTTCACATTGTTAAGTTTATTGTATTAAAAAGTGTTTGTTGCTGTTGTTGTTGGGGGCTATTGTTGCTCAACTCCTGACCTGAATAGTTTGAAAACTGTCCATTGTTTTGCCCTAACATTCTAAGTATTATGTCCTATCCGCTTCCTCGCCGAAAGCTGCTTCCGCTCCTTACCAACCCATTATGGGTTTGTTCTAATAAGAATCGTGAGAGGAGTTTGTCCGTTTGTGTTTCAATGTTCAGTGTTGTTGATGTTTTTATATACATATATTGTATATGGGGAGGCTTTATTAATTATTAATTTACTTGAAAGTTTAAATGGTTGGGTTAAAGTTGTGGTCAGAATAGAATATAATGCCTTTGTTTACAGCTATTGGTGCTGCGCTGAAGCTATAGAGGTCACTTGGTTTAAACAATAAGCTTCAGCCACAACAACACCAACAAGGAACACTTATTTTAAATAAAAGGCTGTTCCAAGTATGGGGGAGGAGGGTAAAAACATATAATGGGAGTAAATATAATTTAGAAAGTTAATAAATTAATAAAACGTTTACTTCAGCAGCAGATAATATAGTTTGGGCAGAAAGCTTCAATGAAAATGTAGTTATGGAAATCATGACTAGATATGGAATTTCAACTCAGCTCATTATTTTGCTGTATGACTCTAGTGGAACCGAACAAAACATCCTTAAAATGTTGTTCCCTACTTTTTAAAAGAAAAAACACAGAAAATTCAAATTGAATGGGAAATGTTTATTATCATTCGAAAGAACATTCTTTGGCATTTATTTTTTGAATATTATGTCTATCAAATATTGGCCGCGGCTACGTCTCAGATGGTCCATCCGTTGAGTTCCGATGACTCGTTCGAGCATTTCGATTGGTAGCTGGCGAATGACACGCGTAAACGTTGTTCAGGCGTAAGTCTTTCCATGATGAAATGCCAAACAATACTTAACAAAAATAACTTGACACGACTCACACGTGATCTGTCAAAAAAGGCTATTGAAAAAATATCTCTACTTTGATCACCCTATATATATGGGACTCATTTTGTGGTGATATTTTAATGAAATAGTTATCATCTCCGACGAATTTTCTATGAACATTCTTTCTAAAGATATTTCAATAAAAATTCTCTCCAAAGAAATTTCTATAAAAACTCTCTCCAACGAATTTTTTATTGAAAATTCTCTCTTACAAATTTGCTATGACATTTATCTCTAACGGACTTTGTATGAAAATTCTCTGTTACAAATTTTCCATGAAAATTCTATCCAACGAAATTCTCTGCAACGAATTTTCTATGAAAATTCTTTGTTAAAAAATTTCTGTAAAAATTATCTGTTGCGAATTTTCTATAAAAATTTCCCTGTAATGAATTTGTTATAAAAGTTCTCTCCAACGAATTTGTTATAAAAAGTCTCTTTAACGAATTTGTTATAAAAATTCTCTCTAACGAATTTGTTATAAAAAATCTCTCTAACGACTGTTCCATGACAACTCTCTCTAATGAATTTTCTATGAAATTTCTCGTGTCCTTTCTGTAAAAATTATCTGTTACGAATCTTCTATGAAAATATTTCTCTAACGAATTTTCTATAAAAAATGTTCTGCAACGAATTTGTTATAAAAATTCTCTCTACCTAATTTGTTATAAAAATTCTCTCTAACGACTATTCTATGATAACTCTCTTTAATGAATTTTCTAATAAAGTTCTCTCGAATTTTGTAACGCATTTTTTTTGAAATTTTCTACAAAATTTCTGAATTATGAATTAATTATTTGCGAAACCAATTTTTTTATGAAAATTCTCGTAAATGAATTTTCTATGAAAATTCTCTTAAATGAATTTTCTATGAAAATTCTTTTAAATTAATTTTCTATGCAAATTCTCTTAAATGAAATTTCTATGAAAATTCTTTCCAACGGGTTTTCTACGAATATTTTCCCGAACGAATTTTCTTTGAAAATTCTCTCTAACGAATTTTCTATAAAAATTCTCCCTAACGAATTGTCTATAAAATTTACTCGAACGAATTTTCTATAAAAATTCTCTCTAACGAATTTTCTATGAGAATTCGCTCTTACGAATTTTCTATGAGAATTCTATGAAAATTCTCTCTTTAACGATTCTCTATTGTTATAAAAATTCTCTCTAACGACTGTTCCTTGATAACTCTCTCTATGTAATGAATTTTCTAAGAAAGTTAACACATGTTCTTTTGATAAAATTATCTGTTACGAATTTTCTATGAAAATATCTCTCTAACGAATTTTCTACAAAAATTGTTCTCTAACGAATTTGTTATAAAAATTCTCCCTTACGAATTTTCCATGAACATTCTCTCTAACGAATGTTCTATGAATATTCTCTGTAACGAATGTTCTATTAAAATTCTCTCTGCCGCATGTTCTATGAAAATTCTCTCTACCGAATGTTCTATGAAAATTCTCTCTAACGGATGTTCTATGAAAATCCTCTCTAACGAATGTTCTATGAATATTCTCTTTAACCGAATGTTCTATGAAAATTCTCTCAAACGAATGTTCTATGAATATTCTCTCTAACGAATTTTGTATGAAAATTCCCTCCAACGAATGTTCTATGCACAATTCTCTTTAACCGAATGTCCTTTTTGAAAATTCTATCTAACGAATTTTCTATGAAAATTCGCTCTAACGAATTGTCTATGAAAAGTCTCTCTAACGAATTTTCTATGAAAATTATCTCTAACGAATTTTCTATGGAACTTCTCTCTAACGAATTTTCTATGAAAATTCTCTTACATAAATTTTCTATGAAAATTCTCTCTAACGAATTTTCTATGAAAATTCTCTTAAATGAATTTTCTATGAAAATTCTCTCTAACGAATTTTCTATGAAAATTCTCTCTAATTGTGAACATAATTCGCAAAGGGACCATTCCCTCAATATTATCCAAGAGACTTTTCGTGAACATTTTCAAAAGATTTTTCTCTGAAAATTCTGCACAAATTTCCCACGAAAATTTTGCTGTATGGACCTTTTTCATTTTTTTTTTGCACCGCAATGTATATGTGTACCTACAAACACGCATACTCACGTGTGTATACAGTGACATTGTAAATTGTATAAAAGTTGACCACAAAACGCGACCTAAATTTTTTGGTTTGCAAAGGACATCGAACATCGACATAAACTTTATTTTGCTCGCACACATATACTCTCTTCCATTTCCACATCAAAGTCATAAACAAACATTTGGCCAGAATTAGGGATGACAGAAATAAAAACCGGTTAAGCGGCTCTGCTTTCACAAAATAACTTCCTGAGTTTTGTTTAATATTTAGTATGATGTAACTTTCCTCAGTTATAGAGAAAAACGTTTAACCATATTTAAAGGATACGAAAATTGAAAATTGATATTTGGAGAAAAGTAAAAGTGAATTTATAATTAAAAATTTTATAGATTTATTGAAGATGCTTAAATATTACCATTATCTGAAGTGGGAAGTAATATAAGGCCAACACGCAAAAAAAAAAGTATTTCCACAGGAGTAAATTTTGGACAATTTAGTTTTCTATTTGCTACGATCTTTTTTAAATATAACGTTTTAAATTGAAACCCGGATTTTAGAAAAGGATACGAAAATGCGCAGCTGAAGGAAAAATGGGTTGTTTTTCTCCTTTCTCGCTGTGATTGTTGTAAACGATAATTGAACGTAGTTTTGAAAATGCAGTTTTTCCTGGTATTTGGTTAAACAAAGGCCAGAAAGAGGAATGAAAGCAAAAGGATTTCATTTTGAGTTGCTTTCGGCTGTAGATCATGTTGTTGTTGCTGCCTCTGTTGCTGTTGCCGGGTGCATGTTGTTGTTCTCTGTTTGAGGCAAAAATTGCAATCGACAATTTATATTGCACTGGACTTCAATGCACTGCTGCCGTGGACGTTGAGAGCAAAGCAATGCAATGAAATGTAATGCCGGCTTTGCCTATTTTTGTGATGTCCCAAACAAAACAAAAGTACGGATGAATGTGGCATTTAAACACGCGCTACCACCTTGCGCGGTCATTTATAGTGGGATGAGTGGTACGAGTAGTGTTCCCACTACTTGTAAAGGAAGGTGGCCATTTTGGGGGCTGTAGACCTCCTCCTCCCCACCTCCTCCTGGGTTTTGGTATTGTGCGGCGCAATTGTAGATGAAAAATATACGAGCGTGTAAATGAATGAGTTTTGTGAGCAGCAGCAGCAGCAGAAACAAAATTGGTTATGTGGTTGTTCACAGTTTTGTCATGTCGTTGGACATTGGCGGTGATGATGTTGGTTCTGCTGGGCCAGTCACTGCCGTTGTCCTTGTCGTTCGTTGTTGCTGTTCCTGTTACTGGCATTTTGTGATTGTAAGTTTTAATGATAATGGCGGTGATTTGTTGTGTTGATTAATAGTTTGACCCGGTCGACAGCAAGTGGACCAAAAAATCATAGGCAACCTTCAGAGAACAGAAAAAAAAACAAGAAACTGAGGACAAATTTACAATGCCCAAATGACGACATTTGCAGCTTAAAATTGATGATATTTTCAGCCTTTGCCTGGCGTATAGCTATGCAATTCTGCATTGAAATGTTTCTGATGTGAGCCGTTTGCACACAACTCATGACTGTGAATCCATTCAGTGGCGTAAAATAATGACATCACTTTATAATCAATTGTTCGCGCGGGACATAAATGTGCTTATTCGCGAATTGCATTACAAGGCTAAAGCGCAAAAGAGTGCATTTGTATGCATTACACAGTCGAATATGAGAGAATAAATTTTTCAAAGTAGTTTTAATGAAAATTTTTGATTTGAATGGCATAAGACACCAATTACACTGTACAACTATTTCGAACTTTTTCCAAATTAATGAGGTTCTGAAATAAAATGTTCTACAAAAAATGTTGGCAATACAATTGTACTATATGTGTAGGAACACACCAAAGCCCAAAAATTATCACAAACATTAGAAAACAGTGAAAAATACCCTTTTGGAATATTCGTACAGCAATGTTATTCATACGCCGCAGAGGTCGAAACAATAAACATACCAGTAAAGAGGGTTTACGAAGTTCCCACGATTTCGTAGATACATCCATGTGATATACCTTTTGTAAATGAAAAATAATATATACCCTTTTTACTGCAAAATGATGATGTGCAAAGTTATAGTCATTTTAGCAAATCAATTCAAATATTTTGGTAAATTTATATTATTCTAATGTTTCCCATGCATCTCTTATAACTCTTATAATACTTAAAATCTTCTGTGATTTAAAACTGAACTGAAATTGTGTCAAACGTTTACATCTCATAACTTTGATAAATGTACATACAAACACTAGAAATTGCGTGCATTGCAATATTTTCGCAGTACCAACATTTTATCGCAAAATTTGCGTATTTGAAATGCATCTGTGGTATACCTATACTAATTAAGAAATGCAAACGAAAATTTATTGGTACCTTTGTATTTGTTACCTTTTTCCAATGACTACAATCTAACAAAGAATGAGCAAAATATTCCCCACATTAACCACAACCACTACTCGACTTAAAATTTAACTCATTTCTCACCTTATCTTCATAATTAAATGATGTAACATATGCACGTTAAGTAATCGTATTCAAAAAAGGTTCATGTATAAACGTCCTTGATATTATTTTCAAAATAACTTGATTTCAATTTGCCATCTACTACAAAACACTTACAAGCATTTCAGTTGCCATCATTCCGAGTGGTTTTTCTAATTGGTATTCCAAAGATGTCAAAGTATTTACACATTATGGACCCCAAAGCTTCAGTTATTTCAACTCCTAATGGTCGGACTACGGTCTGCCTTCCCAACAACCTTCTCCCAACTGGCGATCCTTAAAGGAACCATCAGATCAGTCAGTAGTTTACCCGTACCATTCCTGGGTAATTACATGCATCTTTACCGCATGTTATTTACAATAACATGTACCAATAGGCCATAATTTAGAGGCAATTTTCTTTGGCGTACGGGTATTCTTGTCCTCCGATCGTACGAATGAACGACAAACGATCAGACAAACAAAATTGCCATAGAGCAAAATTTACATCACTTTTCCATTAGAAGCCTGGACAAAGAAAGGCCTACCTGCAGATGGATGAATGCCTCAGATGGGATCTGTGCATAACTACGAGAAGGAGATGAGAAGAAAAAAAGACTGTGAAAAAACACGCAGTGAAAAGTTGTTGGCTGGATTTGCTATTATGTGTAGTGAAATTAAATTAATTTGACAGTTTTCTTTAGAAACTCGGCAAACATATTTGTAATTATTTTTTACATGGAACATGTGTAGTTAACGGAACAGACTGGCGGACTGACGACTGTGGCATCATTTCAAAGTTATGTGGCAATTTCTCTAGCGGAATAGATAGTACATACAAGTAACGTATACTGCATTTTGCATAGCAAGAAATGAAGTCATTAAATCTGCAGTCCACAGTCCACACTCCACTTCATGAGGATATTCCAATTTCATGTGATATGTTGTGAAGTTGCTTACATTGCTCCATTGCTCTCCAAGAGTGTTGGTTTAATCGCTAAATAATGATTCAACGAATAAATGCATATAACAATCATGAATAATTACTGACTGGATCTATTAGAAAGTCAGACTCTTTTTGATGTAAGCAATTTGAAATTCAAGGAAAACTATTTAATTCATTGAATATTCCATCTGTTCAATGAAGGCGAAGGGGAACATTTGCCACTAAGTAAATGGTGGTGGACAACTTTGTGGTTAATTTGAAGAAATTGTTTTAATATGCTCAAAGTTTCTGAGGAACTGTGTAATAATTTAAGGATAAACTCAAAGTAATGTGCTGTGATGCGGCAATGAATTCAAAAGAATTATTTTACAACATTTTTGTATACAATTTTATATGGATGCTATTTGTTTGTGATACCAATAATTGGCCTTATAGGCTTTTTTATTACAATGTATGAAATAAATGAAATGAATTGTCGGTTATTCCAAATCGAATGAACTTGGTTTCGTAGAAATTTCCAACAAATATTTGATGCGCATCGTACAGGAATGAGTTTATCTATAATTTAGTATAAAGAATAACACATACAGGGAGTGACCTTACACTCTATATTTGAGGAGTGGCAAATGATATATATATATCATTTGCCACGAGTCAAAAGTGTAACACATCGAAACAGTGACCTAAGGTTTTAAGTATGTTCGACGGAAAAACGTACTATGAGCTATGTGTGAATTCTTCAGAATAGGGATGATTTAATGTGTTTATTGTGAACAAAAAAGTCGGCTGACATTTTTTTTGGAGTACACGTTTTTCTCCTGAATATGTAGCAAAAATTTAATTTTAGCGTAATAAATGGAAAATTTTGTATGAGAGTTTCAGTTTATTGTATTGGACATTTTTTTAGTAGTGATAAAATTCTGCACCTCTTTGGAAGCAGAAGTTTCCTTTGATTTAATATTTTACAATTTCCGAGCACAATAAAGCTTTAAAATGTATCACAAATATTTTAGTTACAGATGAAATATTTAGTTACAGATGAAATCAATAAGCTGCATAGATACCTCTAATCTTAATGTTAGGATTAACCAAGTTTTTACCAGGATTGAAATAAATAAATATATATTTATTTATATGAATTACAATACAAAGTAAATTTATATTCTAATTTTACGGTTCAGGAAAAAGCCGGATTACAAAAACCTTGTGCATAGATTTTTGCAGCGACAGATCAGACGGGTCTGTTCTGTAATCACGGCGATTTGATATCACGGTGATTTTAAAATCACCGGCGACTTAACATCACTTTTGGAGTTCGAAATCACCCAAACATTTTTCGAACAATCTTTTTTGAGAGGCTATGAATAATAAATCGGGCGATTTCGAACTCTAACAGTAATTGTAAGTCGCCGGTGATTTTAAAATCACCGTTATTTCAAATCACCTTGCTACAGAACAGACCCGAGAGCCTCCGGTGGGAATTGAAGCCACAAGCCCCAAAGGCGAGCACGGTACCTACACAGCTACGGGGGCCCTCTAAAGTAAATATATTGTACAGAATCTAGGGATTTAGCGGCAGCCAATATTTTTAAACCCTGAATTCAGCCTTAAACTGCAGCAGATTTCCTAATGATATAACGACCAGCAAACACACACCATGGTTTCCGGATCACGGATATTCCAGGGAACTGGGAGACTGATTGAGTAGATATAATTGACTAATGTTGTGGGGGGATCTTCGAATCCTATAGTTCCCATCTATTTCCAGAATGGGGACTGGACTGTGATCCCAGATTGGTCGCCAGTCCTAGATTTTCTGGAGTCTAACTGGTGCTTGGGGGCGTTGGTCGAAGCATGTATTCACCCAGGTGTTTAGAGCACGGCAGGAACTCACCTAAATGCAGAATACCTACTGACTAATGTTGTGATCGCTCATTTTAGTTCAGTTTAATTAAGTGACCTAGTTCGTTCAGTTAGTTCACCAGTTTACTTTACTTCAACAGATCACTTTGGTTCACCAGTTCACTGGTTCATGAACTCACTAGTTCACCAGATCAGTAGTTCACCAGCTCACTAGTTCCTCAGCTCACTAGTGCACCAGCTCAATAGTTCACCGGCTCACTAGTTCACCAGCTCGCTATAGGTCACCAGCTCACTTTAGTTCACCAGCTCACTTTGTTCACCAGCTCACTTTGTTCACCAGCTCACTTTGTTCACCATCTCACTTTGTTCACCATCTCACATTGTTCACCATCTCACTTTGTTCACCAGCTCACATTATTTCTCTAGTTCACTAGCTCACTTTGTCCACTAGCTCACTTTGTGCACTAGCTCACATTGTTCACTAGCTCACTTTGTTCACTAGCTCATCTTGTTCACTAGCTCACTATCTTCACCAGCTAACTTTAGTTTACCAGCTAAATTTGACTTTAGTTTTCTAGTTCAGCAGTAGAGTGGCTTCATTTGTGAGGACGAAAAAAAGTTCGCGTTGTTCAAAGCTGATATGAAAATATGGTTTGTTTCAAGTATATTCGCAAAATATTTCGTTTCTGCGATCGCGAAATTAGGGGCTATTTGCGGTTTAAATAATCTATTGAAACCAGCAGCATGACTTCTTTTAAAAAAATTGCAATATAAAGTCACTTTTTTCTTAATTTTAGTGCAATTTCAAGTGAATTTTTTACAAATCGAAAATAACTTCTACAATTTGGTCGGATTTTTTCTGTAAACTATTTATTTGATTGTTGGTCCCAACATGGATTGCAATAAAAATTATCCAACATGCATTATTTCAACCTCAAAATCTAAATTATCACGAAAATTGCCATTTTGTAAATTGTATTCGAAATATGTGCCCAAATCTAGAACAATTGTTACATTTTTTGACTTCGAATTTTTATTTTCACTTGAATTTGAAAAATGTCATAGAAAAATATAGAAAATGTCCAACTTATTGAAAATGTCAGCTTTTGAGGTTAAAATATAGTGTGATCTTATAATTTTTATGATCCTATCATTTTAATGGCAATTAATTCGCTTTAACCCTTTTGGGCCAACAATCAAAATAAAAGTTTGCGGCCTTGAAGGGGCTATTTTTTATTCAAATTAAATCTAGAGATCAGCACTTCTATAACGAGCCATGAAAAGAGGAAATCTGACCAAAATTGTAGAAGTTATTTCCAATTTTGTAAAAATGCACTAAAATTTAAAAAAAAGTGACTTTATATTGCAACTTTTTTAAGGGAAGTCACGTAGCCATATAAGTAATGGTCCAGATTTTTTTAAGTGCATATGATGACATAAAAAGTGTAAATAACACAAAGCCGCTGACTCCTTCAATTGAACTAGTTCGTTTGGGAACTACACGCTGAAAAACAATCGATTCTGTAGTATACGTATTATCCCAAACATATTCGGCTTGAAACATAGTATATATGTTTAGGGTACACTCTAAACATGTAATATTGGGTACACACCAAAAAAGTATATATTTGGGAAAATGTTATTCTAAACAAACCTTTGTTTACATCCCAATATTTGGGACTGTTATTGCCAAAACAAATATTTATTTGTACTTAAGAATTCAGAAAATACGTTAATTGTGTTAAATTTCTTTACTAATTCAAAGTTATTTTTTTAGACATTTTTAATGTTCGTAAAAATAATAAATAATAATAATTGAAATCGTATAATCTTGGATCAAAATAAATTACTTGGAGGATTGACAAGAAATTATGACTCAGAAATTTGAAATGATTGATTTAAACAGAGGATAATGCTGCACATGGTATTGTAACTGGGAGATACAGTTCGAAACTAATAAAAAATGTAAACAGAAATTCTAAAAAGTCAGCAAAAGTTTTGAAAATCTTTTTTAAATAAAATATATTTGGATAAATTCCTAAACAATAATTTTATTTGAATTTAAACACATTTTTTATTGAGAAACTTAGTCTGCAATTATATTTTGTTGTAATATATTAATATATGGGTTCCAAATATATTTTATTGATTTTCAAATAAAAGTTATTTGCTTAGAAACACAAAATATTTAAAAATTTGTGTTACAAATATATTTCCTTTCGATTCAAACATATAAAAAAGGCGATTTTTCCCCGTGTACACAACTCTAATGTTAACATCCGACAATTGCTTAGGCTTAATCTAAAAAACCTTTTTGTTTTCGTATGTGAAAAAAATGCTGCACAGCGAAAGGGTTTCGTTTTCTTTTCTAAAAAGTGTCGCATTCGGACTGTGCAAAAATGCTTCATTTTCAGTCCTGTATTAAATCAAACGGGGAACACTGCTCTACAAACAATATGTTTTTCAGCGTCAAGTGAGTAACCTAAATACCAGCGTGTGCAATTTGCGTGGTGTAAAAGATGTTTTATTTAGGTGACGCCTTGAAGTATACTTTATTTATAGTGAGTTAAAAGGATGCCTTTTTGTTATTTTGTTTTCGATTCTGACCAATAAAAATGCAACAGTACCAGAGGGTGTAGGCGACATTTTTAATATACTGCTCTCTGACAGTGCAAAATCATTTTTTAGAAAGAAAATACCATAAGTGAGCATGACATACAGGCTACCACTTTTAAATAACCAGGCCTTGAAGATACAACTTTTTTCGAAATTTAATTTCAGTTAAAATGTTTCTTTTTTAATTACGATCCTGTACATCTTTCAGAATACGAGGGTTGCTATATATATTTCTGGTCTAGACAACACTAAGTGTTGCCTGGCGCCGTCTGACATTTCCATTGGAAAGTTCGACATTTTTTAGCATAAACTTACTCAGAACGTTTTGAGGTACGACCATCATTTGTGTTCTTTACAGTGACTTGAAAAAATCAATTTGGCAAAAAAAATGGAATTAACTCGTTAACATTTTCGTGGATCATTTTTCACAACTTTCGACGTGGATTATCACGACAAGAGTGCATCGATGAACTTAAATCTTTGTATGGCGATGACGCACCATCCTATAGCACTGTGAAAAACTGGTTTAATGAATTCAATCGTGGCCGACGCTCGCTCAAAGACGAAGGTCCTGAAGGTCGTCCAAAAACGGCCGTTGTGCCAGAGAACATTGATGCCGTGCGTGAACTGATAATGCAAGATCGTCATGTGACATACCGTGAGATAGAGGCATCCTTGGGCATTTCTTCCACCAGCATACATTTAATATTGCATGAACACCTGGCCGTAAAAAATGTTTGTTCTCGTTGGGTCCCGCACAATTTGACAATTGCTCAAAAAGGCTCGTGTCGATTGGTGCAAAGAAATTTTGAAAAAATACGATCGCGGTGCTTTAAAGACGTTTATAAGATCGTTACAGGTGACGAATCTTGGATCTATGCGTATGAGCCCGAAACAAAACAGCAATCGACCGTGTGGGTCTTCGAAGACGAGCCAAATCCAACGAAAGTTGTTCGTGGAAGAAGCACTTCGAAGCAAATGGTCGCCTGTTTCTTCGGCAACACTGGTCATGTGGCGACTGCTCCGCTTGAGCAACGTAGGACGGTCAATTCTGAGTGGTACACCACAATTTGTTTGCCTGAAGTCTTCGGCGAAATTCGAAAAACGAACAAGAGAAGACGAATCACCATGACAATGCGAGCTCTCACACATCGGCTCAAACCAGCGCCTTTATGACCGGCTAAAACGTCGAATTGATGGGTCATCCGCCGTACAGCCCTGATTTGACACGCAATGACTTATTCTTATTCACTCACATCAAGAAAAAACTGCTTGTTCAAGCTTGTTCAGCTGTCGAAGCGTTCAAAAACCATGTTTTGGAGGTGAATTTTCAAAACACTGTAACCAAAACAATTCGCGCTCCAATGACAAAACGGTCTGAGTGAAGTTATGATAAAAATGTCATACTTTCCAATGGAAGTTTCAGTTTTCATCTGGCAACACCAGCATTGCCAGGACCGATATATAAATAGCAACCCTCGTATATATCTTTCATTTTCTTCAATGTTTCTTCATATATTGACTCATAAAAGAATACCGCATTTTCAAAACCACAGTTCTTACAATATCTAAGAAATTGTTTGCAAAGCTTTCAATAAAAATTCATTTCCTTTAAACAAATTGCAGTACTTGTCAAATACCGAATACACATGCTTGCATGGACAATTACATCTATGTGTGTGTGGGGGACTAGTCTCATGTTGCATCTAATCATTGTCATCTGCCTCATTTAATAATAAAACCACACATATAGTGTCCGAAACCCAACGAAACCAAACCAATATTCAATATCAATTTAAACTACTCTACAAGTGCAGCTCAAAAACATTGTAATTGTTTTCCACATTTGGATAAATACTATCTGTTTCTCTTGTCCTTTATACATATTTGTAAATAGAGATGGGCCATTTGTCTATCTGTTTGCAACACACGCTCATAATGGAAACTCTCCAAGGGTGTGTTGACCAATAAACTAGACAGAGGTGAACTGGAAGGGGCCTTGACTATATGAAAAATTAAAAAAAATAAAATAGAAGGACTATGCCAGCAATTGTGGGAAAAATGGAAAGGCGAAGGACTATGCTAAATTTCGAGAAAATTCGGAACTGTGCACTATAGCCATTATAGGGATACCGAGAAAGTTTTCTTCTATCTATCATAATACAGTAAATAATCTGCTGGCATATATTCACAGGATTATATGCCGAAGAAGCCAAACTAGCGACTGTGAACCAACATAATGAACACAAAGACTCAATTTGACTTCCTAGAACATACAATGGATTTCTAAATCCTTAACTTACCATTTGCAGTATTCTTAGGTATTAGAGAGATACATGTATATTCCGAAGTTTTCAACCTCTTGACCTAATTCCGTGAAACCTTAGCTTACCTTCGGCATATTGGAAAAATCCGGATTATGTGCGCAATCACTTAAAGGATATTCACAAGTATGCCTGGCCAAAACCGCCGCTGGCTACATATGAATACAAATACATATGCAATTACGTGGTCACAGAAGCAATTACGTGTGTATTGTGTATTCTCAGTGTGTACTCGTACATACATATGTGCTCTTCTGTGTACTTGAAAATGTATGTCAATGATATTAACCAAACCCATATTTAAAATTTATGGTAGTTTTAGTAAATTACACACGAATACACATGTGGAAGAAGTGATCACTTTATTGTTGCCTCGCACACACACACACAGATATGCATAATGTCCTTGTGTACTTGAGTGCAATTTTGAACTCAGTATTTATTGAGAGTGTTAAGTTTTAGTCAGTTGCCAGTGGGACAATTTTATTGACATCATAGTGATAATGGATATTGTCATTGTATTAATATTAATGCCAATCCACTTGGACCAATAACTTTCCTGGGGTTTTAAACACAAAGCAGTTGACCTTAATGGAAGACATACAAAAAATAAACCCTTAAAGTATGCTGCACATAGCATAATATAATTTAAGCTTCCCAAAAGTATGCAAATGCAATCTACATTGTTTCATTTATTTTTTTTCATATTTATTCATAACTGGGAATGTTGAGTAATTTTACTGGTATTTGTGTAGAGCTGCGTTATGAAGAAATATTAAAATCATGTTTGTGCATGATCGTAAAATATTTGTGGAGCATTGTTTAACTGCCATATGACATTATTATATGGGACATACATACATGCTTCAACATGAGTAGGTAGTATATGTTGCCGACAGGAAGTTACAAAGAAGGATATCCTTTCATATAAAATATAGTACACGACATCGTTATGTATTGCAATATGAAAATGTGAAATAAAGTTAAACATGACTCCATTAGGGATATTCCATAAATATAATATGGAATGAAATTGCAGCAGATGTTACCGAAAATGTATGTTTCTTATATGACGGCTTTTTAAGGAGCGGCTATACGATATGCGAACTGGAAATATTAATCCTTAAGATAAGACATGGAAAATATATGGTCTTTTAAATATGTTATAAATTGGCAATTAGTATAGCTAATTACCTAAATATCTATTGATACACATATTTACAGCCGAAATGATTTTCGTTCAAATGAGTAGGAGTTAAGGTTTACTAATGCTTTTTGAAACATAAGAATCCAAATTTGATATTCAAACAGTTCTTAAGTATTTTTTTTACTAAAACAATCTTTATTTGTTATTGAATTTTCCGCTAAATTATGTTTATGATTCGCACTATGAATAGGCATTTTATTTGTATTTCATGATATTGGATACAGTGACGATGTGGCAGAAAAATCTGTCACATTTCTGGACTTTTTTCGTCTTGGAAATGTTTCACAAAACATTTTTTGTGAAACATTTTTTTTGTCGAATTAGGTTATTCTAATTTGCTGACATTTTGCGCTAAATTTCCGAAGTTACTTAAAGCTCCTATCAACGATGATCCTTTCGTATAGAAAAGTCATCAACGATGATATTTTTGTAGAGAACATGCGTCATCGATGATCTTTTCACATACAAAAATCGATTATGATAATCTTTTAGTATAGAAAAATCAATTATAATAATCTTTTCGTATGGAAAAGTCATTAATGATAATCTTTTCGTATAGGAATGTCATTAGCGATGATCGTTTCCTACGGAAAAGACATTAACAATAATCTTCTCGTACATAAATGTCATTAACAATGATTTTTTCGTTTAGAAAAGTCATCAACGGTGATCTTTGTCAACGATGGCCTTTTCGTTTGGAAAAGTCACTAACGATGATCATTTTCTACAGAAAAGTCATTAACATTTGACATTTCTTACAAAAAAAAGTCATTAGGTTAGGTAAGGTTGAAGAGAGGAGACGTTTAAACGTCTCATGTCCATGGACATACACTTAAGCCAGTGGTTCGGCCGAGTTACAGAAAATCGGTACTAGACACGAATTTTCTCAGTATCTTCCAGTCATATTCTCTGAGATGAGTCAAGTCTGGTAATATGTCGGACCCGAAATGTTGGGATCTTGCATGTGTGAAAGCCGGGCAGTGACACAGAAAATGTTACATCGTTTCGATGTTTTCCCTGCATGCCCTGCATTCGTCGTTTCCTGCTAGTCCAATGCGATAAAGATGTGCTTTTAAGTTTGAGTGTCCCGTTAGAACACTCATGATCTTACTAGTATCGATCTTGTTTAGTTTCAGAAGACTTCTTGTTTTCTTTTCATTTGGGTCACCCCACAGTATCTTTGCAGTTGCTCCTACTGTTGCGGGATTCCACACAGTTTTATGAGCCATCACTGCCCAGTGCTTCAACTCATTTTTCGTGGCTTCGAAAGGTTTCCAATTTTCCAAGTTTATAACTCGAAGTTCTCAGCCCTTTGAAGCCAAGCTGTTTGCCCGTTCATTTCCAATCACTCCGTTGTGTCCTGGTACCCAGCAAATACGCAATTGACCATGAGCTGAGTAATCATTTATCGTTCTTTTACAGTCCAACACAGTTCTGGATTTAACGATGGACTTTTCTTACAGAAAATACATTACCGATTATCTTTTCGTACAGAAAAATCATTATTGTCATTTGTACAAACAATGTTGTTGCGATGTTTTTTACGTATAGAAAGGTCTTCAACGATAAACCTTTCGTACAGAAAAGCCATCAGGGATGATTATTATGCATTGAAAATTCATCAATGCTGATTATTCATTATGGAAAAGCCGCCAACTTCCCAATCTTTCCGTATCCCTCTATAGAAACTCTCCGACAAAAATTCTAGGTGTTTTAGGAACAGCGTGCCCAAAGGAATATGAGGTTGGCATATGGCGATTTCTTTTCTGCAAAAAAGTGCAACAATTTCGTTGCCCTTTTCCGAAAACTGGACTTCTTCGCCACATTTTTGAATTTTGAATTAGAAGCTAAGTTTAATTCGAGGGACTACATCAGTTCCAACTAAAAAGTGCAAATAGTTTTCAGAATTTCACGTCTACGGGGCAACTTTTTTTCAGAATCGAAATCACCATTAGATTCACGCCAAAAAATGCTGATTAGTTTTATTCACAATAATCCTCTATTTCCTATGTCGACTATAAATAGACCAAAATCGGATCGGTTTCCTTTCGAGAGTTTTCGCAAAAGTAATATTTTTTCTCAAATCAAATTTAAATGCTTTGATTCGTAAAGAAAATCGCGGAAATTTAGAACTGTAACACAACTTCCTTTAAATAAGACCATTTGTAAGACAATTTGCAATGCTTTTATATTAGGAATTTTTCTATATATAAATTCGACTTACACAGCCAATTTTTTGCTAAAATATTGTACCGAATTTAATAAGGTTAATATATTTGCTTTCTATGATTTCTGAGGAACGATATCAGTATTTCCGCGATAATATCCCGCGAATAAATTTTGAAATCGGAAGTACTAAAAGCTGCGTGGCAGATAAACTATTACTTTGTGTGTAATTACAGAAGATTCGGGTAAGAAGATAATCAATATTTCAACAAATGTTAATCCTTTTGTGTGGGAGGTATTAAAAGGTGTGGACTATTGATATACAAAGTTGTCGTTAGTATGAACATGTGTACCGGATTGATCTGTTAACCCTCAGAAAGATCTGCCAGTATATCCAGATGTCGTCTACTCAATGCGGGACAGTAGCAAAGTAAGGCATCAATGCTCTCCACTTCTTCCACATCTCCAATGCTTCTGTAGAAGTCATTGTAGTCAACCCGCAATCTTCTGGCATGTTAGCCGATCAGGTAGTGTTCGTCAGAATTGAGGGTAACGTAGTCTTTTCCTTTCTAGCTCGAGCAGATACTCTAGCTACGCAACAGGTGCCGATTTCTCTCCATTTTTCATTAAGCTGCCCGATTGTCTCTTGCCTAAGCCAAAGCTTGTAAATGGACGGTGGCGCGCCAATACGAGGACGGTCGCAAAATTAGCCGACATGACATATATTTCTTGAAAAGTGGCAACCTTCTAAAATATTTGTTTTAAGTTTCAAGGCGACAGGTTGTTTAGATACAATACTTTCAGTTGAAAGCTCTCAGTCCATCCATTATTAAAAGCGAACTAGATTCTACTTTGGGGGAGACTGCTCCTTTGTTTACAACAGCAATGAAGAGGTGGAGATATTCCAGCAATGAAGAGGTGGAGGTTGCGGCTGATGGATATTTTAACTATTTACTATAAACAAGGTATCGAAGCTATTGAAAATCGCCGGAAAAAGTGTATCGAGCTAAAATAAGATTATGTTGAGAAATAAAGAAATTTTTTCCAAAATTTTTGAATTTTCTTTGGTTGGCTAATTTTGGAACCGCCCTTGTATATGCAAATTCTTCGAAAATTTTAAATGCCAATCCTTTCCAACAAGTTATTCGGCTTTGCAGTTCTCCGGGTTGTCCCTATACCCATGTACTCATAAATGTTTTTTAATAAACTAAATGAAAATATTACCCTGCACACATAAAGTTATTATAATTTTAATACATTTCAGGCCCTACAAATGTACCGCAAAAATAGGTTTAGCCCAATTAAAGGAATTATTTTACATTGAATCTCTTATGCAGTCATCTAATTGAAATGCTCCTGGAACTTCCCATATTTAATACGGAATGCATGTTTCTATTATGGGTTAATATCGTACGTATCAAACCCATCGTCCATGCGATGTGAGTGTTAAAGTCCAAATATGTGTGCTACACACAACGAACAGCTGTCACATATGAAACTTTTCTGATAGCTCTGACGCTCTTCTTCCACTTCTACCACTGCTTTTCCCTCTGATGCTTTGGTTCTTGGCAATATTGTTGCATTTTGTTCGCCAATGCACGTCTCTCTTCAGATTCCATTAAGCTTCACGTCATGTTATCTTAATAATTACCACAAGCAGCATAACGTGTTTTTGTTCATTTTTTTGTTATGTTATTTTATAACAACAAAAAACATAACAAAACAAATATGTTTGAGTTTCAATTTAAAAGAAACTTTTTAATACTTTGTTTTCTGTTTCTTTCTCTGACATTGAAGGCGAAAGTAGTTTTGACTTAGCTGGAGATTTTAAATTGGATTACATAAATTGATTTTTTTTGTATTTAACAAAATTGCATTATTTTTTTATTAAACTCACAATAAATAATAAAATATTCTTTCTTAAATTCCTTCAAAATGAAACTTTCTATGAAAAGTGTCCTCAACTCTATTGAAGTTTTAAATTTGTATACTTTCTCCCCCCGGAAAAACAAAACTAAATCCATTTCTGTACGTACTCTCTTATGGAGTTGACAACCCACATGAGACTCATCATGTTGCAGCTTTTCAATTAACGACCACATTTCACAGGGCGTCAGAGTGTGAGTGAGTGAGTGACTCTGTCTGTGAGTATGTGAGGAGTTCACACCCAGCGGCGGAAATTGCGAGGCCTTCCATATATAAGACATGCGGAAGGCCTTATTCGGCAAGGACTTCCCTATGTAAGGCCTGCCAAATGCATGATTTTTGATCAGTTGAAGGCATGCCAATATCAGGTATGATACAGGACTTCTAAAAGAATGGAGAGGGAATGTGAGGGAATTGTGTGTTATGCAAATAAAAGAAACATCAAAATAAAAAATAATAGTTACTAAAAAAATTAATATTAGTATCATTTTTCAATTCTGCAGCGGAAGAACCAGATGGGCGTCTATCAAAACTTCGAAGACTTTCGAGGCCTGATTTTTTCAGACATGATGTATGCATTATTTAAATTAGCCTTCAGCAGACCTTCTTTTATAGTCCTTCCGGAAGGCCTGATTTTTTCTGACATGCGTTATCCCTTATCTATGAAGGCCTTCTGGAGGCATTCTTGTAGGGAAATGGAAAGGAAGGCCTTGCCTCCCAATCTCACCCAATGTTAAATGGAAAGGAACAGGTAATGTGTAGGGAAGGCCTCCGTCATGACTAAGAAGGCCTGATATAAGGCCTTATAGCTCATGCATTCCGCCGCTGGGCAGTTTGAGTCCATCTGTCTTCACATACATAGATATACACAAATGTCGGAATGCACATATGTATTTGTGGGTACTTGTCTGTCCATGCCGGTCGGTAGTTGTTGCAATTTAAATGTAATTCACAAACAAACAGATGCAAAACAAATCATGTTTATGTCGCCAGTGGACAAATCTACCACATGACATACCTATACAGCCAGTCAGCCAGCCAGCCAGCCAGCCCATACCGCTCGTTCCCTTTACTGAAGCTTTGAATGTAATGCCTGCGCATTTCTATGGTTAATGGGCCCATAGAATGGCAGGAAACACAGAGAGTAATGCAGGCAACACAACGTAACATAACAAATGCACAAATTGACACACACACACACGAAAGAGAATGCCGAACTACAATCGGCCTACGGCAGACCACATCACAGCAGTGATGAAAACAAGAAACACATTCACTCAGAGAGTGAATGAGTGAGAGGCCCTAACACTAACACACACACAGAGGGCGGCATTTGAATAAATGAAGTTGCAGTAGACTGACTCTAATTGCATTGCAATTCTGTGAAATTTCATTTCATTTCATTACAAGTGGGGAGGAAGCTTTTGATGGAGATTCATTTTAATAATGAGCTAAGGGATTTTTTTAAATAAAACTTGTTTCCACAAAAATGAGAGGGAATTTGAATAAATTTAAATTGTGATTCGAAACAAATCAATTTACATTTACATTTGAAATTAAAAAAAATCAAATGATTTTGTAAAAATTTCATTTGAAAGACATCACTTAAAATAATATTTGCCACAAATCAATTGAAATTTAAAATACATCAAAATGTAATTGAAATAAAGCACATTTTAAAAAGATTTTTAAAATTTCATCTAAAAAAATTTATAATTTCAAAAGAAATTTTTAGAATTTTAATTGGCTTGTTATACCCACATATTAGTTGAGTATGGTATGGCATTATATCTGAGATTTTCTGGAATAACCGCCTATCTCACAAAATTTAAATGTTCAGGAGGAGTACTATAGTTTTTCATTCGCAGTAAATACATATTACACCGTGCCACAAGACTTCCCTCCTAACCACGAGACTATAAGCCAGCAGTAGATAAACTGCATACTCAGTTTTTTATTTTATGATCGTCTGTCCTTTTTACAGGACTTTTAAAATTTCAAGGATAACATTTTTGAAATATTTTGCATTGCACTTATCACAATATGAATTGATAAATACACGGGGTTTTCCAATGGGATGATATGATGTGGAAGTGACGTTTCGGCCATTTGTAATATGTCATGATCAGTCATTTGTTTTTCATTGTATTCAGTAGTGTTTACAATTTCATCATGGAGAGATATACGCAAGAACAACTTTTACAAATTGTTCAGATTTAAAGGGTGGTTAAATTGTAAGGGCCGATGTTGAATGTGAACCACACCTAAACGTCAAGTTTTTTTCTGCATTTCATTTGACATTTCTCAATTTCAGACTAACTCCATTTAAACCATGGAAAGATACACAATCGAGCAACACGTTAAAGTTTTTTACGCCTTTTCAATGGGCGTTCAAATCAAAATGCATTTCGTGCACTTCGTGATGTTTTTTGATCAGCATAATCGACCAAATGTGTCCACAATCGGGAGAATTGTGCGCGAATTTCAGCAGACAGTGTCTGTAGGAGATGTGAAAACACCTGTGCATGTTCGCCCAGTTCGTTTGGTGCGGCATATGGGCTGGCGACGTAATCGCGCCATACTTCTTCCAAATAAGGCCGGTAAGGCAGTTACTGTTAATGGTGTTCGCTATCGTGTGATGATAACGAACTTTTTATGGCCCGAATTGGAAGATATGGATGTGGACAATATGTGGTCTCAACAGGACGGTGCCACTTGCCACACAGCTAACGAAACAATGGCTCTTATGCGCAACAAATTCAATGGCCGTGTTAAATCTAGTCGTGGCGATGTCAATTGGCCCCAAAAAAATACTTTTCAGTCGACCTACGACCTTGACACCAAAGAGCAATATATATGTATCTCTCTCTCTTAGCTTTTAGAGCTATCTTTTTGCCATTGACCGATTCCCGATCCGACGTACCGTTAAGGACCTAGAGCAAAAAAAAACTTTCCGTTCACATTTGAAAATAATGCTGTCCATTTTTTTTAAAATCCAAAAAAAAAAATACTTTCCAGTCGACCTACGACCTTAACACCCATGAGCAATATCTCTAGCTCTCGTTAAGAGCTATCTTTCTGCCATTTACCGATTGTGGCTACGTGCCACACAGCAAATGAAACAATTGAATTGTTGCGAGGAAAGTTTGGAGATTCGATTATTTCAAGAAATTGTGACATTGAATGGCCTCCAAGAAGTTGTGATTTAACACCATTAGACTATTTCTTGTGGGGTTATTTGAAGTCATTGGTCTTTGGAAATAAACCAGACTATCTTCAAGCTTTACAATTCAATATTGAACGTGCCATTCACGACATACGACTTGATTTAGTGGAAAAAGTGCTCGAAAATTGGGTTCATCGAATTCGTTCCTGCAAAAGAAGTCGTGGAGGCCATTTGAATGACGTTTTATTTAGAACTTAATTGAATCGATTGTACTTCACATTAAATAAAAAACTTTTGAATTTCCTTAACAATAAGTGTGTTTTTTTTTTTTCAAAAAAATCATATCACTTTTCTTGGAAAACCCTTCACATATCAAATGAAAGGGCAGAACTCCTGTTATTCATAACATATTTTGGGAATAATTTATAAAAATGTCAATTTTTCCTTGAATATCCCTCAAAGTAGTGGGTCTAAAAATCTGAAAAATTCATGTTATATATCTCTACCTGACACAACACTTATTAATTTCAGCCTTCTGTAATTAGAGGTTAAGGACTAACAATTATTTAAATTCCAAAATTAACAAAATGACCAAATCATACGAATAAAAGAAGCTAATATCCAAAATTAATCGAACTAATCAAATTACATTTAAATGTTTTATTTTTCTCGAAATTTTAGCGACGAAAATTAATTGAATTTTCCCCCATTTATTAACAATTTTAATTTCTGTCATTGCCCTTCATTTTATAATAAGCACAATCATATCAGAAATCTCATTATCTTTGCAAAACTAAATGCCGCCTAATTATTGGAATGTCATACAAAACAAACCTGTTGATGTCACCGCATATGTGGATGCACTCATTCAGATTGCACTATTGTGTAACGCAATGGGGTTCCAATGCGATTGAATACAAGTATCCGCGCGAAATGTCTGTGGTTTTCTGGAATAACAACCTATGTCAAAAAAATTTAAATGTTCAGTAGATCCACACTGCTTTTTCACAAGCAGTAATTATATGTTGGAAGTTAGAAAATTAGGCATTACATAGCAATGCCATATCGATAGCTCCATTCAATTTTCAATATTAAATATAAGTTATACTCAGTCAACACCTTTTTTGTTTATCCGTCACACCAAGCAAAAATTATACACAAAGCAGTCGATTTACATAACAAAAGGATTCCCTAAATTTTTTTCGTAAATCTTTGATTACCTCTCCTAAAAAACAACCAGTTTTGACTTATTATACATTGTAATAGAGCTACCTATATATAGATCAACAAATTATGATTAGATGTACCAATTTTACGAAAATATCTGAAAACTGAAAATTTTAACTTTAGCGGATATCTCCAGATATCTGTTATTCCACACAAGCCAGCGGAAATGTTTTTATGGCTTAGTCACAATTTAAGTTTTATTACTTTTAAATACTCTCACAGCATTACCCTAAGCAACTCGGGCCGTAATATGCTATTTTCTTAAGCAAACGAAGAAACCCTAAACAACAAAAGCGAAAACTTCCTCCACATAAAATTACACGAACATATTTTGAGAGCGAGTCCTACGGAAAACGCAAGCACAGTGTCATACAAATATTATAAACATCAAATGTGTGTGTGTGAGTAAAACTGCACATGTGTGTACACATGTGTCTGACTGTCCGTCTGTCGGGCTGTGTGTGAACACTCATTGACTTGTATGACAACCTCAAGTTTGTTCAAGTTGCAGTTTAACTTTATTTTATTTTAGTTTAGTTTTATGTTATGTTATGGTTGATTTATGTTTATTACTGGAGTTCTTGTAAAACAGCAACAGCAAACAGAAACAAAAACACAACAACAAGAACAGCAACATCAATATCAACAGCAGCAATAATAACAATAAATGCAACAACCATTTTAACAACGACAACATCAGCAGCTGCAACAACTACAACAACATTATGTTGCCAGTTATTGACTGTTGTTAAAATGAACTTCATTTTTATCATGATGAGTGCTATGAAGTTCATATATTGTTTGTAACACAGTGGGGAGTGATGTAGGATTTTATGATAATTTCATCAACAAAAATATATATACTAAAGATATTCCCAGGTGTCGAGTTATGAACAAATACAAAGTTGTTAGAAATCAAATGCTTTTAAGGAAAATACGACTAAGGAAACTATTTCTTAAAAAATATTGGTAAATTAAGGAAAAATTTTCGGAGGCCCCTTACCCCTTACCACACGAAAAAATTACAAATTTTGGAGATCACTTTTTTGAAACTGAAGTTGTCTGATTGACTCTTCGTAAGTAAAAGTAGTCAGAGACTAAATTTTTCAAGGACCCAATGAATAAATTATTTCAATTGAAATTAATTGAAACAAATATGATTTTTTGAATTTCAAATAAATAATTTTAAATTAAAAAAAAAATAAAATCTTTCGAATTTTAAATTAAATTTCATGACATTTCCCCGCGGAACTCACATATAGATGTCGGTAGTAGTTTGACCAAGTAAAAGCGTTAAGTTCGGTCATAGTGAATCTTATATCCCCTCCACCATGGATGGCATTCAATTCTATTACTGGACACATCTTTGAATATGGAGAAAGTCATAGAACGATCCATTTTGTTTAAGCAAATTATTAAAACAACCAACGCTGCAATTTTTAGCCAAATGTTAGGGCTTAAATACGTTAGCCAAACTCTTAATTTAAAAAATTGGTATTTATGGTTCAAATTAGCATATTTGAGAGCAACCTCTACACGGGGACTACAACGATATATAAACTGATTTAAAAATTTTTTGCTGTGATGAACTCTTGTCTAAATAAATTACAGCCTGTAAAGATTCAGTTAAAATGCTTAGAACATGTGGTATTAATGGCTTAAATTGACGTATTTTGGAGCGACCTCTGTACGGTACTATAGCAAAATATGAACCGTTTTGTAACATTTTCGCTGTGATGAATTTTTGTAAAATTGGAATACAAACTTTCAACTAAATTGCTTCAAAAATGTGGTATCTATGGCTCAAAACCCGTATTTTGGACCGACCTCTATAGGAGAGCTATATCAAAACATTGACCGATATGCCCCATTTGCAATCCCAAACGACCTGCAACTATAAGAAATATTTCTACCAAATTGTATCAACTTACCTCCATTATTATGGACTGTAGCGTGATTTCAACAGAAAGACATACGGGCAGACAGGCGTACATGGCTAAATCATCTTAGAACAGCCAGACGGACATGCCTAAATCGGATTATAACACACAGACGGACGTGGATAAATCGCCTTAAATTTCACGACGATCAATGTCGTGCCCTGTTCTATATTCCGAATGTGGCCTGAATCGGAATTTTCCGCACGGAATTATGGACAATTTAATGAAATAAAAATTAGGATTGGACATCAGAATTCGTTTTAGAGGTATGATTCCTTCGGCAAAGTTTCTTATTTTGATCCCTAGAATACGATTTTCACTGAGCAATGGCGACTTTTTTTGCCTCCCCACAAAACGACCCGCCCTAATGCTTATTCTACTCAAATATAGTCGAATCAGGTCGACTTTAACTTTTACTTACTGGTTTTCAAGCGATGTGGACTTGTGCTCTTCATTTTAAATAAATATACGTGACTGGAAAGCTTTTTTATTAAATAACATGTAAAAAAGTTTCAGTCGGGTAAACCAACTAAGGTATACCCTCACTTTGTGAGTAAAGTAATAAATAACATTACACTAATTAATCTGTGTCGAACTACAACTACACTGGTATTAAAGTTATAAGCAGTTAACTTTTGGTATAAAAGGGTCCATTTGTGTGGGAGGTACCAAAAGGGGCTGTACAATAATGCCCATTTTTTACCGGACTATTGGCGCTACAAAAAAAATTTAACTGTGCAAAATTTCAAGTATTTTTATTCACTTGTATATAAGTTATAAGTAGTTAAATTTTGATGCAAAATGGTCCATTTGTGTGGGAGATACCAAAAGAGGTTGCCACGCCCATTTTTCTCGAGGTGATAGCGACTAATATAGGGTCCGCTATCTAACGTTTTTTTTCAACTAGTGCTTATTTCGTGAATGGTAACACTTAGCTCATGTCTGATTTGACAGATAATTAGTTTTATCCTTCCGCTGAACGAATATGGTTGTGTATACGCTTGAACAACGCTGGGAGCGATCGACTTACATAAGATGCCGATATTGCCAAAAAAATCATCTTTTCAACAAGCAAAATTGTCGCAGTTGGGGCACAGAAAACCCGCACACATACATTGAAAAGCCGATACACCCAAAACGAGTCACTGTTTGGTGCGGATTTTGGTCCAGAGGCATAATTGGGCCATTTATCTTCGAAAATGAGCAAGGAGTGGCCGTTACAGTCAATGGCGATCGTTATCGGGCCATGTTGAATCTTTGTTCACAAAAATTGAAGAGGAGGATATTGGCAACATTTGGTTTCAACAGGACGGCGTTACGTGCCACACAGCCGAAGCTAACCTCGATGTTTTGCGCGATGTTTTTAAAAAAAAAAGTTATTTGGCGGACCCTTTATAAATAATACTATGTGCGGAATTTCAGAAGATTCTAATAAGTAGTATAGATGTTATTAAAGAATCAATATTTCACTAAATTTTAACCCTTTGTGTGGGAGGTACCAGAAGGAGTGGACCAATATGGCCCATCTTCGAACTTGGACGGAGATAGAAAAAAATATCTCCGTATACCAAATTTGAAGTCAATGGGTTCCTTTCGAGTGTTATCGTGCCTCACCAGCCAGCAGACAGACAGACAGACGGACGGACATTTCTCATTCGACTTAAAATGTCCGAAAACGAATATCCGCCTAACATACTTAGGGTCTTAGATCACTCCCTCGATGTGTTACACTTTTGGCCCGTAGCAAATGATTTTTACCCTCGCATCACTAAAGTGAGGGTATACAAAACGCTATAACGATGTTTTTGCTATTATTTTAGGAACGTTAAATCTGCAGTTTATTAAATGTATTATTTAAGCAGAATTGTTTCCCTTAAATGTTCACATTTCCTTCCACTGTGTGTTACACAATGTTAGCTAAGCCTGCATTGTCGTGTTGTGCGTTATACGTATGTGTAATGTGTATTGTATGTCGGTGTGTCACGCATGTCTCCTGATGTTTTGGGATTGGTTTTAGAAGAAACAGAGTCGTCGCCGACAGTCAACGACGGAACTCCAGTAGTTAAAGTTGTAGCGACAGCAATTCCGTTGTTGCTACAATTTCGTCGTCGTTGCGAATTGATAAGTTGTCAACATGTTTATGGTTACAATTTGTATGCAATGCCACAATGGCAATGCAATATTGCCTGCTCACTTGGCTGCCGGGTTGACGGTTGGTAGGTTGGTTGGATGGTTGCATGACTATTCCCTTCCAATGATGTTGCATTGCTGCAGCGACTACTGTTCGTTGGTTGTTTTGTTTCGTTTCGTTTGTTTGCTGTTGCATTTTGAAGAGTGGGGAGTGGAGAGGTAATGGAGGACGGCGCAAAGTTGTGGTGGTGTTTCTTTATTTTTACATCGTTCGTTTGTTTTTGAAAGTAATAAAATTTTATTGATTTTTCTTGTGAAGTTTTTATTACGCCAGACTCAATGAAATGAAAATGTTGTACATCTGTACATAGTGCAGAAGTTGTCAATGTCTGTCTGTCTGTCCGTGTGTTCATATGTCACAATTAGGAGTGGTTGGGGAAACAACAACAACAACAACCATTCAACCAACCACATACTAACGAACTAATTATTGGCAATTAAGGTGTCAGTCGATTGAAAATTTATGAAGTTGCTTTCGTTTTCGAAATTTAATGTACTTGATTTGATAGTTCCCCCCGAGTAGAGAGTTAATTGTTATCATAGGGAGCCAGCTCAGCACCACTTATCCAATCTCATTCGTTAGTTATTACGAGAGATTTTTATTAGGGCAATTAGCTCATTAAGTAAACCTAAATTAGTTTAGAAAGATTTCAGGAATCATAAAAATTAGCTTTATTTCCCTCCCCTTGAGATAAACTTTGTCTTTGCCAAAGGGAAGACGATATTAATTTTAGATAATGTTAACGACGATTAATAAAAGTGGAAGATTTAGTGAAGTGCCGGGACATTCTTTTTTAATTTCAAAGATTGATATGTGTGTCTAAAAATGTAATTCAAAAATCATTTTTAATGCTGCTTAAATTAAAGCGCATTAAATAGGGTTATACTCGTATTTATGTAAACGCTTACCTTGTATTGGTGAATATGTGGTATTACGACCAACAAAAACATTTCTTCATATTTTATGGATGAGATGTTGGAACAATAATTTTGGTACCATAGTCCCTAAAACGAGAAATAAAATTGTTTAAACAATAATAAAAAATATTAAAAATCAAGAAGTCATTAATGAATTTTTCAAAGAAACAGGAATTATTATTAGAAAAGGAATTTATTGTTTATTTCGATTATAAAGCATTTTTACAAACAATAAAAATTTCTAAATAATAATTTTGAATTTGATTTGATTTTTTCAGCGTGTACGGGTATGTACTAGAGATCGACCGAAGTAGTTTTTTTTTTGGCGAAGCCGAATTATAGGGATTGAACCAGATAGCATAGCATAGCTCCAATAAGAAATCGTTTGGCACTGCAGTTTAAATTTTGGTGAAATGTCCAGAGAGTATATTTGTTTTACAATAATTTTTTGTCATTCACCTTAACTTGTGGTAGATGCCTATGATTTTCTTATTCATCTGCTTTAATTGATTAAATTTCAATTTAATATTCGGGGTCTGATTGAACCCATTTTACTTTGCCTTCTCTCACTTGACAAACTTTCTTTTCTTTGGTTTTATTTATTGTCCTCAAACGACACAAAAAGGATTACACCAAATACAACATTTGTCAACACTGTGACTTTTTGACACCTAAACACCCACGCACACACACACACTTACACGCATGAAATCGCATACACTCTCTTATGAAAAGGATCTTAGAATGACATATGTTCAATGTTCAAGTTAGAAAGAAACTTATCTAATGTTTATTCAGGCAATGTGACCGTAAATTATAAATAGCTTAATATGTAAATATGTATTACAGACAAACACAACACTCACACACACACGGACACACAAACAAGCCACGAGCCCTTGCATAGTTCTTGTTTGTCGTTGTTGTTGTGGGTGTTTGTTGGGTCCTTGTTTGGCCAAAGAACAAACGAGTGTAAGACTAGAGAAGGTGGTGGACCCGGGTCCGCCATGTTAACTGCAATAAATATTCAAATAAAACGTATGTTACACACCGAACGGGCGGACGGACAGACGATCAGATGGATGTTGTGTTTTCTTGTTCTCATTTTAGCATAATCCCAAAACCAAACACACATCTACATTTACATTTACACACATATACAGCAGTTCTTTGATGTTTATGTCAAGGATTCTACATACAACGAATCCCTCCCGGTGTCCTTTGTTGAAGAGATCTGTGAAATGATGACATGAGAATCCATAAGTATCTGTAATTTGTCGGTTGGCCATATGTGGTCACTTTCCATTTCCCTTCAGCAGCAAATGTTCTCTCAAATATATTTACTTGGATATTTATTTTCAATTTAAAATTTTTACTCTCAAAGGATAGACGAGAGACAAGTGAAGTGGTGACAGGGCTGTGGGTTGTAAGAGAATGCCTTAAATTGCTTATTACAAGATTTATTTCTTTGGCTTTTGCTGTTACGTTTCTTGGTATAATTTTCCCTTATTTGCCTTTGGGATACAATTTTCTAGTTTTGCACACAGCGCAGCACAGACTACACTCTGTCACTATGTCTGTAAGCTGGTCGGTATATTAAATACGCTACAGGAAGCATTTCTTATAGAAAATCATTTTTAACAATAACGCACAGAATCATATACACGCGCCAAAATCGCCTTTTTTCATATTTTTGAGCCGAAACAAAATATATTTGGAACACAAAATTTTTAATATTATATATTTCTAAGCAAATAATTTTTGTACAAAAATTAATAACATTTATTTGGAAAGTGTATATATATCGGGTGTTTTTTTTAGGGGTATAGAACTTCGAATTGAAATAAAACACAAGAAAATCGTTTTAAGGTCCATCAATTTGGCTTTATTGAAAGGATAATTTTATGCCATTAATGTTTAAATATGATTTCGGGCATGTGGCCACCGCGGCTGGCTCGAATAAAGCCAATTCTACATGTCCAATTTTCAACCACTTTTTCGAGCATATGGGGCCGTATGTCGGCAATAACGCCACGAATGTTGGCTTCTAATTCCCCTAACGTTTCTGGTTTGTTGGCGTAGACGAGCGACTTCACATATCCCCAAAGAAAATAATCCAATGGTGTCAAATCACACGATCTTGGTGGCCAATTGACAGCCAATTGAATTTTGCGATGAAAATCAGCATCGAGATCAATCTCATTTTCGGCCCATACACCAAAATCACGACGCATTGCATGGTCTCGCGGCTTTAATTCTTGCACAAGCTGGATCTTGTAAGGTTGCAAGCCAAGATCTTTGCGCAAAATCTTCCATAAAGTTGATGGACAAAGCTCCAATTGCTGTGCACGGTGGCGAATCGATTCATTCGGGTCCTCTTCAACACTTTGCTCTACAGCGGCAATTGTTTCTTCGGTGCGCACTGTTCGACGTCTCTGCGGATGCGTATTATCACATAGAGTAATTAGTATTATCAAGTGCGAAAACGATCCATGGTTAACCGAATTAATTGCTCTGATGGACGATTATGTCGACCATAAAATGGACGGAGCTTGCGGTAAACTTCGCGAACTGAACCATTATTTTCGAAATAAATTTGCACGATTTGCAAGCGTTGTTCTTTTGTCAACCTGTTCATGATGAAATGGCAAACCAAACTGAACATAAATGACATTAGAGTTGCCAGATTTGACCACAAAATGCTAGTTTTATCTCTATTCGAAAAACAAAGCTGTAAAAAAGTATATGTATAATACAACAAAATATATTTGCAAACTTAGTTTCTCAAATAGAATATATGTTTATATACAAATAAAATTATTTTTAGGAATTTCTCCAATGATATTTTGTTTAAAAGCTTTTCAAAAGATTTTCGAATTTCATTTTTAATTTTACATTAATTTTGAATTATACGCTACAATATTAATTGGCATAAGTAGCAATAACTTTTGTTTTAAAGCACTAATTTATAATTTCTATTTATTCCAAGTCATAATTTGCTGTCATTCCATAAGCAATGTATCATTATCCAAGATTATGCTATTTCAATTATACGAGTAAAATAATTTTACGGACTTTTAATTTTTTTTAAAGAAATGAACTTTGAATTACTGAAAAAACACAAAACTAGTCTTACAATTAAGGTATTGATATATTTTCTGAATACTTAAACTCAAACAAATATTTGTTTGGTAAATAATAGTCCAAAACAAGTAAGAAAGTTCAGTCGGGTAAACCGACTTATGAATCCCCTCACCTTGAGTCCGAAAAAATATTAGTAAATTTATTTATTTTTTTGTTTTAATTAAATAATTATCCATTCAAATTGTATTTAATAACTTTAAAGTATGTACTGGTATTAAAGTTATAAGCTGTTAACTTTTGGTGTAAAATGGTCCATTTGTGTGGGAGGTACCAAAAGGGGCGTGTCAATTACGGCCACTTTTCTCTAGACTCTAGGTACTATAAAAACATTATACTGTACGAAATTGCAAGTATTTTTATGCACTGGTATTAAAGTTAAAAGCTGTTAACTTTTGGTACAAAAAGGTTCATTTGTGTTGGAGGTATCAAAACGGGCGTGCCAATAACGCCAATTTTTCACTGGACTCTAGGTACTATAAAAAAATTACACTGTGCAAAATTTCAAGTATTTGTATGCACTGGTATTCAAGTTATAAACTGGTACCTTTTGGTACAAAATGGTCCATTCGTGTGGGAGGTACCATAAGGAGCGTGGAAATAATGCCCATTTTTCACTATTAAACCATTAAACTGTACAGCATTTCAAGTCTTTGTATGCACTGGTAACAAAGTTATAAGCAATTAACTTTTGCTTCAAAATTGTCCATTTGTGTGGAAGGTACCAAAAGGGGCATTGCAACTTCACCCATTTTTCTCGAGGTAATAGTGACTAATAAACTAATACTATGTGTAGAATTTCAAAGGATTGAAATAAGTAGTATAGAAGTTATTAAATAACCAATATTTCACTAAATGTTAACCCTTTGTGGTGAGGTACTAGAAGGAGTGGACCAATATGGCCCATCTTCGAACTTAGCCGGACATAGAAGAAAATATTACCACATACCAAATTTGAAGTCAATCGGTTACTCCTTTCGAGAGTAATCGTGCGCACCAGCCAGTGGACAGACAGACGGACGGACATTGCTCATTCGACTTAAAATGACCCAATACGTATATCCGCCGAACATACTTAGGGTCTTAGGTCACTCCTTCGATGTGTTACACTTTTGGCTCGTAGCAAATGATATATACCCTCCTCTCTATGTATGGTGAGGGGATAATAAAAAATATTAGGGCGGAAACAGAGATTTGTTTAGAACAGCATCTTTCCAAATATATAATATTTGTGTGTACCTAATTTAACATATTTCGAGGGTACCCTAAACATTTATATATTTCAAGCAGAATATGTTCGGGACAATATAATACAGATGCTTTTTGTCAGCGTGTAACTAGACCCCTTCATTGCTGGCAAATCTTTTTCCACCGAGCCATTTTTCAAGTTTGGAAACCAAAAATAATCGGAAGTAGCTACATCTGGTGAATAAGGTGCGTGCAATTTGATCTTTTGGTTATCTTGACTGTGAGCAAACGGGGCACCCACCTCCAAATTTTTCGTGAATGTGCGATGTACTCGAATAGCTCTTTTTAAAATGCCTATGACTTTAGCTAGCTCACAAACCTTCAACCGACGATCATCCAATACCATTTTGTGGATTTTTTTAAACCATTTCTCCAATTAATAATGAACAACAACATCAGCCAAATGGCCACCACGACCACGCTTACGGGACCATATCTTTTCATGAAATTTTCCATAACCAAATCGCAAAGTGGCTGCCCTATGTCCTCGATAGCCTCACGAATTCTATCTTTGAGATCTTGAATCGACGCTGGGCTGTTGGCGTAGACATTATCTTTCACGTGGCCCCAAAGGAAGAAGTCGCAAGGAGTTAAATCACATGATCACGGTGGCCAATTGTGATCACCTCTTCGAGCAATGGTTTCGTTGCTTGTGTGGCACGTAGCGCCGTCTTGTTGAAAGTAAACGTTGCCCAGATCAATACCATCCAACTCCGCCCATAAATAATCATTAATCATCTATCCAAACTCATTTTCGAAAAAGTAAGGTCCAATGACCCCGCCGGACCATAAACAGCACCAAACAGTCACACGTTGAGGATGGAGAGGCTTCTCAACAATAACTCTTGGGTTTTCCGAGGCCCATATGCGACAATTTTGCTTGTTGACGTAGGTGGATGGTCCTCATCAGTCAAGATGATTTTTCGATTTTTCGAATTTTAATAATCTAAATGCGTTGTTGAATCGTGTATCGTTCCATTTTTGGTAATGACGTAGTTTCTACTTGTCAAATGTCAAAGAATAAAAGCTTTAAAAGTGACAGCTAACGAAATACCGGGCGATTCAAAATAACACCTCTTGTTGAAAAAAACCCTGTATTACAAACATTTTCTTCATGTTTAAAAATTCACTGAGAACGTTGACTTTTAAGTTCTCAAAAAAAACTAGACAACGTGGCGACTAGAAACTTAAAACATATGTACTCATATGTTTAAGATCTTTGTCACTTTTCACGAAAGTAATTTTTTTTCAAACTAGTTACTACCGGCATCTAATTTTGGGACCGCCTTCGTATTTTCCATCCTCAACTAAAGTGAGGGTATAAAAAGTCTGAAAAGGGCTGTGACGCAAATGCCCAAATAAGCTAATCACTTCACAAAACTGCAAGTGTTTGAGCATACTAGTATTATGGTTATAATGTATGGAGATAGTCTTAATATGTGTGAAATGACAGATGATTCGGCAAAGTAATATAGTTGTAGGGGATTCGATATTCCACTAAATTTTAAGTCGTACCATAAGGAGATGTCCCATAAAGACCATCGTCGAACATAGCCGGAACATACGAGTATTGCTACATAAAAAATATGTGTCAACCGGTTGCACATTTTGAAAGTTATGTCTCGTACCAGAAAGGACGAAAGGACGGACATAGCTCAAATGCCTTAACTGTCCTGAACCAGGTGTCGGCCAATAAAACATTTACGTTGTATTAAATATTTATTTATGTATTTATATGAATTACAATACAAAGTAAATTTAGGCTAGATTTTTCAGCAAAAGACCAGAGTCTCGGGTGGGAATCGAACCCACGACCCCCAAACTCATAGGAGAGCACGCTACCTTCTCACATACTGGAGCGCTCTTTTATTAAAAATATTATAATAATTAACGCAAAGTTTCTAAAAACGACACTTGAATCACGAGCATTTGCTTTCCTTTAGAGAGTGTAACTAAAATTCGTTACGGCCTTATCTAATGGGACTGCTCTTCTCTTGCCAATTTGGTATAAATTGCTTGTACTGCTTATTATGTGTGCTTTAGGCCAAAAGCAGTGCAAAAAAAGTTGAAAACAAAACACATACGAGTAGTTGAAGCAAAAGCAAGAGTTGAAGGTGTAAATTTTCCACAAAACAAGTCCACAATCACCCAATTTTGTGCTCTAATAAATTTTATTGCTTTTAGCCAATAGAGATATTGTTCAAATTGACTGCAATTGGCACAAACGAAATGAGGAACAACTGCAACAGACTTTTGAGAGAAAGAAGAAAAAAAAAGCGAATGTGAAAATCACCCACACTTAGTACGGAGACTTTCGCCTTTGCTATAGCCACAGCCACAGCCAGAGCCACAAGTCTTTTGTTGCACCTCCTTTAGGGGAGGTGGTTTATTTTCGGCTGATTTAGGTGTTGTTGGAGTTGTAGTTGTCTGGTTGGTTGGGTTGGTTGGGTTTGGTTTGGCTTCTTTCTTTGTTTCGTTACCTCAAGGTGTGAATAAGCTTAAGTGGCCATACTTAAAGTCCATCAATTATACTATTATTCTATTATTTAGTTATTTATCTACAAAACAAGACTGCAAGACCAGAAAACCAGGCATCATCTACAAACCACAAAGATACGATAGCCAGAATTCCAATTCGTAGCCAAGAAAGCAAAGCTTCCTTATATTCGGCTTGAAATTGTCTTAAAGATTAGTTGGACTACCAAAAAAATCGTTGTTTTTTATTTTTGAGATTGTTTCGCTTTTTCCCTCTGATTTCTTGCAGCAATTTTTTTCACTTGCAGTTCCTGAGCTGGTGTTGTTGTGTTGTGCACTGCTTTAGTTTGGCTTTTTGATTTAGAGCCAATTTTGTGATTTTTCTTACCTTTTTAAATCAGTTAAGCCCTTTGGCTATAATGCAATTGCATTATTGCGCACTGCACAAAAGCGCAAAAAAATAGATCAGAGCACCAGTCTGGCATCCAAGCAGCCCGACGACATACATACAGTCAGCAGATAGAAAGATGGACAGACAGAGGATGGACGGACAGGCGGATGGCTGGCCGAACGGAAGGACAGTCAGATGGACATACATACATAGCGTCGGTATAAAAAGTAAACTAAACAAGTCCATTTTTGATAAATATTTGTAATCGCAATTTTAAGTATTTATTTATATGTACTTAAAAATTTTGGAATCCTTACAGCGTCCTAATAGGTCAGTTGGTAGCGAGCTCGCCTGTGAGCAGCGTTATGGAGTTGTGGGTTCGATTCCAACTAGAGACTCTGATCTGTCACTGCAAAATCTAGCCAATTACATTTTGTCACCCGGATAAACCAAAGCTCAGAAGTTATTAGAGAATCAATATTTCACAAAATTGTAACCCTTTGTGAGGGAGTTACTTGAAGGAGTGGACCAATATGGCCCATTTTCGAACTTAGCCTGACATAGAAAAGGTATTATCACATACCAAATTTGAAGTCAATCCGTTACTCCTTTCCAGAGTTACCGTGCGCACTAACCAGACATACAGACAGACGAACATTGCTCAAATGACTTAGAATGTCCCAAAACGAATTTCCGCCGCACATACTTATGGTCAAAGGTCACTATTTGGATGTGTTGCATTTTTGGACCCGTTGCAAATGATATACACCCCTCACCACTCCCTCCTCCAATTAGGGTAGAAAACGAATTTAATTATCAAAATTGACTTGTTCAGTTTATCCTGCATAACGCCTTGCATATACATATGTATGTATGTAGTCCCTTCATTGTGTTCTTCGTGTAGCATTTTAAATGGTTCATACGTTACATATGATCATATTGTGTAAGTAAAGCAAATCGTATTTTGTTTTTCTGTTCCTCTTTTTTCGGGTAATTCCTTTTAAGCTTTTATTGTTGCCGGACGAAAAGGAGAGTTACAGTATTGGAAGTTGGGGGGTCGGGGATGAGGACGAAGACCAAGAGGAGTCAAGAGTGCGATAAGAGATTTGTGCAGTTTAAGAAGATTTAAAGCGAAAATTTATTTCATGGACTTTCGCAAATGATTTGAAATCTTACAATAAATGAGGCAATTAAGACTGCTGATGGCGAAGTGGTATGAGTTTGGTTTGTGAAAAATAAAACAACATATATTTGAGAATAATAAAAGATCTTATCATATTTTACAGTTTATAATGACAATGACCAAACAAAAGTTCAAAGAACTTTGAAAAACGAATATATCAATAAATACGTTTTTTTTTCTAAAATGGGCAGCATGTATTTATAACTCTAGCATTTCTAGGGAAACACGAAATGTCTGATTAACTGGAAACCTTGCGGGGGCAGAATCATTTTGGTGAACTTCGGAACATGTAAGGAACCTCACATGTGTGCAGTGCTACCCACATACAGGGACATCCGATCCTGTTGTACAGCCACCTATACCGAGTGTTATGCTCTGTACCCCGTGGCAATTTTGTGATACTCACTGATAGAAAAAGCTTCGTCTTGACGACGAATTTGTACACCATCACGATTATTTTTTCGTCAAAATTCAGCTAACGTAAGAAATAATCCTCTTGATAAATATGTTCGTCACCATGTCGAATCTGTTTCCAAAAACTTTCGTCCTCAGGATGATCACATTTCATCCTAACGATGAATCCCATTCATCACCACGATGACTACCATTCATCACCACGATGAATACCATTCATCACCACGATGAATACCATTCATCACCACGATGAATCCCATTCATCACCACGACGAACTCATGCCCCGACATGGTGACAAATGTTACTATCAGTCGAACTTGGCGTAGAAGCCTCCGGGATGTAAGAGTTGAAAGAGGCGCGGATTGTTTTTCTGATCACCACGTTGTATTCGCCATAATACGCCTGAAGGTTTCTGCCATTCGAAGACCCTACTGGGCTCCTAGGAGATTTGATGTACAAAACCCAAAAATATTAAAAAACGCAAGACATACATAGAGGAACTGACGAATGGCTTAAACGTCGAACTTGCTCACACTTTTTCCGACTGGCTTACCATCAAAGCTAATTTTGAAGAGGCTGCCAGAGAACATCTTGGATACGGAGTATCGTGAAAATGCTGTGGATCTCCGACAACACTCATACTGGCAAGGAAGGAAGTCAAATCTAATCTGAACGCAGCTAGGACTCGACTCGAGAAAGCTGTTCTTAAAGAGGCGTATAATGCTAAGGATAAGCAAGTAAAACGAAGTGCCAGATGCGACAAAAGACGATTTTGCATACATCTTGCTAGTGATGTACAAAAGGCTTCGAAAGAGCACCGATCCAAAGATCTCTACGTCACGAAAAAACGCACCGGAAAGTGTTTTGCACTAAACCATTAAGAAACAAGTTTTAACAACATCAATCGGAGCAGCTCGAAATTTGGCGTCAGCACTAATCTACCATGATGTCCACCCTACCCCCTGTTGTGAGCAGCAGCATATGTAGATGTAATCATCATACGATGAGGCAAGATATACCGACAGAAGCTCCCTATTATAGCGAAATCCTAAGTGCTGGTGCGGCCTTAAAATATAATAAGGCCCCTGGAGTCGAAAACATAGCCCCAGAAACGCTCTAGGCGGACAGTCAGACATCGTCGCGTTTAATACTACCGCTCATCCAAAACTTTTGGGCAACCAATGAACTTCAACCACAGCTAAAAGAAGGTGTCATAATAAATATAGCCAAAAAAGGTGATCTTATTGAATGCAGGAATTGGAGAGGCATTACCATTCTCAGTGCAGTAAATAAGATCATAGCACATATATTAAAATGCAGGATTTCCATAGCGATTATGCCTGATCTCATGTCTCAGCAAGCCGGTTTTAGACCGCATAAATCCTACATTGATCATATAAATAGCTTGTGAATGATCACGGAACAGTTCTCGAATGGCAGTCACATCTTTACATGGTTTTTATCGACTTCGAAAAAGCGTTTTATAATCTAAAGCACGAAGCGATATGGACTGCTCTAATCTGTAAGGCAGTCCCACCAAAACTTATATCGCTGATCCAGTCGTTGTATAAGCAACAGCTTTGATGTCCTAACTGGCGTCAGACAAGGGTGTGTATTATCGCCCTTGCTGTTCAAGGACGTACTCGACGTAATAGCGCGAAATGCAACAGTTGCCAAGGTATTAGATGGGGGCTCAACGAGCGTCTTGAAATCCTCGACTACGCAGGCGATATATGCTTGCTATCAAACAGCTACGGAGACATGATATTAAAGCTCAGATCTTTGGAAACCGAAGCAGCAAAGGCTGGCTTGAAAATCAACACCGCCAAGAGCAAGTGTATGCGCTGCAACACCGAAAATAGCAGCAGGTTCAAAATAGGCACCACCGACATGGCCGATGTAACGATCTTTTGTTACCTATCAGTACTCTTGTGAGACATGGGAGGCTTAATCGCGAGATATACTCGTACACGCAGTGCAGGTGTTTGTTAACCGCTGTCTGTGACGAATACTTAGGATATTCAAGAAGAAAAATGGAAGGAACTCCCACAAAAACAGCGCGAAAAAATTCTAAGCCGCGCATTTTAGGAATAATAAAAATAATTTTTATTTTGATGTTTCCCTATGCGGGATTGATCTGTTATTGATGTTATTTTATGGTTTTTCTCACTGTGGAGTTGAGCTGAAGATCAAAGAATTCCTTCGAAGTGAAGGAAGGTATTTTTTGAATAGTCAAGTGAAAAAGAAAACGACCTTGAAATCCAACATCAACCAATGCACGACTAACAGGATGAAATTTAGACTTTTCCCATTAAGCAGCTATACAAAATGTTGTCCTAGACCTGTGGAATCCATTTCCACAAAACAATTCCATTCAAATCTAGAAATATCAATGGTTTTGCAAAAATATACAACTGACCTCTTTCCCAGGACATTAACAATTATATCGCGTTATTTTGTAAGAAGGAAACCATATTCAACGAAAAATAAATTTAAAAATAGTCCACACTTTGCATATTGTACTCTGGTTTACAGAAATGGAGGCACACGTTTCTTGCCAACACCACTGTTTAATGTTACATAGTATATGCGCAGCACTTAGCAACCTATTAACTCAGATTGTTTTCATTCTACACCCGGTTTATTTTTTGTCATCTTCTGCCAAACAAAGTTATCAACTTATCACAGGAAAAATATCAACATCACGTATCTAAGAGAATGAACGCACAAATGTTAAAAGAAGAATGAAAGGTTGTCATAAAAGGAAAATGTCGCCGAAATCATTCCCGCGGTAACTGCTCAATGCTCCTTAGCTCAATTGGAAGATATCAAACTCATGCCGCGACGAAATGCGTAACGCAAACGTGTCACAATTTACATTTTACAGGTGATTTGCCACAATTTCGCGATAAAGACATCCAATGCCAACAATGACGATGTCGGCTAAATACTGATGGTGGTGGAGAGACGACGGTGACAAAAGCGGAGAAATTTGAGACGAACTCACCAAATACCCCGAACTTGTTTGGAGGCAGCATAAAGCAATTCCCTCATAGACGCAGTGCTCCCCAAAGGATAGACAACCCAACGAAAGGACGAGCTGACTTACGCACTCCTGTGTAAATATGATGCGATTTTCAAAGGAAAAAGAAAAGCTAAACACGAATTCAGACGCAACACAACACGTTTTAGCGACAAACTTTTGACATTTATACTGGTTGGAACACAAACAACCATACGTACAGCAACTGGTGGTTGAAGTGCGACCGTCAATGTGCCAAAAAGAATGGAGAAGTTTTTTCACTCATTGGAAAAATATTGTATAGGGTGGAGCGCGGTAATTTGCCTATTTGCCTTAGCCTGCAGTGCAAAAAAGCAAATTCGCGCGCTCCACCATGTATTTGTATAGTAAAATTTTCTCCCATCTCAGGTTAAGATTGAATGTAGGCCATATTGGACCAATCTAACTGTACCTCCCCCGAAAGGGTTAAACTTTACTGAAATATTTTCACCCTTCTAAATTATGTACTAATTATCAAAATCCTTTGTTATTTCACACATAGTAAAGTTTTATTGCCATCAGCCCAAGAGAAATGGGCGCAACTGCCACACTCATTTTGTACCTTCCACACTCCAAGACACCAAATCGTACAAACATCCTTGGTTTAATTTCTAGAAGTTGCATGTAAAACGTAGTACTCTAAAAAATCCCAATTCGAAATCCCGGGGCTGTACAAACCTGCAGAATGGCCCCCAGAAAGAAGCCAAGACAATCCGGTGCGTGCGTATCAATGTCGCCGACTTTACAATGTGAGTTGATACAACCGACATTCGATGTTTGTCACAGGACTTTTGATATGAAATTGAACGAATGAACACTGAACGGATGACTGACTGAATGAAGAGACGATTGTTCGGTTCTGTTCCATTCCATTCTGTTCAGTTCAGTTGTATTGTATTCCTGGAATGTTTTGTATTTCACTCGGGGTTTTGTTGTTCGCATTTCTTGTAGCTTTTGTTTAGTACACCTCAGAGTATCATAAAAAAGACGCAGATTTATTTCTGGCGGCATTTAAACATTCACAATTCCAAAATTGCTAACACTGCCAACAAAAACGTAAGTCAGTCAGGCATAGAGAATACAATTGTCAATGATTGCTATCAGTTGGAAGGCGACAATTATGAACCACAACATAATCTTGTGGTTCAAAGTTAAAGTTAAAAGTGTTTCAATGCTGATTTCGAAACGAAAAACACCTAAGGGCCAAAAATGCTCCTCCGCCAATCCGTTGTACTATAGTCTTCTGCTGTAAATGCGAATTTCGCTAGATTTTCTATTTGATTTACAATACCCTGAGGTGATTTGGTGTGGCCTCCAAAAAACGTTATTGTTTGCAAGTAGATAAAGCAATTTACGATTTCATTTTCAATTGAGTGTGAGGTCGGGAGGTTTATTAAAAATTAATATTGGTTTTGGATTTAGCTTTAGATATGAAAATAATAAAAACAATCGTTTAAATGTATAGAGAAATTGCCAGAGGAAAAGACGTAAGTGTGTGACCGAGTAGAAATTTATGGGCAGGACCTAAGGGGAGGCCAAATAACATTAAAGTTTGATAAGATTTCTGAAAAGCCAAAAGATGTTTGGAAACGAAACTTAAAGGAATTTACTTCTTAATTATTACTTTTGGATTTTTTTCACAATACACAAAAATATGCAGTAGGATGTGATTTCGATCAATTAGAACATTATAACCGCATTCATAATAATTTCCGGAATATTATTTGGGAAATTAGTGAAAATCCGAGTAAGTAGCCCTCCTGATAAACGACTTCATGGAAATAATCTTATGACCGTTTTCTGGTAGATAGGGACATGTCCATGTACATTATTGAGTGTTGGAAAAAATCTTAAAAAAAATTTACTAACATGGGAGTGTCATATGTATATCGATCGATAGATACTGATTAGCTGAATATATTTATGCAAAAATCCCGAAATCAAAAATCTCAGACATAGGCTGTTATTCCTGAAAACCTCAGAATCACTCAAAGCTGAATTTCCATCTGTTTTGATATGATATGTAAGTTAATACCGCCCTCCTAAGAAAGAAAGTCCTATCTCCATTTCAATAGTTTTGAGATATTTAGCTTTTACGTTTAATAACTTTAGCTCCCTTTAATTTTATGTTTATGTTAGGGACCTAAATTGGTCTATGTGAGCTGTTAAAACTGGCTGGTAAAAGCTAAATATCTCAAAACTACTGAAAAGAAGATACGACTTTCTTTCTTATTATTTATTATTAGTTATTAGTGTGTCAAACTTTATATTAAAAACATATATAAAAACGGGATCAGAGAGGAGGGCGTGAAAAAAGGGGCGTAGCATTATTTAAAATGTCAATATTACAGAAAGTATTAAACGTAGCAGATCGAAATTTGGTTTAAAAGCTAGGGAAGTTAATACGAATACTAAAGGCGAGAACAGATTTGTAGTAGTGTTTTTTTTCAGCAGCTATTGACCGTAAAATAATGAAATTTGGATTAAGTTTTAGTAGGATCAAAGTCAACAAGTTCACCAAAAGTGGGCGGGATCGTAGCATTATTGAAAAATGTTTATATCTTGAACATCAGAATTGATTTTGGTTTGATATCATATGTTTCAGTTACATTCTGTCTATTGCAAAAATGTAATAGAAACAACACAAAATATGGTAGCGAGTTTCAATTGTTTGCTAGAATTGACTGCAGTTTGGACAAACTCCAATGTATCATCTTCAGAATTCAAAAGCAATAATGTATGTCTTTTATTTTAATCAGCTTCAAATACTTATGGAAGTAGTAAATTGGACATTTAAGACATTTTTCAGTGCTTTTTTCAGTTAAGTGCGCAAAATGCCTTGCTAAGTAAATTTGTCAGCTAAAGGTAAGTACACACGATTTGCAGATCGGACAACGTTGCCAGAAAAATGCAACCCTGTGAATTTACAACCGTCTGAACACACAATTTTTGTTTTGCAACGTTAGCAGAAAAGTCATTGCGAGATCATTTGCAGATTGTTATATGTGCGAAGTTCATGCATGTAACAACGGCGCCATTGCCAGGAAAACATTTTATTTGCAACACTGTCTATAATGTATTTTTATTGGCAATCCTGCATATAAATATTTACAACGTATATTGTAAATATATAAAATTGTAATGTTTTCTTGCAATCGTCTGAACTGTCAATGTCCGTATATTTGCACCACTTTAGCGGGGTTGATAACGTTTGCCGATCTGACAATCGTCTATACTCAGCTTAAGTAACAAATACTGTGTACGAAATCCTAACACGATATATATTTATATGTTTCATTTTAAATTATTTTATAAACAAAAATATCGCTTGCCTAGTTGCTGGTATTTTATACTAATAATATATTAAATCTAAAATTGTTCACTTAATTCAAATCTCTGTGAGATAGGTGGTTCCAGAAATAATGGACCAATATGACTCATCTTCAATCTTACACTAGTCTGGAGAAAAAGTGACCATATCGAAAACTTTGAGTTATTCGGTCACTTCTTTGTGCGTACCTGTAAAATATATGAACGGTATATATAAGTAATATATACTAAACTAATTATAAATAATAATTTTCGTCGAAAAAAAATATATCAATTCTTAGGTCACTCCTTCGATCAGTTTCACTTTTCTTTAAAGCAAAAATATTATTTTCCATCCTTCCTGCTTAGACCCCCCTCCAAAATAACACAAAAGAGATGTAAATATGTCAAGAAAAACGCTGTTTGAAGAACATTGTTGTTTCCTCTCAATTACAATAGCCTTCGCTTTCATTTAATATCTTAAACCAATCAATGGGAAATTAATCCACTAGTAGAAAAGTTTCCGAACTGCAATAAAATGGATGTTTTTCACTTTTCAGAACTTTCATAGTACGTGTCATGTCAAATACCTTTTCATGTCAAATCACCTCTTTAACGAACATATGTACGAGTAAGTATGTAGGTATGTACTCGTATGTTTTAAAGCAGACCCAACACACATATCATGTTTCAGAGGAATTATCTAAGGACTAATAAATACATATTCTTCTGGCATTTTTGACAAGAACAACTTCTAATTACAAGTTTCTGCTAATCTTGCGATAATACTTCCTTTATGACAGAGTATTTAAGGCATTCGAAGGAGTATCTATGTATATAGATGTCTGTGAATATGTGATTCATCCGCATACACAACAATTGTTAGTTACAATAATTCTTCTTCATAACGAAACGAAACTCAATGCAGGAAATATAATCACGTCCACGATAATAAGTAACTTTTACTTTTGTTGGCATCACTTCGTTGCCATATTTATGTCGGGCGGCAACCAAAGTGCTCGTGTGCCTTGTAACGTACGACTATAAGTATTTCCGTTTCCTGCCAAGAACAGGAGGTGGTGGACTCTCTCTCTCTCTCTCATACCCACAATAATTATGTTATTTGTTACTATGACTGTCTGAGTGTTCGAGAAAGTAGTTGTGTGTATGTTTGTCTGTGGGTGGAACAATACCCACTAACAATTATACACTCATCAGACATTATTATGTTTCTTGCAACTACAATTCATAAACTATTCCATTTTCCGATTTCTTTACTTTACTTTGTCGTTTGTCCGGCTTTTTTCTTTCTTTCTTTTGTGAGACTCTACCAAAGTTATAAGTAATGATCAGGATATGCATATTGTTTGTTTGAACAACTTATGACTATTATCCTGTTTTTATTTCGTTTTTTCTACTTTTTGTTTGTTTGCTTGTGAGTTCCGTAATCTGTTGTTTGTCTCTGGTTCTGCTATAGCAACAATTCCTATTTATTTAGTTTCTATTTTCATCTGAAGATATCTTTGGGGAGTTTAAGTTTCGGTTTCAGTTCAAGGGAAGACAGGACAACAGCAAGGCCCACAAAGAGCATAGACTGTTTTGTTAGTGGATGGAATTAACTTGTTTTTTGTGCGAACTATTTACGAAATATTTGCAAACATTTCTTGGAGTTTTGCTTCGTTGCCTACGTTTCCTGTGTTTTCTTTGGAGTTTATTTTTATATTCTCCTCTTTTGGTCTTTCTCGTGCTGTATTACCTTTTTTTGGGCAATTTTCTGCTGTTGTTTCCATAACAGGCAAAGAAACTGTTTTAACTTGAGAAGTAAGTGTTGTAGTACTTTTCCATTCCTTCGCCTAACGCTTCTTTTCTTGTCTCAAATAATGTTTATTTTTTTTTTTTGAAAAAGTGTATCATTTCAAAATCGAAAATTTCACAAAAAATAACGATGCAAATGGTCGGTATACAGAAGGGGCATTGCTCTTTCCACATTCAGGCAGTGCAATTGTCAGCAATAGGAAACATTTAAATTCTGCATTAACTTATTGCAATATGCCACATTTTTGTAAGTCCACCTTAAAAGTTTCAAATTTTTAAATGTAACGCTCTTACCCGACAAAAGCAGTTTATTTCGTCTTTGCGAGTTGGAGTTGTAGCGGGATTTATTTCAATGTAATTAACTTGTGTTAAATGAGTTCTTAGGATAAACTTACGCCGTCTTGTTAATTGTTATTTATACAGATTACAAAATACCAACTAATTATTGAAATAAAGCTATGGAAACATTTCTTAGAAAAACCGTCGTTTAGTTTTGTAAATACAAAGTATCACCAGACGAAAATAAAGGAACACTGGAAGGTTTATAAATAAAAATTGGACTTATTAGTTGCTATACCATATAGTTTTGTATAGGGTTTTGTAACTATGTAAATTTGTTTGTAACACCTAAACATATACACTACACCAACACCGACTACGAATACTAGAACTGATAACGATACTATAAAAACGACGACGATAACAAGTACTCGATGATCTTAACCTAGGCCTGACAACAAGCCAAGATATATAACGACCTCTTCTAAGGCGGCAGGACTACCTGGTACTTCGGGTTACTATGGCAAGCATACCAGTCCTTCAAAAAAGAATTTTAATGCTCGAAACATGGCTCTTAGGATCCTTGAGAAAGCCGACCCTGCTTCTCTGACAAACGAGCAGAGGAAAATTGGGCACGGAGTATTTCTGAAGAACAGGATACCGCCTCAACTTTCATATATCATTATTAAAAAGCTCCGCTCTTCAGACGATCCAAAATGACCAAAGTGTTCAGTAGTAACACTGCTCCTCGGGTTTCGTACTGCCGGTCATTAACAGAGGAGTAGTAGACGGCAACTTCGCCGGGGGCAAGTGGAATGAGATAAAGAACGCACTGTGCTCGATGATCTGAAGGAGCTGCCGGGTCCGGCACCCGTTTTTGACGACGCAGACAGGTATAAGGGCAATGGTCCCGCTTTTGCACATAAACCTCCACCACTCTATCAGCTGCCTTAAAAGCCCTCCTGATACAAGGAGGGACTGACCTGGACCTAATCCAGGGTTGGGAAGCTTGGGATTCTAGGGGTTTGGCTCCTTCAAGTTACAGGTAATGGAAGACGTACAGCCTGTATACTTGCCGAAACTAACCTTAATACGAGGGCGGTCCCAAAATTAGCCGACCTAACACCCAAACTCAACATACTTGGGAAATTGTTTGTTATTTCTCAACATAATCTCCTTTTAGCTCGATACACTTTTTCCAGCGATTTTCAAAAGCTTCGAAACCCTGTTTATAGGTTCCGCCATCTAATGTTGTTTTTTCAACTAGTGCTTATTTCGTGAATGGTAACACTTAGCTCATGTCTGATTTGACAAATAATTAGTTTTATCCTTCCGCTGAACGAATATGGTTGTGTATACGCTTGAACAACGCTGGGAGCGGTCGACTTACAGAAGATGCCGATTTTGCCAAAAAAAAAAATCATCTCTCCAGATGAAGCTCATTTTGATCTTTGCGGGTATGTAAACAAACAAAATTGTCGCATTTGGGGCACAGAAAACCCACACGCATACATTGAAAAGCCGATACACCCAAAACGAGTCACTGTTTGGTGCGGATTTTGGTCCAGAGGCATAATTGGGTTATCGGGCCATGTTGAACGAATTTTGTTCACAAAAATTGAAGAGGAGGATATTGGCAACATTTGGTTTCAACAGGACGGCGCTACGTGCCACACAGCCGAAGCTACAAACGATGTTTTGCCCGATGTTTTCAAAAAAAAAGTTATTTGGCGAAACCTTTATTAAGATCTGTCTCCTGAAAGTAGCCATCAACCGCAACCATTGCTGGCAATTTTTCAAGTTTTGAAACAAAAAGTAATCCGAGGAAACTAAATGTGGCGAATAAGGAGAGCAATTCGAACTTTAATTCTTTGATTTTTGCCATCGCAATTGTGGTGTGCATTGGTGAATTGTGAGCAAACGAGGCACCCATCTTGCGCACAGGTTTTCATTATCAAATTTCTGTCAATATGCGATATATAGCACTTTTTGAAATGCCTATTACTTCAGCTAGCTCACGAACCTTCAACCGATGGTCATCTAATACCATTTTGTGGATTTAACCATTAACCATTTCTGGCGTGGAAACCTCAAATGGTCGACCACTACGGTGTTCCTATTGGCAGCTTGTACGGCCCCGCTTAAACTCTGCCAAGTTGCAGAAACAGGCTGCAAACAACGTGGCGCCTTGAAACTTAAAACATATGTTTTAGAGGGTTGCCACTTTTCACGAAAGTACTTGTAATTGAACACAGTATCAGCCAGCACTGAGTTTATTATTCCATCATCCATATTTCTTCTAGAGTACTTATGTAGGACCCTCATTCCCTGGAGAAAATTTTATGATTATGATTCAAATTTTACCGCGAACTCGACTTGTTAACGTTTGTAATCCTGAGTTGTTTTTCTCAGTCACAGAGACTGTAGGTGCTTCCAGTGTACACTAACGAAGGCACATATCCTCGAGTTAGCCTTGTGTGCTCCCCGCTATTGTCCATATTCCTTCTAGAATTTTGCCAAACCGCCATCCCACTTCATTTCTGTGTTTGATAATCTTCTGCTGATCTAATTTTGAGATTCCAGAGTTATAGAAAATGTGAATTTTTCATGAGAAGCCCTACAGTGCTACGAATTTATCCTAAGAGAGACCAACACCGTTTTTAGATACAACGTTTTCGCATTGAAATTAAATTAACAGTATTTATACAAGTACTCTTCTAGAGCCCTTGTGCTTCACAGAGTAACTGCACAGGTTTTAAGATAACGTCAATATATATATTCTGCACGTTAATGAACGACGAATATCTCGTACAGATTTTACACAAACTGTAGACGTCGCAAATTCGCGTAGCTGCACTCATCAAGGGGCTTTGTATTACATAAGGATGTTGCCAAGTTTATTAACACCACTAATTTAGTGGTAGTTTAAATTTAAGGTAGTTTAATGAAGCCGCCGCTAAAATCTATTACTGTCCCAATCCCACCTATAGGTTTATACTTATTATAAATTGTGAAAATATTCACCCTTACAAAACAGAAGCCCTCCCCTCTAGGTTTTTTTTTGTCTTCGCTCAGTCAGTATGATAATTCCAACAAAATCCTGTTTTTATACCCTTACTATTGTGAACAAGGGTATATATCAATTGATGCGGGCCAAAAATGTACCACATCGAAGGAGTGACCCAAGATACCCCAAGAATATTTCGCGGAAATTCGTTTTGGGTCATTTGAGCAATGTCCGTGCGTCTGTCTGGCTGGAGTGCACGATAACTTCCTTCAAAATTGGTATGTGTTCAAAATTTGTATGTCCACACCGAGCAAAGCGTTAAAGTTTTTTAAGCCTTTTACGAAAATGGGCGTTCAAATCAAAATGCATTTCGTGCACTTCGTGATGTTTTTTGATCAGCATAATCGGCCAAATGTGTCCACAATCGGGAGAATTATGCGCAAATTTCAGCAAACCGGGTCTGTATGAGATGTGAAAACACCTGTGCATGCTCGCCCAGTTCGTTTGGTGCGGCTTATGAGCTGGCGACGTCATCGGACCATACTTCTTCGAAATGAGGCCGGTCAGGCAGTTACTGTGTATGGTGTTCGCTATCGTGAGATGGTAACGAACTTTTTATGGCCCGAATTGGAAGATATGGATGTGGACAATATGTGGTTTCAACAGGACGGTGCCACTTGCCACACAGCTAACGAAACAATGGCTCATTTGCGCAACAAATTCAATAACAGCGTTATCTCACGTCGCACAATGGGAAAAATGGGTAAATACGCGCGCATAGCAGTTTTTTTAATCTAACGACTATACCGTTAGAGATACAGTCCAACGGTTTGGACCATCTTCAAGAGAATTCTTTGGAGAATAATTTGGTGTAGCCAGATTTTTCTTACTGTTACCATTTATCGCACAGTGGGGCTTCAAAATCGACTTTGTGGAAATTAGTGTAAAACTCCGAATATCGTGCCAAATTCAGTGATCTTGATTTTAAATTAAAGCTGACAAAATTTAGTTTAAAATCTGTTTCAGATGCTTGATTGTGTATTGCTGCGTTTTAAATATGCAGACCATTGAAGTTAAAAAATATGTTTGTCAACATTGCGAAAAAAGTCTACAAAACCTGCCATGCTTTTAAAATTGAAACTAAGACAACTTAAATATGATAAAATTGTGGGCTGCAATATTTGTGAAAGCTGAAATTTTACTATAATGTACTTTACACAATGGTTCGTAGACTGATAATAATATAAAGTTAAATTAAAAACAAAAAATAATCGGTCCACCCTAATACACACAAACTGCGGAAGCGTATTTTATTGTAACTATATTTTTATAGGTTTTGTAGAAAAAGTGAAATATAAAAATTACTATAATCCTTATAATATTAACAAGAAATCTATTTTTAATCGTACGTGATAAAACTTAATCCATTTATTCTCGTCCGTTCAGTACCCTTCGTAATTATTATCCGATTTTGCCGAAATTTCACAAACGTTATTTTTTTAACCAAAAAGATCGGTCCATATGTTTCGGAAAAATCGGTTCATAGATTGATATAGCTCCCACACATATTTTCTATATTTAAAGAAAAAAAAACACATATTTAAAGTACAAAAATCGGCCATAATCGCAAAAAGTCGCAGATAAACTAGGTACCGTTGGATTCATTCCTAAGTCACCTCTATTCTCTATGTCATATGGTAGTGATCCCACGTGATCCAAAAAAGTTGTATTCCATTTACTGTGGATCATTTTTTTGAAAAACAAAAAAAAAACTGTTTTTTTACTTTGAAATATCTCTTCATTGGAAGGCGTTAAAAATACGTTTTATATACAAAAATTAAGATGAATAGTACCTTATTATATGTTGCAAGTCCTATCGCATTTCACCAATAAACGCGAATTCTACAAGCATTTTAGTATATGCATTTTATCATCGCAATGTTATTTGCATTTATTAGTAAAAAAGACAAACTTTGAATGGTCATAACTCGAAATCGACTGGAGATATTTTCATAAAATTTGTAGGTATTTTCATTAAATGTTATCCTCAATAAAATAACAATCCCAAAAAATTGATTTTTGAAAGATGTTTTCAATTGGCCGCCAAGATCATGTGATTTGACACCGTTGGACTTTGGGGTTATTTGAAAGAAAAGGTGTACGTCGATAAGCCAGCAACAATTCAAGAACTAAAGGATGAGATAATTCGGCACATTAACGGCATAGAACCTCAATTATGACTCAGAGTCATCTAAAATGTGGACCATCGGATGGAGGTGTGTCGCCGAGGTCGCGGCCGATATTTTTATTCATAATAAAAATAAATGACAATAACTTCCTAAATAACTAAAAAAAATTTCCGCTTAAATGTAATCAAATTTTGTTTTATTTAGCCTTGCACCCAGGAAAATAATTGGTTGGAATTCGATAGTATTAGCAACAAAAAGTATATTGCCTACACCGTCTGTCGGTTGTATTTATAAATAAATGGTTGAAACAACAATAATAACATGGATACGATCAAATGAAAATGCTTGCAACTAAATCGATGGTTGTATCAATCGAATTAAGATTGTTTTTTTCTTTGACACTCGGTTAGTTGTGGTAACCAATTTTAAATTTTCTTATAGTACCATATGATCGATTTTTGGTTGTGACAACCAATGTTTTATTCTTGACAACAGAAATTGTATCAATAGACCAAAGATTATTATTGCAACGAATAATTGGTTACTACAACAGAAAAAATATTAATAAATAATCGTTTATTGGTTATCCCAATCATTTCCCACATTTAGAATAATTAAATGTATTTTGGGAAATACAACCGAAATATTGGTTGTTGTTCTTTTGCTGATACATTACAAACAAAAAATAAAATTACTCGACATAAATAAATCTTCAACATTTTGTTCAAGAACGGTAAAGGTAATCAAAAATAATCTCGTGTGGAATGCAGAATATGTGTGCAAAATGTTTTACATAAATAAAAAATAAAAGCAACAATCATGAAATTAAAAGCGCAGGGTTAAGCGATATTTGCATAAAAGTTTTGTGTTTTTTTTTCTGTACTAAAATGTGTGTCAAATATTTCCACATCTCATAATAGTGATGAATTTGTAATATGGGATTTTTAATTTTGTTATGAATTGTTTTGTTTTTTATTCAATAAATAAAATAAAAAATTAATGAAAACTGTATTTAATTAATTGTCGGTAGTATATGACTGACAAATTGTCAGAACAACCAATTTTTTAAAACTGTTGGTTGTGGCAACTACAACAGATAATTTTAGCCACCATTTTCGTAGTTGGCGCAACCAAATATGATTGTTGTCAACATGGAAGCAGAAGTATACCACAACCAAAATAATGGTTGTCCTGATGGAATCGCATGATAGTAGACAAAACTACCAAAATTCGGTTGGCAAATAATTCGGTTGAGGCGACCAAACTGTATTCTGTGTGTGCGTATATAATACTAATATCACGTTGCCTTCCATCGTACCCATTGCTTTCTTTAGTATTTATTTTATTTGCTAAGTAGATGGAAGATTAACATCAAAAGGCGTCAAATCAGTATTTTGCGCCTAAAAGTCGGCAACTCGGGACAATACTAGCTTGTCAAATAAAACTCGCTATCATTGAGACACTTAAAACTCGTACTTGAGTTTCTAGATGTCCCAAATTCGATAGTATAGAAACAATTTCATTGTATTTCCCAAAACTTTCACTGCAACAATCTTCCTTCCATCTACTACCAGATCAGAAGACTCTTCACCACATATTGCAAAAAAGGCAACTAATACTCATTGTGTTCAACATTTGCAACTCTAGATAATCAGATAATCTGTTGCAATGTCTGGTTGCATTAAATTTCGACACTTGTCAGTGTGAAGCTAAGAGTGTGCGGCATGATCAAATGGAATTCCTCAAAGACAAGCAAAAATGCACTCCTGGCTGTGGCTTCTTGGGCAGATGCTTCTTTGAATCCATCTCAGCTACAAAATATGCCTTAAAAACAACGGAGAAACGCAGCAGAAAAAAACTAGCCAGACTTTGTTGTATGTGATTTCTGCTGTTTTTTATTTTCGTTTTTGAGAAGTATTAAAAGCCAAAAAAGCAATAAATTATCAGAGAGTCTTTGGAGGAGACTAAACTAAGCCAAAGGAAAAAAACACAAAAAAAAACAACGAAGAAAAGATGAAAAACGCATCACTGACGGTAGACACGGCGTTGAACCTCAAATGTCAATGCTGAGCAAATGTAAACGCGTGCAATTTTTTGCTCGAAGCACTCACTTTGCGACTACTCCGGGAGGGATTTCGAATAGAAGCGAATTGTAGTCAAGTTATTTTAAAGAGACATTGACTTATTAAGCATAACGACAGACATGAGAAGATACAAATGAATTAAAATGATTTAGGATTTATAATTATAAGTGAAATGGCGAAACAAAATGCGACGATACTAAGATAAACCCAGCAACAAATTTGAGGTTAAAGAAAGAAAAATAAACAAAATGATTGCAATTTTCATATATATGAACATAGTTCAGATCTGAGAATACAAATTCCCATAACTGCTATATAGCAAATATACGTATGCTCTTGTATAGTATTCGCATTTCCCAACCAGCATTAGTGCCTCCCTAATGAGAATAAACAAGTTGAATTGCTTGCAGTTTTGCTGATGACAAAACTAAATTGGATTCCTTTGCAAGGATAATGCAAAACTAGCTTAAGTAAATAATTTCTTAATGAAAATATATTTCAGTTGTTCTATTTTACATATTTGTTATACATCCGAAAGAATGTCTCTACGGAGGGATGCACAACATAACAAATAAAGCCATCATTCCGGGGAATTATTTTTGCTGTTGGTTGGTTTTATTTTATTTTTCTAGTTTTTATTTTTGTACAGAAGCAAACTTTGTCAAATAACAAAAATTGAGTACTTCGAATAAGTAAACAAAACGAAACGAAACAATTCAAAATAATACATTTGCATTTGAATTTGCATACTTAATAATAAACATGAAATAAAACAGATTTTTAGCATTCTATAAAGCATTGCAAATACTCATATAGTTGCATATACGAGTACATATGTACATATATATTCGAGTATGTATGTGGAAGGATGTTTGTAGACATTGAAGTCGACTCAGAAATCCTTAAAGGCGAATGTGACTTCTGCTAATCTCAAAGTGTTACTTAATTGGGTTGATTTATTTTACACATTTTATTTAATATACTTATTGTAGAAAGATTAAATTCAATCAATCTGAATAAAAGTGTTCATTGTGAAAAGCTGTACAGTACGTCTTTCTCAGTAAGGTAAGGAGATAAAATGTCATCTTGCATTCTGATCACACCACCTATAAAATACATCGAAGGATTGACCGAATGCATAGTGGAAATCTGAGTCAGGGATTTTAAGGTTAATTGAACTATAAATGTTCGGGGTGTCCAAGTTCGGGGTGTCCAAGCTACGTGCGTCCGTACTCCGTCCTCTCGAATGGAACGGCTTATGATTTTTTATGTAGTAATATTTTCTAGTATAGTATATTTTCTTAGTATAGTTGAATATGGGTTATACTGGTCACTTCTTTCAAGTATCACCCTTTAAAAAAGAGTTATCATTTTACGAAATAGTTTATATGTAATGACTTTCGTCGACATTCGAAATGATGATATTTCGTTTCAATCATTCTTATGCACAACGCAGAGCCCGCAAATGTGATGCGACCATTATTGACGATTCCTTTTTAAAATAGACCACTTCGTTTCAAGTTTTGAATTGGGACTGTATCCCCATAAAAAGATCGCTTCCAAATCGACTTCTAGACGGTCCAGTGAGCACCGATTTTAACTTTTGAATTTTATTATTTCAATAGTCTTTTTTTCCAAATCTTGTCACCCCTTTCTTGGAGACTTTTGTAGTATTTACAAATCTAAGTGACTTTATTGTGAGTGCCAAGAATTGTTTATATGGCAACCTTTAAACAATTTCGAAATTTATATGACATGATTCCCTCTTGCTGGCACGGCTGCTTCCTTGCCCTTGTTCATTCTCCCCTTTCCTTGAAAACTCAACACCGAAAGCGACAAAATAAAAATAATAACAAAAAAATGTCTAACAATAAAACATGTAAAAAATCTTAAAACATTCAAAACAAAATGAATTGTTGTTGTGTGAAGATATATTGAGTGTGTATGATGCAACCATTCATGTTGCACACACACAAACACGCGCGAGAAAGGATCCGTAGAAAGGACATACTAAATTCAACAACTCATCCTCCTAGTTGCACATCGTTGTGAAGACAGCAGTATGAGCATCATCACGAGAAACAGTATCAGCAGCAGCAGCAGCAAATGAAAGCAAATTGCATGAGAGACAAAAGTATCGTTTGCTTTGTTATTGTTTTTTTCATTTGGAATTGTTTACAATTGTTAAATGTAAAATGCTCCAACAACACAAATATGTTGCAGAAACACGCATTCATTCATTCAGTCCTCCCATTCATTGCTGCTGCATACGGTATTGTTGCTGCATTGTTTTGCTGTTGTTTTGAATGGATATTCCATGACAAGCAAAGGCGGAGCTCATTGTTTTAGTTTTACTTTGAATCTTATTAAGTTGGCAAATAAACAAAATAGAATGCTCTGGCAATATTTTGACAAATAACTGAAAAATTTACTTCTGCACTGAGACAAATAATATCCTCAACTTAAAGGTTTACCGACAAAGGAGTGGAATTCATATATACAAATAAGTCAATTTACTTCATGTTAAAGAAATTGTCTTTGCTTTTGGTATGGAATAAACTCATTTTAAAGATTATTTCGTCTTGGGGCCAAATAATTAAAATTAGGCTATTGTTTCTCAGCGTAGTGTATGTATTTGGATGGAGGAGAGTGAGGAAACTTTAATGGGTTAAAATTCAAAAAGTTAAGAACTTTAAAAAAATTATTAAAAAGAATGTTGCATTGTTGGTAATTGCACATTACTATACTGTGGAAATAACAAATTATTGAGCATTTTTAAATAGTTTTATTGTTTGCTCGCCATTTTCAAATCATAACAAATAATAAAATAATAGTGAAAATATTTGCGTGTTTTGGAAAAGCTTAGTAAATTAAGCTGCTAGAACTCCTTCATTCATTTTTGTTAACCACCGCAACTGACATGTTCTATACCAGCGACATTTATGTACGTACTATAAACCCGTATAAACCAATTAACCCACTTAATTTTAAAACATTAAGAAACGATTTTCTCTGTACCAAAAACGGCAACAGTTCATTGTAAGTAATAGAAAAAGTACTGAAGAAATATCCATTCCACCTCCCTTCTTCGCCTCTGCAGACAGAAGAAACGAACATCAAATCAGTCAACACATGATGAACATGAAACCTCGAGCATAAAAGCCTTTCGACGCACGCGATGTCCTCTTTTTTTGGAGTGAAGAACTAAAAACAACACAAAATAACATTTTTGGTCGCAAATTCTCGCCACAGTGGTAATTCGTAAAGGGCGGTGACATAAAATGTCCTTTTCGGTCTCCATAAAAGTCTATAATTTGCTAGAAGGAGGCAAGGGAAGGGGAAAGGTTTCGACATGTTTTAAGCAAAAATATTTGAAACACCAAAAAAAGTTGAGAACCAGAAATGAATGGTCCTTGTTATTCTCGTTTTTGTGGCGTTTGTTGTTGTACGCTTATTTGTCACGCACGGTCTTTAGTTTTTATGTTTCTTTGGTTCGCCTCCTTCTTTTGTGGAGGAGGGGCAGAAATGGCATTCTGTGCCACCTTTTTTTGCAACCTTGTTAACACGTGAGTTTATCTTGCACTTGTTCGAATGAATTTATGTTGTACAAAAGGGGGATGTGAATGTGAAGAAGTTATTTAAAAAGGCCTTCCAAAAGGGGCCCATTTTTAAAGCGCTAGACAATGTTATAATCTCAATTAATCACAAAATCCGTAACAAATATTGTACAGCATTTATGTCAATGATCTAATGAATTTCCTCAATTGAGCCAGGGCTGCCAATTATCAAAAATCCAATACGTAAATTAGAAAAAAATCATAACTCAGCATCATAACTAATTTAGCTCTATAATGCAGCGAGAATATGTATATAAAATGTACGAGAAAGAATTATAAAAAGTACTATTTGGAATTTTATTGTCATTAAAATTACATTTTTGTTCTTGCCGTGGGTTGAACCTGAGTCACAAACCACTACAGCAGCATAACATCACAGTCGCCGTAAACGAGTTCGAATTGTTCCTGTCTTGAGATATATAAGTAGCGTATGAGTTCTTTTAGCAAACTTGTGAGAATTTGGATATTGCTAACTGCTTTGGATTCTCCCTTTATTTAGGAATCATTAAATTGGGATCCAGCAGCGGTTGTTAAACTTTTCTATTAAAATTTTTTTTAACGTACTTAATTAAAAAAAAATTTATCTATATATATAAAAATGAAACGGTCCATCTGTGTAATGGCATCACGTCGGAACGGCTGGAGCGATTTGGATGATTTTTTTTTTATTCGATTCTAAATTTTCACGAGATGGTTTATATAGAAAAAAAAATTAATTGGACAAAGGGGCGTGGTACCTCCCATACAAATCGCAGGTTAAAAATCCGATATTTCTGCTCCTATTATAGGTATTTGAACAAAATTTGGTACATCCGTTTAATGTATGCGTTCCAAGCTTTACTCCAAATATGGACGGGATTGGACAAAGGGGCGTGGTACCTCCCATATAAGCCTAATTTTGAAATTGAGATATCTTGCACAATTTATTAGCGAGAGTGCTATAATTTGGTGTACATGTATCTGATAGCAGTCTACGTGTTTGGTCCAAAAATGGGCGGGATCGGACCAAAGGGCGTGGCCCCGCCCCTGTATGCCAAATTTTAGAATTGTGATATCTTCAACAATTTGTTAGCGTGAGTGCTGCAATTTAGTGCATATTTATCCGGTGACAGTCTACGTTATCGGAAAAAATGGGCGGGATCGGACCTATGGGCGTGGCCCCGCCCATATAAGCCAAATTTTGAAATTGAGATATCTTAGACAATTTATTATCGAGAGTGCTGCAATTTAGTTCATATGTGTGTATCCGGTGGCAGTCTACGTTATTGGTCCAAAAATGGGCGGGACCAGACCAACGGGCGTGGCCCAGCCCATATAAGCCAAATTTTGATATGGAGATATATTACACGATTTGTTAGCGAGAGTGGTGAAATATTGCGTATATGTACCTGGTGGCAGTCTACGTGATTGGTCCAAAAATGGGCGGGATCAGACTAATGGGCGTGGCACCGACCGAGTGAATCAAGTTTTGAAATTGGAATATTTTGCACAATTTGTTAGCGATAGTGCTGTAATTTTGTGTATATGGTCCTGGTGGTTGTAAACGTGATTGACCCAAAAATGGGCGGGATCTGGTCACTGGGCGTGGCCCCGGCCATATAAGTCAATACTTTAAATTTATATATCTTGCACAATTTGTTAGAGAGACTGCTGTAATTTTGTGTGAGATATATCTTGAGCAATTTGTTAGAGAGATCAATGTAATTTTGTGCATACATATTTGGTGTCAGTCTACGTATTTAGTCCAAAAATGAACGGGATCGGAAATCTGAAGTCTGGGGCAACGAAGTGGGCCGGGTCCAGCTATTGCGCTCGCGCATTGGTAAACCATCCGATCTTTATGTATTCGCACCAAGTGGCAAAACAAAAAATGTAGTATACCAAAGAGCACTTCAATAAAGAACAAATAAATAATAATTATTACAAAAATAATATCTTTTTAATCGGAATAATTTTGACATGGGCAGCGAAGCGCACCGGGCTCAGCTAGTTTTAAATAAAAAGAAGTTATTATTTTATACTTTCATAAATTATAAATTTGGTTAGTAGTTCTTATTAAATATAATTTACTACTACCATAAGTATTTCAAGCTGATCAAAAGTCATACATTATTGCTATTGAATTCTGAAGATGATAGAGTGGTGTCTATCGAAACTGCAGTCAATTCTACCAAGCAATTGAAACTCGCTACCATTTTTGTATTTGCATCTAGTTGTTTTCAAGTATTTTTATGCACTGGTATATATGTTATAAGCTGTTAACTTTAGGTGCAAAACGCTCCATTTGTGTGGGAGGTACCAAAAAGGGTGAGGCAACTTCGCCCATTTTTGTGGTGGTATAATCTGATAATCTAATGCTATGTGTGGAATTTCAGAGGATTCAAATAAGTAGTATAGAAGTTATTAAATAATCAATATTTCACTAAATGTTAACCCTTTTTTGGGGAGGTACTAGAAGGAGTGGACCAATATGACCTATTTTCGAACTTAGCCGGAGATAAAGAACAAATTATGGCATACCAAATATGAAGTCAATCGGTTACTCCTTTCGAGAGTTATCGTGCGCACCAGTCAGCAGACAGACGGACGGACGGTCATTGCTCATAAGACTTAAAATGACTCTAAACTAATATCCGCCGAATATACTTAGGGTCTTAGGTCACACCTTCGAGGTGATACACTTTTGGTCCGTAGGAAATTATATATACCCTCGCATCACTGAAGTGAGGGTATAACAAACCCTCATAAGGAATCCTTAAAATAAGAAACATCCTTTCCTTCAGACTCTGGCAGAACTGCGAAAGGAATCTGTCAATTTGTTTGTACTACTACACCTATTTTGCGCTGAACGATAGACACATCAAAGAATTTGTACCATACCGTTAAAGTAGCGAAGGGGCATGGAAATAACACCAATTTTTACCAGACGGAAGGAACTATAGAAGCATTACACTGAACAAAATTAGAAGTATTTATATACACTGGTATTAATGTTATTAACAGTTAACTTTTTGTACAAAATGGTCCCCTTTTGTGGGAGGTGCCAAAAGCGGCGGGGCCACTACGCCCATTTTTTTCAAGCTGATAGCGACGGATATGCTATTACAATGTCGTCGGCTTAATGCTATTTTGGTCCATACGCCATTTTTGTGTTTTTTGAGTTAGGAGTTGATACTATAGGTTCCAAGCATGCTCTTTCAGAATCTGCAATCATTTTTTTCCTATCTCACCTAGTTTTCGAGATATTGGTAGGGTAAATTTGTTTTACTCTGAATAACGGGAAATAATTTCGATATTTTTGTTCTATGTATCAATTTTTCTATCGCCCTATATTTTTCACTCAGTATTTTAAGTTCTTTCGATCACAATATTTAAATTAGTGTCCTTCCATATCGACCCTTTTTGTGGTCCATGTAATACAAATACGAAAAAATATTAAAAAAAAAGTGGATATGGACCAAAATGCCAAGTACAAAAGTGGTTATAACTTGCTTATTTTTGGATGTAATAGCATAGCAATGCATGAGAATCATACAAACACTGTTGGGAACCCTATGAAATAAAAAGTGTGTAACTCTTCAGTCCCGTTTTTACTCAAACAATAAATTGCGTTTTTCTCCGTTCATACAAAATGGCGTATGGAACAAAATAGCATTAAGCCGACGATGTGTGGAATTACAGAAGATTCGGATAAGTAATATAGCAATTATTACAGAATCAATATTCCACTAAATGTTAACCCTTTGTGAGGTACTAGACTGAGTTTACCAATGTGGCCAATCTTCGATTTTAGCCTGAGAGAGAAAAAATATTATCGCATACCAAATTTGAAGTAAATCGTTTACTCCTTTCGAGTTGCATGATGCGTTCCAGACAGTCAGACGGACAGACATTGCTCAAATGTCTTAAATTGTCCTAAAAGGGATTTCCGCCGAACATACTTGAGGTCTTAGGTCACTGCTTCGATGTGGCTATATAGAATAATGTCTCTTGTTGTTTTGGGTTGGTTCAGGAGTATATAATATTAGTATTGAAACCACCTGAACATACCAAATTAATATGGTACGAGAAGACAGGACCAAACCCCGAATACCTGCTGAACATGAATATGAATACTGACAGACTTACGGTATGTATTGACATTTATCGATGGTTAAACAGTGAAAGTTCCACACTATTATTGAGTGAAATAAAACCTTGTTTCCTTCAGACACGGGCAGAATTGAGAAATAGCGAACCCTGGAAAATATCAATAAAATCTAATCCTAATATTTGTTATTGCTGTGGGACTTAGCAAAATAAGATACGTAGTATGAGGAGTCGCAAAGGATAAAGCTTATCATAACTGGGCACCAGATCCTATCAGGATCTGGTGCCAAAATCTAACACTAATTCGTTGAACACTTTTATGGAATTTAATGCAGTCAAATTGTAACAACATAGACATCAGTGGAAAGCAGATTTTCCAAAGATATGCAGAACAACTTGTCTAAAAACCTGTTTAGATTTGTCTACTCGTAGAATCGAATTTACATTTATCGACAGCTTTTTTTATCAATGATGCAAAATCGTGCATCTGACTCGTCAAAAACAAACGGTAATTTGGATACTAAATCGATTCAAATTTAGATACACTCCATGTATATCTCGGGCTGGCGCAATAACGGCGCATTTTCGAACACACCATTGTGAAAATCGGTATATGACCTCTTATTATAAAACGATTTCAGCTAAATATTTCGGTTAGAAAGCTTACCTTGATAAAAGTTGACAGAAGCTTCACTTATTCTGGTAGTATGAGGTAGTTGATTTCAAGTGAGATGGCACAGGAATCTGAAAGAAAGGAAATTAAAAAGGGTGAGAGAAACCAAGATAAAAAATATGGTGACGAAAAACATAAATTTAAGCTCAGTAAAATATCCATGAACTGTAAATAACCATGGATATAGGTAATTGGAATCGAATTTATAGATCTCGTTATCAAAAGAAATTTGATTGAATATTGAATACATACATACGTATGTATGCTAGCCTAAAAATTAAAGGTAGACAATGTAACTGTAGCTCTTTTCCACATTTTCAAAATATTCGACCACGAAGTTTGCTCTGAAATCAGAGCGGTCTGTTATGGCTCACCACCTTACCCATAAAAAGTTTCCATCAAAACTAGTCATATATCAAAAGTCATACAAATCGTCGACATTTTTTGTCGGTATCTTCGACAAAAATATTCCTTGTGAAAAATTATTATACCCTCACTTTAGTGTGACGAGGGTATATATCATTTGCTACGGAAAAAAGTGTAACACATCGAAGGAGTGATCTAAGACCCTAAGTATGTTCGGAGGAAATCCGTTTTGGGTCATTTTAAGTCGAATGAGCAATGTCCGTCCGTCTGTCTGTCTGTCTGTCCGTCTGTCTGTCTGTCTGTCTGTCTGTGTGTCTGCTGGCTGGTGCGCACGATAACTCTCGAAAGGAGTAACCGATTGACCTCAAATTTGGTATGTGGTAATATTTTTTTCTATCTCCGGCTAAGTTCGAAGATGGGCCATATTGGTCCACTCCTTCTAGTACCTCCCCCACAAAGGGTTAAAATGTTGTGAAATATTTATTCTTTAATAACTGCTATACTACTTATTCGAATCTTTTGAAATTCCACACATAGTATTAGCTTATTAGTCGTTATCAACTCGAGAAAAATGGGCGAAGTCGCCACGTCCCTTTTGGTACCTCCCACACAAATGCACCATTTTGCACCAAAAGTTAACAGCTTATAACAATAATAACAGTGTATAAAAATACTTGAAATTTTGTACAGTATTATGCTTTTATATTGCCTACAGTCCAGGGAAAAATGGGTGTTGTTGTCACGCCCCTTTTGGTACCTCCCACACAAAGGTTGACAGCTTATAACATTAAAACCAGTGTATAAAAATACTTGACATTTTGTACAGTGTAATGTTTTTATAGTGTCTATAGCCCTGTGAAAAATGGGCGTTATTGCCACGCCCCTCTTTGTACCTCCCACACAAAATGCCCACATCATACCACAATTTAATGTCTCATAACGTTTATACCAGGGCACATAAATGCTTATAAGTCGGCACAGTGCAATGAATTTAAAGTATCTAATGTTCAGCAAAAAAAAAGGTGTATTTGATAAACCCCTTCTGGTACCTCCCACACAAATTGACAGAATAATTCGAGTAATATTCAATATTACATTACTCACAAAGTGAGGGTATACCTTAGTCGGTTTACCCGACTGAAACTTTCTTACTTGTTATGTATCACCTTTCAATATATTTAAGTAAAATCCGGAGTCTTTGCCAATTAGCCCTGTAATTTCCATAGACACTAATTAAAAAATAACAATCGCAATAAATATTTACTGCTATAAGTAGAAATATACACAAATTATGTAATAAATGGAAATCTGTTATTTCGTAGAAAGGATATGTAGTAATTTTTCACAAGGAATATGTCTGTCAAAGACACCGATAGCAAATGTCGGCGATTTGTAATGATATTTGAGGTATGACAAGTTTTAACGAAATTTTTTCGTAGCAAATGATATATACCCTCGTCACACTAAAGTGAGGGTATAATTATTGTCTTTATTTCGTTCTCTAGTCTGAAGACGATACTTAGAAAACTTCATCCTCAAATTCTTCCATGAAATTACTAAACTACAATCTTTGTGATCCCTGAAATGAAGAAGTTGATGTATTCTAGAGGTGTATTTCTCAATCTCAAAACTTTTTGGATGTTTTTGCTTTTTCGAGTTATTTTACATATTTTGTAAACTATTGTAGATAGTAGGAGAAAATCTTACTATAAACTAAGAGAGGCCTTAAACACGGCCTTCCAAATCATGATTTACGCCGCTGTTTTCCCTTTACCAATGTATTTATATGACTCCACCTGTCTAAGTGACAAAGTGAATGAATTTTTATTTTTACGAGAGGGGAAACGGCGAACAATTCTTCACATTTTTGTTGCAATACTTTAGCATTTATAAAGTCATCAACACGCTCGGATGTTATGTTCACAAATTAGCGTGACGATATTCAGATAAAATATCTGCAGTTTGGAAAACAACATTGAAGTATTTAATTCAACTGTAGATAAAATATATGTATATGAAAAAGGGGTTGAAAAAGGGTGACCTTCTCAAAAGGGGGAATTTCTGAGGGTTATACAAAATAAAAGGCACTTTGTGAGCATTGATTTTAATTTTCAAAAATTACGTATACACAATGTACGAGTTTTAGATGAAATGATTAAATTTGGTTTTGGTCTTTGACAAATGTAATTTAAGGGGGATTTTGAGAGTAGTTTGACCCTAACTGGAGATGACTTTTATGTTTGCCACATTAGTTTAAAATCATATTCATATGATTCAAAATATGAACTAAACATTTGGCTACGTGCTAAGAATGATAAATTAATTCAAATATTACCTTTGTGTTTAGAGTAACCAAAACCATACGAACAACAACAAAAAACTCCAGATTCGGTTAGGGGATAGCATAACTTTTAAGATAAATGAAAATCTCAAATCCCATTTTCATATTACCTTTTTATGAAAATTAATTTTTTCTTTATTCTGGACAATCACCATCAACTGAAACATAAACACACACACACGCACAGCCTGGGACAAATACATTATCCTGCATACCCTTTTAACTATTCATTTCCCACATAAATCCTTAAGGATTTAAAGTAGAAAAACCACATTAAATATTTTATGAAAAATTATAAACAATAAAAAACAACATCACTAAAAGTTGATGTAAACTTTATAAATTTTTCATTTTTAGTTTGGGCAAAGTTTACCTTGTGGTCGTTTGGATAATATTCGTAGTATTCCCCAACCTTGACTCCGAAGTGTGTAATCATCATTAATTAATAGAAATTTGTTGGCCATAATGAATGAATGAAGGAATGAGCTTGAGGTCGTTTTGTGTTGGCCCACAAAGAATAACAACAAAAAAAGTTTCACTCAAAGTTTATGGTAAATGTTGTAATCTTTTATTCACTACTGGTTTAGGGTGAGGGTGGGGGAGGTAATCATAATTAATTGATTAATGATTAAAATGACTTGGCAATTTTAATATTCTTTGCAGAAGCAAAAAAAACGGAAATGATACCACACAATGGGATTATAGAGAGAGAAAATGTATGACTTTAAAGGGTTTTATGGCGGCACTGATAGCCAAAAGGGAAATGCAGAGAGAGAGAGAGGTGGAGGGATGGAGGATAGGGAGAAAGAGACGAGCACCTAAGCGGCTTTTGCGGTGGTAATTATCGAGAATTTTTGCTTGTAATGACATTAAGGAAATGAAGGACAATAAGCTTAACACAGCTCAATAATAGGACACAAGGGAGAGGGAGGAATGAGATTTTTACATTTCATTGATAAATAGCAAGGCGAAACTAATTTATTTCTGTAGATGAATTCTTAATGACTGATTTTTGTATAATTATTAAATAAAATATTTCAAAATATTTATTTATTTTCAGATTTTTTAATATGGAAATGCAACAACAACGTAGAATCCCTGTGTTCGTAACCCACACAATATTTTCTATGAAAATGTAAATAATGCCTTATATAAATTTGTAAAAGTCATTACATCTCACTTTCAAATGAAATCGTATTACCATCAAATTATTAATCAAACCATAGCTTTGAGAAACCATCAAGTAATAATTCAGAAATTTTAATCACCTTATTTTCTTTCAGAAACGCTTAACCTTCATCACAAAGTGAGTAGAAAAAATCATATTTCTTTTAATTTATTGCGCCATTTAAACTTGAAACACAAATTTTTCTAATAGCTTTCACAGGGCAGCCAGAGAAATGTATCGCATTCCCTTTGCGTTAGGAACATTTTTAAGCGTTAAACTTTATTAAACAATTACAAAGTGAATGAGAAATATCGAGTTAATTTTCAAAATTGAAAAGGGTTAAATGCGAAATATAAAACGCTTCCAAGAAGCAACGAACCCTACAAACGTTGTGAAGGGCATAGAAAAAATGGGGGGAAAAGAAAACTGAAACCTCCCGACTTAATTGAATTTAGCTACTCGCACTTGATGTAGTAGTACGTTTATTCAAGAAGGGCTAACGAAAATATGAAGAGGAAATATAGGAAATGTCTTTATTCGTAGTACTAATGAGGGGTAAGTACGGGTAAAAAAGGCAAATTCGAATAAAGAATTTGAGTAGGAGGATATGGACTTCGTAACACTGTACTTGCAGAGAAAGAATGTCAAAGACATACTTTAAAATAAATTAAAAAATTTAATAAAAAAATAAAATAAAATAAAATAAAATAAAATAAAATAAAATAAAATAAAATAAAATAAAATAAAATAAAATAAAATAAAATAAAATAAAATAAAATAAAATAAAATAAAATAAAATAAAATAAAATAAAATAAAATAAAATAAAATTAAATAAAATAAAATAAAATAAAATAAAATAAAATAAAATAAAATAAAATAAAATAAAATAAAATAAAATAAAATAAAATAAAATAAAATAAAATAAAATAAAATAAAATAAAATAAAATAAAATAAAATAAAATAAAATAAAATAAAATAAAATAAAATAAAATAAAATAAAATAAAATAAAATAAAATAAAATAAAATAAAATAAAATAAAATAAAATAAAATAAAATAAAATAAAATAAAATAAAATAAAATAAAATAAAATAAAATAAAATAAAATAAAATAAAATAAAATAAAATAAAATAAAATAAAATAAAATAAAATAAAATAAAATAAAATAAAATAAAATAAAATAAAATAAAATAAAATAAAATAAAATAAAATAAAATAAAATAAAATAAAATAAAATAAAATAAAATAAAATAAAATAAAATAAAATAAAATAAAATAAAATAAAATAAAATAAAATAAAATAAAATAAAATAAAATAAAATAAAATAAAATAAAATAAAATAAAATAAAATAAAATAAAATAAAATAAAATAAAATAAAATAAAATAAAATAAAATAAAATAAAATAAAATAAAATAAAATAAAATAAAATAAAATAAAATAAAATAAAATAAAATAAAATAAAATAAAATAAAATAAAATAAAATAAAATAAAATAAAATAAAATAAAATAAAATAAAATAAAATAAAATAAAATAAAATAAAATAAAATAAAATAAAATAAAATAAAATAAAATAAAATAAAATAAAATAAAATAAAATAAAATAAAATAAAATAAAATAAAATAAAATAAAATAAAATAAAATAAAATAAAATAAAATAAAATAAAATAAAATAAAATAAAATAAAATAAAATAAAATAAAATAAAATAAAATAAAATAAAATAAAATAAAATAAAATAAAATAAAATAAAATAAAATAAAATAAAATAAAATAAAATAAAATAAAATAAAATAAAATAAAATAAAATAAAATAAAATAAAATAAAATAAAATAAAATAAAATAAAATAAAATAAAATAAAATAAAATAAAATAAAATAAAATAAAATAAAATAAAATAAAATAAAATAAAATAAAATAAAATAAAATAAAATAAAATAAAATAAAATAAAATAAAATAAAATAAAATAAAATAAAATAAAAGGTTCGATGACGTCGGCATTAGCCTTTGACAAAAACACATTTGTTTTCGTGGCTAGCGAAGAGAACCCAAGCTAAAAACAAAAATTGTATTGGTATGAGAGTTTTAGTTTGTTGACTTAGTTCGGCAAAATACGGGTTTGGTTAGTAGTTCTTGTTACATTCAATTTAATTTGAAGATGATAGAGCGGTGTCTATCGAAACTGCAGTCAATTCTACCAAGCAATTAAAACTCTCTACCAATTTTTGTATTTGTTTCTATTACTTTTTTGCAAAGTAACTGAAACACATGGTCTTAAACCAAATAAATTTTGACTGAATAACAAAAACACAGATCAACAATAATAACAACAACACATAAAATAAAATAATATATAAATAATTTTGTTCCACAATTTCTCCACAATAAAATTTTTTGATTTCAGAATTTCTTAGATCGATTTCTCAATTCGCATCTGCAAGCCTACTTGGAAAATTAAAATTTTTCGAAAAATTATGCTTAGTACGCATCAGTCGAACGAATTGCAGATCTCAATTTTGGGAAAAGGTAAGGAATTCCGGGCGAACTTGTTTGTTGTTGTCGGTCAATTCGATTTATATGACTAGTTACGTCGTCTTGATTTCGATCTGGAGTATAAAAAGAAGTAGTCAGACTTCAAATCTATACAGCATTGTGAGTAACATTTTGCATATTAAATCTAACTGCCCACTCTTCTGTGGTAGGGTGTGTAAGGAAAACCATGACACAATTTTAACCATAAAGAAATTATGTTAATAAAAGGTTAGGCAAAGGCACAAAATACAGAAGGAACTCGTGTTTCACATTTTTCAAATCAAATTTTTCAAACAATCAATAGACATTTCCTCAAACAAAAAAGCACCGAAAAGTGAAATTAAAATCACTTTCTTCTCAACTCGAAAAAAAAATCACACAAAAAATGGGAACCTAACAACTTTAGCCAAACTTTATTATATTCCAAACAAACAACAAAAAAGAGTCATTAAAAGCACATGAGTTCCTCATAAAAGAAAAAGAAGCACAAAAATAGTCGGGGGAACACAGACATGAGGAAAATTTGTTCACACAGAAAAGGATCTGTAAAATCCTTTTGTTACTCTAGTGCTACTGTTGGCGGAAACGGCAGCTGTGTTCCATGCTTTTCAGATGGTTTTGGCGGCAAATTTTTTTACTTACAGCCCCTAATACAATTTAAGTCTTCTTTTGTACTTGCTCAAAAAAATAAATTCGAAATTTTTCACTCAAAAGCGGGGAAAGAGGGCAAAAAGTCGAAAATATTCATTTATAATGTATCTTTTGCTGTGATGTCCCCTCCCGGACCATCTTTGGTGGGAGGAGAGAGAGAAAGGGAAATGGAATGATAACGTTACGTGCCAAACGTTTGTTTAGTTAAATTACAGAACATAAAAATGCGTATACGCATTTCATTAGGCTAAGACGGGCGCCTCGTTCCAATTCAGCTGTTCTTGGTTTGTTGTTGTCAACAAAATTTACAACATTATCACGCATTCTATGGTGTTTTGTAATGTTGGCCACGATGTTGTTGTTGCTACTGCCGTTGTTGTCGTTGATTTGCTCCAGCAGCAGTTGCACGTGATGCCTCACAAAATTAGGTCACAAAGGATTTTATATTCCATTTACATCTACACATCCGCGTGTATCCTTGAAAGGGGTAAAAATGCGTGTAGGCGAGAGCTGAACTGAAGTGCGTATGTGGCTTCCATATGTGCAGGAGTACTTTGCACATTTGTTTAATGACTTCATTTGAACAAACCCACACCAGCCATTGAACAATCCAGCAAAACACCAGCGACAGGCAGGAAGAACTTTTGTGCTTGAGACTTGATTTGAGCCCGCCCACTCACTCACCCTTAGGTAAGTGCTGGGATTCATTCATTCCTTTCACAGGAACACAGTTAGGATTATGATTTCCCAGCAACGGAATAATTCGAATAATATTCACTTTTACACACCGGCAGAAATGTAAATGAAGTTAATCATCACTTCCTTGATATGCGGTGAAAAGTGCACTTTAGCCTTGATTCGCGCAAGTGGATAATGGCATTTCCTACATACATTTTAATTATAGGAGGAAAATTACACACTTTATTCATATTAAAGTTTTGTTTATATATGAGAACACCTCTTATAAGGTTTATAGCGTTCTTTGTCTTCTTCTACAATTAATAAGAATATGAGTTAATTAAACTTTCAAAATCGCGTTGCATGTATCTGTGAATATATTTTACACAAAATCACTGCCAATGGCTTTTCTTGAAATTTCCATCTAAGTAATTCGGTTCCTGATAATGACAGCCACTCATCAGAGATAAATAGGAAGAGGAAACGTGGATATCACTAACAGACCTTAAACGTGAACAAATAGTTCGTAATCATGAACAGAGAATTGGAAAAATGTAGTCAAGTCAAGAACCGATTGCAGAATTTCAGATATAGTCGTCGTCACTATCTCTACTCTATCACTCGATCAATTGATCTCCATAATACAACATATAAAATTCTACAGTCCATAAATGATCTCAATTTTTATCATTATTGATTTTGTAGCTCTCCCTCTCAAAAAATGTTTGCACTTAAAATCAATGAACTGAAGTGAGGACACAGTGAGATAACATAAAATACAATCATATGGAATCATTAAAAATCATATGGAATCATCAACTTTGACTAAAATTCACTGATTTTTTTGGGAAAATATTTTGACTCAATGTACTTATGAACGGTAGATTGAAACGGTAGATTTATTGAGATTTTTCACCGAGAAACCAATGAACACGTAGATTGATTGATTCAATTGATTTGTGCTTTGATTCAATCTACTTGTACATTGATTCAATGTACATGTACATGTACATTAATATGTGAGAGTAAAGACGAGGGGAAGATATGTTTTTTGAAAAGCCATGTAAAGAGTGAGTCATTTTTAAGGTACAAGTACATTAAATCAAGGTACAAGTTCATTGAACAATGTACCTTTGTACATTGATTTAGAACCGTATATCCTTCATTCCATATCAAACCGAACACCTTTTTTGGGTCACCGATTTTCAATAAAATTTGCACATCGATTCAAATAAAATCGAGTAAAACATTTTAAAATTGGCGAAAAAAGAAAAAATATTTTCCAGATGTTATTACATCTGAAATCTGAGAAAATATTCTCAAAAGGCGTACGTTTCGAGTTCTGTATTTTCGGAACGCTTGCATGGATTTTTACGAATAAAGGCTCATTTTAAAGATCGTAAGTTTTTCTTTTTATAGCAGGGATTCATGTTCGCGTCTTTAACGGTTTGGAATGCAAATTTAAAATTTTGTGAAAAATATATAAGTAGTTATGTAGTTGCATCTATTCTTATTGAACGCTGAAGGTTTGAAGACCGTGTCCAGCCACGTTCTTTTAAAAAAAAATATTTTTTAAAAAATCCTGAGATGTGAATATTGCATTTGCTATATTTTAAAAACGGGTAGATATGAGGTATGTTTAATAGAAAAGGTAATTTTTGGAATTTCTCGGGCTACGTGCATTTGATTAGAAATCAGGCAGTCCAACGAAAGATGGACAGAAATCGGCACCTGCAGGGTAGCTAGACAAATCTGGCCAAGGTATGACCTGAGAAGATCAAAATATCTCCTCGCACTAGAGAGGCAAACAGGCCAAAAGATTGGGTATTGACTCCAATGACTTCTGCAGAAGCTGTGGAGATGAGTAAGAAGTGGAAAGCATTGAGCACTTGCTGCACCGCTCTGAGTAAACGACGACTGGACATACTGGGGTCGGGCTTTCTAGGCAGTCTAACAGATCTTTCCAGTGCTGATATTCGTACTATCGATAAATTTGTATATCAAACATGTTAGTTTCGATGAGGGACATTTCAGCCCGTGGTAACACAAGGGACATAAACTGCTATGTAACCTAAACCATAAACCTAAACCTACTCGAATCTTCTGCAATTTCACGCATAGTATTAGTTTATTAGTCGCTAAACGTCACGATCTTTGAAAAGCTTGTACCACTTGTAAACATTTTTCTGTCTCAAAGTTTAATCGCCATATGCAACTCTTAACACTTCAAGTGCTTTTGATCACTTAATTGAATTTTTTACATAAAATTTGATGCAAATTCGTCAATCCATTTTCTTCGACAGCATAAAATCGGCGAACAAGAAAAACACGCCTAACTGTTATGTGTCTCACAAACAAACTAGTCACAAACAAATTCAACTAAGAACAAATGTTCGAGAAAAGTGTACCAACATATAAATAAAAAAGAAGCTAATCGAATGCCCGTAGCAAAATTCACCTTTTCTATTGAACAGACCTCGTATGTGCGAAAATTCGACAATATTTGCATATATCGTTATATATTTTTCCTCTTAAATTTTAATTTGTATACTGGACGAGGAAGACACCATCATAGATATAAAAAATGTATAGGCATGTAGTCTAATCTGAGCTGATTCTGTAAATTTTAATCTGGTGTTTTAATCTGGTAATAGCACTATAACTTCAATATGTCAGAAATCGAAATTATGTTTTATTGGAATGAATCTGTCCATTTTGTCATTTCAATATTTTTTATAGTTTATTAAAGAAAAACATTTTATAGAAAATATTGTTTGAAAAAAAGAACGAGAAATTTGTGAAGTCCGTTTGGAACAAATGTGGCTAATGACTACATTTTCTCAGAATTTTAAGTAGGTGTTATTGGTGTGCAAGATGCAAATTAATAAGTATTAATATATGCACTTTCAAGTACAAGTCAGAACCTTACAAATGAGGCTTCACTTCTAATTTTTCCGTCCACGCATTTGCATAAACATAACTTCAAAAATACACCCTTTCAAGTTCCAAAATTTTAAAGAATTGAGATGCTTATAACTTCTGAAAAATTTTTTTGTTTTTTTTTCTCGCCAACTACAAGATGATTCATTTCCATAGTAAAACTCATATACAAATTTTCAAAACAATCCGCAATGTCGACCAGATTTTTTCTAAAAATTGTTCGGTTTGATGTGGAATGAACGATATAGGGCCAAAACCAAGACACTTTTTCATTGAATTTAAGTATATTTTTTTAGTGCAGTTGGTTTCTTGAGAGAGTAATTAATAGATTCCCAAACTGGAGGATTTCTTCCTTTTCATACCTCCATTTAAAATGTAATCTCTCTAAAAACATTCTAACTTGACTTAACATACTTTAGAATGGAGCTGTCGATATGTACATATATATAATTTATTATTGTTTCATTAATACATACTCGTACATGTAAGAAACAAAAAATATAATTTTTCACACCTTAAGAAAGTTATGAATATTTATGTACTACTATCCACAGTACGGGGTAAGTGTGTCTTTGCCAAAAGGAAGTGCAACTGCGCCAAGATGGAAAAATAAAAAAAGAAATAGCAATACATCGGGAGGAGAAAACTCAAGACACATCAGATGGGGAACGATAATGCGCTGAGTTGTGATTGCAAGAGACATGTGGCAGTTGATGTTGCCTCAAAGTGAGGTAATACATATTACGAACAGGATAAATCATGTCTTATGTCTTGAAAGTGAGGAAATGTAAGGGGGGGAGAAAAACAGGATTGACACATTTAAAGGCAGGAGCGCAGCTAAACTGTAAAAGAAAAGCATATGTTACACAAATTGTGGTGTAAATATTGATCTTCAGTGCGCTCAGTCAGTTATGAAATATATATTAAGAACTAGTGTCTTTGTCGCAAATATTTAATTTTAAGACGACATATTTGTTCAGTGTATTGGGAAAAATACACTGAACAAATGTGTCGTCCTAAAATTAAATATTTGCGCCAAAGACGCCCTTAATCATTAAAATAAGTACATTTTGTACTTAAAAATAGATAATTTAATTGATATTAAGTACATTTTCTTAGTTTTAAGTACAAAACATACTTATTTCAAAGATAAGGGGTAACTCTTGCGTAAATCTTTAATTTGAAGACAATTTTTTTTTCTGTTTGGATGAGCAGAAATAAATACATTCATAGACAGTTTGAAATGTCGAAAATATTAAAAAAATACAAATATCACAATTTTAACCATCCATCTATGTCTGGAATAAATATAAATGTAACTACATTCGACTCGCAGCCTGACATCATTCGAAATCCATTCTCAAAATTTCCATTTTTACATGCTGTGCTATTTATACGTCACTGAAGGTTACCCCTCACAATCACAATGTTTCTGGAAAACCACAATATAAATTTTTGATACGCTTTTATTCAACAGCGTAAAAACATATGAATTTATAAGTAAAGATCCGGACTATAATAACTTGGAAAAGACGTGTGGATGGAGATCCATATTTCCCCTCCAATGTATGCGACAATTTCCTAGATTCTTGCAGTTGATGGATGCATTGTGTTGCACACTGGGATGAAACTCTGTGGATGTTTTACTTAAACTGACATTGACACAATGTAAAAGTGCATCATGAATTATACATGCATTATGCAGGTTCTATACATACAAACCTAGGTATATGCTTGTTCATACATTTATATATACCTATATATGTATGTGATACATGAAAATATATACAAAGTGGCGCTATGTGTTGATGGGTCTTTGGTGACAGGTCGTGGTTGTAGCCAATTTAAATTTAGAATATTTTAAACATTCTCATGATGACAGCCATAAGCAGAGAGTGGAAGAGAGAAGGATGGAAGGATTGGTGTCTTTTCTATCTATCGTAAAAGAAAAATTAAGGCTTATTCAGTTTGTTGCCTAACATGGTTCGTTGGTCGGCCTCCCTCTTTGCTGTGGATGCATTAACTGGTGTAATAAAATACATAATTTTACTTTTATTAATACTATCACTTTCAGACAACACACATACGCATACACACACAAATAACGACGGTATACTCTTATTAAGTGCATTATCATCGACTTGGAGAAGAACGCTTCATCCATTGGCAAACACATACACTACTTACACTATGTGTCCGGGTCTGGGCCTGGGCTCAAACGGTGTGCCACAGTTGACAGCCGGAGACACAAGCATGTTTGTGGTGCTTATCTGGAGCAGAAATCGAATAAAATATGAAGTGCAAACTAAATGGCCTAAAGTGTCGCAACAATCTTTGCGTTACTTGTTCTCCTAAAATATGGCTCATCAATAATTGTAATGGCAACAACAACGACAGGCCACAACAACTATATTTTAATGGGAAATTTCATGCGGGCTTAGGCCAGAGAGACATGATGACGTTGATGATGGCTTCTTGTAAAGCCTCCACAGAGACATGGTATGTACTCTATTTTTAAATGAAAGAAAATTAAAAGTTGAAATCCTATTTTGAATTGAACAAAGTTTTCCTTTACACTTGTGAAGCTATTAGGGTACAATAACCATTTTTTTTGAAAGCAGTGCTACATAAGATTAGCGGTGGTAGAAAAAATTTACACATAAGTGAAGATGCCCTATTTTCAAATAAAATATAACTATAGTCGCCATTCAATGTTGAAATTAGGAATATTTAAAAGTTGTAAATTTCTGCAAATAATAATTTATATGTATGTAACAACATATTACAATAAAAACATAAATTTTCTAATTTTGAATCGAAGGTAAACTATAATTTATTTTCAAATATACCAGATATGTAGATATACTCAACATATCGGTTAAATTTCTGCCACCAATTTGATGAAATTAAGAGTATTATTCAATGTCTCCACTCTGGATGATAATCTAAATTCGCTTTAAATGAAAAAATACCTTTAAAAAAATTGTGATTTTAGAGATAAGCTTTGTCCGGTTTCGTTAGTATATTGTCCAAAAATTGGAAATCGATGTTTTAAGTTTGATGCTTTTACCTTTTGTAGTATGTGGTTACAAAACAGAGTAAGATTAATTGATTTGGCCAGAGAAAAATAGCTATAATGACTACTATTTAGCGTTTTTGACTGGAATTTTACCTTTTTTGGTGTTTGTGTTAAGTTTTGAGCTTTGGTGTGTTCTGACACATATAGTAAAAATTTGTGGCTAACAATTTTGTAGAACATTTCCTGCCCACCCTCCACATTTTAAGGGGTGTTAAAATTACAGTTATATGGGGGAGCTAGAGGGTTAATATGTTCCACAAAAATATTGGCCTTAATATTTTCTATAAAATCGCTGAACATACCCTAAACTAAAAAAATAATTTGTTACTTAATAGTGAAATACTACACGGAGGAAAATCGTCATTTTTGATATGTTTGAATTGAAAGAAAATATACTTGGAAACGATTTTCTTAAATATTATATATTTGTTAACAAATAAATTTTATTTGAAAATCAAGAAATTTTGTTTGGAACGCATGTATTAATATATTAGAACATAATTTATTTGCAAACCGAATTTCACAAATAAAATATGTGTTTACACACAAACAAAGTTATTGTTTAAGAAGTTTTCCAAATATATTTTTTTTAAAAAGATTTTTAAAACTTTGCTGACTTGTTCGAATATTAGTTTGTTTTTCCTAGTTTTCGTGTTAAAATGTATAGCCAAACATTTCATTTAATTTATAAATATTCCAATTCATCACTTTTTGTCAATCCATCAATGCAACTTATATTTACGAAAGATTATTAGATTAGATTTAAATTTAATAAAATTTTACAAACATATAAAATTTAAAAAAATGCTCTTTGAACATCTGAAAAACAGAAAACTTGTCTTTAAGTTAAGACATTATTACATTGAAAAAAAAATAAAAAATAAATTATTACAAATTAATCTTTGTTTCGGAAATATTATTTCCAAATAAAAAAAATTTTAATGGGAGCATATTTTTGTTTTGAACAATATCCTCCCAAACATACAATATTTGTGTGTGTCAAATATTATATATTTGGAGTGTACCCTAAACATATGTATATTTCAAGCCGAATATGTTTGGGACAATATACTACAGAAGCGATTATTTTTCAGCGTGTAACATTTTGAGGTACAATGTGGTATTTTTGAGATATTTAGGTTGCCTAGACACGTTCAGATTGTATTGATATATCCACAAAAGTTGTTCAGATTTACGTTGGCTTCAATATTGCCACAAATTTTCCTTCACCTTTTCAAAAAAGTACCGGAAAAACTTGTTTTCGCTTAAAAACTTTTTCGGCATATTCTTAGCTACATTATTGCCAAATATAGTTAAGCGGTATCACCAAGTCTGAATTAGTTGTTATAGAAAAGCTGATGAGACCTTTTTCGAGGGGCCCAATGATTTTCAGAAAGTTTGGAGGCCTATAAAAAAATATTGGTAGCCAATTTCGCCAAACCGAGTATAGGGTTATACTACCCTTTGGTAGTATATTGTTATTAGTTTTTATCTCTTCCTATATTTACTACAAAATTAATGAAGAAACTTGAAATATTCGCATATTCATTGAAAAAGTCGAAAAGTCGATTTTAATCGACATTTTATACTAAAAAGTCGACTTCTTGTTTTTTCAAAAAGTCGAAATATCGACCTTTTACGTAACTATATAACACAAGGTGGTATATCAAGGGTCTTTTTATAACTTTGATTTAAATACAGATTTATAAATTCTTAATTCAAAATATTTTTAAAGATCCTGAAATTGAAACTGCGAAAATATTCTGCACACGTAGATTACCAAATTTTGATTTCGATTCTTCGACTCTAGTCTCCGGCTGAACAGCCCTGTTGAAAACTACTTCTATTTATATATAGATATAAAAACTCATGAGTAATTCTGATTTATAAAAACTAAGTAATAATTTTTTATGACATAATTCAGAAAAGCTGGGAACAGCACAAATTTTGGGATTTCGTAAAAAAAACATACAAATGTACAAACAAATTGAAACTGCATTTGAGTGATGGCAATTTACTGAATAGCTTATTTAATAAAAAAAGTATTAGGTATAGATAATAATTGAAATACTACTACTCTTTAATTTCACATGTGTGATTTATACACATCGATACTTCCATTATAAAACAAGCTAAGTCGACTTAGCATGTTTTTAGGGGGATTGCATTTTTAAATCCTAAATATTCCAAATTATACTCAGTTAAAATCTATCTATCCTTCTATCCGTCTATCCTTCAACCCAAACAAAAGATATTCACAAAACAGTATAGGTCATTCGATTTCCATTGCAAAGGAATTCCACACAAATTTAAAAAATGCATCAAACTTTGATCGTGTCTCCTGAAAAACTACCTTTTTGCACTTATCATAGTTTAGAAAGGAAGTATCGATTATCGATAAGTACCATTCTGTTTCTTTGACATTGCGCTATTTTTTGAGAGCACAATGTAATTTATCTTATCTGTCTGTCATCTTTAAATCCAAATATTAAAATAATAAAAATCCGAAAAGATTAAGAAAGACATACATCAATATAGTAGCCTTTTTCAACGCCACGATATGGACACGGACAACAAGTTTTAATTGCATCTACCAAAATTCTAAACAAACACATCTTGTGCCTTTTTTTGCTCTCATCAAAATACATACACTCTACTTTGTCTTTTGTCTCTCACCAACCTACTAACAAAGGTTCAGAGAACAGCCTGCCTGAGCATAAGCAGTGCCCTAAGGACTACAGCGACCGAGTCTCTACAAGCCCTACTCCATATACTGCCGATTAATATTGTGGCGAGAGAAGTTGCAACCAAATCGGCAATAAGATTAAACTGCCTATCAATGTGGGGGTACAAAAACTATGGTCACATGAGAATATCAAAGTGTAGTGCTATGGTAACCGACCGAGTGGACTATATACCAACGGTGTACACCTTTGAGAGAAATTACATCACTATGATTCCCGCCAGAGATGAATGGGTTGGAAGAATACCAGGTAATAGAAACCATCTCCACTTTTACACGGATGGTTCGAAGCATAATAATGGCAATATGGGAAGTACCCAAGTGGCTGAGTCGCAACATAGTAACCAACACTGGCGTTGTAATTTACTCGGACAGCCAGGCTGCTATCAATTCTCTGGAGGCAACATACCTAAATTCACAAACAGCCCTCGACTGCCGCAGATCTCTTAACGAGATGGCTGAGCAGTTTAACATTCACCTCATATGGGTGCCTGGGCATAGGGATATCCCGGGGAACTGCAAAGCCGATGAACTTGCTAGGAAAGGGACGACAGTACAAATTCTCGAAGAATTTGCATATATTGGTGCGCCACTATCCACGTGCAAGCTTTGGCTTAGGTAAAAGGCAATCAGGCAGTCCAACGAAAGATGGACAGAAATCGGCACCTGCAGAGCAGCTAGACAAATCTGGCCAAGGTATGACCTGAGAGAGGCAAAGATTGTCTACGTTAGTATCAGTTCTGACGGGACACTGCTTGATCGGCGAACACGCCAAAAGATTGGGTATTGACTCTAATGACTTCTGCTGTGGAGATGAGGAAGTAGTGGAGATCATTGATCACTTGCTATGCGACTGCCCCGCTCTGAGTAAATGACGACTGGTTGGTTTCGATGAGGGGCATTTCAGCCCGTGGTAACACTAGGGACCTAAACTGGTCTATGTGAGCTTGTATAAAAAATACGGCTGCCACCCTAACCTAAACCTACTTTGTCTTACTCCACATTCCCATCTAAGGAAACATCGTACCACCAAATATAAAACGACAGACCACGACCGACCGCGACCGATAAGAAAAAAAAACGATTGTAAAAAATGGAAGCGGCTGCCACAAAATAGTAATTGTTTATTTACACATGCAGCTTTTACTGAAAACAACGCGATTCTTATACGCACTTTTATTGAAATAACTATCATCCGATTGAAAATTATTTTAACTTCATGTTGATGTAGTTCTCTGAGGAATCCCTGACGTTTTTACCACTTTTTACTTACAAATATCACTACGAAAACTTTTTAGCCGCGAACCGTTCAACAATTTTAGCACAATTGAGTGGAGGGGAGCAAAAAAGTGGTGACAAAACGAAAAGATTTGAGTGAGAGAAGAGAACTGTGTTGCCCACAGGCTCTCTATTACACAGGTGTTGCGTCGTGACTTTGTTTACATTTGCGTGAGTTACGAACGAAGAGAAATGATTTTTAAACGCGAAAAATATAGTTTTTGGAGTAAGTTTTTGAACTTTTTTGGTACATAACGATCGATATTAATTTTCTAAATGTGATAATAACAAAAAAATCTCGGAAATCGGTCTTGAAATACGCAAAAAAATCACTCGCTGAAATCAAATTTCTATTCGTTCGTCACTGATAGACTACTCGCTACTTGACGGAATTTCTTTATAACTCTATTTTCTTTGCGAGTGAGTGCTGTGAGCAAACAGAGTGTGATAAAACGAAGGAGTTTTAACGAGCAAAGTGAACAGTATTGCCTATTTGCAGTTCCGGTACATACCTATTTAGAGCATTTTTCAATAGTTGAGGGTTGATGAAGTTAGTACTAATATCGATAATAACATACGAGTATGTGACAAGTTTATTTTTCATTTATTTCGGCCTTAGGCACTGAACCATATTTATAGATAAAAACATCAGATTAAACCCTAAATTGATCTCAATTTTAATACAATCTTGGGTCTACAAAAGATGTGTACATATGTATTTCTTAATATGAGCACAATTGTCTAATTATAGTGTTTATAAAAAAAATTATATTTTTTAAAAAAAAAAATAGAAAAGGAAAAAATTTCGTAGAACTTAAAAATTACTTATTTTATTATTATACCCTCACTTTAGTGTGACGAGGGTATATATCATTTGCTACGGAAAAAAGTGTAACACGTCGAAGGAGTGACGTAAGACCCCAAGTATGTTCGGAGGAAATCCGTTTTGGGTCATTTTAAGTGGAATGAGCAATGTCCGTCCGTCTGTCTGTCTGTCTGTCTGTCTGCTGGCTGGTGCGCACGATAACTCTCGAAAGGAGTAACCGATTGACCTCAAATTTGGTATGTGGTAATATTTTTTTCTATCTCCGGCTAAGTTCGAAGATGGGACATATTGGTCCATTCCTTCTAGTACCTCCCCCACAAAGGGTTAAAATGTTGTGAAATATTGATTCTTTAATAACTGCTATACTACTTATTCGAATCTTTTGTATTAGCTTATTAGTCGCTATCAACTCTAGAAAAATGGGCGAAGTCGCCACGTCCCTTTTGGTACCTCCCACACAAATGCACCATTTTGCACCAAAAGTTAACAGCTTATAACATAAATAAAAGTGTATAAAAATACTTGAAATTTTGTACAGTGTAATGTTTTTATAGTGTCTATAGCCCTGTGAAAAATGGGCGTTATTGCCACGCCCCTTTTTGTACCTCCCACACAAAATGCCCAAATCATACCACAATTTAATGTCTCATAACGTTTATACCAGTGCACATAAATGCTTATAAGTCGGCACAGTGCAATGAATTTAAAGTATCTAATGTTCAGCGAAAAAAAGGTGTATTTGATAAACCCTTTCTGGTACCTCCCACACAAATTGACAGAATAATTCGAGTAATATTCGATATTACATTACTCACAAAGTGAGGGTATACCTTAGTCGGTTTACCCGACTGAAACTTTCTTATTTGTTTTTATTCATAAAAAACTAAATATTTGGATATTCTTTGTTTTTACATTTTAAAATGGTGACCAATGCCAGATTTTTGAGACTATTAGTCTGACATTTTAGCCAGCAGTGTTTTTAGTCAGCATCTACAAAATATCAAAATTACGACCGATGCAATGCGTCAATGTAATATGCCTGTTTGTTGTATAGGGTACCTAGATATGATACGCTATTAATAACGTAAGCCCGATAGTGTAGGATTAAGTTATATTTACAGACATGTTTATACATCTGACCATTTATAACATCTCTTTATTCTCGTATCACAGACAATTTGTAACTTCAACATGATGATGACGACAACGACGATGCTGGTGTCGGTTATTATTGCCGAAGCTCAAGTCGCATGGCAACTGAGACCAAGGTTTGCAGCCCGCCGTTCCTGTCTGCCGCTGCTGCCACAAATGCTGTTGTTTGTATGTGTTATTGGAACATTTGAGGTGTGACATAAACATCACACTTTACTGGGGATATTCCCCACTGGACGAGCGCTCTCCCTCTCACACACTCTATACGAGTACTCTCCTTTAGGTATTCGAGCAATCATACATAAATTGTATCTGTACTGTTGGCGTTGCTATTACGAATGTTGTTATTGTTATTGTTGTCCTGTCTCCTCGCAACATTCGTTCATTCATTCAGCTTTGGCTTCGTCGAAAATAAAAGCCTGAGGGTCGAAAATCGTTTTTCCTCATTTTTATAGTACCCACTAAAATAATTTCTTGCAATTTATAGATGAAAACGAATACTCGTGTTATAGTCCTAAGACATTTTTTTCATATAACAGAGAATGAGAGTGCCCTACACACGGAACGCGAGAGTGTTTAACACTCTCAACAACTTAGGGTCGGTCAAGAACTTTGATATGATTATTCACATATTTGGAAAATAGTCTACAATTAATATATAAGTAATTAATGGAAAAAAAATCTGAAAGTACACCACAAAAAAGTGTGGAGAGATTTTAGCTAATGAATAATAGAGCGTTATTCGTTTAGATGGCTTGATGTGACAACCCTTTTCATACGTATACAAGAACTGTCATCGAAGGCATCATATTACATCAAGAGTGACTTAACTAAAAATTTAAAATTGTCAAGATGTGTAACTTAAGGACTGTATAAAAAGACAAGTAACATGAAATAAGATGTTTAAAAATAGGTGGAATACTCGTAATCCGAAATAGGTTTGTTTACTTATAAACTAAATTTCGCTGAGAATAATTTATGGACATATGCAAAATTCACATTACTGTACGGCGACCTCAAAAATGTAAAAGTTTTACTTATGTCATTCTTGAAGTATGTGAGCGACATGTTAAGTGACAATGTGGGTTATTTAACTGGATCTTTACAATCGCGATAAACTTGTTAAAATCGACTTAAAATGCAGATGAATCCAATTTTTTACCTAGGTTATGTTGGGTAAAGAGTGGCAACTTCCCCAATGGAATGAGAGCCTAACGTTGCATGCCGCCTTCTAGAGAGAGTGCTGGATACAAACACAGAAGGTGTTATATTAAGCACCATACTCTTCTTCTTAACAGCTTCTGCAAGCCATTGCGCAATACCTTCAATGTCGTGCAATAATGTAGTGACCCGCCATGACAGACACGATAAGTGAGACGTCCGGTATCGATAACGACAGCTGTGCGTTTGGAGTTTATAATGGAATATGCAGTTCCTGACTTGTGATGACCTGCCATTTTCTGCCGCAAGAGTACTATCTCCCATGAAGAGCTTGCTGGTCGCTAGATGCATGTCACATATTCCAGTTCCCCTGGAGCATGTAAGGCAGTTCCCAGTCTTGCAAGTTCATCGGCTTTGCAGTTCCCAGGTATGTCATGTGGCCCAGCACCCATACAAGGTACACATTGAACTGTTCAGCCATCTCGTTAAGATATCTGCAACCAGTCGAGGGAAGTTTTTGGATTTAGGAATATGGTTCCCACACTGAAAAAAAAATGTTATAAAATTAAAGAAATCCTCCAAAGACGTCATTAGTTTTTAAATAAGTACATTTTGTACTTAAAATATAGATAATTTCAATAATATTAATTAATTTACTTAATGTTAAGTAAATTTTCTTAATTTTAAGTACAAAATTTACTAATTTTGAAGACTAAGGACGTCTTTGGATCATTTCTTTAATTTTATGACAATTTTTTTTCAGTGCAGGGACTTGGTAGCAGCCTGACTATCATAGAAAATATTGATACCAACTTTGGTTAGAACAATAATTTTCAGATATTCTGCTACCTAAGCTAATAGCTCTCTATAAGGATCTATAGCTCTCTATAGCTCTCTACATATAAGTTCGTCAGAAAAGACACCAAAAACCCACTTGGTTATTGAGTTTGTAAGTTAACGTATCTCCTTTGTCACGGGATACGATTATCCCACTCAGATATATCAGCATAAATTGACATATTTCATGTCAAAAAGTGATTCAGTCCTATTGTAATCAACAATAAGCGGCAGTTCAGGCATTGTGTCTAGAATGACACTATGTCCGTAGCCATTTGACAGTTCCCTAGGTCCATATGACAGTTCCCTAAGTATAATCGCAGTACATGCGGCTTATTACACTGCTATAATGTCTAGTGGCATTAAATGTAGTATAACATTTAGTGCTTCTGTTGGTGTCGTTCTCAACGCTCCAGTGATACATATAGCAGTCATTCGCCGAACATTGTTTAGTATCGCGCAGAAGGTGTAGTTCTGCAGAGCTACCCACCAGACTGCAATGCCGTACAGCATTATCGATCTACATCTGCCGTTGAAATTTAACCTTCTGTCTAGTAAAGCAGCAACTATTTTGCGCTTTCAGAGAAGGGAACTACAACACCCCCCAAAGAGACAGGTGCGACAGTTGGTACTTTATATCTTCTGCAAAAAATTACTAGTTGTGTCTTGGTCGGTTTCACATAAAACCATCTTGTGATTGTAGGAAGGGACTGCTGAGTACTCAAGGAGTACTCGGAAACTTCCTTGTAGCAGCTATTGCCACGTTATTTACATTGGCAATAACCGTTACACTCATCGCCTCCAGAGAAAGCAGAATATTGTTCATGGGGAGATTCTATAGCAGAAAAGACTGAACACCACCTTGAGGCGTTCTCTTACTGACAAATCTAGCTGAAACGCGCCTCTAAATTAGAAACTTATGAAAAGTGCTATCAATCTCAAGGTTTGCTAAAGCCCTAATTATAGTGGCTGGATTTATCGTATTGAAGGCCCCCTTCTATATCTATGAAAGCTACCATAGAATATTCTTTAATAGAGCGAAATCCTTCAATAAACCTGATTAAATTATGCAGGGCGGTTTCGGTGGACTTGTTCTTGCTGTAGACAAGCTGTTTGGAGAGTAGCCTGTGATCAATTTTAGTCATAGTTACCTTACTATCTATTCATATCTCCACGGTTTAAATGAGAAATGACGATAGACTAAACGGACAGAAATCCTTAGCTCTTTTATGGGACGTCGACCTCTGAGAATTCCATGACTCTTCAGAGTTGCCTGGGAAATGTGTATCCTGAAGCACTCGCAGCGATTCCTCACTGGACATAGTCCAAAAACTATCATCTGTCTTGATGTTATTATGATATCTTTGAAAAATAGTTGGTAGTTGAAATAAGGCTATTATTATACTTTCCTTCTTAACGTATCTGCAAGTCGACCCTACCCAACTCACCTAAATGCTTTCAGCTATTTTTAATATAAATTGACAAAGTGTTTGAGAAATAAATAAGAGCGGTAAAATCGGTATCATTCTTCAGATGATTAGTAAAGAAATTTATGTTTCAATATGTATTCCAATTTCCCCCTTTTTTGCAGCTCCTGTCTCTAGCGTTAGGATTGTTCAATTTACAAATCTCTTTGAAAAAATAGGAAATGAAAATGGTTTTACAACATTATTGTCATTCCAATCAAAATAATGATAAATATTTATTGCAAAACGATATCGCACAAAAAAGAGCCAATGCCACAAAAAAGTAGAATAAACCATAATCATAACTTCCAATGAAAATATGTTTGTGGCTTTTAAGAAATAAGAAAAAGCGAATTTGCATACTTTTCAGACTTCTTTTGAAAAATTCCGCAAGAAGCGATTGAATTGAAAATTCAACCCTTTGTGAAAGATACAAATACAAAAAGAAGTCGAAGCATCGTACCCACCCCCACCCATTCACAAAGCCATTGAAGTGGTTTGCGTTTTAGAGACACAAAAAAGCGAAAGAAGAGAAGATATCAACCCTTTACAAAACCCCTGTTTCTTCTTTGAAATATTGGGCGGGGGAAGAGGGGGAGTATACATAATGTTTTGATTTAACGTTAAGTTGAATTTTATGTACATTTTGTACTCCCCCTTCCTCTTCGGTGGGTCCACTCATTCACAAAGCGTCAGTCATATTACTCAGGGGAATCCATTTGGATTCCTGCATCTTTACTTTTCACAAATGCAGAATGAATGTTGTTTAGTGAAACAACTCCACCGCGTACCTTTATGTCTCTTATCAATCATTCATTTTTATTAAAGGCACTTTGCATGGCACAAGGTCTGAAGTTTTGAGGGCAGGAGGAAAAGTGAAAAACTGGGACAGGAGAGAGTTAAAATATCTTCAGAAAAAAATAAATGTTTAAATAACAAGTATTATTGCGTTGTTTTCCTGGTAGAGGATGGGAAGTCGACAGCATTTCATTTGTGGACTACAAACCAAATAACATGAAAGCTGATTTTATGAGAATCTTTTTTTTAAAGAAGGGAAACACATGAAAGATTTTTTGAAATCTTAACATAATATATTAATTATATTAAAGACGTCTTTAATGTTCCCATTTATTAATGCCTGTATTTGTATTATCGATCTAAGATTCGTTTTTCACAACGCTTACCAATTTTTCTAGATTACATTATTATTAAACATACCAAATTTGAAGATAAATCCGTTATTCCTTATGAGTGTTATCGTACTCTCGAGCCAGGCAGACGGACGGACATTGCTCAAATGACTAAAAATATCCTAAAACAGATTTTTGCCGAACAAACTTAGGGTCATAGGTCGCTCCCTCGATGCCCTACACTTTCGCCCCATTCAAATGATATATACCCTCCTCTACTAAAGTGGTTATATTCTTCATCCTGCAATAGTATAAGGTAGCAGTGTCTAGCACTGTTTCCTACGTCCTTGGTCCAAAATAAAAATTGAATTTTCCTAACCGAAAGAAAGAACTTTTCTTATCCCGCGTTATATGATATGTCATGTCATCTTAGCAATTTCTTTATCCCTAAACTATTTCTCATCATCAGATATTGTAGGCTTTAAATTCTTAAGCTTTTGAGAAATTAATGTTAAATGTTGCCCGCCAGCCAGCCAACATGGGCGACATACTATATTATCCTCTCCGTTGCCACTTTCCTTGGGCGTAAATGAAGAAATCTAATCCCAATTTATAGCCTTCTTCTAGCCACTAATTACTTCAGTGCTCCAACTATGGCCACAGCCATTTGGTCGCATTAACTATGGCTTTGAGCCACACAATTTAAGTATTAAACACCTACTTTTGAAAAGTTTGCTTCCGCTGCTTAGGCATACCTTTCCATGGATACCCGGGGAACCCAGTCGTCGTTGTCACCGTCGTCGCCGCCTGTTTCACCGGAGAAACAGATGCGAGACAAACGCAGCACATAAGGTAAATAAATAAGATTTATACATTTTGGAATGGTTGAATACTATTCGTTTCTTTTTTCATTTTTGTTGTTGTCCTCCTGATGCTGTTGTGCGAAAACATTTATCTTAATAAAATGTTGTTAATAGTACATATCATAGCCAAGGCATATATCAACGCCTTTTGTATTTTTCAGTGAACAAAAAAAACAAATACTTGCATTTTTATGGTATTCAATGGTGAGAAAAGGAAATGGAGATACTTTGCAGGGATGAGGTACTCAAACTGTAATTTGACCAAATCAAAAGGTTTCACCAGGTGTCTTTACAGGCAGGAATATTGATGAAATGCAGCACTATTAAAGTGTGATGTGAAAACTAATTTAATTAAAGTCACAACTTTTCTTCATTCACTAAATGATTTAATTCCCCTTTTGCACAAATCCATCATGCCAAAGGAGCACACCTTCTGCTAGGCATAAAAAAAAAAACCGGCCGCTAATAAATTTCCTTAAATATGTAACAACATAAGACATTAATTTTTTTACACCAACAATAAAGTCCCCACAGAAAGGAAGAGATCGAGAGACGCGAGCCCAGGAAACAAATGAAGCCTCTTCAATGTTCGTACAATGGGAAAAAGGAAAGACATCGCTCCAAACGCCAAAACCGGCAATGAGAAGGCCCTTTATTGCAATCGAATGAGGTGCGTAGAAATTGTGTAACGCAGCGGACGCATAGAAACAAGAAAAGGCGGCAGTAGGGAACAAACTAGCAGGCTAGCCAACTAGCCAGCCAGGCAACCAACTCTGTGTGATGATGATGATGACTTCCTCAAAGCCATCGAGGAGACACATTCACACTTCATTTTGTGGTTCGGCTTCTAATGTTGGAAGAACTTAGGTGTGTGTCTGTGTTTTACGTTTAATGTTTTAGTTTTTTTGATGTTAAGAATTTATGCTTCCTTGAGGCTTTCATTTAAGAACATTTAACGGAGAACTTAGATGTGGTTTTGAATTGCAAAGAAGAAACTTGGAGCGAAAAATGGTGCGAAAGGTAATTTAAATAAGAATATGTACCTGGAAAACGTATGAAGGTAGAAGACAAAATGACCAATGGACGTAGTTCAATATATCTTCAGAATTGGAATGACAGTTTTCTACTTAGAGATCCTATTCGGAATAAAGGTTATAATATTGCAGAATGAGAACTAGTTTTTATCAAATTAAATCTTTATCAAAATTTACTTATTTTCTGGATTGTAATGGCTGCGATTTTGTGACAGAATTCTTCGAATAAATATAAAGTTATAATAACGTAAAAATTCAAAAATCCTGTAGTAATTTAACTCGGAGTATAGGTCATTGAAGGATTAAAGCACATTAATATTGTCGGATAAAACGTCACTGCCTCTTACAGTGTCTTGGATCCCGTAGTCGATAATGAAACAAGAGCACATCTAACATATGGCAAAACAAAAGAAAAGGCAGAAACCAGGAGGGGCTCTAAGCAAACCCTGCCTTAAAAGCAAATCGGGACTCCGAATCATCAAATTGGGTTGTCTACAATATTGCTATTGTAGCTTACCCAAAGAGACCGCTAGCACAAAGAAGGCAACAAAATAAGATGAACCGACGAACCTATTACAGGATTCTACCTCTAAGACATATATTAAAGCAGGTACTATGAAAGGTGCTGTGAAAGTGACTAAGAAGAAAAATTGTTTGTTTCATGGACTAGCCATTTTATTAGTCGCTAAAAGCCATAAGTGAAAAGGTCATCCCCCTTGGTTCAATCACCATTGGCCTTAACTATAGTTCGAAGGTTTTTTTTTGCCTATATGATCTTACGTCAAAGATTGCTGAACTTGATTTGTCATCTAGTTAAAAGTTACAGATCTCTGGTAATGGGTCATAAAGCTCAGGACAAGGTTCAGATCTAATTCAATTCATATAACTCTGAAAAGGGTCATTGTCCTACGAACAAGAGTCATTGAACGCTGAGGGTCATAGACCTTTGTAGACTTGCCATTGTACTTCGAGCGTCATTGAACTCTGCTTAAGGTCCATCAAACTCTGATGAAGGTTTATGAACTCTGAGGCTGACGTCCCAACAAGGGTGATTTCATCTGAACAACCATTGAACTCTGAACAATGATCATTGATCTCTGAACAAAGGTCATTGTCTTCTGAACAAAGATCAAGAGAAGTGTCATTAACCTCTGCAAAAAGGTCATTGTCTTCTGAACAAAGATCACTGAATTCTGAAGAAGAACTCGCGAGGTTCGTTAGACTCTGAATAAGGGTCATTTAACTCTCATGAAAGGGTCATTGACCTCTGAACAATGGTTTTTCACCTCAGAGAGCCATTGAACTGTGAACAGGGGCAATTGAAATCTTATGAATGGTCATTGAATTCTGAAGAAGTGTCATTGTACTCGGAGGGTCTTAAAATTCTGAACAAGGGTCATTGAACTCTGAAGAAAGTTCATTGAACTCTGAAGGAAGTTCACTGAACTCTGAACAAGTGTCCTTGAAATCTGAAGAAGGTTTATTGAATTCTGAACAAGGGTCATTGAACTCTGAAGAAGGTCCATTGTCCGCTGAAGAAGTTATTAAACTCTGACAGCCATTGTCGTCTGAAGAAGGGTGTATGAACTCTGAATAACAGCCATGAAACTCGGAGTTCATTGAGTTCAGAACTAGGGTCATTATACCCTGTTCAAGGATCATTGAACTTTGGTATAGTGATTGACCTTGAATCAACGATCACATAGGTTAGGTCAATGTTCATTCACCTTGGCAACAAAAATTGACTTCAACCGATGAGATCGATACCGGGTCTACGACCGTATTTTCCAAGAAATATAAAATGGTGCTGAAGTATTCTGACTCTTTGATAGCTAATAGCGAAGAAGAATGGATTTAAATAAACAAATTAGAATTAGAAGAACTTATAGTAATTTAGCAGACACATGGCTCTATTTGATGGCGATTTTTAGCGGTACGGTCGCAAGTCGCTAGAACAAATGCACTGATAAAAATAAATGTCCAATATGTCGAAATATTCTGACGTCTTTTGTATTAATTTCGTCATAAAAGGAAAAAAAGTTGGGCTAAACTTTCAGATCCCTATAAATTTCACAGGTTCGCAAACATTGGGCAACCCTTTTAGGTTTGTAGAACCCTAATATGATGGTTATTTCACTGCAGCATGGTACTCTCTTGAGATGTTTTCTGAAAGGACACTGTTTCACATTTACTTTGGTTCACCCTTTGCCCGAAGATTGACTCTTCAAAATATCATTGCAGCAACAACAGACGTTTATATGAACAACAACGAAATTGATGAAATGTTGGCGATCGAAGTCATAAAACACTTACGTTTACGAGTATTGGCATTTACGAGATGTTGTTGCTGATTCTGCTCATGTTGTTGCTGCTGCTGCTGCATTTTTCAAAACCTCTAAATGAAATTGACACTTGTTTGTTGAGCTGAAGAGGGGAGGATTCGGTTCAAGAGATATCCACAGATACTTTGGGAAGGATGTTTTGTGATACCTGTTAAAACGTTTATGTGATACCTCTTCGGTGTACTTTTGACAAAGTTTCGGGTTTTAAAAGCATTTTTTCCCTCTGCAGCGATAAAAGTTTGCATTTCGTTTTCTCATTTTTGCATTTAGAGTCAGTCGACTTGAGTATAGTTCTTTTCTTTTTGTGAATTTAAGTACTTTCGAGTTGGAGTACATCACTATGATGCAACACAGCCAACAATTGCTGTAAAACTTTTTAGCATCTTTCGGAAATTGTGCAACTGCTCGTATGAGTTCATATGGAGTTTTTGTGTGCTGTGTTTCTAGACGATTCTTTAAAGTGGAGTGATAAAACTTCTTAATTGGAACAGATGGAGGTGTTAAAATGGAATTGTATCGTCACCCCTCGAAAGTGTCGCAGCTTAAATATAAAAATTAGCATAATTTTTTTAAATGTAATTTAAATAGTTTTGCAGGCAGCAATTATACGAGTCTCAAACATAAGAAGTAATGCATTTAGTTAACTGAAAGTAACAATCTATTTTATATTTCAAGATAAATCTGAATTTTAAGTAGCATAGACATAAACCAGTGATAATTACTGGGATATTATAATATACAGGAATATATATATTAAAATAATACACACATTAGATGTATTGTCGATCTTCAAATATATTAATCAAGATGAAATCGTGTACAGTTAGTAGACACAAATCTGACTAGGTTAAAGTAATAGATTCAATTGATTTAAAGCACAACTTTTATCACTCCAAATTTTGTAAATTGTATTAAACAAAACAAAGGAGACCTAAACTCAATCACTACTTTAAAGTTACGATGCGTATTAAAATTGTGTCATTTTTGTTCACTTTTTCTTGTCTTTTTTTCAATTCGAAATTTCGCAATTTCATATTGTCATTGTTGTTGCTGGTGGATAGTTGGATGTTTGGGTTTGTAGGTTGGTTGGATGTTGCAGAGCTCTCTACCACATATACATATATTTGTATGCAAAATAGTTCTTACCTTAGAGCAGTAAACGTCAAAAAGTCAACTCGTTGGGTACATTCAATTTTTTTCGCGTGTTCGCTCGCAAAAGTTTAAGAAGAACGTGACACCTGTTTGCCTCAATTCATGTTACATCGAAAGATTTCTCTGCTTTTGTGTTATTTTTCGACATTTACGCTTTTAGACTGAGGGCATATGAAGCAAAAATCTAATTTAAATTTTAGGTGGGTACGTAATTTGCATTGAACCAGGCCAACCAAGACAGTATGCAAATTGAGTGGTTCAAATTGTAAAGTAAATGGTAAATCAAATCAAGCAATGCGACTGATTTGTAAAGGTTTAAAACAGAAATATAGCAATGATAAATGACAAACATTCATTCAGCAGTTAGCTTAACATTTTTAAATTTGGAGAAGATAATTGGTTATAAATATGAGAAACAAGTAAATAGGTGGGTAGTTTCAGTCAAGTATACTGTCTAAAATGCAACCTGGACAGGAGGTACCGTACTATTCTTCTTCTAAATTTGCTGAATTTCAAGATTTTTATATATAGTTATGTATTATCCAACACCTTCAAGCCTACAACAAAGTTTGGAGAAAATCTTACCACATCAAGACAGACGAGCATAGCTCAAATGACTTATAGTGTTTTGAACTAGTTTTTGACCTAAAACTATTGGTAAATTTTTCGATGTGTTATAGTTTTGTACAGAAGAAAAATTTGCACCGAGAAAAACAATTAAAAAAAACACATAAAATGCCCTAAGCCTTATTTTCGCCAAATATACTTATGATCTTAGACCACATTTCGACGTGTTGCATATTTAGGCGGTAGCAAATGATATATACCCTCCTACACCATTTGATTAAAGGCCATTGACCTCGGATTGAATGTTAATGACCACGATCAAAGGTCATTTAACCCGAGTAATGGTCATTGACCCCGATTAAAGGTCATTGACACCGGATTGAAGGTCATTAACACCAGATGAAATGTTTTTGACCTCGTATTAAAGATCATTGACCTCGGATTAAAGGTCATTGACCTCGGATTAAAGGTCATTAACCTCAGATAAAAGGTCATTGACCTCGGATTAAAGGTCATGACCTCGGATTAAAGGTCATTAACCTCGGATTAAAGGTCATTAACCTCGGATTAAAGGTCATTGACCTCGGATTAAAGGTCATTGACATAGAAACAAATGTCGTTGACCCGAGATTAAGCGTCATTGACCCCGGATTAAAGGTCATTAACATCGGATTAAAGGTCATTGATCCCGATTAAATGTCATTGACCTCGGATATAAGGTCATTGACCCCGATTAAAAGTTATTGACCCCGGATTAAAGGTCATTAACATCGTATTAAAGGTCACTGATCCCGATTAAAAGTCACTGACCTCGGATTTAAGGTCATTACCCCGATTAAAAGTCTTTGAACCGAGATTAAAGCTCATTGACCCCGATTAAAGTTCACTGACCCCGGATTAAAGGTCATTGACCCCGGATTAACGGTCATTGACACCAGATGCAATGTTGTTGACTTCGGATTAAAGGTCACTGACCTCGGATTAAATGTCATTAACATCAGATAAAAGGTCATTGACCTCGGACTTAAGTTCATTGACATCGGATTAAAGGTCATTGACATCGGATTAAAGGTCATTGACCTCAGAGTAAAGGTCATTGACCTCGGATTAAAGGTCATTGACCCCGATTAACGGTCATTGACACCAGATGAAATGTTGTTGACCTTGGATTAAAGGTCATTGACCTCAGATTAAAGGTCGTTAACCTCAGATAAAATGTCATTGATTTCGGATTTAAGTTCATTGACCCCGATTAAAGGTTATTGACATCGGATTAAAGGTCACTGACCCCGGATTAAAGGTCATTGACCCCGGATTAAAGTTCACTGACCTCGGATTAAAGGTCATCCCGAATTAAATGTCGTTGACCCAGATTAGAGGACATTGACCTCGGACTAAATGTCATTGACCTCGGATTAAAGGTGATTGACCTCGAATTAAGGGTCATTGACCTTGGATTAAAGGTCATTGATCCCGATTAAAGGTCATTGAGCCCGGATTAAAGGTCATTAACCTCAGATAAAAGGTCATTGACCTCGGATTAAAGGTCATGACCTCGGATTAAAGGTCATTAACCTCGGATTAAAGGTCATTAACCTCGGATTAAAGGTCATTGACCTCGGATTAAAGGTCATTGACATAGAAACAAATGTCGTTGACCCGAGATTAAGCGTCATTGACCCCGGATTAAAGGTCATTAACATCGGATTAAAGGTCATTGATCCCGATTAAATGTCATTGACCTCGGATATAAGGTCATTGACCCCGATTAAAAGTTATTGACCCCGGATTAAAGGTCATTAACATCGTATTAAAGGTCACTGATCCCGATTAAAAGTCACTGACCTCGGATTTAAGGTCATTACCCCGATTAAAAGTCTTTGAACCGAGATTAAAGCTCATTGACCCCGATTAAAGTTCACTGACCCCGGATTAAAGGTCATTGACCCCGGATTAACGGTCATTGACACCAGATGCAATGTTGTTGACTTCGGATTAAAGGTCACTGACCTCGGATTAAATGTCATTAACATCAGATAAAAGGTCATTGACCTCGGACTTAAGTTCATTGACATCGGATTAAAGGTCATTGACATCGGATTAAAGGTCATTGACCTCAGAGTAAAGGTCATTGACCTCGGATTAAAGGTCATTGACCCCGATTAACGGTCATTGACACCAGATGAAATGTTGTTGACCTTGGATTAAAGGTCATTGACCTCAGATTAAAGGTCGTTAACCTCAGATAAAATGTCATTGATTTCGGATTTAAGTTCATTGACCCCGATTAAAGGTTATTGACATCGGATTAAAGGTCATTGACCTCAGAGTAAAGGTCATTGACCTCGGATTAAAGGTCATTGACCCCGATTAACGGTCATTGACACCAGATGAAATGTTGTTGACCTCGGATTAAAGGTCATTAACCTCAGATAAAAGGTCATTGACCTCGGATTTAAGTTCATTGACCCCGATTAAAGGTCATTGACATCGGATTAAAGGTCATTGATCCCGGATTGAAGGTCATTGACCTCAGAGTAAAGGTCATTGACCTCGGATTAAAGGTCATCCCGAATTAAATGTCGTTGACCCAGATTAGAGGACATTGACCTCGGACTAAATGTCATTGACCTCGGATTAAAGGTGATTGACCTCGAATTAAGGGTCATTGACCTTGGATTAAAGGTCATTGATCCCGATTAAAGGTCATTGAGCCCGGATTAAAGGTCATTGAACTCTGATTAAAGGTCATTAACCCCCGATTAAAATCAATTGACAACGATTAAATGTCATTGACCTCGGCTTAAAGGTCATTGACCTCGGATTAAAGGTCATCCAGAATAGTATGTCGTTGACCCCGATTAAAGGTTATTGAACCCAGATTAGAGTTCATTGACCCCGACTAAATGTCATTAACCCTGAATTAAGGGTCATTAAATGTCATTGACCCCGGATTAAAATTCATTGACCACGATTAAAGGTCATTGACCTCAGATTAAAGTTTATTGACCTCGGATTAAAGGTCATCCCGAATTAAATGTCGTTGACCCAGATTAAAGGACATTGACTCCGGATTAAATGTCATTGACCTCGGATTAAATGTCATTGACATCGGATTAAAGGTCATTGACCTCGGATTAAAGGTCATTGACCTTGGATTAAAGGTCATTGAGCCCGGATTAAAGGTCATTGAACTCTGATTAAAGGTCATTGAACTCTGATTAAAGGTAATTAACCCCGGATTTAAATCCATTGACACCGAGTAAATCTCATTGACCTCGGATTAAAGGTCATCCAGAATTGTATGTCGTTGACCCCGATTAAAGGTCATTGAACCCAGATTAGAGTTAATTGACCCCGACTAAATGTCATTAACCCTGGATTAAAGGTCATTAAACGTCATTGACCCCGGAATAAACGTCAATGACGCCGTATTTAAAGTCGATGACCCCGGATTAGAGGTAATTGATGAAAGATAGTTTATTTACAATATCTGCAGTTAACTGTATAGTACTACGAGTAAGATATTATTCCTCTGTCTTTTGGGGGAACTTGATAGCCCGACATCCGAGGCAAACATTGGACTTTGTGGGTGTTATATTCAGTTCCATGACCTTTTATTGAAGGTCTGGAATTGTACTGACATGGTTTACTGATGGGTAGTCTAAAGGTGCGATATATTTCATAATAATACTTATATTTCACAGATGTGATATGTACCTAGAAACAGACAATCACTCGGGGCTACCACGAGTGTAAACGAGCAAGATTCAATGTTTAATAAGAATTGAAGATAAGTTTCTCAATCTTGATATTCACTCTTTCATATTCATTCTAGAGTGCCAAAGCATAGCAGGAGCCCAGAAACTCCATTACCCAAAAAACCTGCAGAAAATGGAATGAAAAACATTTTCTTTCATCTGTTCACCGGAGTCCACCACTGTTCGTGGTTAATGTACAATTCTATTGCAATGGACCATGACAGTTTTTGCGGTACATATTTTAGTTCTACATTCGTTGATATTCTCCGTTTTGGCAGGAAACGTAGAAGGGAAGGCAATTTTTGGGAATTCCAAAAAAAGAAGAGCTACATTCGCCATTCCACATTGAAATATTGCATTTTTTTAGTGCAACACATTCACATTCATCATTGTATGGAAGCAATGGGCCAATGGTAGCAACAGCGGCAGCTACAACAACAATTTGTTGCATGCCACAATGCAGACTGACAAACTCCAGTGAATATTGAAGATTTATGGTTTAAAGGCAATGGCCAGGATCCGTTATTTCGCAAGAGGAAATATTTCACTGAAATCACAAAAATGCGAATTCTTTAAAATAGATTTGTTAAATATTTAATGGAACATTTCATTTATCTCCGAAACGAAATTGGTATTCCTTCCTTTGCAGAGTTTGCAATGGAAATTCCCAGCCGAGATTCATTGGCCTAGTTTCCTTTAAATGGCAATCAAAAGACTTTCGATTTTAATCTGCTTTCGGTGAAGTTGTGTCATTTGAGAGGTGTTCAACCGGAAATTATCTCATAATGTCAATTAGATTTTGATTAAGTTGATTTCCGTCTAACAAAATTGTAATCATTTGGAGATCCTAAACGGAGGCTTTGGATTGCTAGCAACACTCAGTGGAGAGCAATGCAGAGGTAGCAAGAGCAACAGCATCAGCAACTAAAAAGGAAATTAGATTGCCATTGCTTTGCTTTGATGGAATGATGTTGATAAAGTGGACGATGGACTAAAATGAAACCTGTCAAGGTATCCAACGAAAGGATTCCTTCCTCGGCCTCACTATCTATCTCTCTCTTAATAAAGATATAAAGATATAAGGGTCAAAAACAAGTTTGAACATAAAATGGTTGACTTGGTTTTAGTTCATTAAAAGGAAATGATTTAATGGTCATTTTGAGCGATGATATCGCTAAAGGGATCAAAAGTCGATTAATAAAATTTGAGCACAACCCCCCGCATAGGAAGAATGATGGAGAGAACTCTGGGAGTAAAAATTAATGTTAAATTAAGTTTAAAATTGTGTTCGGGGCTTATTAATCACGCTTAGTTGCTCTTGTTAAATGTAACATAAATAATGACATACGCATTCAAAACATCGGTAGCAACTATAACAACCAGCAACAACATACAAATTGTATGTAGATGTCATCATTTAATTATTTTTTATGTTTTTATTGCAAGTGTGTGTGTATCACGCAAAATAGATGCAGAAAAATGATAAAACCATCAGTCAGCCTATAGGACAAAAAAAATACATTTTCCTATCCTGCCTTCATTGGCGTAGATTGAATAAAAAACGATGGCAAAATTGAAAAAAATACAACAGATAAACTTGCCACATGTTGGTAGTAATGTTGGCGCCATTTCACAGTTGAACTAATTGGTAAATTAGCAAAAATATCATATGCATGGAAATTATAAAAATGCATATTGAAATTTATTATGATGTGTATGAACAACTGACAAAGGGTGGCCATTATTGGCAAGAAACAAAAGTAAAACTAGAGTAGACCTTCTGCACGGAGTAAAAAACAGGATACATAATATGTTTGGATCAAAATTTAATTAAAATATGCTTTGGTGCGAATATTTTATATTTACATACCGGAAAAAAGTTGGAATATCTCTCTTATCAATGTTATTTTTTTCGGAGTTTTAATGCAAATTATCTTTAAAAACGAGGAAATATTTAAATCGGCTACAGAATTTGTTTTCGTACCTATAGGAAAAAAAGTTGTTTTTCCCAAAAATAATATGTTTCCAGAAAATATACTACAGAAACGATTTTTTTTCTTAGGGTGAGTAGACCTCTAGAGTCGACCACTGTGGTCTTCCTCTATACTAGAGTCGACCACTGTGGTCTTCCTCTATACTAGAGCCGACCACTGTGGTCTTCCTCTATACTAGAGCCGACCACTGTGGTCTTCCTCTATACTAGAGTCGACCACTGTGGCCTTCCTCTATACTAGAGTCGACCACTGTGGCCTTCCTCTATACTAGAGTCGACCACTGTGGTCTTCCTCCATACTAGAGTCGACCACTGTGGTCTTCCTCTATACTAGAGTCGACCACTGTGGTCTTCCTCTATACTAGAGTCGACCACTGTGGTCTTCCTCTATACTAGAGTCGACCACTGTGGTCTTCCTCTATACTAGAGCCGACCACTGTGGTCTTCCTCTATACTAGAGTCGACCACTGTGGCCTTCCTCTATACTAGAGTCGACCACTGTGGCCTTCCTCTATACTAGAGTCGACCACTGTGGTCTTCCTCCATACTAGAGTCGACCACTGTGGTCTTCCTCTATACTAGAGTCGACCACTGTGGTCTTCCTCTATACTAGAGTCGACCACTGTGGTCTTCCTCTATACTAGAGTCGACCACTGTGGTCTTCCTCTATACTAGAGTCGACCACTGTGGTCTTCCTCTATACTAGAGTCGATCACTGTGGTCTTCCTCTATAGTAGAGTCGACCACTGTGGTCTTCCTCTATACTAGAGTCGGCCACTGTGATCTTCCTCTATACTAGAGTCGATCACAGTGGTCTTCCTTTATACTAGAGTCGACCACTGTGGTCTTCCTCTATACTGTATTGTCAAATTAGGGCTTATCCTGAATTATTGACATTTTTGTACCGAAAGCATTTAAAATTCCACAAATATTTTCTTTTCTGGAAAACTCCAGAAACAAGTCATTAAGCTAACCCTTAAATACTCCCAATTGTGTCTGAAATATATATTAAACCATGAAGATATTATCCCACACCACTCCGGAGAACCCTTTCCAAATCCATCGTGTTCATCATACTCGCAAATACTCCTGTTCAGATGCAAAATAAACAGATGTGTCACCAAATGTTTTGACATTTCCATATCCCCTCGTGTCAGATTTAGTCAGTCACTGCTGCTTTGTGTGCAGGGCCAGACACAGAGACTGTCAGTCATCCAATCGTGGTACACATATGCATGGAATACTCTTTGCACTCCTCATCCTCCTCCCCCCCACATTGAGTTGTTCATTTCCACGGGGCTGAAGCTGTAGCCGGGGCTGCTGCTGCTGATGTTGTGTTATTTTGCACAAAAATACTCGGTAAGTATTATAAATTGTATAAATTTGAATTGTTGTAGTTGAACACAATGTAGACAATATTTTCAAAATGTTGACTTATGTATAACGGTCTGTCCGTCTGAATATACTTATATGGATGTACGAGTCAGCCAACAGCTTTATTTTACCCCGAAGTGCTGCTCCACTAGTGCTCCTTTCGATTTTAGGGGTTTAAGGCGCAAATGGGGATTTATTTGTACTCATTCCTCGTATGACTATGTGTTTGTTTAGCAGTTACGGTTGGTGACTTTGATTAATTGCATGATACCTATTTATCGTCGACAAAATTAAAATGAATGTTGCTGTTGCTTCAAGAAGTTGTCGCTGGCACTGCACAGTGGGGGAGAGATAAACAAATTTGTAAACATACATATGTATTAACCATCCGAAATCTGACTATATCTGAATCAGCATTAAAGGGAATACATAATAAAAATTCTATATCAATATTTGTGGTACACTTTTCGGGTATTTACACCACTTCAATTGTAAAAAACAGTTTATCAGAAGAAAGCTGCATTTTTAACGATGTGTAGAATAATACAATTTTTATATTTTTTGTTATACGAGTAAGAACTATTATATGGAATATAGAATACATGATTTTTATTCTCGAGAAAAAATCATTTATTCTAATTGCTAATCAAAAGGTCGAATAATATACACAAATTATGGAAAATACAGGGTTTTGCAACAAGAGGTGTTATTTTGAATCACCCGGTATTTCGGTAGCTGTCACTTTTGAAGACAACAAGCAAAATTGTCGCATATGGGGCTCAGGAAACCCAAGAGTTATTTTGAGAAGCCTCTCCATCCTCAACTTGTGACTGTTTGGTGCGGTTTATGGTCCGGCGGGATCATTGGACCTTACTTTTTCGAAAATGAGGTTGGATCAACAGTTACGGTGAATGGATTGCGCTATAGAGAGATGATTAATGGTTTTTTATGGTCGGAGTTGGATGGTATTGATCTGGACAACGTCTACTTTCAACAAGACGGCGCTACGTGCCACACCAGCAACGAAACCATTGCTCTGTTACGGGAAAAGTTTCCGGACCGTGTTATCTCTCGAAGAGGTGATCACAATTGGCCACCGAGATCTTGTGATTTAACACCTTGCGACTTCTTTCTTTGGGGCCACGTGAAAGATAAAATTCGTGAGGCTATCGAAGACATAGGGCAGCCACTTTGCGATTTGGTTATGGAAAATTTCGTGAAAAGGATATGATCCTGTAAACGTGGCATACCTTCCTCTTTATTATGAAACAAACATCCGATCATTTATCTCAAAAAATGGCATTTTTCTTTGAATATCAAAATAACACCTCTTGTTGGAAAACCCATTATATGGAATATATTTAAATTAAATAAAAAATTTAAATTTCGTATTAATCCAGGGCTTAGTTGCAATTGTTTTAGTATAAAAACTAATACATTTGCAATTGGGTAATATGTTTCAAGTTTAATGGTGTTTTCTTTTGTGCCAAGAAATGCTACATTTTTTAGGCATTTCGCCCCAAAAATGCCTTTTTGTCTTCGATTGTAAAATAAATGTTGCACTGCATGGGTCAAAAATGCAACATTCAGCCCTGTATTTAATCGAAGGGGTGGACGCTGCCCTACAAAACAGATGTTTTTTCGGCGTCGAGCGAATAGCCTAAATACACGCGTGTATCCGTGCGTGCTTTTTTATAATGAAGTTTGGTGACATGCTTTATTTAGGCGGCGCCGTGGAGTATTCTTTGTTTTTAGTTTACTTTTAGTGAGTTAAAAGGCTAGTTTTTTGCATTTTTGTTATCGATTCTGACCATAAAAAATGCAGCAGTACAAGAGGGTGTAGGCGACATTATTAAAAGGCTGCTCTCTGACAGGGCAATACCTTTTTTAGAAAAGAAAACACCATAAGTGTATAAACATTTTGTATTGCGGGGTGGGTTAGGATATTGTCGTAATAATATTTCGCTTGGATATGAAGCAACAACTTACATTTTTTTTCAAAAAACGCCCCACTGTTCGATGGTTATTCTGCTATTCATGAGTTTGATGCTGATGCAGCCGCATGAAGACGATACAGATTCGCTCAATGTGAGTGTTCGTTCAGCCCGCGTGGACATGTGGAAGGCAAATGTCTTGTAAATTTCAACACCTTTAAGACTCACACAGATTCTGAAATGGAAAACATATGAAAACAAATTGAAATGTTTAAAAATAGAGAATAAAATTTAAATTGGAAATTTAAGAAATATTAAAAAATGTCGGTATTAAAATGAGGATATTAATTTAACGCCATATCAGAGGAGGGTATTTCCTCAATGGAATAGACAAAATTAGATTTAATTTAATTTTCAATCGCATCTACGTGGAAATAGTATAGGGTCTTTTGGGCCCTATCACCTCCATGAAATCAAAAACATATGTATGTATGTCCCATATCACGTCTATCGGCTCTCCTCAAAAGCTATTACAACATTCATGGAAATTACCATAAGGAATTATTATGTTTACATTTGTATATGTTGACGGACAGACAGACGGACGGACTGGAAAATGCATCCATATTTCCTAGCCACAAAGCATAAACGGAACATGCCACAAACCATCAGATATGAACTCTGAGGGCTGTGACCATAGTTCGTGATGAGTCTGAGCAACGTTCCGGAGTTCATAATGAAATTGCTGGTGTCGTAAAAATTGTTAAGTGTCATAAATGTCCAAATGAACGGTATCCACTTGATAATCACAGATTTATTATCACTGGATGTATGAATGACTGTATGAAAGACTCCGAAGTGTTTGTTGTACCCTGGCATGCATATATAATTACATTTAAGTATTATGTTTTTACATATATAAAGATCATAAAACATTTTCATTGCACGTTTTTAGGAGCAATATTTTTTCAGTCTTTTCATCTGTTTTCTGAAATTTTACGATTTGTGAACAAACTAATTTTAAAATAACTCTACAATACTCGCAAGTATTAGGTTAGGCTGCGAGGGACGAGGGGAACTTAATATGCCTTTAATGAAGACAGCAAATGCTTTTTATGTGCCAGTTGTCATTTCTTCAAAAGAGTCATTAACTAAATATGTAAGTAAAAATATATTAAATTAAATTAAATTATTGTCGTAAAATGTTTCGCATAAATATGTTTTTATATGTATGATTAAAATCTAAATGCTCACAAGGGAACAGTGGTCTCATAGGGTCGTAGTTGAAGCCAAGTCTGAGATAAAATAACTTGAGGACGTTGTGACGAAGTAATGGATTTTTTATATGTAAATAATTTTTAGCAGACCTTGCTTGGATAGTAATCATAGATTGAAATGGGCTTGTGAAGCTAACACTTATGAACCAAATCTTCACAAGTGACGAAGTGGACCTGCCGCTTTTGCTCCCTTACACACAAAAGGAACCATTTTGTACAAAAACTTAACAGTTTACAATTATAATACCAGTGCATATAAATACTTTAAATTGTGTGCATTGTAATGCTTTTATAGTATCTACAGTCTGGTAAAAAATAGAATAATTGTCATGCCCCTTTTAGTACCTCTCATACAAAATGGACAAATCATACCAAAGTTGAATTGCTCATAACGTTAATACCAGTACACGTAAACTTTACAAGTCGGTACAGTACAATCTCTTTGAAGTATCTACTGTTCAGCGAAAAATATGCGTATTCGTCAAGCCAAATCTGGTACCCCCAAACAAATTGACAGATTCATTCAAACACAAGTTCCCCATAACTTATATGGTAATCATCTAAATGATTGAGCAAGATGAGCTCCCAGGTAATGAAAAGTTTTTGTGGCTTGATTGTCTATGAACGATTTGTATTTAAATAATGGTAAAAATACTCACTGAGCAGAGAATATTAAGCTTGTTATGCATAAAGTTCTGAGCATTCAATTCATGCTATTCTGTTATAAAATCTGTTGATGATCTGTTGTCTGATATTTGAACATTAATCCAGAGGAAGCAAATAAAATCATTGATCCACTACTTAGTTCCTATAACATAGAATTCGAATCCCAAAAGTATAGGACTATGGTCAGATTTCGCTACCACTGTTGCCTCATCGCTGGTATTCGCTAAAAGCTCATCATCACAGGAAACATCCCCATAGGATTCTTCTGAGGCTTTGATGACGGGGTTTTCCACGCATCCAAGCGTTTCAGATATAGATATAGGTTCATCTTCAGACACTTCATAAGGGATATCTGATAAAGTCGCTAAATCCGTATGACGCTTTGTTGTTGTTGTTGTTGTAGCAGCTTGGAGACGGTAATTTGATAATCCTTAAGTCTATTTCTATTACAGTCTTCGTTCCGGCATATATATGCGATTATCTCGGGAACATTATGTTGTTTCATCTTACTCCATATTGTCCGGTTGTTAATTAATATGTGTCTGTTAATTTCATGGAATGGATGTTATTTGAGTGTTGCTGTTTCTATTCTCTAAGAAGCGCTGCATTTTTGTTAATAGTCGTCATGGTGTTATGTCTATTTTTAGCTTCCCCGTTGAGTTGGGTGATCTGAAGTTGTTGTAGTGGCAGTGTGTGTCCGGTGAGTTATTTTAGCTGCAGAAACTCGAATTAATATGAAAACATGAAATATTGATGTTAAAATTTTCCACTGCCCTGACTGGGAATCGAACCCAGCACCTTCGAAATTCAAGTCTAACATAATAACCACAGAGCTACCGAAGGCCACCGACGCTTTGTCATTGGACATGACGCGGTCGGGCTGAAATTCAGCATTCACTACAATTAACACATGCTTTGAGCCTTATGAGCCTCATCCAATCGACCGTATTCCTGTTGCCAGATATAAGAACGAGATAACAGTCCTTCAGCCTATCAATTATGGATTGCGCATCACCTGCTGTAGCCAGAATCGAAGCATGTGTCCTAGCCCGAGGCGGCATGTCCTCCATATTGATCCAGTACAGTCCAGATCTCACCAATCTTTTTCATAGAGCAGCGGTAGCATTCAACAGAACGCATATCACTGAACCGTATTAATTTTATACGTCTCTGATATCAATCTACGTCTTTACGGTAGGAACTCAACATGGAGGATTTTCGGAGAACGTCGGAACGCCCACTCTCTACAACACTCAACACGACTCTAGAAATATTGCCGTTCTCCTCTCCCCAGTTGATTACCGCAAGTACCAACATGTCCTTTGCGAAGGATCGTAGACCATCGTTACCAGCGATGCCAACTTGGTGATTTTTCCGTTACTTGTGGTGATTTTTAATCTCCAAATACCACTGTTTTGTAAAAGTAGTGATTTTTCAGAAAATCCACTACGGTAGCGTTGTTAAAAATTTTTTGTAGCGCTTTTAGTGATTTTTTACATATATTACATTAAACAATTCATGTATTTTACGCAACGTATCGTCGCACTCTTTTAGAGCACACATAATGTAAAAACGATGTCGCTTTCATTTATGTTTCTCCATATGTTCTTATGTGATTTGTGCCCGTAATTCACAACTGAGCGTTATGATTTTTTTAAGAACAACGTTAGTCCTGAATCCAAGCAAGTGTCAAAGTTTGTAGGATTATTTAATATTATTTATACAGTAATTATTTAATACAAATAAACAATGTGTTAAAGTTTCAAAATGTTTGCTCCTCGAAGTGTAAAATACGCAATAATTCATGTTTGAAAATAAATGCCAATGAAACATTTAGAAATCAAAATTTTATACACAATTAATATTATGGCCAGAAGAGATAGAGGAAAATTATACTATTTTATTTGGCCAAGAACAAGTCATTTATTAATTATTTAATCCTAAAAATGGAAAACAAAAAAGACTGTTACGTTTATGTTATAAATATAAGTTCTTATATATGTTTTCATAGAAAAATTTTACAAACATTATCAAAATGTTTAAAAAATTAATTGAATTCAAAAATATTTGGTTGGTGGTTTTTAAAAATAATTCATGGTTAACATTTTTGTTAGTGTTAGCGTTTTTGGCAGATTTTGTTATTTTCTCACAGCGTTTTTTGGTGTTTTCATACTTGGTTGGTAGTGGTTTTGTGGTGGTTTCTGCACAGTTGTTCCGTAGTGATTTTTGCCTCGGAAGAGTTGGGAACACTGACCACTTTGGTCCTTTTGAAATCCTGTAAAACAGACTGACATAGACTATACAGTCTATTGTGTTACCACAGGGACGAAAGGGAAACACAAGTCGTCCCTATCCCCTCCCGTTGATTGCTTTAAAAAGCTCTAAAGTTAGCGAATTCCAATTCTGCGAAGTTAGATAACTCCCAAAGAATTTCCTGTATCCTGAGATACGACCATTCCATTCTGATCTATCAGGTATACGAGTAAGACACTTCTTGTCAAAATGTGGTTCATAGTTTAATCAACAATGCTCGGAAGGTCAAGCATTGTGTCTAGAATAACCGCCGTAGCCATTTCCTGACCATATTGGTAGTTACAAAAGTCTAAGACCATTGTCGGAAGCATCTTGTAGTTGTAAGAAGGGCCTACTGTAGGATGTCTCTATGAGTACTCTCGAAATTCCCTCTAATAGCTATTGCCACGTCATCTGCGTACGCAACAACCAGAACACCCCGTTAGGGCATTCCCCTGCTGACAAATCTGTTTATTTCAGTTGACCTTAATCTAGAAAAAATGCGCTTTTTAGTTAGTTAGTTGAGAAATGACGACAGACTAATTCGCCGGAATTCTTTATCTCCTGTATGGGATGGTTTTCCTGCTTTTGGAATGAAAGTAATCTTTAAACAGTCTGCTGTGTGGCAGTATCAAGAAAATGTCTTACTCGCAATAAAGCGATTTGTATGTATTTAAGAGAGTATACAAATTCACCAACAATTTTAAAATATCTTAGATATTCTACTTGTAATATTCTTCTATAAAATCTATGGGAATAATTGCCGGTAGGACATTAATTCAAAGCATATCAATAAAATAACCTAATTTGATCCATTAATTGGTTCCCATGAAATAATAAAAGTATTCTTCTTATAATTTTATAGTTCTCATTGTATTAGTTTTTTAAACAAACAAAACAAAAATAACCTGAAGTCATTGAATGAAGATGGACATTGTCTGTCCCTAATGTCTTCATTTTTTTTGACGGTTCCCAGGCATATGTATATATGATTTTCACATAAGTCTTTATTTGTCTACATCTATCCGTAGTTATGATAACATTATTGGGTGGTGTGTATTTTTGCATTTTATTCCCTCATTAGCCGGTATTTTCAATTATCTCACCGAAATTAATTTCTCCAATAAAATTTACATGTATTTCGATACCTTTAATTGGCTACCGATTTTTGGGTGTGCATTTAAATGAAATCCTCCAAACATGCAAAGTACCAATTAAGACAAATCATATTATAAGTATCAATCATAATCCAAAATGGATTTTTAATTATTTCTTTCAGTTGTCTCACCAACTCTACCTGCCTCTGCATCTACTAATTATCTACAAGTATAGCAAGTCGAATAAGCGAATCGAAAGTCTTCTTCCAAATACTCGTATCTTGGGGTCGCACGGTGCTCATATGCAAAGTGCTTGAGCACATGAGGAGAAGGCGATGGATATAAATTATAACATTAACAAACCCAATCACTGATTATGACACCGAAAACGACCACAACAAGAACGACGGTTGACCATGGCCCAGCATCAAGCTGAGACTTAACAAGCCGCAGACTTAACGCACAGACACAACATGACACTCCAAGTACCTGACATACAAACCAGCAGACCGACAGACAGACAGAGGAATCTACTTGATGGACAGATATGAGTAGAACATGATTTGTCAGATAAGATAAAGATGAAGAGCTACTGGACTGAGCGTTAACATGTTGACCATCCATACATTTGTAGTTTGCAAAGTAATATGCAAAAATCAAACAAAATCCATCTTAATCATGCCGGTGATTGTGATGACGATGATGATGATGATCACAATTTGTAGACCAGCCTTAACAGAAGAATCAAGAATCAGCAACATCATCTCCATCATCACCATCAGCATCGACAGACTTGACTGAGAACTCCTTGCACTGCGAGTAGGTCGGCCTTTCTGTCCGTGTCTGGGGAAATGTGTGCAGCGTTGCATCATGATTATGGGATGACGTTGTGTTGCAGTGGACTTAACCCAGCATGAATGTATTAATTTTTAATTACGTTTCCACCAATTGTGGTTTGGAACACATGTTGCTTAATTAATTATAAAACGATTGCAAAAAACAGCACAAGGCACAAAATCAAAACGAATCGTAACGTAGCGTAGCATGATACTATAGCAACACACACAGATACATAAAAAACCAAAGGGCCCAAAAGACGGAGGAACCTTTGCCATACAAACCCGTCAGTTTGTCCTTACCACAATCCCAGGGGTTCCCTGGGCAGTTATCGACGAACTGCTTTTTAGAGTGTTGAGAGTTTGTAGACAACGCCGACCTCATCACATACAGGATATCGCATGCTGTTTTCAAAAATTCTTAAAACATGATTTTTTTTTAAATTTAATTGTTAAAATGGTGGGTTTAAAAAGTGAATAAAACAAATTAGAACCGAACACGACAAATCATTGGATAGCAGATCCTATGTTTAGGAGTGGTATTAATACTTTATCGTAAAAGCAGAAACAGAATTATAAATAAGTGAATTTTTCCCGCCGAAGTAGGATTATCCACACCCTATGAGAAGATCATTAGATTTATAGAAAATATCCTTCCACAGGAAGAAAATGTTAGATAATTATGTAAATATTCGCAGGGGTAGTGGAGTAAAAATCCAATCGGATTTAAATGCAACTTATACTGTGATTTTGATGTGTCAGGTACTGTACGTTTTCTTTAAAACTACCTAGATATGTCACAGGATTCCAGTCCGCCGCCAAATTGTCCCTGATGGGTGGCTGAGGGTGGCTGATGAATATCGCACATTAAGAAACACAAATAACTTTTTTCAGTGTATGGAATTCATTTTTCTTTTATTCATGTTAAAGCTCATTCAATTTTATTAAATATAGCTTTATTAGTTTTAAAAATAGTTTTAGAATAATAGCTCGTTGATGCATGTGCGGCATCTTACCAAAAAGTTGTTCATTACTGCTTGGAGAGTTGAGATAGGAATAGTCGCAATTGTTTCTTGAATGGATTGCTTTAGTTCATTCAAATTTGTTGGTTTTGCTTTGTAGACTTCCTGTGTGCAATAACCCCACAAGAAAAAGTCAGGTGGATTAAGTTCAGGCGCCATGGGGGGCCAACGTAATGTCGAGTTTCTTGATATAAGCCTATTGGGAAATTTTCGTCGCAATTCAGTCATAACAGGCCGGGCTATGTGAGGCGTTGCACCATCTTGCTGAAACCACACAGAGTTAAAAGAAATTATCATTCGGCGTAATTCTGGATAGAAACCCTCTTTCAACATGCTCAAGTAACGGCCTCCAGTAACCGTAACGGTGTGACCGTTTTCTTCGAAGAAGTAGGGCCCGACAATGCAGCGTGATGAAACTGCACACCACACTGTGACACGAAGTGGGTGCAATTCCGTCTCATGGAGTATCTGTGGGTTGGAAGCACTCCATATTCGACAATTTTGTTTGTTTATGTTGCGGTTTAAATCGAAATGGGCCTCGTCAGACATGAAAAGACAGTTCAACATGTTTCCGTCCTCCTTCTCCACCATTTGAAGCATCTTCTGGCAACATTCCAAGCGAATCGGAAAGTCTGCTGCGTTCAGTTTGTTGGTCATTTAAATTTTATATAGGAATAACTCAACATTTTTGTGCATAATTGACTGCAATGACTGTCTGCTTATACCTATTTGAGCAGATAAGCTATTTGAGCAGATAAGATAACCCAACTGGTCCAATAATTAAGTATTTTACTAAGGTTTATACAACCTAACCGGTCGTCTACTAAGGAGTAGATAACCCAAATTATCGTCAAGTAAGGAGTATAAAACCACAATGATCCCCTACTATGGTGTAGTTGTAGTTTACTAAGCTATCAAACTTAACGTCTACTAATGAGTAGGTAACCCAACTGCTGCAATAATTAGCATTAAATAACCCAAATTATCGCCAACTAAAGAGTAGATAACCAAACTGGTACTCTACTAAGGAGTAGATAACTCAACTGGTTGTCAATCAAGAAGAAGATAACCAAACGGATCTCTACTAAGATGTAACAGGTGGCGCAAAAGTAACCTTTCGATGTTTTTTGTGCCAAAGTCACCGACCGATTATTGGTCAAATAAATAGTCAGCAATATTCCGCGTTCTGGAGCAGTGTAGCGCAACATTGTTTATTAACGTGTATTTCGCATGTGTTTACTTCACAAATGTCAACATTAGGCATTAGGGGCCAATCGCAAAATTTATAGCATTTTCTGATAGGAGGGTTACTTTTGCGCCACCTGTTAGATAACCGAACATGTTGTTAACTAAGGGGTAGATAAACCAAATGGTATTTTACTAAGTAGTAGATAACCCATCTGGTCTTAAATTCAGGATTAGATATCCCAGCTGGTCTTATACCAGAGAGTAGATAACCTAAAGTGACATATGCCTGGGCTCAGATAACCCAACTGGTCCACTAAAAAGGTAGTTTACTAAGGTTTAATAACACAACTGGTGGTCTACAAAGAAGTAGACAACCCAACTGGGCCTCTGTTAAGCATTAAGTAACCCAAATTATCGCCACCTTAGGAGTAGGTAACCAAACTGGTCGTCTTTTAAGGAGTAGACAACTCAACTGGTTGTCAACTAAGTAGATCAACCAATTGGTATTTTGCTAAGTAGTAGATAACCTAGCCCGTCGTATACTAAGGAGTATATAACCCATCTGGTCCAATATCAGAGAGTAGATAACCCATCTGGTCATATATCAGAGAGTAGATAACCCAACTGGCGCTTTTCCTTTATGAAGTCGAATGATGGCATACCACATCCAGCAATATTGTTTGATGCATTGAATACTTATTAATTGATACATATCAATCCCTATGTCATCAGATCAGTGAAAGGTTCCAATTTAACGAGTACTCAGGTAAATTTGATTGTTTCTGAAGCTGTTTCTGATACGTGTTCAATAGAGTGGGTCGCAAAAAAAAGTTGCACCGGTCACCCCCTAGTTTTGAAGATTATCAAGAGACAATTCCGGGGCAACAAAATTTTTTTTCTGCGCACCCTACATGACGCCCTTTTGATTTTATTATCCTGCGTTGCCATTTGATGTCCGATCGTAACGGGATGCATACCGTTGTTCGAGTTTTGGCAAAGGGCTATATTTCGTCCATATGTCACTTTTGACTCCGAAGTCAAATTCGATAAGTGACCTCTGTCATCTCGTTTCCTACCCCGATAAGTGGGGAATATTTTGAAACGCTAATAAAGGTCTTTAAAAATAATGAAACTTTTGCTTTTGAAGAGCCCACTATTACTCATAAACAAAATAGTTATATTAGTTTTAAAATTACAAAATACATGCAGAGATCAAATTACACAATGTCCTTTTGACATCGTTTCAGAAAAAAAATTTTGTTGTTGTCCCGGAATTGTCTCTAGATAATCTTCAAAACTAGAGGGTGACTGGCGCAACAATTGTTTTTGTATGGGGACCGACCTTTACTAGTGTATAATGTCATTGAATACTTCCCACCACCTTTAAGTTTTCTCAAAATATTATTTTCATTCTTCTTCTAGAATCTTCAATATCCCACCAACAATTCCACCAAATGCCTTGATGTCGTACAATTTTAATTTCCATTGCTAGGCTTATTGTCCTTTAACAATGAACCACGAGTTTTTCCTCTATCTAACATTAGTGGATTCTCTCTCTTTATTTCCTGTGGTAGATGTGAGGGAATGAGAAGCTTAGCACATGAAACCACAAAAAAATCAATCGCTAATATAGAAAATAACATGGAATCATACTCAAATGTCTATCAATAAAGTTGTCACATCATTATTGCCACACAAAAAAGTCCCGAAACAAAAACACGCGGACTAAAAAGCCATCTTGAGCATCATCATCATCGGCATCGACACGATTACCAATCAAGAACAGCGGCCAAGAATAGCAGCAGCTAGAGGCAAATGATACCGAAGTCATTGATGCTAAAGCTGAAGCTGCAGCTTCTAGGGCCATAAGCTATTTCGCTCAATTGGCATGAGTCACGATTATGTCGCAGAAATTCCTTTTTGAAATCAACAATCAACCATCAGCCATTATACCATCAACTATTTATTATAATAAATGTGAAAAAAAAACAATTCCATCCAACCTTTTGTCGAGGAGCACTTTTTTCCCTCGGTTGTATGTATTTGCCACCACAATTCACAATCATTTCATACTCGTGTGGTAACAAAAGACTACAATCAAATTGTTTATGCCACATGTAGTCAGTCTGCCAGTCCGTCAGTTAGTTGCGAGTACTCTCAATGTGTTCGTGCAATGATGAAGGCACTCACAATGGTGAGATATGGATGAAATGGGAAGAAATTAGTTTTAGTAAAATATGAGGCGTGGCTATTTAGATGTTTTAGGGAATTCTATAAAACATGTTGCAGATGTTTTTTCATTCAGAAGTGTAGCTAATTTTATCAAGGGTTATTTCAATGAAAGAAAGCCTGCAGGACCGACTATGCCTTGCAGATTTAGAACAATGTCTAAAAAATAACGTCCTCCCTGATCATTTTCTGTGCGTGAATATACAATTTCTTTATAACTACTGCATGGCCACCTAGAAGGTCCTTTTTTATTTTTATTATCGAACCATAAACGAACTAGTGTCCTCGACAGTCACCTACCAGACTATTTTTTTTGCTATGGACCCCTCAATTGGTTCTATAGTTTCGGAGATCATCAGCGACTAACAAGAGCAAGAATAATTTTACTAGCTGGACCTACAGAAGATGTTTTCCCCTTACATTGAATAATATTCTTCGTGTTTCTAGATCAAATTTAGGCAACTTATAAATTATTAAAAGCCCTGCACAGATTTTGTGGTACACTCTAAGAACATTTATTACCCCGAAATGGCAATGAAATATACATATATGACTGATAAACTAGTTTTCCAAAGATGTGCAGAATTTATTATAACATTTAAAGAATCAGAGAGATTCTGTAATACCCTTATGGATTTAAAGTTTGATTTCAAGCTCATATCTCGAAGATGTGCAGAATCTTAAATATTGAATATCAAATACAATTTTTCATCCGTATCTATGCATAGCTCCATATGACATTGCCCAGCAACACTGTGCGTCAACGAGTGAATATGTGAACCTGGTGACAATGATGATTCTGATTCTGATGCAGATGATAATGACGACGATGGCAATGATCACGATGACTGTTAGTTGGTTCGTTGTTGGTTGGATAGTTGGTGATGCTGAGATGCCGTTGATGTTGATGAGAACTGTGCAGAATGATGGTTATGGTGTTGACGTCCCATCGTAGTGATGATGACGATGATAGTAAATGCTTTGACTTTGGCTGATTGTGTCGTTGCTATTGCTGCTACGGATGATAATGTGGATGTTTGAAAGCTTGTGACAGCTCTGGCAATTACTATTCAGTTTAAATGGTAAATGTGAACTGACAATGATGATGACATAGTGTTTACTTCCTTTATGAATTTACGGGTTTTTCTGCCATTTGCGTCTCCTTTTTGCTTCGCGATCTGACACATTGTTATAGGCCTTCAATCAATTGTGCAGACAAAAATCCAGGCGGGAATACGAAAAAAAAATTGAAAATTGATACAAAAAGCCAAAGATTCTAGAATATAATGGCTGGAAAGCATTACACTGATAATGGGAATTTTGCTAAAAGAGATGAGACTAAAGTAAATTATTTTTTGTAATAGGGGTTAGCTAATAAGATTCTTCATGAGATTAAAAAATTAATTAGGATTATATGTAATATAAGTTATTTCCCTTGAATTATATAAATCTAATACGTTTTAGGCTTTTGTTGACCCCTTGCTCAGAGACCTTTGAGCTCATTTTCGCAAAAAAAAGCCTGAGAAAAAATCTTCTCTGTCCCAACAATTGACAAGTGTTTACTTTTATTGGCCCCAAACACTTGCTTGACCTCTTGACGCCGATGTGTGCGGCGACAAGCGATGATGGCGATATGTGACACAGTTGTCTAACAACACTTAAGCTTTAGACCATATTTGTAAGAAGCGTTGTTGTTTGCATTTTCTGCTTTATTGTTTTTGCATTTCATATTGTAAACATTTCATGTGAACAAAGAAAATATTATGGATGATGGCTTTTAATGTTGGCCAATGGTGTGGCAACAACAGTAGCAAAACCAACGGCAACGACAAAGGCAACAACACAGAAAGCAACACTAAGCCAACAAAAAGTGTTAGAAATATCCACTTTAACTGGTGAACAAACAAAAACGCATAAAAGCGTTTTGCTACTTTTTGCCACTGGGTTTCCAGCGACCATTACAAGTGCTCGCCTCGCCTCTCTTCGCCTTGTCAGCTAGACAAACGGGCAAATGGAAAGACGGAAGGGCGGACGGACGTCTGTCATTATGACCACATAAAGGGCAAAACGTTAATAAAACATCAGCGAATGTATGTGAAATTAGAGGTTCTCATACTACACAGTGGCTTGACATGGACAAAATGTTATAAAAAATTCACTGCAGGACTCGGGCATTCAAATACTTATAAATATTGGAGAAGAAGGAAAAAGTTGAAAAAGAACACGAAACAAGTAAGAAAGTTTCAGTCGGGTAAACCGACTAAGGTATACCCTCACTTTGTGAGTAATGTAATATTGAATATTATTCGAATTATTCTGTCAATTTGTGTGGGAGGTACCAGAAGGGGTTTATAAAATACACATTTTTTTCGCTGAACATTAGATACTTTAAATTCATTGCACTGTGCCGACTTATAAGCATTTATGTGCACTGGTATAAACGTTATGAGACATTAAATTGTGGTATGATTTGGGCATTTTGTGTGGGAGGTACAAAAAGGGGAGTGGCAATAACGCCCATTTTTCACAGGGCTATAGGCACTATAAAAACATTACACTGTACAAAATTTCAAGTATTTTTATACACTGGTTTTAATGTTATAAGCTGCTAACTTTTGGTGCAAAAAGGTACCTTTGTGTGGGAGGTACCAAAAGGGGCGTGGCAACAACACCCATTTTTCCCTGGACTGTAGGCAATATAAAAGCACAATACTGTACAAAATTTCAAGTATTTTTATACACTGTTATTAATATTATAAGCTGTTAACTTTTGGTGCAAAATGGTGCATTTGTGTGGTAGGTACCAAAAGGGGCGTAGCAACATGGCCCATTTTTCTCGAGTTGATAGCGACTAATAAGCTAATACTATGTGTGGAATTTCAAAAGATTCGAATAAGTAGTATAGCAGTTATTAAAGAATCAATATTTCACAACATTTTAACCCTTTGTGGGGGAGGTACTAGAAGGAGTGGACCAATATGGCCCATCTTCGAACTTAGCCGGAGATAGAAAAAAATATTACCACATACCAAATTTGAGGTCAATCGGTTACTCCTTTCGAGAGTTATCGTGCGCACCAGCCAGCAGACAGACAGACAGACAGACAGACAGACGGACGGACATTGCTCATTCAACTTAAAATGACCCAAAACGGATTTCCTCCGAACATACTTGGGGTCTTAGGTCACTCCTTCGACGTGTTACACTTTTTTCCGTAGCAAATGATATATACCCTCGTCACACTAAAGTGAGGGTATAAAAATAACGGGGTTCTGACAATGGATTCTGATAGAGGAGACCAAAAAAATATACGTATATCGGCGTTTTGAATAATCACATCAGAGTTTTATTTTTGGGGGGGTTTAAAATTCTCTCCTTTTGCATTTTCGTGCAGCATATCGGCATATGAAACACCGTTTTCTTTTATATCTGAGGTATAGGGAATGTTCAGCAACTTTGGAGAAAAGCCAATATTTATGTGGAATGTATTAAACCTAGCTCCCCCACATTTAACGGTAATTTTTGGATCTAATTTAACAAATCGTTAAAAACACCCCTAAAAATGGTGTAAAATCTTATGGCCAATATTTTTGCTCTACAAAAATATTGACCATAAGATTTTACTATATTTGTCAAAACACATCCAGTCCTAAAAATTATCACAAACACCAAATTCCAGCAATTACATCGACCACTGTGTCGTATGAATAACATTGCTGCACAAACAATCCCAAAAGTGGGCTTTGACTGTTTTGAGATGTTTGAAAAGTGGGCGTTGACACGCCGCTGAACTGCACTTTTGAAAACGAAATAACTACAGAACCATTTCGTAGTTCTGTTTTCATATTTTGGAATGGTTGGATGTATTGAAAAGAAATCTTGAATATTCAAACAAAAAATGACGATATTGAGTCATTGGGCATTGTTCCGCAGATACGATTTTCTTATAGAAAACGAAATATCTGGGGAACTATTGCAATAATTCTCACTGGAAAGCTCTAAATAATGCACAATTAAGTAGCCTTATCTTCTCCTTTTATAAATTCTTCACTCCATCTGCGGTTTCAAAGATATCTTACATCTTGCGAAAAATCCAATTATTTGAAAAAAAATAATATTTTTTAAATTAAAACCTGTTAAAAACATCGAAAGATTTTGAAATTATGCATCGATATTCTTCAGAATTCTGTCATTTTTAAGAAAGAAATTATATGAGAAGAAGATGAAGGCTACTTAATTTAGGATTATTTAAAGCTTGGCTGAAGCAATTACGATACATTTTTCTACAGTTCAACCATATATGAAGCCCAATTTGTTTATAGGTTTATCTTTCTTTTGATAGAAAAACAGGTCTCATCCCACTAATGCACAAAATAACTCTTACATGACATGAATTAAGCATTCCACAAACAATTTTTTGAATTTCTCATTTTCTTAAAAAAGGCTATCGACAACACTTTTGGCAAGATTCTCTAAATACAATAGCTAATTATATGTATGGAAAAAAGGGACTTTTGTCCAAAATATCAAAATTCAACACTCTCAAACTCAGACAGTCCTTAACCGACCTCGTTGAAATATTGTTTGAATTTTTTTGAATTTCTCATTTTCTTAAAAAAGGCTATCGACAACACTTTTGGCAAGATTCTCTAAATACAATAGCTAATTATATGTATGGAAAAAAGGGACTTTTGTCCAAAATATCAAAATTCAACACTCTCAAACTCAGACAGTCCTTAACCGACCTCGTTGAAATATTGTTTCAAAAGCTACTATCCAATCGTACTAAACTTAAAAATTGAAAAATTGACTCACTTGACATAAAATACCCCATATATAAATAATATAAAATAAACTTTCACTCCTCCATAAGTAACCTGACTCATAAGTGGAACTCCTTCAGGATTAACATCGATAATTTTGAAGTTATTGGTATTTGAGAAAATTCTTCACATATAGATTTAGAAGCTTCTTTCTTCCTAACTACTCCACTGTTCCTCGCCTTGATGGGAAAGCCCAGATATGGCGTGTACGTACATACATATGTGAGGCAAGTGATTGAAGGATGTTGTTTGGTTTTTTTTTGCGATGACTCGAAGGGAAGAGGAGTGTATGCGTTTCGCTCCGTTTTCTAAACAAATGGAGGACAAAACGAAAGAAAAGCTGAAATGTTTATCAAATCCAATGATGTTTACTTAAGAAATGCTCGCTGCCACCGTCTCATAATGTATCAGTTTTTCCACCAACCAACCACTAAGTACATTATCAGTCAGTGCGCCAGTCACTCAGTCCAAACAGTCCAAGAATATACTTAGCTTTGCGAGCAAAGAAAAAAAGCGTTAAAAAAGTAAATATTTTCTTTTTTAGTTTTTGTGCCCTGGAACCCACTTGTATGGACCCAGCGACCAAACGACCGACTGACAGACCCTTTGGCCTCTGTGTCTATTTCTCTTTCTATTGTAAAATTGTTTTGTTTTCATAACTAAGGGCACAAAGTGTTTTTATTTCTTTTCAGTTGCTAGTAGTATTTTTTTATTTTCTCTCTCTCCACCTCAAACTGAAAAGCACGCTTTGTTATGGTTTCTTTTTTAAAGACATTTGTTCAAATATCGTTCGTTCTATGTCTTAACATTACAATATTTTTCATCGATATACATAGATATATAGTATGAGCGGTCGGACTAACGTATGAGTAGTAGTTTTACAACACTTTATCAAACTTAGTGTGAATAGTGTACTTTAGTATGTAGTGCTCTTTTTTCAATAGGGGGTTTCACAATCACCAGTGTTGTAATTGGTCCAGTAAAAGTGTTAAGGCAAAACAGTGTTGGAAATCGGTCAATTCTTTTAATTCGTAAAGTGCGTAACTGACAATTGTTTCGAAATTGCACTTTTCCTCACTCACTCCAAGAGTGACATAACTCAAAACTGAAAATTGCCAAGATGTGTAACTTTAAGTCAGTATAAAAAGATAAGTAACATGAAATAAGATGTTTAAATACGCTTGAATAATCCGAAATATGGTTATTTACTTATAGACCAAATTTCGCTGAGAATAATTTATGGACATTTGCAAAATTCGAATTTTTGGCAACTCCAAAAATTTTAAATTTTGAGTTATGCCATTCTTGAAGCGAGTGAGCGATATGTAGTTAAAATTTCAGAGTTTTCCATCAGAAACCACTTGAAATCGCATTTCCGAAAGTTATGAGCTATATTTTTTCGCGGAAATATCTCACATGAACAATGCCTATGAAAAATTCTTCCTCCATGTGTCCCTCGAATTTTTTGTAACTGACATGTACCTCTAGAATGAGTAGTTTGGCCACAGCCTCTAAAAGAATGAATAAATATATGCAAATTTCTAGGCTTTTTTCTACATTTTTGAAATGTATGTGCTTATAGCTTTTAAAGTATATAAGATAATAACAACATTTTTCGGGAAAAAACTTGTATGTTTGTGGTTTATCTAATAAACCTCTGCAATGAATGTCTTGAATGGCCTTTCAAGACATTCAATTGTTTATCAAATACTTACTGCCACACACTCTGTGTTTACAAAGCAAATGAATGAGTGAAGAGAACAGTAACCGCCAAACAGGTTTCAAAACAAATCAGTAACAAGACAAAGGAGAAGTACACTCATTCAAGCACTGTGCACCAAAACAAAAATACTCGATTTCAGTGTACACTGCACTACTGTACTCATTGCCATTGCAAAGAGAGACGCAACAACAAAGAGCGACGGATCACCGTAGAAATTTATTGATTTTGAGGGGTAAATACACTAGTGTACATACTGAAGAAATAGAAAACAGCAGTGTACTCGCTTCATTATACCCATCGTTTGACGAATTGAAACGAGTATAAAGAATACAACAACCGAACGACCAGAGTACACGACTAGATTGTAAACATCAAACAGTGTGAAGTGTTTGTTGTTTTTTTTCGATCATTCTATGGTAGTGTCAATCGAGTAAAAACTACCATGTTTCAGTTTACAGTGAAGTAGTGTACACTACTGCAGATGAAGAAATGAATGTCTTGATGCAGAGGTTTATTATCTAATTCCATCAACTTTTGCACCAAAATCTGTACACAACGCGAGAAAAGTGACAAGTAACATAGATTACCCCCATGTAAAAAATTTGGACTTTTGCCCATATGTTTGAAATTTCAACTGGTCTATTTAAAGGAAATAAAATGTGTGCAGATTGAAATATTTTTTGACTAATTGTAATATTTAAGTAGAACCTTCTTTGGTAATTCTGTAAATACTACACAAAAAAAGTGTTTAAAGTTCTGGCACCAAAGACGTCTTAACCTTTAAAATCATGAATGATTTTATTCTAAAAATGAGAAATTTCTTTAATATTCTATTTTATGCATTAAATGTCTTTTTTACACATATGGACGGCTTCGGACAATTTATTTTTAGAGTACGACATCGCTCATTTCGTTAGAAGCCAGAATTTGTAATACAGGGTGGTCCAAAATAACCGAAGGGGGTTTCAGTTCATTATAACTTTTTGTTTAAGATATAATTATAATTTTTTTAAAATACAGTATATTAGGAAAAGGGGAATATTTTTTTTCGCACGTTGTTCAATTCTGTAAAAGTTTCATTTTAAATTCTAAAAATCTTTTTTACAAAATACTGAAAAGAAATAAAAAAATATAATAAACTCAAACCATGTTAGGTCATGTTAGGCCACCCGGTATTTACCATGAATCTTATTTTTCCCTAAAAAGTTGTTAAATAGTAAAATAAGATCATTTATTTTTTGAAAAAAAAAATTCCAAAATTTTAGTGGGATTTTTAATTTTTTTAAATTTGAAAAAAAATTGATTATTGGTTTTACTAAACTGTTAATTGCTCTTAAGCAGTTGAACCAATTTTTATAAAGTTTACGTCATTTGAAAGATAACATAATGGACAATTTTTCGTGTTTCTTTAATTTATTATTTTTTTACTGAAATTCTTTTAAATACATTAATTGCAAAAAAATACTCGTCATTAAATTTTTCTGTTTCTGCAAAACACTGTGTGTAAAATTACATACAATCGGATTTTAAAATTCATATGTGCAGAAACAGAAGAAAAATATCTCAAATTGGAAGACTTGCCTTAAAACTTTTAAAAATATTGAGTCCCCAAAAGTCCATGTTTTGGATTTGTAAGAATCTGACGCATATTTTGTGTATGTATATGTGAAAAAATCTAAAGGGAGCCTTTTTTTTTAAAAATTTTCTTAAAAAATTATAACTTAGCAAAAAAGGAAAATGTGACCCGCTATGTTCTCTTTCAAAAGAAGTAAACTTTGTAAATATTGATTTAGCCGTTCAAGAGAAATTAAAAATTTCGTAAAAACCAAAAAAATTTTTTTTTAAATTTTAGATCCCCAGAAAATTGTGGAATTTTCAAAAATTAATTAAATTCTAGCGATATCTAACTTTACCACTGAGCAACTTTTTATAAACTTTTTCCGCCTCACATTTTACAACTTTTTTGGTGACCCGGTCTAATGTATATGCTTATTCAAGGAGATATAACCGTTTTAAGTTTTGGAAAGGAAATACAAAATTATTACCAACAAATTTGTCATCACATCATTTTGTCGCTAGGATTCAGAAAAATAAGTAATCACAAAATAGTGTTATTTTCTTTCTAGAACGCTTATATTTATATAATGAGATGTACCTAATTTATGTTTTGGAAAGCAAATTCAAAATGTTGACCAAAAAATAGTGGCCTATTTAAAGAGATATAACCATTTTAAGTTTCATAAAGGTAATTCAAGATTCTGGATCACCATCAAAACTTCCATCTTTTTCCAGTAGGACGCTTATTTAACAAGAGATAACCACATATTCAAAATTTTGACCAAAAATGACTGTTTATCAGTGTAAAAAGGATTTTACTACTTTTCTAAAAAATATTTTCTTAGAAAAACATTTTGTTATGGAACTTCTTTCAATGAAACCTTGTCAGACGCTTCAGAAACCTAGAACATCATTGACTACATGACTCGTGTGGTTGTCTGGTTTTGCGTTGTTCCCTTTTGTAAGTACTTCTGACGGAAGTGAGTGGTGGAGCGAGCGGTGGGTATATGAGATGATGGTCTTAAACAGAGGAAATACTCCTTGACATTTTAGATTATGTGTGCATAACCTCACTTTATATAAACATAATTTAAACACTTTTTCCCCCTATACGTACATTTGCGCTCATATTTTCTTGTTAAGAACATTTCTTCGTCGAGGTTGTTTGTAGAGGGATCCTACTCTGCGTGGCGAGCATGCTATATTCTATACTCCATTTGTAACCTCTTGATATATGGGGGATTTCATGTCGAGTGAGTCAATTTTTAAAACCGATGTATTCCGATCGGCATGAAACTTGTACCAAGTTTAGTCCTATTGGATAGTAGTTATGAAACAACATTTCAAACAAATCGGTTAAGGACTGTCCTAGTTGGAATGTGTTGAATTTTTACCTTTTGTACCATCCATATAACTTATTACCTACTGTATTTTGAAAATTTTGCCCAGTGTTTTCGATAGCATTTTTTTCAATCTTTTGAAGAATATAAAAAAATGCAGAAGTATTTTTTGTGATTTTTTTGCGAAATTAGTTGCTGTTTTTTCTTTTTTGACAAAAACTATATTTTAATTTTTAATTTTTTGCTCTAACGAAAGCTTTTGTCAATTGCTTTAATAGCTTAAGAACATTTTATGGGATGGGACCTGCTTATATAAGTTTATCAAAACAAAGATAAACACCGAAAAATTGGTTCTGGAAAGCTTTGATGAATCCGAAATTAAGGATTCTTGGATTTCTTAAAGCTTTCCTGAACAAATTAGGACAAATGGTTCTCGAGTTATGCTCAAATATTTGGTTAAACCTATAATACGTAGTTCAACCTCTATTTTTGAGACGTTTATCATTATTCCGTCAGTCGGTCTGTCTAACTGGTACGCACGATAAGTCTTGATAGAATTCGATTCCGATTCACTTTAAATTCGAATCCGATTCACTTTAAATTTTGTAAGTGGTAACACTTTTTCTATTTCAGGCTATGTTCGAAGTTAGACCATATCGATCCACTTCTCCCAGTACCTCCCCCACAATGGGTACATGTAGTCGGTTTTCTAGACTGCAACTTTTTTATTTGTTCCAATGCAAAAATACTTGCACGGTGCATCGCTAAGTCGTTGGAACCAATATTTTTGCATTCTAACATGTTTCTTTCTTTTTTTCCTCATTGTTTCTATATCTTAGAAAGGATGTTATTGTGGCCAATGGGGGTGTGTGAAGTGTAGTAGTGTCGTCTTCGCGTTTAGCTTTACTTTCCTTTGAGTGCTTTGTGGTTGTTCTCTTCTTCTTGTCTGTGTTGTGTGTCTAAAAAAATGTGGGTAAATATTATTTAAGAATAAAGACAGCTAAGTTAATGTCGCCTTTACACTATGCCACATATATAAAAATGACGTGAAGAGAAACATTTGTATATAAGAGAGCGCTTTTTCATAAATATGAAAAGCCAAAAAACAGAGTAAATTCCAAATTTTTTTTTGGGTAGGACAATGTTTAACGTTGCTTAAGGTCACTTCCCACTACAAAAGTTTGTTATATGACTTTCACCTGTCACCTGTTTTGTCTGATGTATGCTGACATGTCTGATAGTGGGAAGTGGGCTTTAGCATGTTATGCAAACTAACGCTACAGTGTGTTAGTATTTTTCTCTTTGTGTATAAAATGGCAGAAGGTGTGAGCGAGCGGTGGTTCTGTTGTCACAGAGAAGCTTTTCAAGTAAAATAAACATTTACCCACATTTTATAAAAACAGTGATGGATGAAACAAAATATTAAAAAATCAAATATCTATGACAAAACAAGGACAGAGCATGAAGGATTTTACTTAGTTTGATAGAATCGTGGTTCAACCAAAAGTATGATACAATGAAAAATTATTCCTAAGTTGCAAAGATTTGGAGCCAAAGACATTCTAATATTTAAAAGAAGGGCTTTTCCTACTTAAAGTTAAGAAAATTTACTAATTTTGAAGGAAATTTTTATTCATTTAAAGATATAATTTGCGCAAAGTCTTTGAAATTAGGACAACATTTTTTCCGAGTATCCTTAGATACACCGAGTCAATAGATTCTCTGAAAACGATATACGAAGCACAAATTTATTTCTGCGAATCACTTGACAAATGAGAAAAACATTTCAGGTGATTGGATTTCTCTTAATACACAACAAACCGCACTTACTTAAAATAAAAATCATTATCTTTGCTTCGAAAGCTGATACGACATACCGAGACTCTTCCGCGAAATAGGATTTTTTGCCTTTTCTCTACCGTAATTTCAAATTCATTGAAAATTCTATTCGCAACGCTTTCTCATAGCACGAAAACATTTGGAAACGCTTAAGTTCTTAGAAATTAATTTCGTTGTCTTAGTTTTCACACCAGTGGCGAGGAGGAGTAGAAGGGGGTCGACCTCCGTCTATGCTGGGTGGCTGGCTGTCTCAGACATGAGGGTCGTCCAAATTTCCAAATCCCGCAAAACTCCCAACCGAAATGACATGCAAATGCATGTCGAACATGTTGGCTTAATAATTTAAAATTTTACAGCCGTTCGGTTACTTTGTTGTTGTGGTTGTTGCTGCAGTGTTTGAGTTTCGATTTTGAACGAAAAACAAAACAAAAACGCCACATGAATATTTAATTTAATTTATGTTAAAAACCGCTTAAGTTGCAGGGAAAATGGTTGACCCTTTTTGTGGAGCGTTTTGATTAATTTAAGCCCTTTCATTTGAGTAGGAAATATTTTTTAATTAATTTTTTAACACATCCACACACACAAAGGCAATAGCCTGAAGAAATATTGCTCAATACTTTGTCGTTGGTGTTACTAATTTTTAATAACGGTTCGTCCATTAATTGTTAAACGGGATTAAAACGTTCGATAGAAATAAATGCACATCGCTGTGGAATATCAATGAGCAGCTCAGGCAGGGCTGCGGAGAGGAGTGAGAGAACAATTTTCAGCCGCGCATTTAAATATGCCATTTAGAAAATGTTTGTAATATACAAACAGAAGATAGGATGTCAACAAATGATAGAAATTATGAAGGTACTTGTGTATTCAACCCCTTTTAATTCACATTTATGTTCTTCAGACATATACTAGTTTTGGAGGAATTATTTAATGAGATTCTTATGAAGGGTGTCTCAAACGAATGTTTATATTTAGTGAATTGATAAATAAAGATGTAAGATATCTATCGAATAAAAACTTATTAACTATAAAAGTATCCAATTTAGGAATTTAGATCTTAAAAATAATATCACCCAATAAAATTTCGTCATATAATCGAACAGCTAAATTTCGTATGACGTCTTGGCGGGTAGACTCCGGGTCTTTAATTTTGGCACCAATTTAATTTTGTACGGGCCTAGTTTGTATTTCCTTGTTCGAATTTCGAAGTAATGATGATATGTGCATATTTTACACTCTCTCACACTATTTCTTTACTGAAAATATAATTGTGGAAAACCATTACAAGAGCTAAAGAATTGTCTTGAAAGAATTGTCTTGAAAAAATACTTATCTCATTTTGCAGATATCCAAACTTTGTTAAAAGACAGAATAAGAAATATATATACAGTGGTAAAGAGCGTAATAGGTTTATTTTCAAGAGGTTTTTAATGCCTAAAGGGCCCACATTAAACAAAATGGCAAATTTTCAGTCAAAAGCACGAATTAAAGAAGATCATTGTAGAATTATTTCTCTCAAAACAGTCGTAGACATTTCTAATTGATACTCGTATCGTTGACAAAAATAAGTCATTCGCCCTTATTCCAGTTGGCGTCGTCGACGTCGTCACATCATTTTCGTCATATCTATGAAGTTCTAGCTTTGTCATCTTTACGCTAAAACGAATGTTTTTGGTATCCATGAACAAAAATCCTTTTTATAACTTAAAAATATTTAAAAAAATTTCAAAATTTATGTAGTCGTCAATCTAAACAGTGTCGACTAAGAATCGACGACGCCAACTGGAATAAGAGCGAATGTTTCTATTAGAAATGAGCAGATTTACAATTACTTCATATTTTGTTTACATTTCTATTCGAAACAAAAACCAGTAACCACCCTCTCGGAGCAGAATAGGAAGATATATTGTCAAGATTTAAAAATGTTATTTTCCTAACGTCAAAAAAATATTTTATACGCTTATATTCACAATCGGGATAAAGGTATGTATATACATGGGCTTTAGCTAAATCTGAACCGACTTTTTCAAAATTCGGCATTGTGGGTCATAGGATGAAGAAACTCTGAAAACCTTCTAAATTTAAAAATGATGAGATGTGAAATACATCTTCTACACTGGAAATAAAATGGCACATACAAATAATTAAATAATGAAAATAAAATGGCACATCAAAATAATGAAAAAGTTTCTTCAATTGTTTTTGATTGAATTGATATAATTATTCCATGATTTTGGGAATACCTTCTTCAATTTGATGACAGCCAGCCAATTTCATTAAAATTGTGTACTACATCAAAACAATGAAATTTCTTACATCAATCTCTCATCACATACCTAAATTGTCTACTTCGATTGTGTTGTGTACCAAATGTGTATTCCGTATGTTCATGTTTGCTTTGACACACGAAACCAAACAGTTATAAATCACACAACCACACCAATGGGTATGGTGGTTGAATGAGTATAAAATAATTCATTCAGTTTACATTGAGAGAGAAATGTTTTTGTTTTGGTTGTATGAGTGTGACGATCCCTGCTGTCCATGCAGCTTTTTTCTACGCAAATTCTAAGGCTAACGGCAGACCCAAAGCAGAAGCAATTTTGTTGCTTGAGCGTACAGCGGCTGAAAAGTGTTTTCTCATTAGAAAGTCAAACCGAAAGCGATACACAAATGCAAGAAAGAAAGATAAAAAACAGACACTGTCAATCTGTTTTCTCCCTTCAACACATGACTGTATTCTCTATCTCTCTGCAGTCGGCCTGACATGTTGCATCGTTGTTTTAGCAGTGACTTTGAGTAATTTTCGAATTGCACTGCTTCAGCGAGTGGTCTGCCGTCAGCCTAACAAACGCACAAAACACACAGTCACACAAACAGAGTTAAAGTGATTGACTACGACAACGGACGTCTGTCGGAAAATTAATGGTGTTTTCTTTTGTGCGCCAAAATAGGCTACATTTTTTCTGCATTTCGCCCCAAAAATGCTTTTATTGTTTGTATAGTTTTAGTTTTATATACTAGGCGTGTTTTCGTTACACCTTAAGTGCTTAATTTGTATGGGGAGCTAAGCACTTTTAAGCACTATTAGTTCCCGATGGAGTTTGGTGCTTGTGTTCTGTCTTAATCGAGTATGATGTTGCCAGATTGGGCACCCTATATTTGGCAATATGGCATCCCATTTTGGAGAGATTGTTATCAAATATTGTGAATTAACGGGAAGAAGAAGAACAAAAATGAGAAATTCTTTTAATATTTGCAAAAAGAGTGTAAACAATTGAACATAGAATAGTAAATATATGTTTTATAAATACTTTTCACGAATTTTTTGCCTGTTTCGCACTGTTCTTTCTTCGCAACTCATGACACCATTGCTACCAGATAGTAAAAATCCGCCACTTATTGCTTATGTGCCAGTTAGTGGAAGTCAGTTGTTTTCGTTGCAAAGTGCTAAACTAAAATTGCTAGCTTGTAACGAAAACATGCCTACTATAAATTATTTGAATTATAATTTGTAGTACAGTTTGCTACAGTTCGTTTTGACATTAATTTAATGTAAAAAGAACATCAACTTCATTGACTTTTTTTCATATTTTCGATGTACATTTTGCTTCGAATTAATGTAAAAATAACATTAACTTGATGTACGTTTTTCATGTAAAGAAGGAATTATTTACTTCAATTCAAAGAAAATTGGACGGTAATTAAAGTAATTTGTACTTCAAACTGATGTCAAATATTCATTGAATCAATGTATTTTTTCGAAAAACTATTGATGCAAAGTTTTACATCAAACCAATGAAAAGTGTTGTAGGTTGAAAAACAAAAGAAAAGATTCATCAAACCCAGGTAGGAATTCATCAGTTTAAAGATGATTTTTTTCAGTGAACAGGCTAAAAGGCCAAATCGGAAGGAACATATATACATATGTGAAAGCTATATATAAATCTGAATGTGGGTCTTTGGATGAAAAAACTCTACCCTGCTAATTTTTAAAATGATTGAATGTAAAATACAGCTTCTGTAGCGCTAAAAGGTCAAATCGGATAAAATATCAAATAGGAAGGAACATATGATGGATATAACTAAATCGGAACCGATTTTCTTCAATTTCGGCATCAAATCCCTGCATCAAGTAAATCTACCCTGTTAAATTTCAAAATGATTGAATGTGAAACACAGCTTCTATAGCGCTAAATGCTCAAATCGGAAGGAGTATATATATGGGGACTATATCTAAATCTGAACCAATTTCAATAGAGTTCTTCCGAAATCTTAACAAGATCGAAGTGAAATTTCGACCTGTACTTAACAAAAACAAAAGCTAGCCTAGAAGAACGGTTACTACCACTGGATAAGCGTTTCTGATGACGATATATACCTACATACAATTTCCAATTCAATTTTGCACCTAAGTGCTTAGAATCCATCTTTTTGAACAGATCTTCATTATTTGGCAAATAACGAAGAAATAACGTTGCTCAATTTTAATAAAATCGATTAAGATTTATACATATCTCCCATATGCACCTATAATCACATTTTGCGATACAAGGAGCTAAGCTGTCAAGTAATTGTATTTGACATACCGTTTTTTGAAAAATCTATGCATTCTATAACATTATAGAGGCAAAGATGGCCTAACGCCAAGGGAATATCCTAGTTACAATTCAATAAAAAATATATATTTTTAATTTCTAAAGAGTTGCCAGACCCTGCAGAAATAACGCGCTGCTAGAATCCTGGAAAATATGAATATAGAATTTATTACCACTTTTGTATCAAAAAATTGCAAAATGCCATTTGGAATTTTTAGGCAGATGCGAATAAAATTACAAAACAAAAGCTTCATGGCCTATGAACATTTTAAATAATACTGCAAATGTTTTTAGGCATTTAAAGGTTTTTGTATATTTTCCCCCCGAAAAACACGCTTCCGTCGAAGAGAATGAAAAAACAGACAAAACTTAACAACAATGTTCCCCCGAGGCCTACACAGGCGGCAGACAAAAAAGCAATAGAGACTAACAGATACTATGTGTATTTTCCTGGTATTTTCATTTTGCTCCTGCGGGGAAAAACACGCTCACACTCTGGGCATTCAAATTGAATGGTCGCCTTTGACACCGCTACAAACGAGCTAAACTTTTACATACTCCCCGCCCAACTCCAATGGGAGACAGGACCAAAGGACTTAATACAGCTGGTCATTCATACACACAGGGGGAGAAAGAGACATACACTGGGTGTTGCCCATTTAAACTAAAAAGTTTTTGCGTTGGATGTCGCAATAAAAATAACACCCAAACTTTGAGACAATTTGTAACAAAAATCTGTTTAAAAATTCCTCAAAAGAAAATTTAAATACGATTCTTAGTTTCTCGAAGAATTTGTGTACAATTATAAGGCCATCTTAGTTCATCACAAAGCAGAGGAACAAGGACCGGAGGACCAACGACCTCATCAACGCCATGTCCCCCATCCAAGTCGTCATCTTAGCCAGCCTTAGTAAGCAGTGAGTCGTTCACAGTGCTCGTTATCATTATTTGCCATCATCAAAAGGATCACAGCTTTCACAGTTCTGGAGTTCTGTCCCATTTCTGAGGGGTGGTTAGGTCGGTTCGACTGACTGGTTCATTCGTTTCTGGCCATTTTTTTTTTGGTGATGCGGCCAAAGGCTGTCATAAAGCCATATTGTTTATAAGTTTGTAAATGTTATTATTCATGAATATTTTAATAGAATATGTCTCAATTTCTTTCGGTAGTAATTGTTGTTGTTTTCGTTGGAGTTTCTTTTATTTTTTTTCGTTTGTGTGTGTTTTTGCCAGCATTCAACATGCCAAAGAGTATATAGGGCAAATGCCGAGGACCCACCACTTGCAATGTAATGTCATGCTTATTTGCCAAATGTTGACCTTATTCGAAGCACCCTATGTAGTAGAGGCGCATATATAAAGTTGATGTAGTTGTATGGAATATTTTTCTCACGTAGAAGAATTCTGATCCAAGTTGCCACTCACCGGAAGCAACCATTTTGATACACAAAGTTATCTTTAATGTGATCACAAAGTTATCATTAATATAAAAGGCAGACCCCAGATTATTCAAACGTCGACATTATCCAATACTTCCTCATCACCATAGCTTCTGCAACTTCCTCCTAATGTAGATAGTTTTTTTTCTCTCTCTAGGGCGAGAGGATATATCTTGAACTGATCATATAGTATCGTGTACAGATTTCAGGCTCAAGTTCAAATCTCTTTCTTGGCATCTCGGGATTGACATTTTAACTGATCTGACTCATCTTGGAGGATCTGCTTGGGAAACCCAAAGGAAATTCTTCTCAAGTACCGATTATATATGATTTTGATGTTTTGAAGATCATATATGAACTGAATATTTTGAATGTGGCATAAACGCCATTCTGTTTTTGAACTAAGATTAGTATCGTTAGAAGGCTATGAGAATAATAGATAGTTATTATTTATTTATATGAATTACAATACAAAGTAAATTTATATTCTAATTTTAAGGTCCAGGGAAAAGCCGGGTTACAAAGACCATATGGCTGAATTTTGCGGCGACAGACCAGAGCCTCTGGTGGGAATCGAACCCACGACCCCCAAACTCATAGGCGAGTACGTTACCAACTCGCCTACTGGGGCGCTCAGATAGTTATTAAGACCTCTCAAGACCTCAATGTTTCTTTATTCACTAAAAATTTTCGCATTCTAGATTTATTAGCCCCCTTTTTCTTATGGTGAATCGAATAAAGAAGAATGGCATTTACGCCACTTTCAAAATAAACAGTTCATATTAAGAACGCACAAGAGACCGACCCACTGGCTTCAGTACACGTACATAAGGAGTGAGACATTTAAACCCTTCAATGTAACCTAGACCAACTTTTAAATAGCTCATATATAACGTGACGAGTTTCTTTGCGATCGGCAATTGACAAGTTAAGAATTTGCAGATTTATGCCAAATTTTTCAAAGCTCGAATGTCCTACCAAATTCATTATTTTTCCTAAACGATTGTATGGTATGAAGTGTATGCTGCTTTCTGCAGGATTAGTGTACGCGCCCATCATACACAGCCCGCAGGTTCGATATTCAGTAAAAAAAGCTTGAGATTGTCAGAGATTGTCATCCAACTTGGCTCTTTGCTTGTAGGGCATCTCCAAATCGTTGAACATCTCCCACATTTATTGTCCCTGTTGTTGTTTATAGTTAGAAGTAAAAAAATACCCAAAAACAAAAACGAGAAGAAATAAAAATAAAATTTGTAATCATTGTTATGCCTGAAGTTTCATTCTACAATACAAACGAATACCCCCAACCACATATAATATTATACTATGCTGTTCTTATGACCAAGAAGAGGATCTAGAAGAGCACCAAGAAAAAATTTAAAAAAAAAAATCAACGAATTATTATTTAAAAAGAAAAAACCTACTCTGTTTATAGAAGGGAGAATGAGATAAAAGAAATTTTCGGTTGAACAACTTTTCTGAGGAGACCGACCATCAATATTTCCGGCTTTTTATTTTTTTGTCCTTTTTGGAAATTAACTTAAATTTCTTTAACCCACATGAAATGCTTCATTGTTTTTGTTATATCCGTTTCCGTTTCCCACTTAGAAAATTTAAATTTTCCCTGAAAGCCTTAACAGGATTTTATTTTATTGCACTTTGTGTTGCCTTTGTTCTCGTGGAGGGAGTGATTAAACATTGTTGCTCCCGCCTCTGCCACATGCCACTTGCCACTGGTTGCAAGCCGAACAGAAGAGCTGCTTAACAATTACTGCACAAGTCTTTGTGGTCTTTCAATTTGTTTCTATTTCATTCCGGACAAACATGAAACCGACTAAGTGGCGGACAGGACAGCCAAGCTACTTCTACTGGTGGCAGTGGCAGGAAAAAATCAATAATATGCCTAGTTAACGTCCTGCATACAGTGGTGAGCAGCAGTTCGCTTCTCACTGCTTACTTACCTACCAACAAGTATATAGTCCAATTCTTGTTGCATGCGTTCATTAACCCGGAACCCAGAAACAAAAGGGATATTGTAAATAATATCAAACCTAAGTAGCAAAGGAGACGGTTATTAAACCTTGCAGAGTGGCACATGATGCGGGTGTTGCTACTGCTACTTCTGCTGCTCATTTTGTCCCACATAAAAGTTGTGAACATTGTTGCCCACAATGTATATATGTATTAGCGGGAGCTGATGACAAGCAACTTACTTCGTACGGGGTTGATTATAAGAGTCGGAGATAAGTTTTATGAGGTTGACCCCAAAAAATCTTGGGTCTTTTTGTTCAGTTTATGTACATATTATACAAGAGGATACAGTTTTAACAAAGAGAAAAAAACACAAATCAAAAGTAGGATTCACTATGTAATAGGGACAATCTTAAAGTCCCCCAAAAGTTCCTGCATTTTTTTATTTTAGTGTATTAGGAAAAACTTACAGGATATTTGGGAGTTTATACATCATTAGTGAGGAAAAGTAACGGATTTGCATGTTTTAAACTAAAATTGAAGAACAATTGACTGTTTTTACGAAATAGCTGAAGCAAGAACCATACGTACGGGAAATATCAAATGCGTGAGAGGTTTATAAATGACAGGGGTTCGTCCACACTTTATCCCCAATATATATGGGAGTAACCACTAACTTTACCATGACTTTGTCAATGGAGGTGGTGAAAACCATACAAGTTCTGGTCTGCCAGACACAGCATAAGTCACATTTGAAACCAATTAAATGTTTATTATTTAATCGTTGAACTTTGAAAACTGCTGAAGTAATCAACTACCTTAACGAGTCGCCTAGTAAGGATCAGATAACTAATTAGTAGATAATGCAACTGGTCGTTTACAAAGGAGTACATAACCCATCTGGCCGTCCACTAAGGAGTAGATGACCCAACTGCTCGTCCATTAAGGCTTAAATAACCCTACTGGTCATTCACTAAAGAGTAGATAACCCAACTGGTCATCAATTAAGGGTATGATAACCTTACTGGTCGTCTACTAAGTAGTAGATAACCCAACAAGTTGTCTACTAAGTAGATAATAAACTGGCCGTCCACTAAGGAGTAGATTACCAACTGGATGTCACCTAAGGAGTAGATAAAGCAACTGGTCGTCAACTAATTAGTAGATAAACTAACTGGTCGTCAACTAATTAGTAGATAAACTAACTGGTCGTCAACTAAGGAGTATAAACCCCTACTAGTAGTAAACTAAGTTGTAGATAACCAAACTGCTCGTCAACTAAGGAGTAGATAACCCAACTGGTCGTCTACTAAAGAGTAGATAACCAACTGGGCGTCAACCATCTAGTAGATAAACGAACTGATAGTCAACTAAGGAGTAGATGAAGCAACTGGTCGTCAACCAATTAATAGATAAAGTAACTGGTCGTCAACTAAGGAGTAGATAACCAAACTGGTTATCAACTGAGGAGTAGATAACCCAATTGGTCGGCCATTAAGGATTAAATAACCCTACTGGTTGTCCACTAAGGAGTAGATAACCCAACTGGTCGTCTATTAAAGAGTAGGTAACAAAACTGGTCGTCCACTAAGGTGTAGATAACCCAACTGATGGTCCACTAAGGAGTAGATAACCCTACTGGGTATCTACCGATTAGTAGATAAACAAACTGATCGTCAACTAAGGAGTAGATAAGAATGAGATAACTAAGTAGTAAATAATCAAACTGGTCGCTTACAAAGATGTAGATAAACCAACTGATCGTCCACTAAGGAGTAGATAACCTAAGGAGTAGATGAAGCAACTGGTCGTCAACCAATTAATTAGTAGATAACTAAACTGGTCGTCAACTAAGGAGTATATAAACCAACTGGTCGTGAATTAAGGATTAAATAACCCAACTGATCGGCCATTAAGGATTAAATAAACATACTTGTCGTCCACTAAGGAGTAGATAACCCAACTGGTCGTCTACTAAAGAGTAGATAACCAAATGTGCATCAATCAATTAGTATATAAATCAAATGATCGTCAACTAAGTAGTAGACACCAGCTGAGCGTCAAATAAGGAGTAGATAAAGTAACTGGTCGTCAACTAAGGAGTAGATAACCCAACTGTCGGCCATTAAGGATTAAATAACGCTACAGGTCGTCAGCTAAGGAATAGATTATGCAACTAAGGAGTAGATAACCCAACTGGTCTCTACTAAAGAGTAAATAACCAACTAGGCGTCAACCAATTAGTAGTTAAATAAACTTATCGTCAACTAAGGAGTAGATAACCCAACTGGCCACATACTAAGCAGTAGATGACCCACATGGTCGTCTACTATGGAGTAGATATACCAACTGGTCGCCTAGTGAGGAGTGTACTCGTATAACCAAATAAGGAAAATAAAGCATAACCGACGTGTATCTCTACTAAAGAGTAGATAACCCAACTGGTCGCCAATTAAGGATTAGATAATCGAACTGATACTCTAAAAGGGGGTAGACAACTTATCGTTCTTTAAGCATTACATACATTTGATGTAGTCGTATGATTATCACATCTAACAGTATGTTTTGAAGGGTTAACCATATTTAAATGATACCAAGCAATCCCTACGTGATCTGATCAGTGATTGGTCTAAATTGAACCAGTACTCGCATCAATAGGCTCAGGTAATTTGACACTTAATTTCCCGTTGGAATTATAATAAACCGATATACTTTTATTAAAATGGGGCTTAAATATGATAAACATGTGTCACAAATATGTAATCTCTTCAAATCTTGCAGATTTGAACGAGAATACAATATTTTAAACCAGAAAAAAATAAATATTTCAATACTTTAAATAACTTTTTGCCACTTTAAAAAAGTTTACTATCTTTAAAGGAACAAAAAAGTTCAAAATATTTCCCCAGAACTAATGTACAAGTATTGTTAACAGTGGTCGTCATACCATTTCCTGCTCTGTAACTTTCATTTAAAATTTAACATTTCTCCACCTCCCGCCACAACAAATGTCACATTGTATTTGTGTCAATTGTGGCCAATGGAATAATTAGATTACTACCCAAATAAGTGGTATCTTTATATCTTTTAGCCAAAAACTGTTGACATAATTTCCGTGGCTTAGTAGGGCAAACAATTGCATTTTATATGGAGTATACACGTACATATGGGGGTATGAGCAACTGTGTTCTTCTCTATTCTTTTATCCCAAGAACCACACACTGAACTGCACAAAATAGATACGGGTCTTTTGAACTACAAATAGATGAGACACACTTATGATACTCGTACTCGTATTGTATACCTGGGACAGATACCACACTTGGAGGTCTCTACAACAGCAGCTATACTACGAGAGAGTACTTGTATGCGGTATGTGGTGAAGGACAAACAAAAGGAGCATCAAATAGTTTCTTCATTCATGAATATAAATGATCAGCAATTACACATTTGGAAGTTTGGCGCTGTTGCTCTCCTTTTTAGTCGCTTGTTGTTGTCATCACCGTTTTTTTCCTTTGGTTGTTCCATTGATCCCCATTGCAAATTTTTTGTTATTCGAACAATTGCTCCAGAGGAAATCTACCCGTATTAAAAGTCACTTCTTTAGATTGTTGTTCTGTGTTGCACTTATGCATATCGCGGTATGAGTTCACATATGTCCATATTCAGGTGGGTCGAAATATTTTTAAATAAATTAAGAAAACAAGTTCCAAAAACAAGTGCTGTTCATCTTATGACGATTTCGTTTCTGGAAAAAGAGCTGCATTTTCTTTAAAATTTTCCCGAAATCTGCAGTTTTCCATTTTGGAAGATCCAATTTAGAAGCACTTGATGATCATAAGAACTTGATTCTTACCACTCCTTTGGACGCTCTCGCTTTTTTGTTTGGATATTTTACAAACAAATTTTGTTTTACCCACTCTAATGTACCTCTACATGTCATTGGTGTGCATTTTGTTATTCATTTGTTGTTAACGCTTTTTCCTGTCGTCCGTTGCAACGGATATGAATTAACCGATATTTGAGTTTTAATGGCTGGGGGTATTGTGTGTGCACTTTAGAGAACACCCTCCCACCTCGCCTCTCCTCCAGCAATTTTCAAAACAGAACCGTGTCTGGAGCATGACTTGGGTAGTCGTCGGTTCGCTATTGTTAAATGTTTACTCGCTCAGTATGGACATGCCCCAAAGGTTTACTTTACTGCAGACATGTACGTGTGTTTGTTGCCAATTCAACAAGGCAACCAGAATAATAAAAACAACGCCAACAACTGCAACAAATATTTGTTTGTTACAAACAAATTACAGCTGTTTTCTTTGTTGGAAAATTCAACATATGAGTGCGTCTCAAATCAACAGCAACAATAACAATACGAATAACAACCACGGTGTTATCACCATGGAAAACTGAGTGGTTCATTCCGTCTGGCGCGGATGATTTTGAGGTGGTGGTTGGTTGTTTGCCCCATTCCATGTTGGCAGTGTTGTGTTTTCCGCCGAAGGCTTTGTGAGAAATCAGGTGGGAATTTCTTCGACAGCAGCTCTGAACCCAAATACAAAGTCGTGACAATAGACTCCAGGGGGCCGGCCGACCACAACATAGTCGACAGGACAGATAGATAGATGCAGGACAGACACCACACATCAGCCAACCAAGCATCCGAGATAAAAATTGGAAATACCAAATCATTGTCATTAGTCAGAAGTTCAACAAGCAATTTCACGATAATGCAGAGAAACGTTTTTCCGTTACATTCGTTCGTTTGTTTGTTTATAAGTTAATTTCAATTTTGATTTTGTAGTTTATTTTTTGCTTCTTAAATCACGTCTGTCTAGGCCGCAAATACCATACGTAAGCATTGGCGGATTGGCGAACTCCAAAACGAATCACTTTTCGGAGCTGCCACTGAGGACCAGAGACGGTTTGCTCTGCTCTGCTCATTTCACAAACAAAACCCACATCTGTCCTATGGAACGAACGTAAGATACATAAATTGTGGTCGAGTGCCGCCGCCAAGACAAACGTTTGCTGATAAATTGACATTTTAATAAACTCAATTGGTTTCAGGGTTTTTTTAATGACTGACTTAACAGTCTGTCGTTTTTCATTCTACGTTTTTTTTTCGTCTTGTGATTCTGACAAAAAATTGTTTATTGGCAGAAATAGTTTTGCACAATCAGTGGAGCACACCTTCGTTATGTCTTTATTTCAAATTACTTTTGTTTAGGTTAACCTACACAAATTCTAAGCATTTTCGAGGGAAAAATGTTCTCACATAAATAATTAACTGGAAAAGTTGAAAAAATAATAAAAATTTAACTACACACAAGCTGTAAATTGCAGTTAGAAAATGTCTTTTTGATGCAACCATCTTATTCCGCATAATTTGCGCTGATGCGCTGAGTCGAATGATGTTAATCATTTTTCCTCTATCACTTCAAGTTTCTGGGATTTTATCGAAACGAGGTTCGCTGGGAAATCTAAAAGGTTAGGTCCCTTCAGAGAAGCGAAATACTTGGGAAGGCATATTTCAAGTCTGAGAAATAAATTTGAATAGGAGCTCTGGCAAATATTTATTTTTATTAAAGGATCGAGGGATTCTTTAACTGCTCCCTAGACTCTAAAAACAGACACCGCCAAAATCAAAGCAAAATCGTTTTGCTCTCATACACGCAAAGAAAAAAACGTTTGGAGGTGTCGTTTATCGCAAACATAGTTCTTTGAACAGTTGAAATATTTCCACTGAATAAAAACGTTTATCGTAAACGTAGCTTCTATTACTGTTCACAAATATTCTTCCATTCCAAAATTTTCATAATTTACGTTTAAGGTAAACGAGAAACTTTTAAGGAAACACATTGTATTTAAATATGATTGAACATTTTAAACAGAGTTGTTGTTGTTGCATCAGTCAGCGCTACAACGTCGGAGGCAACTCAAAAAAGCGGTAGCACTATTGTTGGAATAAAATATTCCACACTGTAAAACATGTGAAGAAGAACCAAAACATACCGTCAGTCGATGGTTGAATCCACCATCAAATCCATAGCCCTCTCAATCAGGTAAAATACAACTGAATACTTCTGAATATAACCCTTTGGAAACAGTTGAAATGTCCAACAGTAAAGAGATAAATTAATTTTGTAATAACACTATTAAACACGATTTTCACCCGAAGTTTTTCATGGTATTTTCTTATGTAGTTTGGTCTTCTGTTCACTTCCGTGAATTTGATACATTTTTGATACTGACCTATTAAGTTCACTTTTGACAAAAAAAAGTCTGCTATATGGTAAGATAACATCTCTCTTTGATCCACATATTGGTCTCTTAAATGTCCTAAATACATGCTTTCTGATTTACAGTTTGCCCATAACTCTATCAGAAGATATCAGCCAATTAATAGCAGCGGTGTTTGTCGTGGAGCTCCCGGGTACATTTTACCAGTAATTGGGAATTTTTTTAAAAAACTTTTAAAACAATTAAAATACAAACAAATTATTGTTTTGCGGCAGACGTTTTCTCAATTAGTGATAAACAGGTATTGCTTGTGACAAACACAATATCCGATTGCCTCAAGCGTTTCATAAGGTTTGGGACAGACAGATATTGCCTGTGACAAACGCAATAACCGTTTGCAACATACGTTTACAGGGGTTGTTATAAATATTAATCATTTATGATAATTATACTAACCGTTTGCTATAAACGTTTCTTTGGGTTTTGGGATAAACATAAATCGTTTGCGACAAACATAGAACGTAAACGAATTTGGTTTACCTAATTTTTCGTTTATATGTGGTATTTCAGAAGATTCGAATAAGTAGTAAAGAAATTATTAATTATTAAACTATTAACTAAATTTCAACCCCTTGTGGGGAAGGTAGTAAAGGGTGGTTAAATTGTAAGGGCCGATGTTGAATGTGAACCACACCTAAACGTCAAGTTTTGTTCTGCATTTCATTTGACATTTCTCAATTTCAGACTAACTCAATTAGAACCATGGAAAGATACACAGTCGAGCAACGCGTTAAAGTTTTTTAAGCCTTTTACGAAAATGGGCGTTCAAATCAAAATGCATTTCGTGCACTTCGTGATGTTTTTTTGGTCAGTATAATCGACCAAATGTGTCCCCAATCGGGAGAATTGTGCGCAAATTTCAGCAAACCGGGTCTGTAGGAGATGTGAAAACACCTGTGCATGCTCGCCCAGTTCGTTTGGTGCGGCTTATGGGCTGGCGACGTCATCGGGCCGTACTTCTTCGAAATGAGGCCGGTCAGGCAGTTACTGTGAATGGTGTTCGCTATCGTGAGACGATAACGAACTTTTTATGGCCCGAATTCGAAGATATGAACGTGGACAATATGTGGTTGCAACAGGACGGTGCAACTTGCCACACTGCTAACGAAACAATGGCTCTTTTGCGCAAAAAATTCAATGGCCGTGTTATCTTACGTCGTGTCGATGTCAATTGACCGCCAATATCATGTGATTTGACACCGTTGGACTTCTTTCTTTGGGGTTATTTGAAAGAAATGGTGTACGTCGATAATAAAAAGAAATTACAATAATTTCCTAAACAATTTGTGTTTTATTCAAAATCAACATCGGCCCTTAAAATTTAACCACCCTTTAGAAGGGGTGAACTATAAAGCCCATCTTCGAACTTAGCCGGAGGTAAGGAAAAATATTACCACATACCAAATATGAAGTCAATCGGTTAATCCTTTCGAGAGTTATCGTGCGCACCAGCCAGCAGACAGACACACAGACGGATGGACATTGCTCAAATTACTTAAAATTACACAAATCGAATGTCACTCCTTCGATGTGTTACACTTTTGGCTCGTAGCAAATGATATATAACCTCCTCTCTAATGTGAGGGAATAAAAACTACTGCGAATGAAAACTTATTTTGCTTCTACTGAGCATTTTGAATTTTGGAGTTGGAGTATTCCAGAAAACCACATAATTCAAGCTTTGGATATCGTGATACTATATATTAGTAATAAATTACGTTCTCATCCAGCTAATACCATTTCATAATCCGTTTATCATTAAACTTTTATATTTAAATTTAAAAAACAATAACTTTGTTTATTACACGGAGAAAAAAACAGTAAACAAAAAATTTTAGAGAGCAAAATTTGAAAACATATTTTGGTACAAATATTTTATATTTACGTACCGAAAAATAGGTTTGAATATCTCTTTTATCAATATTATTTTTTCGGACTTTCAGTGCAAATTATCTCAAAAACGGGGAAGTATTTAATTAAGCTGCAGAATCTTTATTTCCGACTTATAGAAAAAAAGGTAATTTTTCTAAAAGCAAATATATATCCAGCAAATATACTACAGAAGCGATTTTTTTTCTTAGGGTAGCTTAACTAATTTATATTAATAAAATGCATAAATTTGCAGTCTGTTGTACCGACGCCATCTTCATGTCATGTTTTGTTTATAGGTTCAATCAAACAAATGTTCAATTTATTACTCAAATTTCGTAATTGAATCCAGTTTCGCTTTTAAATACTCCAAAGTATCATATTGCAAATTGTACATTCGAGATTAATGCTTAAAATAAATATTTTAACCTTTGACCTCTTTTAATTGGCTTAAATAGAAATAAGTTTTATTCGCCCGTTTTCATTACATTATCTTTATCGTTCAATATTAAAATCTCAATTTCGCCAAAAACAACTTAAAAATGCAATTGCTTTGGCCAAGTTAATGTGAAGACAGGCCAAACGACAAAACACAGTAGCAGCAACAGCAGCAGAAGTAGTTAATGAAATGGGAAGCAAAAACAGAAGTTAAAGCTGAAACGGAAACGCAAGAAGCAAGAGCAGCAGCAGCTGAAGAAGAAAACCATTGCAATGTGCAATAAATAAAATTTATAGTGGAGAAAATTGGTAATTAACTTTCAACACGCAGCAGACAAACCGGGGAGCGCAAAAACCAACAGCGACTAACGTTCTGCGGTTAAAACTAAACAAAGAAGTAGACTGAGCTCATCGCTGGAGATTGTGGAGAAGATGAACCAAGGCACGAAGTGAATTGGGAGGAGCAGGATTCACAGACAATGATGGCCAAGGTTTTTATGTGGGTGGTAAGGGGCAAGGCTAAGAAACTCCAAATTGGCTATGACGAAACAGGGAGGAGGTGGGCATTTGGAGGTACATGCACTAGGTTAAGAAGGGACTTTCGCAAACAATGCTTATAAACTGGATAATAAGCAAACTTAGGGGAAATATAAACAATAAATTTTAATGGAAACACTTTTCGCACACAATCTCATGAAATAAGTACGCAAAGATGACGACGACGTCAGCATCAGCGTCAGCGCCAACGATGTGTAATAATGAAATGGTTGGCCAAGAAATAATGGCCTGGAAAAACGCAGTTTTTTAATGAAACTCTGTATTTTATTAATTGTCCTGACTGCGACATCCACTCTCTTTCTCTCTGCTCCAGGATAACACTTCTCCCTCTCTCTCTCTGACAGCTTCCAAGAAATTTGGTTTCATTAATCATTACCGTTGTTGTTGCGGCGATATTGGCGGTGATGTTGTTTAATTAAATTAATAATTAAAATCAATTACGGTGTGTATTGTTTGGGATATCGTTGTGCACGCTCAATGATGGCAACGACCAAATGTCCTGCAATCCTTCAATCCTTCGACCCTTGGTTCCTGTTGAGGGTCCAGCTCATTTTTGTGGGGAAGCTTAAAATGTATTGCCACATTTATTATGTGGACACACCACATAAACATGGACAAAATATGACCAAACAATAGTTGAGGACAAAACAAACAAAAGTCCAATGTAACAACAACTGTTGTTGCTGTTGGTCAATCTTGGCCTGCAATAAACACAATTTTCCAAAAGTAAACAGAGACACGCACAACATGAATGACCAGCCAAAGCTGAGGAGGAACAATGGCTGCAGCCGATAACAATAGCTTTAATTTGCATCATAAATGACATTTTATGGATACTTGATCCACACAGTTCACAACTCCACACACACGCATTCCAACTCGTTGTGATATTATTATCAATGGAGTGTGGAGGATTGTATCCTCTAGGCTAACCAAAATATGACCGTATGGAATTTTTACAATACAATTGAAGTGAAATATGTATAAACAATTTACTGTAAACCACAGTAAAATGTTGTACATCTGTCATTTATTTGCCAAAGGTTGGTAGTCATTTTAAAGCGCTTGGGTTTGTCAAATATCGTACATACCAGTGTTGATGAAATTTGCAATAGCAAAACAATGAAAAGGTGCGCCATACTTTAAGTGAAGTTCCTGTAATCTTTTGATTCAAAAGTGACAGAAAAATGATGATGAAAATCGGTGGCGGGAAGATAAAAGCGTTTGTATTGAGACTTAAAATTTTGAAATTCGAATGAATTGAATTATGAAAGGTCCTGGGGATCAGAAAGTTAAAATCGATATCTTTCTAAGCCGATTAACCGGTAGCGGCCAAAAATCGCTCGACTGCCGCAGATTTCTCAACGAGATGGATAAGCAGTTTAACTCGTACAACTCATATGGGAAACCCGGACATAATGAGTTCCCCGGGATCTGCAAAGCTGTTGAACTTGGTAGGAAAGTGACGATATTGCAAATTTGCGAAGAAGTTGCATATGCTGGTGCGGCATTGTCCTCATGCAAGCTTTGGCCTAGGAAAGAGGCAGTACAATAAAAAGTGGTCAGAAAATGGAACCTATATGGTTGATAGACAAATCTGGCCTAGATACATATCAAAATGTATCCTCGCACTATAGAGAAAAAACGGTCTAGGTAAGTGTGTGTTCTGACGCGACACTGCCTGATCGGCAAACACGACAGAAGGTTAGGTATTGAGTCCAATGACATCTGCACCATGTGAGGTGAGGAAGAAGAAGTGGAAAGAATTGACCGTCTCGTTTGCTACTGCCACTTATTAAGTAAACGATGTTTGGATATAATAGGGTCAGCCTTTCTAGGTAGTCTCACAGATCCTTTCGATACCGATATTCCTACTGTTGATAACTTTGTTTGTGCAACAGGTTGGTTTCGATGAGGGGCATCTGAGCCCGTGGTATCACTAGGGACCTACATTGGTCTATGTGAGCTGACAAAACTGGCTGCCACCCTAATCTAAACCTAAAATTTTCTCTCTTTATCTGTATTAAAGTTCGACCAAAGACGTTTTTTGGGCCAAAAAAGAACATCCGCCAAAATTCTAAAATTCGTCCGACGCCTAATGCAGAATGTTTTCCAACTTCTGTTTAGATCGACTAAAACACATTCATGCGCTACTTTTCATAGAGTTCAACGTGTGAATTCTCGAATAGCTTCAAATTTAGGTTATCTACCTTTAAACTGACAATGTTCTGAAAATGATTTTTAATTATATTATTAAATGTTTTTGTATAAACTTTGCTATAGGCCAAAAGAGTAAAACATCGAAGCAGTTACCTAAGACCCTATGTATGTTCGGCGAAAATCCGTTTTAGTTAATTTTAAGTAATTTCATCAATGTCCGTCTGTCTGGTTGGTGCGAACGATGACTCCCGAAAGGAATAATCTTGTTCTTTTGTACGCATAGTGGAAAAAAAGAACAAATTTGGTACCACCACCAAATCCAAACGGCTATAGCTAGAATCGACAAATTTGGTGTAAGGATAGCCCTTAGGAGCTAAACTCAAAAATTTACAGGATTATTCGAAATTCGAACATTTACGCGCGTATTGAGGTAAAAAGGGATAAAAATGGTACCACAGTCAAATTCAATTGACAAGAGCTAGAATCGTGAATTTTGATGTGAGGGTAGACTCTGGGACGTAAACTAAAACTTTTTGGAAAATTTTAGGGGCACAGTGAGAAAGAAATGAATAAATATGATTCATTCTCTAAGAGGAACAGTGGGGCAAAAATGGAACAATGTGGCAAAATTGGAACATAAACTTGAGATACGAAGAATGGGTCCGAAACTGTTATATAACACAGTCCAACACATGATTTTGGGACTCAATTCTGAGAATTGGACGTGAAAGAATGAAGCCCCAAAAATAAGAACTTCTGTATCATTCGTTTAGTCACGTTAGTTGCATTAATAATTTAATGGCCAAGGTGGATTTTTTCCACTTTTTCTATATTTTTTTTTTCTCGGTATACCGTACGGAATATATCTTTTCTGTCGGAAGCAAGGTTGTAGAAAATGAATAGGAGAAAAAATGCTAAACAAACATACCCGAAAAAAGAGCCTTAAAAATCGCAAAAATGCCCATTGGTACAGTTGAGAAAATATGATTAACTATAGTACTGTGTGGACTAATTTTTAACTATGCTACAGTGGGGCAAGAATAGTTAAATATGACAAAGATGGACCAAATGTGTTAAATATGGTACAGTATCGTACATGATGTCAGAGTAACTCTTGGAACATAAACAAGAAATAAATCGGTGGTTTTCGTTATATACATTATTTTGCTCCATATGGAATAATTATGTCTTTTTGAAGAAAAGAGATATAACTATTTTACAGTACCCTATACAGAATATATAAAAATGATGAGGTGCGAAGAGCACCGGGTTAAAACTAGTAATATATATAAATTATACGTATGTTGTGTAATTCCAGACATAGCAATTTTCGAATTTTCCCCGCCCCTTATGGTACCTTCCACACAAAGGGGCCATTTTGTAAAAAGGTCACCAGCTTATAACATTAATACCTATGTATACAAATACTTTATTTTGTGCAGTGTACTACAGTCCGGAGATAATTTTAATACCAATACACAAACAAACAGTTCGTGAGACAAGCATGCTAGTGGACAACACTCTAGGTCCACATTGTCATACGGTGTGCATTGATGAGAATGAGGCTGCAGTAACCGACAGTTTGCAACTTAGTCCTGTTACATCAACTCGCCATCGATTGCAAAATTTCACTCATCAGCCTGATGAGAATTTTGTTTGCAGAAAGGCCTTGCATTATTCGATTTAACGGTCCCATCGACTCAATAATTTAAGGCCCACGATCATTTGCTTCGTTATTGCTTCTCAGTTTAGGCCTCAGCTCGAAATGGATAACGATTTTGCGCGAAAAATCTTTCTGGCGCATTTTCATGTCGGCGACAATGTGGAACAACTTCTACTCAATGTCCTCGTAATGAGATTACATTTGCAATGACTATAGTCTGTGCAAACAGTTAGCAAAATACCCAATACAGAATTCCATCTTTCTCCGGAGGAGAGTTTACATCACTCTATTTACTCGATTTTGATTTTGTTAATCAGCATTTATAATAAAAAAATCCGTATGTTTCAAATACCAATATTTCATTGCTTTACAGTTCTCCCCATTCGCCTTCAATTATGTCTATGGTAAATATAAACTTATTTCGAAATAATAACAATGACTTGATTTTTTCACAAAGAAATTATCCCGACTACTGGTCCAAAATTATTTCAGCTTTGGCTTCTTTTTCTTATTCACCTGTAGACTCTATCTCAATTTCGATCGAAATGTTTACTTACGCCTGCTCACAGCAATTCCCTGTGTCCTTTAAATGATTATTTAATTTACAGTTAATATGTGGAGTACTTAAGTTTCCTGCAAATGACTTCATTACACAAAGCAAAACTATGTTCCGATGCAACTGTCTATAATCCCCATCCACAACATATCAAATTAAAACTTATCAAAAGGAGAGAGAGAGAGAGAGCGAGGTATATGGGGGAGGGTGGAGGTGGAAGGAGGAAACATTTCAAAAGCACATTTAATGAAATTTCAATGGAATCCTTTGGATTGCGCTTTGTGCATTTTGGGCCAGGCTCAGGACTCACTCACTCACTCATCTGTAATTTGGTTATGTTAATAAAATTATAAACTGCTTTTGTTCGGTGCAGCGATGGCGCAGGCAATGGCTACTACTGCAGACAACAACAAATCCAAACTAAATTGATTTATTGTTGTGGACACCGGCAACGACATTTCAGTTCACTTCAGTTCTCAACATCCATGTTGACCATAATGCATTCATACATATGTGGATTTAAGGCCTCCTCGACTCCATAGTTTCAAGCTCCCACAAATGAAAGCCTTAGGTAGAGTGGTGGTCCAAACGGCCCTATGATAACTAAATTCAATTGTCAATGGTATAATTTTGAATCGATTTGTTATTTATGACTGCAAAACACATAACTCCACTCAACAAAAGTTTAGTTAGAATTGCAAAAACATAACCAGAATTAATTGATTTTCAGTCTGGCCACTGCCACTAGAGGAGTAGTGTTCCCGTGCCTCGTTTCGTTGGCAAAAATATTTATATGCAACGATGTAAATGTAAATGCAAATGCTAGCAAACTAAAACACACACACACGCACACAAATATTTATGTATGCGAATGGGATTGTGTGCGTGAGTGTGTGTGTTCCTGTATTTGTTTGTTAATAACAATTTCAAATGCAATAAAATTAAAACCCCATTTAAGCCTCGGGGGTTTATATTGGCAAAAAGAGATTTAAATTTTGAGTTAGTGTTCCCTTTTTTTGTTGCTAAACCTTATGTTTGCTCAGCATAAGACGAATGGTTAAATGCCCTACAAAAGGAGAACTAAAATATATATTGAAAATATTGGAATCAGGGAAATTTTTGTGGGGATATGGCTTCTATCGAATTGTAAAGTTTTCAAAAGTTTAGCAAGGACCACAACTTGCACACGCAAACACACTTGCAGAAATTTTTGTACGATTTGGCCGCCTTATACGAGTATGTAGGGCGTGTCGATATTTCCATTTTTTCCCAGAACTTTAGGCAATAGAAAGTAATGTACCCACAAAATACGGATAATTAATTTGAACTGGTGTTAAAACTAGGAGCTGTCATTTTTTTGGTATACAATTTTATTCATGAGTTGAAAGTGACGGAGAAACGTTTACTATGTGTAAAAATACATATACTTTGCAAAAGTATCACGACATAAATGATTTTTTACATAGCATCACTGACAAGTGGCATATATTTTAGGCCAATGTACCCATTCATTACTCTAATAAGAGTGATATGATTTCTTTAAAAAAAAAACACACTTATTGTTAAGGAAATTCAAAAGTTTTTTATTTAATGTCATTCAAATGGCCTCCACGACTTCTTCTGCAGGAACGAATTCGATGAACCCTATTTTCGAGCACTTTTTCCACTAAATCATGTCGTATGTCATGAATGACACGTTCAATATTGACTTGTAAAGCTTGAAGAGAATCTGGTTTATTTCGAAAGACCAATGACTTCAAATAACCCCACAAGAAATAGTCTAATGGTGTTAAATCACAACTTCTTGGAGGCCATTCAATATCACAATTTCTTGAAATAATCTAATCTCTAAATTTTTCTCGCAACAATTCAATTGTTTCATATGCTGTGTGGCACGTAGCCACAATTGGTCAATGGCAAAAAGATAGCTCTTAACGGGAGCTAACATATTGCTCATGGGTGTCAAGGACGTAGGTCGACTGGAAAGTGCTTTTTTGGGATTTAAGAAAAATGGACTTAGCATCATTTTCAAATGTGAACGGAGTTTATTTTTGCTCTAGCTCCTTAACGGTACGTCGGATCGGGAATCGGCCAATGGCAAAAAGGTAGCTCTTAACGAGGACTAAAATATTGCTCATAGGTGTCAAGGTCGTAGGTCGACTGGAAAGTGTTTTTTGGATTTAAAAAAAAGTGGACTTAGCGCACGAAAAGTTGCAATTGGAGAACGATTATTTTGATAATAACACTGAATAAGTTGTAAACGTTGTTCTGGCGTATCTCTCTCCATGATGAAATTGTAAACACTACTGAATACAATGAAAAACAAATGACAGATCATGACATATTACAAATGGCCGAAACGTCACTTCAAAATCATATCATATTTTTTGCTTTTACGGCATATCGTAGGCGCATCGTGCCAATACAAAATTATTCCAATCATGTATATTTGTACACATTGTTTTGACTTTATTCCATAAAAAGTTTCCGAAATGTAGGTTGATGACATCTTCAAGGCTGCGTCGCCAGATACCACGCAGTCTTCCACGTCTTCTAGATTCTTAAGGATGTCAGTCAAAAACTTCTCTGCAGATGTCATTAGCTGGCCTGCTGGCTATAACAAGCCCTATCTATCTCCACTCTCCCTAACGAATTTATATTATTATTGACCTCATTTTATATCTCTGGTATAGTTCATCGGTTGACTTTAATTTTTTTCGTACAGCTTCGTTGTTTAACCTAGGAGATTCTCCTGGGCAAGGATCACTTTGTTTATTTACAATACATGGACTATACCACAATTTATTTAGACATATCGATACCTCCATTCTAAACTATGCTAAGTGCAAAAAGGTAGTTTTTCAGGAGAGGCGATCAAAGTTTGATGAATTTTGAAAATTTGTGCGGAATTCCTTTATAATGCAAATCGAATGACCTGTACTGTTTTGTGAATAACTTTTGATTGGGTTGCCGGATAAACACCAAATTTTGACTGAATATAATTTGGAATATTTAGAAATTAAAAACGCAATCTCCCTAAAACTATGCTAAGTCGACTTTGCATGTTTTAGAATGCAGTTATCGATATGACACATTCATTATCCGAAAAAAACAACACGATTTTTAAGGCACTGGATGCACTTTTTTCGGGTAGGTTTGTTTAGCATATAGAATATAGAAAAAGTGCTAAAAATACACCTTGAGCAAACAAATTCGTATGGCCATTAAATTATTAATTGCGTCAACTCGACTAAACGAATGATGCAGAAGTTCTTATTTTTGGGGATAATTTCACGTCCAATTCTACGTAACATTTCATTATATCTATATAAACACTTATATTAATAATATATATATACTAGCGGACCCGGCGAACTTCGACTCGCCCCAATTTAACGCCTTCAGATAAACTCCAGAGTGATAATAAAACACAGATAGTTAAAATTTTAATGCGATTTGTTTAAAAGGAATCGAAATCAGTAGAGAGCGATGTGATAAACAACAAACAACGAAGACGGAAGACAGGCAACGTACAGATGACCGTGCGAAAAACAGGGAAATTCGACATTAATTCCACAGACTTCCTACGATTGGTCTTGAGATTTATTGATTGTCATCGCAAAAGCCAATCGTACAGGGAACTGAATCCGCTTGAATTGGAATGAAAGATCAGTTGGAATAATCGGAATTCGTGGGATAAGGACTTTCTCTTGAATTTTCCCTTGATGATCGTCGCATGAATCACATTGTCCATCAGTTTCATAATGGACAACCGCGAACTATGCACAATTTCGGATGATTCAGATTCCTCAACATGATTATGATCGATTCCACCTTCAGCTGTAAATTATGCGGCGGAGCTCCTGGCACATCAAGCGACGTCGATTTTACTTTGAATAATAAAATTCATGCCATCGACGTCCTTATTCTTCGCTGCTAATATTGCCCGTTCACTAATCTAATCGAGATTTGGAAACACTTTTGTGATGAGTTCCTCCTTCGACGATGTGAACTCGTAAAAATTTGCCGGGATCAATATCAATCCAGTGGAAACATCAACAGTAATTTGGCCATTGCCAAGCGCCAACAGTTGTTTCGAGAATTCAAGAGCCGATGAGTCGTTCTGCAACGCGACTCTCATGTTCGTGGTCAATTTCAACTTCTTGACATGCCGCCACAAAGACCACGATTTCAGGCATGCATTAATTTCATCGGCAGTAGATTTCGGGATGACGGGAAGCGTTTGACGAAAATCTCCGGGCAGCAATATCATAGACTCACCAAATTGTCTCAAATCCTTCATCGTTCGGTCAACTGCCTCCAGAGCTCGTTTATGCGCCATCGTGCATTCATCCCAAATTATGATTTTGCAATGCCCGCAATCCAATAATATAACCTTACCTCTTATACTCAATCTTATTATCTGAAAAAATGTTCGAATTGATAAATATCGCGTTGAATTTTAATTGATCGTAATGCTTGTACCGTTTGCCGATGTGATACGCGAAATCAGTGTAACAATACGCAAAACTCAAATGAATTGCAGCAAGAAAAATAGCACATACTCGTACATATGTTTAATAGAAAACTTTTTTGTTTAATAGAAAATTAATAAAAAATTTGGATTGAAAAAGAGAGCAGTAGATAGGAACAGTAGGAATCTCGCAAGAAATAGCATTTTTCGATTTTCCCAATTTTCCGACTTTTCCGGAGGGTTTTCCCAAAATTTTCTTTCGTAACAACCTTCTCCTGGCAAATACGAACAACTGAAAAAAAATTGAGCCAAATCGGTCCAGCCGTTCTCAATTGATGAATTACTATACATTTTTCACACCATTTTTATATATATAGATATATATTATATTTTCTTTCAGTGCACCTTTAGCCTTTTAGCTCTCAACCTGCTATATAAGCTGTACGTAGGGCGTTATATTCAAATCATGATCATAAATTATGTTTTGCTTGAAATTGTTATTTTATTGTTTAATATAGATTTGCCGGGAAATGCCAATGAAAATATTTTATAACTGACTTCATAAAATCCATATGCTCCATTCATGTGTTGTAGGAATACGTACAATATGTAATCAGCCAGTCAGTGTGTCCCAGTCAACCATTCCCTGATGGCATTCCATGGAGTCACCTTTTCCCTTGCAGGGTTTTCGTCGGTATATTAAGCACACTGCGTGGCTTTTGTTTTTGGTATTCACAATTTTATTTTTATTGTAGCCTTAAATTTCATTTTTATCACATTTCTATGCGAGATATTTAAACAAAGTTGTCGGAATGTACAAAGTTATGTGAGTTCGAAGGAATGGCCAGAGTAGTATTAGGTATCCATTCCGCTCAACTCACGGCTCGTCAAACCCATAAACATTCCTGTCCGCAGCCAACAAAACAAGGCATTAATGTGATATCATAAAACCAATTTCTAAGATATGACTGAGAGAGGTACCATTCCAAGGAAAAGCTTAGGCTCTTCCCGTTTCTTGTTCCCGTGTCTCAACCATTCCTATGACCGAGACACTTTCATGTTCGGATATACGAGTATATATGTGAATTTGTAGATTTTATTGATATTTAACGTGCAGTTATAAAAATTATTAACAAATATGATGACGTGACTGAAATATATCCTCCTCCAGAGTTATCCACACAAAGTTATCCGACATACAAAGAGATAAGCATACCAAGCAAGCATGAAGCTCGTATAATATACGCTTCATTATAATCTTCTTTTTTTGCTTTTTTTTCTTTATGAAGTTGCGCGAATTGTGAGACATATTTTAATTATGTTGAAATGGACATAAGAAGCGCGTGTTCGTTCGTACGTTGCTAGTATTTGTATAAATGTTCATATTGACCTCATATGCATTTTTAATGAATCTTTGTTGCTTTTGCCTTCGTTGTTGAATTTAAACCGCCACAAGCCGCAAGGATCGATGTCTTGCATCCTGCTGTGAGCAAGCAAAGAAAAAATATGTTTAATAACATCTCTTTGGTTATTTTGCATTATTGGCCTTTTCGCTGTTCTTTTTTTGGGCCAGGTTGAAAGATATACAGACATACACCGACGATCCATGGCCGACCTAATGAGATATTTATCCATTGAAACATTTACAATCGTCCAACACTCCTATATTTCAGCAGCTCTGCTCAGCTTTACGGATGCAGCAGGTAACCCACGAACGAAGGACGGAAGAATGAGCGGACAGACAGACAGGCCGACAGACGGACGCATGAACTGATACTTTTATTAAGCAGATGCAAAATACAGCCATTTCCTTTGCAATTCGAATTCGTTCACACTGAAATTTATGATAAATTGTCTGAGAATTCTGTTCGCTTGTGGATGAAGTGAAAACAAAAATATAGTATATATTGTTTTCTGCGTTTTAATTTTAATAAGTTGTATCTTCGCTATTGTTGTTGTTGTCGTTGCGGTATTGATATGAGGTTCAAGGATATTCATCTCTGGCATGATTGCGGGGGAAATGTATGTATGTATATTCATATATAATATTGATGAATAAATAAATCTAAAGAAGTATTTCGATTAAATGAATTCGAAGAATTATTGGATATATGTAAAAGCATTTAATAAAGATTTAAAATAAGTTCTCATGCTAATACCAAGAAAGTAATTTTTATTTACAATACATTACTTGTAGTCGGATTATAGAAAAGGATAGCCAATAGTACTACACAGTACAAAACTGTGGTAGTGCTGGAACTCTGTATTACTCTGTATTATATATATACTCGTATAAGTTATTTTAAAAACTAAACAGATTTTGAATACCATTGTCATAAGCAAAATTTTAGAGGTTAAATAGATCTATAAGAAATGACTCTAGACTGTCTCACAATAGTTTTTTAGGGGACCAAACAAAAGCTTTAAGATTTTAAAGTTGCAGACCATGAAGTAAAATCTCTATGTGAAATTGAACAGGTTTAATACATGCGCGTTATAGATCCACTGATAGCAGGGATCCGTCATCCTTTTACTTTACTAAGATATAGATAACCAGGCTGGTCGTCTACTAAGGAGCAGATAACACAACTGTGCGTCTTTGAAGGAGTACAGGGCGTAGGTAACACAAAAGACCGCCGGGAGTAAATAACCCAACTAGTCACCTACTAAGGAAAAGATAACCCAACTGGTCATCTACTAAGAGGTAGAAAGACCAACTTTTCGTTTATTAAGGAGTAGATAACCCATCTGCTCATTACAAAGCAGTAGATAACCAAACTGGTATTTTATTAAGTAGTAGATAACCGAACTGGTCGTCTTCTAAGGAGTAGATAACCTAACAGGTAGTTTATTAAGCAGTAGATAACCCAACTGATAATTTACTAAGCGGTAGAGAAGTTGACTGGTCGTCTACTATGAAGTAGACAATTCTACTGGTCGTCTTCTATTGAGTAGATAAATCTACTGACCATCTTTTATGGAGTAGGTAACGAGTAGATAACCCAACTGGTCGTCTTCTAAGGAGCAGATAACCTAACTGATATTTTATTAAGTACTGGCCATTTACTAACGCGTAGATAACCTGACTGGAAGTCTTCTAAGGGGTAGATAACGCCACTGGTCACATTCTAAGGAGTAAGTAACACCACAGGCTTAAGAGTAGATAACCCATCTGGTCGTCAAATAAGGAGTAGATAACCCAGCTGGTATTTTATTTATTGGTAGATAACCAGACTGGTCGTCGTCTAAGGAGTTGATAACTCAACTGTCGTCTTCTAAGGAGCAGATAACTCTACTGGCCGTCTTCTATGACGTAGGTAACGTATCCTAAGGAGTAGATAACCCAACTGGTCGTTTTTAAGGAGTATATAACCCAAGTGGTATTTTATTAAGTAGTAGATAACAAGACTGGTCACTTACTAAGGGGTAGATGACCCGACTGGTCGTCTACTATGGAGTAGATAACTCTACTGTCTATCTTCTATTTAGTAGGAAATGTCTTCTAATGAGTAGATAACCCAACCGGCCCTTTTCTAAGTACTAGGTTACCCTACTGTCCTATTTTATTAAGTAGTAGATAACCCAACTCGTTATTTACTAAGGAGTAGAGAACCTGACTGGTCGTCTACTATGGAGTAGATAACTCTACTGTTCATCTTTTATTTAGTAGGTAATGTCTTCTAACGAGTAGATAACCCAACAGGTCGTTTTCTAAGGACTAGATAAACCAACTTGTCGTCTTCTAAGGAGTAGATAACTCAACTAGTATTTCATTAAATAGTAGATAGTCCAACTGGTCATTTAAAAGGGGGAAGATAACCTGGCTGGCAGTCTCAATGGAGTAGATAACTCTACTGGTCATCTTCTAAGGGGTAGGTAACACCTCAGACCTCATACTAAGGACAAACTGAATGTCAACTAAGCCGTAGATAAACCGACTGGAATTTTATTAAGTATTAGATAAAATAACTGGTCCTCTACTGGAATAGTTAACACAAATGGTCGTCTACTAAGCAGTCTGATGTAGTCCTATGATTGAATACCACAAGAATCAAAATATGTGGTGCATTTAATCCTAATTAACTGATACGTAATATAATTAGTTCAACTATCCCAATTTAACCAGTACTGGGATCAGTAGTCTCAGATAAATTGACACTTCAATTGTATTTACATGCTATTTTACAAGCTATTGAAATCGGGTTTCCTTATGATAGTAGATTAGGTTAGGATGGCAGCCGGAGTTACCAGGTCACATAGACCAAGTGAGTGCTACCACGGGCCCAGCTGTGCCTCAACGGAACCAAAATGGTTTATAACACAAATTTATCAATAGTACGAATATCTGTACCGGCCAGATCTATCAGCTTTCCTAGAAAGGCCGACCCTTGAATATCCAGACGCCGTTTGCTCAATGCGGAGTAGTAACAAAGCAGGTGATCAATGCTCACCGCTTCTTCCTCATCTCCACAGCTTCAGTAGAAGTTATTGGATTCAATTCCCAACCACATGGCATGTTCGCCGATCAGACAGTGTCGTGTCAGAACTGGCACTAATGTAGGCAGTATTTTCCTCTTTAATGCGAGGAGATATTTTGATCTTTGGGTTATATCGTGACCAGTTTTGTCTAGCTACTAGATATTTGTGAATTTCTGTCCATCTGTCATTGTCTAGCTACTCTATAGTTATGAATTTCTGTCCATCTGTTATTGGTCACACTTTCATCGACTTTGCAGTTTTCCGGAATATCCCTATGCCCAGGTGCCCATATATGGATATTATAGCAATATACTGTGTCGGATTTTTATCCGGCCCTTTTTCAAATTGAAACGCCTTAAACAGTACATTCCCTTATATCAATGACGGAAATAAAAATCGCCCAAACAATTGTTACATTCGTTTAGCCGCTGATGTAACAATTTCTAAATTAATTTAAACATTTAATTCATGTTTTCCGTGTTCCGAACATGACTTTTAGTCAATTGTCTGAAGGCAAAAAATTTTGTTCTCGTTGTTCTGTTACTTTCGTAAGAACATGAATATCCCAGTCGAAATCATTTAAATATTCTCTGACATGAAACAAACATGAACAAACAAGATTAACAAAGTCTCAGCAAAAATTACAAGCAGAGAGAAAGGAAGGCGGCGGCGACGGCAGCAACGCCATCTATGCAGACGACTAACGACACAACGAGCAATGTTTTTGTTTGCGACATGCCAACAAATCAAATAGTGTATATCATATAGTCCGCACCGTCTGTCCAGAATATTTGTCTAAATACAAATTTCGACAAAAAGTAGACGAGAGAGATAGAAAAAAAGAAGTGTGGAACTGATGTAATTTTTGTGGACTATGAAATCGAAGCAGTGATCTGGGGATGATTGCAACTATTCTATAGAAGATTCGTGTGTCTTGTCATCGTATTTGCTTTGTCTTTGATTTGGGATTTGGCTAATGTGTCACTTTGAATAATACTCGTACTCTGGCTGAGGCTCTGCCTGGACTGCATCTGTTCGGATAATCAAATGCCGGGAAAGATTGGAGGAATCTTTTGATGCTGCTGAGGACGATGACGACGACGACTAATGGTGATAGTGATGATGATTTCGACGTCGTTGAAGATGATGTGTGTGCTCGTAATAGAACAATTCTTTAAAAGCATTTTTAGTTGTCGCTTTTTTAGTTCTCCTACGGAGACAGACAGACGTTCGGACGGACATATAGACATACTTCTTGGCCAGACAGTCTCTTTATAGTTTAGGAATAGACTAATTTCATCCAAGAGCTACAAGCAAAATTAACAACAACAACAAAAAGAAGAAAGAAAAACAACAGCAGAAATAGACGAAATTATTTGTCTGCGTTATTTTTACAATGTTTGTCTCTCTGTTGTCAAATGCCGTCGTCTGGTATCTACGGGATTTCAGTTGTTTTGTGTGTTTGATTTCCTCAATTGTTCCTGCCTAGGTCTGGGCCTATGTCTTGCTTTTTATGCCTGACACTCACTCAGTCACTCACTGCGAGTCACTTACATCGTACACGTTGTCGTTCGTTGGTTGTGTGCGTATGCGTGTGTGCTTCGTGTATGCTAATGCCACACGTATCGTGTGGAGCTGCAACATGCACACGTACTGTGGGCGCCAGAAAATGGTACACAATCCAAACTTACGTAAATATTTTTGATTGGAAAAAGAATACAGTTGGCTTCGAAAAATATTATTGAAAATCTTATTCAAAACAAGACTCGTACGGATAAACGCAATACTTATTATTTAATAAATAATTTATTTGTATTATTTATTTTTAAAATAGAGCTATATGAAGAGTCGAGAGCAAAATATGCTTAAAGATAGAGCTCTGTTGAACAGAAATATGTAATTGTGTTTTTTATGAATTTATTTATAAATTCTCGCAATTGAAGTTGTACTGTATTTTTGAAGTATTTCTCTCCCGAGTAATGCTTTACAGAAAATAAGCTAATGAGACTGTAAAAACCCAGAATATTATCCCACCCACAGCAGTAACTCCCTAATCCACAAAAAGAGCATCCAAGAAGTGGAAAAGATTCAAAAGAGAATCAATAGTTCACAAAATGTTAACCATTTGTTGGGGTGGTATTATAAGGAGTAAACCAATATCTTATAACTCGGGCTAAGTTCGAAGATGGGCCATATTGGTTCACTTCTTCTGGTAACTCCTCTACAAACTGTAACTGTCCCTTCTAACATCTATACTACTACTTAGCCGGATCATCCGAAATACATACATAGATAGTAACTGTCTCTTCAACGTTATCGATATGAGAAAATTTGGCGAAATTGTGATGCCCTTTTTTGTCCTCCATCGAAGAACCAATCATACCTCGAAGAATCAAATATTCTTAACAATGTGATTCTAACTAGGATACTCTTCCGGCTTTAAGACCATTTTGTTTCTATATTATTATAGAAACAAGTATTTTATACATGGCGGTTTATAAATATGTATACAAAATTGGCAGCACACATACTGTGTCATGACAATACACGGCGTACTTATTTTTGCTTCCCACTGTATTCTTGCATTCTGGGATTGTTTTGCTGCTGATGTTGTTCCCTTTCAAAAAATCAAAAAGATTTGTTGACTTTTTGTTGATTTGCTGTTGCAATTGTCGTTTGTTGTTGTTACTATTGTGTGGTTGTTGTTGCTGTTGTTGTCATACAATTTTTCTTAGACTCATTTGGACGTGTTTAATCCCGAGTCCCGAGTACAATGAAGCATGCCAAGCAATTAGTTAAATGGTGTCTGCCACTCTCTAGTGGGGGTCACAAAAGCATAAAGCCGAGAGACACAGACACTTTTTGTCAAAAGGAATCGGCAGTGAACTATGTACTCCGCATTGGATAGTTGTAACAAATGTACCCTTTGAGTTGTAAGTATTAGTAGTAGATGACATTAGAGAGACCTGACGGGATTGGAATGACACTACATTTGTCAAATCAAATCAAAGCCGTAGCGTAGCTAAAGTAAGTGATCTAAAACCAATATGTATTTGTAATTAGAAAAAATAAGAAGAATTAAAATAAATACGTATGTATATTATGACTAGTTGAGTTTATAGAGGATGACATGAAATCCTATCGAGGTCGGACTCTAACACTAGGTTCATAGTGACTGATTCCTTAAGAGAAAATGCAAGTTTGAGAAAAAATTTCTTCATTTCTCAACATAATCTTCTTTGAGTTGAGAGACTTTTCTCAGCGATATTCAATAGCTTCGATACCCTGTCTAAAGAGAGAACTGACTAGCTTCTAAAAAAAGCCATCAACCGCAGACTCCAAATCTTCTTGGTTGGCAAATCTTTTGGCATTGAACCATTTTTACAAGTTTGAATTAAAAAATAGTCAAGAAGAGCTGAATCTGGCGAATGAGATAAGCGATGAAGTAATTCGAACCTTAATTAATTAACGTTGGCCATCGCGCAGAAAAAAGTTGCATTAAATTAAAGATTGGCGCCAAAGACTAATTTTGGGACCGCCCTCGAACATATAGTAGATTACTATATACCCGCAATGAAAAACATGTATTCACATAGACAAAATGTATGCACCTGTGTAAGTACGGCACCAGAAATTTATTTTGTTAATAACACAATTTTGTTTTAGGAAAATAATTTGATGGTTCCACAAAATAAATTTCGTTAACTGGAATAGAGCAGTGTACAGGGTGGCTGATATGTATTGCAACCAACTTCAGGTTGCTATCATTTCTAAGCCGCTAGACTGATACAATTAAAAAAATGAACCTAGTTTTACAAAACTAAGGTTTCGTACAGACTTAAGTGATTCTATGTCGTCGTCTCATTTTGCGAACCTCATTAGCTCTACTGGCAATGAATCGGTACCTACTGCATAGTTCTTTCTGACACCTAGAGTTTGTTGACCACAATTTCAAAATTATGGTCCAGAGCTTATACCTTAAATGTCATTAGGTCTGCCAGAAATTTATCGGGCATTAAGGTCTGTGCATACACTGACGATATAACACTACCTTCTACAGCTAAATTCTTGTCGTCGGTCGACGACATTCTGGAGGTGGTAGCCTTATCGAAAATATCCTCCTGGTATATTGGTTGTGGCCTAAGCATAAACCCAAAGAAAACGAAACTGATAGTGTTCACCAGGAGTAATAAATACCGTACTTTGGATTACCAGCGCTACAGGGTATAACTATAAAACTGTCTAACTATGCACAATTTCTAGGTGTAATTTTGGATCGCACGCATCAAAAAGGCGTTCGGGGCTGAAATTCATAGACCCTAAATGGGGCTTAAAACCTAACCTTATTCATATATAAACGAGTCTACACTAGGGTTCATTTTTCTTTCAGGAGTTGCCAGAACTTAAAGGATTGGACCTTCTCAGACTTTTACAGTTCATTAAGGCGTCAGATCGAAACACCAGACTTAACTGAGTACGAAGAAGAAGAATTTATTAGGAATCACATATGGCCTCTATGTACCCTTGACTTTTATTGAGCCGGGCGCCATCCTTAGCTAACTTAACTGAATATTTCTTTTAGATATCTAGAATGTGCAGACTGAAATTACGATTACATATATCGCGGGCGTACCCTGATATCATGTACTCATCCCTTCAAACTCTTCAGCTCTTCCATCTATCGACCGATCTATCGACTCAAATAAAAATTGCATACATTTCTCTAAATTTTATGTGTTTTTTTAATTAAATCCGAAAGCTCCTAAAAAATCGTCCAACCAAAGGTCCAAGGGCAATATATCAGTACCCTTTGCTTTGCGGTAGACTTTTAGAACTCACGGTTTTTCGATTTTTAAATCATGCGCAGAATTCCAAAAATTTGTTGATTTTATTTTTCAATTTTAGGCGGATTCTTCAAAGCAGGAGAATTAAAATGTGTTTTCAAAAAAATTAGGAATATAACTCCAATTTCGAATAAGGTCTCTCCCCCTGAGAATGTATTTCATTATTCTCCACACGAAGCTCCTTTGTGCGAAATTATTTCGAAATCTGAAAAAATCGCTCTCAGATTTCCCACGCATCACTGAAGTTGCTCCATTTCATGGTGGAATCATTTCAGTTCAGCTGACATCACTCGTTTTTAGAAACTTTTGCTCGCTTTATTTATATTTAATTAAGAATTCCTCCTCTGTAAATCTTTACCAATTCTTGTGAACCAAAAAAAAAGACAATACAGTCGACAATGACAACGACAAAGACACACACAGTACAAGAAGAAGGAGCTGAGGAGAAGTATGAGGTAAATGAATAAAACAATGTGTCCTTGTGTCGTTAATTGGCTGAAGGAGGAAGGCTTTTTCATTTGCGGTGGTGATGGCAGTCAGCTGAGCTCAGTTTGTTTGCCGACTCATTAGTATTCAATATTTGCATGAAGTGCATTAATTTGCCGTAAGGAGTGATTTGAATACAACACTGAAGACATTGGACGAGGCTACAAAACAGGGAACAACAATATCTCTTTCCTTCTCTTGTTTGGCTCTTTGGCCGAAACAATCAACTGACAAACCTAAAAAGGCCAGACCAAACCATGCACCATCCATCTACCGAAACGTCCAGAGTGTCCTGTGTCTGTCTGTCTGTCCACTGATTCATTTAGTTAATTTCGATACAACAATCAACACTTAAATGAAGGACATAATTTGCCATTCATCCATTCGCTGAATGCTCAGCAATTTTGGCAACAAGACATTTTTGCCATACAATCGCCGGACGGAGCACGGCTGCTAACGAAGACACCCAAATTTAGAGCAAAAAGACATGAGATGTCCTTAATTTCTCGCCATTTTTTCCGATACTTTTCGCGTTTCTCTTATGCCCAAACACTTGAGTCGTTTAATTGGTCTGGGGGTTTGCATTGAAGAAGGACGACAATATGACCGAATATGTGGGCAGCATTGGAGGGAAAATTGGCGGAGGAGTGCGTTTGTGTGGCATCTGGTGTATATGTGCCGATTTTTTTTGGTTACACCACTGAAAACTTATGGAAATTGTTGCTCCATCGAAACTTGAAACGTGTGTGGCATAATAAGGCCGCATTGTGGCCAAATTGAGCCGCAGCTTAATGATGATGGCGAGGCAACGACGATTGTTGGTTGGCGACTGGGTAAGGGTTTAATTGAAAACACCGTTTAACTGGAAGACATGCGACTAATGACTCTGGCGCAATCCATGAGGTTCTCGAATGTCCACCAAGAGAAAGATAAATGGAGAACTGAGGAAAAAGTGACATGATAGGAGGCGTAGTTGGAAAAATAAACGACATGAGAAGTAAAAGTGATTTGCTTAGAAAAAATCTATTAATTTCTTAATAGACTATAGGTCAAAACTATTTTTACAAAAGTTATATTATTTCATTCTAATCATATTTCAAACACACAAAGAAAAATTTATTTACCCAGGAACGAAAAACATTATTCCCAAATAAATTTAAATTATTAGTAAACTAATTTGTTTCTTGTTTCCGTAATACACAGTGTAGTTGTCCAAAATTTCGTTCCTGTAGAAATATTTTTTCTCTGTATTTAGATACTATTATCGAGTGGTTATTGATTTTTCTTTTCACTTGCCACTCAGATGGGAATACAAATTTCCTTTTTAAATGTTAAGAAAACGTTCCTTCAACCCTATTTTTCCCAAGTGTTATATTTTGCCAAATATAGGTTATGTTTTAAATTTTCACACTCATTTTCCCAATAGAACTCATCATCAACACTGCCTCCTCCGCCACCTCCTCCTTGGAGTGCATTTAGTCTTGTTCTTATTAAACCCCCAGTGGTATAATCCTTTTGCTGCTGCAATTTTGCTCGGAGCCTTGTAAACATTTACAATTGCTTTGGTGCATGCATGTTCATGTTAATCAAAATCAACAAAAAAGCCATGTTGCTACGCCATTGTATGCCACAGAGGCCTTTCAAACACACATCCACATCATCCCCATCTACTCGGAGGAGGTAAGTATGCAAATTAGCATCACACATCAACACCACATAAAATAGTACAAGTCAAACATACAGCAACAACATCAGTCGAACTCTTCTCGCAACTCAGCTTGAGTTAAAGGAACAGTGGCGGAAAAGAGGTATAATAAGGCCCCCATCTCGTCGCCAGGGCCCCGAATTGAATTAAACATCTTTGGTTTTTTAATTCATTTTATAATGCACATTCAATGGGAGGTCCTTCTCAATGCTCTTAATATTTACAAAGAGTTGTCAAAATTTTAAAAAATGGTACAAAATCCATTAAATTATATCAGGTAAGTATAGGAAGGTAGCATTCCGGAAATAGTTAGATGGAATCAGAGCCATGGTTATGACTTGACATACGATTAAAAAAGCCTCAAAAGCTTCTAAAGGCTAGAGAGTCCGTAGGTAGGTATTTTTGACCCTAAACTCGAAAACCATAAATGGCCAAAAATCAAAGTTTAAGGAGTTTTATGGATAACCAAATTTTCTATACTGTGCTAGTCCAAAAATGTAACAGAAAGTAGTCTACAATGGATAGATAACATTTCGTCTATGTTGAATCAAGTGATGGTAGCCGTTTCTTAGGTTAGCTCTTGTTTTCGAAGTATTCGACCAGAAATTTTGCTGGGAAATCAGTTAGGTTAGTTATACAGATGGTGAATTTGAAGTGGCGGGCTTTGGAAATGTTAAAAATTAGTTGACGTTTTACAGAAATGTAGCGGGGACGTGTGGGGGGACGTGTGGTTTTTGAGAAATAATTCTCCAATGGTTCCCTTTACTTCGTTCCTTGGACCGAAGCCTGTATTCCAAAGTCTTCAACTTCAAAATCACCAACGACATAACTAACCTCTCTGATTTCTCAGAAAAAATTGCGGTGGAATAACTCGAAAAAATAGCAAACTTAGAAAAAAGGCAACAACCACTGAATTCAGCATAGTCGAAATAGATATATCCAGAGTTTCTCTTTTATGTTACATTGTAAAGTGGCCATTTCGATCACAGTGCTTTAAATCCATAAATACGAGCCCTGGGCGAAAATATTGCTATTTTGGGATCAGAAATATTTGACCCATTCTGGGCCAAATTCAAAGTAGAGATACTTTTTTCAATAGTCTTTTTTGACAGATCACGTGTGAGTCGTGTCATGCTGTCATGTTATTTTTGTTAAGTATTGTTTGGCATTTCATCATGGAAAGACTTATGCCTGAACAACGTTTACAAATTATTCAGTTTTATTATCAAAATAATCGTTCGCCAATTGCGCTAAGTCAATTTTTTTTAAATCCACAAAAACACTTTCCAGTCGACCAACGACATTGACACCCATGAGCAATATTTTAGCTCTCGTTATGAGCTATCTTTTTGCCATTGACCGATTCCCGATCCGACGTACCGGGATCATCGTTCCATATTTCTTCAAAAGTGATGTCGGTGAGAACGTAACCATCAATGGCGACCGTTATCGTGCCATGATAAACGACTATTTGATGCCTGGAATTGAAGCTGGTGATCTTGGCGACATTTGGTTTCAACAAGACGGCGCCACTTCCCACACATCGCATTAATCAATGGATTTATTGAGAGAACACTTCGGTGAGCAGATAATTTCACGTTTTTGGGCGGTCGATTGGCCACCAAGATCGTGTGATATCACACCGTTAGACTTTTTCCTGTGGGGATATGTAAAGTCTAAAGTTTATGCGGACAAACCCGCTTCGATTCAGGCCTTGGAGCAAAACATCACGCGTGTCATTCGCCAGTTACCAGTCGAAATGCTCGAACGAGTCATCGAAAATTGGACTCAAGGGATGGACTATCGGAGACGTAGCCGCGGCCACCATTTGATAGACATAATCCTCAAAAAATAAATGCCAAAGAATGTTCTTTCAAATGGTAATAAACATTCCCCATTCAATTTTAATTTTCTGTGTTTTTTTTGCTTTAAAAAAGTAAGGAACCTCAAATGGACCACGCTATATAAGAGATCCAAAGCAAGACGGAATTTATTTTGGAATCACACATTCTCGGATCACAAGTAGAATATTTTTTGCAAAAAATAAATGGTCAGAACTCTCTAAAGTGAAAAGGGCGTTATATCGTCAGGCCCCATCTGACCAAAATTTGTAACATCCGTAACTCCTTAAGTATTCGCCAACATTTATAAACTTTATATAGATTTCGATTACGAAATGTTGCCTCATCGGCACGAAATTCTGAAAAATATTTGCCGTTTTTAAGTGCAATTGGTGTAGACCCTCGAATTAAACGTAGCACCTATTTCAAAATTCCAAAATGTGGTATAAAAGTCCAGTTTTCGGGATAAGGGCAACGAACATGTTGCTCTTTTTTGCAGAAATGATGACTACACGCTGAAAAAAAAAATCGCTTCTGTAGTGTATTGTCCCAAAGATATTCGGCTTGAAACATATAAATGTTTATGGTACATTCTAAATATATAATACTTGGTACATACAAAAATTACATATTTGGGAAGATGTTGTTCTAAACAAATTCTTGTTTCCACCCTAATACTTTTTATTTAGGATTATTAATTCCGAAACAAAGATTTATTTAAATTGAGGTATTCCAAAAATATATCGAACCTTAATTGTGTTAAGTTTTACAGCAATTTAATTATAACTTTCTATAAATTTTTAATGTTCGTAAATTGAAATCGTATAATTTTGGATAACAATAATTTAGACGAAGGATTGTTAATAAATGCTGACATGACATACTCAGAAATTTGAAATGAGTCCCTTAAAACAGAATTTAATGCCGCTAATGGTATTTTTAACTGGGAGAAATAATTCGAAACGAAGGAAAAATTAAAAATGAAATTAGAAAAATTCACCAAAGTTTTGAAAATCTTTTTTAAGCATAACTATTTAAAAAATATTAGCTTGTTTAATATAATACTACATTTTAACAGCATTCAGAACATAATACTAAATTTTTAATACCATTCGGAAATATTCCCTCAACTAGAAGTTTCACTGAAATTGCCATTTATCAGAGATGCTCACAATCATTTCATAGCGTACCATTTTTTTGTGGCAATTAAAGTTTTTTGTGCTTTCAAAATATATAAATACAGCTGTATGTAAAGCAGAAACTTTTTAAACTGAGATCCCGATTTTGCAAACCGATCGACTTAGAATCACTAGCAGATTTGATCTAACCATGTCTGTCCGTCCCTCCATGTAAAGTTTTTTGCAAAGTAAAGGTCGCAATTTCACTCCGATCTTGATGAAATTTGACACAACGCATTCTTTTGGTCAAAATCGGTTCAGATTTAGATAAACCCCACATATATGTAACTCCGATTTGATATATAAGCATTGTAGAAGCAACATTTTTCAACCGATGAAGATGTCAATCGACATGAAGAAATATTTTGAACCCAGAACACACATTGGCGAATTTCACAAAAATCGGTTCAAAACTAAATATAGCCGACATATATATGTCCTTTCCGATTTGCCCTTATAGAAGCTGTACTTTACATACTATAATTAGGAAATTCGGTAGAGGAAATGTTCTCGAACGTATAACGAACGCTGCTGAAATTGGTGTAAATCGGTTCAGATTTACATATAGCCCTTCCTTCCGATTTGGCCCCGTAGCGCTATACCAGAAGAAGCCGTATTTTACTTCCAATCATTTTGGAATTTGGGAGATTAAAGTCTCTTGATCTGAAGACAAACGCTGTCGAATTTGAAGAAAATCGGTTCAGATTTAGATATAGCCAACCTTTACTGCCCTCCTAAGAAAGAAAGACGTATGTCCATTTCAGTAGTTTGAGATATTTAGCTTTTACGTTTTATAACTTTCGCGCCTTTTAATTTTATGTTTAGGTTAGGGACTTAAATTGGTCTATGTGAGCTGGTAAAACTGGCTGGGGTGGCATAGCACCTGTATATACGTGTAGCAGATTTTGATTCAAAGCGTTAACAAATGCAAATTTTTGGACATATCAGTTTTATTAGACATAGAGCATTGATAAAACTTGACAATATTTCTTCTTGTTCTGTTGTACTAGGGTGGTGTAGGGTACGGTCATTACTTACTAGTTTTATTTCTGAAAAGGTGAGATTCATATATTCGTATTTTACTCCGCTCCTGTTTTGTTGGTCCTAGATATGTTTGTACGAGTATGTTCAGCGAATCAGTGTAAATTTGTTCTTTTATAGCTTTCTTTTGCACAGCAGCAGTAGCATACCCATAAACATGGCCACAAACTCTTTCTCCTTCTCTGCCTTCTTTTCGGTCATCACTTTAAAACCCTTCACATTCACAAAAAAAAACTTCTGATGAACAAAAGGTCGAAAACAAGACCAACATAGCATGTCAACGATAGGGCCGTATAATCACAACGGCCACACAGTGCACAGTGGTATAGCGTGTAGTACCGCCAACTATGTTGGCAATTAAGCTTATCAAAAGAGTGAACACGACTGCTGATGCTTAACTAAAAAAAGCTAAACAAACTGAAAAGTCATCAAAGAGAAAACATTCGCACAAAGCACAAGGCTAAAGGATTAACCCACAAAGGCTTAAAATATTATTAACAGAATTATATTTTTTTTATAATTTAGCCTGATTAAAAATGCTTTCTTTTTTAACGTTATTTTTGCATTAGTGCCAAATCGCTTTGTTGAGGTGATAAATCATTCAGCCTTCTTTTTTACTCGTTTCAATAGTTTTCCCATTCCATTCGCGATTTCCCCCAACTAAATAAACAAACCAAAAAAGGAGCAGTAATAAATGTCAATTTTGATGTTATAATTACCACTATCAACAACTTTAATTACAACTCTATTCGCAAAATTCAAACAACCAAAAACAACAACAACACCATCGTCCATGACACTCTGAAAATTTATTGCAAAATAATTACATTCACAATTTCAAATTAAAACGATACATTTGGGCTGTAGTATAAGCAGCATAAGCTAGTTTGCGAGTGAGTGAATGAGTGAGTTTGAGGCTTACAATGATCTGCAAAAGTTTAAGATTTCCTGAGGTTTGGGGGTACACTGAGAAAAAGGCAAGAAATCAATCATATCCCAATCATTCAATATCCCAATCACATTTATAAAAAACCTCTGAAGTCATCATTTATTGAAATTTATTTTTTACTTCATCCTTTCAAACTTTTGAAAAATTGTAAGTGGTATCTTCGACCAATAATATAAATCTTCTCTAAACATTTCTACAGAAAAACGGAAAAAAGCGGAATATGTATGGCGTTCTCAAATATATGCCATATTTCCGAAGCCATCTTTCTACCTTAAATTTGTCCGGAATTGATTAACCTCACCGATTACGAGCAAACTTAGTTTTAGAAATTCGGGGGATCAGAATTGATCATAGATATACGATTTAGTCGAACAAATGTATATCATGACTTCCCTGAGCTCTACAACAAAATCTCATTCTAAGTTGCCTAATATTTTCTGACACAAAGTATTTCTCACAGTGTATATGTTGTTTGGTTATTTGTAAGTGGTTCATATTACTAGTTGTAGTTGTTGTCACAGTCTCTGGCTCGTGGTTGTAGTTTTATTTGATTTACAGCAGTTTAATAAGTTTTACCAATATCTAGAGGTTTTCAACATTATTATGAACGTATTTGTATTCATCGTCGCCATCGTACACAAATCCACACAAAGCTCGTGGCTGGAACGCGTAAAGTAAAGGATCGAAATGGTAACATACACGACGCGAAACACAATGTTTCAACATTTGGCGTAGAGTTCAGCGTGAGTTGTATGTGAAAGCCATGAAAACCCTGACAAACTTGTGGCTTTTCTACTGCCGCTGCTGAAGCCGCTGCAGCCTTTGAAGCCTTTGCCATTTTTGCTGCTGAGTTGTCACGCTTGTCGTACTTGTTAAGTTGACGATGGTGGGTGTTAAGTATTTTAGTCGAGTAAACTATAATACAACAACAACAGCAACCAGAATACTAGCAAAAACAACAACAGCAAATACAGTAAATTTAACAACATCGAACATACATACAATTACAGATGCCAAGCCATAAATATATGAACATGATAGAGGTACGTATTTACACTCTGGAGTAAACGAAAATGGTTAGTAAAAAAGGGTTCACTTAAAATATTTAAAAATGTGTTCTAACATAGTAGAGGATTTAAGCCTCAGTGTGGTTTATGTCGGTTTTGCTTATCCTTCTAACATATTCACAATCCGCTTCACTAAAACCTACTTATCAGTCCGATTTTGGAAGTAGAAATCGCATAAAATAACGGGAAATTGATAGGAATAGGGATCATATCGACTGTACCGGAATGGTCTGTCTGCCCATGGACGTAGGTCCACTCCAAGGAACGGTAACTTGCGCGACAGTAGATTGCCACAGTAGGTATTCTGGATTTAGTTAAGTTCCTGCCGCTCAACGCCCCATGCACAATGTGCATGAGTATTCAATTCCGTGTTTTTGGACACTTGTGCCTCCTCCTTGCCATTCTATGGGTCATGGCAGCTTGGTTGGTTTGCAACTCTGCATCCGAAAATATTCTCTCCCAGTGATTTTAATTTCAAGCACTGCCACCACCTTGCAATCAATAGGGTCCTCACCAATAGTCAGGCCGGAACCTGCGATCGGGTGGCTTTCATGACTCCCGTGGTACCAGATTAAGTGCTCTGGTCAGACTGCATAGCCGAAGATACTACCAGTTAGACTCCAGAAAATCTAGGATTGGTGACCAGTCTGGGATCACTGTCGAGTCCCCATCCTAGGAATAGGTGGGAACTATCGGATTCCATTCCGGATCCCCAAGTAGGTTGTGACACTAGGAATCGCACAAAATAACGGAAAATTTATGGTAGTAGGTTGGAACAGTAGCAATCACACACATTCAGACAGAATAAAACGAAGGCTTTTTACATGATTATACGGCTTGGAACCGCTATGATGCGGGTACTTCACGTCTTGGAGGTCGAGGACTATGTAAAGCCTCCGCTATTCTAAGGGTCAACCGTTCGTTAGGCAAATGCATATGGATCAAGCGCTCTACCCGCTATAATCAAGGTCATAAACGAAGTTACAACCGGCACTACAGGTGCCCTTGATCACCCTCGTTCCCAGATCAAGCCTTTGACCAGAGTTCGTAAATAAAAATATGTACTTCCAGTTTTTGTTCGATACATCACGGGACTAATCAACTAAAGAAGATTAAAGAAATTATCGTGAGGCTGATGTCTTTATACTCTACTTCGACTTTAGTGGGAAGCCGATCGTCAATGCAGAAGATCGACTTTTCTCAACCGACTTTGCGAGACCGTTTTTATGATCTCACTTTAGTGAAGGAGAATATTATATATTTTTTATTACAAAGAAGATAACTAAGGCCCATACTTCGTTCGACGAAAACCCATTTTAGAACGTTTTAAACCATTTGTGCAATGTCGGTATGAATGTACGGCTGCTTCGCACCAAAACTCTTAAAGGTGGGGCCGATTAACTCCTACATAAAGTGTTTTCCAACAAGAGGTGTTATTTTGGTATTCAAAGAAAAATGTCATTTTTTGAGATATATGATCCGATGTTTATTTCATAATAAAGAGGAAGGTATGCCGTTAATAATGAAAAACAACATCAGCCAAATGGCCACCACGACCACGCTTACAGGACCATAACCAAATCGCAAACTGGCTGCCCTATGTCCTCGATAGCCTCACGATTTCTATCTTTGAGGTCTTTAATCGACACTGGGCTGTTGGCGTAGACCTTATCTTCCACGTGGCCCCAAAGGAAGAAGTCGCAAGGTGTTAAATCACAAGATCTCGGTGGCCAATTGTGATCACCTCTTCGAGAGGTAACACGGTCCGGAAACTTTTCCTGTAACAGAACAATGGTTTCGTTGCTTGTGTGGCACGTAGCGCCGTCTTGTTGTAAGTAAACGTTGTCCAGATCAATACCATCCAACTCCGACCATAAAAAATCAATAATCATCTCTCGCAATCCATTCGCCGTAACTGTTGTTCCAACCTCATTTCCGAAAAAGTAAGGTCCAATGACTCCGCCGGACCATAAACCGCACCAAACAGTCACACGTTGAGGATGGAGAGGCGGTCCGACAAGGTGCTTCACGACGACCCAAGAATGCTTTAGTTTTGCGAACTGTGACTGCAAGATTTTCACCATTTTTGTAGTGAATTTTAATAATTTCAATGCGTTGTTGAATCGTGTATCGTTCCATTTTTAGTAATGGCGAAGTTTCTACTTTTCAAATGTCAAAGAATAAAAGCTTCGAAAATGACAGCCACCGAAATACCGGATGATTAAAAATAACACCTCTTGTTGGAAAACCCGCTATATCATGCTAAGTTCGACAATGGGCCATGTTGATCCACTGCTTCCGGTAATCTCTCACAAAGGGATAAAAACTAATGACATGTGGACTCCCTTATAACTTCTAGGCAACTTATTTGAATCTTCTGCAATTTCATACCTAATCGCTAGAACTAGGTAAAATGAGCGAAATTGCCTTTGTTGTCATATTCTCCTTCAGCAAGAGAAAATCTTTCGAAAAAAGTCAAACATTGTTAGGATTGAAACAACGTTGACTCTGGGAGATTTTGGTTAATTTAAAACAATTTTGGTGAGGTGATTCAAAATTATATTTCTATTACTTAGATATAAAGCATTTTTAAACCCCACTTATTAACGTCGACGAATTTTCCCCCAGATTTTGTTTGTGACTAAGTATGATGGTTTTTTTTAATAAAAGAATTATTAAATAATAAAAAGATTTATCTGTATTCCTATTTAGTTTCCTCAGAGTGTAAGTACCTCCACTGAGAAGTACCGTCAAAGATATTCGATTAAGGCGCAAACTCACACTCCTCGTAAATCGCTAATAAACGTATAAATACCCTCGAAAAGTGTGTGGGCTCCACTTTGCACCGAAGAACACTCTTGCCTTGCAACCAGCAAAAAAAAATCCTCAAAGCATCAGTAACAACTACAACAACAACAAGCACCGACAGAAGTGAACATTTTTAACCGATGCTCGAACTAATTGTTAAGCTTAATTTATAGAAGTTAATGTCGAGTGTTAGATGAGCAGCAACAACAACATCACCAAAAAAAACACAACTAAACAAAATTTGTAATGAAAAGCCTAATGACAAATGCTACTGTGAGAAATGTCAGAGACTGACTGACAGACAATGAATGGCGAAATTAATGAAAAAATGAAAATGACAGAGGCAACAAATCGCATTTCGACGCTATTTTGCGAAATAATCTGTCAATGGAAAATTGTACAAACCCATCATCAGCTAATGAGCGTAGGGATCAAGTCATTAAGAAAGTAGTCAGGGTATTGGATAGATGGAAATGTAGTTGTATTAATTTGTAAATCTTTCTTGATTAATTGTTTTAAGTGAATAACAAATTAGTTTGTTTTTGCAGGCTTATTTTAATAATACACAGAGAGAACCAGTGGGTTGTGACAACCGACATTTTCGCAAACCGAATTTTTGTTGTTGACAGAACCATTATTTTAATTGCAGTAACTATCAAATGATCGGTAGAATATTCAAATGGTTATAGTAATCATTTGAAAGTTCTGCAAATCAATTATTGGTCACAGCTGCAAATAAATTAGTTATGGGAACTGCAAACATGCAGTTGACAATACTCTTTTTCAGGGCATGTAAAACATTTACAAAAAACTCAATGGAAAATTAATGAAAGGGTATAAAAATACAGTCTTCAAAATATTGTTTGGAATGACTTTGTAATGTCCCTATTTTCCTTGTACAAATTTCAAGAATAAAAATATATAAAACAAGTAAGAAAGTTCAGTCGAGTAAACCGACTTAATTACGCCCTCACCTTGAGTCCCAAAAAAAAATTCGTAAATTTATTTATTGCTCAAATTACTTAAAATGACCTACATCAAATTTCTACCAAACATATTTTGAGTCTTAGGTCACTCCTTCGATGTGTTACACTTTTGGCTCGTAGCAAATGATATATAGCCTCCTCTCTAAGGTGAGGGGATAAATATAGTCTTCAAAATATTTAAAAACACAGATAATAAGATAGTTCTTAGACACTGAACCAACCGATTGTCGATGGTACATATGACACAAATGTGGAAGAGGTTTTAGTGAGCTTAAGTTTAAAAAATTACCCTTTTACACCGCAATTTTTTTTGTATTGCTACCAAATCGATTTATTTATTTCCTCATTCCAACATTACTTCTGTTTCCCTTTCACTGTGTCTAGTCACATAGCTTTAAAGTTGAACACCCCGAATATCTATAAATAATAATCACTCGAATGTAATGTACAATTTTCCATCATATTTTTTTATTTTTTTCTTCCAAATTAACATCCATTTGTATTAATTTCTCCCCACCCTTTGTCATCGCCGGTCAGACTAATGGTAGTCGCCATCACCACTGCTGCTGATGCCGGAGTGTGTGGCGGTTATGGATGGGGCGAAAAACCATCTAAAATAAATTGCATTACATTTCTCATATTTGGTCATTCAGTGTGAAAATACTTTACGTGCTGTCATAATATCATTAAAGCTTTAATATCTGTATAACATCAGACTGTGGAGGAATGTATAGCAATCTGTGTGTGGATGCTAGGGATGTCAATGGGAGAAAAAAATGCTCCACAAAAATCCCGTCGAGGAGACTAAGGGAGAATCTGTCTATCAATGGACAATAGTTCAAAGTGTAACACATCGAAGGAGTCCCAAGTCCCAACTATGTTAGGAGTAAATCCGTTTTAGGACATTGATTCAAATTTTGTACGAGTATGTGGTAATACTTTCTTCAATCTCGTGTTAAGTTCAAAGATGGGCCACATTCCTTTCAATCCCCCTCTTAATCGACATTCCTATTATTTATGTTTAATACTCCTAAAGTACCTACGAGTGTATTGCATAAATTCATATCTACATTTAATACCAATTCACAATACAAACTCATCATTATCTTCAACATGCCAGACCAGACTGGACAACACCAGAGCAACTATTTGGATCACCTCTACACAGAGGAGGGCTGATTGAAGAAATATGGTAGCAGCTCCACTGGTCAGAAGCATATACGTATGTTGCTTTGGGCTATTTGTGAAAAACTCCATACGACATATAGTGGAGTAACAAATGGTCATAATAAATGATCTCCAATATAATGGTGTGAAATGAAGAGACATTATTTGTGGATATCGTCATCAACGAGAGGGAAATTGATGATGACAATCCCTCTGTTAATGGTTACTGCAGTTAAGCAGACGTTAGTGAATTTCATAAAAGAGTGCTAGAATATGGAAGGAAGGCCAGGTAATCCTATCAAATTCTTAGCTCTTCAAGAACTTGATTTCCGTACCCAAAGAATTTTGATGTGGGTATTGGTAATGCTTTTATAGATATGTAAGTTATCACACGGACAAGGAACTTTTTTAACATAAAGCAAAATTCAGCTGTCAAGCGGTCAATGATACTACCGAATCTTCCATAGATACCAAGACCCTGATTAAAAACGATCTTTTATAACATAAAGCATGGTTCAGCTGTGAAGCGGTCATACAAGGATACTACTTCAGATTGTTCATTAAGAGTTCAAAACGTAAATATATATATATTATTCGAATGAGTTCGAGTGAATCTTTCATAGACACCAATAGCAATAGCCATTACTAGCATATTTTTATTATTTAAAATATCTTAATTTTTAATAATTTAATAAAATCAAATTAAGCCTGTTTCGCGACAGACCCTTGTTTGTTCTTTTTTCATCGTAAATCCATCGATTTAAAATAAAGTAAAGAAAAACGGCATAATTGCTCGTTTAAAAGAAAATTAATTTAATTGTGGTATTTCTTTTTAAATGATACCATCATGTAAAAGAACCACAAAAATACCAACAACCTTCACGAATGACTGAATGATTGAAATGACGGACAAAAGGACACGGCGAGGACACAATGACAGAAATGATACGTAAATGTTCCCATTGAAAAGGGCAAACTGCAAATGCCCACGGAAGCAGAACGAAGAAGGAGGCACAGTGGCGTGGCGGCAGTATCAGTGATAATTATAATCATTTTACGACGAGAACCACCAGTGACATTATAATTATTGTCAAGACTATTGCAGTTCCTGCCCGACTGCCTGCCATCCTGTCTCCCAGTCCTTGCAAAGTTAACGGTAGCAGTGACAACAACAATAACGAACTTGTGACCTCATTATTGCTGTAGAAGCTGTTGTTGTTGTTGGCATTGTTATTCATTCTTCTACAATGGCCCAAAGCCGAGAAGCTGATGAAGACTGTAATGAAAGCACGAAAGCTGCATTTAAAGATGACATCCATTAAAAAGACAATAGCCAAGACTGAAGTAAAGCACCGAGAAAATGAGTGCTGAAAGCCACCAACTAACCACTAACCACGTGCTAACATACAACCAACCGAAACATATTCCTAAGTATGTATAACGACATAGGCCACATTAAGGTGGGTAAAATCAGCTTAAGTATAATAGGGATTAAGAGGGTATATCACAATATCCTCTATCCTAGGTTTTAAATATCTCATAATAGGAATAGAAGTCACTGGCCCTGGATTATGGTCATTGACCCGAATAAACGTCGGCAACTCTACGGAAAGGTCAGGTCATTAACCCCTCCAAGATGCATTTACGATTGAGAATTACAGCTTTAGATTAGAAATGTTTTAGATCTCTGAAATGTTTTTAGGATCTATTGAAGTTTAAAAAAATTTAGCTGACTCTATTAAAGTCATTGTGCTCTAAGAAATGTCTATTGTCTTATATGACTGCATAAAATAGACAACTGATCCTATATTAAGGTCATTGACCCTAATTAAAGCATTATAACAGCAGATTAAAATTATTCAATGTTGAATTAAGTGTTATTATCTCTGCCAAAGGACTGTGATTGTGGATTACATATAGTTGAATCCTTCCAAATTCCATTGAACCACTAAAGTCCACTACTTAAGGTATTTGATCCCTACCCCTGACATTAAGTTACGTTACACTGGATTACAATTTTATTCATAGGATTAAAGTTTTATTTATCATTAGAATGTTTTTTGACCCTCGGTTCAAAAACACTAAAGCTGTATTAATGATGATTAAGATCTGACCAGGGTCACTAATCCCAAACCAAAGAACATTGAACTATTTAAACAATATTAACCTCTAACTGCGGTTACTGGGCGTTTCAAATGAATTGATTCTTATCAAATTTGATCCTGTTTAAGAAAAACACTGAAGCCATATTAATGATGATTAAGATCTGACGAGGGTCACTGATCCTAAACTAAAGAATATTGCACTCTTCAAGACCATTAAACTCTATCTGCGGTCACTGGGCATTTCAATGGCCATTGATCCCTTTCAAAGGCCTTTTGATCCCGCGCTTAATGTCAATAACACAACTGTCAACGATCCCAATATATAGGTCAATAACCCGTGGACAGAATTTAAACTCCGAAAAAGTCAATCGACATAAACCAAAGGTCATTGACCTGGATAAAAAATTGTTCGATGATTATTCTGATCAATCATCATCAATGCCTACTGACACCAGCTTAGGTATCACTTAAAATTGGCGCAAGAACCAGATTAAAGTTTATCGACCCGGTTTAAGTTCATTGACCCGGATTAAAAGTCATTGACATTGGTTTAATTGTCATTCAAATCTATCAAAAATAACTAACCCAAGATTAGAGATCATTCAGAAGTGACTGTCCTCAGTACATATCGACTTTAACCCTGAATTAAAGGTCATGTGTAAGACTGAAGTTCGTCGACCCTCACAAAGGGTCCATCGACATATACCAAGGGTCACTGACCCGTATTACAAGTGTTTGCGATAGTATTACGGGTTATTATGACATATCAATCGCTGATGCCACCGTAGAGCTCACTCAATAGGGGTTGATTCTATAACATATGTCACTAACCCTGAAATAAGAGTCATGGACATTAACCCATGGACAGGCTTAAAGTTCACTGACCTCCAGTAAAGATCCATCAATATAAACCAAGGGTCATTGACCCAAATTAAGTCATTGAAATATGATTAATGGTTATTCAGATCTATCAATGATTGCTGACATAAGATTAGTGATCACTTAATTGTCAGTGTCCCTAGAACATAGGTCATTAACTCTGAATTAATCATGGATAGGATTAAAGTTCATCGACCTTAAGAAAAGGTCCGTCGACATGTACCAAAAGTAATTTACTCGGATTAAAAATCATTGACATCGAAATGAGGGTTATTCCGACCTTTAAAGGATCACTAACCCCAGATCACTTAAAAGTCGCTGATCCCACAACATAGGCAATAACACTGAATTAAGTGTTGAGAACAGGATTTGTTTTTAATTTTTATTTTCCATAAAATTTAAAATTTTACATATATGTATAAGTATATCCTCCGCGAAATTCGCCGACCCTAAGAATGGGCCTTCAACATATTTTATATTCTTCAACATATTCCTGATTAAATGTCATTACCACCGGATTAAGTGTTATTTATACGAGGGCAGTCCCAAAATTAGTCGGCCTAACAAAGAAAACACAAAAACAAATAAGGTTCGTGCTGAAGCAATAGTGATGTGTGAACTTGTCTTGGTTGTGAGCAAACACGGCACCCATCTTGCGCACAGCTTTCTCATCATCAAATTGTCCGTCAATATGCGATTTATAGCAGTTTTTGAAATGCCTATGACTTCATCTAGCTCATGAACCTTCAACCGACGGTCATCCAATACCATTTTGTGGATTTTTAACAATTTCTGCCGAGGACAACTCACAACGGTGTTCGTCGTGAAAGCTTGTACTGCCCCTTTTAAACTAACGAGGGAGCAGACTCCCACAAAGTGGAATCTAGCTCGGTTTTAATATTGGTTGGACTCAGAACTTTCAAATGAAAGATTTGTATTACATATCGTTGACCAACTTTTTCCATGTTTACAAATTCGCTGAAATCGTTAACTTTTGAGTGCTCAAGAAAAACTAAGCAACGTGGCGCCTTGAAACATAAAAGATGTGTTTTAGAAGGTTGCCACTTTTCACGACAGTATTTTTTTTACTACTACCGCCATCTATATGTCAGGTCGGCTAATTTTGGGAACGCCCTCATACCTATAGATCACTGATGTCAGCTTAGAAAACACTTAGCAGTAAACTTTTCCAGAATATAGTTCATTGACCCTGACAGGTCCATAGTTTATCGACCTCAAAAATCGTACTTCGACATAGGGTTTATCAGATTTATCAATAAAGACTGATCCCAGCTTAGAGAACACTTAAAAATTATCGAACCAGAACATAGGTAATTGCCCGTAGATTGAATGTCGCAGGCATGATTAAAGTGTATTGGCCGCCAAAGAAAGTCCAGCAACACATACCAGGATTAAAAACCACTGACATCGGATTACTCAGATCTATGTATAAGAGTCTATCAGAACGACATACAACGCCAATGCCTTCATTGCAATTGCTAATAATATTGTCTTACTTTCTAATCACTTCGATCAATAATAATATAGTCAATTATAAAACAAATAGCAAATTTCTCATTAAATTTGCTCCCCCTCTTATATACACTCCATAATTACGAGGTCATGATAATGAGAGACGAAACAAAAGAAGAAGAAAAAACAAAATGAAGACAACTCAACTGCAAAAAACGACACAGTAATACACAGCTCATTAGTAAACGAAGAGTATCACAATAAAATAGCAACAGATTTAGAGGAGATTTTCTTAAGCAGGACAACGACAACGAAGACGACAATGCAACGGAAATCTAATGAACGACAACGACGACGCATCCTTTTCACTATAATAATCGTTCATTAACTCAATATTAAAGTTTCAATCACCTTTAAGGTTCATTCTTTGCAAGAGAGTGCGGGGGAGGGCGGTGTTACACTAATGGCGATTTTGTCGAGTTCTTAATGAGAATCCTTAGGGAATAAGAGACCCACTATAAATCTCAGCTATATTGGATGGACTCAATGAACTTTGTTTGCAAAATAAATTGATATGGATTTTCGGGGAAAAATCAAACGACAGCTAAACTTTGAACATTTAAATTTCGAAAAGTCAATAGCCTTGACACGTGGCCTTTAACCCTCTTCAACAGATGGCATCGTCCTTAATCATCAATTGATTGATTTTTTTTTGTTGGAACACTCATCAAACATATTCAGCAAATAAAATGCTTCTGTTTAGTTTTTAGACTACATTGCAATTCGTTTGCTCTTAAACTTGATCCTATTAAAAGATGGAATGTCCCACGCTAACAATAACGAACTCATAAGATGGCTCGTTTGAATAAAGCCGATGATGACGACACAGTGCTTTTCAAAATCACATACCCACCCACTCGCTATTACTGCATGCCTTGAATGTTAAGGATGAAGCGGACAAATGTTGATGACGTTTCGCTTCTGCGAAGTGGCGCTGGTGCTCACTCTCGCAGTAAGTCGTCCTCCATCTTTTATGTCAATATTTGTTCCACATTTAATTTGTAGTATTTGACTTTTGGTATTTGTCTTCAGTTCCTTACAATAGTTCCAAAGTAAAAACTTAATCTCTGCTTTGCGAACTGACAATAAAGGGAAGGGACCGAGTGTGTTCGAATGTATGTTTTGATAAACGTCATCACTCACATTCGACTCGTATCCTACTACGCCACAGATATGAGAAAGTCAAGAGGGAATTTTCAGACAATGTCTGATTGAGAGTTTGAGTTTATGATATTGCCATTGTTTGATTTCTGTGAGAGTTTTCGTTGAAAGCTATAGGAATGTTAAGGGTGGTGGTATGGAAATTTTGGAAAATCATTAAAAGTAAACTGATTGCCCATGCTTAATGTCAGTGACCCCAAATAATAAGAGGAAGGCCTGGAGGAAGACTTCAGAGGTCGACTCTAGTATAAAGTAAGACCTCAGTGGTTGACTTTAGTATAGAGGAAGACGTCAGATGTCGACTCTAGTATAGAGGAAGACCTCAGAGATCGACACTAGTATAGAGGAAGACCTCAGAGGTTTACTCTAGTATAGAGGAAGTCTTCAGAGGTTGATTCTAGTATAGAGGAAGACCTCAGAGGTCGACTCTAGTATAAAGGAAGACCTCAGAGTTCGACTCTCCAATTATTTGAAACTTAGATTTCATTTTGGTTGCACTTTCCATACCATCCCCTCTATATCGAGTTTTTTATTTTTTCCCACTATTGACTCCATACAACCGCTGCTATATGGGGTATTCTCCGAGGAATTCCATTTTCGATTATATGAACAAAAATGTTCGCGTTCAAACATATGTATGTCGGGGGATTTTAGTTCTGTTGGATTTTCAACTTATTTTTTGTCTATTTGGTTTTGGTATTATCGAAATTTTTATTATTTTCTCCTATTGTTCTGTGTGTGTGTGTGTTCTGTGTTCTGGCAGTATAAAATTGTTATGGGAATTTTGGCGGAAAGAGGTTTTGCTTTTGTTGCCGATTAGAATTGAATTCTCATACATCATTGGATTGTTATTTCCCAAAGACCAGAACAGAGCAGCTAAAGCCTGCCAATAAAAAATCGTTTTAATTTAATTATGTTTGATTTACTAACATGGCTTTTAAGGCTATTTGGAGTACATGTGACGCATATAGTGGTGTGCGGTGCATGTGTGTGTGTTGGCCAATGACCACAAATGTGGTTTTGACTGGATAACAAAAAAACAAAATACACAACTGCTGCTCGACAAATGTAAATTTTATTTAATTGCCAAAAATTATGAAAATTTTCATGTTTTAGTTTTAATCCGCCAATGAACGGTTTCCGCACTTTACGCATAGCAGCGTTGGAGTGTTAATCTGGACCCTCCCTCCTCTTCTCTTGCCCTCCTCACCATGGGCAGGAGGGGCCCAGAAACCACTAAATCCAAACAAAATCTAAGCCAAACGACCAACCGCAGCTTAACTTTTATTTACTTTAGTTTGGAAAATCGACATGAAAATTATGGAACTAACTAACCGAATGTTTTCCGTGGCCAGTCCAGCCAGTTTAGCTAACCAGGCGACCGACCGACCTCCTATGGTTTTATAAATTGTTGTGGTTTTGTTCACACACAGCCACAGAGACACGGATATGCACGCACACACACACGCAACCAAATAAAAAGTTGAGTCTGAATCAGAAATCTGGCGAAAAATTATCAAAATTCAAAAGTGTTTTCATATTAATTGGATAGCAGCGGCGGCGTAGCAATTTTAACTTGTTTAGAAAACTTAAACCGACCAATATCACCACAAAACATGTCACGAAGGATTAAATTGCCAAATGTAAATTAATTCAAGTGGTTTCGCTCACCATCGCACATACGCACACACACTCTGTTGCTAAATTAGTTGATGTAATTATGACTGTGGATGCCAATACTCTCATGGCATATCATTTAAAGGTGTGAAGGGGCACCCAAATGGGAAAAATTATTTGTAAAAAATTAGCAAATAATTGTAGTTGGCAGGACTTACTGACAGATTTAACTGGGAATGTTGATGCATTTCAGTTCACATTAAGCTTTGCTGCAGATAGAGACGGCAACTAGAAAAAACGGTGGTAAGTTGGGCCAGACTGTAAGGGGAAATTGGAAAAAGGATTGTACATCTGGTGTTTCTTATGAAGAAATAAGGACCGCTGATGCAGCCAGGGTGTAAACCGCACCAAACAGTCAACTTTATTGGAAGTAATGATGATTCTTTAACGGATTGGGGATATCTACGCTCCAAATACAGCAATTTTGCTTACTGGTGTAGCCATTTAACCAGAAATGAGCTTCATCACTAAACACAATTCTTTGATTTGAACTTCGCGAAGAGATTTTTGTTAAAGTAAATTTCCACAATTTTGAAGCGTTGTTCTGGCGTAAAACGATTCATGAAGATTTGCCAGACCATACTTGTATAATTCAGTTTTTAATTCAGGTAATTAGAACTCCCGTATCGTAACTATGGTTTGAGAGCTGATAATGTCAAACTGGGTTGACATTGTTTATCCTTTCCAAAAAAAATAGGATTTGTCGAGGTCATTGTAATATGTATTTGTTTGTGAGATGATTTCATCGTTAGAGACAAATGTCTTTTCGCGGAACCGTTTCTTCAGGATCGGACATACTCTGCGAAAACCATCCGAAGAATACCAGGAAAGCGATAGAGACCGCACACACATGGGAATGGAACACAGCAATGGAACTATCCAGATTACGCTTAAATTGGAACGAAGTCAGTCGTTCGAGTTAATTGGAACAATCTTGTTAAGGCCCTATGCTCCCAAGATGAGTGAAAAGGAATGTATATGTTTCTTCAGGTTTGAAAACAACCAATAGTCACTCGTGCCTAAATCAGGAGAATCGTTCAGAGTCCCCATAGAATTTATCAAGCCATTCTTTAGTTTCCGTGATTTTTTATGTTTTTTACGTAAAAAATACTGTTTAATCATCACACGAAAAACAAAGTCATACACACAGCTTATTAAAGTTTTGACAGCAGTCAACTGACAGATGCCTCTTGGCAGGAATAGTGCTGATCTTTTAGCTAAGAGCCGGGAAAATAAACAAGTTACGGACCTTCGTAATTTACCTGAGTCTACCGATCCCAGTACTGGGTAAATTGGGACATACCATTGGTCTGATGACATAGAGATTGAGTTATTCCTTAGTAGAGACAAGTTATCTTAATGGACGCACTGCTGGGTAATCCACTCCTAAGTAGGGGTTCAGTTGTATTATCTACTCCTTAGTAGACGGCCAGATGGATTATCTACTCTTTAGTAAACAACCAGTTGAGTTATTTGCTCCATAGTAATCATGGCTTATCTACTCCTGAGTAGAAGAGCAGTTGGGTTATTTACTCCTTAGTAGACAACCATTTGGGTTATCTACTCCTTAGTAGACTAGCATTTGGTTATCTGCTCCTTAGTAAACAATCGTTTGGTTATCTACTCTCTAGAAGACAACCAGATGCGCTACTCCTTAGTAACCAATCAGTTGGGTTATATACACCCTAACAGACAACCAGTTGGGTTTACCTACTCCTCAGTAGACAACCAGTTGGGTAATATACTCCTTAGTATACGACCATTTGGGTATCTGCTCCTTAATAGCCAACCAGTTGGGTTATCTACTACCTAATTTAGTTGTGTACTCCAATGTAAACAACCAGTTTGGTTATCTGCTCCTTAGTAAACAACCAGTTGAGTTATCTACACCTTAGTAAAAAACCACGTGGGTTATCCTTAGTAACCAACCAGTTGGGTAATCTACTCCCTAGTAGACAACCAATTGAGTTATCTACTCCTTAATTGACAACCAGTTGGGTTGTTTACTCTATAGTTGATAACCAGTTTAGTTATCTACTCCATTCTAAACAGTCAGTGAGGTTATCACTCCTCAGTAAACAACCAGTTGGATTATTTACTCCTCTTTAGACAACCAGTAGGGTTGTCAACTCCTTAGTAGACGAACATTTGGTTATCTGCTCCATAGTAACTAACTAGTTGGGTTATCTACTCCCTAGTAGACAAACAATTCAGTTATCTACTCCATTGTAAACAACGAGTTGGCTTATCTGCTTCCTAGTAAACAACAACTTGGGTTATGCTTAGTAACAAACCAGTTGGGTAATCTACTCCCTAGTAGACAACCAATTGAGTTATCTACTTCTTAATAGACAACCAGTTGGGTTATTTACTCATTAGTAGACTACCAGTTGAGTTATCTACTCCATAGTAAACAATTAATTCGGTTATCTACTCCTTAGAAGACATGCAGTTGGGTTTATCTACTCCTTGGTAGACGACCAGACGTTTGTCTACTCCTTCGTAAATAACCAGTTGGGATCAGTCGAAGTTCAACCACTAAATATTATACATTTAATTGGTTTTAAATGTAACTTGTGGTGTTTCGGACATTGTAGGGTCATGGACAGTATGTATTCTTTTACACAAGTACTACTAGTAGGATATGTCACAAGTAACAATTCACTGTTTCCCAGACAATAGTTGACATAAGTTACCGGTTGTTTGCATACAAATAGGACAATCAGTGAAACGACTCCTGCTCTCAGTGGACCTATCATGCGTTTGATTTTGTACCGGTCCATTTTCCAATTTCCCTATAACATCGGTTCAAATACGAGTATATGGCGTTTATATCGGTGTAAACAAATGGAATATTCAATACTTTTCGTTCCCGATGTAAAAAAGTGGATTGGAGTGAAATTGCTACCAGCACTTTGAGAACAATTTAAGATGGCCGGACAGTCATGGTTAAAACGAATTAACCAGTGATTCTGCACCGATCGGCATAAGAAACACAAATGCAACTTATAACACCCTGTTGATGTTGTAGTAGTAGCTTGAAGACGCTGAGTTGATAATCCTTAAGTCTATTCCTATTACAGACTTCGTGCCGGCATATATCCGATTATCGCGGGAACCTTATGTTGTTTTCAGCTTACTCAATGTTGTCGGTCGTTAATTAAAATATGTCTCTAATTTCAGGGAATGGATATCATCCATTGAATGTTACCGTTTTATTCTTCACTAGAAGCGCTGCATTTCTGTTAATAGTTGTCATGGTGTTATGTCTATACTTAGCTTAGGCGAACAGATGTAGTATTGGTAGTGCGTCCGGTGAGTTATTTTTAGATGCAGAATCTCGAATTATAACGAAAATCTTAATGTTTAATTAATTTAAATAACGAAAATGTTAATGTTTAATTTTCCAGTGCCCTGGCTGGGAATCGAACCCAGCACCTTCGGAATCCAAGTATAACACACTAACCACTGAAATACCGAAGGCCACCCTGTAGCACATTGTGGTGTAGGGTATAAATACCATATGCACCCACTTATAGATGGCGTTTATTGACATCATGACTCGTGCTTAACTTTTTAACATGTTAATGTTTAACTTTCCAGTGCCCTGGCTGGGAATCGAACCCAGCACCTTCGGAATCCAAGTATAACACACTAACCACTGATATACCGAAGGCCACTCTGTAGCATATTGTAATGTAGGGTATAAATACCAAATGCACCTACTTGTAGATGGCGCTTATTGAGATCATGACTCTTGCTTAACATTTTAACATTCTAGTGACCTTTAAGAAAATTTTTAAGTGGCCTTTGTAAACATTAAAAATCTTGGATTCTTCTTTAATTTTTTTAGTTAAAAGCATTTTTACAATCTCGACTTTCTTTCTTTGGTAAGTTTACCTTATTTATTCGATATTAATGGCATATTTTCCAATTTATGATTTCATAAATATTTGATTAGTCCATGTCTGGTCAGTGAGTACAAATTTCATGGCTGTCATCATCTTGACTTCGTTGTCGTTGGACAAGGCAGAAATAGGCAATTTGTCCTTGTTTGCCAAGCAACTATGCGCCTTTTCTACCAAATACCATTTCCTCCAGAGCCCAAAAATATACGAGTTGCTAGCAATGTAGCATTATCTTTGGTTTACATTTTTGCTTTAGCCTTGTTAAGTAACAAATAATCCCAACATTTTACGCAACTAATACCTTTTGGTAATACTCGTTGACAAAAAAATAATAAAAAAAACTGAAACGAGCCCAATACGAGTACTCAGATTTTTGTCATCCCGTCCTCAGTATGATGTAGAACGAAGACGAGGAGGAGCAGCAGCAGCGGGAGAATGATAAAAAATATCATAAGCAGACATAAATTCATAGATTATTTGTAAGTTTGTCGGTTTTGTGGTGTTTGCCAACAAATCGCAATATTTAGTTTGTCTTTCAACGTTTTCTGTTTGCACTTTTTTCGAGCTTCTTCCGGCTAGAAATATTGTTTATCTTCGTTCGTTTGCTTGTCGTTGTCACAATTGTGGCAAATCATAGACTCACGACAATAGGTATTCCCTTCAAGTGCCTCTGAGTGAGTCCAAAATGCTTCAGAAAAATATTTATTATAAATATTTTGTTTACGATTAAGCTTTTGTGGAGGAAAAAAGAAGACTACAACAAAAAAAAAATAATATGATGATGATGATGTTGTAAAAAGTTAGGATTATAGGTAAATTGAAAAATATTTTAAAGGATAAGTAGAAAATTAAAGAACATGGAAGTAGGAAAATTTAAGCAGTGCAGTGATTGCACGTATGGAGAAATGAAATTAAGCTTTTAAAAATTGAAACATGTTTTGACATTTTTGTAAAAACCCATATCGATACCTCCATTCTAAAACATGCTAAGTCTACTTAGCATATTTTTAGGAAGATTGTATTTTCTAAATATTCCAAATTATATGCACTCAAAATTTGGTATTTATCCGTCGACCTAATTAAAAGTTATTCACAAATCAGTACAGGTCGTTCGATTTGAATTAAAAGGAAATTCCACACAAATTTTAAATATTCATCAAACTTTGATCGCCTTTCCTTAAAAACTACCTTTTTGCACTTGGCATAGTTTAGAATGGAGGTATCGATATTATTATTTTTGATTTTTTTGCTCAACAGAAATCTAAGTCATTTCATTTAAGAGCCTTGTGGTCTATTAGTGGGATGAGATCTGCTTATCTATCAAATACTTTTAAAATAATTCGTTTTAATGTTTCTCTAAAAACTTTTCATTGAAAATTGCTCACAGAACAGCAAGCATTCTTCTTCTAAACTGGATAATTTAAGGATAATTTATTCATTGAATAAATTGTATTTCCTTAGCCATTTCACTTAATTAGCAAAGGTCATAGTTCGCTCAATGGCATTCATTAAAAACAATTTCTATACTATTTTTAAAAGGCATTTTAAGTGTAATGCTTTTCTTTAATTAAAAATGTCTCCCCCTTTTTGCTAATAAATTCAAGGAAAAGCCGTTTTCATAATTTATGATTACTGTTTTCGCGCCACTCACATATTCACCGCCATAGCCACAGTCGCGCTCAGTGTCCCATCCCAGACAAAAACCAAGCGCTAGTCAGCCATTCAGCGAGCCAGCCGAAAAACATGCATTTTATATGAGTTAAATGGTAACACTTTGAAACGAGTACCGACGTCGACGAGCGTTGTCCTTTTTGAATGCTGTCTTCAGCTGAACTCTGGCTCTTTACCGAGGAATTTCGTTAAGCCAAAGGACGCAGAGCTGTTCTTCTCCTTGGCTGAGGTGTTGAAGAGGTCTATATGGTTGGTTGGATGTGTGTGTTATGAAAGCATTAAGTGTTAAGTTTTGTATTTATTTTCAAGTACACACGCACCCTCATCACCTCCATTTACTCACCCTCCCACACCATCTTTGTAAGGTAATGAAAACTTGAACCTGAAATGCTGCAGGTTTTCATATTTCCAAACAAAAACACCAGGAAGTTGCTGAACTCCATGAAATTGTTTAGAATTCCGAGGAGGAGCTCTGCTCTGCAAAAGCAGCAAGGATGTCGCTCACCTCCGCACCACGCCAAGGGTGAGAGAGAGTTGGTGGCTTAGGAAGGTAATATATCATAATGCAAACCGTCTGGAAGTTAATGGCAGCCTTTTCGAGGTGTTTTGTTTATCTGCAACTGTTTCGTTTTCCTACGGGTCTGCTGGTGGTGTTGGTGTCGGAGTCGGTGCTGTTGCCGGCACTGGTGTTGTTGCTCATTTCCTTGTATGACTTGAATTAAAACAAAAGTGTTTGTAATTGTTAAATTAGAGAGAGAACCCCCCGCGTTCTAAAAAAAGTTAATGTCCTTGTTTTTACTGCTATTAATTTCAAGGTGTGGTATGTGCTACGTTAACGCCACACACACGCACATGTGTCTGAGCTTAGGACAAGGTCTTTGTCATTGTCATACAGTGGGCTTGAAGGGATGAGACTGACAGACTAACTTTTCATTTTAAATACATCATTTGTTATAAATAAAACTGAATTTTATTGTTCGATTGCGTTTTATGTCTTTGAATGGAGTATAATAGATTTGCAATAACTAATAGAGTAAGTTTAATTAGAAAACATATACCCTACGGATATCCTATTTATGAAAAATCATAAAAATCTTATTTTTCTAATAAATTTTGTCGAAATTTAATTTTTCTAGAAAATTTCATTGAAATTTCATTTTTCTAGAAAATTTCATTGAAATTTAATTTCTCTGGAAAATTTCATTGAAATTTAATTTTTCTAGAAAATTTCGTAGAATTTTAATTTTTCTACAAAATTTTTACGAAATTGAAATTGGTTAAAATCTAATTTTGTTTACAAAATGTCAAAATTTCACTAAATTGTTTATCGAAATTCAAATTTTCTAGAAAATTCAGTGGACGCTCATCGTTCATCGACATTTATTTCGCTCAGTGCACCTTAATCCACTTATCGGTCATCGACCTTTTATCCGCTCAATGCCCCTTAATCCACCCATCGGTCATCGACCTTTAATCCGCCCAATGATCCTTAATCCACCCATCGGTCACCACCCTTTAATCCGCTCACTGATCCTTAATGCATCCATGGCATCAATCCACCCATCGGTCATCGACCTTTAATCCGTTCAGTGTCCCTTAATCCACCCATCGGTCGTCGACCATTAATCCGCTGAGTGTGCCTTCTTAATCCACCCATCGGTCATCGACCTTTAATCCGCTCTGTGATCCTTAATCCACTCATCGACCTTTAATCCGCTCAGTGTCCCTTAATCCACCTATCGGTCACTGACCTTTAATCCGCTCAGGGATCTTTAATCCACCCATCGGTCATCGACCTTTAATCCGCCCAGTGATCCTTAATCCGGATTAATGACCGATGGGGGGATTAAAGGGTACTGAGCGGATTAATTGCCGATGACCGATGGGTGGATTAAGGAACACTGAGCGGATTGAAGGTCGATGACCGATGGGTGGATTAAGGGACACTGAGCGGATTAAAGTTCTATGACCGATGGGTGGATTAAGGGACACGAGCGGATTAAAGGTCGATGACCGATGGGTGGATTAAGGGACTCTGAGCGGATTAAAGGTCGATGGCCGATGGGTGGAAAAAGAGTCACTGAGTGTATTATAGGTCGATGAGCGGTGGGTGGACTATTTATTAAGGGTCACTGAACGGATTAAATTTTGATTACCTTTGGAAGAATTAAGGGTCGATGACCGATAGGTGGATTTTGACGAAATATTCTAAAAAATTCAAGTTGAACGAAATTTTTTAGAAAATAAAAGTAGAGCAAAATTTTCTGGAAAATAAAATTTTAACAAAATTTTCTAGAAAAATGTTATTTCAAGGAAATTTTTGAGAAAATGCTATTTTTATGAACTTAGACAGAAATTTCTATAAAAATGTATGTTTCACAATATTTTTAAAAAACCGACATTTTGTAAAAACTTGCAACTTCGACGAAATTTTGTATGAAAATAAATGTACGGAAAAATTTTCTAAAAATGCAATTTCTACAAAATTTTGTGAAAAATAGAATATTGGCCAAAATTTGCTATAAAAATTGTATTTCGTTGAAATTTTCTAGAAAAATTTTGTTTTGAGGAATAGCTATTTCACCGCCATGTATAAAATAATTGTTTCTATAATAATATAGAAACAAAATGGTCTTGAAGCCGGGAGAGTATCCTAGTTAGAAACATTTCTGAAAATTTTATTTGAAATAATTTTCTATAAAAAAAAAATTCCGACAAAATTTTCTCCAAAATTCTATTTTGGACAAACATTTTCTTTAAAAATGCAATTTTGAAGAAATTTTCTACAAAAATGCTATCACAACGAAATTTGATGTGAAAATGCAACTTCGGTGACAAATTAAAAATTCATGTTTGATGATATTTTCTCTTAATATCCAATTTTGACAAAATTTCCGAAAAAATGCAAAATTTTCTCTAAAGATATAATTTTGACAACACTTTCTGAAAAACTATTTGATGAACATATTTTCTAGAAAATTAAAATTTCGACAAAATTTGCTTAAAAAATTATATTTTGCCAAAATTGTTAAAAAAAATAGATTTCAAATTTTTTTTTGAAAAATTTAATTTCTTCAGTCAGAATTTATTTGTTTTAAGACCTATGTTTCAGTTACTTTCTGTCTATTGCAAAGAAGTAATAGAAACAAATACAAAAATTGGTAAAGTTTCAAGAGTGTTGTCTCTCTATCATCTTCAGAATTCAAAAACAATATTGTGTCTATCGAAACTGCAGTCAATTCTATTATTCTATTACTTTTTTGCAATAGACTGAAACATATGATCTTAAACCAAATAAATTCCGACTGAATAACAAAAACACAGACCAACAATAAATAACAGCAACAAAACTAAATTTCGATAAAAAATTTTTGAAAATTAAAATTTTAACAAAATTTTTTAGAAAAATTTAATTTTGTCAAATTTCGAAAATTTTCGCTTTGACCACATTTTGCGTAAAAATTAAATTTAATTTGTCCATTTTTTGGTCAACGTTTTGATAATGTCCCCACCTGATTTCACTGCTTGAAGATCTTAGAAAGGCTAGGTGGTTTCTTTTGATTCTTGACGCCCTAAAGGTTCTACTCGTAGTCGATTTGGCTGAAATTTAATATTTTGTACTTAATTTTTTTACCTGAAGTCATTCCCGGATAAACGGGGCCATATCGGCCCACGCTTTAATACAGCCCCGTCCCTCAAGGCGATTTGACTAATTTATGCTTTAGAGTACACATATTATGTTTCGAACTTAGTAAATAGTTTTATAGGGGGTATTTTTCAGTTGTTCCGCCCGGCTTTAGTCTTCCATTACTAATGGCTTTTCATGCATATTAATGCAGATACATCTTCGGTATTTGCTTTAATATTAACCACTGTAACTTTTCTCTGCAGACGATATCTAAGGCGCCTTTGAAAAGCGTCTGTGAAATACTGCTGGTTAAATACATTTTATTCAATTTAAAGAAATTTAAGAAACATTTGAATAAATTTATATACTATCATTTTTATTGCATCTGAAATATTTTTATATTGTAATAAAACACCGTTAATATTTGTTTCACCCCGACCCTAGATTTCTTCTGAGAGAAATGGAAACGAATTCAAATGACAGCATGAGTAGGCAGACTGCGGTATATCATTACACACGAACACATATATCCCAGGGTTCGATTTCCATTTCATTTAGGGCCGCTGCTCCATGTTTTCTATGAGGGCCTCCCTCTTAATGATTATTGACGTTTTGTGGTGTTTATTGACACCCTCCTATTGATAAATGACTGATAAGTCACGTTATAGGTTTGAAAAATGAAAATTATATGCCTTTCTTCATCTTCAGCATGTTTGGATTGGTTTGGCTGGGGAAAGCAGCAATGCTTGGAAGGAGGGAGGGTGGAATATGGGAGGAAACCGGTGATGTTGCTGGAAGAAAACCTTTTCTTCATCTTCAAATTTGGTGTGTAGACAAACGAAACCATCACAGTCATCATCGTCGTCGTCGTCATCATTGGCACTTGAGGCAAACGTGCTGTGTATTCTTCCTCCTCAACGGCTCAAAACATTATAAATTATCACAGATACTCAAAAGCATTTAAACTCTCATTCCAATATTTAATGTAGTCTAATGATAGATGCCAACCAACCATTGACAACGACTATGGAAACTGCTGCATCTGAAGACTGAATAGGCAGGGAGGTTGCGAGACTATGTGTTGACACATCACGAATTTATGACAATTTTTCATGGCTCCACTCCACTCGTCTTGAGACCTTATAAAAAGCCAAGGCGGCAACTAGACGAGCCGAAAAAACGATAATTTAAATATCGATTTTGTTTTCATACAAAATTGAAATTTTTACATAAATTCATGGGAATCATCTCATTATGGAAGTGTTAATGTGTTTTAGAATGTGCCTCAAAGCCCGAGTTTAATAAATGCATATTTAAAAAACCATTAAAACATCCTTCGTTTGCCCTGAAGACCGCCTGAGAAGGGAGGGACGGTGGGACGACGCGTCTGAAGCGAGAAAAAACACATGTTTTGTGGTAAGAATATCACCTCTTTATGGCGCAGTCAGTGTCAAATCTTAATGGCTTTTATTTTCTGGGAATCATTTTCAAAAAGAAATGTTTTCTGTAATTAATCACACTTTCATCTTGACTTGACTCAGGGAGGGCATGTGTGCCAGCAAAGGCATTTAGTCCGTCTGTCTGCTCTTTCGTCAGCCTTTCCTTCATTACTTTAATGAGCAAATTTGAGCATTTTTAAAACTGAACTCTTTTGTGTTTTTGTTGGTGGCAAACAAAAGATTGTATAAAAAGTAATTAAAATAAATCAACCCACATTGAGGAACACTTCCAGAGGATTCTATAAACGGAACATGTGTTGAACACAATGTACACTTAACTACCGCATAACCGATTGTAAAGGAGGAGTTTAAGCAATACGAGTACTTGGATATTTATCATAATTACAACCATTAGGCATCGATTGGTGATTAAGATTGGAGTGAATGCACTTTACGCTTGAAAACACTCTAAGTTGAGGATATTATTGATAATGATCTCTACACATTTGGCGGTAGGTCCAAAAGCAATGTTTGTCAGTGATTTTCTCAAAATCGTAAAAATATACCCAGATATAAATGCTTGCCCTCTAAGAAGAACTGGAAATGTTTCTAGCTTACCGTTGCGCTTCCAAAAACAGAACCTAAACGTCTTTGCATACACAGAAAGAAAAATGCCATACTAAATTCAAGTAAAAATGTCTTAATTTAAGCCGAAATCGTACTTACAATTTTTTTCTTAAACAAGTATAAATCGGCTTAAATTGAAAAAATCAAGCACTGTAAGGCTTATAATAAGTATATAATGCTTGAAATCAATTAAACAATTCTTGAAAAGGGAAATTAAGTCTAATATGGCTTAAAGTAAGAAGAAAAAGCTTATTTTAGTCTCTAAGAGAAAATTTTCTTCATTGAAGCCCGATTCGCACTCAAATCAATTCCATAAAATTCTTAAATCAATCGCTTTATGCATGAAATAAGAATATTTCGGCTTTAAATCAAGCCTAATCAGACTTATTGAGCGCTAAGATTAAGAATTCAGGGCTTAAGAATCCCTACTTGATTCAAGTATTTTGGACTTGGTTTAAGAAAAACCGTACTTACCGTACTTTGACACCGCTACGGTTTGATTCATGTACGGATTACTCAATTTTTTCTTTCTGCGTAGAAATGAAACTAAGAAGATATCAATAAATTAAGGCACAAAATGTTACAATTGTTGTACTTTTAAAAATGAAGGTGAGCAATTTTTACTGCTTACTCAATCGCTTACAAGGTTGAAGAAAGGTGAGGCAATACTTTATTTTGCATGGTAATTTAAAAAGTTTTACCTAAAAATTAATTAATTTAAAAATTATTAAAATGTTCTCAAAAAATTTAATCTTTCGCAATATCTTGTAATATATCTTTGAAACCGCTGATAAGACGAAGAAATTATATTAGAAGAATATAAATGTTATTTAATTTAGGATTATTAAAAGTGTTCCTGAACCAATTACGATAAATTGTTCTCCAGTTATGCCTCAACTTTTAGAGGTATATTTATCTTTATTCTGACAGTTATATAGATCCAATCCCACTAATAGAACACAAATGACATGCTTTTTTTAACCAAAGAAAATTTAAAATAAAAATATGGGTTTTTACAAAAATGTTTAAAAAAAGGTTTTGATTTACCAAATAAATCTTAAGAATATATTTCCTAAATACAAAAGGCAATTAGTTTCGATGGGAAAAAGGGTCGTTTGACAAAAATTTCAAAATGCATCACCCTCCACCTCGCACAGTCCTTTACCGATCTCGTTAAAATTTTGTTTCAAAACTACAGGGTGGAGCGCGGGAATAAGCTTTTTTGCGCCGCAGGCTGTGGTGGCACTGTTCGCCGAGGAGAGTGTGCGTGGCTTATAGTGGCTGACGGGAGATTTGTATTCGTCTGCCTTTCAGTTGCCATGATGCATTGGACAAGTGAGGAGAGGTCATTTTGTGTTGAAGTGTATTTTTCAAATGCGCACTCGATCATTGCAGTGCAGCGTGCTTTTCGTTTACGATTCGCTATTCCCCCACGCGGACGTGTTCCTGGACGGTTCCTTTGGGGTTAGCTGAAGTCGAAGGTGTATATCAACCGTCCCAACACCTTGAAAGACCTAATTAACAATAATGAGGCTGAAATTGGCAGAATACTAGACGACTTGCTTTTTACAGTTCATGAAAACTTCAGAAAACGTATGCAGCAGTGTGTGGGTAGCGAAGGTCGACATTTGCCAGATACACTATTTAAAACCATGTAATTTAAAAATTCCCTTGCTGTTCAATAGAATTAAAATATAAAATCAATTTTTCTAAGGTTCATAACATTTTTATTTCGTTCCCAAATAAGCAAATTACCGCTCTCCACCCTGTACTATCCAATGGGACTAAACTGCGTGCAAATTTCATTCCCATCAGAAGATATCGTTTTTAAAAATTGATCCAACACTGCACAAAAAAATTCGATAATTTATCTTATCTAGGTACCCATTCAACCAAAAATGAGCTTCATCGCTGAACAACATTTTATATGGAAAATCAACGAACAAAACCATTATTTTGATAGAAAATTTCGACAATTTGCAAGCTTTGTTCTTGTTTAATTCCAACTAAACTGTTAAACAAAGCAGTATACCTTTTCAAGCAGTATTACCTTTCATGGGAGCATCAACTGAGTTGCTCTATACGGTTGGGAAACATGGAACGCATCGAGGAAGAATCTACAAGCACTACAAGTTTTCATAAAACGCTTCTTAAGGAAAATCATAAGGAACTATGGGAAAATATGTATACGGACAAATCCGAAAAACTCTATATAAAAATTTCCGCAAATTTTGTCGCTTTAATGTGGTGAAATTGTTGCGTAACGTCCGCAACAGACGAATTTATAGTTTTTGCATGAACCATGAAGTGTTTTATTCTAATAAGAGCTATATTAATATCTTTAAATATTCTTCTTTCTTTAATGTATTTAGATTTTTCTGTTTACTATGCCAACAACTTAGCTAAAAAACATGAAAATTCAGGTTAACCTGAAAACCTACTTCCATTTTTCGTAATGTTCGCAACGGATCTTTCTCCGTGAATATCGCATTCATCAAAAGTATTTAGATAAATATTTAAATGTCATTTCAAAGAACTATGAAATAATTGTTGTTGCTTAAGGTAAATTGAAAATATTGCATTCAGAATGCCAACGGGATGAACATTAGTAAAACAAAATGCGTAGGAATGTAACGTTCGCAACCCAGAATTCGCCCATATACCAACTCAAAGGTGTGTAAAAAAACACCCTGTACATGCCCTCTCAGAAGCACTAAAAATCTCTGGCTTACGGTTGCGCTTATGTGTCTCTACCCAAATGTCAAAATGTTTTGCCTTTTTTTTAAATAAAATTAACATTATTTTTACTGCATACCTACTCACTTACAGGGTTTCAGCAATGTAAGCCAGTTATTTGAATTTATTTGACATGCTTTCTGGATATTTTATGAACTAAAAAAATATCCACAATAAAGGCATATGACAAGTCACTGAAGAGAACAACTAGATTGGCCTATTTAGTTAAGTGTTTAGTGCGCTAGACTTGAAATCCTAAGGGCCTGTGTTCGATTCCTAGTCGGGACACTGATAAAATGTTACATAAACATTTTGTGTTTTTATTAAGAAGTCAAGTTTCTGCAGCTAAAAATAACCCAGCCAACTGCATTAATTCAAAAAGCCATAGCGTTGCTTTATTTAGAAAGAGCACAAATGACAATTTTTACGAAATCGCAGTTTTTTATATTCTCTTAAATTTTCATCGAAATGTGAAAAAATTATTCCGAAAAAAATTATCAGTTACTCCTTTCTGAATTAAGGTAACGATAGGATTGTTCCAGGCAAGAGAAAAGATAATAACAGCCTAACACCTTGAAAATTCTAATAAACAATAGAAGAAGAAAAAATAAAATAACACATTGTCTGGCAATGTTTCCATTTTTGGTCTTGAAAAACTAACAACATGATAATAAGTCGTCACTTCTGGTCGTCACTGCAGCAAACTAATAGTTTTAAGGACTTTATTTTTCACTTATCTGATGTCCATGTCATTGCATATTCGATATTTGCGTACAAAAAAAACTTCCTCTATGAAATATATCTTCTTTCGACAATATGAAATCTTACCCATTTCCAAAAAAGGTCACAGCTATTTAGTTTCTATTTAAACTTTTTGCCAAAACCATTATTCACATTGAAATGTCTATGTCCCCTAAACGTTTAGTCATGAAATCTATAACCTTTAAGAAAAACAAGTATAAAGTATAATCATTGCCTTGCAACCTTTATCAAGGTCATCAACATCTTTGGCAGCACAGGATGACTGGCAACAAAACAGGAATAGTATATTCAATAATTTCCACATCACTGCTGCTTTTTACCCATTCACTGTCACTGGCCAAACGAGTGTAATCTTTATCAAAATCTATTACGGCCAAAGGAAGAGGACCACTTCTCTTCGGCACGACATTCAGGAAGTGGAAGTCAAAGCAGCAAATATCTTTCTTAAATTTCTAAACCCCACTCTACCCGCTCCTCTCCCCGCCGTGATATAGGGTTTTAACAATAAAAGATAGATATACCATATTACACACTTATCATGGACAGCATCATCTATCTTCTTGTTTCCTTGCGATTTGTGTTGGAGTTTTTATCCTCCGTTTTCAGTTTCCATTCGGAATACGGGCGAACGAATAGTAAACATTAAATGGCCAATTGTAACTACCATTCGTACTATTACTACCACTGCTGATGCTGCTTTTGGTTATTATTCGAAACTAAGTACTAAAAATCATAGAGGACCCAGTGTAACTAAAAGCCAGTCAACTTAGCTGCTTTTTCCTTTCCTGCCATTGCAAAACTCAGCACAATAAACTTCTGTTGTACTCCACCAAACAACTGCAGCAAAATCCTTTTTGCTCCTTTCCATCCGTACAGATACAAAATCTGATAATAAAACTGTGAAAAGAAAATACTCTTCCCTATCTAAATGTTGGTGATGCATGATACGAGTACCATGAATCGGACTGAACTTCTCCTTTCGCAGCCCATGCTGACTACAGAAGAAGGAGGTGGAGCAGCAACAGAAAAATATTGATGGGAGCAGCATTTGGTAGCTAAACTAAAGCACCGGTGTTTATTCATGTTGGCCAAAGCGAGGCGGCGATGGTTGGTATGATTGGCTGAAGAACTGAGAAATAGTTGCAAGAAAAGGAAATTGATGATTTGGATGAATGACCATTGGAGCAAAGTGATTAAGATTACAATAAAATGATATGCGATGTTGTAAAAAAAAAAAAACGAAGAGCTTCTCGCCGAAAGAAGACGTCATAAAAAATACAATTTCATCTAAAAAGAATGGAATATTTTGCTGAGGAAAATAAAAATAATAATAAAATTAATATTAACGAAATGAAAAACCCAGCAAAATATTTGGAAGGATTCAGGAAACTCAGGATTACATTATTCGATTAAAACAGATATAAAATAAATTGTCTTGATTAAAATGTCTATAACTGTATATCCTGGATCAATATCCTTTAATCCCAGTTCAATTATCTTTGAATTCCTGATCAATAGTGTTGATATTTTAGTGGGGTCATTGTCCTTTTCTAGGAGTCAATGATTTTTTTGACGGGTTTTTAATACGGGTTCGATGAATTATAATCGAGGTCAGCGACTTTTAATGCGAGGACAATGACTTCTAATCAGATCAAATGTCGTTTAATAGAAAACAGTACTATGTTTTTACAGTTCAGAGATCTTCCTCTTTACTAGAGTCGACCTGGGAGGTCCTCCGCTACACTAGAGTCGACCTCAGAGGTCTTCCTCTATACTAGAGTCGACCTCAGAGGTCTTCCTCTATACTAGAGTCGACCTCAGAGGTCTTCCTCTATACTAGAGTCGACCTCAGAGGTCTTCCTCTATACTAGAGTCGACCTCAGAGGTCTTCCTCTATACTAGAGTCGACCTCAGAGGTCTTCCTCTATACTAGAGTCGACCTCAGAGGTCGTCCTCTATACTAGAGTCGACCTCGGAGGTCTTCCTCTATACTAGAGTTGACCTCAGTGGTCTTCCTCTATACGAGAGTCGACCTCAGAGGTCTTCCTCTATACTAGAGTCGACCTCAGAGGTCTTCCTCTATACTAGAGTCGACCTCAGAGGTCTTCCTCTATACTAGAGTCGACCTCAGAGGTCTTCCTCTATACTAGAGTCGACCTCAGAGGACGTCCTCTGTACTAGAGTCAATCTCAGATGTCTTCTCCAAAACTAGAGTCGACCTCAGAGGTCTTCCCCTATACTAGAGTCGAACTCAGAGGTCTTCCTCTGTACTAGAGTCGACCTCATAGTTCATTCTCTATACTAGAGTCGATCTCAGATGTATTCCTCTATACTATAGTCGACTTTAAAGTTTTTTTCTTTTTACTAGAGTCGATCTCAGAGGTCTTACTCTATACTAGAGTCGAGCTCATACATCTGAGATCTAGAGTCGATCTCAGATGTATTCCTCTATACCTATCGACCTTAAAGTTTTTTCTTTTTACTAGAGTCGATCTTAGAGGCCTTCCCCTATAATAGTCGACCTCAGAGGTCCTCCTCTATACTAGAGTTCTTTTTCCACAAGAATTATGTTTTTTGCAAACATATAAAATCAATTTGTTCAACAAAAATTATTCCACAAACGACTATATTTTTCGATGTCCGAAATTAAAAAAAAAAATAAATAACATTTTAAGTTTGGTAGATAATCATTTTTAATTTCAATACCGTAATACTATAATTATTGTTTTATATAATTATATTATGCTCTGCGAATATGATTGGGCTGACTATATTTTTTCTGGGTCGGAAAAATAACTAAAAACAATATATATCACTGACTTCTCCTACTCCTGTCATTTTATAAAAAAACCCTTAACTCTTTGCGAATATGATTGGGCTGACTGTTATTATTTATCTTAATATTATCCTCCTACTCCTGTCATTTTCCGAATAAGCCCTTAACGTTTTTTTTTGTGAAATAAAACCACCATTGTTATCATTTACTACTTTGTTATTTGTTGGGATTCAAGTATGGCATTTAATAAAATAAAATAAACCTTTAATCTGAAAATTATCATAAAAAAAGCTGAAAAGTTTCTTTATTATTGATTCCGCCGTTTGATGCCTTTTTTATCCTCTTCGAAGTACTTCTCGTTTTTTTTTTGCTCACACAAAAAAGTTTCCTTTTTAAGCTAAATTTTGTCAAACTCGTCCTTTTTGACGAAAAGGGGAAAACAACAACAGCAAGAGAGACAATATACAGACTCACTAACACACAAGTATGCCGAAAGGAAAAACTGAAACTTTGTTATGTCTTTTTGTCGTGGCCATCAATCATTGTCAACAGGTATGACAGATAACTTTTTAAAGACACATCCAAAGCGCAGTACGGGAAAAAAAGTTTTGATTTCTCTTGATGCGCTGCGTCCGTCCGTCTGTCCATAGAGTGCCCGTCCGTCCATCCATCCATCCGTCGTCCGTCTTTTGGTTTTATGAATAAATCACAGAAAGAGCCCATAACGGCCAAATGAAGAGGAGTTCGTCCGTTTGATTTCTGTTGACTTTTTTGTTCGCCGTTTCTGCTGATGTTGTTGTCATTTTGAACTGCTTTAGTTCCATGACTCTTATCCTCCCAGCCAAAGTCCTCGAAAGAGTTTAAAGACAAACCGTCATAATTGTCTTTTGCTTAGGTTTGGTTTTTGCCGCTTAGCTTCTTGGCTCGAACATCAGCAGTTGGCCTTGGTTTGATTAAAAATGAATCCAGAAAAAAACATTTACAAAACTTAAATTTCAGACACGTACGCATAATAAATTCGGTTCAAATTCTCCCCACACAAACAGACGGACGGACATACACACAAAGAACACACTCGACCATACGAAGTTATAGAATTTTTGGTTGATTCTCATGCAGAGCACTCGGTTGATGCTTCATTCCAGACTGTGGTCTTTTTATATTAAATTATGAATTTTTGTGGAATATTTTTTGGAGCAGAAAGGCACTGCAACATGAGAGACGGCTCTGAAATGCAATGTATGTTCTGGCAAAAATACTGCTCTTGCATTGGATAATGCTCCTGATGATTCTTCTACTGACAAAGTTGATGCTGATGATGATGATTTATAAGAGATGCATATAAGTCAGGCAGGCATTCCATCTCGTATCCTTGAAATGGAATTTCAATGGAAAAAATCTGACAAAAGTATAAAGCAAAAAATCATAACATAGGCATTTTCAAAGGAAATCAGAAAAACAGCAGATATTCTTTAATTAAAAGGAATCTGTGGAAGCAGTCGCAGAAAAAATGGAACCTTCCACTTGTTGATTTGGAATGAATCTTAGCAATGTCTGACATTCGGTTCAAATGGCCGGAATAATAAGTTTTTCTTATTTTTTAGTTACAAAAATCTATAAGAAGCCGAATGTCCTTTGAATTTTGTAATTTTGAACAATCTGTAGAATGGTAAATCCTGAATTTAGATTTACTCTTTTTTAAAAAGTTCAGTAACTTATATTATTTATGCATTTAAATTGTAAATTCATTCATATTCATCAGTATGTACCACATTTTCCCTCAAACTACTACGGAAACATGACCTGTAATCGGGCCCAATGACCTTAACCTCGAGATCAGTGGCCCAAAATTCGCAGTCAGTAACCTGTCATCCGAGGTCAATGACATTTACTCTGGGTCAAGACTTTAATACAGTTCCATTGACCTGTATTGATATTTACTCTTGGTCTAGGACTTTAATACAGTTTTATTGACCATTGATCCGAGGTCAATGACTTTTAATCCGAGGTCAATATCAGTAGTAGTAGGTCAATGTCTTTTAAGCCGAGGTCAACGACTTTAAACCCAAGGTCAATGCCAGTTTTAATAGGTCAATAACATTAAATCTGAGTTCAATGACTTTTATTCGGGGTCAAGTTAATGACCATAAACCAGACTCATTGAAATTTAAGCCGAGATAAATAGCCTTTACTACAAAGTCCATGAAGTTACATACAGGGTTAATAAACTTTAATGTGTTGTCAATGACGTTCGTCCCAAGTTAATATTCGTAGCACTTAATCTGGAGACAAAGACCTTTATACCTTCACGAGTTAATAGCATTTAATTCGTGATCAACGTCCGTTAATACATTGATCATTTAATCGTAGGTCAATGACCTTTTGTCAGGGTTCAATCGAATATTGAATTTTTCCAGTGTTCAATCACTTTAAATTCATGGGATTAACCTTTAATTAATATGAATTCAATGGCTGTATTTATAGGCTATATATAATGACTGAGGAACCTTTAAGGCGTGTTTAGTCCCTTTTAATCCGAGGATCAGCAAAATTTATTGCGGTGTTAATAGCCTTTAACCCGAGTTAACAACATTTAATCCCGGGTCAATGTCCTTTAATCCGGAATGATTTAATGGACGTCAGTGGCTTTGGAAGCAGTTCAATGGAAGCAGCAATCCAGGAGATTGCTTTAAATCCGGGATCATAGACTTTTAGTCTGAGTTAAAATTTAATCCTTTTATACGTGCTCAACGGCCTTTAATCTGTTGATCAAGAAACTTGACATTTACTTTCATGGCTTATTTTTGAGTTTTTAACCGCCTCGATTTGACGCCGTGTGCCTTTTTTGTGAGTTGCAGTTATGAACGGATGATATTAAAGACGAATATCGATTGAGATAGAGCCAGAAACCGTCACCGAGGTCTTGGAAAATTGAATTGACAGGATGCGCTACTGCGAAGCCAACCAGAGGCAAACACACGAATGAATTCATGTTCCATAAATAATGGGAATATTTGCTGTCCCGAATAAACCAATAAACCAAAAAAAAAAATTTATTGTGTTTATTTGTTTTATGTAAAATAAACATACATTTGATCACCCTGTATATATTCTATCTGACAGAATACTTTTAATATGTTTTAAAAATACAAACATTGAGCGTCGTACCATTGCATTTCGCAACCTTTTAAGTTATTGATGAAGTTTTTTTAACCGTCTTCATAACTGGAATATACTCGTATATGGTCCCATGGACAATATTCGTCCATAATCTTTGAGAGTTTATTATGGTTTCAAGAACCAAATCTTCACATATAGGTATTTGTAGTAAAGTACAGGTACATTTTTTTATTTAATGCCAACAATTTAAATTTGTTCTTTCTCCCAATTTATACCAACAACAGTCCACTTCTCCCCAGTTAATGTCATTAATATTCATTTAAATCAATTTGAACAAAGTAATAATTGTTAATAACAATAAATGCCACTTCAGCAGCTCCCTCGTTGCATCTTTTTGGGGCCCATACATATTTAAAAAAACTATTTGCACCATGCATCATCCGCATACGGACGACTCGGTCAGTGATGATGATGTGCCGACACATTGTGTCGAAGCACTCTGAAGGGGTACAAGTGCAACATTATTCATAAGTATTCTGGCCACACACACGCATTATGCCACACAATAGGTACTCAACTCAAAACCATTACTAGTCAACGGGGCCCAACTTCAGTGTTCCTCCTTGCCAGCCTGTCCACTTCACTTCCCTCTGTGGAAGAGCATAATTATGATCTTGCCCTGGTCGTGAATGAGGAGAACACATAGCAGAAACTCATCAACATTTCCAAAGCCACGGCCGGAGCCAGAGCTATGACCACCGTGTCATCTATACATTCATACATCCATCATTATGGGTATGTAAAAAGTGGTTATTATTACTTTTTGTGTCTTGACCACCAACAACGTTCTCCCTGGAATATATTAAAAATGGAACTATGCACGAGGTGAGCAACACACTCAAAAACACACCGTGAACAGAACACCAAACTTTGTCTTTATATTCGCATTTTATTTTAGCATAATGTGAGAGAAAAGCTTGTCTTTGCTGAATATGAATATCTATGCGCATTTAGACGCTGAAGACCAGTGAACTTTTTGTTTGTAGACAACTCGACTCTAGTATAGAGGAAGACCTCAGAGGTCGTCTCTAGTATTGAGGAAGACCTCAGAGGTCGTATCTAGTATTGAGGAAGACCTCAGAGGTCGTATCTAGTATTGAGGAAGACCTCAGAGGTCGTATCTAGTATTGAGGAAGACCTCAGAGGTCGTCTCTAGTATTTAGGAAGACCTCAGAGGTCTACTCTAGTATAGAGGAAGACCCCAGAGGTCGACTCTAGTATAGAGGAAGACCTCAGAGGTCGACTCTAGTATAGAGGACGACCTCAGAGGTCGACTCTAGCATAGAGGACGACCTCAGAGGTCGACTCTAGTATAGAGGAAGACCTCAGAGGACGACTCTAGTATAGAGGACGACCTCAGAGATCGACTCTAGTATAGAGGAAGACCTCAGAGGTCGACTCTAGTATAGAGGAAGACCTCAGAGGTCGACTCTAGTACAGTGGAAGACCTAAGAGGTCGACTCTAGTATAGAGGAAGACCTCAGAGGTCGACTCTAGTATAGAGGAAGACCTCAGAGGTCGACTCTAGTATAGAAGAAGACCTCAGAGGTCGACTCTAGTATAGAGGAAGACCTCAGAGGTCGACTCTAGTACAGAGGAAGACCTAAGAGGTCGACTCTAGTATAGAGGAAGACCTCAGAGGTCGACTCTAGTATAGAGGAAGAGCTCAGAGGTCGACTCTAGTATAGAGGAAGACCTCAGAGGTCGACTCTAGTATAGAGGAAGACCTCAGAGGTCGACTCTAGTATAGAGGAAGACCTCAGAGGTCGACTCTAGTATAGAGGAAGACCTCAGAGGTCGACTCTAGTACAGAGGAAGACCTCAGAGGTCGACTCTAGTACAGAGGAAGACCTCAGAGGTCGACTCTAGTACAGAGGAAGACCTCAGAGGTCGACTCTAGTATAGAGGAAGACCTCAGAGGTCGACTCTAGTATAGAGGAAGACCTCAGAGGTCGTCTCTAGTATTGAGGAAGACCTCAGAGGTCGTATCTAGTATTGAGGAAGACCTCAGAGGTCGTATCTAGTATTGAGGAAGACCTCAGAGGTCGTATCTAGTATTGAGGAAGACCTCAGAGGTCGTCTCTAGTATTTAGGAAGACCTCAGAGGTCTACTCTAGTATAGAGGAAGACCCCAGAGGTCGACTCTAGTATAGAGGAAGACCTCAGAGGTCGACTCTAGTATAGAGGAAGACCTCAGAGGTCGACTCTAGTATAGAGGAAGACCTTAGAGGTCGACTCTAGTACAGAGGAAGACCTAAGAGGTCGACTCTAGTATAGAGGAAGACCTCAGAGGTCGACTCTAGTATAGAGGAAGACCTCAGAGGTCGACTCTAGTATAGAGGAAGACCTCAGAGGTCGACTCTAGTATAGAGGAAGACCTCAGAGGTCGACTCTAGTATAGAGGAAGACCTCAGAGGTCGTCTCTAGTATTGAGGAAGACCTCAGAGGTCGACTCTAGTACAGAGGAAGACCTCAGAGGTCGACTCTAGTACAGAGGAAGACCTCAGAGGTCGACTCTAGTATAGAGGAAGACCTCAGAGGTCGACTCTTGTATAGAGGAAGACCTCAGAGGTCGACTCTAGTATAGAGGAAGACCTCAGAGGTCGACTCTAGTATAGAGGACGACCTCAGAGGTCGACTCTAGTATAGAGGAAGACCTCAGAGGTCGACTCTAGTACAGAGGAAGACCTAAGAGGTCGACTCTAGTATAGAGAAAGACCTCAGAGGTCGTGTCTAGTATAGAGGAAGAGCTCAGAGGTCGACTCTAGTATAGAGGAAGAGCTCAGAGGTCGACTCTAGTATAGAGGAAGACCCCAGAGGTCGACTCTAGTATAGAGGAAGACCTCAGAGGTCGACTCTAGTATAGAGGATGACCTCAGAGGTCGACTCTAGTATAGAGGACGACCTCAGAGGTCGACTCTAGTATAGAGGAAGACCTCAGAGGACGACTCTAGTATAGAGGACGACCTCAGAGATCGACTCTAGTATAGAGGAAGACCTCAGAGGTCGACTCTAGTATAGAGGAAGACCTCAGAGGTCGACTCTAGTACAGAGGAAGACCTAAGAGGTCGACTCTAGTATAGAGGAAGACCTCAGAGGTCGACTCTAGTATAGAGGAAGAGCTCAGAGGTCGACTCTAGTATAGAGGAAGACCTCAGAGGTCGACTCTAGTATAGAGGAAGAACTCAGAGGTCGACTCTAGTGTAGAGGAAGACCTCAGAGGTCGACTCTAGTGTAGAGGAAGACCTCAGAGGTCGACTCTAGTATAGAGGAAGACCTCAGAGGTCGACTCTAGTATAGAGGAAGACCTCAGAGGTCGACTCTAGTACAGAGAAAGACCTCAGAGGTCGACTCTAGTACAGAGGAAGACCTCAGAGGTCGACTCTAGTACAGAGGAAGACCTCAGAGGTCGACTCTAGTACAGAGGAAGACCTCAGAGGTCGACTCTAGTATAGAGGAAGACCTCAGAGGTCGACTCTAGTATAGAGGAAGACCTCAGAGGTCGACTCTAGTATAGAGGAAGACCTCAGAGGTCGACTCTAGTATAGAGGAAGACCTCAGAGGTCGACTCTAGTATAGAGGAAGACCTCAGAGGTCGACTCTAGTATAGAGGAAGACCTCAGAGGTCGACTCTAGTATAGAGGAAGACCTCAGAGTCGACTCTAGTATAGAGGAAGACCTCAGAGGTCGACTCTAGTATAGAGGAAGACCTCAGAGGTCGACTCTAGTATAGAGGAAGACCTCAGAGGTCGACTCTAGTATAGAGGAAGACCTCAGAGGTCGACTCTAGTATAGAGGAAGACCTCAGAGGTCGACTCTAGTATAGAGGAAGACCTCAGAGGTCGACTCTAGTATAGAGGAAGACCTCAGAGGTCGACTCTAGTATAGAGGAAGACCTCAGAGGTCGACTCTAGTATAGAGGAAGACCTCAGAGGACTACTCAAAGGACTTCAATTATACTAAAGTCAGACTCTGAGGTCTTTCTCCATAATATAGTCCACCAAATTAAATCCCTATAATTTGCATTAGGTGATCGATTTAAAGGACCTCTAATTTCTTTTAATTTAATGTCAGGTTATATTTTCACAGCTTTCCTAATAAAATAGTTTGCTGTGTTCTCTTACCTACATTCCTTTACCTGGTGAAAAAGGGAAAAAGAAAATCCCTTATACCTTCGCATTTAAGAAACAACAAAGTTTCCGAGAACTACTTTAAAGTTAAAATATGCATTAGTTTTTATTACAGCTTTGGCATAAATAACAAAAATATTGGGATTTCATTCCTGAAAACGTCCGGACATACAGTTCACTCAAACAATTTGTCGATTTTTTCCTATTCGAATGGGATTTCTTCGCTCTCTACACTCCTTGGGAGTTGGAATTTTGCATATTAAATCGTTCGGCTATTGTGTTTAATTGCATAATTGAGTGGAATTGCTTTTTTTGTAAATTTACTGTAAAATTCACATTCGATTCAATAAATATGCAATTGAATTTTCGGAAGAGATAAAATCTCATCCTATAATTTATGATATGAAAACAATGATACATAAGTAGATCATTTTTTTGTATGAATATGAAGAGTATTCAAAGAGATTATATTCCAAGAAAGATTTTTAAATTTACACCCTACTTAAAATAATATAAAATATAATAAAGAAACAAGACATTTATTGATATGCAAGTTTAAAAAAATAGAGTCTGAAGGAATTTCGATATTAAGTATTTATCATGCCAAAACGAATACCCCCTGTTGAGTTCGAACCGAAACAAACAACTTTTATTAGCTGCCTTTATATTAAAAAACACTTTGAATTAATTTTCATTTAGTTAAGTATTTATTAATATTTCGTTAATCCGATGGCGTTTCGCTTAAAAACAATTTGTTCACTCCGTATTAACATTCGAACTGAACTCAGCTTTTGCCTTCGTTGCCCTTTACAACTTCTTTTCCAAAAGAAGACACTGCCGTTATTAAACTGCATACAATGTATATCAAAGGGCTACGCACATACATACACACATGTATGTACGTACATATGATCGAATTGGTAAACAAACAAGAGGGCAACGAAGGAATAGAAAATAAATAGATTTGTAAAATGAGAGTAATGACTACATAAACAAAGCATGAAAATTGAGGACATAAGAAATTTGAATGTAGTATTAGAAAATAATTGAAAGTAATAAATAAGACAGTGGCGGCGGTAACATTCCCCCCCTCGTAAGCGAATTAGGTCTTCATGAGCTTGCTGTCATCCTTCTTTATACCGACGTCTAACACTGCAACTTTAGCTACGGGCCTCTCGTACGTATTGGAACTCGTTCTGATTTTGACACTGCGGACTTGACCATCTTTAGCGGGGAACACGTTGGTGACAACACCTTTGGGCCAACTATTGCGAGGAAGTGTGTCGTCAACTATGACGACTATATCGCCAACTGATGGTGGTTGTACTTTCTCGAACCACTTACTTCGCCGAACCAAAGTTGGACCATACTCACGCACCCATCTTCGCCAGAAATGATTTGCAAATTTCTGCGTTTGGTGCCACCGTTGTCGCAAATCGTAGTCGAACTCAACTAGAGGTTTTTGCCCGGCTGCTGAACCAAGTAATAAATGGTTTGGTGTTAGGGCATCGTCGTCACCTGAGTCTAGGGCCACAAATGTCAATGGACGAGAGTTGATCATAAATTCAATTTCGTACAGGGCACATCTTAGGGTCTCGTCGTTAAAATTGAAAGCTGGACACATTGAGTAGAGGATAGACTTTACTGACCGGATTAAACGCTCCCATGCACCGCCCATATGCGGGGCTGCCGGAGGGTTGAATCGCCACTTGATTTCATCGTAATTGGAGAGAGCTTTTTTAAAGTCGATATTTTGTTTCTCTTCACGAAGAATTTTCTCCACTGATTTAAAATTAGTCCCGTTATCAGTGTATACCTCTTTCGGAGAGCCACGACGACTGATGAAATTTTGTATACACATTATACAAGAACTGGTGTCAAGACTATGAGCTACTTCGATGTGAATTGCGCGTACTGTCAGGCACGTAAACAGAACACCCCACCGTTTTTCCTTATGTCTTCCTACGGTAACGTATAAGGGTCCAAAAAAGTCGATACCGACGTAGGTAAATGGACGTTCAAAACTGGAAAGTCTCGCCAAGGGTAGAGTTGCCATTTGTGGTGGTCTGGGTACGGCTGCTGCATTCTTACATCGTTGACATTTGCTTCGTACATTTTTGTAGAGGACTCTCAATTTGGGGATATAAAATATGGACTTTATTCTGGATACTGTTGCTTCGTGTAGACAATGATGGAAATTTTCATGATAATATCGGACCACAAGGAAAGTAATGTAGTGACTGTGCGGTAAAATGATTGCATTATTGCAGCTTAATGTGTCGGCTCTGCCTGAGGCACGAATTACACCATGCTCGTCCAGATAAATATTTAGCTGTCTTAGCTTGCTGGCCTTTTCAATAGACTTATTATTCTTGAGGCACCAAATTTCTTCAGAAAATTCGCTTAATTGCGCATTTTTAAACAAAATGTTTTTTGCTTTCTGGATACATTTATATTGTGCTTCGGATGGTACTTTATTGCTACGGACCACGGACTTTAGTTTTTCTATGTAAAACAGAAACAGCGACAGCGCTCTATAAAGTCGTCTCCAGCATGAAAAATACTCAATATTCAGAGTGAAGTTACATGATTTTGTAATATGTAAAAGATGATGACGTACCTCTTCTTTATTGGTGCCTCCTAAATCTGGACATTTCGGCCAATCACTTTTGTTGAATTTGAGAAACTCTGGACCTCTGAACCACATGTCGTCGTTGGGTGTACAGACCTTCGTAGAGAAATCTGCTGGGTTGGATTTCGATGGGACCCATTTCCATTGAGTCACATTAGTCGATTCTAAAATCTCGCCAACTCTGTACATCACAAACGCCTTAAAGTTTTTCGGATCCATGGACAACCATTTCAAAACCGTTTTAGAGTCGGACCAGTAAAAACTTTCTGAGCAGTGTAGACGTGTCGTATTTTTGATTTTCGTGGCCAGCCGGGTTCCAATTAACGCCGCTTGGAGTTCCAATCTAGGGATTGACACAGGTTTCAGTGGGGTGACCTTGGACTTGGCTGCTACGATACTGACGTCGACCTCATCCTTGTGTTGAATGCGGAAATAGCATACAGCAGCGTATCCATTTTCACCAGCGTCGACGAACGTATGCAGCTGCACATCAAATGTAAATTTCAGTAAGGAAGAGTAACACCGTGGGATCTTGATGGAGGATATTTTTCCCAGATTTGACAGCCAAGAGGACCACTTCAGATTCAATTCTTCATTTAGTTCGTCGTCCCACTTTATGGCGGAACGCCATATGTCTTGAAGTAGAATTTTCAGGCCAATTGTGTAGTGGGAGACGAACCCGAGTGGATCGAAGATGGACATCAGGACTTGGAGGACTTCCCTCTTAGTGGGGACCACGTCGTCTTGGAACACATTTCTTCTGAGCCTCGAGAATCTAGAATTATACTGAAACACGTCATTATTGGACTCCCAATACATACCGAGAATTTTTTCAATAGCTCCAAAACTGTTTTCCGTTACACCGCCTTCACCAAATTGTTGTCGTACTATTTTCGAATTTGAGGCCCAGTTCCTCATATGGAAACCGCCCGCAGCATGGATCCTTTTAACATGGGAAGCTAACTCCACTGCTTCTTCTTCAGTCTGCACACTGTCAATAAAATCGTCCATATAGTGGTAAGTCTCTACCGCTTTGACTGCTCGAGGATATATATTTCGAAATTCGTCCGCATTTTTATTACGAACAAAATGAGCGATACAGGGGGCGCAGCTTATACCAAATGTTAGGGCCTTCATCACAAATACACTCGGCTTGGTTACCTCATCATTTTCGAGCCACAAAAATCGTTGAGCATGCATATCTTCGTCTCTGACGTTTATGCGGTGAAACATTTCAGCGATGTCACCACATACTGCAATTTGGCCAACTCGAAATTCGATTAAAATATTCACTAGTGATGTAAGCAAGTCAGGGCCACTCATTAAAAAATCATTGAGCGACTTATCGTTGGATTTGGCTGCTGCATCCCACACCAGACGAATTTTACCAGGTTTGTTTGGGTTTAGGGCCACAAAAATCGGAAGATACCACGTACGATTGGGATATGAATTCAATTCTGTGTCCAAAACCTTTCTAGCATATCCTTTCATGAGAAGTTTGCCGATCTCTTTTTGCATAGTCTGCTTTAATTCAGGGTCCTTCTTGAACTTCCTTTGGAGACACTTCAATCTATGACGCGCGACATCATAACTTCCAGGCAACTCTTGCGTGTCGTTTTTCCACAGCAAACTTACTTCAAATTGTTGTTTTCTCCTTACACAATTATTCTGAAGAATTTCTATGGCCTTTTCATTTTCCAATGACAAAATATTCTTCTCTTGGGCCACTTCCAGGGCGAAATACTCCTTTACTTCGTTATGTAAACTTTTATATCCGTCTTCACAATCACACGTGTGAATATTTAACGAAGCACTTCTTCTAAAGTCAGAGCCACTACCCTGAAGGGTCCACCCCAGACGAGTTTTTGTTGCAATCAGTTGATTGCGTCCACCTTCTCGAATTTTCATAGGGACGGCCATCCTCCAGTTGTTGACACCAATTAAAATCATCGGTTTGGCATTGTCGTAAGATTCAATGGGCAACCCTTTTAAGTATGGATTGACCTTGACGATGTCTTCGAAGTTTAGGGACTGTCTGGGCAGACCAAGATTATTTACCGTATGCACATCGTGGAGTGTAAAACGCGATTCGCTTTGTGTACCGGAAACTTCCAAATTAATTTTTACCGATTCGTCTTCACATCTTGTCGTATTACCGGTCCAGCGCAACTCAAGGGGCTCCTTTTTACCTTTTAGGTCGAGCTTGTTGAAAAACTCCTGATCCATTAGGGTCACTGAAGATCCTTCATCCAGAAAGGCAAACGTTTTAATTGAACCACCGTTGAAGAAAACACGAATTGGTAAAATCCTGAAACACGGTCCTTTTTCGTCACTGTCATGCGCATTTACACTGCCACTACGATCTTGTGTTGATACATTGCTCGTACTCGGGCTAACCGTTGTGGCATATTTATGTAATAACGGGTGATGTTTTGCTGCACATCCACTAACTCCACATTGTTTATTCGAGAAACACTTTCGACGATGTAAATTCAAGCACTGGCGACACAATTTGTTTTCCTTTACCACATTCCACTTGGCGTCCAAATTCATGGATTGAAACTCACCACAGTTCTGGATTTTATGAGCCTCACTCTTGCACGAAAAACATATTGGTCTGCTTGGGCTACTTTCTCGATGTGTGTTCACTGATGCTCCTTTTTTACTGATTACAGGGGACACGACTTGGCTGGCAGCAGCTGCTATAGCATATATCCAATCACTGAACACTTTCACAATGGGAACCTTATCATTTTTAACATGCATGGCCCAGTTAAGCTTATGATTATTTGGCAATTTATCGACCAAAGTCTTCACAAGCATCGGATTATTTAAATGGGCCACCATATTACAGGCCTCCATTGTTGAACAAATATTTCTTATAGTTAGCGCGTATTCAATTATACTGTCCAGTCTGTCCTTCAATGGGGGAATACGTGTGGCCTTCTCAATCATGCTGTCCAGAATATGCTCTGGACGACCGAAACACATTTCCAGAGTCTGGATAATTTCACTCACCATTGAAGGAATTAAGAGTTTACTTTTTACTAATTCTTTTGCACGACCACGGAGACACGACTGCAAACGCATTAAATTTTCACCATCGGTGTAACCAGCAATCTCAGTACTATTCCTATAGTTACTGATGAACAGGGGCCAATCCTCTGGATTTCCATCGAAATTAGGCAAATCCTTTGGAATTACTTGCCTGGCTGCAATCTGCGACGCTGTCGGTTGGAACGACGTGAAGCTGTTCGAAAAAGAACACGATGGCTGGCTTATGTTGCCTTGAGAAAGAATTTTGTATTTCTTCTCTAAATACTGCCGTTGAAGTTCTTTTTCTTCTTCCAACATTTGTAGCTGCAACTGGGTCTGAGACAACATGTTGGATTGGGCCACGTTCGATCCGTTGGGGTTCACAAAATGGCGAGTATCATACTGATTTTTATGCGCGTCGGTTGGGAGCGTCATCGTTGTTCTTGTTGGCGGAATTACGGTGGTTTGTGACATCGTTGTTGTAATCGAAGAAATGGTGCTGGAGCCATGATTGTTTAAAATCGGGTTGTGTGCTTTTTTGTATGCACCATTTTCATGCCCAGCATCCATTTGTCTTTGTGGTGGTAAATTTCCCGAAAACGACGGACTGGGCATTCCCATCACAACTTCTGCTGGAACTATGTTTGCTGGTGATGAGGAAGCCTGCCTACCGGCGGAGAAATCTGCGGTGTTGTTAACGGGGGGCATCTGCTGTGCTGCATTAAACTGGTCACTTTGGACCACGGGTTGTTCACCACAGCACGAGCAACTCCAGCTAACGTCGGCTACGTTACTGTCCACCTTAACACACTCGAAGTGGAACCACTTGTCACAAGAATCACATTGCACCATACGTTCGGTGTCTTTTAAATCGCACTTGTTGCAATTAAAATCGGTTTCTGACATTATTTTGTCTATTTATGAAACACGATTTATTTCTATTTTTTTATTGTTTTGCTTATTTAATCGCGCACTCTTGGTTTATTTATATCACCGTATAGTTTTAACTCTGAACAACTTTTAATCGAAACAAACAATAACAATTCTTCTGTTAGTTTCTTTTGTAGCACAAAGTTAAAAGACTTTACTAAAACCGCGATTAATGTTCACTTTTTTCTAAATTGTTTTTAAGAATGTTGAGTTCGAACCGAAACAAACAACTTTTATTAGCTGCCTTTATATTAAAAAACACTTTGAATTAATTTTCATTTAGTTAAGTATTTATTAATATTTCGTTAATCCGATGGCGTTTCGCTTAAAAACAATTTGTTCACTCCGTATTAACATTCGAACTGAACTCAGCTTTTGCCTTCGTTGCCCTTTACAACTTCTTTTCCAAAAGAAGACACTGCCGTTATTAAACTGCATACAATGTATATCAAAGGGCTACGCACATACATACACACATGTATGTACGTACATATGATCGAATTGGTAAACAAACAAGAGGGCAACGAAGGAATAGAAAATAAATAGATTTGTAAAATGAGAGTAATGACTACATAAACAAAGCATGAAAATTGAGGACATAAGAAATTTGAATGTAGTATTAGAAAATAATTGAAAGTAATAAATAAGACAGTGGCGGCGGTAACACCCCCATTATACAAAACTATTCTATTTTATACAAATATGTGTGTATTTCAATGACAGTTATTGTATTTTGTAGTTTTTCGTTGAATTTGTTCTTCTATTTATTCGAATGTCGTTTGTCTGTCCAAAACAATTTATGCAATTATTTAATTACAAAAATGTTTTACACAGAGACCAAATAAACGAACAACCGACTGACCAACAGATAGACAAACACATACATACATACATACATATGTATGTATGTATGTTGAGTGTTTGTAAATATTGTCGTGATCCGATTATAATTTAAAATCAATAAAAATCGCTTTAAGTCATTTAAAACTATAATAATCGGCGATTTCAGTTATTATCATTGATAATCACGAAATCGATGTTGATAACAGTGTTAATTATTACCATATATCCCCACCATTTTTTTTGTTGAAATGCGTGTGAAGTTTTACAGCACAAAAAAAGAAATCTCATACCGTATTCCACTGAAAATCGCACATTTTCAATTCCACATTCGTTATTATTATTATTATCATTATTTAAATGCGGCAATTTGCGGAAAAAAACGAAGAGATTATTATTACAAAAGTTTAACCAATATAATTTATTTTGTCTGTAATGCGCCGTGATATTCGTGGAATATTGGAATTGCAATGCATTTAATTAGACTATTTGTTTAAATGGTGGAAATAATGTTTTTTTTCCAAGAATTTGCACAAGTCTGGGAGGTAAAAGTAGTGAAAATGTTAAGCCACAATATCCGAATGCAATGAATTTTATTAAATTATAAATAATCCGATATTATCTAATAAAGTATAACCTAATAAATTAAATTTAAGTTAAGGCCAATTTCGATAATACTGGTATTTATCAAAATCAAAAATTTATAGTTTAAAAGAGTTTTATTGGTTGAAAAAAAGTTAGTAAATTCATGCTAATATTTCGTGGGGATGGGACAAAAAGAGTGGGCCAATATGGCACTTCCTCGAACATAAATTAAGTTTGGAGAAAATAAATATTACGACAAACTAAATTTGAAGTCATTCCGCAGAACATATCCATACGAGAGTTATAGAGCGCACCAGGCAACCAGATGATCATGGTCATATCCTTAATCTGATTTCGCAAAACATATTGATGGTCTTAGGTCGACCATTTCTATTTTTTTATTTTTTTCACCAAAGTAAGGGCATTGATATGACTTGACCTTTAAATGATTTTTACATACCCTGGTTGATGTTCGTATAATATTGTTATGCACTATGCTTTGATTTTCTTCATAAGGATTGTTTGAAATATTTTTGAAAGTGCTGATACAAGGTTTATTGGACGATATGAATTAAATTAGGTTGGATCTGTTCCAGGTTTTGAATCTTCCCCATTTTCGACCACCTCCAGGATAAGGCGTACACGCTGAAAAAAAATCGGTTCTGTAGTATATTGTCCTAAACATATTCGGCTTGAAACATATATATGTTTAGGGTACACTCTAAACATATAATATTTGGTACACACAAACATTTTGTATTTGGGAAGATGTGGTTCTAAACAAATATTTGTTTACATCCCAACGCGACTGTTATTTCCGAAACAAATATTTATTTGCATTTAAGTATTCATAAAATAGATAAATTGTGTTAAATTTTTCAGTAGTTGTTACATTTTTAGAAATTTTTAATGTTCGTAAAAATAATAAATAATAATAATTTAAATCGTATAATATTGGATCAATATAAAGTACTTAGAGGATTAACACCTAATGATGGCTTGGAATACTCAGATATTTGAAATGATTGATTTAAAACAGATGTTAATGCTGGTATCATAACTGGGAGGTACAATTCGAATCCAGGGAAAAATAAAAACTGAAATTGGAAAAAGTCAGCAAAACTTTTGGAAATCTTTTTTAAATAAAATTAATTTGGAAACATTCCTAAATAATAATTTTATATGTATTTAAACACATATTTTATTTTAGAAAATTAGTTTGCAAATATAATTTGTTGTAATATATTAATATATGCTTTCCAAATATATTTTATTGATTTTCAAATAAAATTTATTTGCTAAGAAATATATAATATTTAAAAATTAGTGTTTCAAATATATTTTCTTTCGATTCAAACATATCAAAAAATGCGATTTTGCCCCGTGTAGCAACCCAAACTTAAAATACTATTGATATTACACAATTATAAATTATTTGTATTTATTTATATGAATTACAGTACGAGTATAAAGTAATTTATTTATATGAATAACAATACAAAGTAAATTTATATTCTCGGTCCATATTATTGGAGCGACAGACCTCTGGTGGGAATCGAACCCAGGACCCCTAACAGGCGAGCACGCTACATATTCACATACTGGGGCGCTCCCATATAAATGACATTTCTATTCTAATGTTACTGTCCAGGGAAAAACCGAGTTACAAAGACCATGTGGTTAGTGGGAATCGAACCAACGACCCCCACGCGATCGCGCTACCAACTCACCTAATGAAGCGCTCATTCTAAATTAAGGTTCTTATAATACCCTCCACCATAGGGTGGGGGTATACTTACTTTGTCATTCTTGAAATATTGATCTCCGACCCCATAAAGTATATATAAGTATATTATTGATCGTCGTGAAATTCTAATACGATTTAGCCATGTCAGACTGTCTGTTGAAATCACGATACAGTCCGTAATAATAGAGCTAGGTTGAGATCAAATTTAGTAGAAATACTTCCTATACCTGCAGGTCGTTTGGGATTGCAAATGGGCCATATCAGTCAATGTTTTGGTATAGCTCCCCTATAGAGGTCGCTCCAAAATAGGATTTTTTCAGTTTGTATTATATTTAGACACCTATAGATGTCGCCCCTAAAAGGCTTGTTTAAGCCATAAACTCCACATTTGCTAATCAATTTATTATAATTTATTTTGGCAAGAATTAATCTCAATAAAATGTATACAAGTCATATATAGTTTGTTGTAGGCCCCGTGTAGAGGTAGCCCACAAATATGCTAATTTAATGAAGTGTTTGGCTAAAGAATTTGAGGCCTAAAATTTGGCAAAATATTGCAGCGTTCGTTTTTTTAATAATTTTCTTAAACAAAAAGCAGGGTTCCAAGATTTACCCAACATCCAAAGATTTTTCCAGAAATATAATTGAATGCAATCCATGGTGCAGAGTATATAAGATTCGGCATGACCGAATTTAACGCTTTTACTTTTATTTATTTACGTTTAGTAAAAAAATCGATTCAGCTCATATTTGGAAAATAAGATTTCCATTGATACACCTCTTATTTGAATTTGAGTGTAATAAAGTGTTCCACAAAAATGCGGAATTTATAACCAGTAAGGAAAGACTAAAGTCAAGATATGCCCCAATTTATCGTCCCACTTCCTAAAGTCAAGATTTTCCCCATTTTCATCATGGCCGATTTAATGAAATATAAAGCTTGAATGCTCAAATTTCAGCATGTTGGTTTAAAAAATGCGTTATGTAGAGCGTCAAGAAGTCTAGTCGGAAGGGCATTTATATGGGGTTTATATAAAAACACGAACCGATGTAACCCATTTCCTTCAAGGACTTAATCCAATTGGTTTTGAAGTATAAATGCTTAAACTTCATTCAAATCTGTTGAAAAATAGAGACCGGTATATAGAGGCCCTTATATTGGGACCTTTACCAAGGGAGCTTAATGTAGGGACCTTTATACAGGGACCTGTACATATCGATCTTTATATAAGGAGCTTTATATATGGACCTTTAAATTTAAGACCTCTATATAAGGAAATTTACCGAGGGACCCTTATAAAGTTACCATTATAAAGGGAGATTTATTAAGGGGCCATTAGACCGGGTCACCAAATGCGAGGCGGAATATTAAAGCTCACCTCGAGACAATTGCAAAAACATTTTTTTAATTTTTTCCGAGCCTGTGGAATCGGCCCAAAATAGTTTTTTTTCGCATGGGGTCACCAAAAAAGTTATCAAATGCGAGGCGGAATATGAAAGCTTGCCTCGAGACAATCGCAAAAACATTTTTTAAATTTTTTCCGAGCCCACGGAATCGCCCCAAAATCGTACTGTTATCGTAACTTTTTTGCTTGTAGCTCGATTGTCACATGTGATACATCTACGTGGTGGTCTCGACGAGTACTACATTACCTCAGAGATGTCGCCGATATACAATGTCATTTTCTAACGAAGACATGACTTTTTTGTTTTTGAATAAAAGTGCGTACACCTAAAGTAAAATGTTCATGGTTTTTCAAGCGCTTTAATCCTATAGAAAAATATTTTTAAATTTTAGGGGTAGAAACTGCAGTAAGTGAAGTGTTCATTAGAAAATGACTTTGTACATGAGCGACATCTATTAAGCAAATGCAGTACTTATCGAGACCAACACATTGTTGTATCGCATGTGACAATCAAAAAAGTTACGATTAAAAAACTATTTCGGGCCGATTCCGCAGGCTCTGAAAAAATTAAATTTTTTTTTTGCGAATTTCTCGAGGTAAGCTTTCATATTCCGCCTCGCCTCCGATAACTTTTTTATTGCATGGAGTCCAACCTGGTTTACGGACCATTAAAGAGGGACTCTTATAAATTACTATTATAAACGTACCTTTATAATGGTACCTTCCTCATATATACGGTCCTTAATATAGGGACCTTTACATAGCGACATTTATGTTGGGAGTTTTTTATATTATGTAAGTTTTCTAACTTGAATTCATTGATTTTGGCTATCGCAATAGATTGTGAGCAAACATGGCACCCATCTTGCGCACAGCTTTCTCATCATCAAATTTTCCGTCAATATGCAATGTATAGTACTTTTTAAACTGCCTTTGACTTCAATTAGCTCATGAACCTTCAACCGACGATCTTCAAAAAATATGTTGTGGATTTTTATTATTAATTTCTGGCGTGGACACCTTAAATGGTCGACCACTACGTTGTTCGTTTTGGCAGCTCGTACGACCCCGTTTAAACTCTGCCACCGGTTTTAATATTGGTTGGACTGAGACCTTTTAATTGAAGTATTGTATTACATAGCGGTGACCATTTTATTCTATGTTTACAAATTCATAGAGTAAACGATCTCATTGAGTGCTCGAAAAAAACTGAACAACGTGGCGTCTTGAAACATACAAAATATATTTTAGACGGTGGCCACTTCTCACAAAAGTAATATTTTTCAAACTACTACCGCCATCTATATGTCAGATCGGCTAATTTTGGGTCGATTTGTCTTCATTTCACTAAGCACGATTACAGGCTATATAAAATATAAATGCTTAAATTTCAGCTAGATTAATTGAAACAAGTAAAAAAGTTTCAGTCTGGTAAACCGACTAAGGTTATAGCCTCGACGTGAGGGTATAATATATTTCCTTTTCTTGGGCTTTACAAAATCACAATACTCACAGTTCCCACAGTGATGTCGAGTATATAATAAATTTAGCTTTTGTTCAATAAAATAATATTATCGCACAAGATTATCATGTTTTCATGCAAATCCATTGTCCAAATATCCATTAATCGATTACTTAGATGGCGATGCAATACTAAATCCCAAAGTCTATAAATTTGAATCGAAACTGACCATTGCCACTTTCGTATGTCACATTTTAATGTTTTGCCAAATTGTTTCCTTAATTGAATGGATGACGATACGCATTAAATTTAAACAAGTATTTGCCTATTAAAACCCCCAGACAAGATATCCGCAGACATATTGGGCCACACACACAAAATGCCAGCGGCAAAGCCGAACAGATTCCCCCCAACCGCCAAAACGCTGTGGGGTTTTTGTCTCAACACTAAAAGCTACAAATTTGAACTCGACATGATCAGCAAAAAAATCGAAACATTTGAGATAAATCTTTATGATAACCGTTAAGATATGAAAAATTAATAAACCCAGACTGTGTCGCAAAAACTCAGCAATTCGCCGCCAATTCTCAAATGCAGTAAGAGCAACGAGGGACGGACGGATGGACGGACAAATGGCAACAGGCCCCAGACAGACAAGAATTTGGAATTGGAATTGGAAAAGAGTTGAAACGCAGCACGCACTTTATGACTGACTTTAAACATTTCGGCCACAATTGAGCAATGGCAAGAGCCGAGAAGGGAAGGAAGTTGAGGCCAAACTAATGTTCAGACAATTTCATGGTTCAAGATAACGTTGATGTTCTTTTTGACGTCGTTGTCTGTCTACACTGGAGTGTTGGTGCGAAACTAAATGTTGCAGTTTAGTAATTAATTAAACAACATGTTGCATGAGTCGAATGGGTTGGATGGGCGATGTGGCGAGCAACGTTGCGGTCCGAAATTCAGATTCTCAAAAATCTAACGAAATATGCAAATGTAATTAAAAATTAATTCATTCATTCGTTCGTTCACTCACTCGCCGACTGACTCGGCGACTTGTCCACTTGAGTGAGTGTTTGTTCTTGGCATCGGAGGACCGGGGGGTTACTTCAGCCTCTTCAAGAACTGTTTGTAGTCTCGGTAGTTTTCCACATGATTCTAGTAGTTTGAGGAGAACACGAGTTCGTGTTTGTTCTTATTGCAGGATGGTTGCGTGCCAACTAAGGCAGGTTTTGGTGGCTAATGCTACCTATGCTGCTGCGGCTGCGGCTGCGACTGCTCCTATCGACATTGCAAATATGATTGCATTTTATTGGTTTTGTCCTCTATTTGCGCGCCACTCATCATGCCCAGCATGTGGCAAATGTCGTCGTAAAATGCCTTCAAAAACTAAGACGGACAAGTGCAGCAACAACAAGAACCCCATAACTACTGCCACTACAACTATTATTACACTCGAGTGCCGACACCGACCGAGCGAGCGAAGCATGTCTGCCAAAATCACAATTACCTGAAAGTCTAAAGACCTGAGTGACGATGTTAACTGCCCGAAATGCGTTTTGTGGCAAGTGCGCCCAGCGAGCAAGTCAGTCATTGGTAACTCCTCTCATGACAGTCCTCATAACCAACCAACAATACGTCCATACATTCATCCTTCCCTAGTCGGATGCTCATGTGTTGTACCTGTTTAAATATGATGTTGCTGTTTTTGTTGTTGCTTGAACACCATGTGGTTTGGTTTTCATTTGCTTGTATGTAATTTCTTGGCCCACAGCTATTTGGCGAATTGAATTTATGGAAGAGTGTGTCGACCGACCGCCTCTTTTCTTTCTCTGCGCACAGTCACCGCTGCTGCTGCTCCTGCCCCTGCTGCCATGTGGTACACTCACCTTGAGGCCAATTAACAGTTCTTATGTTTTCTTTTCCTTTCCTCGATTGTTGAAGGCAACGACAAGTTGCCTTGCAAAGCATTAAGAATTGCTAAATACTGAAATCATTTATTTATATTGGAAATTGTTTAATTTGCTCTAGACATTTGAAAAAACAAAACCGGAGCACATGATTTACTGCATTCATATCAGATATGAACTTTCTTCTATTGACAAACTGGTTAGACTTATGGTGATTTCGATTCTGAAAAACATGTTGCCTCGTCGACGCGAAATGCTGAAAAATATTTGCCTTTTTTAGGGGGAGCTGATGTAGCGCCTCGAATTAAACATAGCTCCTATTTCAAAATTCCAAAGTGGTGTATAAAAGTCCTGTTTTCGGGAAAAGGGCAACGAAAATGTTGCACTTTTTTGCAGAAAAAAAATAGCCATTAGTGAATTGTCACCCTGGCCAGGAAATTGCTAAGGACATAGTTTGTTCTAGAGACAATGACTGATCTTCCTGGCATAATTGATTACACTACATCTGAACCACTTTTTGACAAGTAGCACGTCACACCTGATATATCAGAATGGAATGGCCCCAGGCCATATGTAGGAGATTCGTGAACTTCTAAGTATACAGAAAACCAAGAGGGCTATTGTGCCTATAACGACCTTGAGCTATCCATCACTTACAAAAAGACTGCCCGTTTAACAGACAGACATCTCAGCTACGTGTATTAGAGAGATAGCAGAATGGCAAAAAATTATATATTTCCTCTTATCGACAGGCTGCTATAAAATCTATTGAATCTGTATTCCTGAATTCAAAAACTGCACTCGACTGTCGCAGATAAGAGTATATTAACGGCTGAACAGTTCAAAATTCACCTGATTTGGGTGCCGCACTACAGGGAACTGCTAAAGAGATGAACTTGAACAGAAGACTAGAAACTACTTTACACGCTCCAGGGCAACTGGAATATATGATCATGCCTCTACAGACCTGCAAGCTTATGTTGAAAGTTAGTTCCCTTCCGGCAACATATTAAAGCTGGTCTCAAGGCAGAAATTGCATACATTCCAAGCTAACGTGGTTCTGCTGTTGTTATCGAAACCGCATGTCCCACTCGTGTCTGTCATCACGGGAGAGACGACATGCAGAGAGATTGAAGGTGTTGCAAAGTTACTTTTGCAGAAGCTGTGGAGACGAAAAGGAGGAGGAATCAATAGAACACTTTCTGTGTATGTGTCCCGTTATCTCTGGAAGGCGGCAGTCCACCGATCTTATTTTACGTTAGCAGGATTGGCTGATTTTTAAATCTACCAACTTTCGAGCTTTTAAACCAATCAAATTGGTTCAACGTTGTCCAATGAGTGGGGCATTAAATTAAAGTTACATAATTTTAGCTTAATAGGTGCCAAGAAGTCAAAACTGGTGAGCATTTTTTTATGACGGTTATTTAAAATCATGGACCACATAGTCTAAATGAGCCTGTCACTCGGAGCAGTCACTCTTAACATAATCCTTAACCAACAAGATATGTCAAAACTTGGACCTATGAGATAATTATTGATACGGATAAAGATTGAGCGACCAAATTTATCAATTGATAAGAATTTGTACTTTCTAGGGAGTTAAGAAGTCGTGTGGTTGCGGGCCAACCAAGGTAAAATAACAATTACCAAATTTCAGCTCAACCGATGTCAAAAAGTCAAAACTGATGACAATTTTTTATGACGGCTATTTCAAATCATGGACCTAAGAGAAACTGTAATAAAAGAATACACTGAAAAAAATTTTTCATAAAATTAAAGAAATGCTCCAAAGACGTCCCTAGTCTTCAAAATAAGTACATTTTATACTATCTCTCATCAGATACGTAGAACACTCGATTTGCAAACCTGCAGAATATGGTGTAGTGATTTTTCCGTCTGAATGGTTAATAATGGCACATCTTCAGGACATAAACTTTCCATTGATATGCATTTTACGTTCCTTTGTGGATAGTAAGTAACCTTAAAGTGTCCCACAAAAATATGTTTTGTAATGTTTAGTTATCCTTATGATGGTCATAGCTGTATTAGGAAATTATAAGCAATCACTACATGAGAGATCGGTCTTTCTAAAGAAAGGTCTTAGGATTTTTTACTCAATTTTCCTGAATGTTCCACTTACCCTACACTCACACCCTCCAAAATACCGTCAACAACAACTGTTCGTACTGTGTCGGCGTATCTGTCTCTTGGTCCGCTTTATATCATTCACTCACTCGTCAGTTGATGTTTTAAGCCGCTGTTAAACATCATTTGCGCAAATGCAAAAAGGCATTATGTTCGGTGTTGTACAAGAATTTTAATTAAGGGCTTAACACTAAAAATCAACATTATTTTTGTTGTCTGTCTGTCCGTATGTCTGTCTTTCTTGTGACAGAGGGAGTAACAACACTTTTGGCCCACAGTTGAGAAAACAAATGCAGTGATTTTAGTGGCGGCGCGACACGGCGCTGTTGATGATGATGACACAGGCCAGGCCGGTCGGTCCCGGTTTGTTTGGCTTACACTCCATTTGAATTGGTCCACGCGAAAATGGGCTTAAATAAGTGTAAAGGCGAGTTTATATATTGTGGATGGTGAAATTACGAGGGTGGTTATAATAGGTAAGGATATCGGCGGTATGCAATTTTTACATTTGGTTTTGATTTTAAATATAAACATGTAAGACAATTTAATTGGATTAAACCTACTAATATTTATATTTTTTGTCTGCGGAAGCAATCGACCTTTATAAAATTTAGGTTAAATTTTAGGTTCCAAAATTAGCCGACCTAACAAACAAAAACAATAAGTTTGGGATTTTTTCTCAACATAATCTCCTTTTAGCTCGATACACCTTTTCCATCTATTTTCAATAGGTTCAATACCCAGTTTATAGTAAGAACTGTCTAGCTCCTGAAAATAGACATCGACTGCAACTTCCACCTCTTCATTGCTGACAACTCTTTTTCCGCCGAGAATTTTTTTCCAGTTTGGAAACAAAATATAATCCGAGGGAGGTAAATCTGGCGAATAAGCTACGTGCTGAAGCAATTTGAACTTTAATAAATTGATTTTGGCCATCGCAATAGTGGATGTGTGAGCTGGTGCATTGTCTTGATTTTGAGCAAACGCGGCACCCATCTTGTACACAGCTTTCTCGTCATCAAATTTTCCGTCAATATGCGATATATATCACTTTTTGAAAAGCCTATGACTTCAGCTGGCTCACGAACCTTGAACCGACGGGCATCCAATACCATTTTTGGATTTTTTAACCATTTCTGGAGTGGACACCACAATTGGTCGACCACTACGGTGGCAGCTCGTACGGCTAATTTTTAACTCTGCCACCCAATATTTTGTAGTTTTAAACGGAGGAGCTTACTCCCCCGAAGAAGAATCTATCTCGGTTTTAATATTGGTTTTACTGAGACCTTTCAAATGAAAGCATTGCACGTATAACATATCGTTGACCAATTTTTTCAATGCTATACTTTTGAGTGCTCAAAAAAACTTAATACGTATGTTTCAGAAGGTTACCACTTTTCACGAAGGTATATTTTTTGACCGCCCTCGTACCTTACATATTTTACGAATTTCCAGATATACAGGGTGGCTGATATGTACTGCAACAAAGTAAAGCGCTATATTTTTTTAATTTTTTTTTTTTAAAAATTTTATTGTTCAAAAGCAAAAAATGTCGGAAATAACATAACATTTTAGAAACAGTTTAGATTTGTTCGAATTGGCCACCTTTGGCACGAATTATGGCCTTCAAACGGCCGACAAAGCCATCACACGCTGCACGAAAGTGGCTCTGCGGTATTTTGGCCCATTCACGGTGAAGTGCCGTCTTGAGATGATCGATACTTTGGTATTTTTTAGTGCGAACCTTACTCTCTAAAATGCCTCAGGCGCAAAAGTCCAACGGATTGAGATCCGGAGATCTTGGTGGCCATTGTGCGGTAGAAATGAAGCGAGGAACCTCCTTTTTAAGCCATTCTTGGTTGACGCGTGCTGAGTGCGATGGTGCTGAGTCCTGTTGGAATGTCCATGGTCTGCGGCCGAAATGTTTGTCTGCCCAGGGCTTCAATACTGTCTTTAGGACATTTTCCCGATAATATTCGGCATTTATTTTGAACCCATGGTCGATGAATACGAGCGGGGAGCGACCATCGGCCGTTACGTCGGCCCACACCATTACCATCGGCGGCGCTTGAGTTCTGGTGGCCAATCGAAGGTGTAAATTTTCAGCTGACCTCTTTGGAAAGTAAACTCGATCATTTTGTTTGTTCACAAACTGCTCAATTTGGAATGGCTTCTCATCGGAGAAAACCAAATTCGGTAACTGGCCACTTTCGTGCAAGCGAAGCAACTCCTTCGCTCTTTCCAGTCTAACTTTTTTTGTGCATCGGTGAGCTCTTGCACTTTTTGGAACTTCAATGGCTTTAGTCCAAGCTCATTTTTTAATATGTGTTGTATCCGTTCTCGCGATATGTTCAGCTCACGAGCAAGTGGCCTTCACTTTTCGGATCATTTCTGGTGTTGTTACCGTTTTTTTTCGTCCACTTTTTGGACGCGATGCAACACTACCAGTACCACGGTAACAGGCTATGAAGCCGACGCGGCGCAAACCGGCGGCGCGCCATCGCCGATGATTTTTTACAAGCCGGCGCCGCCGCCGATTTCAGCGGCTCATATCGGCTGAAACTCAGCCGCCGAATTTTATTTGGTGAGTCTAGAAGATTTTATTTTTGCAACCATGAACATTTAGAAAGCGACTACTAAGTGATACCTTAGGTTCGGAATTTGCAATATTTAGAGTTAAGTACAAAGCGTAGCGTACAAAGTTTATAAAAAGTTGCTAATGTTAATATAAGATATGGCTATCTTTTATTAAAAAAATATTATAAAAATATACGGGAATTTTAAATAAAAAATGCGTTTTGGCTTTTACAAAAATTACAGCTGAACCGATTTTTTCAAAGTCTACGTTTAAAAAAGTTTGAGTTCCAAAAAAATTGTTTCCCTCGATTTTTTTTCAAATTTTCACAGAATATTCGCAAGGGCGTTTAAAATTCATATGTGCAGAAATAGAAGAAAAGCGCCAAAATTAAGAGACCAATCCTAGTATTTCGTCCATAACTTTTAAAAATACTGAGGCCCAAAACCATCGGATCAAAACTCCGGAACGACCCAATTCCTTTTGGCCAAGGATTGTCAACTTAATAACAAATGTATCAACCATTGAAGATTTATTAAACCGATTTTCAATATTATATCAAACTTCCATAACTTTGTTAATTTTAAGTTTTTTCCTCAAAAAAAAGCCACTTTTGCAGGAGAATTACATTCGTATTCGTGCGCTTTCGATTGTGGAAAATTTACCGGTGGAAAATTTATCAGCCGCCGCCGCCTATCGATATTTTTCCATGCACCGCCGCCGCCGAAAATTTTGGTCGGCTTCATTGTCTGCACGGTAACGAGCAATGATACGAGAAACAAAAGATTTATTCACATTTAAATGCTGGAGGGCTCTAACGATAGACACTAGTGTTTTTCCACCCAAATATAAAGCAATCACACTATCACGCTTGAATTCCATCACGAATAACTTTTTTCTGAATGCAATAGTTCAAACTGCTTTTGTAAGCTTGTAAACAATAAAATGAACTGTCACTGAAATAAATCTGTCAGCTATCAGACTAGCGGTTTAGAAATGATAGCAACCTGAAGTTGGTTGCAATACATATCAGCCACCCTGTATATTACTTGAACCAAGGATAAAAATTCTTGGAAATGGACGTTATATTTCCTTTCTATTGCCTAAAAATCTTTACTTGATATTAAAAAAAAATTACCAAATGTGGTCAAACTGAGTTAATACGGGGCTGAAAGTCTATGTGACACGTTTAGGCCCAAATCGACAAACATATGGACAATGTGACAGTCTGATATTGACAGTATACACAAATTCCCTTATGCGCACAATATGATAGACCTTTTGTGTGAGTGTAAGTTATTATTTATTTAGCTCCGCTTGACTTTTTCTTCCCTTTCTTGTTACTATTCTAATAATAATGTTATTAATTGAATTTTTAATTTTATTTCTTACAAAAATTAAGTCATTAATATGTTTCCACTAAATGTTTTAAATTAAATATACATTGAACTTCAACCCTAATTAACATTCTTGCCACGTATTGGAGGGCTCATGTTCTCGACCCGAGTAACAATAAACAATTTTCAACATTATTCTACTCCAGGAACAACAGAACCAAGAGCCAAAATTTTGAATGTTGCATAAATTAACTCGATTCTCTCAACTTAAACAAAGGCAACAGCGGCAGTTGAGGCAGCGGCAAAGGCAACACAGAGGAATAACAAACGCGAACGGAACCAACCACGGTATCCGTTGAATCTGTCCACCCTCCACCACCCTCTCTCTGGCTGCCACACTCAGCATGAGACAGCAGCAATGTTGGCCGAAACCGAAAAAACTGAAAAAAACTCCACAAAATTGAAGTCTATTTAACAAAGTGTTGTGTTAAAATGTAAGGCACGGCACATGCCTCAAAATGTAGGCGACCAACAAAAACGAAAAAACGCCAGGAAGAGAAAAACAGTCAACATTTTGTGGCCGCTGTTGTTGTTATTGTTGTAGCTGGGTTTTTGGTCACTTTTGAAGAGTCAAACAATAAAGTTGATGGACAAATTTAAATATGCAGACAATGTGGATCATTGATCATTTACTCCCAACCAAAAAAGAAATAAGACAGAAAGACGGACATTAACTGCTGCTATGTAGGTTGGCTGTGGTTTTCGAATGTGCCAAAACTGTTCGAATGCACGGATCAAACCATCGGACGGATGAATGGTTAGTTGCTTGGTTGGTTGGTCGGTTGGATGGATGGACGAGTGAGTATTCCAAACGGACGTGTCGTTTTGTTAAACGATCACATTAATAATGCACATAGTATGGAAACAAGTCTAGCTGGCTGGAACCAATTCCCTGGAACAATGCACAACAACAGAGATAACAGTGCAACGACGAAGGCTGCATAACAAATGCGACAGTCGTCGCTGGAAAAAACAGAGAAAACCTCCGATGAGGACAACTATGCGTACTCGAAATTAGTATTATTCATGATCAAATTAGCTCTGTTGTTGTTCCAAAAGTAATTTATAGGTTCCCTATTGGTCTGTGGGACACACACTCGTACTCGTACTCGACATGTTCCCACATGGCCAACAGCCGCAGACGCAGCCAAATCCTAACTGACAGCCACATACGAATGCCGTTTTCCGTTTTACATGGCAACTAACCCTCATGTAACGTTGGAAACAACAGCTAATCCTGGCATTTTTACTTGGCTTTCCTTTTTCATAAGCTCTTTTGTCGTGTCCGAAACGAAATGTAAATTTACATAAATTAAATACTTAAAATTCTGTTTCCGTTAAAAGCTGTTGTTTTATGATTTTCTACATCAGAAAAATGGAATTGTTTAAAGTGAACTAAAATTAGCATTTACACTCACTCGTACCTATTTGCGTTGGATATTTGTGGAGGGGGCTAACCGAATATTATATGTAAAGCCTAGGAAAACCCCGGAAATATTTGCTCGGAAAATTTATTCAAAATATTCGGATAAATGAACATAGCACTAAAATCTGTGGGTTAGAGAGGAATAATTGATTACTTTCGAAATGCATATTAAATATTCATTTTTCTTTGAGATCAATCAAACTTAGGCTAATATACTTATGGCTTAGTTTTAGTAAAATTTCCCTTTTGAATGGATGTATAATTAAACGATAAACGAGGATTTCAGTACAGTAAAAGCTATACCGGAAACCAAAAACACCATATAAAACTCGGATAGTTTTAAAATAAGTTTTATAAAAAAGGTATAAATAGAAAAATAAATATTCCCTTAACTATTCAGTTTCTTAATTTTTGCAAAATAAGGATGAAACAAAACTGTACAATAGCAAAAAAAAGTTTATAAAACATTCTGTGAACAATTTTATTGAAAATTTCGATTTTGGGATTTTTAGATAAAAAAACACCATAAAAACTCGCATAGATTTAAAATAAGTTTTATAAAAAGGTATAAATATAAAAATAAATACTCCCTTAAATATTAAGTTTCTTAATTTTTTCCAAAATAAGGATGAAGTAAAACTATACAATAGCAAAAAAAAGTATATACAACATTCTGTGAACAATTTTATTGAAATTTTCGATTTTGGAATTTTTAGAAAAAAGAAAACAGTAGTTTTGACGTCTCCAAAAGTCGTCTACTGTAGAGAAGATACTCTAAAAGTAGTTTACTATAGAATAGATGACTCCAAAAGTCGTTTGCTGTAGAATAGATGACTCCAAAAGTCGTTTACTGTAGAGTAGATGACTCCCAAAGTCGTTTACTGTAGAATATTTGACTCCAAAAGTTCTTTACTGTAGAGTACATGACTCCCAAAGTCGACCACAGAAGAAGATGACTCCCAAATTCTTCTACTGAAGAATATGACTCCAAAATTTGTATACGGTAGAGTAGATGACTCCAAAAGTTGTCTACTATAGAGCATATGACTGCTGTAGAGTATCTGACTCCAAAGGCTGTCTACTGTAGCGCAGATGACTCCAAAATTGATCTACTATAGTGCATATGACTCCACACGTTGTCTACTGTAGCGTAGATGACTCCAAAAGTCTACCACTGAAGCGTAGATGACTCCAAAAGTCGTCTCCTGCAGGGCAGATGACTACAAAAGTCGTTTACTGTAGAGTAGATGACTCCAAAAGTCGTTAAGGGCTCCAAAGGGTGTCTACTTCAGCGCAGATGACGCCAAAAGTTGTCTACCACAGAGCATATGAATCCAAAAGTCGTCTACTGTAGCGTAGATTACTCCAAAAGTCGTCTACTGCAGCGTAGATGACTGCAAAATGTGTCTACTGTAGCGTAGATGACTCCAAAAGTCGTCTCCTGTAGGGCAGATGACTACAAGAGTCTTCTATTGTAGAGTTGCTGACTCTTAAAGTTTTCTACTGTAAAATATATGACTCTTAAGGTCGTTTGCTGCAGAGTAGATGATTCCAAAAGTCATCAAGCGAGGAGTAGATAACTCTAAAGGTCGTCTAGAATGGAGTAGATGGCTCCAAAAGCCGTCTACTGTAGAGTAGATAACTCCAAAAGTCGTCTACTGAAGAGTAGACGACACTAAAAGTCGTATACTGTAGAAAAGATGACTCTAAAAGCCGTAGATGACACCGAATGTCGTCTCCTGTAGGGCAGATGACTACAAAAGTTGTCTATTGTAGAGTAGATGACTCGAAAAGTCTTCTTCAGTAAAATATATAATTCCAAAAATCGTTTGCTGCAGAGTAGATGATTCCCAAAGTCGACTACAGAAGACTCCAAAAGTCATCAAGTGAAGAGTAGACGACTCTAAAGGTCGTCTAGTATGGAGTAGATGACTCCAAAAACCGTATACTGTAGAGTACCTGACTTCAAAAGTCTTCTACTGTAGAGTATATGAATCCAAAAGTCGTCTACTGTCAAGAAGTTGACTCCAAAAGTTGCCTAATCTAGAGTAGACGACTCTAAAAGTCTTCTACTGTATAATAGATGACTCCAAAAGTCGTTTAGGGAAGAATAGATGACTCTCAAGTCAACTATAGAAGAGCAGATGACTACCAAATTCGTCTACTGAAGAGTGGATGACTAACAAATCAACTACTGTATAAAAGATGACTGCAAAAGTCGTCTAGTGTAGAGTAGATGAATCCCAAAGTCGGCAACAGAAGAGCAGATGACTCTCAAATTCGTCTACTGAAGAGTAGATGGCTAAAAAATCAGCTACTGAAGAGTAGACAACTCTAAAAGTTGTCTCATATAGAGTATATGACTCCAAAAGTCGTCTACTGTAGAGTAGATGACTCCCAAAGTCATCCACAGTAGTGTTAAAAACTCTACGGGTGACCTACTATATATGTTGTTATAACTCCACTAATGACAAATTATATAGTATATAACTTCAAGAGAGGTCTACTGTACAGTATATTACTCCTTGAGTGGTCTACTGCAGATTAAATGACTTCATATGTCGCCTACTATTGTGTAGATAACTTCACGATACGTCCACTATTGAGTAAATTAATCAACAAGACCTCTATTGTGCATCGGATGACTCATACTGTAGATAAAATGCTAAATTACTCCACGAGTAATCAAATAAAGACTGGATGGTTTCTGCTGTAGATTAAATGACTCGTCTAGTGTAAACTGAGTTACGTAAATAACTCCACTTGTCGTATACAGTAGAATATAGGACTCCAGTATGAATAGTAGATTAAATTCACGAGTCGTCTACTGTAGAGTATATAACTAGACCAGTGATCTGTTGTAAAAATTGAAGGCTCCACGAGTAGTCTACGTTCGACAAGAGTCATCTAATTTAGAATGCACGACTCCATGCTTCATATACTTGTGAGTGCATGACTCCAAGAGCCATCTTCTTTGGATTAGATGATTCCAAGAGACGTTTTCTGTAGAGTGACGACTTTTGTAGATTAGGTGACTAGTAGCCAATTGTCGTCTAGTTTACAGTAGATAACTCCGAGAGCCGTTTACAGTATATGACTCCTAAAGTAGTCTACTTTACAGTAGATGGCTCCAAGAAGCATATACTTTACAGTAGATGACTCCAAGAGTCGCCAATTTATGGCAGATGGCACCCACAGTCGTCTACTTTACAGCAGATTTATGTGGAGTTGACGACTCCAAGAATCGTCTACTTTACAGTAGATGACTCCATGATTCGTCTACTTTGCAGTATATGACTCCAAAATTAGTTTACTTTGCAGTAGATGGCTCCACGAGTAGTCGCCTATAGAATAGATGAATACAAAAGCCATTTACTATAGACTTACAGTTTGGAATTTGCCTTACAGAAATATTGGCATTACAAACTATTGTAAGAAAATTTAAATTTTAAATCTGCTCATCAAAATATTGCATATCTGAACATGTTCCGTTAATAATTTCTACAAAACACCAATTAACCAAACTATAGCAGATTTTCACCTCAATTTCGAGTTAATCTGACAACATGAAAAAAAAGTAGTAAATCAAAAATATTAATAAAATTTTCATAACCACTTAATTTGCTTTTTGCTGAAACGTATTGTCGACAATGTAGTTGTGGTTGTTGTTTGGTTTTGTTGCTGCTACTGTTGCTGGTGCTTTTGTAAAAATCAATCATTAACAATTGTTGTTTGCTGCAGTACAACAAATAATGCATATTAAAAACCCCTAAAGAGTCGTTAATCACTTTAGTGGAAATTTAATATCAGACGAAAAAATTAAAAACTCAACTCGGAAAAATCAAAAGCACTCGGTATGGTTTGCACTATGGGGAGAAAGATATGCACATATTTGCCGTTGTTGTTGTGGAATCATTACAGTTGGGCCAAGAGGGAATATTGTAGGGAGGGTGTGGGATATAGGGGACAGGACACAGCCCCAACAGCAACATCAGTAGCAGCAGCAGCAAAAAATAAGTTCTAGTGGATGATGATAAAGTATTTTAAATAATTAAATTGCTAACGTTTACAACGGCCGCACACTGCACGGTTCGGATCTGAGCTAAACAACGAGAGACGAGCAATGGGAGAGAATGTTGCTGTAGTTACAACAATGCTGTTGACGGTGATGGCGATGATGAGAAGGACGATGATAGTGTTGCACGAGATGATGGACAGCAGTAGCAACAGCAACAGCAGTGAGATGTTGATGTTGATGTCAGTATGATGGCCACGATGATTTTGACGGCACTGCTGCTGCTGTTGTTGTCGACGTCGTCGTTGTGGTTCGGTGGCAGATGCTAGCACGCACGCACGTTTAGTACAGACACACACCTTGGGATTTGACTGATGTTGCACAGCATTTGTTGCAATTTCTCTGCCGCCTCTGCCTCAAACGTCGCTGCTCATTAAGCTTCGTTAGGTCCGTTGCCTGAAAGCTGTGATTGCTGACCGAACGACCGACCGACCGTCATTTTCCTCTGGTTTTTGCGCTATTCATTCATTCGTTTATTTACGTTTTTTTGTGTAAATAAAATCCTTTTTAAACGCACACACACACACGAATGCAGAGGGAAACATACACTTGTGCGTATTTGTTGCATTCCTCTTTTTAACAGTTTAAATTAATTGCGGTTTATGATCGCGCGCTATTTTTTTTTTCGCCGTACATACATAAGGTGAGAGCACTGGTGTCTCTCAGGACACTCAGCAACATATGTGTTTGTGTGACTTACTCAAATCCACACACACAGTCATGTACACTTTGCAACGAAATTAAATAGTTTTTTTTCGTTGTCATATGTGTGTGAGTTTTTGTTCTTGTTGCTATTTAATATTTAATTAAGAAATAACTGCCAACAAAATCCTGTGACGGTATCAAATGTGTGTGGTCATTTTCAGCAGCAAAAATAAAAAGAAAAAACAATAATATTTACTTTAATTCAGCCATGGATATTTAAAATTTATATTTATATGGATAGTTCATACATAATACAGTACTTCTGTGTGAATGAAAATACGGTTTCGATGCACCGCCGCACTTGGCAATTTAAATTACATATTCTTAAATAGTGGTTCTGTTGTACAATTCGCTGAATTTGGTGGACTCTTTAAGGAAAATGTATTAAATAATATTATTAAAAGAGCAGAAGTTGAAAAAGATAAATAAATTAACTGTAAGCAAAATAAATATAAGGTATAAGTAATGATATACGATAAATTTAATAATTGTATGTCTATAAGAGCCGTCTATACTATAAAAGTAGATGACTTTAAAAGTCGTCTGTTGTAGAGTACCCGTATGACCACAAGAGTCTTCAACTGTTGAGTAGCTGACTCTAAAAGTCGTGTACTGCAGAGTAGATGGCTCCAAAAGTCGTCAATTGTAGGGTATATGACTCCGAGAGCATCAACTGTAAATTAAATGATTAAAAGAGTCGTCTACATTAAATTACATGAATTTTAGATCCTGCTGCTATAGAATAGATGCTTCCAAGAACCATATATTGTAGATTTGATGACTCCCAGTGTTGTAAACTGTAAAGCAGATGACTCCAAGAGTGCAGCAGATGACTCCAAGTGTTGTCTACTACAGAGTAGATGACTCCAAGGGACTACTACTATAGAGTAGATGACCCCAAGTGTCGTCTACTATAGAGTAGATGACCCCAAATGTCGTCAACTATAGAGCAGATGACTCCAAGTGTCGTCTACTGCAGAGTAGATAACGCCAAGACTATTCTACTGTAAACCGGATGCCTCCAAGAGGTGTCTTCTGTACAGCTGATGTCTGTAAGAGTCGACTGCTGTATTGTAGATTATTCCAAGAGTTGACTGCTCTAGTGTAGACGACGCCAAAAGTCGTCTACTGTAGAGTAGATGACTCCAAGAGTCGTCTACTGAAGAGTGGATGACTCCAAGAGTCGTCTACTGAATAGTGGGTGATTCCAAGAGTCGTCTGCCGTAGAGTATATGACTCCAAGGTTCGTTTACTGTAGAGTAGATGACTCCAACAGTAGTCTTCTGTAGAGTAGATGACTCCAAAAGTCGTCCACTGTAGAGTGGATGACTTCAAGAGTGGTCTACTGTAGAGTAGATGACTCCAAGTGTCCTCTACTGTAGAGTAGATGACTTCAAGTGTCCTCTACTGTAGAGTAGATGACTCCAAGTGTCCTCTACTGTAGAGTAGATGACTCCAAGAGTCGTCTACTGTGGAATAGATGACTCCAAGAGTCGTCTGGTATATAGTAGCCTTGTACTACAGACCAGATGACTGCGAAAGTCGTTTATTGTAGGAAACATAAATCCCAATATCGTCTACTATACAGTAGAGGACTACCGCAGAGTAGATGACTCCAAGAGTCGTCTACCGTAGAGTAGATGACTCAAAGAGTCGTCTACCGTAGAGTAGATGACTCCAAGAGTCGTCTACCGTAGAGTAGATGACTCCAAGAGTCGTCTACCGTAGAGTAGATGACTCCAAGAGTCGTCTACCGTAGAGCAGATGACTCCAAGAGTCGTCTACCGTAGCGTAGTTAACTCCAAGAGTCGTCTACCGTAGAGTAGTTAACTCCAAGAGTCGTCTACCGTAGAGTAGATGACTCCAAAAGTAGTCGACTGTGGAGTAGATGACTCCGAGAGTCGCCTACTGTGTAGATGACTAACAGTAAATAAATATAATATATACAATAAAATACATACATTCAAGATACCTTGACTGTAGAGTAGATGAATCCAAAAGTCGCCTACTGCAGAGTAAATAACTGTATGAGTCATCTACTCTAAGGTAGACGACTCTTTATGATTCCGAGAGTCGTCTACTGTATAGTAGCTGACTCTATACGTCGTCTACATAATAGTATACGATTCCGAGTCGTCTACTGCAAAATAAATGATTCCAAGAATCGACTACATTAAATTATATGATTTCAAGAGTGTTCTACTGTTGAGTACATGACTCCGAAAACAACTACTGTAAAATTGATGACTCTAAGTGTCGTCTACTGTAACGTGGATGACTCCAAAATTCGTCCACTGTGGAGTAGATGACTTCAGGAGTGGTCTACTGTAAAGTAGATGACTCCAAAATTCGTCCACTGTGGAGTAGATGACTTCAAGAGTTGTCTACTGTAAATTAGATGACTCCAAAAGTCGTCCACTGTAGAGTAGATGACTTCATGTGTGGTCTACTGTAGAGTAGATGACTCCAATGTTCCAAACCTGTGGAATTTGAAGATAATCAGTGAAGATACAGAACAAGTTTATGTAAGCCTTTCTATTTAGGTCCATTTAGCGGGGTTTGCGACAAGTTGGGCTTTGAAAATACCTCAACTACGACTTCGAAAGTTCTCAATAGGCGTGAGTATACTCCTCTTTTAGGCAGGCCTGTTCCCAGGATTAGTGTGAAAGAAATTTTACTTAGAAACCCCTTATTGTGCACAGGAGGTTTGCTACGAGAAGAGATAGAATAGGCTCTGCTCCAAATATCAATTTGCTTTGACACTTCTCTTATCGGGGAGTTTGATAAAAATAACTTCTGCGAGTCCTATGGTTGTACATTTTTGAATTACCCCGAATGATGATATATTGCATAAGTCATTCGAATCGGTTGTCCACTAAAATAAAACACACTCTCTACCCAAACAAAGGACTACATTTATGACGTATAGGTAATTTTTCCCAACTTTGATGCATTATATGACAACCATAAAAAAGAAAATAAAAATTGAGTTTTCCGGCTTAATGGAAAGACACAAAAATTACCTCAAATATATTCCATCACCTGGCAGAGAACAGTAAAACGACGTCCCCTTCGAATTATTCATCCCCTAAAATTAATAAAATTTTCCCCAAAGTTGTTACCACATTACGTAGCCATATCAATTAGTGTTTGGGCCATGGTTAAGTTATTGAACTGTGACCTTTTTTGTTAGCACAAATAATTAGTATGCATTGACTACTTCAAAGGGACAAATGGAAACATGTGGCCCGTCTTATGTTTAGCCATCGTAAAGTCGAAAAGGGGCTTGTCTCTTTTTTCAATGTTCTTTCCATTTTAGGAAGGGGTGTTGAGTTTAAAATGACTACAATTTTACCGCTTTAGTGCGGTGGCGGGGGGAAGTAAGTTATGGGTGCTTGTGTAACATTTTAATTTTTTATTTGACGTTTTTATTTGAATTTTTTAGCATTCTTTTTCACTTCCAGTCACCGGTCACCACCATTCCCAAAATTAGCATATTTTATAAAGGGGATACGAGTACATTCCTTTTTAGTTCTTCGGCAGAGAACAGAATTCACTTTAGACTAATTTTTGTGGGGATTGTTTTCTTTTTTTTTCAGTCTAGTTGTATACCTTTTTGTCGTTTTTTTATTATTCCCCTTTTTCTCTTTTATTTTATTAACATTTATTTATATTTATATTTTACAGTGATTGCCTGTCATCTGACCCTTATTAGCTGAGAGCCCACCACCCAACACCCGCCCACTTTGGATCAAAAAGGTATCCATTTATTTGAAATTGATATTCGAGAAATTGTGCCCTTAAGAATACATGTGTATGTATTTGTTGGCATGTTTGGACATGCACACGTACACGTACACGTACATACATGTGAGTGGGCGTTTATTCAAATTTTTGTCAACAGTCAAAGAATTTCCGTTTTATTTATAAATATTTAACTAAACAACAAAAAGAAAAGTGTTTATTTATGAGTACCTTTGACTTCGACCCAATTTCAATTTCATTTAAAGAAGAAAAAATAATTCCTTGTTACAAAAATGATGACAACTCTTTGACATTTTAACATGAATTTTGTTCAGAAAAAAATCATATTTCAGGTGACGTTTACATGACTACCTGTATATAATAATCAACCCACACTTTTGCCATATTTCGGGGGATTTTGTTTATACATAGTTAACAGAGCTTTTGGGGTGATAGAAATTATATAGATTTAAGCTATACATTAATAAGGTCCGGTTATTGGTTCTTTATAGGCAGTTTCTATGAAATTTGATGTACAAATAAAGGTATATAAAATTATAAAAAATAATTTGTTATATTCACATATATATGTACGTACATACTTTGTTTCAGAAATCAGCTACCTACAAAAAGAGAAATATTTTTATTAGTATAGAGTAATGTTAAAATAGTTTTTAATAAACGTTTTTCTTGTTTTAAATTCTGTATTCCCACGTGTTGCGAGTATCCCAATTACTCGATTTAATATCAATGTTTTTAGTCAATAATTGCAAATAATTAAAATATTTTATGATCGTCGACTGAAGGTGCGTGAGCTAGTTAAAATATAAGGCATTTCAAAAAGTTCTGTGTTATATCGCATATTGACAGAAAATATCAATATGAAAGCAGGGTGTAAGATGGGTACCGCGTTTGCTCACAGTAGAACAAAAACAAAAGTGTTTTTGGAGATGTTTCTCTAAGACAAAGCCGAGAGCAGTGGACTGCGATGGGAGAATCGTGTACGAAGAAGGCGAAGACAGAGCCATTTGCAGGCAAGGTAATGACGTCTGTTACTGATTATCTTCAAAAAGGAAAAACAATCAATGACGAAAAAGAACGTTTTTGTGTTTTCTCGTATGTATGGACATTTGAACCATGACACTCTTCTCCTTCAAGATTCACTAAGATGGGTTGGCAAATGTGACTTCTGTAAGACTTATATGTTAATCGGAAGGTACATTCATACGAGGTTTCTCCAAAAAATAAGAAGCCTTTCATTTTTCCCAGAAAATAAATATATTTGATCATGATTTTTAATTTTGTTCCCTGTAATGAACTACAATACAGCACCAAAGCTATTTCATATCCTCGAAACACTTTTTGGGAAAGCCGTGAGCTTTTTCAGTGACGCAGTTTTTATCACCTTAATCGTTGCAGATCGTCATTCTTTCATAGGTGATTTCAGTTTTGGAAAGCTTGCAAGCATTCGATGACTGAGAAGTCACGATACACCTCGTCATTATAATCGAAGAAAACTGTGAAGATAACTTTTACATTTGAGCCTTTTTCGGTCTTGCGCCTTTCGTCATTTTTCATGGGGAGTGGACTTTGATTTCGACGTCATAACTAAGTAGATATACTTTTTTCAATAACATTTTTGTGACAGATCACGTGGGAGTCGTGTCATGCTGTCATGTTATTTTTGTTAAGTATTGTTTGCACTGGAAAGACTTACGTCTGAACAACGTTTACAAATTATTCAGTTTTATTATCAAAATAATCGTTCGCCAATTGCGCTAAGTCCATTTTTTTTAAATCCAAAAAAAAACACTTTCCAGTCGACCCACGACCTTGACCCCCCAGACTAATATTTTAGCTCTCGTTAAGAGCTATCTTTTTGCCATTGACCGATTCCCGATCCGACGTACCGGAATCATCGGTCCATATTTCTTCAAAAATGATGCCGGTTATCGTTCCATGATAACCGACTAGACTATTTGATGCCTGAAATTGAAGCTCGTGATCTCGGCGACATTTGGTTTCAACAAGACGGCGCCACTTCCCACACATCGCATCAATCAATGGATTTATTGAGAGAACACTTCGGTGAGCAGATAATTTCACGTTTTGGGTCGGTCGATTGGCCACCAAGATCGTTTGATATCACACCGTTAAACTTTTTCCTGTGGGATATGTAAAGTCTAATGTTTATGCAGACAAACCCGCTTCGATTCAGGCCTTGGAGCAAAACATCACCCGTGTCATTCGCCAGTTACGCGTCGAAATACTCGAACGAGTCATCGAAAATTGGACTCAAAGGATGGACCAACATTTGATAGACATAATCTTCAAAAAATAAATGCCAAAGAATGTTATTTCAAATGATAATAAACATTCCCCATTCAATTTGAATTTTCTGTGTTTTTTTTTTTCTTTAAAAAAGTAGGAACCTCGAAATGGATCACCCTATAAATTCCCATATTTCGTCAACGGTTATGACATATTCGAGCAAGAGTCGTATACGTCATTCAACAGCTCCTGGTCGATGCACATGCGACGATTATTATTGTCAAAATAGCAAAAAAACATCTGCAAACTCATCTGACCTTGTATATTTCAAAAACAAATTGTAGATTCCAATGACCAACAATAGAAAACCAAAAAAATTAAAATCTAAATCTAATCTCGTACATACGGGGACTATATCCGAATCTAAACGACAATCTTCAGTCGGTATTGTTCTTTCTTAAACCAAGAAAAATCCTCTTCTTCAATTTTAAGACTGGAAGAAATATTGTCAAGTTTTATCAATGTTGTCTGCCTATAATGCTCCGTTCAAAATTTTTAGTTTATAGAGCTTAGGTTCAAAATCGGTATATGTGTGTATGTATATACGTGGGCAGTCTCAAAATCAGAACCGATTTTCTTAAAATTTTAGCAAGGAGCTCTACTTTGCTAAAAATCATAACTATCGCATATCAAATACAGCTTCTATAGAGCTAATGCCAAATCAGAATGAACGTATATCTGTAGTTTTCTGGAATAACCTTCGCCTGTAATTTTTCATAATGATCGAATGTAAAATATAGCTTCTATGGCGCTTAGATAGCTATAGAATCCAGATCGAAAAGAAGGCTATATATACAAATCTGAGCCGATTTACTCCAAATTCGGTTGTTTGTTTCTGCGACAAGGGTCATACTAAATATCAAACAGATTGAAGAAACAACTTGGATTTTACAATACCGAGCCCAGTTTGTCCAGACGTCGTTTTCGCACAGCGGGACAGTAGGTAGGTGCTCAATACTCTCCACTTCTTCGTCATCTCCACAGCTTCTGCAAAATTCATTGGAGTCAATACCCAATCTTCTTGGGTGTTCGCCGATCTGGCAGTGTCCCGTCTGAGCTGGAACTAACGTAAACAATATTTTCCTCTATAGTGCGAGACGATATTTCGCCATTCTCAGGTTATATCTTAGTCAAATTTGTCTAGCTACCCTATATGCGCTGATTTCTGTCCATCATTCGTTGGAGTGACTGATTGCTTCTTGTCTAAGCCAAAGCTTGCATGTGGATAGTGGCGTATCAATATATGAAAATTGTTCAACAATTTTTAATGTCGTCCCTTTCATAGCATATTAATGGGTTTTGCCCGGGGATATCCCTATGCCAAGGCAGCCATATGAGGTATATGTAAAACTGCTCGATAAGAGATCTGCGGCAGTTGAGGTCTGCTTGTGAATTTAGGGATGTGGCATCCAGATAATTGATGGCAGCCTGGCTGTCCGAGTAAATGACAACGCCAGTGTTGGTCACTATGTTGCGACTCAGCCACTTGGCGATTTCCCATATTGCCATTATTTCGGCTTGATAGACACTACTTGATATAGCTCACAGACTTACAGATAGATATCTGGAAGTCTGTGAGCTATATCAAGACTAAGTTCTTTACAGTGTACTCCGAATTCAACCTTATCATCAAACAAAAAAACGTGCATATCGTTACCTTAATTTAGAGAGGGTATAACTGATATTTTCTTCGATATCTTGTTTTTACTTACATATTCCGTTAAAATTTCAGCGTTTTATATTAGAATAGGTAAAAAATTCTACTTCAAACTAATTTTCAATTTCGGCCTTTCTGAATTAAAAAAATATATGGTCTCAGTTCACATCTATGTATTACTTACATATTCCGTTAAAATTTCAGCGTTTTATATTAGAACTAGCTGACCCCAGCAGACGTTGTCCTGCCCGTTCTGTTTAGGACGTATTGGTTTGTTATTTCAGTTAAAATTCATACATCCCGAGAATCTTGACCATAAGTCTACTACAGCGCCATCTACCGGTTAGAATCATACATACAAACAATTATCAAGACAAACCACACATACATTTTAAATATCAGTCAAATCGATGTGGAAATGCGAATTTTGCTAATAAATTGACCACTCGCCAACTTATCACGGTAAAAATAATTTTAAAACACAGATGACGCCAAACTGAACCTATTGTTAAATTTTTAGCCCATTCGCTCTTATGGTTTCGGAGATCATGCGTTACTAACAAACGTACAAAGGATTTTATATATAAAGATAGGTAAAAAAAATTCTACTTCAAACTAATTTTCAATTTCGGCCTTTCTGAATTAAAAAAATATATGGTCTCAGTTCACATCTATGTATTACACTTGGGGTGCGTAGTACGAGTATACCATCCTGTAAGTTGGGGGTTAAAAGTGTATCTTCAAAAAACGGTTACCCTATTGAAACAAAATTTTGTGTACATAAATATCTATTAATAGACTTTTGTAGTTCTGTCACACCAATTCCTACCACCCATTTCCCGCCAGAAATGGATGTGGGGTTCGCTGCATCTACCTCTTTAGCTCAAAAAGCCGACCTGCATCTGAAAGTTTTTGTTTTTCATTGGTTGACTGTCCAATTCCTTGATATTCGTTATGAATCATCCAAATGCTCACTCAGTCAAGTCTTAAGCTTTTGTGGGATTTTTTTTGTATAGGAACGAACACCTCGAGAGTTGTGGGCTATACTCTTATATGGCCGGTCGGTCGGTCTTTCGTATCTCTGACAGACAGATCGACACTGCTCATAAATTGATTAAATGCCAGGGATAAACAAATAAATGAATAAAAAAGGTACTCATATTGTGGCGGCCAAGCGGTTTTGGTTAAGACAAAGTGTGTGAAATATGACGGTAATCGGCGAAAAGAAATATCCAACAAATTGGTGTCATGTCCAATTAATACACAAAAATGAATTATAAATGTTCTCGCATTTATTTCGGGCTTTGGGTAAAATAATTCCATTTTCTTTTGTTAACTGCAAAAGTAACTTTTCACATAAGAGAATCATAACGTTTTACAAGGCTCCACCCAAAGATTTAACGATTTTTTATTGAGTTTTTCGTTCGTTTTCTTTTTGGAATTTTATTTAAAATCCTTTATTCTACAGCAAAAAGTCAAATATTTCTCTGTGATTCTTTCACTTTTGTTTCTCTTACAACTGAAGTGCATACGATGTCATGCATTACATTTCAATAAATGTTGGGTTTGTTTGTTTTCCTTGCGCGCTTGGTTCATCTGATGGAAACCAAAGAGAAGGACGCATGAACAGATGAGTTGAAACGAGAAGAGATGACTTGAGCTGAACAAAAACTGGTCACTCCATCATTGTTTCCAGTGTTTCCGTGTGTGTGTGGGTATATGAATTGTGGTCGTGACCACTGCGTGTGACAAACGGACGAACCTCTCTGATACGTGACTTTTATTTTAAACAGACTCCATTCTCTGGTGTGGCCACTGGACTGAACGAAATTATACTGAAATAATAATACATCACTTTGGACTTTCCTCCCAACTCTCACATATGAGTGGAGTACACATGGCGGCCACGGGAGGACATGGACATTGCGGGAGTGCACAAGCGAGGGAGATAATGTTGTCATACTGTAGCAATATCAAGAGCTGGAGCAGCAGCAGCAGCAGTCATTGCTGTGATATCAGTTTCAATTTTTGATATTGAAAAGAAAAAAGCGGATTAAATAATGTCGCACAGCAGTGCAGAGGAATTTATTTAATAAACACGATATTGAACAAATATTAAATGGACATTTCCAAAACGTTTAAAACATGCTTGGAATTGAACAAAACATTTTCTGATGAAATTAAATAAATATTTCAAAATAATGGACTAATAGGACATATTCCAAACATGTTCATTGTATGCGACTGCTTTCATGACTGAAGATAATTGAGTAACCCATCAAAGAGTTTATTATACCCTCATTTTAATGGAGGAGGGTACGTGTTATTTGAGAACGGCCAAAGGGTAACACATCGAGGGAGTCACCTAAGACCCTAATATGTTCGGCGGAAATCTGTTTTAGGTTACTTTAAGTCTTTTGCGCAATGGCCATTCGTCCGCCTGTCTGTATGGCTGTTGCGCATGACAACTCTCGAATGATATCTTCAAGTGATAATATTTTGTTCTGTATCAGGCTAATTTCGGCCATGGGTCATATCGCTCTGCTCCTTCTGAAATATTGATTCTATTACATATAACTTATCTACATGCCACTTAACCGAATCTTCTGTAATTCCGCAGATAGTAGTACTTTAGCTATCGTTATTATCATGAAAAAAATTGTCGATGTTGCCAAGACCCATTTGGTATGAGGCGGTCCCAAAATTAGCCAACCTGACATATAGATGGCGCTAAATGTTTTATGTTTCAAGGTGCCACGTTGTTTAGTTTTATTTTTTGAGCACTCAAATGTAAAATATCTCAGTGAATTTGTAAACCTGGAAAAAATTAGTCACCGATATGTAATACAATACTTTCATTTGAAAGGTCTCAGTCCAACCAATATTAAAACCGAGCTAGATTCGATTTTGGGGGAGTCTGCTCCTTCCTTTACAACTATAAAATATTGGATGGCAGATTTTAAACCGGGCCCGTACGAGCTGACAAGACGAACACCTACTCTGGTCGACCAACTAAGGTGTGCAAGCCAGAAATGGTAAAAAAAATCCACAAAATGGTATTGAATGCCCGTCGGTTGAAGCTTCGTGTGCTAGCTGAAGTCGTAAGCATTTCAAAAAGTGATATACTTCGCACATTGACGGAAAATTTGATGATGAGATGGCTGCCGCGTTTGTTCACAATCAAGACAATGCACCAGTTCATACATTCACTATTGCAATGGCAAAAATCAATGAATTAAATTCCGAATTTCTTCACCACGCACCTTATTCGCCAAATTTAGCTCCCTCGGATTATTTTTTTTTTTTAAAACTTGAAAACATGACTCGGTGGAAAAAGATTTGCCACCAATAAAGAGGTGAATATTGCTGTCGATGGCTATTTTCAGGAGCTGGAAAGTTCTTACTATAAACAATGTATCGAAGCTATTGAAAATCGCTGGAAGAAGTGTATCGGGCTAAAAGGAGATTATGTTGAAAAGTAAAGAAATATTTTCCCAAATTTGTTGAGTTTTCTTTGTTAAGTCGGTTAATTTTGGGGCCGCCCTTGTACCTGCCACACAAAGGTGCAAGCATGGGTCAATAAGTCCGTAACTTTTTGAATTTCCCGCCTCCTAACTGCAAGTACAACACTGCTTCTGTCAGCGGACTCCTGTTAAAAGTTTTAGCTTTTTTTAGTTTTAGCCATTGATAGCAGACTTCCACGTAATTTGAGGAGAAAAGGGAAAAAGTATGCTTATTACGCATTATTTTTTTGCGGAAAAAACCAACACTCAAATCAGTGCAAAGCTTGATGATAAAAATGTGGTTTACTGAATTTCGTTTGGACGTCAAAGCACGGAACATGACGAACATTGTGGATGCCTAGTTGTGGTCTCTACACCCGAAACAATTGAAATAATTCACGATATGGTGCTGGCTGATCGGAGATGGAAAGTGCGAGATATTATGGAAGCCATAGGCATGCCACGTGACTAAGTAGGTGCAATTTTGAATGATCATTTGGGTAAGAGAAAGCTTTACGAAAGATGGGTGCCGCGTTTGCTCACAATCGACCACATACGCAATCGTGTGACAACTTCACAGGACTGTTTGATCAAAATTTAATAGCTCATAACTTAAAAACCAGTACTCATAATTATTTCAAATCAGATTATCTATTGTTCAGCTCAAAATAAAAATTCTTGTCAAGCCGCTTCTACTACACCCCACGCAAATTGACAGAATCATACGAAAATAATTTCTCCATAACTTTTGTAGTTATGTATCTATCATCTAAAGGTCTTCATATTCAGTATTTTAGACAACTTTCCAATGACTATAGACTGACAAAGAATGAACAAAATGTTTTCATCGTTCTGGCATCTCTCTCACCAAGTAACATGTTCCATATTATATTACTCAAAATGGTTGAAATATTTTTACTTGTTTTTAAATATTGTTTTACTGTAACTTGTAAACAATAATCCACTCCTATCCAAAAAAATCGATATCTTTGAAACCGTGTCCGGATAATTTGCATAATCATGTGTTACGTATTCACGTGGTCATATACGTTAACGCGGAACAATTTACAATCCTTGACACGTAATCCGTGTGGAAATTTTAAAACGAAATCTTCAGGAAAGGAAACGAAACAAGTTCATAACTCAGCATGTTGTTAAGTTTAACAACACTATCCATAAAACTTTATTACGAAGATTATGGCGACACGCAACCAGATTCGTATATGACTGACGCATAAATGACTAACGACTCAATTGGTAAAATTGGTTAAGTCTACTAAGACAGATGGTTAGAGGACAACCATTTATACTGTATAGAAAAACATTCAATTTTAAGAGTGAATGACATTTAAGGAGAGTTCGTTTAGAAATTTATTCAGTTAATAAATGTTCAACAAAAAAATATATTTCTAAGAAAAATTGAAAATCTTGTCCATGCCAATTAAAACATAAATAATCGTTTCGAAAACATTAGTGATGAAGATAAAAGATGATAGGTAATGTAGGTGTATTCCTTTCAAAATTTGCGCTTATTCAGCAGGATGGTAAGCAAATTTTACTACACATCTCCCTTACTAACCTGCTGAAAATGCTGTAGTCATTTTGCTGGGCTTTTACGTTCATATCGCTCACTCACTGCAAGAGTGACATAACTCAAAATTAAAAATTTTTGAGGTTGCCATACAAAAATCCGAATTTTGCAAATTTCCATAAATTAATCTCAGCGAAATTTGGTCTATAAGTAAACAACCATATTTCGGATTATTCAAACGTATTTAAACATCTTATTTCATGTTACTTATCTTTTTATATGGACTTAAAGTTACACATATTGGCAATTTTCAATTTTGATTTATGTCACTCTCAAAGTGAGTGAGCGATATGTGTGGGCTTTATCTATATCTGAACTGATTTTCTTCAGATTCAAGGGGAATTTTGCATAAAGCAAAAATAAGTCTGTCAAGAATACATCTACAGACAGATGGACGGACATAGCTAAACCGACTCAGAAAGTTATTCGGTATATCTCTTTTTTAGCCGTAACAAACAAATTCAAAGAACTCTTAATACTCTGTTTTGTCACCACTGTACCTTCAAATTGTTAACTGAGACATCTCTTTTCATTCAGTCATTTTTATTTAAACAATTGTCATGATTTCTCCTAAATAATAATCTTCTTCAAATTTTAAAATCAAATTAAAGTCCTACCTTCGCTTTAGCCATAAGCACATTTCCCAGAATCTCTATTTAATTTCGAATGGGAAAAGGTAACCGGAATTTCATTCGTTCATTATTCCCAAATGTCTGTTGTGTCCAGAGAAAATCGGCCAAAAAAGAGAACAGCAACAAAAGGTGTCTGGTCTCCGGATTAAGCACACGGCGTTGACCACAAAATTTCGTTTTCATTTTTCAAATTATAAAGCAACAAAAGGGACCAAATGAGATACGCGGACTGCGAATTTGGGATATGGGCGAAAGCAAAGGCAGGATAAATGCGAACTACTGCCCGAGCCCCACAACTACAAAAAACACCAGACACACTCGCACAAATCCTGACACCAGCCCAACACACCCAATGGCAATGGGAAAACCTGGAAGCGATTACACCAAAACACAGCTGGAAACAGGTGAACCAACTGCCCCCGACAGAACACTTCCAATGTCCCCCCAGAGAAATGCTGTTGGTTTTGGCCAAACAAAACGCCGCCTTCGGCAATGAGACAATGAATGAACGCGGGGTAGGGGGAAGGAGAGTTGGAGCAGATTTCCGTATCAGAAAACCATTTAAAAAAGCTTAACTCGAATGTGTCGTAAAACGTAAAATGTAGTTTAATTTAATGATTTCATCTCTCTCTCTTAATACACGTTTCATTTTTTATTAAATCTCATAAAAATGCACCTCAACTCCACTACTCGCCCAGTCACTCACCCCATCACTATACACCGTTCGCCATTGAAGTGGATAGTCTTTAAGATAATCAACCGAATTCGGTACTCCACTTAGTCAAGGCAACGATAATAAAGCCATCAAAGTATTAAAACTTTTCAATCAGCGATAAAGAAGTAAACTATCGTCGTCGTCATCGTTAGTCTAACTCTTTGGCCAAAGAAGGAGTTAACATTTTTAAAAATAAAAAAGTTAGTGGCGACTAACTGCGAAGAAAGACTGGTCGTAAACGAACGGGTGATTTACTACATTTCATGTAGGCTTCAAAGACTTGTTGAAAGTTTTAACTGTGGCAAACAGATATACCATACAGATGTATGATTGTAAGCAGAAAAAAAATATTCGGAAATCAAGTAAAATTCGCTAGTCGAAGTTTTCAAGTATGTATCTTAAGTGTACCCGAACAATTAAATTCCATGTGAATACCAAAGTGTCTTATAACCGACTAAAACTAATATACATAATTTGAATATTTCAAACTATGTTAGGAACATAATCATTGAAGGCATGAAATTATATAACCTCCCGACTCTTCATAAAATTGTAACATCATTAAATTCAGCACTTCCGATTTTACTAATTCATCAAAAGAATCAGCTTATCGGAAGCACTTACCATAGTGCTTCCGAGTCATTCATAAATTCAGCACTTCGGATTTTATCTGTTCTTCACCAGTCTCCCTATTTTATATACATAGAGTAGAGTTCGTAGTTAGAGTACCTTAAATTCGAGTTCCCACATTGGCCTAATCATTATCACCGATCAAATTACCTGCATGCAAACTGAGTACACAGTAGTAAAAAAAAACTTTGTGTGCCATCCCTTCTCCCCCTATGAAATCTTGACTATAAAAACTAACAAAACACTAAAACTTCATTAGTTTTATACAAGATAAAATTTATGGCTAGCTTCTTTTAAAAAAGGGGGATTGGGAAGGCCAAACAAGAAACGAAGGAAAAGCAACCGAACTAAAACAAATGTTAATTGATCTTTACAACATCACCAAATGCATATTTTCTCAAAGAAGAAAAACCACCACCACTGCCATCGACCACCTTACTCCGCCCCCCCAAAAGAAAGACATTTCTCTTAACTAACTGAAAATGGAGTCCATAAATAAAAAAGCGAAACTTGTTTGGCATTATGGAACTCCAAGTGATTCGCAAGGCTAAACGACGACTGTTGCAGACTTAGACGAAGAAAAAAAGAAAACAAGCAAACGGTCAGGTAGAGATATCAGCCAAAGACGACCACATCTTCATCATCATCAGCAACGGCATCGGTTGCGGCTGTGGCATCATCAACATTAAGGCCGCATCATCCCCACATCACAAACTTTATTAAAGATGAAAACATTCATTCATTCATTCTTGAACTAATCAAGGGGCGTTAAACAAATATTTGCGGTGGGGTTTGTTGCACAAAGGCGTAAAGGGTAAAGGGGTGAGGCGTGATGGAATTGTAATGAAACACTATCCGAACCTACAGCACTGAAATGCACCTCAGTCTTGTTACATATCTTCAATAACCTTTTTACCATCCACAATCTTTGTTTTGTCCTCCGTCGCACTCAACACATATCGTTAGAAATTTCGTTTTTTACATACTTGTGCGAATTTAAGCGTTTTCTATTAGAATAGCTAAAGAAACTGATGTCGAATAAATTGTCAGGTACGCACTTTCTGAATTAACATAACGATATTCAAATTCCTGAGGAAACGTGACAGAGAGTAGCCTCTGCTTCACGCTACCTTTATATTTTCCAAATGTCAAATTAAATGTATTTCAGAATATCTTTCGAAAGTTTGAAGTCTCTAAAAAGCATAAAAGTATACCACAAAAAAATTTTTACTCATTATAGGAGAAGATAACGCACAATTTTGTGCGCGTCATCTTCCGATTTCATCAAAAAATTATAAGATATTCCAAGTTGTACACTACCATTATGGTATCTTCGATATTATAAATCTAATGGGATCTCTGTAATATAAGACCTTTGACCATATTTCGTTATTAGAAGACCATTATGATCCCAGATGACAATATCTTCTGTTTCCTTCCCTATTAGACGTCATTTTAAGATTTTTAGGTTTCGATGGCATTAATTTAAAAATAGCTTATGTACCTCAAGCCCTTTATAGGGTCTTCTGTAATAAAAGGTCTTTTGTATGAGAAACCTAATGAGTTAGCCGACCTTTTTAAATTCTCTGTTTAATAATGCTCATTTAGAAAAGGAACGTTTTTGAGGTGGTCATACTAAATAATCCTACAATTCAATATCTACAAGCTGATTCATGATTGCGCTGTTTCCTGAGGGAGACAATAATATTTGGCACATTTCAGAAGTTATGTCATCCCATTCTGCTAAATAGTTATTTTTGTATAGATCATTTAAGTCACACTTAAGTGAAATTTCATAACTCAAAATATAAGGTATCAGAGCTTTATAAAATCCTTATGACCTTAAGAGGAACTATAAATTTTATTTTACAGAAACGCTACAAACTCTTCTACATTTGCCCTTACGTTATTATCTAGAAGACCATTACAAGAACTTCTTTAAAAGAACTGTTGAAACGTTGTCAGTAGAAATAATTTGTCGACCTCTCTCTCTCTTTTACATCTCTTTACTTTACCATTCCATATGTTTTTCTGAACAATTTCAACGTCTTCAGTTAATTTCATTTCTAAAGGAACACCCTTTATCCTCGCGAAGCCACTGAAATGAGCTGGTCCAATACACCTGCAGTTTTCCTCATTGTTATACAAAATGTAGATTGTATCTTCGTTTTAGAAAAAATCAAACAAACAACGCCTATTTAATTTTTCATTTTAAAATCCATCTTTTGCGGCAGTCGCCACAGCAAAAAAACAACAACAAACAAAAACAGGGGAATAATAGGAGTTGCAGGTATTTGTTTTTAAAACTGGAGTCAGCAGCAGCATTCTTTCGTAGAGTCAAAGTAGCAAAGATTGCAATCATCATTTGCCACAAACTGTGAAGCTTTGGAAAACTTGAAAAAATGAATTGTTTTCTTGTTGCAAAGATACGAGTGGTTTCAATAAAATAAGTTATTAAATACTTCCTCCTTCCACTTGAATTGAGATTTCCAGAGAGAATTTACGATCAACCGGTAGTGAATGGTGATTCAATATAACATAACCATAAACAAATTAGAAATGTACGGATCTCTTAGATAGAAACATTAAATTAAAAGATAAAATATTGTTATTCATAATAATTATAGTAATAAAAATAATAACATTATGCCCCTGTCATACTGTGGAATTGAGAAACAAATTTCTCTAAGAAAATATGATGCGAATTCGTTGAGAAAGCTAAACCAGAAGTTAGGAAAATATTCTGCCATAATTTTATATATGATTACACTGAGGAAAAATCGGTTAAATTTAAAGATTTTGCATCAAAAACTTCCTAATCTTTAAAAAAAGTAGATTACATTCTTAAGATGAAGAAATTTTCTTTAAAATTAAAAAAATTCTTTCTTTATTTTTATTATGAAATGTAATTATTTTGCAATGTATATTGAAAATTTTCTTAATTTTAAAGAAAATGTCTTCTTCATCTTTTTACTGACACTGAGAAAAAATGTGTACATTTTAAAGGCTTTTCGCCAAAGACTTCTTATTCTTTAAAATAAGTACATTTCATTCTCAAGATAAAGGCAATTTCCTTAAAATTAGGAAAACTGCTTTTAGTTTTATGATGAAATGTAGCGATGATCTTGAATGAATGGATCTTTTAAATAAATACATTTCATTCTTAAGATGAAGAGAATTTCCTAAATATGAAAAAAAATTGTTTTTATTTTATGAAGAAATGTAAATATTTTCAAGATTAAGATGTAATTGGTAAAATCTCTAAAAATAAGATATTTGTTCTTTATTTTATGATGAAATGTAGCGATGCTCTTGAATTAATAAATCTTTTAAATACGATATTTGTTCTTAATTTTATTATGAAATGTAGCGATGATCTTGAATGAATGAATATTTTTTATAAGTAAATTTTATTCTTAAGATGAAGAGAATTTCCTAAATATGAAAAAATTTGTTTTTATTTTATGATGAAATGTAAATATTTTCAAGGTTAGGTCGTGATTGGTAAAGTCTCTTAAAATACGATTTTTTCCCTAATTACTTTTTAAACTAACGAAACTTTGTATAATACTACTTTATAATACTAATTTTGTACCAAAAAATTATTTGTTTGCTATTAACTCAATAAAGTTACTTTTAAATATCAAAATTATATGTTTTCGATTGTCTTCTAATAATATCACAGATTTTTCAAAAAACACCTGCTACCCATCCCTAACCCCAGATCTTTTTGGTAATGAGTCGTTCGGCCTCTTTGTTCTTTCTGGCTTTCCTTTTCTATTTGCTATACTCTGTCGGCCAAACAAAAAAACGTCTCGGACATTGTTAACAATAACGAATGTAGTGACAACAAATATACAAGATCCGAAGAGAATTCGAAATAAAAAGATTCTCTGTTGTACAAGTTGGTCACGTTTTTTTGAAGGTTGTTTAGGAGGAAAAGTGAGTTTCGCCCCCTATAAGTGAGTTTTTAGCCGCCAGACACTATGGAAACCTTCCGAGGAACTTGGGACAATTTTCACCTTTTTGCCCGTATCTGATAATTATAGAAAAACAGTTGTTAAGATGAAAATGGAGACGAAGAAAAAAATCAAAGAAAAACACAAATGCTTTGAGGGGAGTTACTAAGAGAAATTAGTGGTTATTTTTAAATAATTATCAATTTTTTTTTGTACTTAACAGACATTTGAGGGAGTACTTTTTGCTGATTAACTTACACTCAAATCCAAAGGTCTGTTATAGTAAGACAATATCACAAAACTAATAACAAAGGTAATGATTTTGTCCATCCGTTAGTATTGATGAAAAGACAAGTCATCAAAGTTTCATTATTATAGTACTAGAACTTCCAATTTGCATATCCTCACCTCAGCGATGGAGGTTATACTCGTATATGTATACGAGGGTGGGTCAAGAAGACCGTGACTTTTTTAATGAAACATAGGTTTTTGGATAACAAATTATTTTAGTTTTCAACGTAGTCTCCTTTGAGCTCTATACACTTTGTCCAACGTTTCTCCAATTTGCTTATCCCTTCCAAAAAATAAAATTAGCCGAGGCAATCAAAATAGGTATTTCTTTGTAAGATGATTTCATCGTAGGAGTCAAATCTCTTTCGGCCGAGCCATATATTCAGGTTTCGGAACAAGAAATAGTCACTCTAGATAAATAGGACGGATGAGGGAGCAATTCGTAGTCTAATTCATGAATTTTTGCCATGGAATCTGCACATGGGTCCACACTTGCATTGAACTTTTTTATTGACCAAATGCGGTCGTTTTTAAGCCAAAACAGCCAAAAAAAAAAAAATAAGCCAAAACTTTTTACAAGTTTTTCAATTATGCATCGTCTTTCTTCGGAATGGTCTCATTTTATTCATTACTGATCATATGTACGATAAATAGTAAACAATATTCTTCTATTGCAGAAGCCCTTCTAATGCTGAAGGACTTCTATTGCATAAGACATTTCAATTTAAAAAAACCTTTATTGCAGAAAACCTTCCGTTACACCAGATCTTCTATTGCAGAATACCTTCTATAATAATAGTGAATTTGGAGGTTTTGATTAAAAAATTAATCACATTTTTTAAAAACAAATTGAGTTTTTCGCAATATTTTGTGAGATATATTTGAAAGCGTTGATGATGTGAAAAAATTATATTAGAAGAAGGTGATGGAAGTTTCATCCTTGATCAGTAGACATCACATTTAAAAAATTACTCGCTTGATATGAAATCACCCATATATATTTATAAAAGTTTTTGAGCGCCCCAGTAGGAGAGTTGGTAGAATACTCGCCTATGTGTTTGGGAGTCGTGGGTTCGATTCCCACCAGAGGCTCTGGTCTGTCGCTGCAAACATTTAGTCTTTGTAACCCGGCCTTCCCCTGAACCTTAAAATTAGAATATAAATGTACTTTGTATTGTAATTCATTTAAATAAATAAATAAATATTTATAAAAGTTAGGGAAGGAGCACTGATTTACTAAGTTAAAATGTATTTTAAACCTCCAATAATTTTTTTGAATAAATTCTTATTTATTGTAAACTATTTCGTTCATAGTATGAACCTGTCCACTTTATGAACATTTCACAAATCAAATACTATGCATAAATTGCATAGATTTTTCTTTATACGTATACTATAGATTTCTACTGATTTCTTTGTCTTTCGCACACGTGTCTTCAATCCCACTTGAACACACAGTTTTTCTCTGGCATTATCCGGGTTTGAGCACAGAAAACTTTTACCATAAGACTAACTAAAACTTTTGTTCCTTCGGTTTCCCCATATCTCATACGTACTTATGAGTTTATTGTTGCTTCTGGTTTCTTGAGGATTTCATGTTTGTTTTTTCTTTACGAACTGTTTTCACCCGCCTAACAAGCTCTACCAAGAAACCAACCTACCAACCGAACGACCGACCACATGGTTTGGTTGGGTTTGTTTTGTTATAAAAACTTAAAAAGGAAAAAAGGGGAAAATGCCCAGGTCCCTGTCCCCTCTTCCTTTCTGTTTGGGGGACTCCTGCTGCACTAAAACTATTTAAGTGAAAGGATGAAAAGATGAAAATGCCTTTTTTCGCCTTAAGGGATATTTGCAGACGACTACAAAACAACCGAATGAGCGACCGGCGGTATTTATGCTCCGTTTTCTCATCATTTCCTCATCATCCCAAATGGGGAGTAATGGCAAACATTGTCGAGAGGTAGTTTTCCTTCTTGTTTTTTTTCACTTCTTCGTTTATTCTTCTCTGTTCAAAGTTTGTTAATAATTCATAAAATCATCAGCATAAAACCACTTCTTAGACCAACATCATCAAAAAATCATGGAAATATTAAGATGCATGTCTTCTCGGCAGTCTGTGCAGGAAATGAGAGCAACCACTGGATGGTTGTTTGCATAAAAGCCTGTCTTCTAAAAATTAAAGAAATTCCACAAAATTATTACAATTTTCTTGGGAAGTGAATTTGAACATTATAAATTGCAGTGGAATATATGAAACATATGAAAAAGAGAGAGAGCAAAGAGTCAATAATGGAAAATGTTAGAGAAAAAGAGTTTTTCTAATGGAAAATGAGGTTTCAATCTTCACAAAGGGTAATAACAGTGAGGAAGTACAAAAACTGCTGCGGAAGGCAAAAAAGTAGCCTTAATTAAATCGGCATTATGAATTCGTTACTGAAAGAAAATATATTCTTTAAAAATTTATTGAAGCACAAGTAAAATACTTCAAAAATTTGTAGTTCTTTGTTAAGACTTTTATATTAGAAGACCTCATCTTTAAGGTCATCTATTCCGGAAGACTTTAGCAATATATGTAGTCTATTATATTGCTAAAAACCTTTACAACGTTTTCTACTGCAGAAGACTTTTAATTTGGACCGATTTACTTTTATACAGCATTTTATTGCAATATTCTTTTAAACTATGTTCATCTTTTGCAGAAATTATTTTTTAATACTCTAAGATCTACTATTCAGTCTACTATTTATAAGGAATAATATTGCAGAAGATATTCTATACCATCTATTACAACAAACTTATATTACGGAAAACCTTCTATTAAAAAAAAACTTATATTGCAGGCTCCTACATTCTATTGTATATATTGTATTAAAAAATATATAGGGTCCGCCATCTAACGTTTTTTTCTCAACTAGTGCTTATTTCGTGAATGGTAACGCTTAGCTCGTCTGATTTGACAGATAATTAGTTTTATCCTTCCGTTGAACGAATATGGTTGTGTATACGCTTGAACAACGCTGGGAGCGATCGACTTACAGAAGACGCTGATTTTGCCAAAAAAAATCATATTTTCAGATGAAGCTCATTTTGATCTTGGCGGGTATGTAAACAAGCAAAATTGTCGCATTTGGGGCACAGAAAACCCGCACGCATACATTGAAAAGCCGATACACCCAAAACGATACACCCAAAACGGATTTTGGTCCAGAGGCATAATTGGCCCTTTTTCTTCGAAAATGAGCAAGTGGCCGTTACAATCAACGGCGATCGTTATCGGGCCATGTTGAATGAATTTTTGTTCGCAAAAATTTAAGAGGAGGATATTGGCAACATTTGGTTTCAACAGGACGGCGCTACGTGCCACACAGCCGAAGCTACACTCGATGTTTTAAAAAAAAATATATTTGGCGGACCCTATATATAAGTATATTGGATAAGAATTGTATATAGTTGAATAACTTCTGTTGAAGAAGAATTTATATTGCAGAATACCTGTTATTGCAGATTACAAAAACTTATATTGCACAAGACATTCTATAACAGAAAAGCCTACATGGCCGATTATCTTCTATTGCAGAGTACCTAACAATGCAGAAGAATCCCTATTGCAAAAATCCTGCCAATTCAAAAGACTTTCTTTCAGAAAACGTACTATTACAGAAAACCTTCTTTTGCGGAAAATCGACTTTTACAGAAGACCTTCTTTTGCAGAAAATCTACTTTTACAGAAGACCTTCTATTGCAGAATACCTTAATTGCAGAAGACCTTATATTGCAGCATACCTCATATTACAGAAGACATTCAATAACAAAATACCGTTAATTGCAGATTGTATAAGAACTTATATTGCAGAAGACCTTATATTACGATAAGTCTAATAATTCTAATACAGAATATTTTCTATTGCAAAAGAAGTCATAATTCGAAAGACTTTTTAATGCAGTATGTCTTCTTTTCTGGAATACCTTCTATTGCAGAAGACCTTCTATTACAGCAGATCTTCTATTGCAGAATACCTTCCATTTATGAAGTCCTTCTATTGACGAACACCTTCTATTGCTGAAGTCCTATTGATGAAGACCTTTGAGGGTCTTACATTACATAAATCACTATATTAGTTCATCTATCGCAGGAACCCTATTTTCCTATTGGAGAAGATCTTTTCAAGCAGTTCTTTTATTAGTCACATTTATAATGACCTTTACATTAGGAAACCTTTACATCAGAAGACATTTATTTAAAGAAGATATTCTTTTAAAAGAAGATATTGTTTATTACGAAATATGAAAAGGTCATATAAATATTTGCAGGAAACGTATTGCAAGAGACTTTCAAATTCAAAAGGCCTATGCAGAAAACCATATGTTACATGAAATCTTTTATTGCGGAAGACTTTGTACTGATGGTGACCTTCCATTTCTGAAGACCTTTGACGGTGTTCTACTGCAGAAAACCATTTTAGACTTTTATTACAGAAACCCATCTTCTTATTGCAGAAGACATTTCCAAGGACTTCTTTATAAGACATATGTATGTATGAGGTCTTTTATATTAGGAAACCTTTACAGCAGAAGACGTTTAAAAATCTATTTTTTTAATATCTTCTTTACAAGGAAATATTTATTTGCAGAAAAACTATTACAGAAGAATTTATAATATTGTCGGAGAACTTATATTGTACAAGAATATCTGTTGCAAATAACCTATTTGAGAAGGCTTTCTATTACATATTGATGATGTTACAGTATATCTTCTTTTTCAAAAGACTTTCTGTTACAATAATAATAATTCAAAAGACTTCTCTTTTAGAAGTTCTCATAATTCAGAAGGCTTCCTGTTGCTAAAAGCCTTTTTTGCAGAAGACATCTAATTGAAAAATACCTTCTTTGCAGACAAAATGCTATTACCACAGACCCTGTACTGCTAAAGACCTTCTATTTCTGAAGAACTTCAAATGCTGAAGACCTGTCTTCCATTGCAGAAACCCCGTTTAAAGACTTCTATAGCAAAAACACCTTTTTCGTTGATGGTCGTTCATTGCATAAACCCCTTTTTTAATGCAGAAACACATATTTCTATTGCAGAAGATCTTTCGAAGGACTTCTTTATTAGACATATTTACAATGATATCTATATTACGAAACCGTTTCATTAGAACACGTTTAAAATCCCTGATTTTTAAAATTTCTTCTTTACTAGAAAATGTTCAAAATTTCCTATAATTTCCTGAAGGCCTTCTAATTCAAAAGACTTGCTTTGCAGAAAACCTTTTTCAACAGATCTTTTTTTTGTTGCTAAAGACCTAATATTTCTGAGGACCTTTGATGGTCTGTCATTGCAGAATCCCGTTTATTAAAACTTCTAATGCAGTAAAACCTTTTTCCTATTGTAGAAGACCTTTCTAAGGGCTTCTTTGTTAGACATATTTATAAAGTTCCCTGCATTCGAAAATATATACAGCAGCGACAAAATATATACAGCAGCAACATCTCCTTATTTTTAAAAATATCTTCTATTTAAAAAATGTTTAATGATCTATAATGTTTTAAAAGAATTCCTTCGCAGGGTCATCAGTTTAGGAAAATAGGGTCTTCCTCACTAAGGTCTTCTGTTTTAGAAGCCAAAATCTGTTTTATTTCAGATACCAAATATTTTATAAAATAATGAACAAATTAGTGGTTGCCCCCCAAATTGTTTACTCAATATCTGTATCTGAACTCTTGTTAGTTTCTTGTTTTTAAGATTTGGAACACTATTAGTTTTACTTTATCTATTTTTTTTCTCTTTTAAAGATGCAAAGCAGTTTTATTACTATTCTTGGTTTGTTATTTAGAACAATTATATTTGCCACACCAACTTCTTATCTCTGGTGAATTTTTAATAACAAAATACTTCAATATCACAAAGTTTTAAGGATGTATCTTGCAACATCCTTAGTAGCATACATACACTGACCGTTTGCTTTTAATTGCATTTTAGATGTGATCACACACACAAACACGTGTCAGTAATTATTGTTGCTTAAGAAAACTTCATATGGCACATCTCATGAAGATATAAAACTTTAATTCAACCACAAAACTATTTCCCTACAAACTGAAGTTGCAAAATTTCTTTTTTTGAGGGGTAGAAATCTAAACAAAAAAAAAACGGAAGCCTGAATACGAATCTTAAGTTTCTAAGAAGAAGAAAAAGACAGAGCAGTTCCCAGTAGTAGTAGTAGCAGTAGTTCAAGTAGCATAATTATAAACGAAATAAATACCCGACTCTGTTTGGCCACATAGAAACATTTTCCACCTACTCCAGAGATATCCTTACAAAATGTGCCTCTTTCTCCCAATCTCGGTAATGTATCTAAACACATTTGTAAGGAACTCAAACACCAACAGAGAGACACCAATAATGAGTCAACTTCAAAGTAGAGCGTTGTTGGATTGGGGAAAATGGGCCATGAAGGAAATGGGAAAAGTTGATGTGTGTAATAGTGACGCCGCCGGAAGTCGGCAAATCCTTCGAACGACTACAAAGATAAAACTTTGAGCTCATACGGAACCCAAATTATGGCGAGATACTCACACATACACAGACACACAAACACACACCAGCAACATCAAACAACTTAGCTTGAGGTTATAATTAAAAGAAAATTTATGGATTTATGTAAAGATTTGAGCAATTTTCTTTCCCTCTCTCCCTATCTCTGCCTTTCTTCCTCGTATTAGAATGCATAACGAATTTTATTGGCAAATGACCTAAAAATGTCTTGACATTATCATAATGCCACAGATGTATGGCCAAAGTTTCGTACGTGCTCTACCTGCTCCTATTAGGCCCCATTCCGCCCCAACCCCTCTTTGTCCATTGCATTTGAGAAGCCTTAATTAATATTCCATTCGTTGTTCACGTGCCATCAGTTGCATTAACCAATATCCTTTTGCCAGAGTCCTTATGAGTTATTAGCATATGGAACTGAGTGAGCAGACCGAAGCAGGCGAAGCGCATTGATGTCGATTGACGTTGCAACAAATTGAGTTGCAAAGACACATATTAAATCAAATCAAATCATCGTTTACTTATTGCAACACTGCCACTGCATCTGCATCTGTGACGTAAAGCTGTTCGTTGTTGTTGAAAATAATTTCGCCCTATCTCCCCCACATATGCGTATCATAAATTTGAAATACGTACATAAGTATTTATGAATGATAAGTTTGAGGGGACTGAATACTCATGAATATTGGGGAGAAGAAATAATTTGTGGATCCAAGAATTTGTGAGTATCCTTGGAGAAATATAGAAGCAGAAAATATTCGACCAGCAGTTTGTCTACAGATGTAGTCTTCCCAAAAAGTCTTAAGAAGGCCTTAAACTGAAGCATATATTATAAAGAACTTTGACGAACTTAGAGAACGTAGATTATGTAACGCAGAAAACATTATAAAATCCTTAACAAATGTTAAAAACCTTCTAGGCAGAAACTATTTTAAAGGTCTTTTAATTCAGAACCTCTTATAAACATTTTCTAATAACGAAAACCTTCCCAAAGTTGCAGAGGTATGCTTTTTCTATAGTATAGAATATTTTCCACGTCACAAGATCGTTCATTGCTGATTTTTATAGAGGATTTTTGGAACAGGTCAACTAAAATAGATCTTATAAATGTCCTTATAGAGAAGAATTTAGAAATAAAAGTCAGATCTTCAGATCATGAAATGACTACTTTTTTAAAAGAACTCGTTAAGAGTTATTCTACCAGTTTTCGTAGAAAGAAAAACCTATTCAAAGTTTCTAAAATAAAAATTACATACACAAAAAACTGCTATATTAGAATTAAAAATATTTGCTTTATTAAAAAATATTTAATAAACTTTTATTGCAGAATACCTCCTAATTCAAGAGACCATCTTTGCAGAAACATTCTGTTAGATTTTCTATTGCAGAATACCTTCTATTTCTGAAGACTTTCTATTTCTGAAGACCTTCTATTGCTGAAGATCTTTGATGGTCTATTGCAGAAGATCTTCTAATTCAAAATATTTTTCTTGTACAAGGTGTTTTTTAGACGTGTGGTTTCAATCTAGCAATACCTTTTTCGGAGTTGGTCTTTTTGACAGCTGTCACTTGATTTATGCTCAGTTTGGTTTGTCATTTCATAATGAATAGACTTACTCTGGAACAACGTTTGCAAATCGTAAATTTTTTTTTAAACATTACCTAATGTTGTTCCGCGATGAAGCTCACTTTTGGATGAATGAGTACGTTAATAAACAAAATTTTTTTAATGATAATCCAAACAAAAGCCTCTTTGGTGTGCTCTATGGGCAGAGGGAATCATTGGTCCATATTTCTTCAAAAATAAAGCCGGTCATAATGTTACAGTCAATGGGGAACGCTATAGAGCCATGATTAATGACTTTTTCGTGCCTGAATTGGAGGATGTTGATGTGGACGACCTTTGGTTCAACAACAATCAATTTATTGAAGGAAACTTTTGGTGAGCGCATTATCTCGCGTTGTGGGCCTGTGGCGTGGCTTCTAAGATCGTGCGATTTAACACCGCTGGACTAGTTTTTGTGGGGTTAGGTGAAGTCGCTTGTCTACGCAGATAAGCCCGAGACGATTGACGCCTTGAAAGAGAACATTCGGCGCGTTATTGCTTACATGCAGCCCCAAATGGTACAAAAAGTGGTCGAAAATTGTTCCTAACGGCTGGAATTTATTCAAGCCAGCCGCGGCGATCTCTTGCCTGAAATTATTTTTAAAACATAATGGCAAACCCTTATCTTTATAATAAAGCCAAATTCTTGGTCATAACAACACGTCTAAAAACCACCCTGTATAAACTGTTATGTAACAGCAGATCTTCTATTGCAGCAGACCTCCTATTCCTGAAGACCTTTGACGGTATTCCCTTGCAGTCAACCCTTATAATGACTTATTTATTAGACATATTTTTAAAGTCATTTTCGGTCCTACAAAAGACCATATGAATAATCTTATAACAGCATATTTAGCAAGGAGTCTTAGAACATAAGAACTTATAGTGTATTTCCATAACAGAAGAACTTATAAAGGTCAGAAAAAGAAAAGTAAACCTTATTCTTTTAGGAAGAAAAATGATTTAATGATAAATTTTTAGAAATTGGTGTCTTATTAATATATACTTTATTGAAGTTCCATAAAAGCTTTAACATAGAAACCCTCGAAGTCATTTTAACACCGACTGACTAAATTTCGTTTATTAAAACAGAGAAGAACTTCTTTAATTCAAAGAAAGCTTCATAGTTCTTTAGAAAAATTTGAAAAAACTCTTCAACAAGTTGTTAAAGTATAACGTCTTGAGGAAAACAGGACAAATTATCTACTCTGTTAGTAAAGCTACCATAAAATTATTTGATACGATTTCTCTCAATAACTTTGAATTGGAAGCACTGCTTTATTTGACAACCTAATAGTCGCTTTCTGTTTTGTTTGGTTTGCCTTTTCATCCTGGATAGACTTACACGAGAGCAACGCTTGCATCAAAATAATAGTTCTGTTCATCAAACTTTAAATTTTGTTCAGCGATGAAGCTCAGTTTTGGTTGAATGGGTAAGCAAGGTTGTGGCACTTGGAGTGAAGATTAGCCATAAGCATTTGTCCAAACATTATTACATCCACAGAAAATATATGTTTTTGGTGCGCTTTATGCGCCGGACCTGAAGACCTTATATTTCTGAAGACCTTCTATTAGATTTTTGATGGTCTATTGCAAAAGACCTTCTAAGACAAAATATAATTCTTGCAGAAACCATTATGTTACAGATCTTCTATTGCAGAGACCTCCTATTCCAGAAGAGTTTCTAAAATAGTTCGTAGACTTTAAAAAATTAACTACAGAAAACAAAGTTATAAAGAGTTTCTATAATAAAAGTCCTTAAAAGTTTCTAAACAATGAAGGCTTAACTGAGACCGTTTAATATCATAATAACATATCTTATAAATGTATTCTAGAAATTTCTGCATCTACCGTAAAAAATGTATCTCCACACAGAAACCTAAAAAAACTCTTTTAGAGAACAAGACCGTATGAATAATTTTATAACTGCATGCGTAAGCACAGAATTTTAGAACTGAAGAAAAGTGTTCTTCCATAGCAGAAGGACTAATAAAGGTCTGAAAAAGAAAAGAAATCCTCATAAAAGCTTTTTTACATAGAAACATGATTTAATGAAGAATGTTTACAAATGGAGGCACTGCAAACTATGGATCCTTCAGAAACTGTGAGTAAGATAAGAAAACATGGAGTATAATATCTCTATCTATCTTTTAACTTTTTCCTACACCCAATACATAGTCTTAGCCAAGTAGCTCAAGCAAATGTAAACGAATTGCAATGAAGTGCACAACAAATGTTTAAATTTCGGATATAAATATGAATATATATGTATACAAATTGCATGCACAACATATGGATGTAGTACATATATAAATATTAATAAATTTTCTTATATGCAACATTATTTACACAAATAAATATTCAATTTAAGCAAATGTTATATCTACTTTTTGGAAGAAAGTGGTCGTGTGTGTGGGTTCCCTCACACACAGGAAAGAGAGAGTTATATAACCCAAATTATATTTTATGGACTCCATGTAAGTAGTTCATATATAAACATATATAGAAGTATATGCATATGTATATGTAAGGATATTCAGTGCTCCAGTTGCCTCCGGCACTGGCACTGGCGATTGTTTCGCTCACAATGCTGCTTTGGGTGAAAACAAAAAATCCTCGAGTGAAATGAAATTCAGGAACCATCCAACAAAATTCATAAACTCTTCTCTGTTTTCGTGATACCGATACCGAAAAGAAGGAGGACTATTGCGGAAGAGGAGTGTATGATGGGTTACGAAAAACGTGATCTGTTTATTTAAAAAATATCCTTTTTTCGGGGAGTATAATTTCAACTCCCTCGTTCGCTCACTCGTAGCATGCCCAGCTCTGTGGAGTACAGCTTTATAGCTTTACAATGTTGATGGGGAAAATGTGTAATTTTTGCAATGCAATGTCAAAGTTAACTTTGTAGTTTATTGCAAATGAACAACGTCAACAACAACGCTAACAACAATGAGACCGGCAACGAGAACAATGTCGTCGCCATAAAAAACAATAACAACATTTTATGACCGCCAATGTCGAGCGTCATCATTAACATGTTTGTTTCATTTGGCAGCCTTTAGCTTTGTTTTTGGCTGTGAGTGTCCTTCAGCTCAGGACTTTTTCAGTTACAGGATCATATTTCATTTTTAAAGCATCGCTCTGTTTTTAAAGCAAAAAAATAAAATTGCAATCCGAGTACATTATTAAATGTAAATTTAAGTTGAAATTTAATCCCAACAACAAATACTTTAAACGAATTCATATTAAGTGCTTAACTATTGTGCGGAGAGAGAAAAAACTTTAGTAGGTTATAGGTTGATAACACTAGATTACAAAACAAATTGTAAAATTAAAATTGGGTAAATAACGAAATTTAAATCATTTAATGTTATCCAGATAACAAAAAATTATATTATATTTGATTGATTAGTCATCATACGTATAATTATGCAACATCAAACACTAAAGGATGCATTTCCTTTCCATTCCATTGAAGAGGAGCGAGCACATACAGCAAATCCATTGAGATGTAATCAATTGCAAATGCCATTAAAACATATAAAGTTGGCTTGACAGCCTTTGAAACAATCATCATTGCATTTTGAATGTATCCATCCATTGATCTAATTTCCATACATAATTGTATGGCAAACATTAGAAGAATACAACACAACACAACACAATCAATTGAAATAATATAATTAATTCAAAGCTGTCTAATAATAACAATAGACAATACATAATAATTTCATTGAGATACACAATCAAACATACACGCATAAACACACACAACCGCCTTTTATAATGAATGCAATTTGCATACTACAAAAACGCATTCAAATGAAATAAATAATTATCCTGAAACACTGAAATACTTTTGATAGCAAAATATGCTTCAGGTGGTCTCTATTTAAATATGAATTAAATATCAAAATAGTTCAACATTTGCTTTCAGCTCTGCTTTAACACAAACACAAATGCACATCAAATAATTATGATGATTACGATGATGGTGTTGATGATGGTTGCGCTGATGGTAATAATGATGATTCCTCATCACTATTATCATATGAAAGTTTTCGCATACAATAACATCACATCATTTACTGCATATAACCGCAGTTGTGGAACACAGAGGCGGATTGGGGAAAAACAATATGACCAAGTAGGTCCTTTCACAATTTGAACCAGTAAAAAAAGACCATAGACGAGCGGAACCGCCGGCGGCGGCGCATGGAAAAATATCGATCGGCGGCAGCGGCTGATTGGCTGTGCCAATCAAATTTCGAGCCGGTAAAGTTGCCACAATCGATGACGCACGAATGTCATTCATCGGGAAAGCTGGCGCTTTGAGATATTTACAATTAGAGGAAAAAATTTAAAATTACAACAAAAATTTAAGGAAAGTTATGGAAGTTTTGATAAAATGTTGAAAATCGGTTCCAACAATTTGTTTGAATTAGGCATCTAATAAATCAAGGGTTTTCCAACAAGAGGTGTCATTTTGGTATTCAAAGAATAATGCAATTTTTTGAGATAAATGATCGGATGTTTATTTCATAATAAAAAGGAAGGCATGCCGTTAAAAATGAAAAACAACATCAGCCAAATGGCCACCACGACCACGCTTACAGGACCATATCCTTGTCATGAAATTTTCCATAACTAAATCGCAAAGTGGCTGCCCTCGATAGCCTCACGAATTATATCTTTGAGGTCTTGAATCGACGTTAGGCTGTTGGCGTAGACCTTATCTTTCACCTGGCCCCAAAGGAAGAAGTCGCAAGGTGTTAAATCACATGATCTCGGTGGCCAGTTGTGATCAACTCTTCGAGAGATAACACGGTCCGGAAACTTTTCCCGTAACAGAACAATGGTTTCGTTGCTTGTGTGGCACGTAGCGCCGTCTTGTTGAAAGTAAACGTTGTCCAGATCAATACCATCCAACTCCGGCCATAAAAAATCATTATTCATCTCTCGATAGCGCAATCCATTCACCGTAACTGTTGATCCAACCTCATTTTCGAAAAAGTAAGGTCTAAGGTCCATAAACCGCACAAAACACTCTTATTAGTCAAGATGATTTTTCGATGGAATTCCGGATTTAACCATTTCAGATTTTCACAATTTTTGTAGTGAATTTTAATAATTTCAATGCGTTGTTGAATCGTCAACGAATAAAAGCTTCAAAAGTGACAGCCACCGAAATATCGGGTGAGTCAAAATAACACCTCTTGTTAGAAAACCCCGTAGGTCTTCTTCATATATTTTAGCCCAATCAAAAAGTGGCACTTTGTACAATTTATAAATTGCTGTATCAGCTCTTTTACATTCAAATGTTTAATACATTTGTTACTGAGGTGACGATCCGTGGGCAATCTAGAATTGGGTCGCTGCGGAGTGTAGATCCGTTCCGGTCTTGGGGAAATGCTTATATCCACGGCTTCGTCCTCACGTTCACTCATGTCGAAACTTTACAAATTTGGAAACAAACTTCCTATAGACTTTGTAAAAATCGGCTCAGCCGTTCAAGAGCTATTGCAATTTCCAATTTAGAAACTTTTTACGCAAAAATAAACTTCATAGGTCGATATTAACAATTCTGACCCTATTGTATCACTTGGAGGTCACATTCTTAATAAATAAATATTAGCGGCTGAGTTTCAGATTTGAGCTGCTAAAATCGACGCCGGCCAGGGTGGAAAAAATGGAAGGAATGAACTGATTTGCGCCACATCGGCGTTATAGCCTGTACCCTACACCACCTTGATAGTGTAGTGAATATCAAGATCTGTAAAGATTATCTTACATCACGCAGAATTCTTTCAAGGATAATGATGTACAAAAAACTTTGGAAAAAGTTTAAAGGGAACAAATATGTACATGTACATATAAATCTAAATATATTTCCACCAAATATTTTTTTTACTCTTTTCGGACGTAAACTACAACTTATATAGCGCTTGATGCCACATTGGGAGGAATATATTTGGTGGGTATACCAAATTTTGACATGCACACGGAAAAATGACCTGAAACTAAAGACAGTATTGCCCTTGTTCTAAAGATTTATTCAGTTATTGTTTGAAGAAAAAATTAGTTAAATTCGAGATAATTTATTTGATTTCACGGAAATTTACATTCGTTTAAATACAATTGCCGTTATTATGTACATGTTAACTATAGAGTTACTTGTAAAAATATCTTTAAATTAATGAAAAAATCATTGATCCATTGTCATTTGTCAGCAATATCAGGATACATGTCAATAGTTTTAATGATTTTGGACAGAAAATTATACACATGTTCATGACATATTTTTAAAGATATACATGTCCTTAATTTTAGGCCCTTTATTATTCGACGTCTTTGCATTAAGGTTCAGTTCAGTCTTTGAAAGAATGATATTTTTGTACATATTTTTTTATTTTTTTTTTAATATTTGTCGAGATGGAAGTATCGTTAATCGTAAAAATGAGAGTACCTGAGAATTTGTTAGAGTGTTTTAAATCGGTTATTATGAAGCGGTGGTAGACGACGCTTGTGTTCGATCGCATATGTATATAAAAGGGAAAAAAGTAAAAAATTGAAGTCGGGTAAACAGACCCTCAATTTGTGCGTTAAGTTATATGGAGTATTACAGATGAAAGTACTGTTTTTATTCTTTGTCAGTCTATAGTAATTGGAAATGTTATCTAAAATACAGAATATGAAAACACTCAAATGATTTTTACAGAACTTACGGGGAATTTGAATCAACCTATCAATTTTTATGTCGACGCAGTTAAAATATTTTGATGAAAACCAATGGCACATTAAAGTATAACTTTTGACGTATTTTGCGTAAAAATTTCATGAAGAAATATTAAAAAATATGGCAATGGCAGCAATTATTCCGAAGCGTTTCAGAAAGTAGAATTGCGGTGTCGACCATAACACGGTGATGGATCGTCTTAAATCAAAAAATCAAAGTTTCTCCGTTAAATAATCGTTTTCCCCAGGTAACGCAGTCAGATTTTTTCGTCATTTCTATTTTAAAGAGGAAAATTCGATTTTTGCGAAATAAATCGAAAATTTTTTTATTGTAAAATAAAAAAACTCTCCAGCATTCCCTCGTAAATAATGTACAGAAATAGTGTTGAAAACTGCAAAAGGATCGGTGCAGTAGTATTGAAGTAATGAGGGGCACCGACTTTGTGGGAAAGGCTTTAACGTATTTCTAATGTACTGAGTTATGTATGAGGCGCGGCTGCCTAATCTTCTGTATCTTCATTAGTTTTGCTCCGATTCATCTCCAATTTGCGTACAACATTCTTGAAAGGTTCTCCATTCAGAAAATCAAATAAAAAGATTTTAAAAACAGCGTTACCCCCTTTAAATAATGTCACGCAAACTTTTGGAAAAATTACTAATATTGAATCTAATAACTTTCAAAATAAAATTTCGTTTTTCTACGATAAATAGTTTCCGAGATATTCTAACTATAGTAATAAAATGCCAGTTGAAGGCCCTACTAGTTCCTGCAATATTCAAGGCCTTATCTTAACAGTTAGATGCCCGTGGCAGTTTTTCTAATGCGTTTGTAGATGTTTCAGATTTTCTCACTCTGTTTTTACATACGAATATAAACATTCGTAAATGTTTTCCCAACACTCGGGGTAGAGATTCCAACATAAATGAAACTAATTAGATTTTTTCATTAACTAAAATAAATATTAAAACAGAAATAGACACATCAAAGGCAGACAAAGAAGGAGAAGGCACACTTCGCGTCAACCAAAGGAATCCTTGATAAGCACCTCCTAAAAGAGGACGAATGTCTGAATAACGAGGGTGGAGTGTCAATACTTTTGTATGTATGTATATGTGTATTATTGTAGCTGATGATGTTCATTCGTTGAAATCACTGGAAATCAGTTAAGACCCTTCAATATCTCACAAAGTAATTGATTGCTTGGTGATTATGTTGTTGTTGTTGCCTTTGTTTCAACTATCCGACACTCTGACGAGTTGATGCTCATTCGGTTCATCGACTAAAAGCTAAAACTGTCAATATTTTATTTCACTGTTTTCCTTTTTTGTTGGTGTCTATTTATTGAGTAAATCCTCTGAAAGATTTTCCTCTGCAAAGTCGACTATATTTCATTTAAGAGCCATATAATGTGATTAACTTGTTTTTTGCTGCTGCTCGGCTGTTCATAGCTTTCGAAATACTTATCACTTTATCCAACACTCCTATTTTCCAACATTCTTTCACCACACATTCATACTCGTATATAGCAGTTAAGTATGTATTGCATAGCAAAATGACAGGGCCTGAAAGCGTTTTGATACCAGACGGGGAAAAAACGGGTAATTTGGACCGTTTTCACAGGAATTTATCTCTAAGCCGTAGAAGTAATAAGGGTTGATTTTGATGTGGCATTGGCAGCGTCGTTGTCTGTGTCTGTAGTGGTGGGACAATCTTCACACTGCAATCAGAAGTGCTACTATCTCTTGACCAAATAAACTGTTGGCTAATATGAGTTCAACATCGAATCAGAAGGTTACTGTGTGTGAGTTTGAGTGCTCCTGCAAAGGTAATTTTCGTTTAATTTATGGCCGTACATGTGTCAACACGCTATCTTGAAAATAATTTACTACCATATCCTAGAGGAGTCAAAAGGAAATAGACTTTGTGATAATACAATTACGATGTGATATAGGCAACAACTATTCAGAAATTTCACTAAAGATAGGATAAAGGAAATCGGAAAACTTATGTTGCGATTCTTGTATAGAAAATTTTGTAAATTTTTAAGCAGTACTTCAATACATAATAATATTAATGCGTCCTGACACCGAAAAATTTCAGCTGAAAAATATCAAATTAATTGTTATTTGATTCAATTCATTATCCCCTCACCTTAGAGAGGAGGGTATATATCATTTGCTACGAGCCAATAGTGTAACACATCGAAGGAGTGAGTTAAGACCCCAAGTATGTTCTGCGGAAATCCGTTTTAGGACATTTTAAGTCATTTGAGCAATGTCCGTCCGTCTGTCTGTCTGTTTGGCTGGAGCGCACGATAACTCTCGAAAGGAGTACCGGATTGACTTCAAATTTGGTATGTAATAATATTTTTTTCTATCTCAGACTAAGTTCAAAGATGAGTCATATTGGTCCACTCCATCTAGTACCTCCCTCATAAAGGGTTAACATTTAGTGAAATATTGATTATCTAATACTTCTATATTACTTATCTGAATCTTCTGTAATTCCACACATAGTAATAGTTTGTCTGTAACTATCACCTTGAAAAAAATGGCCGAAGTGGCCCCACCCCTTTTGGTACCTCCCACACAAAGGGACCATTTTGCATCAAACGTTAACGGCTTGTAACATTATTACCAGTGCATAATTTCAAGTTTTTAAATGAAATTTTAATTGATAATAATTTAATTGAAACAAAAAATACATAAATTTAAAAACTAGGTCAGTTGACATGTAAGGAAAGACTAAAGTCGGGCGGGTCGACTACATAATACCCTACACCTCTAGTTTTAAAGCCAGAGGCGCAACATGAATACTATAGAGCAAACATATTTGAATCGTGAGGGACTTTTCTATGAGGAATATACGCTTATATGGATCGAAATTAAGCTTTTCTATAAACAAAAACGGACCGATATAATTAAATCCGAGGAGAATCTGTATAGGGGCTATGATGGCGAGAAAAGTTGCGATTAAACTAACTATCGATCTAGAGGATATCACAATGTAGTGCTATGGTAACCGACCAAGTGGACTATATACCAACAGTGTTACCCTTCTAAGGTACCTGCCAAAGAGGAATGGTTTGGCAGAACACCAAGAAATAGAAAACATCTCCACATGGAGATGTTTTCTATTTCTGGCAGAACACCAAGAAAACATGGTTCGAAGCTTGATGATAAGGTTGGTTTCAGAGTGCACTGTTCGTAAAAAACAGAGTGATGATATAGCTCATAGACTACCAGATACCTGCAATGTCTATCAAGCTCAAATAATGACAATAACGGAACTTGCCAAGTGGCCAACACTGTGTTGTCATTTATTCGGATAGTCAGGCGGCCGTCATCAATTCTCTAGAGGTCACATCCCTAAATTACGAAACAGCTCCGACTGCCGCAGATCTCTTAAAGAGATGACTGAGCACTTTAACATACACCTCATGTGGGTACATGGGTCTATAGATATCCCTGAAAGCTGAGGACTTGCTAGGAAGGGTACGACATTACAAATTCTCAAAGAATTTGCATTTTTTGGTGCGCCACTGTCCATATGCTAGGTTTGACTTAGGCAAGAGCCAATCAAGCAGTCCAATGAAAGATCGACAGAAATCGGCACCTGTAGGGTATCTAGACAAATCTGGCCAAGATACGAACTGAGAAGGTCAAAATGTCTCCTCGCACTAGAGAGGAAAATACTGTCTATGTTACTGTCAGTTCTGACGGGACTTGCGCCAGAAGGTTAGGTATTGAGACCAATGAATTCGGTAGGAGCTGTGGTGATGACGAAGAAGTGGATAGCGTTGAGCATCTGCTTTGCTACTGTCCCTCTTTAAGTAATCGACGTCTGACAGATCTTTCCGGTACCTATATTCGTACTATTGATAACTGTGTTTATCATACAGGTTGGTTTCGATGAGGGATATCTGTGCCCATTGTATCAGTAGGAACCTGCATTGGTCAATGTGAGCTATCTACCACCCTTGCCTAAGCCTTAACCATGGGGGCTATATCAAAATATTGACGCATTTTTAATAGGGTTCGTTCGTTCTTGAACCGAATAATGGGCTTTCTGCGAAAGTTTATCTCAAGGATATACAGGATGGGCCATTAAAAATTTTAAATTTGAATCGGCTATTAAAAAAAGTAATGACATTTTTTCAAATTTCTGGTTTTATTGGAAAGGTTGAACTTTGTCATTTAATAATGGAACACAATATCATGCATATGACTTAGAGTGATCAAAACCGGTTTAAAATAAACCGGCCCACCGGTTTTTTGCTTCCACCGTCCCCGGTTTTTCTCAAAATCATGAATTACGAACAACCGGTGCAACCGGTTTTTTTCGTTTGTTTCCACCGATTTTTTTATTATCACTAAAATATTAAAAATTATTTACAACTTTATATACAAAATACCACAAATTAAGATAATAATATGAAAGATCTCCTTATATGGCCTAAAAAGACTCGGCAACTTTGCTAGAATCCGAAGCCATTCACCAATTTCTATACAAATTACAAAAATTTAAAGAAAATAAATTATTCATATGCGCAGAAGTTATGTGAAAAGTAAACGCATTCTCCCACTTCCAAACAGAAAGAAAAACAAGTAAGAAAATTTCATTTGGGTAAACCGACTAGTGTATACTCTTATATATTTATATGTATACTCGTATATACCCACCTGCACTAAAGTGTGTATATAAAATATATATATTAATAAAGATTTAATACCTCTATTAAATATTCTATTTAATATCCCGAAATATTAATATTTTCTTGACTGAACTACATAAGGGGAATTTCATGTCAAGTGAGTTAATTTTTAAAAGGGATGTCTTCTGTCGGGATGAAAATTCCACCAAGTAGCCCTATCAGATAGTAGTTATGAGACACAATTCCAACGAAATCGGTTAAGGACTTTCCGAGTTGGAGGGTGTCAAATATTGACATTTTTGTCAAACGGTTGTTTTTCCCATCTGAAATGCTAAAATGTTTGGTTGAACTTTAATTTTTTGTCAGAGGTTTATATTTATTTTGATAGATCAACAGGTCCCATCCCATTAATAGGTCACAAAGCTTTTAAAGGAAATTATCTAAGCTTTCTTTTGAGCAAACAAATCAAAAATTAAAACATAGGTTTTTACCAAAATTTCAAAAAAGTTTAATTTTGCAAAAAAGTAATGAAAATATATTTGCTATTTTTTTAAAAGGTTGAAGAAAAGACTATCGATAACACTTTTGGCAAATGTTTCTAAATACAATAGCTAATTAGTTATAAGTATGAGATAAAAGGACCGTTTGACTCAAATGACAATATTCATCACAATCCAACTCATAACTACTATCCAACAGGACTAAATTTGGTGCAAGATTCCTGATCAGAAGACATCGCTTTTAAATATTTAATATTAAAAAATAAAACCGTCCACCGGTTTTTTTATAACTTAAATACACCATCCACCGGTTTTTTATTTTTTCAAAAAAAACGGTTTTTTGATCACTCTAATATGACTACAACGACTGACGCGGCAGTACCTCATCCGATCAACCCAATTTTTTAGTACATTTTCGATTGTTTCGGGTCGAATCCCTTCAATGGCAACTTCGATTTCATGTTTCAACGCTTCAATTGTCTCTGGACGCTTTGTGTAACATTAATCCTTAATGACTCCCCACTGTAGCACATAAGTATTTTTACGGAATAATTGTTAGTCTTATGATTGTTGAATTATTGTTTAGATTTTTCGGATAAATAAATGAAATGAAGTGAATGAATGTTGGACAATCAAAAAGACTGGTAATTTCAGCGATGAGTTAGAGGTGGAAATATTTTAAATACACTTTTCATATCTGAAAATTAAATTTAGTGAACCCTTATTTATTTTACCAAACAATATCGTGTATGTAGATCGTGTTTTCAACAAGAATGTTTTTAATATAGGTCCTCTCCGAACATTTTGGCGAAAATTTACGATTTTAGTGACACAGCAGGTTTTCTTCGTCTTCTTAGACAATTTTCATAGTAGCCAACACAATAACTAAGTATTCCCAAAATGCCAAATCAAAAACCAATCCTGTATTCGACAGTATTATAAAAATTGTATAATTTCGTCAAATCTGGTGATTTTTCATAAAAAAACTTGAAAGGGAAGCAACAGTATTTTTAGCAAGAAACAATTTTGTCGAAGAAAGCCTAACAAATTTCCACGATTTCTAAGACTTTTGAAGGGTATTTTAAATCCAAGTTTCGTTTTAAAAATTGTAGAAATAATTCTTTGGGATATGTATGATTTGTTTACTTAAAACAGCAAACATTCCCATTATTTATGGAACCCGATTTCATTAATGGGGTTTCCAAGGTAGGTAGCTTGGTAGTATCGCATCCTGTCAACTCAATTTTCCAAGACCTTGGATTATGGGCCAGATATTCGCCTGAATCGTTCTGATTCAGGAGTCTAACTGAGCCAAATCAAAACGAAACCACAAGATGGACCACCCTTACGATATTTTTGATAGGGATTTTCACAACTGTCTTCTAAAAGTCTTTCTAGGATATCAAAAGACTATTTCAAACACTTCGTCTTCACAATCTTGCCTGAAGTCGCCAGTCTTTTCTAATTTCCAGCAAACTTTTTGGGAAAAGAATGTATTTTTCTTCGAAATAATGAAAGAAACTTTTCACCCACAGTAGACATATACCACTTTATTTCATAACGACTCATATTTTGCGAAAAAGATCCCCCCACAACCCTGTTTTAAATGCATTCAACTGAATCATCCAACAAAACGCTCACTGGTTCCATGGAAACCATATTTCCTCATTCCTCGCCTAAAAACTATTTCAATTGTTTTTCAATTCATTCACATAACATCAAACAAAAAAGGCGGGGAAAACAAATAATAATACTCGAAACTTTTCTTTCATTTCTGCACTGGGGGGGTTTTCTTGCTTTATACATAAGTATAATTATGTGAAACAAATTCCATGTTTTCTTGGAGTGTTTCGGAATTGTGTGATTCGTTATTATTGCAAATTATTCGAAATCTCTTCACTTCTTAACTGCTTTAAAAGCAATAAAAGTATTGTTGTCATTGTTGTATAACAACAAAGCGCCAACAAAAAGTCGATTTCCGCAATTTTCTCACTCCCCAGTGAAAAAGGAAAATAAACTTTTATTATATGCAAAAAACAAAACGAGGAAAACTCTGCAAAAAAAGAAGAATCATATGAAAACCAAATGCCGACCATTAAATTGGAGAAGTTAAAAGAAAAAACTTTCAGCAAATCTTAGAGCGAGTGAAGCAAATGAAGGCGAGTATCATTAGCTGTTTTTGTGCGTAGTTTGAGTCTGAAGTTAAAGCTAAAGCTGGAGCTGACGCTGAAGCTGATGATGTTGGGTTCTTTCATAACAAGACGTTAATGTGCAAACATATACGAGTACGTATATGTTTGTTTCGAAGCGGAAAGAGCAGTGGGCAACTTCAAAGTTTTTAGACAATATTCTAATGAGTTCTGCCAACAAATGTAAGCGTAGCATATTAGGGCCAATCGAACATAGTCTCAGCTTTATTCATTATTCTCATATGGCGAATTGTTTAAATTTCCTATAATTCTTTAGACGATTTTCTAATGAGTTCTGCCATTAGATGATAGCGTTTCTTATTAGGGCCAATAGAACTTACCCCAGACTTCATTCTCATATGGCGAATTGTTTAAATTTCCTATAATTCTTCTCTGCTGACAGATATTTAAAATGTTCTGCCATGTGTGGCAGGCAACATTGTTAACGAGGATTATGACTCTCCACTCTGTTGACTCTTTATCTCAATGTTTATAAATCCACATAAGTATATCCTTTCCTCCCTCTCCTCTACATCCATCCATTCTTGGTAATTACATCTTTTATTAGTAACATTTCGTTCGATATTCATAACATTTGTGTTTGTGTTGTTTTTTCTCCATTATTCCAAATTCTTTTCATTTATTTTAACAATCCTCTTAAGACAATGTGGCGTCAATTGTCAACACACTTGACTTGGTTAATAAAAAATGAACATTTTTCTCTGCGTCTTAGTGTATCCAAAAAGGAAGAGTTGTTTGGACTTGGAAAGACAAGACTACGATGACGATGAGGAAAGGAAATAGAAACCGAATTCAAGAGCAGCAATTGAAAAGAATGGCGAAACATAACTGAAAGGGTTAAACATAGATGGCAGACAGTTGGATAATAATTTTTGGCCAAATATTTATTGCTTTCAGCACTAACTATAATAATAGTAAAATATTTACACCACATAAATTTTATGATCACTGAAGTATTCCTTCCTCAAAGGAAACGGGAGTTTTTGCAAAAGACACCCAAAGAAAGAGTGATATGAAGTAGTACACTCAAAGAAAAACGAGGTTAGAATATGGCCATCTTTTTTAAAGTGGCAATGAAATTGTTAAATCTTTTTCGCTTTCGTATTTTCTGTTCTTTCATACAAAAAGTGAAATTGTCACACAAAACTCCACCCACATTCTGCTAACTCCCACACAAAGGTGGGTCCCCTTGTACCAAAAGGAAATACCACAGAGCATTTTTATCAGTTCACGTAAAAACTTTATATTTTGTAAAGTGTATTGCCTCAGAGGTCGACTTTAATATAGAGGAAGACCTCAGTGGTCGACTCTAGTATAGAGGAAGACCTCAGAGGTCTACTTTAGTATAGAGGAAGACCTCAGAGGTCTACTCTAGTATAGAGGACGACCTCAGAGGTCTACTCTAGTATAGAGGAAGACCTCAGAGGTCTACTCTACTATAGAGGATGACCTCAGAGGTCTACTCTAGTATAGAGGAAGACCTCAGAGGTCTACTCTAGTATAGAGGAAGACCTCAGAGGTCTACTCTAGTATAGAGAAAGACCTCAGAGGTCTACTCTAGTATAGAGGATGACCTCATAGGTCGACTCTGGTATAGAGGAAGACCTCAGGAGTCGTCGACTCTAGTATAGAGGAAGATGAAGTCCTCAGAGGTCGACTAAGGTATAGATGAAGACCTCAGAGGTCGATTCTAGTATAGAGGAAGACTTCATAGATCGACTCTACTTATAGTATAGAGGAAGAACTCAGAGGTCGACTCTTGCATGGATGGATACCTCTGAGGTCGATTCTAGTATAGATAAGACCTCAGGGAGTCGACTCTAATATAGAGGAAGACCTCAGGGAATCGACTCTAGTTTAGAGGAAGACCTCAGAGGTTGGCTTCAGTATATAGAAATACCTCAGAGGTCGATTCTAGTAAAGAGGAAGACCACAGATGTCGACTGCAGTAAAGAGGAAAAGGACAGAGGTGAGCTGTATTATGGAGAAATGGAGAAAGCTGGGCATTTGGAGAGAAAGCGCACAGACACAGAAGGAGTTCTTCTTCGCATCTTTTGCAAGTAATTTCGCAAAACCTTCAAGCCACGACAGAAAGGACAAGTGAGGCGCCCGGTCTCAATACTGCAGCAGGACGTTTGGCAGTACCACATCAGCCGGGAAGGTATGTAGTTCTTGTCTATTGACCATCTGCCACTTGTTTCCATAAAGACATTATCCCTCGAGAAGAGCTTGCAGGTCGCAAGAGGCATGCCATATTCCAGATTCCTTGGAGCGCCAGAGTTTGGAACCGCCTGTATATAAGTTCACGAATCTCCTATGGCGTGGAATGCGACCATTCTATTCTGATCTATTACGTGCAAGTGTGAGGTACTTTTTGTCAAAAGAGGTTCAGACATAGTAAAATCAACAATGCCTGGAATATCGGGCAATGTGTGTAGAATGAGTCCATGTCCGTAGTCTTTGAGCAGAGCGACAATTCCCTAAGTCTAATGGCAATAAATGCGGCATATTTCCTTGCTATTATGTCTAGCGGCATTAAATGTAGTTCTCAACGCACCACTGATTCCCATAGCAGCCATTACTTACTGATCTTTATTTAATATCGCGCAGAAGTCGGAATTCTGCAAAACCGTCCACCAGACAACAATATAGAATTATCATCTGACGTGGTTTTAGACACCAGAATCTACCTATTGCCTTTTTACAGGAAAGAATTTTAAGCACTACCACAACCTTTTTTGCTCTTTCCAAAAGGTAGTTTTTTACATACAATTTATGACAGTTTTCAATTTTTTAGTACCTTAAAAAGCCCATGATTGCGTTTATTTTAGGCAGTTTAAATTCATTTCCTCTATTGACCAGTTATTTGAAATTAAACTCCTTTCACGATCAAGCCATTGGTTCTGCAATTTTTGAGTGAATTTATTTATTTTATTCTTGAGAGTTCCCTTAAAAAAATACGTCTTTATATTTTTCACAGCGTGTGGTTCTCTCCACATGGCAAAATAAAGAATTAACTGTGAAATGTTTCGAAATCTACTGTTGCTTTTGTTGCTCCTCATGTCTTTGTTAGAAAAATGAACATTTTTACAACTTCCGTTTTGTATTTTTCTGTTGTTTTGAATCAACGCTGTTTAAAGTTCTTTTGTCTATATTTCCGTTTGACAAGAAGACCGCCTGCCTGCCTCACAGCTCAGCTGTCAGGCCGGTTAAGCCCGTTTCCAGGAGAGATGCAAAAAAGCGAGACATTTTATACCATGGCCCATTAAGAGGGGGGTATGATCATGTTAGGCAATCGTTACATTAAAGACAATATCTAAGATTTCCTTACATTTTCTGAGACAGGACTGATATCAAATATTTAAAAGGGAACTTTTTACTTAGTTTTTCCCGAGGATTGCTCTCGGCCAAACCTCAACTGATCACTCTCCCCCTCGTTGGCTATGTTTCACTTTATCGCTTCCTTTAGATGTACAGCTTTGTTTGTGCTATGCTTTCGTTCGTTTGTTGTTTTTTTCTAGAGCAAAGGGAAGCAAAGCAAAGCTTTGTTGGTGTTACATTTGAAAGTCCTTTTTAACATTAAGCCAGAGCAGTCAGCCATCCATGCGACATACAAAGCACTGAACAAACATTCATCTGGAGGCAGTTCACCGTTCCTCTTCGTAGTCTCCGACGTCGTCGCTGTCGTTAGGCTGTGAAGCAGGCTAGTCATGCCGTCCTTCCACACTTTGTCACTTTATTTAAATCCTTTCAGTTTCCCAGTGTCTTTGTCTCTGGCGGCGTTTGAGTATATGTCTATGGAATATTGTGTTGTGTCAAGACATATAATTCCAATTGAAATTCAAAGTTGAATTAATGCATGACAAACGGCAAAACAATTGATTTAAACCAACTCAACGAAGTTTAAATGGCAGAAATGATTTATAAACATTCAAAGATACTGCGGCAACGGATTGTCCTGCCCCCTGTCCTCGACGACGACGGCGACGACTTGGTCGTTGGTGTGCCAATGTTGGTGTTCTTCATTAGCAATTCCTTAAGGACATCATTATAACTATTGACTGTAGTCTTTGTGTAAAATGAAGACGTTTTTATTTACACTTTATTTTAATTTTGTGCGGTTGTGAAAAGTGTTTCGTTAAGCAGTGGCTGACAATATAATGAGAAGCAAATCTAAGTAATTTTGTAGAATATTATTAAATTGCTTCGGTTGCTGTTAAAGAAAAGAGAATAAGAAGTGAAAATTAAATAACCTTCAATCAGCATTGAATTTCAGACTCTAGCTTTTAAGAAGTCCTATGAAATCAAAACTAGTATAGAAAACGACCTCAGAGACTGAATATACATAGAGGAGATCGTTAGAGGTCTACTCTAGTATAGAGGTAGAGGAAGTATCGAGGAAGACCTCCGAGGTCGACTCCAGTAGAGAGGAGGTCGAATCTATTATCGCGGAATACCTCAGATGTCGACTCTGGTTTAGAGGAAGACCTCATGGGACGAATTTAGTATAGATGAAAACCTCAGAGGTCGGCTCTAGTATAGAGGAAGACCTTAGAGATCGACTCTAGTATAGAGGAAGACCTCGGAGGTCAACTGTAGTATCGAGGAAGACCTCAGAGGTCGACTCTAGTATTGAGGAAGACTTCAGAGGTCGACTCTAGTATAGAGGAAGACCTCAGAGATCGACTGTAGTATAGAGGAAGACCTCAGAGGTCGACTCTAGTATAGAGGAAGACCTCAGAGGTCGACTCTAGTATAGAGGAAGACTTCAGAGGTCGACTCTAGTATAGAGGAAGACCTCAGAGGTCGACTCTAGTATAGAGGAAGACCTCAGAGGTCGACTCTAGTATAGAGGAAGACCTCAGAGGTCGACTCTAGTATAGAGGAAGACCTCAGAGGTCGACTCTAGTATAGAGGAAGACCTCAGAGGTCGACTCTAGTATAGAGGAAGACCTCGGAGGTCGACTCTAGTATAGAGGAAGACCTCGGAGGTCGACTCTAGTATAGAGGAAGACCTCAGAGGCCGATTCTAGTATAGAGGAAGACCTCAGAGGACGACTCTAGTATACAGGAAGACCTCAGAGGACGACTCTAGAATAGAGGAAGACCTCAGAAGTCGTCTCTAGTATAGATACAGTCCTCAGAGATCGACTCTAGAATAGAGAATTACCTCAGAGGTTGACTATATTATACAGATATAGTTTGGAGACCAACTTTTGTATAGAGGAAGATCTTAGTCTCATTAGTCCCAAAGTTCCAGACACAAAGTATATATAACTATGTTTCAAGGCCATTTCACAACCCACTTGAAAATATCTATCCATTCCGCACCCATTACACATCAAATTGTAATGATATCCCGGGTATCATTCGAAGTCATATATTAGACACGAACAAAGTTTCAACAGTTTTCATTTCAAATCATATCCAATTAATTTGTAAGAAAAATGTAAAAATTTGTTATAATTTTAATTATAACAACATGTAATTCATTTATTGTTGGTTATGCTTTTGGTTGCTTGTTCTCAAACCCTACTCCACTCCACACACATCTGCTGCAGCACTGGACAAAATACTCTCGTAGAGTGCGCAGCGCTTTGCCATTTGTCGATCGTATAAATTATGGCATTTAATAGTTTTGCCATGTTGCAGTTGTCGAAAACCCCATGTGGTCCTTTGAAAAGGCTGCCAGCAGAGCACATGGTTTAAACAGTTGAATTTATGAAGACTTAACATGCTCTCTTGGCCTAAAACCGAAACTCCTAAGACAGCCATTCATATAATAATACCACAAGGAAGGAAGGAAGCAAGCAAGCAAATGGGGGAAAAGGACCGGAGCGATTTAGACATATTGAGATCTCTTTTAAGCCACAAGACCATAATATTGGCTAAAACATGAGTAGTTGTAAAATAGACTAACATGGATATTTGGATATGAACAGAACAAGCCAAATGAAAATAAAGCCATGAAGTGCCACAATCATCATCGTCAACATCACGAACATCTTTGGCTATTTGAACTTCTTTCTTTTCGTCTTTTGCAGTATCGCGAATGGGGTATTGGGAATGGTCATGACGAGAAGATCCTCGTTTGAGCATGTGTAAATGTGTTAGACAAAGAAGAAAAGTCTAAAAGCACTATTACCATTGGAGTTTATTTTCGGTATTAAGATATAAAATTTAAGTTGAGGATGTGATAATTGAGTTGTTTGCCATAGACAAATAATGTTTTTCTTTTTTGTTATTTTAAGCAAAACGAAGCTGGAATAAGGACAGAGGAATAAAATTGAAGTTGTATTTGCAGTCTGACCTTTTACGTGGGAGTTTAAGTATGAAATCCCCCCATGATATTTTATTGATCCCACGGAATGATGTTATAGAAAGAAGCGGGAATTAATTGACAGGTAAAGGAAATGTTGTTAGGTTTCAGTACCCTTGGCTTAGTTTTATAAAATCTACCTTCATATTCTTTATATATATGAAATCCTTTGTGCATTTGTTTGTAACGCATGATCTCCGATAGAACGAATGGACTTAAAATTGCATAATAGTTAGGGGTCATTTGTGTTCTAGAATTAATTTATTCTGCCTTTTCGCTTATGTAGAACTGTCCGGTGTTTCTGAAGAACTGTTAAACATTTTTGCATTTTTGAATATAAACACCTACTGCATCATCAACTATCGGATCCAATTTTTGTTATCCAATTTATTATTTTCCAATTTTTTTTATTTTTTTTGTCAGAGCACTATAGACAAAGAATTTGGTCACAACCTTACTCGCGGAACAACACCTACTGGTCGCTATGTTACCTATGGCCCTTTTTTCGACTCAGTCGTCTTGGGAGCATAAACGACTAACAATCGCACACAACAATGTTATATGTATGTATGGATATAGATTACTTCATTCCATTTTATGAAATATGTTACATTATTTACCTTAATTGTCGAATACAATTTCGGAAAATAGCTATTGTCACCTGATCACCTGAGGGAAAAGAAAGTATTTTAATAAAATAAATTTTTGAATAAGGTATACAAGGAAAATATAAACCATAATAGTTTTTAACTACAACACAATGACAATAACTTGAATACGTAATAAGCAAAGAAAGTATAAAGTAGGATTGAGCCCTACAACATTATGTTAGTTCAGAATACGCACACAGTTGACCTATGTATGTTAGGTTGGGGAAGACTGGTAGCCTTAGCCATCAGCTGCCTCTCGTTGGAACCAACCTGTTTAATACAAAATTTTATCAATAACATGAATATTGATACCGGCCGAATCGTTTACTCAATGCGGAACTGTATCAAAGAAGCTGCCTATCTCCACTTTGCATAACTCATTGGACTCAATTCAGGCAGTATCCCACCAGAACTGACATTAACGTAGACAGTTTTACCCTCCCTAGTACGAGGAGATATTATTGGAACTTTTTTCAGCAGGACGTCTAGCCTGAGACCTTCTCAGGTCGTCCAGCCTGACTGCGTCTTGACTGAGACAAAGCTCGTATGTGGAGCTTGGCGCACCAATTGCATTCATGGAGATGGCATACAAGTTGATCGCTATAACAAATTATAAGTACATGTCCTTTCCTTTTATAGCACAGTGTAGTTAGAGTAGGGTATAAACTAGGTTAGGTTAGGTTTAGATTGAAAGGGACGCCCGCCAGTTGAAATATACAACTGATGTGTCCACTCGGAGTCGACAATACGGGCCATCGTGGTTCCCTAAGCTAAAAGGTTTAATAATCCCTGAAGAATTCACTCGGGAACGATACTACGGTCCATTGTGGTTCCCTTAGATAGAAGTGATAGAGAAAAGATTAGCGGAAGGTCGTAGTAGAGAAGATATCTGAGGAGGATAAAGTGTAGTAGCACAGTGTTATTAGATGTTCTTTGTGGCTTTGCTGAACCAGAGAGTTTTCTTGATTAATTTAATGAGGGGTTTGAGTTCACCGTTTGCTAGGTCGGTGAGGCTTTCGAAGAGCTTGTGCCTTAAATATGCTAGACGATGCTATACTCTTGCAGTCCTCTACATGAGCATAACAAGTGCTTCGCTGACTCCTCTTCTTCTTCATCTTAGCAGGTTCTACAGAAGTGGCCATGTGGCCAGTCGCGCAGTGCCCTGTGATTACTCCCGTGAGAATACTGAATGTGTTCTTTCCGACCGAAAGCAGTACTTCGGTACGAGTCGCCTCAATGACTTTGAATGTTGCTATGTCCTGATACCCAACATAGCGTGATATCGTGTGCTTGAATTTGTGTTAAGGATGAAAGGCAGTTCACAGTACAACGTGATTTTATGGTTCTTGAGTTCCGATCCCGTGTCCATCTCCATTTTTGATCCGTCCGTGAAGATTGAGATTTCATCGGCGTCTATGACGCTATTTAACGCTTAATCTTCAGGGCTAGGTATCATTACTTTTAAGTTAATTTCGCGAATTGTTGCAGGTGCTATGTAGTCTGTTGTGCCTGATATGCTTTCCAGGATTGAGCCATGTCCATTCATAGTATTGAAGAACATTCCTGATTCCCTGAGCCGAAGGCCCACTTTCGCTGTGGTGCACTTAATGTACACATCGACTGGTTGAAGGTTCAGCATCGCCTCTAAAGCCATTTGGGGAGCTTGGATATTCTCTCCTAATGGTTATCACAATTATTGCAGAGCTGAGATTATTATTTATTTAGTTATCGGTATATTTCCAAAGTAGTGACATTGGAAAGAAGTAGTGGATATGGTATTTATTTTCCGAAAATCTATGCTCATTCCCTGGCAAAACCATTCGAATTACAAAAATGGCCTATCTCGACTTAGGTGGTTATTTGTGAAAATTATAGATAATTAACATATAAGTACATATAACTGGGATCGACAGATTCCACTATAGCATAAACGCTTTCTGGAGAAAATTTTCCAATTTCTCCGGCCATTTGAAATACAGGGTTGCCCATATTCGACGGACCCATCTGGCAACGCCATAACTTTTGACAGAGATGTCAGATCGCTTAATGACATACCGCGTTTGAAGCGTCAGTCCAAGCAGATTTTTACCATGGAACAATACACGCCACGCGAGCGCTCTGAAATAGTTGAAATTTACATTCAACAGAAGAAGTCAATTGTGAAAACTCAACGTGCTTTTAAAATATTAAAAAATGTGAGAAGTGCGCCTTCTAAGAACACCATTAAGCGTTTATACGAAAAATTTTCGACTGGTGAGGCTCTTTCTAATCCGAAGAGGTCAAATAAAAGTCGACCAAGGCGATCGGCCGAGAATATCGCTGCCGTACGAGCCAGTGTTGAGAGGTCCCCAAGAACATCCCAAAAACGCCGTTCTCAGCAGTTGGGCATGGCTCGGTCCACTTTACAACGGATTATTCGCGTTGATTTGCATTTGTTCCCGTACAAAATTCAATTGACGCAAAGATTGTTGCCTGCGGACAAGCCTCGTCGATTGGAATGGGCCCAACGAGTCATCGAAATGACCGATGATGACGAGCAATTTTGGAACAAAATTATCATGTCCGATGAAGCCCATTTCACATTGAATGGGACCGTAAATAAGCAAAATTGCCGTATTTACGCCACTGAAAATCCTCAGGAGATTCAAGAATTGCCTCTTCATGACGAAAAAGTCACAGTTTGGTGCGGCGTTAGTGCGAAAACGGTCATTGGGCCGTTTTTCTTCCAAAACGAAAATGGCCATGCTGTTACCATCAACCAGGAGCGTTATCGCGACATGATGACCAATTTTGTGATGCCAATTATTCGTCGAAAACGTATGAGGCAGTTCTGGTTTCAACAAGACGGCGCTCCACCGCACACAAGTCGCATAACAATCGATTTTCTGAAGAATTTGTTTCCGGGCCGTTTGATGTCGAAAAGTGGTGATTTGGACTGGCCACCGCGTTCGCCCGATTTGACGCCGCCTGACTTCTTCTTGTGGGGATATTTGAAGTCAAAGGTTTACGTTAACAAGCCAAGGACCGTAGAAGAGCTCAAGGACAACATTCGTGAAGAAATAGCCGCTATTCCGGCCGAAATGTTGGCGAAAACGATGGAAAATGCTGCAAAAAGGGCACAATACGCCATCAACGCCAGAGGCGGCCATTTGAGAGATATCATATTCAAAAATTGATGTAAACAAATCTACTTGGAACAAATTAAATGATTAAGATTGCCAACCGCCAAATTTTTATTTTTTTCTTTGATTTTTTTTAAAAAAACATGGGTCCGTCGAATATGTGTAACCCTGTATGTTTCCTGCAATCACAAAACTCTACCGACCAATGAAAGTAAAGCGGTTATGGAAGGGTCAGTTTAACAATACCTGATAGAAATACTTCTGCGTTGATCCCTTGCAACAGTGTTGAATATACACCACATGGGTAAATCCGCCCCAAGAAAAAAAACCTCATGTCCCCTCCAATGACTTTCAAGGACCTCGGCCTCTTTGACTTCTACCAATGCTATGCCCATAAGCTAAATCGCTTTGTTTCTTTTGACTTAAGGACTTCTTTTGTCTAGCCTTTCGTCCCCTTCAACAACACACAAACACACACTTTTCTTTTCTAAGTATTTGTTTAGCTAAAACACACACATCCTCGTGGCGTCTGTGCAATATTGCATCACACTCAATTACAAGGGCTTAGGGTAACCCCAAAACAGAAACAACGCACATAAAATCCAGAGCAGGGAAAAACCCACTCCCACTCTGGACCACAAATACGTCCAAACAGTGAGTAATAACATGTTATAATCTGAACATGATTGAGAGCAATTGAAAAATTGCCATTGTACCACAGACTCATTTCCCGTTCCCCTGTCCGCACCCCACAGAGTTTACCAATCTTTTGTTTTTTGATGCCACTCTTACTACTGCTGACTCTGTTGGCTGGCTGTTCGTTCCTCTTGATAAGGAAATCTAGTCGAAGCAATCATTCCATCATCAGTATAATGTTAAATGGTAGAAAATACTCATGGAAACCAAACAACCCCGCCACCTCCACCAAGCGACGCTCACTGTCAGTGTCTCACAACCGCATCTCACGGTGATGAGTGTGATTGCCACCCACAAATGCGTCTGTGGGTGGAGGTGGATACTCAAAGTAATCAATTGCCATTGAATCATCCATTGTGGCCAGGACAGTGACTGTGCAACATTCTGATGATGGTGCTGGTGCTGGCGATGGTGTCGATATTCTTCCATTATTTTTGGCAGTATTACAAACATTTACGGATACAATTACAACGCTCGTTTGAGGCAAATAGGCGAATACATATCCACAATAAACGGAAGAACAATGGCAGATATATTTCTTCTTTTTTGTTTGTGGGTTGGCAGATATATTCTCTGTGTTAGAGAGTAAATAAACAATCATCATAAAATTATTTTGCCCTCAGGTTGATAAATTAATTTTCCATACGCACGAAAGTACTCCACCCCCTCGTAAAAGTCTAGCAGGAAGGATAAGATGCATTGCTGTCTTTTGCCTCGCTTGTTTTAAACGGAAAAGAAAACGCTGAAGTCTCTGTCGGAATGGGGTTTCCGATGACTATGATTCTGATGATGATGACGACAATGTCGATGACGATGATTTAGTGCAAATTATATGTACGAAATATCTATTGAAAATATGATGGGGGAAGGTACAGTGGTTCTTTGATCTTATGAAAAGGATACTAGAGTTTTTACGGTTATTATTTGGGGTGTGAACATATATATTTGAACCTACATATTTTGTAGGTACAAATAAACCGACTTTATTTTGCTGAAAAGGTTAAAAAACTTTATTTTTTTAATAAAGTCTAATCAAAATGGGTATATATCTATCTATCGATTATTTCCTTCCACATCAAATTGTGGTATTTTGTTAGTTATACTGACTTTTCCATTATGGGATAGATGAGTACCAGATTTCCTTTCCGCAAACTCAGGTTTATACCCTACACAATTCTACTTTTTATTCCCAACATTAATGCAGGTGATATTAATAATCACATGACGTTCCAGAACTTCTCCGTCTAACAGAAGAATATTGTAAGAACCAAAGAAATGTAATGGAATCTAAAAGATGTATCGAATAATATCATTGAGTTATTTTAACGAGCATACGAGTATGTGTTCGACAGATCGTAGTTACACTAATTTGTACTTGGAGAACATTAATTGAATAATGATCAATTTAGGCGAAGTGAAGCTATTTCATTCCTAAACCAAATAGGTTAAGATTTATAAAGCCAAAAAAGCGACGGGTCCCACTAAAAAATAAGGAAGTTGATCCTGAGCAATCACCTTTGAAGTGCTTCCACCCGTTATGAAAAAAACTATATTTTTGAAAGAAAATATGAAAATCTATTAATGGACATCACTTACAGGATATCATTTTTCAAAGCTAATTGCAAAAAATTCCCAATAATATACTATATTTTTTAAAAAAATTTTAATAATCGCATAAATAAAAAAGTTATAAACCATTCTCATTCATGCTCATTCTGCGCCACTCTGTATAAGCTGAAAAAATCGTGCGGGTTCAAAATAAGAACATCCAAAGCGGTGAAAAATGTTCAACTTCAACATCATATGTTAATTAATTCCTAAAAACGTAATAATGTCAGATAAATTTAAAGGTTAAAGTGATTCATCTAGAATATATATATATTTAACTCCCCCTTAACATTTCAATGTGACGATCTGGTGCTTAGATGTGTCGTTATGCTGATTCAGCGCTAGAAGGCCCAGTTTCAAATCGGGCAAGACCAACAAAATATCAGCTACCGTATTGGCCCTACGGAAAATTAGGCCGGTGCAATACCAAAAGTGTTACAGGTCCATTAAAAACAGGAATCGGTCTGCAGATTGTCTCTTATATACGGGGGATCTACGAATCCTATAGTTCATATCTAACGGGTGATCCAAGTAGAGATACTTTTTTCAATAGCATTTTTTGACAGATCACGTGTTAGTCGTGTCATGCTGTAATGTTATTTTTAACATTTTTAACATTATTTTTAACAAACGTTTACAAGGTTTTGACAACAAATTGGCAGATTATTTAGTGTAATGTTATAACGGGTGATCCAAGTAGAGATACTTTTTTGAATAGCCTTTTTTGACAGAACACGTGTGAGTCGTGTCATGCTGTCATGTTATTTTTGTTAAGTATTGTTTGGCATTTCATCATGGAAAGACTTACGCCTGAACAACGTTTACGCGTGTCATTCGCCAGTTACCTGTCGAAATGCTCGAACGAATCATCGAAAATTGGACTCAACGGATGGACCATCTGAGACGTAGCCGCGGCCAACATTTGATAGACATAATCTTCAAAAAATAATTGCCAAAGAATGTTCTTTCAAATGATAATAAACATTCCCCATTCAATTTGAATTTTCTGTGTTATTACCAGGATGGGGGCTGGGCAGTGATCCCAAATGGGTCACCAGATCTTGACTTTCTGTATTCTAAAAAGTATATAACAAAACTGGTCGTTTATTAAGGAGTAGATACCCCAATTGTGTATTTCCTATGGAGTTGAGATCCCAACTGGTCGTATACCAAGGAGTAGATATCCCAATTGTACCTCTGTTGTGGAGCACATAACCGAAGTTATCGTCAACTAATGTTGGTCGATTATTATGGGGTAGATAATCCAATTGTATATTTAATAAGGAGTATATAACCCAACTGGTCGTATACTAGGCGTAGATACCCCAATTGTATCACTACTAAGGAGTAGATAAACCAATTTAACGTCAGTTAAGGTGAACTTAACCCTAATTTACTGATTTAATTACAGGGATCACTAGACACAGGCAAATTAGCAAACACTTTATTTCGCGTAGGATACTATGCAATTTTTGGTGGGATGCAAGTGGATTGTCGGTAGGTATATTTAAGTAAGAAGGTGGTAAGTTCAAAACATTGTTAATTATGGTTCAAACATTCAACAAATGTCACATGAATGCCAGATCCAATAACAGGGCCCGGCCTATGAAGTCCAAACCAGTGCAGAACTTAAGAAACAGTTATCTATCTATATATATGTATAAAAATGGAAAAATGTTTGTATGTATGTATGTGTTTTATAGACGTTTAAACCACTGGACCGATTTTAAAATTTTTTCTTTTGTTTGAAAGGTATTTGGTCTGAGATGGTTTTGGAAAAAAAAAATTGCAAATAGTGGGCGTAGCAAATCGTTTGATTGTGTGTTTGTTTGTTGATTCGTTGCTGATCATTCGCAGTGAACGGACGTGTTTATCACATAGCGGATAGTTACCAGTACCTATTACGCAATAGCAAAAATCTGTACAAAGTCTGTAAGGTCTACATCGTAGTACCTATTACGGTCTAATACAGACAAAATAAAAATAAATTCTTTTGACGCGGATGCCTTCGTGTTCCGATGGAGCGCGGTTCCCCAATCGTCCGACTGTCCGTCCGTTGGTCTTGGCCAAAGCCGACCACACCAAAAATGGTGAAAATCTCCCCAAGTATTCACAACAGGTGGTGCGGTGAGGGGAAAACGTCATGTTCGACCGTCAAAACGGAAGCACAATGAGCATCGTGTAGCGCTCAGAGTTTTGACGAAGTTGAAGGCTGTTGAGGTTTCGGCTCTTACCGAAAAACAAAATGAGTCACTTACCTGGGCTAAAGGCGTCATAGATGCTTCTAAGGCCAATGAGTCGGCTGAAAGAGCCACAAATTCAGCTGTGTTAACAGCTAATAAAGTAAAACGAATAAGATCACCTGATGAACCCCTGCCTTCGAAAAAGGCAAGAGGCCCTAATGTCACCATCAACAGGACACTCACCAAGCCCTTCAATGAAGTGGCGAAGGAGAGTCTAGTGATGGCTGTTATAGACAGAAGTAGTGAGGATGGATCCATCCTCAAGGACAAATGGAGTCATGTACAATCAGCCATTAAGGCTCATTACCTCGATGTCCGTAGAGAAATGCCGGGCAAACCACCAATCTGCAACGATGCAGGATGGCATCAGGGGAGAGTAAAGCTCTTATATTTCGGTGATGCCGGATCAGTAGACCTGTATAAGGCTGCTCTGAGTCGAGCGGGTGAGGTGTGGCCGGGTGCCCAGTTGGATGTTGTCGAAAAAAACAACATCCCTAGTCACCCTAGAGCCATCACCTGGGTTACAGAAGAGCCCTCCAACCCGGCTGACATCTTAGAAATAATAAAAGATTCCAATCCTGGTCTGCCGGCCCATAATTGGAGAATCAGCAAGGTGGGTGAGGCGGATGGTAAAAAGCGGCAGGTCAATCTTATCCTAAACGCTGAATCCACCTCCCATATAGACTTCGTCCTGATACAGGAGCCCTACGTAGTGGGAGGAAGGGTGTGCGGTATTAGGACACCCAACTTTAAACTGCTTGTGGCCAACTGTGAAGGCACTCCAAGAACCTGCATTTTGGCCAGGAAAGATCTAAGTATCTTTCTCCTGACTAATTTAAGTGGTAAAGACCAAACAGCTGCTAGCCTGGAGATCGGTAATGGCATATATTGGGTGGTCTCCAGCTACTTGCCTTATGAATCTGTAGTACCGACTGCTCTATTCAGGGAAGTAGTAGAAGAAGCAACGTCTGACGAGCTCGAGCTGATTATTGGCGCAGACACGAACGCTCATCATACTATCTGGGGTAGTACGGATATAAACAATAGGGGTGATTCGCTTCTTGACTTTATTCTAACTACCAACCTTAGTATTTGTAACATAGGTAATAAGCCGACCTTCACAATTAAAGACAGACAAGAAGTACTCGACGTAACGTTTGCTACTGACCGGCTGTCAGACAAAATTATTGGGTGGAATGTACTGGACGACCACTAATTCTCAGATCACCATTATATTGAGTTCAAACTCGCGGAAAAAGCGCATAAACCCGCCGTCCACAGAAATGTAAGGAAGACAAAGTGGCATCTGTATGAGAAGAATTTCAAGAAAGTCCTCAACTCTAAACTTCTGTACGAACCGAATGACAAAGCCGGTCTGGATAATCTGGTCGATCATATCACCATATCATTCAATAGATCCCTTGAAGAAGCCTGTCCAAAAACAAGGTACAAGGGTAAAACTAAACCCCAATGGTGGACTTCTGAGCTAACGGCTATGAAAAAGACCTGCAACAAGCTATTCAATAAGGCTAAATCTACTGGGGTCGCTAATGATTGGGATGCCTATAAATAGCAACTCAAGATCTATAAGAAGGAGCTTAGAAAGGCGCAAAGGCGCTCTTGGTATACCTTCTGTGGTGAAGTGGAAAAGGTCTCCGACGCCGCTAGGCTGAGGAAGATATTATCTGCTTCACCCTGTACAGTGGGATATTTACAGGATGAGGCAAATAACTGGACCAAAAACAGCGAGCAGTCGCTCAATGTACTGCTCGACACACATTTCCCGGGGAACTCTCTAACAGAACCAGAGGATCAGCAGGACCGACAAGAGTGCGAGTGGACTGCGAGCGTCGCTAGCTTGTTGGCTGAGAGATCCAGAATAAGCTGGGCTATTAATAGCTTTGAGCCCTTCAAGTCACCTGGACCAGACGGCATCACTCCAGCAGAGGAGAAAATTTATGTAGGCTGTATCAGGCTTTCATACGTCCCGAATCGATGGAGGGATACCAAAGTGGTATTCATACCTAAAGCGGGAAAGATATCACACACTAGGCCAAAAGACTTCAGACCAATTAGCCTATCCTCCTTCCTATTGAAAGGTCTGGAAAGACTTTTAGATCATTTCATTAGGGAAAACCTGGATACAAAACTCCTGTCGGGGAACCAACATGCTTACAATAAGGGCAAGTCTACAGAATCAGCCCTGCACGAACTTGTGAGCACTATCGAATCGTCCCTGCATTTCAAGGAATTCACCATGGTGGCATTTCTTGACATAGAAGGGGCTTTTAACAACATTCACTCAGATGCGGTATCTAAAAGTTAACACTAGTTTGATTAGACTAATTCAAAGTCTGCTCACCAGAAGACGCATAACAGCATGTCTAGGGTCCACAACTCGAACAAGGTATGTAAACAGAGGGACCCCACAAGGAGGAGTACTGTCTCCACTAATTTGGAACCTAGCGGTGAATGAAATCCTGCTAGATCTAGAACGTTGTGGCTGCAAGGTCGTGGCATATGCGGACGACGTGGCAATCGCAGTGAGTGGCAAATTCGTAAACGTCCTCAGAGACATCCTACAGGTGGCTCTGAACAAGTTGGATAGATGGGTCAGAAGCAGCGGTTTGGGCGTTAACCCCAACAAGACAGAATTGGTTCTCTTTACTAAGATGAATAATGTCCCACATGTGGACCCTCCACCTCGGATAAATGGAACAGATCTAGTCTTTTCTGAAAGTGCAAAATTTTTAGGAATAATTCTAGATAGGAAAATGTTATTTAGACTTAACGTATTGGAACGTGTAAGGAAGGCCAACGTCGCCTTATATTCCTGCAAAAAGGCTGTAGGGTCGCGGTGGGGACTCTCTCCTAAAATCGTCCACTGGATATATATAGCAGTAGTTCGTCCAATACTGTTATACGGTATTGTGGTATGGTGGACGGCAACTGACAAACTAACCAACCTACTAACAAAGGTTCAGAGAACTGCCTGCCTGAGCATAAGCGGAGCCTTAAGGACTACAGCGACCGAGTCTCTACAAGCCCTACTCCATATACTGCCGATTAATATTGTGGCGAGAGAAGTTGGAACCAAGTGGAGTGGACTATATACCAACTGTGTACACCTTCGAGAGAAATTACATCACTATGATTCCCGCCAGAGATGAATGGGTCGGCAGAATACCAGGTAATAGAAACCATCTCCACTTTTACACGGATGGTTCGAAGCTTGATGAAAAGGTTGGCTTCGGAGTACACTGTGAAGAACTTAGTCTGGATATAGCTCACAGACTACCAGATACCTGCAGTGTCTATCAAGCCGAAATAATGGCATACTTTATAGAAATATTTGACAAACCATGGCGTTTTCAAACCCAATGAAACATTTCCCTTATTCATAATTTCAATGCATGTCATATCTTGGGGAACCTACAAACATCCACTGTGCTTTAGCTGCTACGCCGTGGCATGTGTGTTCCCCATCACCCCGAGTGGGAGTTTCAAAGTGTAAGTAATGCAATGTTATAAATAATACCAGTATTATACAAAGTTCGAAGCTTAACGGAGACTTCCAAATAGACAGCCAGAGAGGTAGAGAGAGATAGAGTAAGAGGAAGACAAAGCGGCATCCAAGTATGAGTCCATATACGAGTTCGAATATGTATGAGTATGCCTGTATCAAAGTATTCGAACATGAAAAAAAACTGCTATTTTTGCGGTTATTGTTGTTGTTGCTGTGGCTGATACTAAAAGTAATAAATCTTTTGTTTAATCAAACATTTATTAGACTCAGACCAGCAATTGATATACGGCTTAAATAAATTGAAACAGCTGAAGGATGGCGAAACAGGGAGAAACAAAAAAAACTCCAATGAAAACCGAGTGACTTCAAAAATTTCATACGTCTTTTCACTCGGTTCCCAGTTTTCCAACAATGATACGGGCATCGTTGAGAGTTCATTTCAAAATTTATGATAATTGGAAAATATTCTTTGTCAGTTCAATGCAGTGTCTTTTTTCTTTCTGGATTTTGTTGTTCAATGCTTTTTGTGAAACTAAACTTTTTCTCCCCTTTGCTTTACAGCGAACGAACATAAATTGAAAAATTCCAAATTTTTGCGTTCTTTTTTCTTTTTGTATCTCACTGGATGCTATGCGAGCCCGTTTAGCCAAGCCAAAACTATTGATCCATAGACGTGTGTGGAATTTTGTTGGAAATGCAAGAGTACGCAAAAAGTTTTTAATTCAAAGCCAATGAATGAATGCAGCCAGCCAGAGTCATGCTTAAAAGTTAATTTTGTAATTAAAAGTTAAATGGCTGCAGCAGAACAGCAGAAGAGAAGAAGGGGAACAGAGAAGCAGGGGATTACTATAAAGTTCCGGAACTAAACCTATTTTCCATCCTTCTTTGAGTCGTGAGTAGAAGCAAAAAAGCTTTTATGCTATTTTGTTTGCTTCTCACACTCATTGTGTTACTCTCCATCTCTGCATTTCTCTTTATCCCTTGGCCTGAGCACTCGATGACATTTTTATCAACACCATTTTCCTAAAGGGGAATTTATTGACTCTTTTGCATTTTTAAAATCGCTTTGCAACCCCTTCTGCAGCTAAGAAAAAAGTTTTTGTGCAGTTCTCCTTAGTTTCTCCATCCATTCCTGTATTTTAGTCACATCTACTTAAGAATATCCGCTCAGTGTGAGTTTTTGCATATACAGTCGGCGCAAGAAGACAGGTTTCGAAAAAATGTCCATAGACGAGATAAGAGTCATCTTTATAAAAGACCTGACAATTGTAATCAAAGTAAATGCCATTTTTTGAGACAAATGATGAATGTTTATTTCATAATAAAGAGGAAGGTATGCCGTTAATAATGAAAAACAACATCAGCCAAATGGCCACCACGACCACGCTTCCAGGACAATATCCTTTTCATGAAATTGTCGATAACCAAATCGCAAAGTGGCTGCCCTATGTCCTCGATCCGACCTCATTTTCGAAAGAGTAAGGTCCAATGACCCCGCCGGACCATAAACCGCACCAAACAGTCATACGTTGAGTGTGGAGAGGTTTCTTAACAATAACTCTTGGGTTTTCCGAGCCCCAGATGCGACAATTTTGCATGTTGACGTAGCCACCGAGGTGGAAATGGGTCTCATGCGAACTGTGACTGCAAGATTTTCACCATTTTTATGGTGAATTTTAATAATTTCAATGCGTTGTTGAATCGTGTATCGTTCCATTTTTAGTAATGGCGTAGTTTCTACTTGTCAAATGTCAATGAAAAAAAGCTTCAAATGTGACAGCTACCGAAATACCGGGTGATTCAAAATAACACCTCTTGTTGGAAAACCCTATACTTACAAACGATGCATAAAGTCGCCTTCATAGCCGACTCGAAATTAGTATTTATATTTAAACTGATATTAGTCTTTATATTTAGAAAACCTGAAAGTCTTCTTTATAGACGACCTGAAAGACGTCTTTATAGACGACCAGAAAGTCGTCTTTATAGGCGACCAGAAAGTCGTCTTTATAGGCGACCTGAGAGTCGCCTTTATAGACGACCTGAGTGTCGTCTTTATAGACGACCTGAAAGTCGTCTGTATAGACGACCTGAAAGTCGTCTGTATAGACGACTCGAAGTCATCTCTATTACCGACTAAGAAGTCGCATTTATTAGCCACTTGAACATTGTCTTTATAGACAACCGAAGGTAGACGTTGCGAAACCTACTTATTGCATCCACTGTCCTAAAAATAGCTTCAAATAGCTTAAACCATTCAACTTCCCACAGGCTTAAGGTATTTCCCGTGTGTTCTCCTTACATCTTTTTTGCCCTGCGTCAAGTATTCGAGTTACTTTGTGGCAAAAGTGCTTCAGAAGCAAATAGCTGTAGCTGAAACAACAGCACCACACCACCAGTAGAAAACAAGAAGCTCTGCAGCTAAATTTATGCGAAAACTTTTGTTGCGAATGTCTTTAGAATAACGTTAAGATTCATTCTGTCTGAGGTGATGGCAAGTTATTCATTGTTTTATTATAGCGATTACCCGCACCGCTGTTCGCCGCCTTCAGCAGTTCTGTGCTTTTTGTTTGGCATACATCGTTTTTCCATAACTTTAGGCCATATTTTCTTATTTAGCACTTGGCACTTGCGAGTGACGGTTAGGGCAAAGGTTTAGAGATATATTGCGAAAAATATGCGTACAGAAGTCAAAGGTGTTGCAAACAAATTGATTATGTTGCGAACTATGATCCACGACGATTATCACCACCTGGGGATGAAGTGACAAACAACAGAGTGAGATTTTATAGGATTTAAAGTTTGCACAGCTTTAGATATGCAGATTATATGGTTTTAAGGCATAGGAAACAGTGAGAATTTCCTATTTAGTCCTGAGGCTAATGATATGAAAAAGACTAATTTGTGAAGACAATTTCAAGAATAGAGAATTAAGGAATTTCTTTGGAGAGACAGACTTTACACAAAATATTTGTACCAATAATGCAAAGAATGCCGATGACTTAGCGTTGAAAATGGTCTGGCAATATAATTTCCAGCCCCGAATAGGTAGTTTTAATACCTATTTTATATACTAGCATATTTTGGAAAAATACCTACCTTGGGTCACTCCTTCTATACGTTACACTTTTTTGATGCAAAGGATACGTATCCTCCTCCGCTAAAGTGAAAAAATCAAATGGCGATTTCTTTTCTGCAAAAAAGTGCAACATTTCCATTGCCCTTTTCCCGAAATCTGTAGTTTTATACCAAATTTTGGAATTTAAAAAAAGGAGCTATGTTTATTTCGAGGGACTGCATATGCTCCAACTAAAAAGGGCAAATATTTTTTAGAATTTCGAGTCGACGGGTCAACATTTTTTTCAGAATCGAAATCACCATAAGTGGCGACAATAAAAACACGACGTCCACTTACAGTTAATGAATATTTTTAATAAAGGAGGCGTTGACCAACCAATTGAAAATCTATAAACCACAAAATTAATTGACTACCACATACTTTTGAATTATTTTGAGAATTTCACATGTACACTAAAAAAAAAGCGTACTGAAAATCAATGAATTTTTCGTAAAGTTTAAGATTTCGGCAATGATTTCGAGCCAAAGACAATCGCTATAAAAATAAGAAGGTTTTATAGTTAATTTAAAGACGTGAATAGTACTTGTTTTGAGGATGCATTTCATAGAATTAAGAATTTTGGGTAATAAAACTAATTAAGTTTGGTTTTAAAATAAACACATTTTTGCGTAAATTTAAGTATGGCGCGTGCTTATTTTTAGTAAAATATCATATAATTTAAAACAATATCGTAATAAAATTTAAAATATTTGTTCTTGATATAAGAATATACTGGTAATTAATTTAAGGCATACATGAATTTTAATACAGTTTTTTTATATATGTATGGAAAATTCGTTACATTATATTGATTATAATGTTACTCTTTTAAATGAATCATTTTCTTTGAAATCATTTACTACTCATACAAACTTTATTAACACAACACTTTATCTTTCTAAATAAATATTTTATTTGTTATATTTTATATTGGAAAATACAAAAAAAATATAATACATATTACGGATAACATTGAACATTTTATAATTTAAAACAATATGTAATTGTATAAAGACAAATCGGCCAACACACTATGAAGTTTGACTTTTATTCGAATATTGTATTGTTATGTATCGATTCTATAGCGGGATTCGTTTCTCTATTTGTTGTCCATGAACAATTTTTATCGGAACCGACCTTAATGATTTTTAACCTAGAATTTGGCTGGAATTTAAATAGAAATTATATAAAACAAATATTATATTATTATATCATATAGTTTGGATGCTCACTCATTTCCTGCAATTTGTAAATTTTTAATTCCCCACTGCATTTTTCATATATCCAAATAAAGTTCAATTGCGCGAACTAAAATAAAAATAATTTGAATAGAAATCAAACAGAATGATTTATATACGATAAAGTATTAAAATAAATTTTGTCATATAACTGTCACAAAATGTTGAAAAATAAGAGATATATTAAAATCTTTGCAATATACTCACTTACACTGAACTATTTGGTCACTCTTCTACGACATAAATTCTCATAATAGATCCATACAAAATTTGCTGTACTAAAAGTTAAAAAAAATATTTATGTAAGATATTATTAATAATAGAAACTGATTGTTTTGAAAGTGGCGAAAGTGACATTTTTCATATAAATTGAGTTATCAAAAATAATTTTCTCAAAAAAATCAATCGTGACTTAGATTTTAAAATCTTAAGTTTTGTTAGCAAACAAAACTACAAAAACTTATTAAAAATTACTTCTGTAAAACAAAAGCTAATGCTGCTTATGACATTCTTAACCCTGGTGTTAGATTAGGAAATCTGTACGTATCCAAGATTAAGAGTCCATTTGATCAACATTACATTTTTCATATAAAATGAATATGGAAGACAATATTTTACATTTATTTTTATTCAATACTTCGTGAAAAGAAAGCAATTATTATTTTTGAGCAAAAGCGCTTATTATTTTGATTTTAGTAAAACAAAAATATCCCTTGGACCAAATTATAAGGCAATATATATACATACATATATTACCGTTTATAAAGGAAACGATACAAAAATTGGACCAAATGGTCCTAATCTAACAGCAGGTTTAATTATGAAGTACTTATGAAGCAATTATGAACACGAAATCAAGGAAAAATTTAAACTAAAATTCAAAAAAGGAAAAGATCTTTTTAAATAAATTATATTTGGAAAACTTTTTAACAATAACTTTGTTAGTGTGATAACACGTATTTTAAATGTAAACGTCAGTTCGCAAATATATTTTATTCTAATACATTAATATATGCGTTCCAAATTAAATTTCTTGATTTTCAAATAAAATATATTTGTTCAGAAATACATAATACTTACAAATATTGTTTCCAAATCTATTTCCTTTCAATTCAAACATTCCCATGTAGGTGTATGCTCACTTATTTTTTGCAAGTTATAAATGGCATTCAGCACTGCATTTTTCATATATCCATCACATTTATCTTCAAATATTGCGTGATCTAAAATTAAAATAATTAAAGTTTTTCTGAAAATAAATCAAATAAAATTATCTATTACCAAAAAAAAATTAAAATAAATTTTATCATATCACAATTGGAAAATGCTGAAAACTAAGAGAAATATTTCAACCGTTCATATATAATACTTACGTTGAAATATTTTGTAAAATTTGCCACTCTTCTCACAAAAGACCCATTCTAAAATTGTTTTACTAAAAAAATTAAAAAAGATAGTTATATGTATAACATATTATTAATAATAAATTTCTATATTGCCACAAATAATTTTACATTTCTGCATTATGCGCTGGTATTTTTAATAAATAAATACTTTAAATTAAAATATATTTTGTTCATTTTGTAATTGCCAATAAGATGTTAATTTCAGGATAATAATATTATTTTTCACGTACCTAAACATTTTCCCATTGTCTCTTTCAGTATTACAAAATCTATTACTCACATTTTTGTCATCCATTTGGCACAAATCTCTTCACAGGACTTACAAACAAGATCTCCTTCAAAAACGCATGTACATCGCCATAAATAACATACAGCAAAAATAACTATGACACACGCACTCCCTTATCACAGAGATCGTTGGTGACGCCGACGGCATAACCACATGCATACACACATGTACACGACGGTTTCATTTGTTGTTGTTGCTATGCTTTAGCAAAAATAACTGTTAACAGCCCATATTAAAATTATTTTCGGTGCAATATGCACGTATACTTACATATTCACAGCAATAAAATTTGTTCACAATCCGCGTTCCGAAAACAGACAACCGTTTCCTTCCATCGCTTGTAAATAACTGACGATTTAAAAGAAAACGAAGAACAGAACTGTTCTCTATTTTCTCTTCTAGCATTCCATAACAAATATTGATTCACACATTACCAAACAAAACTGATTCTCCGAGCGAGAGAGGGAGGGAGAGATTGTATAATTCTCTCGTATGTATTCTTAAAAATAATGACAATAGTCATAAAATTTATTACCAAGACAGCCTTTTCTTTAAGTGGAGCATAGCCTTAAATTTATTACTCAAATATCTCATACTGTTAATTAAGTCCGATTCGGCATTAAAACTATGACATGTCTACGTCGTAGTGTTAATGTAGAAAATCCTTAAAAGTATTGAAATATTACTTAAAATAATGCGGATTGTCACAAAAATAATGATTTTTTTCTTTAATTTAAATGCGTATATTTAAAGAAGCGCGCACACAAAACTAATGATTGGATAGACATTAATTCAAATTCAAAAAACTTTATATTAAGAAAAATTTCGTAAAAAAACGTGTAAATTTGCATTATTTTAATGAAAATTGTCATTGAATTGATGCCGAGGTAGCATACTTAATATAAGAATGCGTCATCATTAGTTTTATTACTATTTTTTTTTTTCAGTGTAACAAGTTACAAATTTGTTTAGCCAATTTAAGAAATTTACAGCACCAACTCAAGGTGTTAAAAATGCAAAACACCACCTCAGCTGTGGAGTTAGACCGTCCAAATGGGGAAAGACCAGCAATTTGTAATACAATTTCCAAATATGACAGCCGTGACAACAGCGGTGTTGTGTTGCCTTAACAAATGATTTAATCGATGTGCAGTCACTTACATTGGATTACACATACATATATGTATACAATAGAAGTAAATATGTACTCATACATCGTCGGATCGAGTCGGGTCTTGTCTGTTGAATGTTAACAAATCCACACCAATTAATAAATAATCAATTGAAAATAATATTTATGGTTGTTAATTCACTTTTAATTGTAATGTTTGGTGGGCACGACAACATGGCCAAATGACGTCGACACTCTTACAACAACAGCAGCAACACTTCAAAATAATAATTAATAAAGCATTCCAAAAAGACACCCAATAGTCGTTGTCTGAACGCTGTGAAATTTGTTGTAATCCAAATTTATGTTTTCTTTCACTCTTTTTTTTTGTTGTGCAGTACTCTAAAACTCCAAATCATAAATATTAATTATAAAATTTTGAGCTTAAATCAGACGGACAGTGACCAAAAAAAAAAGAGGAAAAGAAACTTTGTCTTACAAAGTGGAAATGAAGAGGAAAGAGTTTACGGACAAATGAGGAAATGCCCAGTTATGAACATCGTTTATTTAAATTAAAAACTATTTTTAATTAATTAAAACTTGTTTATGATGTCGCAGTCAATTAATGCTAATGTCAGCAACTAAACATTTTAATACAAATGACTAGGAAGCACGTGATGAGCAAAGTTTTGTTCAGAATTTATTCCATGAACCAATCGTGGCTGCATTTCCCCTCCCCAATCCCTACCCTTCTGTTGTAACATCAAGTGTCACGAATGCACTTCCCTTGAAGCCACAGCCGCTGCTGTTGCTTTACTACTATTCCCATTCCCTCTTCCTGCGTGTAACACATCATTGAACATTGTCTAATTCGATAAAATGATCAATGGGTTCATAGCCATTTTCTGTGTCATGGTAATGTGATCAATATAGGTCACTACACTTCAGTGCGCCTTTCCATGGGCTATGACATGTTTGAATTGGATCTACCCACCCATTTCAACCAAACAGTAGACGGAATTTGGTTTGCATTTCCATTCTCAGTGGAGGGGAGGTCGGGCTTTGTTTATTGGTCTTTATTGATTTAAAGGTGACATAACAATAAATATTTCTTTTTAATTATTAACCAAATAATTTCCAATTATGAGGCATTTCCGCTTGGGAACTATCAGTCTATGTTGAAGAAAATTTTAGAATAGCTTGATAAAATACCCAACAACACAGAATGACAAATGGACGATGTTACAAAAGAAAGAAGAAAATCGGTCGTGTTGTAATTTAAGGTTTTGCGAAAATTCGGAGGTGAACAATAATGAGTTTCAATTCCTGAGTGATTTGGATCTTGTTTAAATTTTTTTACTGTTCCATGCCCAATATTGTTCTTAAAATATGAATCTCAATTTAAATGTTAGTGATACATACTTTACGATTTGGAAAATAGAGGGTGGGCCATTTTATTTTAAATTTGAATAGGATATAAAAAAAATGTTTGATAATTTTTTCAAATGTTTTACTGAAAAGTTTTAACTTTGTCATTTAATAATGGAACACAATATCATTATACCACGACTGTTTCGGCAGTATCTCATTCGATCAACACAATTTTTCAGTACATTTTCGATTGTTTCGGGTCGAATCGATTCAATGGCAACTTTGATTTCGTGTTTCATCGCTTCAATTGTCTCTGGATCTTTTGCGTAACATTTATCCTTAATGGCTCCCCACAGAAAATTATCAAAAGGGCTCAAATCACAAGTCAAAGTAATCGGTAGTTCAAATTTAAAATTTGCCTAGTAGTTCAATAATAAATTGCCCTCCCTTCACTACGAATATATGAGAACCTACACCACATGCAAAAAAAGTTGTCCGTGCTAAATTTCATAAGGATTGGACAAGAATTGGGACCTTTACTTTGATTACAACGTTTACATGGACAGAAGGTAGACGGGCAGACATTGCTAGATCAAATATAATAAGCTGTTGATTCTGAGTCGATCCGTACACATTACGGTGGGTCGGGCTCTAGTATTTTAGACGTTACACAAAACAAACTTATAATATCCTGTAGCCCAGTTAGGGTATACAAATCACGTATGCATGTGAGAATAAATAACTGTACCATTGTGTGTGGGTGCTGTCCTAGAAACCTCGATTTTATAACCATACATTTTTCATTAAACATAATTTTTAATTCCCCAGTAAATTTTTCGAAAGCCATACCTGTTTTTTTGCATTTCTATTGAAGACATGGATCTATGTTAGTATGTCGCTGAGTACTTTCACTTTCAAACGACAGAAAACCTTTGACATCATTGTTTGTCTGCCTGTCTGTCACAATTAAAACGACTTACGAAAGTAAGTGCATCTTCAATTTCCAATCATTTTCCAAGCGTACATGAATTCCATGGATGCAACTAAAACAATGCTGAAACTCCAAACAATGACAGATGGATCACCAAATTTATCTTTCCAAAAAAAACGTAGAAAAAGAAAAAACTAAATGACAACGACCGACATAGCATAACGATGCGTAGCAATTGATTGACAGCATTTGGGGGCAAAACGTGCGATAGTATCGAACAAAAACTAAATGGAATGTATCGATCGGAGGGTCGGCCGGTCGAGTAGTTTAAAAATCCATTCGACTGCATATATTTTGAAGTATTTTTTTAAACAACACGCACCGGGACGCACACATAAATTTTGTGCATTAAATACTCTGTCAATGGCAAACATAATGCTCTTTAGATGCCACACAGACATAACGCCAAAACGACAGCCACGAAAATGTATTCTTAAATACAACAAATGTTTGTCGATTGACATGCGGCGTTCATGATAAATGCTCGGCAAAAATTAAAAAAAAAACAAAACGCACCAATAATAAAACAAACGCCCAATGAACCAAACAAACGCCACACAACATCTGTTGACGCATTTCGAAAAGTGGGTGGAGGAAAATTGAACTGCTCATTTTTTCGTTTTTGGGTCCAAAACCCAATAGTTGTCAACATTTTTTAATTGATTAACAAACTCAAAACTCTGGGAGATACAGAGCTGGAAACTATACCCGCTGTGTTTGATTTCCAAGTGTAATAAACATAATTCACCTTTCATTACGAGTAACGAGAATGTATCGCCGCACGCCCGAACGTTTATATGTATGACAGAGAGACAGACGGACAGTTTTCTCTGTCCATTGGAATATCTTACGTCGTTTGTATATTATTAGATCCGGGGTAACAACTGTCAACCAGTCGACAATTAAATTACGCCCTAATTTCGGCGTTGAAGTGGAAATGTGCGTTTTTGTGACTTTTTGATATTCTTTATTATCTCCGCTTCGCTCCATTCTACACACCAGTCGTTGTTGTCGTCGCCGCCCTCACTCCACTTTACTCAAACTCCGACGTCAGACCGGAGGCACATGCTGCGACAAATTTAACGCTCCATCGAACTTCTAAAGTTGATTTTGTTTTTTAAATTAAAAGTTAGGAATTATTCAAAACTAAAAATAATTCTAAGAATCGATAAACTATGAGGACGTAGAGAAAAAGTCGATGATATCAAACGGTGACATACAATTAATTTTAGGTATTTATTGCATTATGGATATAAAGAAATTCAAATACTGGGAAACATTGAACATAAAGAACAATAATTACTTTTCTTTCTCTGGCATTCAATATAAATACGGTGACCATTATCTTATGGGAGAAATGTTTGCTCATTTTATTAAACTTAAAAAAAATCATTAAAAAATCATATAAAGGAAGAATCTAAAACACAGATATCGATAACTTCATTCAAAGCCATTACAGTTTTAAATTCTTCAATAAACAGTCAGTCAAAATTTGGTATTTATCCGCCAATCCAATCAAAATCAACAACAATTATTTTCCGTAAGAAGGGTTCATCGTTGATGACTTTTCTTATAGAAAAGTTCATAGTTGATGACTTTTCTTATAGAAAAGTTCATCGTTGATGACTTTTCTATAAGAGAAGTCATCGTTGATGACTTTTCTATAAGAGAAGTCATCGATAACTTCATTCAAAGCCATTACAGTTTTAAATTCTTCAATAAACAGTCAGATGACATTTCTATAAGAAAAGTTCATCGTTGATGACTTTTCTATAAGAAAAGTTCATCGTTGATAACTTTTCTATAAGAAAAGTTCATCGTTGATGACTTTTCTATAAGAAAAGTTCATCGTTGATGACTTTTCTCTAAGAAAAGTTAATCGTTGATGACTTTTCTATAAGAAAAACTCATCGTTGATGACTTTAAGAAAAGTTCATCGTTGATGACTTTTCTATAAGAAAAGTTCATCGTTGATGACTTTTCTCTAAGAAAAGTTAATCGTTGATGACTTTTCTATAAGAAAAACTCATCGTTGATGACTTTTCTGCAAGAAAAGTTCATCGTTGATGACTTTTTTGTAAGAAAAGTTCATCTTTGATGACTTTTCTGTAAGAAAAGTTCATCGTTGTTAACTTTTCTGTAAGAAAAGTTCATCGTTCATGATTTTTCTGTAAGAAAAGTTAATCGTTGATTTATTAATTAAATTTAATATTTGATGACTTTTCTATAAGAAAAGTTCACCCGCCATATTAGCGATATGCTATTTTCTAGATATTTTGATTCACTATTGAGACGCCACTGTTATGGGAAATTTCGTTATAAATGGGAACCTGTTTAAATGGTTATTCCACAATGAGTTAATAATCGTTCATTCCTCCATGAAATAGGTTCCATTGAATTCAATTGCATTCATGTTTTCTCTGTTAATGTTTTTGCAGCGAATGTCCATCACGAATTTACTAATTACATAATAAGCTCTGGAGATTACCACAGCAGATGTGTGGCGTGCAACAAATTCGCAAACAAACACAACAAATGACTCCACCTGAAAAGTTGTAAAATTGTTATAAATTACATAAAGAGGATCTAATAAGAAGTCATATTTCACAAACCGAAGAAGGAAGAGAGGGCTTCAAAACTTAATTGCTGGAAATCACACATAGTTAGCGGCTACATTGAACCAACATAACGACGTAAAAACAAAAACTCTACTCATTGGCGATATCGACATTATACGGTGGCGGCTGTCAAGACTTCTGTAGTTGTTGCTTCTGTTCACATTGTGGCCAATTGCTGCTGATGATGAAGACGACAAAACGAAAACGTTCACATCGATGATGACGATGAAGCATAACAAGCGACAATAGTTTTGCATGTTTGCAAACTCAAGAAGAAGAAGCCGAAAATTAAGAAAACATATTTAAGGCAAATGTTCAACTCTGAGATTTGCTTCAAATGCTTGCATGCAGTTAAATACCTGCGTGTTGCAAACACGCATTGGACATCCCTCTCCTCCTCCTCCTTTCCCAGATCTCACCATAACAACCAACACTCGTGTAAATGACCAACTTTCCACTTTTTTGGAAAATGAAAAAATAAACCTCAGTCATGTTAAGCAAAACACGGTTTAAACAAGTTACAATCATTTGCGGAAGACGAAGAAAACTGCAATGAGTACAGAAATTGTTTAACCCAAAACCAATTTGGTAACTCGCAAAGCATTGCCACCAAATACTGGGCATGCAACATCCCCGCATATAGTGAGTTCATAATGCAACTCATCATGAGATGCCATAAATATTCCTCGTCCTGGCCAAACAACCAACAACCACACCACGACGATAATCTCCGGCATGCAACATCTCTGGCATAATTTCTGTCACTACCTACTCCACAGTACTCCAGCCATCGAAGGCGATAGTATATTTGCAGTCTTGGTTGGTTGTTGGGTGCTGCATTAAAATTTGCTTTAGTTTTGCCGGACTAATTAAAGTTTAAATTCATCATTAGTTGCATTTAATTTCCAATTTTGAAATTTTACGATAAAAATTATCGCCCGTCCAAGGAATCGCAAAAAACCGCGAAAAGAAATCTACGAGATTAAAAATCAAACCCACGGCATTCAAATGTTAAACAAGAGAAACGGTATGACAATGACGAGAAAAGGCAAAATAACAAAAAGTGGTTTGTGCATATACATATGTACATATCAACACTACGAAGAAACATTTTAATTTTAAAAAAAATCTTATTAAAATAATGTTGGACTGCACTTACTGTTTCTTGTGATGTTGTTATTTTCTTATCCAGGCGTTCCCTGAAGCTGTAAGAAAGATAAAAAGTGTTAGGTCACAAGAAACCAAAATATTGGAAAACAAATATTTTGAATAAATAACATAAAAAATGCGTAATAGAGAAAGTTAATGGGAAATAAGAAGCAGAAACAATAAAGAAGATATTAAACCGATTTTCAATAACGACTTTTTAGTGAGAACAGATAATGGAGGACCATTTTTTTCTCATGAAAGTTCTACGTTCCTCAATTTTTTATAAAAAAGTAAACTTTGGTATAGAAAAGATTATTGTTCGTAAATTGTCTATAAGATAAGCTTATCGTTCAGAGCTTTTCTATAATTTATCATTTTCTATAAGAAAAGTTCATCGTTGATGACTCCTCTATAAGAAAAGTTCATCGTTGATGACTTTTCTATAAGAAAAGTTCATCGTTGATGACTTTTCTATAAGAAAAGTTCATCGTTGATGACTTTTCTATAAGAAAAGTTCATCGTTGATGACTTTTCTATAAGAAAAGTTCATCGTTGATGACTTTTCTATAAGAAAAGTTCATCGTTGATGACTTTTCTATAAGAAAAGTTCATCGTTGATGACTTTTCTATAAGAAAAGTTGATCGTTGATGACTTTTCTATAAGAAAAGTTGATCGTTGATGACTTTTCTATAAGAAAAGTTGATCGTTGATGACTTTTCTATAATAAAAGTTCATCGTTGATGACTTTTCTATAAGAAAATTTCATCGTTGATGATTTTTCTATAAGAAAAATCCATCGTTGATGACTTTTCTATAAGAAAAATCCATCGTTGATGACTTTTTTATAATAAAAGTTCATCGTTGATGACTTTTCTATAAGAAAAGTTCATCGTTGATGACTTTTCCATAAGAAAAGTTCATCGTTGATGACTTTTCTATAAGAAAAGTTCATCGTTGATGACTTTTCTATAAGAAAAGTTCATGGTTGATGACTTTTCTATAAGAAAAGTTCATCGTTGATGACTTTTCTATCGTTGATGACTTTTCTATAAGAAAAGTTCATCGTTGATGACTTTTCTATATTGATGACTTTTTTTTAAGAAAAGTTCATCGCTGATGACTTTTCTATAAGAAAAGCTCATCGTTGATGACTTTTCTATAAGAAAATTTCATCGATGATGATTTTTCTGATAGAAAAGTTCATCGTTGATGACTTTTCTGTTAGGGAAGTTTATCGTTTGCGACTTTTCTGTATGAAAAGTTCATCGTTTTTATGACTTTTCTGTAAGAAAAGTTCATCATAACTTTTTGTCTTTAGGAAAATTTTATCATTGATGACTTATTAAACAGAAAAGCTTAGTCCCAAGAAATCAAGATTATGGTATCATGGGATATTTTCCATAAAATAAGTTCATCGTTGTCAACATTTGATGCGAAGCATCATAGTTAAAGGCTGTTTTGCAAAAAATGTTAATTGCTTATGATTTATACGTAAAATAAACTTGTCTTTTAAAGACTGGTAGGTATTATAAATTAAAACCATTCCCTTAACTTACCTAACCACCGCTCTTATGGGAATGCAAAATAATCCAAATGTGATTTGTTGTTTCCATCGTTTTTCTATAATTGCCAGTTTAACTACTCTGACATGAGTTGTACAACAACCGAGCAAAGCAGCAGCCAGGCAAAAAGTGCAGTGCGACTGTGCGTGTTGAAAGGCGGCAGAGCATTGACGACGAATTGATCGTTGTTGTTATTGCTGTTGCATGCATATCACTGTATGTTGCATATTTATCAGCTGCACTCGATATACATACATACATACATATTTATGTATATCCTTTGGTTTAGCCGTTGTGCCTTAAAACGCCCCTTGTCACTGGTAGAAGGCTTAACCGTTGTACGCACTTTAGCAACGATGAGGCTTCAGTCACTTCGCATGCGTGGCCCGGAGACTGCGGCTTTGAGATGTTGCGGGACTAGCTACAACGTGGCTTTAAGTACGTGTTTACATGTTGCTTGTTGTGATAAGCTGTTGCTGATAAACTTATCAAAATTAAAACCCCGTAAAGACTGAAGGCACTACAGCACCGGCATCATCATCAGCAGCTCCAGCACCATCGGCCAAATCAACAAAAAAAGCAAAAGAAGCAATATATAGGAAAAACTCCACTGACAGACGGGCCGCCGCTTGATTTGTTTATCAATTGACATATGTGTGTTTAGTGTTTCTCTGGTGTTTTTCTGTATTTCTGTGGTTTTTCTTTTTGGATTGCAGCTGATTGTAGTTACAGCCGTGTCTTGATACGGCTCTACACATTTTTTTGTACAATATTCAAGCGTTTCCTTTAGCATATGTTAATTAGTGTTTTTTCTTAACGATTGCGATTAAATGCAAGTGTGTCCGTCCATTCATTCATCCAACAGTCTGTCTTACTGTGGGGTGTTGTGGCCAGTTTGGTTGTTGTTGTTTTGCTTTCGATTTGGAGTTTTTCGCCTGTTATTTTGGCGTGGAAAATCGTCGTTAACGTTAAGCAGGCAGACTTCAAAAAATGCGAAACCAGATAATCTCCTTCCACAGAGATCCTACACTAAGCTGATAGCAGTTTATTTTGTTTTTAATTCAACAACGATGTTGCAATAATCACATTTAACTAGTTGTTGTATGTATTTAGATTCTGTTGCGAAAAGAAAAATTAAAAAAATTGCTGCTGATTAGTTTTTGATGTTTGATGAACCGAATAGCGCCGAAATCAATGACAATTGAATACTATAGACGTCGCATGGAGTTTGACAATTCTTTTATTTATTTATTTTTATTCAATATTTAACCGTGCCATAGGCCATATATGGTTATAAATACTACAGAAACAAGAAATAATAATAATGGATAAACATTTAAAAACTTAAAATAAACTTTAAATTAAAGTGAATGTGAGGCTACTCAAACGGAACTACCTGTGTATAACTGATATTAGACTTGTGTTTAAGAAAATTACATAGAACATAAACTAATAAATATATAAACACTCAGTATAAATAAATATTCATTTTGTATAATTAAGAGTACTATATGCACTTAAAAGCAAGAATTAAGGACTATTCTGCTGTATTAAAAAATTTAAGAAATATTATTTATATATAAAAAGTTATAAACTTAAAAGTAACATTACAATAAAAGGAGGGTACTTAATCGGAGCTACCTACATATAACTAACATTAGGCTTATAATTTAGGGGGCGGGAAATACAAAGAATATAAAAAACTAATATCTTATGGAATTAATTACATTCTGGGATAAATAATCGTACTATGTGCACTTAATAGCATGAGTTAAATTGAATACTACTCCGTTAGTATGTCTGCATATTGAAGATGGCGCTTTGTCTGGCTAAACTGTAAAGAGAGCGTTCTGCAGAGGAAAGAGAGGATAGATACTTTTATTTACTCTGCAAAGAGAGAAAAGATTTTCATCATTAATTTTATTATATTCCAACTTCAAAACATTCAACAACAAAACAAACTGAAAAACTCACTCCCTTCCCAGAAATTATTTGAGAGTACAAAAAGGCCTGCATGTTTTGACAGAGAAATAATTGAGAGAGGAATTTGAGAATGAGAGAAAGGCTGCTCGGGCGTCACCTGGCGGATGAAGTCTGTAAATACCATGCGACGTCTATAGTATTTAATTGTCATTGCCGAAGAATTATCGATCACAAATAATAAAATGTCAGAGCGGCGTTGCCAATTGTTTTCTACTCAATCCCAAATTTAAGGCCTTTCTGGCCCAACGCCCAATAATGAGAGTATAACAAAATGATTTCTACCGAAATAGTTATAATTTATCCATTTGTCTATAGATTTTTTTAAGTTGACATCGTTTTCTTCATTATGATGCTTGCTATTGAAAAATGGAATAAAAATAAGAAAAGTTCATGGTTGATGGATTTCTATAAGAAAAGCTCATCGCCGATGACTTATCTACAGAAAAAAATTCATCTTTGATGAATTTTCTATAAGAAAAATTTTTTGTTAGAGAATTTTCTATATGAAATATTAGGTGACTGTGATCAAAACTAATCTTCGATGACTTTTCTATAGGAAAGGTTCATAGTTGATGATTCTCCTATCAGAAAAGTTCATAGGTAATAACTTTTGTAAACGAAAAATGCATATTTGTTGACTCTTCTATAAAAAAGTTTATGATTGATGACTCTACTAGTAGAAAATACACTATAATAATTTTTGAAGTCTTTTAATAAAATTAAATTCTTAAAAAATTCGCTATAAAGTGTGACAAATCACTTAAAAACAATTTTGTCAGATCTTTTAACAAAACATATTGTTTTCGGAAAACTCTTCAGAAAAAGACAACCGTGATCAGAAACACATCAAAATGCTTTTATTTATAAAGAAAATGTAAAATAAATTTTCTCTCAGTTTCTAGGATTAATTTCCTTTTAAATATTTTTCAACTCTCTTCAAATATAAAACGAATAATAAAAATGTTTCTCTTCAGGAAGGGTCTTTTTTTAGTTTGTAGCAAGAAGATTTTCTTAAGCCGATGGGCACACATATCACAATTTATGACATATTGACATAATTCGTCAAAAGAATTTTTAAATTACCTGCCATAATCCCCGCCACAGAACGTTCCTTGGAATTTCTTTTGTTTTACTCAATGTCATTATTTATTTACATTCACGCTTATATATGTAAGTATTTATGTACATATGTGACAACAGTCAAACATATGTATAAAATGTTTGATTTTGACACTTAAAGAGTTTTCCGTCACTTTTATTCCTTTTCAAACAAAAATTTAAATAAAAAATTAATTCCAAGCATAATGTCAAGTCATTCTTCTCCAATATCAGCCGTCAAACAACAACAAAAACTGAATTTTTGTTTTGTTTGTATTTTTTCGACAAAGGAAAAAACGCCGACTCACTCGGAAAACCGGGTTAAAGGGTTTCAATTCAAATATTCCGTAGAGTTTGACATATGTCATTCTTACATGAAAACTTTCTTTCTAAAATCTAACAATGTAATAAAATTTAGAAAAAAAAGAAAACTGGCCACTAGCACCTGTTTTGTCGAAGACTCAATGAATTGAAATTTGTTCAAAATTAGTTTGGAGTCGTTGTTTGTTGTGTTGCATTATTGGATGGATCAACGTAGTGGTAGGGTGAGATGTTATCGTCTATTACAGCCGTTACTAATCAATTTTATGGTACACACAAATGTGAAACAGAAGACATTAATCTCGATTTCGGTAACAGAAACATTTGAAATGAAAAAACCATGAATAAAAACTCCACCGAAAACATACAAAAAATTCAAATTGAAATGTATAACAAAAGAGTTAAAAAATTGACACTGGGATAAGATGACACAAAAGATAAGATCTCTGTTAATGCACCTACTGTTTGGGCTGGGAGGAAAATTTTCTTATATAAGAGTCTATATACATATTTGAAAAGTTGGGGCTTTTTTGTGACCCTTTTATCCTAAAAAAGTTTGAAAATGAGAAGATGATTTTGAAAATGAATAATTGTTTGTCATATTTATTACTCTCTCTATTATTTTTTTGTTTTTGTTATGTTATGAATATATAAGTTAAGAAACATTTGAAAAAATAGCAATAAATTTCATAATAGTAATAAATCAATAAAATAAATCTAAACTAAACCTTTGTTATTGTCCCATGCCGAATTCAAAACATTGCGCCCAGACTAAGTTTGTAATACGGTAACTCTTCTCTGATAATTCGATAAATTATTTCGTATTTCAGTCAAGTTCGGGTTTTTAATCGGTTCGCGAGTTCTTTTTACTTTTCCGGCAAATAACGAGTTCTTATTAATTTAATTTGTTGAAAGTGTTTTGTGTGAGAGTTTAGAATCTAATTGGTGAAAATCCTTACTTAAATGACACTAGAAAAACAATGTCGTTGTGTTGGTTATTGTGTGTGTTTCTGCCGTTGTGTAAATTTTTGGTTTCCTATTTCTTTTTTTATTTGAGCCGTCTTCGATCGTATTTTTGCTTGAATTTTGATTTTGCCAGGGGTGATGATTGTCCATTTAAATGTCAACATGGTAAGTCCAACAAACATACTTACATGTAAATATCATTTAATAGTTAAATCTAATAAGATATGTATGTTGTCTTGTGGAAATGTAGTAAGAGGGGTGTTAGTTCGCGCCAATTGGGATATATGCTCTTTTTTTTAACTAGCAGAAAATATGTGTGTATCTATAGCAGAATATGTGTGTATGGAAATGATCACAGACCTAAATTATACAGATGTGCCGTCAGCCAGAAACGTCAAAATCTATCAGTTACGAACGAATAGGAATGAAATGTCACACACGAAAAAACAGCTTTCCGCGAACATAGTTTGAACTTTTTTTGCACTAATCGATTAATATTAATTTTTTAATTGTGACAATCACAAAAAATTCGGGAAAATCAGTCCGAAATCCGCGAAAAACCTCACTCTTTGAAGTCCTACTCGTTGAAATTTCTATTCGTTCGTAACTGATAACTTACTCGCTCCGGGATGACATCTTATTATTCATTATTTTTGGATATACATACATATGTTTTGCTACTTTTTCATATGTGAAACAGGGATGGAAAAGTCAGTACTATAGTACTTTTTCTATACTTTTACACTTCCAAAAGTACCGAAGTACCTCCATGGCCAGTTCAGTAACATTTTTTCTATTCATTTTATTTTCAGAAACATGTCTACATTTTGAAAACTTATCTACATTTTGAATTCGTTATGAATCAAAATATATTTTTTTTCCTAATAAAAATACTTGACGTACGTTCTACTCTAGTTAATGTTGCAATTTATTATTATTCATTGTCAAATTTTTTAAAAATATGTTTATTTTCTAATTGTATCAAAAGAATATCCAATTTAAAACTGTTTAGTGCATATTTTGGGGAGCGCTTCCAATGATTTTTAGTGTTCTTTCAGAATAACGCATTATTTTGACAATTCTATAATTCTATAAAGTAATCTTAGGGAATTGCTATAAATGAAATGACTAATTAAAAACGTGTTACTATAAAAATTGCCATTCTTTAAAAATCATTTAAAGAAAAAACGTAAAAAGTACCTTTTCAGTTTTAGAAATACGATTTTAGTACTTTTCCAGAAATCAAATTTTCCATCCCTGATGTGGAAATGGAATTGACCAGGTGATCAGGAGAGAGAGAGAGAAAGCGGTGGGAATTATTGCTTGCAAATTGGGAATCCCAATTGGGATATTTTTCTCTCTCAACAAATGATTTTGGTTTCATTCATGAAATGTGATGCATTAACCCTGTGTAATAAAACCTCACGGACTATCTTATATCGCATATATTTGGACTGGTCCTATAGAACACATATACATGACGTGAGGAGTGGTCCATTAGAGCTCCACAGATGGCGAAGCCGAACTCTGGCCAAAAAAAATCTAAAATTCTTCCGAAGCCAAATACTTAGGTCCACTAAAACGCTTTGATGCGCCACATTGCATAGATTTCAACATGCAAAATATACAGTAGCTTAAAATGTGGATCATCTCGATATTTCTGAATTATATTTGTAAAATTTCTTAAATTGATAAAATTTGAAAAAGGATATTTTAAAAATAATTAGAACATTTCACGTAAATCAAACCGTTCCACACTGTGTCCCCATAATAGAATTGGACAAAATTAGAAAGAGTTCTACGAATATGTACAATAAATGAATTTCCTAATGTATAAGCAAAAATGCTTTCGGTTTTTAAGTAACTTTATCGGTTTTCCCCTAAACTCAAACTTTTTGGTGGTCTTTTACTGAATGAATGACCTTATCAACTAGGGTTGCTTTCTGAAAAATAACAACATGCATTTTCAAATTTTAGCTATAACAACAACACTTTTAAACGCATAGATTTTTCATTCAATGACAATTCGATTGGAACATAACCACAAATCTAATAAATCTGAATATACTACAGGGTTTTCCGATAAGAGTGACATGATTTCTTTGAAAAAAAAAAAACAAACTTATTGTTAAGGAAATTCAAAAGTTTTTTATTTAATGTGAAGTACAATCGATACAAATAAGTTCTAAATAAAACTTCATTCAAATGGCCTCCACGACTTCTTCTGCACTTTTTCCACTAAATCAAGTCGAATGTCATGAAATGCACGTTCAGTATTGACTTGTAAAGCTTGAAGAGAGTCTGGTTTATTTCGAAAGACCAATGACTTCAAATAACCCCACAAGAAATAGTCTAATGGTGTTAAATCACAACTTCTTGGAGGCCATTCAATATCACAATTTCTTGAAATAATCGAATCTGCAAACTTTTCTCGCAACAATTCAATTGTTTCATTTGTTGTGTGGCACGTAGCCACAATTGGCCAATGGCAAAAAGATAGCGCTTAATGAGAGCTGGGTATCAAGGTCGTAGGTCGACTGGAAAGTGGTTGTTTTTGGATTTAAAAAAAATGACTTGGCTCACGAAAAGTTGCAATTGGAGAACGATTATTTTGATAATAAAACTGAATAATTTGTAAACGCTTTTCTTGCGTATATCTCTCCATGATGAAATTGTAAACACTACTGAAAACAATGAAAAACAAATGACAGATCATGACATATTACAAATGGTCAAAACGTCACTTCAAAATCATACGATACCTATTGGAAAACCCGTTACTTTGAACACCATTTTTATACCCTCACTTTAGTGTGACGAGGGTATGTATCCTTTGCTACGGGCCAAAAGTGTAACACATCGAAGGAGTGTCCTAAGACCACAAGTATGTCAATTTAATGAAATATTGATTCTCCAATAACTTATATACTACTTATGCGAATCTTCTTAAATTCCACACATAGTATTAATTTATTAGTCGCACCCACCACGAGAAAAATGGACGAATTTACCGCTCCCCTTTTGGTACCTCCCACACAAATTTTTTGTACCAAAAGTTAATATCTTATAACTTTTATAACAGTGATTACAAATACCTGAAATTATGTATAAAGTAATGTTTTTAAGGTGTCTACAGTCCAGTGAAAAATTGGGTTTTTTGGCAGGCCCCTTTTGGTACCTCCCACTCAAATGGACTATTTTGCACCAGAAATTAACAGCTTATAACTTTAATGCTAGTGCATGCAAATACTTATAATTTTGTACATTGTACTGTTTTTATAATGCCTACAGTCCAGTGAAGAGTGGGGGTTTTTGACTCTCCAATTTTGGTACCTCCCACACAAATGGACTATTCTGCACCAAAAGTTAACAGCTTATATCTTTAATACCAGCACATACAAATACTTGAAATTTTGTGCAGTGTAATAGTTTTAGCGATAAATGGGCGTTAATGTCAAGCCCCTCGTGGTACCTCCCACACAAAGGAACCATTTTGTACGAAAAGTTAGCAGCTTATAACTTTTATACTAGTGCAAATAAATACTTAAAATTATGTTTTTTGGTACCTCCCACAACATTGCATATAACTACTCAACACTTTTGGACAGTGTAAAGCTTTTAAAATTCTTGCAGTCCTGTTAAATGTGTGTGTTATCAGCACACCCGTTTTAGTACCTCCTATACAAAAAGAGCCTAGACATAACAAATTAATAGCTCATAATATTAGTACATATACAAGTACACATTTACATTGCTCACTAAGTGAGGGTAAACCTTAGTCGGTTTACCAGACTGATTTTTCTTACTTGTTTAATATTTTAAAGCTTTAAATTAAATTAAGTAAAGAAAAAATCAGCATGAAAGAATTTCATATTTGACTAACGAGTAATGCACTTTTTAAAACATTAAAATAAAACAGAATCGGAAAAAATCGGAGAACATTTTGATTTTTTCTGATACCTATATTAAAGTTCAAACTAAATTGTTATGAAAACAAATTTCACCGAATTTTATGATGTTTTTTTCTTTTTGTCATTAAAAATTGACAATTTTTCAAATATTGTCCCCTCAATAATACAATAACATATACGCAGATACACCATTATTATACCCTACACCACACTGTGGTACAGGGTATTATAACTTTGTGCATTTGTTTGTAACACCCAAAAGGAGAAGAAATAGACCCATCGTTTATTATACCGATCGACTTAGAATCACTTTCTGAGTCGATTTAGCTATGTCCGTCTGTCCGTCTGTCTGTCTGTCCGTCTGTCTGTCTGTCCGTCTGTCTGTGCATGTATTCTTGTAATCAATGTACAGGTCGCAATTATGGTCCGATCTCGACGAAACTTTACACATATCTTATTTTTGGCCCAAGGACGATCCCTATTGAATTTGGTTAAAATCGGTTCAGATTTAGATATATCCCCCATATATATGTTAGCCCCGATTTGACATGTAAGCGCTGTAAAAACTTTATTTTATACCCGATCAGTATGAAATTCGGCAGGAAAAGGTTTCTTATTACATGAATGAACTCTGTTAAATTTGGAAGAAATCGGTTCAGATTTAGATATAGCCCCCATATATACATTACCCCCGATTTGACATATAAGCGCTGTAAAAATGTTATTTTATATCCGATCAGTGCGAAATTCGGCAAAGAGAGGTTTCTTATTACATGAAGGAATACTGCTAAATTCGGAGACAATCGGTTCAGATTCAGATATAGCCCCCATATATATGTTACCCCCGATTTGACATGTAAGCGCTGTAAAAACTGTATTTTATATCCGATCAGTGCAAAATTTGGCAGAAAGAGGTTTTTTATTACATAAAGGAATACTGCTAAATTTGGAGAAAATCGGTTCAGATTTAGATATAGCCCCCATATATACGTTACCCCCGATTTGACTTGTAAGCGCTGTAAAAATTTTATTTTATATCCGATCAGTATGAAATTCTGCAGAAAGAGGTTTCTTATTATATGAATGAACACTGTTAAATTTGGAAGAAATCGGTTCAGATTTAGATATAGCCCCCATATATACGTTCCCCCGATTTGACATGTATGCGGTGTAAAAACTGTATTTTATATACGATCAGTATGAAATTCGGCAGGAAGAGGTTTCCTATTATTTGAATAAACACTGTTAAATTTGGAAGAAATCGGTTCAGATTTAGATATAGCCCCCATATATACGTTACTCCCGATATGACCAAATTATTATGGCAATGACCCTTATCGCATTGTTAGGGAGGTGTAGGGTATTATATAGTCGGCCCCGCCCGACTTTCTGCCTTTCCTTACTGGTTTTTTTATTGCATTATAAGAATCTACGTAATCGATTCTATAGCTGGTAAAAATTTGGTGGAATTCTACTTCCACAAAGTTGGTCAAACGTTAAATTGAAAAAATAATGTATTTATGTAGTATGGTACTCTGATCCCATTTATGTATATAGAATTAACGCACTTTTAGACTAAAATAATATCATCTGGTTGATTATTTAACAAAATATTAAAATGATAAGAAATAGAAAACGTAGATGCTCTTCTAAAATATACATATTTTTCTTCCAAGAAGTCTTATTTCACAAAAACGTCAAATGTGATTTTCTCGAAACTACGAAAAAATTATACACTGTTATTTTATTGAATAGTGTATAAAATTAAATTTAAATATATAAAATTTAATTAAAAATAATGAAAAATTGAATTTCGTTCAGCTATTCAGATCATATATTTTACAACATAGAACTTACCGCGCTCAATGGAACATGGAAATGTGAAGTAAATCGCTTAAAAAATGCAACTGTTATAATTTTAAAATGATATCTCCAATGTTAGTACAATTTAAAGTAATTCCATATCCGGTTTCGACAGATGAAAATAAAGATATGCATTTCCACCTATGCGTCATTTATGAGCACGTCATGACTGATGGCTTAAGCACTCCGTCGTACTCCCCCAGAATGACACGCAACAAATGCTGATAGATAATGTGCATCTCCTCATTTTCATGTCATTCAAAAAGATCTGTTCCATTTCAATATCTTTTACAATTGCATTTTGAGAGGAAATATTAAAATCATATTTAAGGAAAATTTGTTTACTCATTACACTTGAAATGTCCATAAAGTCAACGACAGCGGCGGCAATAGTGACGGTGACGACGATGGAAACAACAGGGGGCTAGACAAAGGAAAAAACGGCTTTTGAAATTCGAAACCCATTTTGCTGTAGACCATAACCGACGTTTACTCTACATTTCCTATTGTCGTCAGGGCTCGCACGCCCTGTGACTGAAATCCCAAAACATCTGTCGTTTTCCGTTGAGTTGTTGTTTAGGTTTGTTGTTGTTTATTTTCTATGGAAACAAAAATTATTAAAAGAATATGTTTTGTTAATAAACTGTTAAATGCTCTAAATTTGAAGCACTTAACATTCTATCCGTAGGCCGTGCAGGGAAAAAAGGGTATGGCCTGGCCTAGCCAGCTATTTCATATGTTTTAAGTCCATGAATGAGTGGATGGAGTGAAATGAATGACACCACATGTGGTTAAGTGAATTGCATTAGAGCAGAGTTTGAAAGTAAATATTTGAGAGATCATTAAAGGACAATTTTTGTAACAGGGGAGGGTTTTTCGTTATATTTTCTCAAAAAACGGAATAAGAAATGTGTTCATTGACATCCATCAAGCTATTGAACTGACCAATAGCTTTTTCTGAAAAGGAAATCTAACTGAACCCTGATATTACATTTTTGTGAAATCTAATATGTATCTTGTATAAGTTACATTTATCCTAATACATGTTTAATATTACGATGGACAAAATTAACTAATTTTTTTTTGAGATTATCTAAATGGCTTCTTCGAAACATTTACGTTTTTTTCCATTTTCTCTTATACTTATCTTTAAACGAAGTGATTGACAAAAAATCTAATTTTCCGCCTCATTTCAATGAACACTTTAAGAAGCGGACAAAAAGAGAAGGGGAAACAGATTTGAACAAAAAATCTAGAGTTTCGTTCTATTCCCTGGAATGTCTTAAAAAAGGGGGTGCTTGTTAACCATCCATCCGTGTACACACCGAGAGTATTGAATTTCTTTAAAGTTCCATTTCACCATTGAACAAACATCAAGACGGACAAACAGGCAAACAAATTGTTGGATTGCCTTAAATTGAATGGAAATTTATTGCACCTTCTGTCGGTCATAAATCTCTCTAATTTCACTAATTAATTTCTATACGAAGCTGGGGCAGTGTAACTAAAGGAGTTAAATACAAAGTATTAAATATCCAAATGGAATCGATTTCAATAGTCAAACAGAAACAGGGGAAACTTTTCTTTAAATTATTGTCGGTGGTATGGGAAACATTTTTCGTTTGCTTTAGATGTTAAAATCTTAGGGCCCATGTGTTAGAAAGGAGGAAATGCAAGAAATTTTTGAATTTTATTTACACAAATAACATGCAAAACGTACAATTTCTAACTAGAATAGTGGGAAAGGAGCACATCAGGCCATGGTTTGATATAGTCATGTAAGGGTATCATCCGATTGGAATTCTTAAAGTTGTAGAGAACACAAGTTTTCAGCCGATCTGGTTGAAATGTGAGCATTTAAATTGCCTAAAATCGGTCAGTGTTTTGATATAGCGCCAATATCAAGATCTCTTCGGATTAAAAATTGTGATACCCTAGATATGTAATTGAAATTTGTCCAATTATACTTTATTTTTTGTCATCCCCAGTGAAAATGTGCAATATTGGTACATGTTTTGATATAGCCCACATATAAATGTCCTGTCCGATTTGAAATCTTGTTTCTCTAAGGAACACATTTTTTATCCGATGAATTGTTGGCAAAAAATGGGGGAGGGTATTATAAAGTCGACACCGCCGGACTATAGTGTTCCCTTACTGTTCTTTGTTAGAATTTGTAACTTTTAGCAACAATTTTATTTTAATTTTTATTTCAACATTAACTTCACATTATTTTTTTCCGTTACTCTTCTTGGGAACATAGGGCTTCCACAGAGCATCTCCATCTTACACTATTTGCTGCAGTTGTTATTGCTTCTTCTTATGTACCCAGCAAAAAAAGAACATCCAAAGAAGCAATAAAAATCCCCAACTTATGATCCGGAAGTTGTTCTAATTTGGATTTTCACCAATGAATTTAACAAGGGGTTGTCGCGCCGGGGAAGTACTTCTTTGTCACCACTTTTGCGCAACTCTTTTAAAGCACTGTAAGATTTGCTTTTTTGGTGTTGTATTTATGTGATGAATGTATGTCGTTCTTATTAACATATTTGGGTCCAGAGATTTCATATTTTAAAGGAATACAAATGTTGACATAGGGAAGGGAACGTATAAATAATATACTATTGGCCAAAGAGATCAACGGTCATATATATGTATGTATGTTTAGGACATTTGAAGATGTCTGTAATCTGTATGGTGTAGATGGCTCTTGAAAAGTGTGACCCCATAGTGTAATTAACATTCTCCCAAAAAAAATGTTTTCCGTAGCCCCGGTTCAGAGAGTAGTAAAGTACCACAGTGTGGTACAGTATGTATGATATGGTATATTTAATTACCACAATTTCTTTTAAAATTATTTAATTATAACCTACACCACACTGTGGTACAATTTATTATGATTTTATGCATTTGCTTCTAACACCAAAAATGAGAAGAGATATATAGAACCATCGTTTATTATACCGATCGACTTAGAATCACTTTCTGAATCGATTTAGCTATGTCAGCTTGTGCATGCGTTCTTGTAATCTATGTGCAGGTCACAAATATAGTCCGATCTCAAAGAATTTTTTTACATATCTTTATTTTGGGACAAGACAATTCGTATTGAAATTGAAAGACAATCCGTATTTCTTTCGTCTACGGCGAACGATCAAAAATCTCTTAACTATTTGAATATCAGTTTAGAGCCAGATATCGTAATATATATGAATGTACCTTCGATTTAGCTTATACCCTCTATAGAAGATATAATTTCCTTTCGATGTTCATGAAATTTGGTAAAGAGTGTCTTATTTTAACAGTTAATATCTGTGTGAACAATATCGGTTCAAATTTACATATAGCCTCACATACTCGCATGGATGTGTACCTTCCGATTTAGCATCTAAGCTCCATAGAAGTCATATTTTAGTCAAATGTACTATATTTTGCACAAAGGATTTTTTAATCCGAGAATAAACGGTCACTAGCAAGGTTGGAAAAGTGTGTTTTCATGTTTTACATCAGAGCATTATTAAATTTGGCAGAGATTAGTTTATAGAATCACGAACACTGCGAAATTTGATAAAAAAAAATGGATACCCTTCAGATAAAGGCCAAATTTAAATACAGACCCATATAGAATTTTGCATCTAAAATAGGTGTCAAACACGATTTACAAAAATCAAAACAGCAACAAGAGAACAACTACAAAGGTTAAATAGATGAATACAGTACCTAATACAATGTGAGTTACGCCTTTTGTTCTGTATCAAAAACGAGCACTTGATGTTACGTCTTATTTTCTTGAATAAAATCGTGATTTTTTGACGAAAAACGAATTTTTATTTTTTGAGGGTTACGCTCTTGGGTATTTCTGGTGATGCTATATTAACATTTTTGGAAAGTATAAAGTGTTGTTAATAAATTGAGTTTTTATCGCAATCCAATATACTACAATTCCAAAATTAAACATATTTCGAAGAAAATCAGCATACTTTGAAATGACTTTATGTTATTTTAATCGGATATGAAAAAGTCAACTTGTAGGTCCGATTTATCGACCTAGTCGACTGAAACGAAATTTAATTGATGAAAAAGTCGACTAGCTTTCAAAACCATTCACTAATTCTGATATAGCCGCCATATAAATATATATTTCTTCCCTTTAGCACTATAGACGCAGTATTTTACATATATATCATAGCCCTCATACATATGTTCCTTCCGATCTGGACTTTTATCACTTCACAAGATTTATTTTACATCCAACCGTTTTAAAATTATGCATTCTTGGGTTAATAATTTATATTCCGAAATCAAATTTTGGTTAGTTATTTAGAAGAACTTCATTAAATGCCGAAAAAATGCTCATACTTATGAATTGGAAGTACTTATAATGTTATTCTTTTGGAAGTACTTCTTTAATTTTTTGCTGGGTAAGATTGTTTTGTATTAGTTCTTGGCTAATTGTTCGCCGCCAGGTGTTTCTTGGTCGACCGCGGTTCCTGATCCGTGGGGATTTCACTCAAGTGCCATCGTTGTAATACTGTGGGGGTTTTCCTTAAGGTATGTCCAATTCACCTCCATTTTCTATGCCTTATCTGCTTTAGTATGGGTTCCTCATTTGACAAGTTCAATAGTTCTATGTTACTAATGGCGTTAGGCCAGAATACGAGTATTTTGCATATGATTCTGAGGCACTTGTTAATGAATACCTGTAACCTTTGCGTTATGGTGTTAGACACAATCCAGGTTTCACTGTCGTACAAAAGAACTGACTTAACACATGCGTTGAATATTCTGAGCTAGATTTTCCTGGATATATGTGAGCTTTGTTGAGCCTGTAGTTTACGCCTGCTTCTGTGCCACCGTTTGTTGCCATTGTACCTCCTAGATAGCAGAATCTACGTCATACTCCATTGGTTGACCTTTTAGCATTCTATTTTCTGTGCTATTGTTGTTGATTTGCATGGCTTTGGTTTTATTGTATTTATCTGAAGTCCAACATTGCGAGCTAGTCTTTCCAGTTTTGACTGCATGTTGGAGATCTCGTGCGAGAGTAGACAAATATCATCCGCATACTCCAAATCCTCGAGTTGTCGTCAGAGGCTCCATGTTATGCCTCTTCTCTGTGAGCAGACTTCGCTCATGATCTCACTTAGTACGATGGTGAATAGTAGAGGGGAAAATGGGCATCCTTGCTTTACTACAGCGTTAATGTGGAATGGATGGCCACTTTTTGGTAACTTCACAATGATGTGTTTCTTCCAAGTTGGAGGCAGCTTCCTCTCTTCCTCCCATGCTGATTCGATGTGAGGCCATAGTAGTTCAGCTGCGGTTGTGGAGTCAGCCTGTGAGGTTTCCGCCGGTAATCAGCCTTCGCCTGCTGCTTTGTGATTTTTAAATATTTCTATCGCCTCTTTTATTTACTTTACATTATATTTTATTCTTATTATTATGACATTTTCGTTAGGAACATAGTCTATTCACTAAATAATGTTCAATCATCCCACTTCGCTGTGTACCGTTCTTGGTTTTTGGCGCCCAGGAGGATTCCCTGAGGATTCCACCAAAGATCTGTGTGTGCTATTTTTTCAGAATCCTTTCTTAGCGTATGTCCGACCCGATTGTGCCAGATCGCCCTTTTGCCTTCCGAAATATATTTCCTACCCCACGCGTAGTGCCCCCATCTTAGGCTCTTGCGGTGTTGATGCAGTCGGTACAGGAGCAAATTTGTTTGAGTCCAGCTTGGTTCTTCCGCAATATGTAGACTGTTGAGCGCAGATTTCAATTCTTATGAGAAGCACTTGATTGAAGATCTTGGAGATTTTAGACAAATATGATTTTCGAATATTGTGAAAATAGTCTTTCACTGTGTGCACTAGATTCCACTCAGCAACTACATTTTGTTTAAAAATTCTAGGTTAGTATAAACCAGCTTTTGAATCAAATCCTATAATCAAAGTTGTTTTAATTTTAACAATTCAAGGGATCATTCTTAAATTATTGTCAAATATAAATAGTTTATATTCAAAGGGAATACCGACATTTTGTCAATTGTTTTTTTTACCTGTTTATTAAAGTCGAGATTCCCATTGAAGCAATAAAGCGGTGACTTCACTCGAAAATTTCAATTGTGTGCTTATGATTGCCTCACCTATTTCCCCTCTTCACATATCACTCTCATCCCTCGAAATATGCCTGAAAATCAATAAAAACTAGCCTTAGTATACAGGAAACTCACATATAAATCTTGTTTGCCTCACTTTACTCCAAATAAAAATTTATGATGTCTTTCAAAGACGCCTTTCCACAGAAATCCCAAAGCCATTTATTATCTACGACTCAACTCGGATACCGATACCGACCCCAGTGACGGAAAGCGAGGAAAACCAAACCAAAATTCATTCAACAATTTGTCTGCCATAAAAACTAAACAATGCGCTTAGCAGTGATTGCCTGCCGAACTTGCAACGAATGTGCGCCAAGGTGCAACAGCCATATGAGGAGGAGGGTTATTAAAAACACATCGATTACAGCGCTCAGCGCTCGTAGACACCAAAAAGGACTTAAATGCATTTAACAAATGACACATTTACGATCGAAAGTGAATAGTGGAACGGCATCTCAATATGTCGCCGCTCACTCGCTTGGATTCAAAGAAGCAGCATAGGAGGAAAATCTATTGTAGCTCAAGTGGAAGCACAGAAGATGTGGCAGACACTCGAAGGACGGACAAACAGACAGCTACGCAAAAAGGAGACAGACGCACTCACTTATGGGTCGTAAATAAAATTCAATTAAAAGGAAACCTCGTGTGTGTTTAACCAAAATGAGGCACCTCCGAAAACGTAGAACTCTCATAAACATTTTGAGTGTTAAAAATAGGAGGAGGTATTTGTGAAAAACGCCCTCAAGTGACACCCATAAAAGTGCCTAAAGGCAGAGAGAATCAACAACATATGGACGGTCGGCGCAACAGACAAAGGTGTATGAAGCCTACAGTCTTTATTTCTACTTATTCTATTTATAGTCAAGGGATTCCAGTCCTTTTCCTTTCAAGGAAACAGTTGGAGACGCGTGTCGCGGCAATAGAGCTTCTAAATGCCACGAGAAATAAATTATTTTTCGTTTTCCGTTTAAAACGAAACCGATTCAAGCGCAATGTTAAAAGGATGGCAAAAACATCTTAGCTTATTTCAATATTTTTTGTTTTAGTTTTTTTTTTCAATCCATCGTTAATGATTTGATTTGATGAACAATTTGCTCCAGTTTTATAAGGCGAATGCAATGTGGTGTGCTCCGTGGAAGCACATAAATGAGAATTATAACCCCATGAAATTAATGAGAAAATCGACGGCGATGAATGTGATTATTTGTTGTCGTTCATTTTTATTGAAATTATGCTGCAAATCGCAGATATTCTGTGAAACTTACAGATGCGTCTTAATTATAATTAGACGTTGGATTTTTGAAAAATTTTAGTTTTCATCCGATTGGAACCCAACTTTGCATTTAGACCATTTATCGTTCAAATATAGCTATATACAAAAATGTGATGCATATCGAAAATATTTAAAATATATATTTGAACTATAAAACGTCTTAGTTTGGTTCCAACCGGACAAAAATATGCAAAAATCCGAGGTCTAATTATATTAAAAGGAAACTCAAAGAAAATACGGGCTGGGATACATGTGAATATATTATGAAAATGAATAAATAGTTCAATTAACTACTCCCATATACTAAAAGATAAAATCGAACTGTGGTTTATATCTTCCCGGATGTATTCTTCTTTACCAATCTTGGCAGAGTTCCACCTCAATTCTGGCAGCAATCCATTGAAACCTACACTATTTTGGTGAAACCAAACTATGGATATGTTTGCATTTAAAGTTCTTAATTTCGCCGTTTAATTTTAATGTAGAACGCTTGTTTGTATCTGCAGATCTCTGAAACCATAAAGAGGAGTAAACAAAGGTTTGAAGCCTACTCGTATGTAATCTGTGTTTCAGTTTTATGCTAAGCTTTCTGCCCCTGAAAACATTCACTGGGTTATTGCAACAATGCTGTTCCGTCGGTTGCGCTGTCTTCCGAGGAGTGTATATGTGGCAGTGTTTTTTGCCTGTTGCTGGTGTTCTTTTTGCGCGCATTTAAGAGCGCCTCTTATGATCTGCCACACCATTAAAAATAGACAAAATGTGCAACAACACCATATTACTTATATTGTATGCGGCATTGTGTGGCATTCTACACTACACTCCTCCATTTGCCACACGCTGCATTGTCTCTTTTTATGGCCACAATTCGGGGGAGACTGCACTGTTCACAAACACACAGAGATACGGACGTCATGCGCCATATGAAAGGAATCGTAACGTGCGACGTTACGACGACGTATCGCTCCCATGAATATTTTTGTGTTGAAAGCCAAAATGACTTTTTTGGTTGATGGCCAGAGTCAGTGTGGAGCACCATCGAACAGGAACAATAACAACATCAGCAGTAATAGCAGGCCCAAGACGTAGCTGGAGCATCATGCCACAAATTGGGTGATTGTTTGATGGAAACGGCGGCAGTGGCGCTGCCGTTGTTGTCGAATTATGGGGAGCATCGAATTGTGGTGGTTTCGGTGTATTTCTATTAAAATTTATGTATTTATGTGGGTTCATAAAAATACAAAATTAACTGCAATTTTTCACAGTGGAAAATTCTGTCTATATATATCAAGACCAAAAGCCAAAGAACAGCCAACCATCGCCACCACCACCACAACATCCATCAATATGCAACAACAAGAATAACATTTTGAAAATGCTACACGATGCACCCATTTGTTGTTTTGTATGAGATATGGAGGTATCCCTCATTGGAGAAAAGTGTGAAGGAGTAAGTACCTCGTTGAATATATATGTGAGTAATAACTCTGTAGGTCATCGGTATGAATATGTAAACATAGCGAAAAACCTGGTAAAGAAAGTCAAGTTTAGGAAATATTCCACAAAAAAATTGTCAATTATTTGCGATTTATATGGAGCAAAAAACAAAGATAACTTAGCAACTACATGAATATTTGGGTATGTTCAGGGTATTTTAGAGAAAACAAATTCTTATAAGAGTATCAGTCTGTATCCGTATGTAAACTTTTGCCCCTCACTCTTGCAGTCTACGTAATGCTGTATTTTCCGTATATATCTCAACAATGTACCATTGTTTGCGCGTCGGATTGTTTAAAACAAGGAGCCATTTCCTTCCTGTGAATCTGTGACGAATTTGTAAAGGCGCCTTCACCAAAGGAAACACAGTGTGGCGACATTACTTACAGCAACTGAGTGATAATGACGAAGTGTCGGCGGCATTTTCCTTTCTTCCACCACTTATTAAGTTTCATATTATCCCAGGCAATTTTAGTAGAATCAATTGAAGTTTTTTTTTTACAATTTTGTAGGAAAATGATCTGTAACAAATGTTTATGTTCTTGTGTTGTGAATTGGTGTTTTGTATTAAAGGGTGGGAATGCATTCAAACGCACAAATCAAGGATGCATGGGAAAATCGTTATATCTCACAATTTCTTTCATATTTATGAAAATAATCCTTTATGCACGGTGGCTCATCAGCCAACCTAACGATGCGGAAAATATTTGAAGCCAAAGTAAGAAGGTTAATTTTTGAGGGTTAGGATACCCGCATGGAAAGGAGCGCACCAATTTTAATTAAATTTATTTGTTTATTTCTAAATATTTATTTATTTATCTGAATTTATACAATACAAAGCAAATTTATATTCTAATTTTACGGTCCAGAGAAAAGCCGTATGACAAACCCCCCACCAGAGCCTCTAATGGGAATCGAACCCACGACCCCCAAACTCATAGACGAGCACGCTACCAACTCACCTACTGGGGCACTCTACATTTTATTTATACTAAAGGGTCCGCCAAATAACTTTTTATTTTTGAAAACATCGCGCACGACATCGAGTGTAGCTTCGGCTGTGTGGCACGTAGTGCCGTCCTGTTGAAACCAAATGTTGCCAATATCCTCCTCTTCAATTTATGTGAACAAAAATTCGTTCAACATGGCCCGATTACGATCGCCATTGACTGTAACGGCCAATCCTTGCTCATGGCCCAATTATGCCTCTGGACCAAAATCCGCACCAAACAGTGACTCGTTTTGGGTGTATCGGCTTTTCAATGTATGCGTGCGGGTTTTCTGTGCCCTAAATGCGACAATTTTGCTTGTTTTCATACCCGCCAAGATCAAAATGAGCTTCATCTGAAAAGATGATTTTTTGGCCAAATCGGCATCTTCTGTAAGTCGATCGCATTCAAGCGTATTTTTCAAAGTTCAAGCGTATACACAACCATATTCGTTCAGCGGAATTATAAAATTAATTATCTGTCAAATCAGACATGAGCTAAGTGTAACCATTCACGAAATAAGCACTAGTTGAAAAAAAAACGTTATATGGCGGACCCTTTATAAAATTGTCTACTGTTCGTTAGCGAATTGTAAAATACCTTTCAAATTAACCATTTTTAATGAAGAAGAAGATTGATGTACGTAAGTATATGTATTTGATGTTATTGAATAACTACATTGCTGCAAACACTCTGAATTATGCTACACTCGATACAATATTTCCAGAAAAACCTATCGCTCCGTTTTTGACTGTCACAAAATATTTATGGTTCTTACTTCCAAATACAGTTGAATGAAAAGCTCTCCAATCGGCTCCACGCTCTGCTCCGAAGCCCTGATTTCTACTCCTACTAATAATCTGTTTTGCAGGATATTATTTACAATTATGATGAGACGACAATTTCTGGATATACTTGCATTTAATGTTATTAAATACAGGTACAAATTCAATACCTAAAACGTACCTATTCGTTTAATCTAAATACATATTAGGCATGTTTTCGTTACAAGCTAGCACTTTTAGTTTAGCACTTTGCAACGAAAACAACTGACTTCCACTAACTGGCACATAAGCAATAAGTGGCGGATTTTCACTATCTGGTAGCAATGGTGTCATGAGTTGCGAAGAAAGAACAGTGCGAAAAAGACAAAAAATTCGTGAAAAGTATTTATAAGACATATATTTACTATTCTATGTTCAATTGTTTACACTCTTTTGCAAATATTAAAATAATTTCCCATTTTTGTTCTTCTTCTTGCCGTTAATTCACAATAATTGATAAAATCTCTCCAAAAATGGGATGCCATATTGCTAAATATAGGGTGCCCAATCTGGCAACATCATACTCGATTAAGACATGAACACAAGCACCAAACTTCATCGGGAACTAATAGTGCTTAAAAGTGCTTAGCTCCCCATACAAATTAAGCACTTATGGTGTAACGAAAACACGCCTATTAGGCACCCTATATTTAGCAATATGGCATCCCATTTTTGGAGAGATTTTATCAATTATTGTGAATTAGCGGGAAGAAGAAGAACAAAAATGGGAAATTATTTTAATATTTGCAAAAAAATGTGTAAACAATTGAACATAGAATAGTAAATACTTTTCACGCATTTTTTGTCTGTTTCGCACTGTTCTTACTTCGCAACTCATGACACCATTGCTACCAGATAGTGAAAATCCTCCACTTATTGCTTATGTGCCAGTTAGTGGAAGTCAGTTGTTTTCGTTGCAAAGTGCTAAATTAAAAGTGCTAGCTTGTAATGAAAACATGCCTATTATCATTATTGCTGTAATTTAAGCAAAATTTCTAGACAGTGTTTTTAGGAAATGAAATGAATGCAGATTTAAATTAAGACACTTCCCTACGTAACGAAATGACACATGTGTACTTAAAAATATTGATGTTGAACCTAACCTAGATATGATTCATGAAATGGAGCTTTGCTGTCACGTAATTGTATTTTCTATACCGTTGTTGAAAAAACTTTGCATTATAAAGGCAAAAATGTTGTGTCTTGTTACAAATCAAAATGAAATTGTTTAAACAACTTTTTTTGAGATTTTAATTTTCGACAATTTTAAGAGCAACTTTTTGATTGAAAATTACAATTTGTTGTTTATGATTATGGCCAAGTGTATCGTAATATTTGTCACATGTGGATATATGTATTTGCATTTAAGTTTAGATACTGAGAAAACATTTTCAACAAATTTTACTAATCATGTCATTGAATTATCAACATGATTGCTGCAATTGGCCCGACATTTCCTAGGCGACATTTTGGACAATAACAACCGTTCAATTTTCGGTAAATTTGAGACCATTTTGTAAAAGCCCACAAAAGGCAAGGCTATGCGACATGAATTAAAATGCCATCAATTTTTATCGCCCTCCCAGTTCCCAATGCGTATGGTTTTTGTCCGGGTGCCTATCCGTATGGTTCGCTTGTCAGCCCTTACTTCACCTTAACTCTTTGAACATTCATTCACAAAACAATTTACATCTATCGAATGTTGTTCATTTTCATTTTTATGTAGCCAGCGTTGTGTGCTGTTGCTGTTGACCCAATATTTGAAAATATCTGAATGAGTTGTTCTTGTTTTTGTCGCTGTTTAGTTCACCTTTACCTTTCTACCGTTTCGGAGTTGGTTGTTTTTGTGACACCGAAGGGAACCCAATACCTTTTTGTCGGCTTTTCCTGCCTGAATGTTGTTGCTTCGGTTGTTCTGCTCTTTCTTTTATTGTCCTCCATGGGTTTGTCATGCGTCGAAGGGCTGTTGTGTTTGACTTAGACAGTGATGATGTTGGATGTGTAACAACACCTGTGTTGTTAAATTGCGGTTAAATGTACCATAATGTGATGTTTTGGCCTAAACTCTGAGTCTGGTCTGAGTTGATTTTTTTATATGGCTTTTACGGGTTCCTCCTATTTTCGGGCGTTGGTTCTGTTAAGTGAGTGTATCAATATTGTATTTATTGAGGTCTTTTTTGGAGTTGTTGGTGATGGTGGTGGTAGAGATGGTGATGGTGCGGCTGTTTCCAAACCAGACAATTACATTTGAAAATGTCAAATATTGTGGTAAAGAAAAGAGTACCGTTTTGTGGTTACATTCGAACAGACGAGGTGGATATGCAAAGTTGAAATTAATAGGAGGGAGAATGTGATCAAAAAAGTTTACATATCTATACAGAGATAACTCGTTAAATGGGTCTACTAAAACTAAATAAAAAATAAACACAGAAACACAGAAACCTAGAATTAAAGTTAGTTTTCAAATATTTGTCTTTAGAGTTTCTCAAATAGTTATTCGTTTTCCAAAACAGCCACTTCATTTAAAAAAAAAAGTATTTTTCAACCATCAATATTTCCCAAAGCTGTCTCTTGCCCTCGTTCTTCATTTCTAGTTATGCTGTTCGCCTGGTTCTTGTATCTTCTGACTCAATGCTCTGTGAAGCTTTATCGTATTTAAGGAGCTAACTCACGTCTTTAGTGTATTTTTATGGTCCATTTTGGGATTTCACTTTGAAGGTAATGATGTCATTTAATATCAAATTTAAAGTGGTTAATCGTGTCGCAGTGGCCATTCCATTTCATCACCATCGTTCGTTCATCTCCTACTGTAACACCATCAAAAAACAATTTTCGAAATAGTTTTTCTATGTTCTTCTCTCCAATTCTGCCACCAATAGCTGGCTGCTGCGGTTTATTGGCTAAAATGCAGTAGTTTCGATTTTTTATGTTTTAATATAAAATAGACTACGAAAACGACGAAGAAAAACGAAAACAATTTCATGTTTGTGTTTTGCTTAGAAATCTTTAATGCACAATAAAATGTAGCATGTTGTAGGGGCTTTTAACTGAATTTCTTTAACAGTTTCAAACCGCTGTAGCTGGCTGCTTTGGTTGGTAACATCCATTAAATCTCATTAAGGAACATTAAAAACGGTTCACAATTTCCAACCAGAGAAATCGGACTCAATAAAAATGTTCCGAGCGCTGAGCAAGACAACAGATAGTTAGAGAAAATCTGTAGCCCGAAAGCATTTAATTAGTGCACATGACTGGAATGGTAATGGCTTCTAACATGGTCATAAAAGAGCCAAAGGCAAACCCACCAAAAGGTGGGTTCTTAAAGCTCAAATGTATTGTCCCCGAAATGATGACATTGTTTGAATTAATCAAACATTAAGAAACCAATACAATAAATTCGTTTGATGTGAAGCGACATCGGCGATAAGCCTAAACAATGAGTTTACCCTGGGAAAGTGTAAAAGGGAGAGGTCTAATCCTACCTGGGGTTAGGTTACTTGATTTTGTATTAATCTATATTCATACATATGTATAATTTGTTTCCGTATTTAAAAATTTTTCCTTTTTTCTAACCTCCTACGTTAATTTTTTATTTTTAAGAGACTTTGAGATGTGATTCTGGATGCAACGAACTTGTGGCGGAAATTGCAGGTAATGGATATAATATATGTATTTAAAGTTAATATATATAGTAGATATTCTCCCCCTATTGAATAACACTTCCTGTTTAATTATTGATTTGATTTTTCTTTTTAAATCGCACATTAATATTTAATCAATGAATTACTTTGTTTTGAATGAAATCACAGCATTGAACTCATTTCAATTATACACCCTTTCGAATCGACACCCTTTTACTGAGCTCTCTAGCTAATATCCAATTCAAAGTTATTTCTATTTGAATAATTCTCACTCGTTCAGTTGCACTCCATCGCGTCTCCGTCCCAGGTGTCAATCATCCATTGAATGAATATTAATTCAATGCGGCGTAAACTTTATCGTTTGTTAAGTATGGACGTTTTAACAGTTTTATTGACGTACTATTAAAGGATGTAATGTTTTTAATGTTTATGTTTATGTAAGTGTCATTTTTTAACAAAAATTTGATGTTTTATGGTTTTTTGCCTTTTTGACAAATGAACAAAAACAAACATCAAAATTACCAGTCGTGATTTTTGACAGTTTGACACGTGCGCTTTGCGGCAAACTCTCGACACACCGTCGGGCGGCATTCATGTGATTCCCGGCCGTCGTCTGTTTGTATGGTCTACGTTTGTTGTTGTTTTGCTTTTGGCCGTACCATATCCAAAGGGGAGAAGGGGTCAAGGAGACCGCTTCTGGTTCTCCAAATACGAGAGTTTTGTGTTTAATAGATTTTTAACCCCTTTTCTGTGGCTGCGAGAAGTACATTGTAAAAGGGTTGTCATAAACGTACACTTTTGGAGTTGATTTTGATTTATGACAAACAATAAAAAATCAGTCATGAGTGAGTTATTAATGTCTCTTTGAATGTACGTACAAGTACGAATGACTGTGGGTGCGGTACTGTTCTTTTGTTGTGGAGGCGATTCTAATGAAATCTCTTCAATATCGGAGATATCAATTGAATTTCACTATAAAAATAAAGATATTCATATTTATACTGTTAAACCTGAAAGAGAAAAACAAACCGCCAAGCGCAGTGATTTATTAATTTCTGTAGAACTGTTTAGGCAATGGAAGGAGTCGTTTATATTATAGACATCTAAATGGAAAGAAAACATACAAAATAATTTCACTTGAGTAACCTGGCTTAAAAGTATCCATATAATCCTCAGCGAGTAGAACAAATCTTTTCAGGGAGAAATTAGCTTTTTGATGAACTGAACAGAATGTAGTTTTTTGACCATTTCAGAAAAATGCTGTTTTTCAAAATATCTTCGATGAAATCATATAAGAAATTCTTTTCGTTTCATTAAAGGATTTCATGATATCATCTCATCAATAATACTGTTATGTCTTTAATTTGGCAGAGACGTATTTAATAACGTGAGATGTTTGGGATTCAAAATGGGACTATTATGTCCACGGTTCGGTACAGTCCCCAAAGAAGGGTCCCAACCTATTTCGTTATACCCTCAGTTCAGTGGAGAAGGGTATACGAACTCTGCTCAATAGAAAAGGTGAAATTAAATTTTTCTCAAATAATATTTATTTCTTCATCAATTTCTATTTTGTCCCCTTCAAAGTATTCCTCCTCAAATGTTCTCGTAACACACTTGTGCCAGCATTTTTTCCAATCCTCGAAACAGTTCTAATGTGCACTTTTTGGAATGGCCTAGAGCTCTCTCATCGATTCCGTTTTTATCTCCTCAATCGTCGTAAAACGCCGTCCTTTTATGTGTCTTTTCAATTTTGGGAACAGGAAAAAGTCGCAGGTGGCCAAATCTGGTGAATACGGTGGATAAGTCATGATTATGGTTTTCTTTCGGCCAGAAAATTACGAACTAGCAATGACGAGTGAACAGGTGCATTATCGTGATGGAAAAGCCATGTATGGCATGAGCCAACCGATATGCCGACATCCTCTGAAACTTCTCTAATAGTGATTCGACGATTCTCCCCATAACAATTTTCTTCACTTTGTCAACATTTTCATCGGTTTTTGAAGTGATGGATCTTCCAAGACGAGCGTCGTCATTCACCTCTTCTCGACCTTCTTTGAAAATCTTGTACCACTTGTAAACATTTTTCTGACCACTCATCATTTCAAGGGCATTTGAACACTTAATTCCATTTTTTACACAAAATTTGATGCAAATTCTTTGATTAAGTTTTCACAACTTCCCATAGCTTCTGATGCTACCATCTATGTATTTTTATACCCTCCACCATGGGATGGGGGTATATTAATTTTGTCACTCCGTTTGTAATACCACAAAATATTGATCTGAGACCCCATAAAGATTTAGCCATGTCCGTCTTTCTGTCTGTTCGTCTGTTGTAATCACGCTACAATCTAAAATACTTCAGCTAGGTGGCTGAAATTTAGTATATATACTTCTTATATCTGCAGGTATGTTGGGATTGCAAATGGGCAATATTCGTCCATTTTTTTTATATATCCTTCATAGTATATATCATCTATCCGATTTGACTTCTTAACGCCACAGAAACCACAAATTTCAACTGATCGGGCTGAAAATTGATAGCTGGGGTTTATTTATACCCAGAATCCTTTACACGAACAACGGTAGTTATAGGTCCATGTTTTGTAATCGCCCCCATACAAAGGTCCCACTAGATTTGGCTTCGTAACGTCACAAAAACCTCAAATTTCAACGAATTGGCCTAAAATTCGGTATAATGAGTTTATTTGTATCCGAAACCATTCACTTGCGATCCATGGTGGAGGGTATATAATATTCGGCAATTTTATACGTCTTTACTTGTTATATTTAGTATTTTACAAGTCTTTATCAATAACTACAGACTGAGTTAAATGTTTTACTCTTTTTGGCTCCCACAGAAAGTACCATATTACGTTACTCACAAATTGCAGGTATTCACACCAACAAGGTCCCCGAAGGTCATTGATTTGATATAGCCCATATAAAGGTCCAACCCGATTTGATGTCTTGACGCGTTGAAAACCCCAAAAACTCGTAGCAATCGATTCGAAAGTAATTTGTCAATTTAATTTCACCAACACCATTAACAGGAATGTAAGACATCAGCCCTCATACGAGGACACCTCAAATAGCAACTGTTTGGGCTGAAATTAGGTTATTAGGTCCATATTTTGATATAAGCCCTAGACATAGGTTCCACCCGATTTGATTTCTTGGTGCATTAAAAAATGCGATTTGGCTAACGTTCGGAAATTTTAATATAAAATTCATACCCAGGCCCATTTCAAGAAGCAATGGTCCATTGATATAGGCCTCATACAAAGGGCTCATATAATTTGATTTCTTACCGTCATAGAAAAAAGATTTCTACCAAACGGGCTGAAAAATAATAATTTACTATTTATTTTATATTAAACCAAATCGTCCCTGGTAAAAATGGGGTAAATTCGTCCATGTTTTATATAGCCCCCATATAAGGGTCCCCTCTGATGTCACTTCTTCGCGCTCTAGGGAACACATATTTTCTATTAATCTAGCTGAATTTTAAAATTTATAATTTATATTGGACCTAATCGTCCCTAATAAAAATTGGGTACATCGGTCCATGTTTTGGTATAGCCCCCACAAAAAGGTCCCCACCGATGTCACTTTTTGACGCATTAGAGAACACATTTTTCAATTGATCTGGCTGAAACTTAAGAATTTATATTTATTGGTCCTTGTTCTTATATAGCTCCCATATAAAGGTTCCTTCTGACTAGACTTCTTGAAGTTCTAGAGGCGCATTTATTAATCCAATATGCTGAAATTTAAGCTTTTTTTTATATTGCATTTAATAATCTCTAGAAAAAAGGGAGTATATCGGTCCATGTTTTGATAAGTAAGAGTATAATCCTCTTATGAAGGTTACGTTTTTTAACCTATGCGTGTGGAATTTAGAGATGTACTTTATTTAACCTGCAATTCATAGAAATAATGCGTTCTTCGTGCATTTGTTGGCAAACAATGGTGGAGGGTATTATACAGTGGGCCCGCCTGACTTTAGTCTTTCCTTAATGGTTGAACCTAGATCATGTTTGAAGAACATTTGCAAAGTGAAAACTTTGTTGTCATTCGGTCACTGCTCCTGAGAGTTATAGTACGCATTGATACGGAAAGACATACAGACAAGGAGACAGGCCTAGCCTAACCCATTACCGTCCTCAAATGGAGATACTTTTTTAATGCCATAAAACTGCTTTTAATCATACTCACAGTTACATGTCTTTTTATATTGACAGGCGATATTGGCTTAAATCTCGTAAAATTTCATAAATAGGATTCTCATGTTAATTAGGTCCAGACTCTCTGTAGTCTGAGAATATAACAATGTACCATAAAATGGGTTGCGTTGGGTCGCTTTTCCAACGTACACCACTGTGCAACATAATGTACTTATCGGTCTGCCACCACCACCTGTCTCCAGATTAGCCTACCTTCACAAGGTATTTGCTACCAAAAGTTGACATCAAATGTGTAACAGTGTTCCAACTTTCACATGAATTCGTAAAGCCTTTCAGATTAGTTCAGATTTTTGACGAGATTTTCACACAGAAACACACACACAACGTCGTGTCAATCAATCGAATGAATGTCAGTTTCCGTCATTGGGGGTAGAGGAGCGGATATCTTTGTCGAGTTATGTTTTATAATAAATTTTTAATTAATCCTCTTTTTTCTTTTGATGCCAACCAATTATGCGAACAACATGTGGGTGCTGTTGTCGATTGACGTCTGTCTCACGGTGACACCAACAAATGAGATCCGTTTTCTCGGATTCTTGGGAAATCGGACTCGTTGTAAGTGTGAGCTGATGCTGGTACTGGTTCTGATGCCGGAGTTGGTTGTGGTTTTGTTTAGAGGCTTTTATTTTAATACCTCTCAAAATAATTCACACCTACAATTACAAAATTTATGACCTTAATAACATTGAATAACAAATCGAAGGAAAGGGACCTTAAATAAGACAGAAGGGAAACAAAATCATTCGAATAAAAGTGCAAAACAAAACGGAATTATGAAAATGCCCACAAACGCGCGCCATAAAGTTTTGTGAACAAACAAAGATGCCCTTTTCCCAATGGTTGATGCTATTGGGGCCGGAGGGAGGGAGTATGTGTCTGTTTGGGGAGGGAAATGATTTTTATCGCTTTTAATTTGATTTTTATTTGGTATCATATTTCATTTCACTGCACTGAAGCTACAGTGCCAGACAGCATCACCAGGCCAGACCAGGGCTGGCATGTCCAGACCACAAACAAAAAAAAAATAACACAACTCCAACGACAAAATCTTCCATTAAGTCGCTTTTCCCTGTGTTTCTTTTTCTTTTGTTTTTTTGGTGTTTTGTTTATTATATTTTTTTTTTTGGTCCATATTTGAGTATGTTTGAGCCTAAATATCACCTCCTCCACCGTCAGAAACAAAAGAAAGATACCAACAGACCTCAGACTTTGTGCTCTTTGTGTGTTAACTTGGCCAACACCGCCGCCACCACGAGACAAGTATGGCTGCAACAATCACAGAGCACAAACGTCAGAATGTCATAAAAATGTCACATTTTGTGCATAACTTTATGATTGTTATAAACCATAAAATACTTTTTATTTTCCATATCCATTGTTGTTGTAATTGTTGGCCGATACGAGTATGAATGAGTGTGCATTCCAAACTAAATTCTACGAAAATGAAAGCCTTCGTAGTGTTGCTCACCGCATTGAACTTGGGGCGCACACCCAAAGTAAAAAGTGCATCAGAAGCTTTTTTGACATAGGGGTTCCACTTTGAACGATTCTGCGATTAGGAAGATGTCCAATGGGTCTTGCAGCAAGCATAGTTACTCTGAGTCTGAGACCTCAGAGTAACTATGCTTCTGAGACTACTTCATCGGAAAGATTGTCTTGTCGGCTCTTTGCCCTACTCTCCGAGAATTGTTACTTCAGACGTGATGAAGTTCCTAGCAACAATTTGAAACTATGATATTATCCTGCCCTAATATAATTTTGTCTATATTATAACACTCAAGCAGAATATTATTTCAAAGGAAACGAAAGGATCGACAAAAGCATTTCGTATTTTCTGCAAATTAAAATGAGCAAAAAAATTATTTGTTTCAACAAATGTATATCTTCAGTTAAAATAAAAATTTGTAAATTTGGTACATACCAATAATCTTAGGGTACTCTATAGCAAATAAATGGTTCAGTTAAATTTATCGGGCTCGCTCGGGTATCCCCACACAAATCCATAAGATATTTTAAATAACTTTTTTAAATTCTTTAATCTGCCAAAGAATGAGTAAAACTCTACCATAAGGTATGTGTTGCTTTGGATAGAGCAAAGAAGGTTGTGAATACCTGTAAAAGATCAATAGGGCTGGGGTCTGAACACGCGTTTAGTTTATTGGTTATATACGGCTGTAGTCAGGCCGATAATGCTGTATGACATTGCATAAATCCACCTAAATCCCAGTTCAGCGGATGACTGTTATGCGTATTCCTGGTGCCCTGGTGAACGACACCAACTGAGACCCTAAATGTTGTACTTTGAGTACATTTTATGCCGCTTGACATTATATCAAGTCAATATATCGCATCTATTGGTTTAGACATTGGAAGCTGTCCTCTGGTCAGGAAATGGCTACAGACAATGTCATTCTAGATACAATGCCTGACCTTTCAGGCATTGTTGATTACACTATTTTTAACATTTTTGAACAGATGCATCGTACTCTTATAACCTATAAATCTGAATTGAATGCTCGTGTTCCCGAACATCGGAGATACGTGTATACAGAGAAAACGACTGACACAATAGTGTTTACCAGCATAATTATTAATATTAGAGAGGTAGCATAATAGCTGAGAATTCATGTTCAGACTATAGTCGGCAACTGAACAGTTTAACAGGGACGTAACAGAGGAATATGAATATGTGGGCAAGCGTCTATCAGCCTGCAAGTTCTCCTTGTCAGATAGTGTCCTTACGTCAACAAAAGACAGGAGAAGAACTGCATACGTTCCCCCTTGATGTGGCCCTGTCTAAACTCTAAACGCCCTGATTTCGCTATCGAGACTGGACGTCTTACTGGTCATGTCTGTTAGGACGGGTCAATGCATTTTTGGACGTCACGCATAGAGATTGAAGGTCTTACGAAATGACTTTTGCAGAAGCTGCGAAGCAGAAGAGTTATCAATAGAACACCTTCTGCGTCTGTGCTCTACCCTCTAGAACGTTTCAAGCTACCCTAGGCTCACATTTCATTTTGGAACCAGCAAACCTGACAGATTTTGAAACCTGCCAACTTTTGAGCTAATAATAATGTGTCTAACCACATCCCCAATGTTATCTGTTAGATCCAAACTTAGGCTTGTAAGATATGAGTGGTAGACAATCTACCTACCTAACTATTTTCTATTCAACACATGATTTTAAACCAGTTAATGTATAGTTGAATATAGATATTTTAAAGCTCTGATAAATCCTGAATAATGTATGGGATGTTGACTTATGATAGGTTTAGGTAATGTAGTCAATGTGCTTCTACATGGCCGTAAGGAAGAAATACATATTCCTGGCCCCTTTCGTTAAACCGATATAAATCACTCAAATTGATTTAACGAAGGTGTCTAGGAAAAATATATGTTAGGTAGGTAGGTATACTGTCTTCCACCCATATGTTACAGGATTTGGGTCTTTGTTGGCAACCGTTGATTCCGCTTGCACTAGCATATCATAAAGGATGCCTCCGTGGCTCGACATTCTTAACACAAATTGACCATTAGGTTGAATATGTTAGGATTGCATAATTTCAGCATCTCCTTAACCCCGACCTAAACTCCCATGAGGGTTGGTTACCCATCTTTGTTTAAGTTACTCGGGTTTGTAGGATTCACCGCGTTGGATGTGGAAGTTGAAATTGTATGATATTGGCGCACAGTTGCAATTGCATACCCTGAGGTGGCAATATCAATCCATTTGCAGAAGAATTGCCTGAAGAACGCTTAGAGGGAATCCTGGTCACAATCCCAAAAAATGGTGATCTAAGTTAATGTAGAAAGTACAGGTGTTTAGTATTGCAGTTAATTCCGTGAAAAGTGCGCACTAAGAGTCTTTTTAAACGTGTAAACGAAAAACTGGACTCAACCATACGAAGGCAGCAGGCAGACTTTCGTCCATAACATAAACAAGAGTTATCATCCAATAGTCAGTTGAATGTAAAGCAGCTTGTATTTATCAACAACAATACGACATTTGACATCATAAACAGCGAGTGTATCTGAGATGCAATACGGCAGAGGGACATCACCCCAAACCTGATAAGGCTAATAAATATACAACACGACCGCTTGCGTTACATGGTTCTCTATAATAGCAAACTATATGTTTGTCAGTTTATTACCATTAATAGAGTGCATCAGACTTATTTCATTTCGCCCTTACTAGTCCTTATAGTTCTGCACCATGTTTTAACACGACGAAAGCACTGAAGATAAATTCGCTTGATTTTTAAGCGATCGATGAATTAATTGAAAATGTCAACTCCTTTAACTAACTTGGATGTGTAATTTCAGCAGACGGCGGTGCTGCTACCATATTCTAAGCAGCTCTGGAAAATCTTGAGATCATCGTCTATATCAACTCGTGCAAAAATATTTTATTCAACTCTAAGGTAAATTCGGTTCTATTGTACGGCTGCGATACTTGGTTAATGACGGAAATACTTGTGAGAAAGCTACAAACGTTCGTCAACAAGTGTCTCACAAAAATGTGGAAGATCTGGTGGCCGAACCCTGGAGATCAACTGGAGGAGGTGGAAATGAATAGGACATACTCTACGGAAACAACAAACCGAAATCGACAGACAGGCCCTCCAGTGGAACCCGCAATGCACCAGAGCAGGAGGAAGACCAAAACACATGTGGATTCGCACAATAGAAACCGATATACATACATACATAAACTAAGATATTCTTTCAACGATGTGTAAAATACCGGGAGCCGGAGGATATAAGAAGAAGGAGACATATTAACTACTGTCTTACTTCTTACTCTCTCGTTGGCATTTAAAACACTTTATCAGACTTATTGGTATACAATCGATCTATTCTAATCTATTGTTTCGACAGATCCTATTTTTCGAGTGTGTGCACCGGCTCAGGCACACATCTGGTTATATCCATTGACTTTTTGTTTTGGTTATTGTTGTGATTTTAAGTTTTTGATTTCATTGTGATTCTTGTTTACGACTTTAAAAACAAGTCAAGTCTCGACTTTTGATACGATATCGTCGTTGTGTGCGCCCGCGAAGATGTCTCATGGCATTCGGATTGTATTGTCATAAATTTGTTGGTTGCTTTTAGTTTGTTTTTTTCATTTGCATTAAACAGAAACGTACGCGTTTTTGTTCTTCTTTAAAAGAAAGCAAACGCTTTAAAAGCGTCTCACTGCTCACTTAGCATATTAATTACTTCTAGAGTAATTGATATGATCTCATAAAAGCGATGACTCCAGCAATGCGATGACTCAATGATAAGATTTATGTAAATAATGAAAAAACAGATTGAATTTTTCTGAGAATCGATTCAGTAATAATCATTCAATAATGTTTATTAAAACCTATTAATATATTGATATAGTGAAGATATATGTAGATGAAAGGGTCTGAGTCCTTATTCTTAGTTTCCTTTCAAAAAATCGCTTATCTCCTGTCAAAGGATGATTTTCCCCAGGAATCTTCTTTCACTGACATCTGTTCAGTTCTTATCTTCCCTTTACCATCCTCCAATATAGATAGAATCGTTTAATGTGGCCAAGAAGTGGGTTGGCAGGTTGCCTGGTTTTATTCAAATCACGCTTAAAACGTTGCATCAAAAGAAGAAAATGAAAAAACGACACAAACAAAAACATTAAAATCGAGTATCACTTTGAACTCGAACTCATTCGTAATCGCATTCGTTCATTTGTCTGTCCGTTTTCCCCGCATCAAAAGGAAAAACCGCTCCGAAAAACACAGAACGAACCACGAACCTTTAGACAAACAAGCCGAAAACTGAAAAAAAAACAAAATCCAACATGAAACCAAACACAAACCCTGTGTAAAATACGCGCTCTCGGCTCAGAGTAAAACAACTTCATTTGTGTGAAACAAGCACTCTGTCAAAGCCGTGAGGTAATTAATCAAAATCATGGGGCGTGTGCTTTTGCTTTTTATTTCAATTCGTTGTCGTGAGTTTTGTTTTTACTTTGTAGGTATGTTCTTTCATTCTTTTTGGTTTTTTGGTGTTGGTTTTTCATTTTTTTTCCTTTTTCGGTTTACCCAGAGAATCTGTAAGAGCCTGAACAAAGTTAAACTCACTTAGGGCACACGGCTCATATAGAACAACAACAACCGATTGATACTAAGCAGAGAGGGAGTAGGTATGATATGTTTTAGTTCAAATTACTGAGACTTCTTACCAACTCTCTCTCACCTGTGTTGAATTAGATGCTCTCGATTGGTCGTTTTTTCCGAATTCAGGCGATTTTCCGAAGTCCAAAGTTTTAAGACTCGAGTCGAGTCTAGGAAGATCACAGAGGACGACTCTATTACAGAGGAAGTCCTCAGAGGTCGACTCTAGTATAGCGGAAGACCTCAGAGGTCGACTCTAGTATAGAGGAGGACGTCAGAGGTCGACTCGAGTATAGAGGAAGGCCTCAGAGGTTGAGTCTACTATAGAGGAAGTCCTTAGAGTTCGACTCTAGTATAGAGGAAGACCCCAGAGGTCGACTCTAGATTAGAGGAAGTACTCAGATGTCGACTCTAGTATACAGGAAGACCTCAGAGGTCTACTCTAGTATAGAGGAAGACCCCAGAGGTCGACTCTAGTATAGAGGAAGTACTCAGAGGTCGACTCTAGTATACAGGAAGACCTCAGAGGTCGACTCTAGTATAGAGGAAGACCTCAGAGGTCGACTCTAGTATAGAGGAAGACCCCAGAGGTCGACTCTAGTATAGAGGAAGTACTCAGAGGTCGACTCTAGTATACAGGAAGACCTCAGAGGTCGACTCTAGTATAGAGGAAGACCCCAGAGGTCGACTCTAGTATAGAGGAAGACCCCAGAGGTCGACTCTAGTATAGAGGAAGTACTCAGAGGTCGACTCTAGTATAGAGGAAGACCTCAGAGGTCGAATCTAGTATAGAGGAAGACCTCAGAGGTCGACTCTAGTATAGAGGAATACCTCAGAGGTCGACTCTAGTATAGAGGAAGACCTCAGGGGTAGACTCTAGTATAGAGGAAGACCTCAGGGGTCGACTCTAGTATAGAGGAAGACCTCAGGGGTCGACTCTAGTATAGAGGAAGACCTCAGAGGTCGACTCTAGTATAGTTGAAGAGCTCAGAGGTCGACGCTAGTATAGTGGAAGACCTCAGAGATCGACTCTAGTATAGAGGAAGGCCTCAGAGGTCGACTCTAGTATAGAGGAAGTCCTCAGAGGTCCACCCTAGTATAGAGGAAGTCCTCAGAGGTCGACTCTAGTATAGAGGAAGTCCTCAGAGGTCGACTCTAGTATAGAGCAAGACCTTATAGGTCGACCCTAGTGTAGAGCAATGCCTCAGAGGTCGACTCTAGTAAAGAGGTCGACTCTAGTCGAAAAAGAAAGAGCTCTGTTATTGTGTCCTGCGTTCCGAAAAAGTATTTAATATATATTTTAAGAAGTATTTTTCTCTGGAACACCACAAAAACAACTGTTTCTACTCAGAGAATTATTTTTAAGTCTCTCATATTATTCCTCATACAATGTTTCCCACTGAGTCCAGTATAGAGGTCGACTCTAGTATAGAGGAAGTCTTCAGGAGTTGACCCTAGTATTGAGAAAGTCCTCAGAGATCGACTCTAGTATAGAGGAAGACTTCAGAGGTTGACTCTAGTATAGAGTAAGACCTCAGAGGTCGACTCCGGTATAGAATAAGGCCTCAGAGGTCGACTCTAGTATAGAGAAAAACCTCAGAGGTCGACTCTAGTATAGAGGAAGACCACAGAGGTTGACTGTAGTATAGAGTAAGACCTCAGAGGTCGACTCTAGTATAGAGGAAGACCACAGAGGTCGACTCTGGTATAGAGGAAGACCTCAGAAGACGACTCTAGTAAACAGGAAGACCACAGAGGTCGACTATAGTATAGAGGAAGACCTCAGAGGTCGACACTAGTATAGAGGAAGACCTCAGAGGTCGACTATGTGTCATGCGATCCAAAAAATTATTTAATATATATTTTAAGAAGTATTTTTCTCTGTAACACCTCAAAAACAACTGTTTCTACTCAGGGAATTGTATTTAAGTATCTCATAATAATATTCAAACAATGTTTCCCACCTTTATCATATGGACTTCGAAGGGATATTTAAAAATACCTCTGCTGAAATATTTTGAAAAATGCATGTTATTATAAATATCTGAACATTCATACACACCATACAAGTGGCACGCCCATAGGGATTTTTGGAGGTACGTGTGTGTGTGTGTGAGCATGTGTGTTTACCCAGTGTACAAATATCCACACATGGAAAAATAATGACATGGAGATGATGAGGCCTCTGTTAATGATGATGCCGTGATGCCTCTGCTGCTACTGATGCTTATGACGATGATTGTTATTATTAACAAGGCTTAATTAATAAGTTTTAATGGAGATGATGCATAATTCCGACATATCGCATTATGTCGGTCGGAACATATGCATGCTTCGAACAACGCCTTGATATATTTATGATGTGACATGATACGGTGACACAGATTTTAAATCCTCAAAAGTAAATTCTTCATTGGCTTCTTGGTGGATACTTACATATGTACGTATCGGTGTAATATAAGAACAGAGAATGCGTTATCAGGGATTTTGATCGGCAGACAAATGATGCTACTTAAACGAATAAGGACAAAGTTGATGATGAGAATCCTTAATGGGGTGTAATAAGTTTGAATGGGTTGAAAGTGAAGTACAAATAACTTCACTTCTCCAATAGGACGTTTTTCTGGTATAGACATTCAACCATGTGTCATGGGTTATTATTCTCCCCTTATCAATTCGCTTAGAATTTTTGTATTCAATAGAGCCTAATTTAATTTTATGCGTTCTCTTTAAAATTTCGATTTAGCCCAGCCTTTTTCACACATTTTCCTTGCTTAACACAGTATCTCTTAATTTCCCAAAAATTAAAAAAACACATAAACTTTTCATGTGTCAAGATCAAAAGTCTTCAAAACCGGCATCAACTAAACACAAATTAAAAAAAAAACTCATAAAAACGTTGAAATATTGTTAATAATAACTGCATTAACTTAATTATGAATGCAACGAAGTGCACTCGATAATACATAACCGCAGATCATATTTCAGTGATCGCGCCTTGATCACTCATAAAGATGACCTTAAACTGATATTAATAAAATTATTAAAATCGAGCGGAAAAAAACACATTAAACCCAACGCATTCGTTATGGCTAAGCAATTGAATGAAATGTTCAACACCGAGAAGTCTATAAAAATTAAAATGATAGGCAACCTACCACCCTGTGTCCTCCAAACTACCGAAATTGCCGCCGAGAGATGGAGATCAAACTCATCAGGGGTTTGATCTACTGATACTCCGACAGTCTTCAGTCGAGGCAAAGGGCTCCCATCATAACCTTGTGGTTTTATTACCCCCTTCGGTGGCGTGGTCATTACCGATAAAGAACAACGGGGAGGCTTAGACTGTCCGAAGACACAGCAAGAGATAGGAGGGGAGTGGAACTGCTCTGAATATCTAATCGTCATTAGAATGCATGTGAAGTGGTTGTATATTTCCCAAATGAAACTCTCTTAATGGAGCATTAAATAGATAAAAAGCTCATATAAAATGAAAATAGTAGTAAAATTGGTCTCCTGACTGGAAATGTCTTTTAATCGACGAATTATGGTATTTATTTTTTTTAAATTTCAAAAGAGAGTGGCGGTTATTTTTTTTCATGCTTTTGAATACATCATTAAGAGATACTAAGGATTAGTAGGAATGCTCTCTGTTCTGCTGCCTTGTCTCGGTATGACATTTTCATTTCAGTCACTTTTGGCTTTAGGCATTCTTTTTAATTTTACTGATGTTGGTCTTTAAAAATCTTTAACATTTTGGATAATTAATGATGTTTATATTTTTCTGGCAAAAAAACAAGAGAAAAACAAAGTGAATTAGAACGCGGACAGAAATCATTTGGAATGACTTTACATCAGTCACTCACTATGACTGAAATTGCAAAGGACAGTGGTTTGCGGTCTATCTCATCATAATTTCTATAAATTTCTGTAGACTTGGAAAAAAACTATGAATACAATAGATCTTGTGACCTCAGAGGTTGACCCTATTATAGAGGAAGACCTCAGAGGTCGACTCTAGTATAGAGTAAGACCTCAGAGGTCGACTCTAGTACAGAGGAAAACCTCAGAGGTCGACTCTAGTAAAGAGGAAGACCACAGAGGTCGACTGTAGTATAGAGTAAGACCTCATAGGTAGACTCTAGTATAGAGTAAAACATCAGAGGTCGACTCTAGTATTGAGTAAGACATCAGAGGTCGACTCTAGTATAGAGGAAGACCACAGAGGTCGACTCTAGTATAGAGGAAGACCACAGAGGTCGACTCTAGTGTAGAGGAAGACATAAGAGGTCGACTCTAGTACTGAGGAACCCTTCAGTGGTCGACTCTAGTATAGAGGAAAAACTCAGAGGTCGACTCTAATAAAGAGGAAGACATAAGAGGTCGACTCTGGTATAGAGGAAGACCTCAGAGGTTGACTCTAGTATAGAGGAAGACCTCAGAGGTTGACTCTAGTATAGAGGAAGACATCAGATGTCGACTCTAGTATAGAGGAAGATATCAGAGGTCGACTCTTGTATAGAGGAAGATATCAGAGGTCGACTCTTGTATAGAGGAAGATATCAGAGGTCGACTCTTGTATAGAGGAAGATATCAGAGGTCGACTCTTGTATAGAGGAAGACCTCAGGGGAGCCCTGCTATAGAAGACACATTACTAGTCTATGCATGCCGATAAAAATATTTTATCTTAGGAGAAGAAATGTGTCGGTAAATGGAGAAAATCACTGTTTTTGATATATTTGGAACCAAAATTTTTGAATATATATTTGTATGTTCCGTATAGACGTCGAATCGCCCGGACAGATCCTTTTGAAATTTTTATAGAATATGGATGTGTAACCATATCATTTTTCCATGCAAGTATGTTACAGGAATAAGCATGACCCAAAAACGGGGACCTGCAATAAGTAGGCTTTGCCCCGCCCATTCCACTTCACTATTAAAAGCGATATATCCGGAGAATCATTGCACCAAATTCACATTTGGTAAGAAAACATTTGATGGCAACATTCGTGACACAACAAAAAACGGGCGATATCGGATAAGTGGGCGTGCCTGAACTATTGAAAATAAAATATCGAAATATATACAATTTACAAATCGTGATCCTATTTGGAATATACCTATTTGAAAGCAGTGTGTATAATCCAGCAGAAAATTTGGGGATATCGAAAATGACTGTCTAGAGAACTACGTATCAATGTCTGCGGTAACATCCACATGACTCTATTGTTAAGAATCTTACATCTGGGGAGCTATTGTAGTAATCGTCTTGATATTTCGTGTGTACGAGTATATCGAGTATCTGTCCTTAATGCTTTATCAAGATATTCTTCTACTATTGATAATGGGGATTTATTAAAGTTACAGAACCATAAATTAAAGGAAAGCAAAGAAAAATATTTTTAATATCAATTAAACTAGCTATAATGCTTAACTAATTGTATGCCATTAATGGTTAAATATGTTTTGGGCCATGTGGCCGCAACAGCTGGCGTGTACATGTTGAACTCTGGAACTTAAATTTTCATACACTTTTCCCAGTATTTGCGTGAGAAGAGAATGCAATAGGGTTGAATCACACGATCTTGGTGGCTAATTAACAGGATCATTGCGTGGAATTATTAGAAAAGTGTCAACATTATTATTCGCGAAAATTATGGTGATTTTGATTCAGAAAAAAATATTGCCCCGTCGAAGCGAAATTCTGAAACATATTTGCCCTTTTTAAGTGGATCTGATGTATTCCCTCGAATTAAGCATAGTTGTTATGTGAAAATTCAAAAATTTGGCATAAAAGTTGAATTTTATTCAAGTTTTACATAATAACCCCACTAAACTTTGTTCCAAATTTCATACTTCTACGATCAACACATTCTGAGATATTCGAATTATAAAAAAATGACACGCCCAATTTTTATTTTTTTTTTTTCAAATTCCATTCCATTTTTATATAGATTACTCACAAATTGAGGGTTTACTCTAGTCGGTTTTTATGTAGATTATTCACAAATTGAGGGTTTACTCTAGTCGGTTTACTCGACTGAAATTTTCTAACTTGTTTGTACATTGTTCTTCAATATTAAGGTTCATTATATCCAAAAAAAATTGTCTATTATTTGCATAGTATTTCTCCTGCGATTTCTTCCTTTTTCCCCCAAAAAAAAATCCTAAATGCGAATTCCAAACAAACGCCTCATTCGTACCACTGTGCCCTGTTAGTTAATTTCATTCGTCAGTCAATCATCCGTTGCACACTCCGACAGCGATGTAATGACCAAAGTGAAGATATTGTTATGTTCGCATTGAATGTGAAATCATTTATTAAATGTCTTTACATTTCTGACAGAGTGATAAATGAATTTGACTGGTATTTCGACTTGTGTATATTATTCTACGAAATATTATGAGTCATTAGCGAAAAAACATTGCCTTTGTTGATAATTTTAGCACAGACACACACCCCACAATTAGTAGAGACTCATAATAAGTACAAATCCTATGCTTTAAGATTAATTGTCAACCGACAAACAATAAACTCAAATCCTTTCGTTTGTTCAGTTAAAAGATTTTAAATTAAACTTCAATTAATCCGCCACATTAAGTTGATTCCCTTTTTAATTTTCTTTTAGAGCGGATAAGCCGAATTTCAACCAGGAATTCCTCCCAGAGTAAGAGAGGCAAAAAAGCATGAAAATAAATGACAATTCATCAATCATTTGACATTTACACAAATTTTGACAGTCCTGCTCGGCAGGGGGTTCATTCCATTTTGAGAGAACTGATGTGGCAACGACAACGCCACTCCATAGTCAATCCGCTATACATATCAGTCCATCAGTTGTTATTCGAATTCAGTTTGTCCGTTAGTCATTCTTTGGTTCGAAGTGTTTTGCCAAAATTACAAAATACTTCATTATTTTAATCACTTTGTTCGGTTCTTTGCTCAAACATCTTGACATTTTGCATTTTTCGGAGCGCCTTAAGAGTGTTTATTTAGCCCTCGCTTCTACTTCCACTCCGCCCGACATGAGTTCGTTTTCCACAGAGAGTTGTTGCTTCTTTTTTTTGGACAGACTTTGAGTTTGGCTTTTCCGTTCCGTTGCCAAGTTGTGAAAACATGCAAAACTTGCATTAATTTCATTTTTGACGCGCATTTTGTTTGCGCTATTCATTCCCGCTCACGTTCAGCGTGCTTGGTTTGACTGACTGTCTAACTCAGTGACTGGCTGACTGGGGGACTAACTGACACTCCGAACTGATTATTAATGGTAACTGACATCAAATTCCGCCAGACATATTGATGTTAAAATGAAGATAATTCATTTTGTGGCTCGTTCTCCCCCGAAAAAAGATGATTTTTTAACGAGTCTGCTGCGTTTTTTACTCTTTTTCTTCTTCATTTTTTTCTGGTTGACTGACTGAAAGAGGTAAAAATGCAAATGTCAAGATTAAGCGATAACATTATGATTATGTCTGAAACAAATGTTTGGGAATTTCACAAAAAGGTCTTAACAAAAGATTTAAAATGATGCACACAAGATGCAAGATGCTCAGCCTCCGAAAGGTGAAAGGATGAGACCTCAGGGTGAGCAACGGATAAAGAGAGAAACATAGAACAACAAGAAGAAGAAGGCGGTCTGCTGTTATTTAGATTTCCAAAACGCAGATAAATGCGGTGGTTTGAACGCAAAAAATATATAATATAAAGGACTTTTCAAATGCCTAACTTTGAGATAAATAAATTCTTCATGGGATTGACTTGGAAAGGTCTTATGATATTTTAAACTGATATTAATTGAAACATAAGAGTTTGCATAAAAAATCTAAGGAGGGAGGGAGCAATTTTATGTAGGATATTTTATTGTTTTTAGGAAAATCAATTCAAATGATAATGGATTTTTTAAAAATGTAGAGAGAAATTCGACAGATGGCAAAAATAACACTGGACTTTATAATTCTAAAAGTCTTCGATTATAAAAGACTTTTTGAAATACCAATGAAATGTAAAATATGTGAATGCGAAAAATTCGTAACTCAAGTTAGGGATACAGGGGCCACGGCATTCGATATCGAGAACATTTCGATCAAAAAGCCATTTTAATTTTTGTCAGAACCAGTAAGGAAAGACAAAAGACGGGCCCTGCCCTACACCACTCCAGTAATATCGAATAACAATGAAATGTAAAGGTTATACTTCAGATAAAATTGTTTACATAAATTGGCCTTTGGTATATTCAAAATGAAACACAACTTAAAAATTCACATTGATTGTGTTTTTATTATCTTATCGTAATGTCAGTCAGATAGATCGAGACGATGAAAATCGATTTATAATTTAAAAAGTTGTGGCTAATTTTATGAAGCTTTTGCTTAAAAATTAATTAAATTTCTCAAAAAATTGGATTTTTCGCAAAATATTGTAATATATCTTCGGATGAAAAAATGGTCTTAGAAAAAGTTGAAGGCTATTTAATTTTCGATTCTTTGAAAAGTTCCTGAACCTATTCGAATACATGGTTCTCGAGTTATTCTATGTTATGTGGTTCAACCTCTCTATTTTGCATATAACAGTTTATCGTGAGAACAAGACTATGGGCTGATTCATGCATGACTGCGTTCTCTAGAAGAGAAGGTCGGTTAAAAACTGCGTTAAGAAGTCGAATCCAAAAGGACATTTACATGTGACCCGAACGTATCCATTTTTACTATGGAAGATTTTTAAATTTTATATAAATCTGTTGAAAAATGTGTTCTGTAGAGCACCAAGAAGTCAAATCGGAAGGTACTTTTATTTGGGCACTAAATAAAACTATGGGTAATTTTGGCTTGAAAGGATAAATGGCCACATAAACTATAAACTGTCAAATTCAAGTAGATGTTTTGTAAACAGTGGCATCTTGAACTAAAAAAACTCAAATTGGTGGTGACCTTTATATGGGAGCTGTAAAAACCTTGGACCGATACGGCCAATTTTCACTAGCTTGAAAAATACGTACTTTTTTTTACTGAACAGTAGACACTTCAAAGAAATTGCACTATACCGAATTGTAAGTGTTTATGAGTGGTGGTATTAATGCTATGATCGATTACATTTTGGTGCGATTTTGACATTTGGTGTGGGAGGGACCAGAGGGGATGTGGCAATAACGCCCGTTTTTCACTGGACTGAAAAACGCATCTTGAACTAAAAAAACTCAAATTGGTGGTGACCTTTATATGGGAGCTGTAAAAACCTTGGACCGATACGGCCAATTTTCACTAGCTTGAAAAATACGTACTTTTTTTTACTGAACAGTAGACACTTCAAAGAAATTGCACTGTACCGAATTGTAAGTGTTTATGAGTGGTGGTATTAATGCTATGATCGATTACATTTTGGTGCGATTTTGACATTTGGTGTGGGAGGGACCAGAGGGGATGTGGCAATAACGCCCGTTTTTCACTGGACTGTAGATGCTGTTAAAGCATTTCACTGCACAAAATTCCAAGAATTTGTATGTACTGGTAATCACGTTATAAGCTGTTAACTTTTCATGCAAAAAGGGCCATTCGTTCTTCGTGTGTAACAACCAGTCAGATAGACGGACAAACATTGCTCAAATGACTTGAAATGTCCTAAAACAGATTTCTGCCCAACATACTTTGGGTCTTAGGCCACTTCTTCGTTGCGTTACACTTTTGGCCGAAGGAAATGAAATACGAGTATACCCTCCACCACTAAAGTGAGGGTATAACAAGGGGTCTTCTATATATTTTTTCTCGTTGTAATACTTTTTTTTTGAGATTGTTGCGAAATTGTCCACATGGATGTCAATTTGTGCAAAAACGTGTTAGATTTATACCCGCATGTGGTCAATTTAAACGTGTTGGGACACTTTTCTGAGTGTTTTTAATGAAAATAACTACACGGAGGAAAATCGGCATTTTTGATATGTTTGAATTGAAAGAAAATATATTTGGAAACGAATTTTTTAAATATTATATATTTGTTAACGAACAAATTTTGTTTGAAAATCACGAAACTTTGTTTGGAACGCATATATTAATATATTAGAACAATCTATATTTGCGCATTGACTTTCACAAATAAAATATGTATTTACCCAGAAGCAAAGTTATTGCTTAAGATGATTTCCAAATATATTTGATTTAAAAATGATTTTTTAAATTTGCTAAATTTTTCGAATTTGAGTTAGTTTTTCCTAGATTATAGTTAAAAATGTCTTTAACAGCATTAGCTGTTGTTTTAAATCAATAAATTTTAATTTATAAGTATTCCAATTCATCACTATTTGTCAATGCATCAATGCAATTTATATTTCCGAAAGATTATACGATTTAAGTTTTAATTAAATTTTACAAACATATAAAATTTATAAAAAATGCTCTTTAAACATCTGAACAACAGAAAACTTGTCTTTAAATTAAGGCATTGATACATTGCCAAAATACCTAAATACAAAATACCAGTTCCAAATAAAAAAATATTATAATGGGAACATATTTTTGTTTAGAACAATATCGTCCCAAACATATAATATTTGGGTATGTCAAATATTATATATTTGGAGTGTACCCTAAACATATGTATAATTCAAGCCGAATATGTTTGGGACAATATACTACAGAAGCGATTTTTTTTCAGCGTGTATTTAATATTTTCGAAATTTTAAATCTAAAAAGATAATATTTCAAAGAAGATTTCAAAACGACGATCTCAAATATATAGCAACAAACTGAAAATATAAAAATTGAACCAGATCGAAAACAAAAAAAGTAATTTTATTATTTCGGTATTAAATATTTTAAATTACTTTTAAAATCATTATATTTAGAGGACCCCTTTGAAGGTTTTTATAGGAAACGGTTATAGTGATGAATATATACTAGTTTAGTGAATGATAAGTTAACCTAAAGTTTTTTCTTAATGCTACCAAATTTTAAATAAAAATATCTGTACTACCTTTTTTGAAATAAAAGTATTTTATAACGAACAACTTTTTTCATAAAATTTCGAATTTATACATAATGAAAATATTATTTACACAGAACACTGAAATAAAATTCTCATCCAATGATTGGAATTTATTGTGCAACAAAATAAAAATTAAACGAAAATTTAAAAGATTTTTTAATAGAATTCATTTAAAAATAATTGTTTGTATTTTTTATATATGTATTGCAATTGGTAAAGTCCTTAAAAAATAAGATTTCACAAAAAAAAAATCATTTTATAGATTTAACTTTTATTTCAAATATGCCAACATACCAATTCAGGTAATTTGTTAATACCAACATAGACCAGTGGAGGTTATATTCCTTTTAGTAATTTTTAATTACCACTCTCACTTTTCACTTATTAAAATCACCTGCATAATTTATAACGCAATGTCATTCAATTCAACCGAATTATAAAATAAACTTGTTTAAAATCATATATATTTTTTGCGCCATGGGAATATCCGCACTTAAATCATTATTAATTTTTGTTTTTCCTCCACTGACGACCTCTTGGGATTAACTTTGTCCGTTATAATGAGGAATCGTTAGTAAAGCAGGTAATTGAGTTATTTATGATGATTTAACATAAAATCAAAAGTGAATAGGCTTTTTTCCTCACCCAAAACATATGAAATCCCCACTATACAGTGAGTGTTAGTAAATAACAGTGTCATCACAGTTCTTCAAAAATACATACATACATAGTAGATATGTATGTGATGGAATTTCATCCAATACATATTGATGGTATAAGTAAATCATAACAATATTATTGTGAAGTTTATATCTCGTATATAATTTTCTCTCATGCTATAAATATGTTTTTGTTTGTTTACATGCAATTTTACTTCTAGCGCTCTCTCCACCGGCATATGTTTTAACATGTTCTCTCTTTGGGGGGTTTTCCAACAATTTTATCTCACAATATGCTATTATCTCATTGGTGCTCTCTCTGTGAAACGACAATGTAAACTGCTTGTAACATTTTTCACATTCGGCTTGGATTATGATTTACAGAGTGTACGGTTATAACGATTTACATTATGTAGAAAATTACAAAGTGTATGTTAAGAACAAACAATAGAGGTGTTTTTTTTTAAATTCAAAGAAAGCTATTACAATTTAATTTTAAATAATTTAGTTAAAAACGGAAGTAAAACAATAATAACAAAAATAATATAATTTCTAATAATTTTGTGGAAAAAATTTACATATTTTTCTTTCACTTTTTTCCAATTGTTTCAATTACTCAAGTCACAAGAAGAAGAATTTTAGGTTGAAAATGAATATCGTATCTATCGAAAACAGTCAGCAATTTTTCGAATAAAATGTCAATTAGTTTTGTAAACGAAGTTTGCAAATAATTGTAATAAATACATTTTGTCATTTAAAATTACTTGCTTTCTATCATTGTATAAAAACAGGTTGGTCTTGAGCCAAGAGAATATCTCCGTTTAAATCATCAATGATTAAGATAAATCCATATTTTTATTGGCTCAATACTTATTTGGTTAGAAAGCATAAGTCAGTTGGACAACTTTATTAATAAATCATAAAATTTTATCCACAGGTTCAATATCAAATAAGTTTTTAAATGACAACTGAAATTTTGTATGTGGATGCAGTTTTTCTTTTTTTCTGTGTACATTTCTGTCCGCTCTATAACCGAATTAAATTTGTATTGTATTTTTATTCCCTCTCCTTATAGGAGGCATTTTCAAATGGTGAGCCATAACTTCCTATGCATAAGTTTCGTAATATAATTTCCAAATGCCAAAGATTGTTGTGTAATGTATCAGTTATTCTGAGGACTATTTTAAATAAATTTTTTGTGTCTTAAAGAGAAATTTTTGTGTTTAAACATTCTTAAAAAATGGTCTATGAAATTAACAGTGTAATTAAACTACTATGTACGATAGATTCACTGATAGATCCACTGGAAGTATGAATACGACACCCTAATATTTTAAAATTTGTTAATAATTTAATATTTAAAATTTAAATTGCCAAAGAAGAGGATGATCGGGTATAATTTGATTTGCTAAATTGGTTATAATTGGAATTTAAAAAATCGTTGAGAATAACATAGCGCCAAATATTGCTGCCTTCCTCAGGCATCAGCCCAATCATGGACTAGATTGCAGATACTGAAATGTATGACAATTTGGTATAACCAACTCAACAATTGTATATTTTGAGATGTGACGCTTTTTTACTAAATGTGCGATATCATTACTTGGTCACAAAAACCATGATAATAATTGCCTTATTAATGTTAATATTGTGTTTAATAACCATAACATTATGCTCTGTGAATAAAATTGCGTTTACTATAGGATCAGAATCTGTAATTAAATTGTTCATGCATTGGTTGATGTTGGATTTCAAGGTCGTTTTCTTTTTCACTTGACTATTCAAAATCTCTTTGATCTTCAGTTTAACTCCACAGTGAGAAAACCATAAAATAACATCTATAACAGATCAACCCCGCATAGGGAAACATTAAAATATATATATTTTTTTAATTTAAATAAGTTTATAAAAAGTTGATAAATGGTTTATTAAAATCCCATTTTCATTTATTTTTGGAAGAAACATATTTTTTCCAATTAAAAAAAAATCACTTTTGTTTTTTACGAAATTTTTAATTGGTCTCGAACGACCACATATTTTTACAAAGTTTACGGCATTTGAAAGAGAACATGACGATTATCTTTTTTAATTTTTTCCGATTTTTTTTTAAATCTTTAAATTTTAAAAATTTGCTCCATCTTTAATTTTCTTTAAATTAAAATTCACAGAATATGTACCAAACTCGCACAAATCCAAAACAGTTATTGGATTTTTTAAATAAGACGAAATACTAAGGTAGGTCTGGTAATTTTGGAAATTGTTCTTTGTTATTATAATTTAGAGAAAATCGAAGGGGTAGAAATAACTTTTAAATTTAAGATTTAAAAAAAAATATTAATAAAAATGACTTGTTATGTTTGTTTTTAAAAAACTATTTTTTTTTTAAATTTTCATATTTATGGATTTTTTTAAATAATAAATGATAGCGGGATACTATTTTTTTCTTATCTTATATTTACCATTTAGCAACTTTTTATAAATTTTTTAGGCAAAAATAAAATTTAATTTAAATATGAAAAAAAAAATCTGATCCTATAGTCCTCCATTGAGTGTTTATATTGTTATGTTTCAATTAGATTTCGCAACGAACGTCGGTGAAAAACGTTTGAATTAAATAGAATTTTAACATTATTATAAATAACGATATCTTTTAATAATTCACTGATCATTGACAGACTATTTTAAAGCCTCAGTTAATGCTCTTTCATTGAATTGACATAAATATCCACACACACACTGTTACTATTGATTCCCCATTCAACATTCAATGTTAACATCATCACATCAACACTTTGCATTGCCACTATTGCTGTTGTACTCTTAACAGACAGTTCGTAACAGAGAGCTCCCAACTGTATAGCTGTTAAATCGGTAAACATTCCGACAACATGAGCTTTGTATTGGAAAACTGACTGCTAATGCAACAAACAGTTGTAAAACGTTCGTGTATGCGAGAGGATGTCCGGCACGGATAAAGTCTAACAACGGCGCGCGTACGAAAATGAATAAAACATGTGAAATTTGTTGGTGTATAAAATAAAAAGAGAAAAAACGAAAAGATTTTTTAAAAAAGCGAAATAAAATCAAAAACGTAAAATTGGAAAATTAAAATTATTAAGAATTAAAGAAAAACTAAAGTAACGAACAGTGTTTTTTTATTTAACTCACTCTTTGTGCCGAGCCATTTGTGTTTGCTCATCACAGCCGCCCTCCGTCAGACCAGAGGGAAAAGGTCACACAGAAGTTCAAAGGCTTTTTGCTTCCTTGTTATTATTGCGAAAGCTTGTCGGTGTGTGTGAGTGCCTTTTTCGGTGTCTGTGTTTCGAATTCCCCAGGAAGAGAGGTGTGTCATTGTGAAAACAAGCATATGACACCTCAAAATTAACAATTAACGTTCAATTAAAATTGTCTCTGTCACTGAAGTGACTGACTGACTGACTGTGTCTCCTCCCTTCGTTTCTTTGACGATTTCGTGGGGAACAGTGTGCCGGTCGTGTGAGTTTGTACGTGAGTTCGTGTGTGTGGCTGGGTGAATTCGTGTGACTACAGGAATTCCTGACGCTTGATAAGAAAGGCCGAAAACACACCCTTGTAGTGAATAAATGCCAAACGAAGAAAATCTTATCTTAACGTAGCTCCTCATAGGAAGCGCAAATCTGTACATGTTTTTCATAAACAAACAAAGATTAAGATCGTGTTAAACAATTTCTCATAAAACGGAAGAAAACGACGCAAAGTGGATGTGGAAGAACAGCCACGAAAACGGAAGTTAAGCGTTTTCAGAAAACTGTGAAACGTGCAAAATTGTGACTGTGTATGTGTGAGTGAGTGTCTTTATTGGTTTCATTGACATTGAAGGGAAAAACAACCACAGCAAATCAAACGGTATCAATTGTTTTAAGCTACTTGATTGTTTTGGGCATCACGACACCATAAAAAACCCCTCCCCAACTCCCCATCGATTGGGGCCCAAATTAGCAAATATCTTTACGCCACTCCATCAACCATTACCGATATTATAGCCAATAAACAATAAGAATAACAAACACTCACAAACGGCTGTAATGTTATTTGTTATGCCTTTTTGAGACAAACTAAACAAAACGAAGTAACAACCACAGCAACAACAGTGATTGACAAATAAGAATTTACCAATTCGAAAACCAATCGACAGTGTCCTTTTGTGTTTGTTTGCTAAGCGGAGCTTTCAACCATTTTTGCCATCAATCAAAATCGAATCGACAAATTTGCCGACAACAAATTTAATAACAAAGATTTGGATATTCCGTTGAAAATAAATCAAAGCAAATAATTGTTAATAATTCATCACACAAACAAATAATACTAAAACAGTGGAAAAAAAAAACAAAGAAAAAACGAAAAATAAAGAAAAGAAACAAAAAGAGTATTACGTTCCGGTGATCCATCAACGTTTTGTTATATTATCGTGTGTGTCTGCTTTTTTTTGGGGCATAATAAGGATTTCATCATACAAAGCCAAAGGATATCATCACCGGCAAACGACCACCAATCCGTGTCCAACACACCAGGCGGGTGGTCATTGTCACTGTCATTGTTTTGAGGATTATTGAAAAGGTAAGTCAGTCAGTAGTAGTGAATGATTGAGTGACAGAGGTATTTTATCAGCGACGAACTTATGTCCTCTGAATATATATTCTCAAGGTTATTAGGACATTTCTTGGATAGTGATGATATCTTAAATGATTGATTTATTCAATTTGTCAAAAATTTGTCTTAAGCAGTAATTTTCTTTAGTTCAATTGTTTTCAAGGTGGTCGCACAGCAGGGAATTTGTCAAAAGAACAAAATGCCGGACATGCCTTCAGCGATATGAAAAGTCATTTTTCATTCTAGGGAAACTACATTTCTAAGAAATCCACGTTTTCTTCAATTTATTCGAATATTGGTCAATTTATTCCAAACATGTGTACATGTATATACATATGTATACATTTCCTTGCCAGATGACGGCATATTCATTCTATTAATAGATTTTATGTAAATATGGAAGTAGGAAGATAGGACTACGAGTATTGAAATTCCTAGAAACAAATTAAATCCCTTAAACAATTTTAAACCCTAATTATAAGTTGAACTATATTCCCTTTAATTTCACTACAGAACAGTGTCAAAATATGTAATTAAAATTTTCGATTTTATGGAAATTAACCTATCACCAAAGACAAATAGAATATAAGAAGACATTCCTTCAGACCGAAACGTCAAAATCTATCAGTTACGAACGAATAGGAACAAATTGTAACACGCGAAAAAACAGTATTCCGCCAACATTGATTGAACTTTTTTTGCACTTATCGATTAATATTAATTTTTTAATTGTGACAATTACAAAAAATTCGGGAAAAACGGTCTGAAAATCCGCGAAAAACCTCACTCGTTGGAATCACATTCCTATTCGTTCGTAACTGACAATTACTCGCTACAGGAAGGAATGTCTTCTTAAATTATATTGTCTTTGGTTAAAACGTCCCTTAGTTAAGTCGCTATAAATAGGATACAGTGAAATTATGATGTAAGAATCTAAAATATACATTAATAGAAACATGTACCTAAAGTGGTGAAACGGAGCACATATTAAGGTCTATTTCACACGTTTGTACACAAATCGACCATAATATGGGTGATTTTAGAATAAATGAAATAAAATGGTACGAGAACATATTAAAAATATCATACACTTCGATACCTCCATTCTAAACTATGCTAAGTCCAAAAAGGTAGTTTTTCAGGAGAGGTGATCAAAGTTTGATGCATTTTTTAAATGTGTGTGGATTTCCTTTGTAATGGAAACCGAATGACCTGTACTGTTTTGTGAATAACTTTTGATTGGGTTGACGGATAAACACCAAATTTTGGCAGAATATACGAATAATTTGGAATATTTAGAAGTTAAAAATGCAATCTCCCTAAAAACATGCTAAGTCGACTTGGCATGTTTTAGAATGGAGGTATCGATTTAACGATTGGCGCCAAAGACGTGTCTGTAAATATGTAGTTATTTTACAGAATTTTACAAAGGGTATTTATTTTAAAGAATATGTACGTCTCTGCGTCAATCTTTTTTTCTGTTTTCCATTTTGTTCTATTATTGGGATCATGGCTGTCGATTTGTGCACGCCTTTCTTTACATTAATGACAAACAGCTTTTCTGTGTAAAATTCGAGAGAAATTGTACACAGCAAAAAAAATTACGGAGAATCCTTTTTTATAGTGGGATTTATAAAATTTTAATAACGTAAATTGACAAAAAAAACAGTTTGTTTTGATTTTTCAAATAAATTTTTCCCATTTATTCCTAAAAATTATTTTTTAAAGCGCCAAAACATAGTTTCTGTACAATATTTGTCGGAAACATATTATGTTTGGGAAAAATCAAGTTTTTTCTGTATGTAGGAAACAAATTTCCTAGCTTATTTAAGTTTTTCCCATAGTTTTTCAATACAATATGTGTCGAAAAATATTTACATTTTCAGTCGGCATTTAAATATAATATATTTGTATAATATAATATCAAATAAGAGAATATTTTATTTTGTGTTATTTTCTCATTATATTCTGTTAAAATTCCGAGTCATCTACAATGAATGTGTAAAAAACACAATTTCTAGAAAATGGATCAGCATTTTTCATATTATTTATTTTTTGAAAAAAAAAATTAAATTTATGGGTATTTAAAAGAAGGAAAATGTAATAATTAACTTATCTTCCTTAGTATTTCGTCCATAACTTTTACAAATATTGAGTGCCCAAAAATCCAATTACTGTTTTGGATTTCTGAGGGTTGTGGAAAAGTATTTGAAAAAATCGAAAGGAAATTGTTTTTTAAAAAGGGGTAGAATTTTTTTTAATTAAAGTTTTTCTAAAAATGTTGAAATAATTTTTTTGTACAAACTTAAAAAATATCTATCCATAAAAAAGTGGCCCGTTGTGTTTTCTTTCATACGTAAACTTCGTAAAAATCGGTTCAGACGTTCAAGAGCTATCAAAAATTTCGTAAAACCAAAAATATTTATTTTTTCAATTTTTTGAAAATTTCGTAAAATTAAAAATATTTTTCTTTCAATTTTTTAAAAATTTCGTAGAAATAAAAACACTTTTTTTCAATTTTTTTAAAAATTTGTAAAAAAAATTTTTAAAAGATAAACAAATTAAATGCTATATTTTATTTTTCCATTTTGAAACTTTTTATAAAGTTTTTAGACAAAAATAAATTTTATTGGTTAATATTAAAAATTCTGACCCAAATGTCAGTTACGCCCTTCTGAATTAAGTTACATTTTTAAATCTAAATGAAATCTTCAGTAATTGTGCTCCGACATGTGAACTCATATTTTAGGACAATTTATTGAGATTAAATCCAATCAGATAGGATTTATTTTTTCATAAGATTTAACTTGTTTGAAAAAGTATTATAAAAGTTCCTTAAACCTTCTAAAAATTAATATAAATTTTTTTAAAAATAAAAATAATAAAAAATAATGCTTATGAAACCGAGGTATGTCAGATCTATGAATTGTCATACACCAGTGAGAAATTCTGTCGGTTTGTGTAATCAGTGAATGGGATGGGATGAAACATGTTGTAGTATTTATAACGTAGTTGATTTCCTTGGCAGTTAATCAAATCCTAGATTAACTTGAATATATTAAAGGGTGTGACATTTTTGTATGGCAAACTCAAAAAATTCTAATTTTGAAATATGAAGATCAGTACGAAATTAGATATTAAAAATTCGATCACAAATATTTAATGGGAAACAATAAATATTTCTTTGTTCAAAATACAATACAAAAACAATATACTTTAATGTTATTATTAGGAATACGATTTGGTTTCTTAATAATTGCTGTTGTATAAATTTATGGATATTATGAGAACAATTTTCTTCAAAGTACATAAATAAATAAAAATGAAATTTTCCGTCAAAAATTTTCGTAGAATATTTTAATCATTAATGTCCTTTTTGAAAGGACTTTTTTTAATTTTTTCGAAAAAAGGGCCAAATTGACACATTAAAAGGGAAAGTAAGGGGTTAAGATCTTCCACAAAAATTATCCTCATAAAATTCCACTATGTAACTCTGACAATGAGAAATCTCAGACATTAACTTACATCATTTTTTCATTTAGTATAATGCTACCTTCGACCAAAAAATGAAAACTTTGACCCACTGTAAAAAAAAAACTCAGACCAGCTGGACCATAAGTTTTTTCTACAAAAATGATTTACTCAACATGCCCTTTTAGAGTTATAGGGTCGCTATTCTGTTTCAATCAAAAAGTCTTAATTTGTTGGACAGTGCAATTCATTAAAAATAATTTTGGGACATACAATATTTTATTAGAATCGTTTTCAGGAAAAAATTCTTTGTGCATGTTTTTTTAGAAAAAAAATATTTTACAATTGAAATTAGTTTTGAGAGGTATTTTCCAAAGGCTATAAAGTTATCGAAAAAATGTTCTTATCATTATTTTTGTCGTGCTTTTGTTGTTCATCTAATCTTAAATATTTCTAGTAAAATAATTGAGAAACTTTGCTTTGACATTTTTCTTCTTCATTTTCCTCCAAATGATCATCATAAACAAATTATTTTGTTTTGTATATTAAAATGGTTTCTTAAACAATTTTCTATTTTGTTTACTTTGCTTTATAACAAAACCATACAAAGCATTTTCTTTTTGATTCTGTGAAAACTAATTTTCCCAGCCATGCTGTTTAACTTTAACTTCGTTTACCTTTTTTTTTGTTAGAATTTCAGCATTTGTTTTCCTTTAAAGAAGGTCCTTTTCACCTAAAAACCTTTAACTACATTTCAAAACCAGCCAAGGACTCGGTGCTCTGCATGATTTCCAACTAAAAACCCGACAAACAAACTTGTATAAAGTCGCATTTCTTAACAAGCCTCAATGGGGACGAGAGGAAAAAGCCTTTTTCACAAACCGAAACACACACACACTTACAACAACAACAATCCTTTAATGGGAAACCAAACCAAACTCACAGAGAACGGAAAACAAAAACGCCAAAACACCAACAACGACTGCAACAACCCGTCAGTAGCCCAGCCAGTCACTCAAAGAGAGTCACTTAAACAACTCACTCGTGAATGAACTCACACAGTCACAGTCACAGAGCGATTTGTGTGCTTCAGCTTTGGCAACGAAACCGTGAAAAACGCAAAAAGGCTCCAACAAAAAAAAAAGAAAAACAAAGACGACGACGACTGTAAACCTCACAAGTGGCGAAAAAAGTTAAATTTACATCACACCAGGGAAAAGAGAGTAGTTTTGGGGGGGAAGGGGATTGTGAGAGGGGTAGCGAGGTTGAAAAAGGCTCATAAACAAAAGTAGTTCAAGTGTTTTATGCAGCACAAATAATTAGTAAATATACACACCAACACAAACGTTTATTTATATACGAATGAGCGACGAACGAACGACCGCATCACCGACCGAACGAACGGGTAAATATATTTGTAGTTGGTGTATGTGAGCAAATAAAAAGTGAAAATTATTCAAGTTTATAAAACAAACACCCGCCCCATCTGAAACCACCACAGACCCCAAAGAGAACGTGATCCCCCCCTAACGTCCCTCTCAGACCCGTTAGGAAAACATAAATAAAAAATTGCATTTAAATACAAAAAAGAACACACTTGAGGAACGTAATTTATTACACACACACATACACTCTTTCTCACAGCGAGGGAGAGCAAAAAATATAGACAGACCGACAGACATATAGACGGATCATGGCTAAAAGCCCGGTCATAATATGAACAGAATGCACCTAAATACAAACACACACACATAAATCCTCGTCTGCTTTTTCATACTCTAGATATCGTATGTGTGTATTGTAAATCCCATTCAGATTTTGTGTTGAAAGCTCTTTGAAAATCAATATACTCCTACTTTATAGAAAAAAGGGCATAAATCTTTCCCTCTGAAGAGTGATAGAGCGCTGGTTGGATCGGGGGAGGAGGAGGATGTGTAGAGGGATAGATAGTCTCATACTTTTGACAATAAACCACTTGAGCGCTTAATTTAAGTGTTGATTTTTATTAAAGGTTAATTAGAGCACACAGATCTCCTTGTGATTGTTTATTGTTGTCGTTGTTGCTTTTTGTCTTTATTTAAGACATTTTTGTCTGTTGTGACTTTTTGTTGGAAAATTTCAAATTTCACTTCATAAAAATTATGGCCTGAAAAAAGTCTGAAGTGGCCTCTCGTATTCGTTCATTACTTGAAACCAAATCTTAATAAACACAGTGAGGATATCAAAATACGATAGAGGTATGAAAAGCGCGGTGAAACAAATTCTTGGATTATTTTTAAAGATAGCAATAAAAAAATGGTGATAACTTCAAATGAGTTTCAAGTGTAATTTCAGTGATTCCACATGTATTTGATCAAATCACTTTATTCCAAAAAAATCTAAATATTTTAAGATGTTCTTTCGTAAGGTAATTGTAAGTCAACAATAGATACGTCATCGGAAATGAAAACAGGACCCTCAACCTAAAAATGCCAAACTGAGATATTGTGAGATAATGGTTCTATGCTTCAAAGTACAGGGTTGTCCATGTGCGAAAACGGTCATTGGGCCGTTTTTCTTCCAAAACGAAAATGGCCATGCTGTTACCATCAACCAGGAGCGTTATCGCGACATGATGACCAATTTTGTGATGCCAATTATTCGTCGAAAGCGTATGAGGCAGTTCTGGTTTCAACAAGACGGCGCTCCACCGCACACAAGTCGCATAACAATCGATTTTCTGAAGAATTTGTTTCCGGGCCGTTTGATGTCGAAAAGTGGTGATTTGGACTGGCCACCGCGTTCGCCCGATTTAACGCCGCCTGACTTCTTCTTGTGGGGATATTTGAAGTCAAAGGTTTACGTTAACAAGCCAAGGACCGTAGAAGAGCTCAAGGACAACATTCGTGAAGAAATAGCCGCTATTCCGGCCGAAATGTTGGCGAAAACGATGGAAAATGATGCAAAAAGGGCACAATACGCCATCAACGCCAGAGGCGGCCATTTGAGAGATATTATATTCAAAAATTGATGTAAACAAATCTACTTGGAACAAATTAAATGATTAAGATTGCCAACCGCCAAATTTTTATTTTTTTCTTTGATTTTTTTTTAAAAAAACATGGGTCCGTCGAATATGGGCAACCCTGTACATATCATATCTATACTAATTTGTAGAAATCTGCAATCAAAAATGCATAATTTATTAATGGAATTCAAAAGGGCCTACCAAGAAATTATTTAGTTTTTCACCGATAAAATTGATTTTTGGCTTCAATCCAGAAACACACCCAGCAAAAAATATGGTATACATATTTTAAAAAATTTAATACGTTTCAACAAAATTTAAAAAAATAAATTTTAATTAGGAAAGGTATATACCCGCTGTCGGATTTGAATCCGGACACACCGATTTAATAATACTTATAGTGTTTTTTTTCTAAAAAAAAAGATGTTGCCCTGTGGGAGCAGCATTTTAATAATGTCGCCTACGCCCTCTTGTACTCCTGCACTTTTTTATGGTCAGAATCGAAAATGCAAAAAGCTAGCCTTTTAGCTCGCTAAAAAAACAATGAATACTCCACGACACCACCTAAATAAAGCATCTGTCCAAATGTCATCAGTTTTGAAGGGCAGCGTCCACCCCTTAGATTAAATACAGGGCTTAAATGATGCCTTTTTGTACCATGCAAGTGCGACATTTTTACAAAAGAAAACGAAACCCTTTCACAGTGAGATCAATCTAAAGCATCACGGCGCGACAATGATTCATATTTTTTTCTAATTTTGCATAGTAATCAGAAAAAAATCGAAATATTTTAAAGAAAGTGGAATATTTAAAGATATTAAAATGGCTCTCATTACAATTAAACATTTATTGGTTCATCAAACAATTTTAAATTCGTATGTTGCGGACGTTACATAATAATTTCAATACGTTAATACAACAATATTCTATTTTTGGATTTACCCATATCTACCATGTAAACATTTTCTAACGCGAAAGTCACTAAAGCTGTAATACAGAATACTGAAAATAAATTCGGTTTTACTGAACAAGTGCTTTCTGTTATGAAGAAATGTGCCACTTTTGCGTTATAGCCAAAAGTAACTATTTAGTGACTTCCACAAGTGAGAAAAGCGATTGCGTATTCAAAAAAAATACTGTTTGCCTAAATTAAGGTTTGAAATCACGACCTTCTGCTTGCAAGTCGAACCCACTAGCATCGCACCCTGAATACTTCTAGATTTCAAAAAACGTATCACGAATGCTTCCAGCTTTCGAAGCTCTTTTGCCTGTTATAAGCTTCGTGTAAGTTTTATTAAGCGATCACAGCCGTCATGAGAGAAGAACTAATCTTAGTCAGTTCAGAAGAGTAAGTTGCAATAGTTAAATATTTTGTTGTTGAAAACGGCAAAATATCGAAATATTCTCTACAGAAATTTTTTCAAAGAAGTGAGAATTGCATTTCTAAATGTTTGCAGGGCCAGAGAAAAAGCACAAGATTGCTCTCTTTCTTCATTTATTATCAACCTTTTTAATTATGTTTTAGGTATATAAATTCAAATAAAGTTAATAATGATATTAATCTGCACTTTTTACGAAACGAAGTTTCGACTGTCACACATTTTATGAGAATTCCCCGTCCTTGAAGAAACTAAATGTATATGTACAATTTTCTCTGAACAAGAAATATTTTAAATTATTTCAATATTTTTAGAACAAATTGTTTAATATTATTGAAACGTGCCCAAGAGGCGGCAGTGTCATCCAATAATTTCTCATTCCCACATAATAATTTCTTCAAAGTGTTGTACATTTTCTGAAAATATGTACAGATAAGTCTAATTGTTTTTACCTCCCTCGTTCACTGGGGATGTTGTGTTGTGTTTATTTAAACCCACACCGAGGATCTGGCATTTGGTTAAAAGATGCCAAAAGTGTACATGTGGGAAAGTAGCTACTTGAGAAAACGTACATCTTTCATATCTCTACTGTCTTTTTTTTGTCTGTGATGAAGGTACTCTTGGGTTCATGGAAAATAAGGGAAATTTTGTTTCAAATACCACCACCACCTATAGATGATATACTTGGATACTCGTCAGTATATTATTCTGTATATGAGCACTTCATAGATCTGCACTTGGGTGGATGGATAGATCTTATGCCAAGTAATACGAATCAATGTCAAGTAGGTTTGTTTAAGTACCTCTCAAAGGTACTCGGCTCACAAAATAAGCTGAACTGTGCTGTGTAGGGGGTGGAGGGGACCAATTTGTTGGCTACAATAGCATCAGCATCTCACAGTAAGCAATCATCACCATGGTATTTGGTATTCGTCATGGCATCTTCATTTACTCATCCTCATCTGAATTCTCTTTATCATCATAATTATGTTTTAAAATATATCTTTAAGATATGTGAAACCATTTGTGAATGTTTTGACTTTGCTGTATCTTTTTTTGGGAATATTTTCTCATAACATCATAGTGTATCTTTTATTCTCTCTATCTATTCTTAATTGTATTTGGTATTTTTATTTTTCAAACAATTCCAATGTTGTGATAGCTTGAGAAATTATTTAAAAAAATAAATAAATAGTCAAATTCTATTGTATGTTTTGGGTTTTGTGTATGATTTTGTACAATGTAAATCCCCTTCAGTCGGAGTTCAGTCTTTTTCTCTTTTGTTTATTTTCTTGCTTTGCCTTCAGGTCAAAAATTTAAATAAGAATAAGCTGTGTATATTGTCTTGAATTGTGGCTCATTAATAAGCAGTTATAGTGTAATTTATTATTTAAAACTAATAAATTCATTTCATTGAAATAAAAAATGCCTCCATTAATTTGCGGCGAAGTCTTCAATAATACCATTTACAATTTATTTGTTTATAATTTTTTTGATGTGGTCAATAAGGCTTTTCGTTATACCCCCATACAATGGAATTAAAGATGAATAGATGGAGATGGTAAACATACAAACAGATGTACATATTTATCAAATTATAAAATTGAAAGGGCATGGAACTAAATGCAAAATATTTTTCATTCAAAAATTAAAGAAAAAATTAATATTTGTTAGCCGTTTTAAGGCGAAATTAAATTTGAAAAATATTTATAAAACATGGCCTTTATGCTGATTTATATTCAGTGAAGAACTGTCTGAACAGAAACTGCATGAACAGTTTAAGGGCTGATACATTTTCAATGAATCTTGGCTGCTGAAATAATTACTTTAGTTTGAAGAAATTGCTTAAGATAGATAATTTCCCATTTTCATAGAATAATAATAATACACTGTGCTCAAAAAGTACACTTTAAAGGAAACCATATGTTTGCTAACTTTTATTTAGGTCTAGCTCTCGTTTTGAAGGGCACGAAGTTTGCTGGAAATCAGAAAGTAAAAGGGAGAATTTGAGTTGAAATTCTTCGGAATACAAGCTTCAGTCAAAAGAATGAAGAAAATAGGACCCTTGGATAATTTCTTCTTTTAAACAGTCGACCCAGCTTCTTCCTCTTAACCCTCCCGTTTTTCAAGCCGCCCTGTTTCAGCACACATTTAATATATATATGTATATTCAATAGTAAAGTTAGCAATACTATTTCATATTTTTATTGATAATTATAACGGCTGTTTTTTAGAGTTACAGAACTTTAAATTAAAATAAAGAAAAAAATATTATATTTATTGGATAGATAATATATTCATTGGATAGATAATTTTATGCCATCAATGTTTAAGTATGATATGAGACATGTGACCGCCACTCACACACTTTTCGCAGCATTTGCGGCCGTATTTCGCCATTAACTCGTCGAATGTTGATTTGCAGGTGTTGACTTTACATAACTCCAAAGAAAATATTCCAATGGGATTAATCACACGGTCCGGGTGACCAGTTAACAGGACAATTACATGCAATTATTCGTTCATCAAGTATTAATTTTAGCGTTAATTATTAATGTGAGATAATTGAGGTACGAAAAAACGTGTAAACATTTCTCTATACCGTTGACAGTAACTTTCTGTCCATTCGTTTTTGAAGATGTGTATATGGATCAATGACTCCATCGGCCCATAAAGCGCTACCAGCAGTAATTTTCTGTGGACGTTATGGGGTTTGGACAAAAGCTTGTGGATTATCTTCACTCCAAATGCGACAATTTTGCTCAATTACGTTCTCATTCAATCAAAAATGAGCTTCATCGCTGAAGTTACTCACCTTCACTTTAGCGGAGGAGGGTATAAGAGCAAATCCCAGAAACTGTCCATTGGCAGATGCATTCTTTTAAAATATCTATATTCCAAGAGCGGATTGAATCGGAATTAATTTATTTAATTAATAAAATTGCGCATAATTTCTGTTTGAGAAGATTCTCTGTAAATGCAGAATGCTTTTATTTTCCCATTCGAACATATTGGATACATTCGAAACATATTTGGGTCCTAAGAAACAAAATTATAAACTCGATTTCAAGCGGAAAATTCCGATTCAAACCGCATTCGGAATGCAGGTTAAATTGTTTCCGCCTTTCTGTCTCCTTCATTGCAAAAGTACCAAAGTACTATATTCCAAATTACATTATTGTTCAAGTGGTCAGGGCTTGTGCTTTAAAAAACAGTTGATCTGGATTCTATCCAGCTCCGCGATATTTTTCTTTTTCTTTAAATAATAATGATATGAGATGAGGAGGTACTTTACAAAACTTGACTATTCCACTTTTTGCGTTTTTGCACAATTTAAGAAATACTATAGCCTTATGCATTTAAACCGAAATTTTGGTGCATTTTTAAAGACGTCAAGATTAGTCATACAGATTTCGCACAGTTTTATTTTCTCTGAGTTTTGAATTCAATGTTACCAAACAAAATAAATCAATAAAATCAGTTCTGCCAAAAGTGGAATAGTCAAGTTTTGAAAAGTACCTCCTCAGATATTCTTCATTGATGGAAAATTAAAATATTCTCAATAATATTTTAGGGCCTGTTTCTGTAAGTTATTTTCGTTCGTCTACAGTAAACGATGAAAAATCTCTCAACTATTACTTGAATTCTATAAAACGCATGTTAGAAATATTTTGGGTACGAGCTTATAACGTGCTTTTATATAGACACAATGAATTGTACACTCCTGAGACTTATAGATTTCTCGAAATAATTGAGTGATTTTTGATCGTTCGCCGTAGATGAACGAAAATAATTTACAGAAACAGGCCCTTACATTGAGTGATTATGGAAAATCTCAATAAAAAGCTTACAAATTTGTTTATCGAATCGCGCCTTTTCTGAATATTTCTTTATTTGATTATTTTGATTTTTTGATAGAATTTCATATATTTTTTTCTGTGTACCATTTAAAAAAAAAACAATGTAAACAATAGAATTTCTTTGTTATATACACTTTTTTTGTATTCTCCATTCTATGTTACACAATTAAATTATGCACGATAAATTGAAGTCGATTTGAATTTTTAGTTATTTCTTTAATTGAAATCCTTTTGATTTAATTGCTTGTTACTGTCGAATGCATATCTCGTCCCGCCGCCTACATCCACCAAATCGAATTCAAATTAAATCGAATATTTGAATGCCCTGGACTATAAGTAATTTATAATTCTATTAACAAAATATTATTTATTCATATGCGCTCGAGTGCGAGAATGTATTATTGGTTGTTGTTTTTGTTGTTGTCGTTGCTGTTTGCAACAAGGCAAACATTAATTTACGAAATTTAATTATTGCCAATTAAAATACAAAATGCAGTTAAAATAAATAACTATACATACAAACATCCATACATACACCCACACATACAGGTCATACACGCATAGATGGGTATATTTGTATATGGCAATGCCTAGCCACACGTATTTATGTGTACTTATGCACATCATAGCTACGCATTTAAATGTATTTGTGGCATCGGCGGCGGCGGTTGTTGTTGTTGTTTTTGTTTGCATTGTTGCCTTAATAATTCAATTGAATCAAAATAATTTGTATAAAATGTTGATTGTTGTGTATATCTATGGCAAAATGTGTGCGTTCGTGTGTAAGCGCCTGTTGGTGAAATACATGTAAAAACATTGACAATCAATAAATAAATATCAGCGACGCGCCAAAGTATTGGTGCTCCAAAAAACAAATGACACCGAATCGATGGCGGTATACCTCTGTCTACATACGAGTATTCACAGAAATTCTGGTGAAAAAATTGGTAAAATATTTTCACTCATACACACAGAGAAATAGAAAGGACAAACACACACACGCGCATCCATACAAGCACACGTTGCAAGCAACAGCACAGGACAACATGCATGCAAAAATAAACAAACATACGAAGCATGAATACTCACTCACTCACACATCAACAAAAAACTACGTCAACAAAAACGAAATGAATAATAAAATGCATTTTGCATATTCTGACACATGCATAGATATCGAAGAGTGGGAGCGGGAGTAAGAGTTAGTCCTAGGTAAGGCACCAAGAGCCATATTTATAATGTCCCAGAGTTGTGCTAGCTCTATGTGTGTGCGTGTGGGTCGCAGCTATGTACTCATCGGTGTCTACGACTAAAGTGTAGATCCACAAACAGCACGTATTTGCTAAAACAATTTACGCTTCTACTGCTACATGTGCCAACGATGAGAACAACAACACAACGACATCAAATGCAACAACATTTAAAACTGCTACAGTGTCTGTGTGAGAGAAACCTCTTCAACTCAAACCTGTAAAACTGTCAGGCGGTGCTCAAAACACGTCCCTTTTCCTGATGACTTTCAGCTGAGCTGCTAAGAGTGTGGAGAAAAGGTGAACTCCTGTCACCCGATTTAGGGCCCCAAAGTAAACATATCTGCTCTATGCGTCCGTCGATCTGTCCGTCTGTCTGTCTATGGATTTTGCACTGCAGACACCGTCCAAATGTGACAATTCAATTCCTGGCAGTCTGACTGACTGCCGACTGCACGTAGTCGAGAGTGCAACATTGTGTAAACAAGACTCAAATCGATGTGTGACATGCACACTAAGCTTGTTCGTTAGATACGGGTGAGGGAGGGGGGAGTGGGTGTGGCATTCGTATGCGAATTATGCTTTAAATATTAAAATAATTTCAGCGTTTAATTAATTTGATTGGTGTCGTCGTCATCGTCCACACGAATATCTGTTCAGACAGAGAGACAGTTATTCAAATAAACGAAACGTAATTGTCAATCAGAATCATAAACAGACATTGAAACAACCACAGTCACGCATATCCTGTGGCCACATAGTCGTCCTCATCAGTCGCTCAACAGCGTTCTAAAGGGGGTTCTTAGGTGGATGGAGCGGAGGAGGGGGGAGGGATTGTGTTAGGCACAGGTATGCTGGGTAAAATACGTTGTAAGAGATATTTTTGGAAAAAGTGGACAACTAGTTATTAGCTAATTCCAAAGCAGTTCGAACAACAGAAAAAAAAATCACTCAAATTCGCGGTAAACATTAATTAAGTGTGAAGAAAGGGAATAACACCACTTGAACCCGATAGGTGGAACTTTATGTAAATGTCGGCTAATTTTGTATTTCAATTGAAAAATATTCAATATTTTTAGGATGGTCCCACCAATTGAATCCAAATTTTTTGATTCTCTTTCTTCACACTAAATTAACCTTTACCGCGAATATGAGTGATTTTGGTCCATAAATGAGGAATATGTTATAACTTTCATATGTTAACTCTAGGAGCAGCAGAGCATTTCATTGGTACTAATATCTTCGAAATAAATGAAGCCCTTAGGAAGATATGACAATTTTGGCAAATGTTAATTTTGAGAAAAATCCCTGAGGTTGGTAACTTGGAGCTCTGTTCTACAAAAACTACAATGAATTAGCAAAAGCTAAAAAAGCCTAAAAATTTATATGAACTTGAAGACTTGTAGTGCCGATTTTTATAAAAATAAAAAGATGTAATTTTTAAAAAGTGCCTTTTTCTATTTATTTACTTTTGAATTCCCCTAATGACTTTGTTAAAATAACACTACCAAATAAACAAGAAGACAAAAAGTTTAATTAGAACAAACAGACCAAAGAATATATATAATTATATATGTTATAATTATAACAGGGTAATCGATTTTTATGGGGGGTCCCAAAACATTCTTTGTCGGAGTATAATTATTGCAAAAGTATTGCAAAAATACTGAATTTGAAATTCGTATGAATTTGTGAATATTTGTTGGTTGTCCGAGAAGGGATGTGACTAATTTTAATTTTTGTCGATAAACTGAAGGTCCATGTGTATTAATTCTTTAGGAATAAGATTTTAGGCAGTTCCAAGAAAGCAATTTGTAAATTGTTTTTACTTCTAAAGAAGTTTGTTTATGGCTTTCATAAATTCGAACATATTTGTACCCTCACTTAAGTGGAGGAGGATATAAATATGTTCCTATGTTTGACAGAAATCCACTTTAGGACATTTTAAGTAATTTGAGCAAAGTCCCTCCGTCAGTCTATCTACCTGACTGGTGATAGACAGACAGACTCCTTTCGATAACTGTCGAAAGGTGTAATCGATTGACATCAAACTTGGTATGCGTTGTAATATTTTTTCTATCTAAGGCAATGTTCGAAGATGGGCCATAATGGTCCACACCTTCTAGTACCTCCCCCACAAAGGGTTAAATTAGAGAAATATTGATTCTCCAATAATTCCTATACTACATACCCGAATTTTCTGCAATTCAATACTTAGCAATAATTTATTTATCGCTATCACATTGCGAAAGCAAGGCATACAAATACTTGAAATTTTGTACACTGTAATGTTTTAACAGTACCTACAAAAAAATGGACATCATTTCCACACCTCTTTTGGTACCTCCCACACAAAATGACCAAATCATACTAAACATGAATAGCTCATAACGTTAATACCAGAGCACATAAACACTTACAATTCGGTACATGGCAATGTCTTTGAAGTATCTACTGTTCAGCGCAAAATAGTACAAAATAGTACATAATTTGACTGACTCATTTGAACACAACTTTCCCACTACTTCTGGAGAAATTATCCAAATGTTTTCATGGTCTGTATTTTAGATAAAATAAGTTCACATTTTTCTCCTATATTTTATTCGAACTTTTTGTAAACTGTTTTTTTGTATGTATTTTAAAATCTATATTGGTTTTGATTGGTTGATTTGAAAATTGTACTCCCAATTAATAGGAGAAAATTGAGAAGTTATCTTATTTTTTTTATAGATATCTCAAAAACTACCGGCGATAACAAAATGATTTTTTAGACCCATATCGATACCTCCATTCTAAACTATGCTAAGTGCAAAAAGGTAGTTTTTCAGGAGATGCAATCCCTAAAAACATTCTAAGTCGACTTAGCATGTTTTAGAATGGAGGTATCGATATGGCACAATATTGGTTATCAAAAGGTCCTTTAAATATTTCTATTTGAAAAATTTTTTATTTTTATTTTTAAAACACTAATTTAAAATGAACGCAAGCACTTCTCCATATTTTTTGGCCAATTTCAATGTTTAAATGTAAATATCTTCCATACTTTTGAAGATTTTTCAACAAAACTGTATATTCGATATTAGAGCGCCATATTTAACATTTTCACCAAGTATCATCAGAATCGGAGACCATCGGCAATTTTTATGTACAATTAACAAAAATTTAATTCAAAAGCTAATATCAACAAATATTTTCAGCTTTGAGTAGAAAAATACATAAATTATGTTATAAGTAGAAATCTGCTTATTTCTCATAAAAACGTTGAAAAAGGACTCATAGTAATTTTTGGCGAGGAATACTTATATATTTCTCAACGACGCCAACTAAAAAGTTGGAACATTTGTATGATTTTTGCCATATAATAAGATTTGATTGCAATTGTATGATTATGGGGGTGAGAAGCGTGTTCAGAGAAATAATTCTCCAAGGGTTCCCTTTATTTCGATCTTTGGACTGAAACTTGTATTCCGAAGTCTTTCACTTCAAAATCACCTCCGAGATAACTAACCTCTCTTATTTCCTTGCAAACTTTTTGGTCCAATATCACGAAAACAAGAGCTAACCTAGAAAAACTTATAGCAACGTCGAAATAGGTCTCCTCTCTGTTACATTTTTGGACTAGCACATGCTAGTCGAACGAGTAACCTTAATTCAAAATCAGATGCTACTCGTATGGGGAACGAATTCCACGGACAATTGCTTTAGAATCCAAATTTGTTTGCTGGGTAAGATTGGCAAAATTTTACATTTTGAATGGCAGCTCTTGACCTGGCGATATCTCACTTTCCAATAATCTGCAGATGCTTCTCTTAGATTACGTTGTACTCAACTTTATTTGCTTTTTTTTAAGTTATAGATTTTTAAGGCTAATCTTTAAATTTAAATTAAATTCATTACTTCAGCGATTCTTTTTTGTAAAATCTTGTTTAACGAGAGCTGCCCTTTTGAAAAGTACCACCACCTCCACATCCCACCTCAATTGATATAAGGATCTCATCTGTAAATTGCCAAACCAAACATTTGTCAAACATGATATTTGTGGTTGACCTGTTTGCCACCGCATAAAAATAAATAAGCCAACAACAATTTCTCTCATCCTCCCTCCCCAAAACCAGACAAATAGTATCCGTGGCTGAGGCCTACATACTCGTCCGGCCAAACAAAACAGCCTCCTCATCCTGTGGTAAAATCAGGCCAATGTACATACTCGTTGGTATACCAGTACCACCTCCATTACCATAATTTTCCATTTTATATTGAGTCGTCTAATGACTTTGAATATTTATTTACTTTAATACTCGCATTATAATTCTTGATGATGATGATGACGCTTGGCTGCTAAACCAACATCACCTCCTCCTCTTCGTCGTCATAGTCCTGCTTGTCAGAGTCAACCTGCAGTTGTAGATATACAGTCGTATCCGTAGCCGTACTTTGAGCTATGTATGAATTTGTATGTCTATATACACACGTACGTGACTAATTATACGGCGTGAAATGCAATTCATGTTCGCATGTTTCGACATGTGTTTCGGGACGACCAAGAGAGCGAGCGCAGCTCCTCTCCTCTTGGTCTTGGACGATTGTGAGCCACACAGACCGGGTCTGGGGTCTGGGTGTCGCTTGGGTGCAACCAATGTTCATAGTGAGGCAACATTTATTTGTTTTTCCTTGTCGTTGTTGTCGAAGTTGTTGGTGGGTCGGTTCGTCTGTCTGCCAGTTGAATTGGATGTTCCAACCATTTGTACATATGTTTCTGGTGTCGCTTCGTCTTTTTGTTTTTATTTTGTGGCGGCTTTGTTATGCTGAAATTACGCCAAGAAGATATATAAATACATGAGCAGCATTTGTATGCGCTAAGAAGTTGTATTTTTTTATTTATTAATACGACGTATTAATAAAATATTGCTGTTAAATGACTTTTAGAAATAAAGATTGCCGCTTGGCTGCCTCGCCACCATCTCAAGTCAAGTGGTGGGAAAACTTCTAATGGATTACTCACAAGAAAATTTGTTAGAAAAACAATGAAAGAAAAGGTGAAGCTAATTTTCTTTGGTACTATGTACCTATAAAAGTTCGATTTATTATTATGAGTATATATATTTAGACTGCTATACTCGTACTCCAAAAAAACCCTAAAAACAATTAAGACACAACATAAAAAGGAAAACTTGATATGAAAATGGCGTATGCTACAATTTAGAAACTAGAATTTAATATAGGCAGTATTAAACGCGAAATACCCCCAATGAATAAAGTCAGATTTTCCTAGAAATGCTCGTAATTCGAACCTCCAGCCCTTTGAATGTTAGGAGCACACATTACCTACCACATTACTACTTCACGCAAGTATAGTATTTAATAGTGTTCATACAATATATGAACGTAATTCATAATCAGGACAGTATTATTCCACACCATCTTATCACAAAAGTTCTGCTGATATTTGTGGTACACTTCTAGGGCCTATAATGGGAACATTTGGTAATACAATTTATATAATGGAAAAGTCATTTTTTCGAAGAAGTGCAGAATAATATTCTTATACTATTTTCATATCGTCATCAGAAACGAAAAAGGGCGTAACAACAAGAAAAATTAAAATTCAGTTGTTGATGGGTTTCGGTACACTGTGTCAAAATACACATCCTGACTAAGCGCCCTACTATCAAAAATGGGGAAATAACGAAATTCAAAAGGGTCTAATAAAAAATTATTTCTTTTTTTTCATAGTTAAAAATTCCTATTTCACGCAATTTTCAGAAACAGGTTGTAAATCACGTTTTTGTGAATTTATATATGCATCATCATTATGTTTAGGTATTATCCTGAAAATCCCGTTTTCTAACGAAAACATTTTTCATTTTTTTAGTTTTTTGCTTCTCCTGTAAAATTTTCAAATATGATGATAGGCCCTTTTTGTTTCTGATGACAATATGCCATGATATGTGAAGATAGTTTATATGCGACATCTCACTGTATTACAGGGTATTATGACTTTTGCATTTGTTTTTGAAGATATTCTCGTAGACCCACAGTTTCCTATACCTATCAGTATAGAATGGATTTTTGAGTAGATTTAACCATGCCCGCCTGTCTGTCTATCTTTACACAAATTGGGACAACTTCTATTGAAAATGGGGCATATCGGCCCATGTTATGATATACATAAAGGTCCCATGGGTAATTTTTCGCTTTTAAGGAATGAAAGTGAAGCCCGAATTCAATCCACCATGGAAGCTGGAACGTGGCTAAAAAGTTCTGCACAAATTTGTGGTACACTTTTAAGGATTTTAATGTCATTATATGACAATAAAGCTTATATTATCGGGACGTAATTTTTTCAACGATGTGCAGAATACTACTGGAATGTGAAAGAATCAATAGAATGTTGATACAAACATAAGACAAATAACACTCACGTCCCCTTGCATATAATTGATAACATATATAATATAAACAGATAAAATACATAAAAAGTCTAGTAATCGCAAAAAATTAACAATGTTAAAAGTAAATGCAATCGACGTTAAATTATTTTGTCCGGCTTGTGGTGCTGAAGGTACTACTCATACATTGTAGTACACCTTTGTTATTTTTAAGGCATTGTAGTGGCAATAAAATTTCTCTATAGAACCTAAATTGTGGTTAAACTACATATTAATTTCAACTTAATATAATTGAACATCAATAATTGAAATACCTACCTAAAGATAAATGAATAATTAATTAAGCTTGTTTTCATTAACTAAACGGTATTGTTATTTAAAGCCTAAATGTTTTATGTTGAAATTAGGAAATTAGACGGACTATTTTTTTGTCTGTGCCACAGTTTATTTTTAATCCCTTTTTTATTTCCTAATAAACATATTTTTGTGGATAGCTCTTTATTTTTTGATATGTCTAATCCTTTATTTCATAGCATTTTAATGTAAAAATACTTGTTTTTTCGTCTAACATTATTATCATTATCATTTTCTCTGCTGGATCTAATGCAGGCGCTGTTTAAGAAAAACCCCCCAAAACAACATTTCATAGAATTTCGATGTCACACAATATGTGAAATTAATGTCTTATTGAAAATTCACATAATTTATCTAAAATCTAACAAAAAAGAGGCCAAATCTATACATTTTGTTCAAACACACTCAATCTCAATCTTATGGTCATGTCATCCTCTATAATCCCTTTATAATTACTCGCTTCTCTTTTGTAAGTAATAATTATGCAAATCGTTTCTAATTTATCATCTCCGCAAGGGTATTATTAGCCATAAAAACTAAAAAAACGAGGAAAAGAGAAAAATTATTAAAAATTAATTTTGAATACAAAAAATACAAAAAAGAAGATACTCTTTTCTTATTTTGTTCCATTTGAATTGAATGAATGGTTTGCCTTAGTTTATTTAAAAGTCAATATCTTAGGAAATTTATGCATTTTTGCCTCAACAGCTTCAGACATCAGCCCACAATAAAAGTGAAAATCTTATTTTTCTTTTTCACTTTTTTTTCTTCCTCAATTTAATTATAATCGTGTGAAATATGGCATTTGGTTGCTGCCAGAAGATTCCATTTGATAAACACACAAGTTCCATAGTGTATGGTTGGACGGACAGACAGACGGATGGACGGACATCATCATTCCACCGCTTTTTGTGTGTGGAAAATTAATGGTGGTTTACAGATGGGAATTAGACACCCATCAACTTGTGTGGCAGGTGGTGAAGAGAAGTGTGGCTAATACTGATGCTGAAGAGGCGCATTGCCACGCTGTGTCGCATCGCGTCTTAGCTTACTGTTTATAGGGTGTTTCATTGCATTTCAAGTGAACGCCGCCGCTATCACCCAAGTAGAAAATCTCTGTTCACTCAAGTTGATAAAGTCATGCTGGGACCTCTATTGTTGATAATGGGCAGTAATAAAATAATATGGATCGATCGTTGGAGCGTTCAATGGCATCCACTTCAAAGGGCCTTTTGTTTGACGTCTATCTAAATTTATCAATAAATTGTTTAGATTAGATATCGTTATGAATTTTAAACAGATATAATTGAACAATTTCCAAAGATTCCAATTTCCAAATCCAAAAGGTGGAGTTCCATATAATAAAAAACCTTTTTTATTTCCGAAGTCGCCAGGGGGGCTCAAGTGGTCGCTCCAATCAGAGCAAAAGAGGCCACCCAGAAGGAAATTTCAGAAAGTAAACAAAGTGTTTACATCACATATTGAGCTTCCAATACCAGATATTTGACTATAATCTTCAAGAACTAACAATTAAATAATTTATTGGCATCCCACCTAAAAAACTTTACTATAATAATAATAAAAAACAAAATTTTATTTATTACAATTAATTGTTAAATATAATTTAAGTATATTTTATTGGGTAGCCCTGTGGTGTGGTCGGTACCCCACGTGTAGCCCATCTTTAGAATTCATTTTAAAATCTATATAATTTAATTTATATTTTATCGGGTATCCCTGTGGTGTGGTTGGAATTCTACAGCAGAAGCATTACCTCATTGTTGCTGTAATTAAGAGAGAAAAATCTTACAATTGCTCTAAAACGCGTTAGGTAATTTTGCTATGAACTGTGGGCCCTCCTCATTGAGCTTTATGTTAATCGAAGAGAAATTTACGTAGGTTCTACAGGCGTTTTAAACAAATTAACGAATTGATATAGAAAAACTGAGTACCGCCTATTTGTTATCATAAGACCTACTATTAAACTGTATTCACCCTTTGAATGTGTGCAGTGGCATTTGCTCCTTAAATCCCACCAACAATTTGGAATACATTTTTCACTACTTCGAAGTAATAAACAGATCATAGGAGTATGAAATATATTATTACTTTAAAGCTTTTATCTTTTAAAGCAATCTTTTATACACTGTAGAGTATAAATTCATGGGAGATGTTTGTAACACCTAGAAATACCACAGCCAGATCCACCTTAAAGTCGATTTTACAATGACTGTCCATCTTATGTTGATTATGATACAGGTCGCAATTTGACTACGACGTACTGAAATTTTGCAGTTAGGAGTCTTTCCCACCTGGAAAGAAGCCTGTTGAAATTGATTGAAGTCGGTTCAGATTTGTATATAGCTCCCATATATATGTTCCGTTCGATTTGGCCCTTTTGGCCTCTATAAGCGGCATTTTGCATCCAATTGTTTTGAAATTTAGCATTGTAGAGCTTATGGATCTATGGGCTAACACAGCCAAATTTGAATAAAATCGGTTCAGATTTAGATATAGCTCCCATATAATATGCTTCGTCCGATTTTGTTGTTTTGATATATGGACCAACATAGCCGACATATAGCTTCCATATATATGTTTCGTCCGATTTGGCTACAGAGACAGAGACGTACCAAATGCAAATTGTGTAAACAAATTTTAGTTGAAGTATACATTAGATATTGAATTGTTATCTTACCTTACTATAGTGTTGTAGGGTATCATATAGTCGGCACCTCCCGATATAACTATCCTATTTATGATCTTTATGAAATTTCAAAAAACTATGTTTTAATCTAATGGCTTCATATTTATAGCAACTGTAGTTATTCTTATTCTACTCCAACAAAGTGGAGTAGGGTATAATCTAGTCTATCACTTTTCTAGTTAGTTTGTTTATTTACACTTTATGCAATCTAACGAACTGATGTACAAATCACATATTCTCTTTAGCTTTTTAGACTCTTTCAGTGAATGCAATGTTTTTGTTTCACTTGAAAACCTTTCAAAATATGCGAAACAATTTCTTCACTTTGGTTTCGCTTTTTGGTATATTTGAGGCTAGTCTTTGTCTCCCATAGAAACCGAAACACTATGACCATTCTTCCACTGGGAATTGAACGTAATTGTGTATCTCTCTCACACTGCATTATCATTATTATGTATTATTATTAGAAGTAGACGTAGACGTTGGAAAATATATGTAGCCTAAACAAAAACCTAATCTAAAATTCAGGAATGTACCGAAATAATGCCACAAAACATAATTGTCTGAAACTGTGGATGTAGATGCGACGTCTAGGAAAAAAACTCCAAAAATAAACCGCAAAACTACTAAAAACTATACAACACACACGAACGACGGAGTCTGACTCAACGTCAGACAGAGAAATGGACAGACAAAGCCTTTTAAATTCGGCGATGATAGTGGCAGACTTGTTGTGTATGTTGCACATTGGAACAGCAAAGACACATCAGTGGGGCAAAACCGCACAAATGGAGACAGCAGCAGCAACATAGACACATAGACACACAATGTTGCACATAAACAACTTTACTTGCATCTTTCAGAGACACAATGAACATGAATATGCTCAGAATATAAAAGGCACTGAAAAACCACACTCACATACACACTCGGAGAGTTAGAGCGAGAGGTAGAGAGGAGTGTTGGAAGAAGAAATGCAACATGAATTATGATGATACTGCAGCAAAATACGTGTTTCACATGCGGGCATAACCCAGCAAACTTAGCAAACATAAATTCAGAAAAAAAAACGAAAGAAGCAATGACTTATTTACATTTTCTTTTATATATACGACGAAATGGTACTTGTAATATAAATTATTAAATATTTCAAACCGCATACTTGCTTGTTGCCAATTGTTTTCTTCAGCTTTTCCTGAAGGTTGAAACAACAACAACAGCAACAACAGAAAATAATGCTGATAGCACTATAGTCATGGCAAACTAAAAGGAATATCTTAGAATATAGGCGAATTAAGGTATCTGATAAGGAGTGATGGATTTTAGTTTCAAAAAAAGAATATTTCAAGGTTTTTCAACAGTATGATTATAACAAAGCATCTTTGCTTCTTATAGTAGAATTCGAACTAATATTTCTAGAATATTTTCAGGATACGAATAGGAGAGTTTCAAAACAATATAAATAATATGATTTGTTTGATATGAAGGTATGGATTAACCAAGTTAGGCTAATTCTATTGTAAAAAAAAAATCGAATATCGATAATATCCAACATCCTTTTTAAACATACCTACTTACCTTCGCTAATATCCTGAATGTAAAGTGATATTTTATTTCCTACCTCTCTTCTATATTCGTAAGTCTAAGTATAGCAGTACCTTTCTGAGGAAACACTCACACGTGGACACACACATCTGAGAATCCCTGCAAACCAGACGAATTCTTGAAGAGACATTTTCAACTTCCGTCATTCCTTTGAAATTCCTGGCACGCCTCCTTCCGTCTGCACGTCTCTCGAAGACGTCGAGCAAATTGGCGGGCGCGTGTTTGTGTGCGCGCGAGTGCGATGTTGTTTTTCCCCGGCAAATGTTTAATAATAATTTTCTTTAAATTGCAATGCATTGTTAATGCTCTTTTACAACCGCAAAAACAACATTGCATTTGAAGATAAGCTTTTTAAATTGTATAAATATCTGAAGTAACCTCATTCCATTACACGAGTATGATGATGATGCATCCTACAGAGTCCTCTGCCCCCCCTCGGGAGTCTCTACACTTCGTGGCTGCTTCGGGCAGCAAAGAAAGAACATGGAAACTATGTATGTAAACAAATTAAAGAAGTAAATATACACAGACAGACGGACAGTAAAGTTTTGCTTTATCAAAATGCGAGAAGAACTTATACGAATACAGCTGTGTTGGCTGTCTTCTTTTTCTCGTGCCGCTCTTTAGACTCCCCTTCAGCTCTTCGCTTTGCAGTAACGTTTTGTTTGCAAACGATTTTAGTTGCCAAAGCAAACCCACAGAACACATTCACTACTCTCTAGCTCCGCAGGCTGAATCTACAGAGAATCTGTGTATTGCATTGCATGCAATGTCTGTCTGGTATAACGTATGCGACGACGACGACTATGACTGCGAATGCAGTTTTTGCGGTATATTGACACTTATCCGGTGGCATTAAATAATGTCATTAATGCATTAACTCGCTCTCATGTCTGCCAAGTACGAATGAGTGTATTGTGAACACTGACAAAATTATATCGTATACATAAAGGTTGTACTGATAATTAAATCAATGATGCAATTGGTCTTTCATGCAAGGAACATTTCTTTTGAATGAGTAAAATTTACTTAGTTGGTAGGGCATTTGTACATAAATGCATATTTTAATGGTTTTTGTTGTATTTTATTGTTAATATCTTTAAAGGTCACTTTCGATAAGGTTTAAATTCAGTGAAATGAAATGGATTTTCACACGGTGTTCTGTTGCATAGTTTAATCTTTGTATCAGTTTGTTCACACAACCTGTGAATTAGATTATAATACTTAAGAATTTGTTCATAATACTTATCAATTTTTTTTATAATACTTCTGAGTTTGTTCATACTTCTTATGAATTTGTTCATTATATTTATGAATTTGTTCACAACACTTATGAATTTGTTCATAATACTTAGCAATTTGTTCATAATACAGGGTTTTCCAACAAGAGGTGTTATTTTGAATCACCGGTGCTGTCACTTTTGAAGCTTTTATTATTTGACATTTGACAAGTAGAAACTACGCCATTACTAAAAATGGAACGATACAGGATTCAACAACGCACTGATATTATTAAAATTCGAAAAATCGAAAACCATCTTGGCTGATGAGGCCCATGTCCACCTCGGTGGCTACGTCAACAAGCAAAATTGTCGCATCTGGGGCTCGGAAAACCCAAGAGTTATTGTTGAGAATCCTCTCCATCCTCAAAGTGTGACTGTTTGGTGCGTTGTATGGTCCGGCGGGGTCATTGGACCTTACTTTTTCGAAAATGAAGTTGGATCAACAGTTACGGTGAATGGATTGCACTATCGAGAGATAATTAATGATTTTTTATGGTCGGAGTTGGATGGTATTGATCTGGACAACGTTTACTTTCAACAAGACGGCGCTACGTGTCACAAAAGCAACGAAGCAATTGCTCTGTTACGGGAAAAGTTTCCGGACCGTGTACAATTGGCCACCGAGATCTTGTGATTTAACACCTTGCGACTTCTTCCTTTGGGGCCACGTGAAAGATAAGGTCTACGCCAACAGCCCAGCGTCGATGCAAGACCTCAAAGATAGAATTCTGAGGCTATCGAGGACAGCCACGTGAGGCTATCGAGGCTGATAGGGCATCCACTTTGCGATTTGGTTATGGAAAATTTCATGAAAAGGATATGGTCCTGTAGGCGTGGTCTTTATTATGAAATAAACATCCGATCATTTATCTAAAAAAATTGCATTTTTCTTTGAATACCAAAATAACACCTCTTATTGGAAAACCCTTTACTTATGAATTTGTTCATACTAGTTATGAATTTGTTCAATCTAGTAATGAATTTGTTAATTCTACTTTTGAATTTGTTCATATTACTTATGAATTAATTTATACTACTTATGAATTTGCTCATATTAATTCTGAATTTTTTAATACTACTTATGAATTTGTTCATACTGGTTATGAATTTGTTAATTCTTCTTATTGATATGTTCATGCTACTTAGATTATATTACTTATGAATTTTTTCATAATACTTATTAATTTGTTCATAATACTTATGAATTTGTACATACTACTTAAGAATTTGTTCAAAATAATTAGCAAGTTGTTCATAATACATATTAATTTGTTCGTACTACTAATGCATATGTTTACTAGTTATGAATTAATTCATACTACTAATGAATTTGTTAATTCTACTTATAATTTTTTTCATAATACTTATGAACTAGTTTATTCTACTTATGAATAAAGTACTAGTTATGAATTTATACAATTTGTTGATACTTATGAATTTTTGTATACTACTTATGAATTTGTTCATATTAGTTATGAGTTTTTTTATACTACTTGTTCATACTTGTTTTGAATTCGTTCATAGTACTAATGAAGTTGTTAATTCTACTTATGAATTTGTTAATACTACTTATGAATTAGTTTATACTACTTATGAATATGTTCATACTTCTTGAGTATTTGTTCATATTACTTATGAATTTGTTCATACTATCATGATTTTTGTTCATATTAGTTATGATATTTTTTATACTATTTATGATTCTTTTCATAAAATGTACATTCATCTAATTTCCTTAACATACAATATTTTACTTATTTTTCTTAAACATTTCTTGCTGTGTATCAAAGACCATTCGCAACTGTCGGTCTTACTAAGTGAATGAGCAATCATTCGTATGAATTTAAACGTATTTATGACCAAACTGAGATATTTTTCAGTCTCTATTTTGAGGTTACATTCAATTTTTTCTAGCAACTTTTATGTTTTGAGGAATTTCGAGACAAAACGTGAGATTCATTTGGCCGAGATAAAGAAATTAAGGTGTCAGAGAGAGGCAATTGTTGAAAGATAGATATATCAAATGTGTGTAGAATAATGTTCGGGGAGAAGAGACAAAGACACAAAAAATACATAAATCACAAATCTTATCATATAAATCATAACCGGAAAGGAGAGAGACACCACATCGAACGATTTTCTGCTTTATGGCTTAATGTCATTGACATCCTTCCATTTAGCTTTACCACTTGACTTATCGACTTTAATGGTATTTATTAAAATTACATTAACTGGCAATGGTTACAACAAACAAAGTCAACAAACACCACCGCCATCGACTCCAACCGTCAATGCCAGGAAACCCCTCTGTGTGACTGCTGTGGTAAGTCATAATCAAGACTCCCACAAATCATAAAAATAAAAATCAATTTTCAATTTGAATTTAAACCGTTTGAACGCAATCATCAACGATTGATCTAAACAAATAATGTCAAAGAGCAAATAAATCGTGGGAGGTAAAAAGGTGGCAATGGCGGTAGACCCACCAAGCAAAACGTGACTTATCAAAAACAAATCACAGGGTCAATTTTAAAACGGGAGCCACAGAGGCCTGGGAATTGGAATGTGAATGAGTAGTGGCAACCAATAATTATCATTATTTAAACAAGGCAATAAATGCCAAGACAAATTCTTATTTCGTATATTTATATTCAAATATTCCTCATGGAATACTAGAGGCCTAAATCATAAATTATTAAATATGACATTTTTCCCGCCCAAAAAAAAACAACATGAAAAGGGGTTTCCTTTTTTAAACTACCTACTTTATTTTTACAATTCCTTTAAGTTTGGTGGGAGTTTTTTTATGCCCTTATATTATCTACACATAAAACCAAAACCACTAAAAAATTTAAAATTTATAGAAAAATATAAAAAAAAACTTTTGTAGCATTTTTTGCTTATCATCAGAAATGCCAAATGCCTGCCCCTATCTGTGTGTTCGTGGCGCTGGCAACCATAATCTTTTAAAGAAAATACAAAATTATCAATCTCATACCCTTTTAAAAACCATGATAAACATCATTTCAATCACAAATCCGGTTACATTTCAAAAATGAAAAGGAAAAATATTCTCCTCGTTTTTGCCCCTGACATTTGTTTTTTCTTCTTTTGTCCGCCATATCGATGACTTTTAGGCTTCTGTTGCCCGCCCTGCCTGTCTCAGCAATAATCTTTTGCATGGATCATTTTTATTAGGGGGTTTTTAAATATTTTTTGATTAATCATTGTTTACCCATATATTTATACTATGTTTTTCGTTTTTTCTCATTCTAGGTATGTTTGTTTTTAATCGTTACATTTTCTTGCTGATGGTATGTATCCATCCGTCCATACAGATGGCTTGGTTCCCAAGGATAAAAGGTAACCCAGACATTTTAAATTTATTAAAGTGAAAGAAGAACAAAAAACTTACCAACAAACTTAAACGTAGGGAAGTTATGGTAAAAAGCGTGTTATTGAAACCCTTTAAATTAGGAATTACTGAAATATGTAAATCAAGAATTTCTCAGTTTTTTATACAATGGTAGGTTAGAGAAAGGTTGGAAGGTTAAATCAAGGAAAATTAATATTTCAGTTACTCACAGAGGGGCTTCCCAGCGATTGATAGTTAAATTGTGAATAATTCCTTATCATTATAAAATGGAATGATGTGAACAATATTCAAAAAATTATCAAAGATTACCTACATTTTCCCCGTGGAAGATAACTTGCACTAGAAATGGAAAAAAACAAGTTCATGTATAAACTCATTATGGATGCAAAGAATACGATTTTTTATAAGTGTCACATGGAAAAATTTATATTTTAATTATTTTCTATTAAATTAGTGGTAGAATGAACTATAATAAAAAAATATATATAATAATAAAAAATCCTCAATCAAAAACGTATTAAAGAAAAAGTCCCTGAGCAAAAAAAAGCCAGCTCGGCTAGATGACCTATTTCATTGTCCGATATGACCCATTTTAAATTCAATTTAATGTAAAATAAAGAAAATTATATCAAAATTGTTATCCTTGTAATTTTAAAAGTCCTGTGAAAATGACAAACGAAAATGAAATAAGGAAGTTAGTACAATATTTTCGTACTAGTGCCCTATATTTTCAATTGTATACTGTCTCTTTCGCGGGAGGGAATACAATTATTTGTTATGGTTCAGTGTCCTTAATATATTATGCAGGCTGTGGAAATTAACTAATTGTTATACCTTAACCGTTAGTGATAGAAGGCTGAATTTTTAATATGTGTTGTGTCAGTTTATATCCTTCGTCCTTGGAAAATTATTCCAAAAAATGTTATGAATAGCAGGAATTCTCCCCTGTCATTTGATATCCATATTTATCAATTAACTCTGTAATAGGAGCAAAGAAAAATATTTAAAAAATTTTAACTTTGGGTGTTTCTACTGTTGGCCCATAGTTTCAATTCTATATAGTCTCGTTATTAGAAGGAAAGTCGTGTCGCATGGTGTTATCAAAGCACATATCATATTTATTGTCCGATCGTGACAAAATTTACCACAGCGACCTTCTTTGATCCAGAGACGATTTCATTAAAATTGCTGAAAATCGGTTCAGATTTATATATATCACACATACAAATATATACCTGGCAAAAAATATGGTAATATAGGGTTTTCCAATAAGAGTGATATGATTTCTTTGAAAAAAAACATACTTATTGTTAAGGAAATTCAAAAGTTGTTTATTTAATGTGAAGTAGAATCGATACAATTAAGTTCTAAATAAAACGTCATTCAAATGGCCTCCACGACTTCTTCTGCAGGATCGAATTCGATGAACCCAATTTTCGAGCACTTTTTCCACTAAATCAAGTCGTATGTCATGAATGGCAAGTTCAATTTTGACTTGTAAAGCTTGAAGAGAGTCTGGTTTATTTCGAAAGACCAATGACTTGAAATAACCCCACAAGAAACAGTCTAATGGTGTTAAATCACAACTTCTTGGAGGTCATTCAATATCACAATTTCTTGAAATAATCGAATCTCCAAACATTTCTCGCAACAGTTCAATTGTTTCATTTGCTGTGTGGCACGTAGCCACAATCGCTCAATGGCAAAAATATAGCTCTTAACGAGAGCTAAAACATTGCTCATGGGTGTCAAGGTCGTAAGTCGAATGAAAAGTGTTTTTTTTTATTTAAAAAAATTGACAGCATCATCTTCAAATGTGAACGGAAAGTTTATTTTAGCTCTAGCTCCTTAACGGTACTTCTGGTCCGGGAATCGGTCAGTGGCAAAAAGATAGCTCTTAACGGGAGCTAAAATATTGCTCATGGGTGTCAAGGTCGTAGGTCGACTCTAAAGTGTTTTTTTTGGATTTAGAAAAAATGGACTTAGCATCATTTTCAAATGTGAACGGAAAGATTATTTCTGCTCTAGCTCCTTAACGGTACGTCGGATGGAGAATCGGTCAATGGCAAAAAGATAGCTCCTAACGAGAGCTAAAATTTTGCTCATGGGTGTCGTAGGTCGACTGGAAAGTATTTTTTATATTTAAGAACAATGGACTTAGCGCACGAAAAGATGCAACTGGAGAACGATTATTTTGATAATAAAACTGAATAATTTGTAAACGCTGTTCTTGCGTATATCTCTCCATGATGAAATTGTAAACACTACTGAATACAATGAAAAACAAATGACATATTACAAATGGCCGAAACGCCACTTCAAAATCATATCATCTCTATTGGAAACCCCGTTACTTCCTTTAGAGAATATGTTCACTCCCAAATAACTTCTATTTCAAAAGTTTTGAATATATTTATGTGGAATTTTGGCAAAAGAACCGATCGCAAAAATCTGCATTTTGGAGGGAAGCAAAGGACACTTATGGGGTCACAAGAACCTGGGAAGACACATATATAATAACACAAATATATTATAACTATTTTTTAGGGAATTCGTGTACCTTTATTTCTCATATTATAACGTTCTTCCAGCTGTAGCGGTTGGTGAGAAAATTACCAAAAACTGTATTGTATTTTTGACAAAAATATTTTTGGTTTGAGATTGGTTGTCTTGTCAAAATGCCACATATTTATAATTCATGAACAAATTAGATATTAACATTTTGTTATTTAAAATATAATTTTTAAAATTGAATACGTTAGAAAATATTTCAAAGAAATATATAAAATATTAATAAAAAAAACTTTAACAATCACTGCGGAATTCGAACCTGGACACCCAAATTTAATTATTTCTAGATAAAGGGAGCATTCAAAGCAGTGAATAAGATCGAATTTTTCACAAGTTAACTAAAAAGTACTCATACGCTAAAGTGTTCATATGCGAGTGTATATCTGAGGAAGGTGTAATTCGAACTTGTTTGTGTGTGTGTTCCTTAAAATGATATGTTATGCTGCTGCAGCAGGAAACTTAGGTTCGGCTCACGGCAAACATATAATAAAAAATTAAAGAAAAACATTTCTTATATATATATTTTAGCAAATATGTTACATTCTAAGAGAATCCAAAAAATTGCATTTGCATTACTTTATGAAACTTTAAAATGGTTCAAATTTAGATTTAGTCCTCAAATGTATCTTCCTTCCTATGCCCCATAGTAGCTTCGTTTTACATAATTATGAAATTTAACAGAAATGAGTTTCTATATCATCAAACGAACACTGAGTCAGAATTAGATCAGCTATATATGTGCTTATTTTGCTCTATCAGGATATCATATAGTCGACTACGACTGATTAGTCTATTTTTTATTAAAAACAATTTTTGGAATTTCGCAATGTTTTAATGATGTACTTTTTCAGATTCATATTCTTGGAATACCTCAAATATCAAAAATTACCCTTCTTTCTATCAAATTATAAATCAATCGACACTCCCATTTAAAACTATATTTAATATAAAAGGTCATAAATTATACTCTATCTAGCCTGCGTAAACAAAGGAATTTATATACATATTTGAGATTGATTTCTCTCGGAAAAAAACTCGCAATGTTTACCAAATCACAAAAACATAGCCAAATTGAAAACAAATAATAGTAGTTTAATATAAATGTATTTAATCAATGATAGCGGTGAGTAAATCAAACCAAAATTGTCTGTGATACCGCCCATTGTGTTTATCTTTGGTAAATATAGAATTTTGATCCACAAAGAAAGAATAAAAAAAATCTAGTCAATGTAATTGAACCAATTTCAATTTCTATAATGAATTAGTGGAGAATATTATTTACGCATTTTCTTTATGCCCTTTGTATGCAAAAGAGGTGGGGGAGGTGTGGTATTTTTAAACTTTAAGCTTTATTGTAAAATACTCTTTTTCGCTTTCATTTCATTTCCTTTTTAAGAAGACACATATACACACTGACAAAGATTATTACGTTCTTTTCTGCTGTGGCAATATTACTTTTTTTACTTTTTCTATTCATTCATTCGATTTTGCTTTTATTTTCTTTTTGTTCGGCCAAAGGATGAAAAGCATATTGGAGATCTTGTCCATTTAGTCTCTTTGTATTCGCTTTCTTTTGGCTTTGCCTTCCAGTCTCTTTTTCACTCGGTTTTATCTCTGACCATATTATGTACGAGAACGCATTCGACTTAACGTAAATACTGTTTAGCAATAAGACGTCTTTCCAATGCTGGGCTGGGTTTGTCCATTCAAATCCTGTCTGTGTAAAGGAAACCTTGTCCTGGTTGAGATATGTGTAAAAAAACACTTTGGAGCTGTAGCAGTCTCATTTCGCCGTCCAACACCCCATTTTTGTAATCTGCGAGGGAAATACGGGATAATTTTCAACAAAAGCGGAAGTATCCTTTTGAAGAAGCGTGGAGACAAAACAAGAAATTGCGTAAAAATGGATTTAGCTTTTCGTTTGTCCCCAAAATGTTGCCTTGATTAGAATGCCAAAGTGAGAAAGAGGAGTTGGATGAGTCGAAGGGGCGTTTTTAAAGGTCGTTATCGACGGATTTGTTTTTGGTGGGGGAGAAGGGAGGGTGACAGTGTTTGTTATCAAACAAAGAGTGATTTTTTGTGCGAAATTAGTCGTAGTGTTTTTTTGTGGCTTCCAATACACATACATATGATTTACATTTTCGCATTTGTTAAGGGGAAGAGTTCGTTCCCATTCATTGATGTGCCAGATGTATGTTTTATGTGTCCTTTTTTCTTCTTCCTCAGGAAAATGGTTTGGAAATCGTTCGTCGATATGTTTAGTCAGTCAGTTATCTTATGTTTACTCAGGCGTTGGAAGCATAAATTAAAATATTCGTTTTTATTTATGTAAATCCTTTAAAGAATAGGCAGCACTGAATACATATTGTGGAACCAATAACAAAAGATGTATTTTTTTTTCTGGGTCGTTTCACAAAGTTTTGAAAACAAGGGAAATCTTAAAGGAAATGTTGTTCAAACGCCTCATTTAGAATTTTCCAATATCTTAAGATGCTATAAAAGATGAAAAATTTTGGGGAGATTTTGAAATGAATTATTTTGCTTAGTTGTATTAGTTTGTTTCGTGAATTTGTGAACTCCCTCTCATGTTCTCATCGACGGTTTCGATACGTTTGAAATTTGATGTTGGTATTCATTAGTGAAATACGGTTTTTAGCGATTTGAAAAAATCATTTATTTTATATAAAATCTATTGAAATTCAGAAATTCCATTTGAAATCCAAAAATTCTATTTGAAATTCAAAAGACACCATTTAAAACTCGAAACAAAAGTTCCTATCAAAGATTTGAAATTAAAAAAAATTAATAACAAAAGCACAGACCAACAATAAATAACAACAATTTTGAAAGATTTAAAACTCACAAAACTGCATTTAAAATATTCGCAAAAAAATATTCCATTTAAAAGATTTTGTTAGAAATTACCAAAAGTTTGTTTTTTGAAAATAATTCCAATTGTAATTCAAAAATTATATTTAAAGATGCTGTTGGAAATTACCAACATTTTATTTTTAATTCAATCACATTTTAAACGAAATAAATGATTTTAATTTAAATTAATGTCTTTTTAATTTCAATTGACATGTTTTAATTTTCAACTGACCTGTTTTGAATATAATTTTTTTTAATATCAGTTGATGTAAAAATGTAATGTAAATGTAATTTTTTAATTTCTACTCGTATTGACATTTTTCGAATTACGGTTGATAATGTTTTTTTTTTCAAAAATGTAACTGAACATAAAATATATCATCGAAGTGCTGCAAGTCCATTTCGATGAAGACCGCTTTCGTTAATTTTTTTATCGAATTTTCAAGTCATGATTTAGATGGCAAAATGGGTCATATCATTATAACATTAGTAAAGAAAAGCATAAAAAAATTTAAATGTAAATTTCGATAAAAAATATCTGTTGGCTATTAAATTTAATCAAAATCTTTGAGGATATAATATATTGTTATTGACAATAAATGTTATTTTAATTTAAATTAATTTAAGATTTTTACAGTGTACCACATAAAATCATTTAACATTGTTACATCTCAAAATCGGATATTTTACCTGAGAGGGGTTTACTCCCATTTTCAGCTTGTCTGGTTAGAACTTACTTAGAACATTTTAAATTCTATATTATCTGAAAATTACGATAGGTTAGTATTAATAGACTTGATGAAAATTACAGTAAACGTACTAAATAAAAATAAGTATAAATTAACTCATATTAGCAGATTTCAGTGCGATCAGTTGAAATTTGTGGTTTCTATAGCGTTAAGAAGCCAAACCAGGAGAAACCTTTGTATGGGGCTATAGCAAAACCTTACCTACGATAACCTTTGTTCGTATGAAGGATTTTTGGTATAAGTACACCTATGTCAATTTTCAGCCCGCTCAGTTCATATTTGTGGTCTCTATGGGGTTAAGAAAAATAGACCTATGTTGCCCTTTATAAATGCCAACATAACTGCAGATATAAGAAGTGTATGTACCAAATTTCAGACACCCAGCTTAAGTATTATTGATTGTAGCGTGATTACAACATACGGACGGATGTGGCTAAATAATCTTAGAATTTTTAAACGATTAATAATATAAACATATACATACTCTATGAGGTATCTGATAAATATTTCGAGGTATTACAAAAGGAGTGACAAAATGAATGTACTCCCATCCTATGGGGGATGGTATAAAAATTGACCAATATTTCCCATTTTAACCCATGTTGCCTACAGCATTAGGAAGCATCAGTATCAAATTTCAGTCATCTAGCTCAGTTACTGTAGATTGTAGCGTGATTACGGACGTAGACGGACGGTTTGATTCTGCATATCTTTGAGAATAGAGCTTTTAGTGACATCAATTTTATTTTCATTTTATGACGTTTCGTTGCCTTAAAATGTACCACAAAATTGGTGCACTTTATATTAGGGATGTAACGAATATTCGCATTCGCATATGCGAACGCGAATTATTCGCATCATTTTAAAATTCGCTTTCGCATTCGCATTCGCAAAAACCATCTTTGGATTATTCGCTTTCGCAAAAATATATTTCAGTATTCGCTTCCATTTATTAAAGTGTTAAATCTCCTTATTCCCTTCACACAATTTGAAGATATGTGTGTACTTGTGGTAACAGGAGGTAAAACTATGGAAAACAGTCTTAATACTTGAATATCCTGGAAAAGTATCAATTCAGTTCCTTAAATTTGTTGGTACTAAAGGCTCAAACTATTATTCGCATTCGCATTCGCTTTCGCAAAAATGCATATTTCACTATTCGCTTTCGCATTCGCAAGAAATATATTTCAATATTCGCTTTCGCATTCGCTTTCGCTAAAGCCACTTTCGTTACAACCCTACTTTATACGCACATATCGAGCAATTTCAATTTTATTTATTTTTATGATAATCTATGTTTTAAGACCATTAGCATCATGTGTCAAAATTGTATAATTGTAAAATATACCTTTTCGATTTTAAAGCGATAGTACTTTTGAGATAAGTAGACTTTCATAGTTTGTTTACATCACAAAAAACCTTCTTCTGTATATTTATATTTTTGGCGCCTACTTCTTTTTGTCGGTTATGTTTGCATATGTTTCTTCACTTCATTCTGCACATCGTTGGAAAACTAGCTTTGCATTGATAGTGATATTTTACTACTATTAGCGGATTAAATGTGTTAAAGTTTACCACAAAATTCGGTGCAGGTCTTTTATTATAAAGATGCCTTTGAAAAATTAAGTCATTTTAGATATTCTAATTTAAGGAAAACAAATACAAATTATGATTCTGCACTTCTTAGAAAGATGATCTTTTCTTTAAAGTATATTTTTTAAATTGTAGTTTATTAAAGTTAGATAATCGTACCACAAAATTTGTTGTAGAAAATAAAAGTGTACAGTATTCTAAGCTTGTCTCTAGGTATTGCTTTAGAAAAAATCTCCCCACTTTTTACGCCAAAGTCTTTGGACCTCCCCTTTAGCTTTTTTCTTTGATTCTATTTAAATAATTTCTCTCAAAGACATCAATCATTTAATCAATTATTACGCATGTTCTATTTGCCGGTTCTTCTTTGTATCTATGTATCTGTCTGTCATTTGGTTGATAACATTTTAAAGCATTTCACTTGTCACTCGGGCATTTTCCTCATTGTTTTCCTCTAAAAAGGAATGTCTGTAAAGTGCCATCGGAGACATTCTCGATTCTTTACATATTTACGAATGTCATCGATGTTTGCCAATGTAAACAATGTAAAAGTAGTTTTATAGCTAATGGAAATTATGTACACATATAATAAGGGTTGTTGACTGACTGACAGACGGACTGTCTATCCACTGGCTGCGGCGGGGTCTGACTGAGTGAGTGAGTGACTGAGCTTGTTTATCCAAGTGCTACTGGAAATTTGTGACATTTCCATGAGAATCCATCACATGTGAAAGAATTACAGACGAGACATAAGACCATCATTCCCACCCCTATGACACACACGCACATATCCAAGAAACTGACAAGTGCTAAAAGCTCTTTAACAAATATTTTAATGTACTTAGCAATATTGCAAGATAATGGACTAGATTGCTTCCATTTTTCGTTCCACAGCATTCATTTAACTGATGACTGCTGTCATTCTTACCTACCGCAGTGATTTGTGTTGCTCCTGCTCTGGCAAAAAAATAAAGAAAAAGTGGTGGATGTTTGGATGTGATATGCCTCGGAGGCTGAGACTGTGTCTGATGTTGATATGTTGTTTGAATGTGATTTTTGCCCGTACGCATTTTGCACTTTTCCCCCGTTCGATCTGTCCGTCCATCTTCCCGTTCCGTTCCTGTTTCTTTTGTTTGGTTAGAGTGTTAATGTAAAACGCATTAATGCAATGTTTATGGAAATGTCACTTTAAATGTCAGTCACTTCGTGTTTTTTGTGTGTTGCCACTGACACTCTCTAAAAGGGAAGGAAGTAGGGCCTGGGGGATGGACGGACATTGAAAGAAGTTATGAAAACCCTTATTTGCCATATATGATGGTTTTGTTTTACTGCGCCCATTTTCTGTGTTTTTTTTTTTGATTTAGCAAATTTCCCAAACATAGATTTATTTATTAAATAAATATTAAGGCGACTGGAATTGGAAAACAATCCAAACCCTCCCCTAAATCAGTCGGTCTCGCCTCCATTTCATGAAATTTTTTAACTCTCTAACGATTTAATTACAGTGTTTGTTTTGGTGGGAACCGTTCCATGTGTCACATCATTATCATCCTCATCGGGAGGGACGTCATGAACATATTTGTTGGCCCCGCTTGTGGTTTGCATGTTGCATGTTTCATGCTTTATGGTTTATTTATGATGATATTCATCTATGAGCAACTCCTTCTGGTTAAATAAAGTCAGTTTTGGTTTCGGTTTCGGTTTAGTTTTTTTTATTTGAGGGTTAAAGTTATACGAACGAACATGCCTTTGTATGGAGTCCGTTGTTGTCACTGTTGAGGGTTTTCCCTCTCCATAGAAATGTTGTTAATTATTGGTTATAATTATTAGGAGGGCGTGTTTCTATGGTGGTTTTTAAAATCATATCCTAATGCATTAACCTAACGAAGCAATGTTGGTATGTTAATTAGGGGTTAAGCATAACTTTATTTCAAATGGGAATAATTAAAATTATAGACACGTCAGAAGTAATGCTGATTGGAAATTTAGGAAAAAAATTTTGAATTTTTAAAAGGTAAGATAATTTGTATTATTTAAAAGGGAAGAGTGTGATAACAAAAAAAATATGTCCAAAATTGCAGCACCGATCTAAGTATTTCATTCATAACTTATAGAAATATTGAGTCCTCAAGAATCTAATCACTTTTTTGGACTTGTGAGAGTATGTTCTGTGTAAAAATCGAAGAGGGAGCACTTTTTTTACATTAAAGTTTTATGTTGTTTGCTTGCTTTTATTTAGTCTGCAAATCTTTGTGAATCTAACTAGGATATTCTCCCGGCTTCAATACCATTTTGTTTCTATATTATTATAGAAACAAGTATTTTATACATGGCGGTGTATAAATATGTATTAAAAATTGGCAGCACACATACTGGATCATGATTTCTGAGCCGTGACACTCGTTATCAACAGTTCTGCTGCAATTGTATGGGAGATACGGAGCTCTATATGGTTGACTTCAACACGCAAGCGAATGAGAAATCTTTGTGAAACCACACTTCTCCAAAATCTTCCAAAAACAATTGTTAACCAAAATTGTTTAAAAAATTGAAAAAAATATAACGTAAAATATTCACAAAAATGGTTCTCTTTTGGTTTAGCTCTTCAAGAGCAGTTTAAAATTTCGTAAAACACAATTTTTCAATTTTAAACTTTTAAATCCTCATACAATTTTTGATTTTTTTCTAAAAATAATGGACAGCGAGGTCTTGTTTTACCATTTAGCAACCTTTTATAAACTAAATAGATAAACTAAATAATAAAAGTCAAATAGGTTAATATCAAAAATTCTGACCCTAGTTATCGGACGTTAAAGTTTGAAGAAAATCAAAAATACCTTTTTTTTAAATTAAGTCATTATGAAAAAAGACGGAAAAAATACTCCTTACTCCATGTAAATTTTTAAATTATGATACTTCTTATTACAGAAATATTTATCCTATAGTTCAAAATAATAAAAAACTATTTTTTTTATTTATTTTGCGTTTCGAATATCATACTCTTGTCATTTAAAACATGAAATCATAAAATAACTGTATAGTAAATGTGAAAAAGAAAGGCGATGTTGGCAAATATGTATTTGTATCCTGCCGAAGTGTATTTCGATAAATATTTTTTTATCGAAATTTCTATTTGAATTTCTTAATTTTTATCGAAATTTGTATTACAGTTTTTGTAACGATTTTCATGGCATCCTCTATGATTTGGAAAAAAATCGTTATTAAGATAACAAAATTTATCGAATTTGATCAGTTTATGCAAAATATACTTCTATACTGACCAAGACTATATTCCATAAATGTTGCTATGAAAATTGGTTAGCAGGGTTGAATATACATTATTTTTTGCATAACTGTCTCGTTTACTTTTGCAAGGCATTTTGCTTAATAAAGTACAAAAATGTGGTACTGGGGTTTTCACTCAGCTGCACATATGTGCACTTATCCGATTCACATACCAGCCTTGCACTTAATCTTCTCTCTTAAGTGTATGTCCATGGACATGAGACGTTTAAGCGTCGCCTCTATTCAATCTAACCTAATCTTGCTCTCACATATATTTGAGCAGCATTAAATTTTTTTCTGAAATGCAGCTAACTGTAGTATATTGTATGAGCAATGACTGTAAGAATAATTAAATTGTGCTCTTACACGAAATGCACGTAAACATAATATTGTCTAATAAATGGAACTCAACGTTCAAAAAAGTTTTCCTTTTTTGAAGGTACGTTTTTTTGATTCAAATTTATTACGGAATTGACAACAGAGACAAAATTAAAAAAAAATTGTTGTTGCTGTTTATTGTTGGTCTATTTTTTGTCATTTAGTCGGAATTGATTTGGGTTTGAGACCATATGTTTCAGTTACATTCTGCCAATTGCAAAAATGTAATAGGAATGAAAAACTGAATGAATTTTTGATTAACAATTTAAGTTCCATTTAGATTCGATTAGTCATTTAATATGTATGTCGAATCCATCTGGGATTTTACGTCTATTCCAATATAATTTCTTTGTCGCACTGTATTATCTAAAATAAAAATATTAAATATCAAAAAATAATACATATTAATAACACAAACTAACATTATACAAAAAAATTCGTTTAGCAATGTTGTCAATAATTACAAATTAATTAATTACAAAAAAATATAAATCGAACAAAAACAAATATTATATATTCTAATTTCCAAAAAAACGTTTCAGTTGTTGCGTTTTTCAAAGACCTAAAAAACTCACATTAATGTTTTTATGCCTCAAATCTCTGCGGGCCCTAAATGTTGTAACACATTTAAATGCATTTTGTCATTTGGCCTTTTGACCTTTTTGTATTCTGTCAAACACCACTTTTATTTTCTGTATTCGACCCTTTGTTTGCCGCTCCGCGCGCATTCGTTCATTCAATTTACACAAATTCACTTTTAATTACTTAATTTCATATCATTTCACTTTTCTGCCTCTTTTGCTTTTTACGCCACGATAATGATAATTCTTAATTGCCCACTTGTTGCTGCTGGACTGACTCTGTGATTTGTGGGCCATTTTCGAAATTGTACATACCAGAATAAAAACGACAAAGACAACAAAAAAACGCGATTTATTTATTGCATAAATTGACACTTTTAGGTCAACTGGTTCGGGCTATGCCATAACTTTCATTTATATATTTTTGTATTCTCCAAAATATGATGACAATTAAAATTGCCACAAAAACAAAGAAACAACAAAACTGAAAAATGCATTATCAATTAAAAGTAAATAATTATTTCAACACAATTTTACAAGGCCTTGCATTATCCCCTCGATTAATCAACAAATAAAGGACAATAAACATATCATCGCGAAAATCTGAATGAGAGATAGAGAAAAACTGCATAATGGCTACACTCAGCGAAAACATTTTTAAATATATCGAGGGTGCTATCTATATACCCTAAAAATGTTAAGTCACATTTGCTAAATATTTTTTTATCGAAATTTCCATCTGAAATTTTACATGTTTTGCAAAATTTTTATTAATATTTTCATATAGTAGATTATAGCAGAAGTCCTCCTCTAAAACATATAAAATGTAACTAATCATTACTTTAAATTTAGATAACAAGATTGATCGAAAATGAACTTAGTCAGTTTATGCAGTACACGGATGCTATTTTTTGAAAAATTTCTTTTATATCAATGCTAAATCTTGCCAGAATTTGTATGTCAATAATTGTAGTATGACAATACAGCAGATGTTCTCCTCTATAACATATAAAATATGTTAGAGAGGAGGATTAAAATTTATTTTTTACTTTAAATTTGGATAACAACATGTATAGAAAATGAACTTGGGTAGTTTAAGCAGTGCACTGATGCTATTTTACTAAAAATTTCTTTTTTATCAATGCAAAATCAGAATTCTCATTTTTTTTGTGCAGTATATTATGAGAATATAGCAGAAGTCCTCCTCTATAACATATTAAGTATAACTAATTATTACTTTAGATTTCGATAACAAAATGTATCCAAAATGAACTTGGTCAGTTTATGCAGTGCACCGATGCCATTTTACGAAAAATTTATCTTTTATCAATGCAAAATCTTGACAGAATTCTCATTTTATTTGGTTGTTGTTGTTGTGCAATGTCTTATGACAATATCAACAATGAAATAACACATTACAATACATACAAATTTACAATGAAAATGAGTTTTCTCGCTAATTACTCGTTTCTTAAGGGATTTACTTTGATTAACGCAAACGCAATGTTTGATTTATTGAGCATAAAGGAAAAAGCTGTCAGTTTATATACTTTATAAATAGCTGCAATTCTTGTTTACATCTACTGCCACTCACATTATTTACATGTCATTTACACTGATAATGTAGTAAATTCCAGTCATCGATTTCATAAAAACAATGTAAACATTGCCGAGGATTCGGTGAACTTTTCCCACAATTGATAGGATGGAAGGTCTTTGCCTCGTAAATAAATGGGAGAATTTTATAAATTGCCAATAATGTTGAGTAAGTACATTTCATACTTAAAGTAAAAGCAATTGACTTATTATTAGGGACTTACATACAAATATTAAGGAAATTATCTTAAATTTATGGAAATGTTTTCTCTCTCTGTACGTATAGACAAAACCAAAAGACTTAAAGGCCATCAATGCATTTGTCATTTCAATCTGCTGTCCCCAAAACTCAGCTGATTGCTTTGCTCTCTTTTACTTGATGAGTCCTGGACTCTTTAAAATGACTTTAGCTGCAACCCAAAATTCTCTTCATTTAGTTTAGTTTTTCGAAAAAATCACAATTCCGGCTTCAAATCACAGGCATATATAGCATTTCCTACTTTAAATGAAACAAATGTGGCAAACAATCAATCTCATTTGTAAATGCATTTAAGATAGAAATGTTTGATTTGAACACGAATTTGTACAGCTGTTCCCGGAGATTTCCACAAACAGAAATCTCATCGATTGTTTACACTGACACAATTTGAAAACATTTTGTCATATCATCAATGACAAAGACACAACCACAGATGATGATTGCGATGATGGGGAAGAGGAGGAGGTTGAGGAAGACAGCGACCGGAAAACGTGAAAATTAACTTAAAACAAATTAATCACAATTCGTAAAGGCCCTCAAAAACACACACTCTCACTCGCATTCTCCTCCCTCGCAAACCCGCAACAACAACAGCAGCAAAAAAAGACAACAACAGTAGTTCATTATGCGTTCTTACTTAATAATCTCTTATGCCCGACACTCGACAGATATTTAATCATTTTCGTGCAACAACAAAAGCGTAAGCCAAAGAGGCAACAAACAACAACAGCAACAAAAATCATAGAATAAAACGCAAACAATCATTTGTATTAATCACTCACATCAGAACCCGCATAAATTAAGACATTTCACTTGATTTGTATCCCGGAGAGTAGTGTGAAGGAAACAAAGAGGAAGAGCGTGAGATAGAGAGGATATTTGCTATAGGCAACTCACAGTCATAGATACAAACAGTAGTCGTAGCAGCAGCAGTAGTAGTAGAACATAAATAGTAGGCGATTATACGTTGATGATTTTTTAAGGCTCTGTCAAACGATTATCAACATGACAATCATCAGGCCATTGACAAAGTCAACACCCAACACCAATGCTCGGATGGTCTGGCTTGCTGCCTGTCTGTCTGTCGTGCTGAGAACAATGGCCTGTTCTTTGGATAGATGGATTGGAATGGGATGACAAGGAGGAGTGTTAAAGTGCCCATGGACGACTAAAGCATAAATGTTTTATGCCATTTATAATACAGAATCTAATAAATGAATATGGAATGATATGATATTGGATCCTATAGCCAGCTATTCAGCTCTTGGTATTCCATTCATAAATGTATGTACATATGTAGATAAACAGTAGTGGGCATAATTCATTCATTTTTTTATTATTTCGAAAATAATACCAATGATCCAAAAAACTATAAAGATACAACAAAATACATATTGTAGTAACAAAGTGGAACTTGACATGAAGATGGCGTTACAAGAGACTACAAATTTATGAATTTTACAAAGACCTGTCATGGAAAATTATAGAGTATTGTCAATTTTGAACAATGAAACTTTGAGTCTTTATAATATTGACGTCTTATATACATACATACATACAGTATGCCAAAAAAGCGTTTTACAGCGCAAAAAATTTACCTTCTGATAAATTTTTTTGGAAAATTTTCGTTTTTTATTATTTATAAAAATATTTTATTTCGAAATATGACAAAAAATTATATTTTTTCTATCAATAGATATTATTCTACTGTCTAAGTTGTCGAATAAATAATGCAATTTAAGAATTCAAATAGAAAAGGGTAATTTTTAAACCTGAAAAATCGAATGTCAATACACTTTTTTGACACACAGTACAATAGGCCGGGTCAAAAAAAATATATATATACTCGTATATATCGCGGTTGTCCGCATCTCAAATGAAAGCTTGTTCTGTTTAGCGGATATCCCCAAAATATTTCGGCTATATCTTGAGCCGGCAGTGAGCTAGAGCGATATTACATAACCTCTAAAATTTATGTTTTCTTGCAAATATCGGACATCTTGGACTAAAGCGCGACATTCTTCATATGTGCAGCTAGAGCTCGCTATTCTGCTTAAAACGCGCTGATAGAACCGAAGATGTTGTTATTTATTGTTGGTCTGTGTTTTTGTTATTAAGTCCGAATTTATTTGGTTTAAGACCATATGTTTCTGTTACTTTCTGTCTATTGCAAAAAAGTAATAGAAACAAATACAAAAATTGGTAGAGTTTTAATTGCTTGGTAGAAGAACCGAAGTTTTTCACGATTTGAGGGCGAAATATCCACGAAAGAAGCTGTGATCAGTGGGTTGTGGACATACCTTCAAATCGTGAATAACTCGTTTCTATCACCCCGAGAATCACAACATTGGTACTGTTTTAAGCTGAATCGCGGGTTCTAGCTGCACATGTCGCGATTACGTCCAAGGTGTCCGATATTTGCCAGAAAAACATGAATTTTAGAGGTTATGTAATATCGCTCTAGCTCACAGACGGCTCAAGACATTGCCGAAATATTTTGGGGATATTCACTAAACAAAACAAGCTTTCATTTGAGATGCGGACAACCGCGATATGTTCTTTTCTAAACCGCCCTTCTGTACATTTGAGTACATTTGAGACATTTTATAAATTTTATTCGAAATATGTGCCCTTATATAAAACAATTGTTATATTTATCGACTTAGAATTTTTATTTTGTTTTGAATTTGAGCAATTTTATAGAAAAATTCACAAAATGTCTAACTTCTTACAAATGTTAGCTTTTGAGGTTAAAATAAGGAAATTGTTTCCGATTTTTTAAAAAATTGCAATGAAATCGAGATAAAACTGACTTTACATTGTAATTTTTTTAAGGGAAGTCACGTCGCCAATAAATAATGGTCCAGATTTTAATGTCCAGTGGTCAATTTCTAAAAGTAATAAAAATTTTAAATTTTATTAAGGGAAAACCTAATTTTTGGAGGTTATTTCAGCCGAAAATAGCTAATGTCGCGATCGCAGAAACGAAATATTTTGCTAATATACTTAAAACAAACCAAATTTTCATATACGCTTTGATCAACGCGATCTTTTTTTCCTCCTCACAGAGAAGCCGAGTTATCGAAATGTCAAAATGACGGCTACGCGTATTTTCTGTGTGGACGGGGAATATCCAAAGACGGATACACGATCAAATTTTCTTTGTGTAGAATGGACAACTATGGAATTTAGCGATTACTACGAAAGTCTCGATAACTAAAGAAGTTATCTACAAATATCGATGTCTCGCTTAGTTATAGAAGTTAGTACGTTGAAGTTATAAAAAGCAAAAAAACACTGAATTTTTGTAAAATGAGCTCGAAACAAATGAAAAATGTCGATAACTACCCAGTTATCGAAACCGAAAAATCGATTTTTTTACTTTTTTATTTTAAGCTCATTTGAATGAACAAATTGATAACTTTCGAGTTATCGAAATGTCGAACGCGGCCTATATGGACGTCCTTCGTCCCTGTTTAAATATTTTCTCCTTTGCGGAATGTCCAAAGACGGCTAAATTGTCTTTGCGTTGATTCGATAACTATTGATGTCAGTGATTACTAAGACAGGTATCGATAACTGAAATGGTTATAATTTTTTTTCTTTTAGTTTTCGATTTTGAGTTCATTGAACGAAAAAAATATTTTTCAAATTTTAAAGCACGACAACTCGATAACTAAGTGAGAACCTTAACGTGAACCTTAAGTGTTCTTCTTATTTTGAGGTGCTCTATTCAAATATGGCCAGATCGGTCCTCGAATATCACTGAAATAACCAACATTTTCTTAATTTTCTGAAACTATTACCACTTGTCCCTTGTGCATTTAATTTTGCCCCGCACTGTACAGGCTTAAGCACACACACTCATCTGACAAAGAATTGCGTGTTTATTGTAAATAAATCATATACTAAAATTACGAATGAACAAATAGACTCCGGCAATTGAACAAAGCCAAATGACTAAAGGAACACTTTGTATTCCACTTCTGTGAAGTTCTCACATCACTTGAGTTAAACGAATTTTTATGGAATCAATAAAATATAAATATATTTTCGCTTTACTTCCACTCACTCACACGCACTCACTCGCTTTTACACAGGCACGCACTCTCACCCAGTGCAAAGCAGGAATAAAAACAAACAAAAACTAAAAGAAGAAGACGATGTAAAAGAAAACAAAAGTTTTGTGATAATGTAGCTGTGAATTTGTTGATAATTTATCACTTGTTACGAAATGTGAAATATAATCACGCATATTTCATGTCTGTCATCTCTATCGATGTATCTCTCGCTGACTCTCCCTCTCTCTCACATACATGCAGTCACTGCCTTTTTAAACGCACATTGCTTTAAAATGACCATAATGATGATGTTGTTTTAAGATTCTTAGAAGGCATTGTGTGTAGCAGTTCATTTTTTCTACATTTAGGCTTAGTTTACAATTTACTTGTGTTTAAACTAATTATGGCAATTTGTTATATTTACACAATCGCCTTTCAGAGGCACGCACAGAACAGATACAGATTACACACACACTGTATTGGTCACCGGCCGGCCGGCCAACTGGCTGACCGTTCTCGGGTAGAGATAACCGAAAAGGTCAATTTCGTATACACTTAACACATCATTCGTTGGTCTGTCCATCTGTCTAAGCTTGTCGTGTTCTTGGGTTTCCTTGTTGCTCATTTCCAAGTAGAGATAATAATAAAAAATTAATTAAAGACTAAAGAATTTCAGAAAATTATGTGTTTTTATTTAAATGACATACATTTAAAAGTTCAGTTGCATCTTCGTAGAACATTCGAATTCCAGACATTACCTAATCGGTAGTGTGAGACAGACAAATGTATAATTAATTTTTCCAAAACTAGGACAGATTTAATGGAAGATTTATTGACTTCGGTGTGTGACGAGCATTTCAGATTCATATGCAAGATTTATTAGATACGTGAACCGTATCGGTGGTACTCAATAGAGTTCCGTGGAACATTTTTAGTAAAGTCGCAAGCCGCAATTATCGATAATACACATCAAAATATTTAGGTATCGATAAAACGGTCATATATTTGGAGGAGAAATTTATTTGACACAATAAAACCGGCGGGCGTAGGGCGGTTTTATTGTTGTGTGAAGGGACAGATATTTAAATATATATATATAAGTATATATTGTTTCCTGTTGATCCTACAGCAATTGTGTAGCAGCGAGTAGATATCTGCCTTAATAAATAGTTGAAATAAAGATTTTTTGGAAAACTTGTTTTTAAAAATTTAGTTTACTTCTATTTTTGTTTAAATTTTAACATACTCGTATCTTAACATACTCAATCTGCTTAAATTAATTTTAATCCAAAATAAATAACCTTATTCCAAAATAATAATATCACAACACATAAACACATACGAATACGAATGTAACTTCAAACGCTAGGAATCCTCTAATCCTCAGTCTTCTCTAGTTTGAGATATATGCCACCTTTGGCTGTTAAAACAATGGCTTTTTCATCATAGACCAACGGCACTGGGGTCTTGGGAGTCAGCGTAAATGTAAAGTTTTTGAGCAACAATGCCAAGCCGACCATAGCCTGCATTTTACCAAACCGAAGACCGATGCAATTGCGTGGACCTTCGCCAAAAGGCAGCCAGGACATTGAATGTCTTTTAGCTATCTCTTCGGGTGTGAAACGTTCCGGTACAAATTCCGAGGGATTCGGGTATATGGCAGGATCATGGTGTATAGCATCTATGGGAATTACGACAACTGTTCCCTTTTCAATAACATGATGGCTATCGGGTACATGATAGTCAGTCAAAGCCTTGCGTACTACCAAGGAAGCCACAGAATGTTTACGCATAGTTTCTATAACGAAAAAGGATAAATTTAAGATTTTTCGTACTTGTATTACATTTGAAATCTAACTTACCATTCAAAATCTGTTGTAGATATTTTAACTCCTTAACGCCCTCATAGGTCAACTTGTTGTCATACTTGTTTAGTACTTCGTTGATTTCCTGACGCACCTTTGTCTGCATATCTTGATTTAGGGCCATTTCGTACAGAGCAAAGCTCATGGTACTGGAACTAGTTTCGAAACCGGCCAAAAAGAAAACAAATGCCTGAGCCGCTACTTGTTCCAGAGTTAAGCCTTCATTATCATTGCGATTTTTGAGTTCTATCAAAAGATTCATGAAATCATTTCGTTGAACCTTTTCACGTTCGCGATATTCCACTGTGTCTTTGACGGCCTTCATAAAGAACTCGCTGACATCTGGATGAATAAAGGCTATACCCAGTTTTCTTGCGAAATCAGGAAAGGCTTGAGCAAAGGCAAATATCATGCGTCCATGGCGACGTTCGGTAAATACTTTTTGACCCATTTTACGGAATTTTGCATTAGGATCCTTTAGACTATTGCACTCCAAGCCAAAGGCACAACTGCCAATTACATCTGTGGTAAAACGGGCCAAAAGTTCTCGTATTTCCAAGCCTTTGTCTTCGCTGGAATTTTCATTCAAGAGTTCTTTTAACACGGCGACGAATCTTTCCCCCACTTCCACTACAGTGGGAAACATAAATTTCATCTTGCCCGACGTAAAGGTGGGAGTCAATTTTGCCCTCATCTGTTTCCATTTGGGACCATCCAATTGAAACAAGTGCCCCGACAATGGATCATCTTTCTCATTGTAGTAACTGCCGCGATAAGAGAAATCATTGAAATCTGTTATCATTACCCGTTTAATTAATTCAAGGTCAAATAGCACCACAGCTTTTCTCAGACTCAGATAGAAACCACCGAACGGAGCTTTATCTTTATATTTCTGATAGAAATCATGAAATGGTTGCTTCAGGGCTTGAGTTTTACCAACATTTCTCATATTGCCATATAATATATCCGGTTTTTCGTGCACCACCCCTCGTTCGGACCAATAGTTATAATGTTTACGAATAAAATATAAGGCCAATGTAAATATGGTAATCAGCAGATATGCAAAAACTTGTATAAACGACATTGTAGCGGCAGATGCGAGCGATCGCAGAAGCAGCGGCGAGTCACCGATGAATACTGAGCGACAAGCGATCAAAACACAACACTAAATAGACTCAGACTAAAAGAACGTTTTAGTTTTTGCAAACCCACAGAACGAAAGTGAGAGATAGAGAGAAACTAAAGATAAAAAAAATCACATCCAATGATTTTCTGGATAAATAACGTTCTCTGGGAGAGTTGCCAAATGTAATTACTTGGTGAGTGGAGAACAGAACAAAACAGGATTATTATGTATGAAATGTTCAAAGAGACTAAAACAAGTAAGAAAATCTTAATAGAATAATATTACCTATATACACCAGAGAAATATAATTTGGCATTTTGTGTGGGTACGCAATTCTTATTTATTTTATTTTATTCCTAGCCAGATTTGCAAAATAAACTTCAAATTTCGAATTTTAAATCGGAAATAATTGGTACGTTAGAGAAATCACACCAAATTTGGGAATGTCTTTTTTTCTCAACATAATCTCCTTTTATCTCGATACACTTTTTCCAGCGATTTTTAATATCTTCGATATCCTGTGTGTAGTAAGAACTGCCAGCCATTGTTTCAAGTTTGGAAACATAAAATAATCCGAGGAAGGTAAATCTGGCGAATTCATTGATTTTGGCCATCGCAATAGTTGACAATGGTCTTGATTGTGAGCAAACGCGGCACCCATCTTGCGCACAGCTTTCATCAAATTTTCCGTCAATATGCGATGTACGAGTATAGCACTTAAAAGAAATGGCTATAACACCATCTAGATCAGGAACGTTCCGTCTATGATCATCCAATACCATTTTGTGCATTTTTTTAACTATTTCTGGCGTGGACACCTCTATTGGTCGACCACTACGATGTTCGTCTTGTCAGCTTGTACATCCCCGTTTAATCTCTGCCACCCAATATTTTATAGTTGGAAATAATAGAGCAGACTCCCCAAAAGTAGAATCTAGTTCGGTTTTAATATTGGTTGGAGTGCGACCTTTCAAATGAATATATTGTATTACATAACACTGGCCAATTTTTTCCACGTTTACTGTTTATTTATTGAGATCGTTTACTTTTAAGTGTTCATAAAATCTAAACAACGTGGCGCGTTGAAACTTAAAACATATCGCTCACTCACTTCAAGAGTGACATAACTCAAAATTTAAAATTGTTGAGGTTGCCTTACAAAAATGCGAATTTTGCAAATGTCCATAAATTAATCTCAGCGAAATTTTGTCTATAAGCAAACAGCCATATTTCGGGTTATTCAAGCGTTTTTTTAAAATCTTATTTTATGTTACTTATCTTTTTATACGGATTTAAAGTTACACATCATGGCATTTTTCAATTTTGAGTTATGTCACTCTTGAAGTGAGTGAGCGATATGTTTTAGAAGGTTGGCACTTTTCACGAAATTATTTTTTTTTCAAACTACTACCGCCATCTATATGTCAGGTCGGTCAATTTTGCGACCGTCCTCGTATGTATGGCTTCATAGTTAATACGACGTAAAGTCTTCAGAAATGGATGGGGGGGGTAACACCTCGAATTAAACTATATTATTTACCGTCGTAATATTCTTGCGTCCGTCCGTCTGTTGAAATCACGCTACAATCTACAACACTTGAGCTATATGGATGATATTTGTTAGAGCTACTTTTTATAGCTATAGATATCGACACCTCCATTCTAAACGTGCTAAGTCGACTTAGCATATTTTTTGGGAGATTGCATTTTTAATTTCTAAATATTCCTCGATTTCCAATATAAATTGCACACAAATTTAAAAAATTCATCAAACTTTGATCGCCTCTCCGGAAAACTTACCGTTTTGCAATTAGCATACATAGTTGAGAATGGAGCTATCGATATGTTGGTATTGAATATCATAGGCAGTACACATTTCAACTGATCGTGCTGAAAATTGGTAACATAAGTATATTTATAACCACAGTCCATCACACGAACAACAGTCGTTATAGGTTCATGTTTTGATATAGCGCCCATATAAAGGTCCCTCTAGATTTTAGGAATCGGTCTTAAGTTTAGCCACGTGAGTTTATTTGTACCCGAAACCATTCATATGCCATCCATGGTTTATAAGATTCGGGTATATAAGATTCGTCATTGCCGAATTGACCGCAGTTTTTACTTTTTAAATATATAAAGCTAATCACAATTCTTTGATTTTCACAAATAACTAATTATGACAATGCGCATTAATATATTAAAAATGCTTATATTCATGGATCAAAGATACTTTATTAAATTCATTGAAAAAAAAAGCTCAAAACTTACCTAACTCAACTTAAGTGCTTATCTGTAAAAACCACAGAATTGTATTCTCTCTGAGACGATCTATAATTAAAAGTCAAATCAAATCAGCTGTTTGCTACATTGGCAACCCTGCTACTAATCTTTTGTGCAATCGCAGTTCTAACGATCTCTCTCTGATACTTTCTCTCTTTCTCTGAATATGCGCTTTCACTAAGCTTCTATTATATGTCTTTGTTTCATGAGTGACCTTTATCACGGAGAGAGCAACTGATGGCAAATGTTTCGTCACCTCGATTCCATACGTTGGACTGACACACATCCATACGCGTATCAAATTTTTTAATCAGTCTCACTGCTTTCTGTCCAGTCACTGTGATGTGGCGTAATTACGAATGCGATATTAATGGTTTCAATACGACCAGATTGAATGAATAAATGACTTTGCGTTGGAGTTCATTCATTCATTCATGTGTAAACAAAGTATTAAAATTCTATTTGTGACAAATATAAACACTGAGTGGGGGTCTAAAGAGGGGGAAAATATTATGGAATGCCTGCCTGCGAAAGAATTTTTCTATTGAATCTAAAAATAGCAAAAAACTATAAACATTCATAAAAAAAATACTAAATATATGGCGCCGGAGCTGGTTTCGAAGTCACTTATGAAAATATATATAATGTATAGCCCAAGATCAAAATTAATTTATGTTATTTGAAATTAATAGATATTGTTTATATCACATGTAATATTCTAGTAAATCAGCTGATTTTCAATTGTTATATAATTTAGGTGGAACTCTGTAGATAACAAATACGAACATTTCTCTTTGGTTTTTGTCTTATTTTTTAGAGAAGAACTATCATTTATGGATATGTGCAATGCTTACTTGTAACACCGGATTCCACCTTGGAATCTGTCGAATTCTCATGAAAAAGTTGAAGGAGGAGCTAAATTATGTTTTGCCTTGTGAAGGGTGTTTTTCTTAGAGTTACAGAACTTTAAATTAAAATAAGGCAAAGAAATATATTTTTGATATCAATTAAACTGGCTTTATTGGATAGATAGTTTTATGCCATTAATGTTTAAACATGATTTGAGCCATTTGGCCACCATAGCTGGCGTGAACACGGCGCATTCTAAAACTGAAATTTTTGCGGACGTATTTCGCCAATAACTCGTCGCATGTTGATTTCCAGGTGCTCAATTATTTCTGGTTTATCGGCGTAGACGAGTGACCCCCCCCAAAAAAAAACTATCCAATGGTGTTAAATAATTTTTAATATGAAATATTCAAGAAAAATCCGAGATAGTATTTCCTTCTAGCCTTAAAATGTTGCACACACACTTCTGCTGGGAATTTCTATTTTTATTCCCTTGTTTTTTATTTCAGATTTATTTAACTCTATTTTATTTAAATTTTGCATCACATTTCCAAAAGTTCAAATCCATTATTAAATAATTAAAAATCCACTTTGAGTTCGTATGACTGCATTGCATTGGGATCAGATGCATATCTGACACATTATTTCAAATATATATAATGGAATCAATCTAACACCTGTGATATGCAGATTTAATTTTCATTCATGAAACAGGAATTAAACAAATTCTATGCAATTTGTTGTTTAGTTTTTAATTGCATAAATATGTGCATATTTATTGAATAGAAATGCCTCAAAACAAAGTCAACAATGCAACATAAATGCCATTATAAAACAATTTCGATAATTAAAATTCTATTAGAAAATGTTGATTGTATTTAAAATTCCACTAAACAAATTTTTACCGAATATTTGTTGAGTTGCAGTGGCGAACATGTCGGCGGTATAAAGTTTCGCCCCCTCAAGTGCGTTGTGATAATGTTTTATTTTTGGAAAAATAAACAAAAACAGCAGCAATGTTAATAGTACTCTTGTTGTTGCTGTTGCAGTAGTTGGGTTTTGTAAAAAATAATTAAATTAAAAGAGAAACAAACCAAAACAGTCAAAAATCCATTCAATGTAGTATTAAGCATAAAAGTTTTTGGTAACAAAAACAAAGCAATGCAATTTTGTAATTTGTAAATTGTAAATATTTTGGCTAAAATAAATCACCACAACACAAAATGTGTCAATGACAAATTTCACACACACACATAACGAGAAATATTCTCGCCGGAATAAACGACAACATTTTAAAGCTATTAAATTTAATTTGTTTTCATTTTGGATGTAAAAAAATACCAAGAAATGAGAATTTCCATGGAAAGCCGTAAGGATATTCGTTTTTTTTGGGTAAGCATCATCAGTCATACATTTTATTACACACATACTATGAGTGCAAACGAAGGATGCTCTCAGGGATGGGTCTGAAGATTACAGCAATTTTCGCACAATTCATGCGGAGACATCAGCGAAGGACGATTTTGTTTTAAATTCAGCCTTTAACAAAACGAACTAAAGATGGATAATAAACCAAATTTTTCTTTGCCGTTTTCATTAAAATTTTAAATAAACATATTTTTCGGTGTGTTAAATTCTTAAACAGAACCTTAAAAGTTGTTTATTACATTTGGTTTGTGACAAGCAATAACCGCTTAAGTCCAAAATCATGCTTTCGAGATCCGCATATGTCAATATGTTTTTATTAATATCTTTTTAAAAAACATTGTTAGAGTAAGGGGAATTCCAAGTAAATGTAAATTATTGTTAGTGGAATATGATAGCATACATAACTTAAATCTTTCTTATATCGACTTAGGCAGATATCGATTGTGACCACAGATATATGTAAATATATGTAAACAGAACATAGCTATAACGAGAATATGTGTTTCATGGAAATGATTAATCAAACCAACTAAAACAATTTTACTGAATGGGATCGAAAAACTTGTTATAATAATTTTAAACTTATCAGAATATTATTCCAATTCCAGTTTTAACTTTTTCGGTATTTCGATATTTCGCTTATTTCGTGCAGGAGTCACAGAAAATGTTGCCTTACAATTCAATATATACAAGTTAGTGAATGGTTGGACCGATTTCTGAGGAAAATATCTTTATTTCTTTTAATTCGAAAGACATTTGATTTAAGAACGAATATTATAAAAATCTGGTGCAGCAAAAAATGTTTGGTTTAGAGCTTTTATCGAAACCAAACAATTGTTTATGGTAACGTTTTTTTAATTTTTTATTAATATTCTAATTTTCATGGAAACGAAACTTAAGTTAACCTTAACCTTATTTTTTAAAACTAAAAGCCCGCTAAGTTTACCGCAATGTGGTTTAGTAAAAATTTTAAAAAAAATTGAAAAAAAGGTGATTTTTTTAAATCGGATTTTGCTGTCGCGAAGGAAACTTAAAAAATAGAAACATATCACAAACAACTTTTTTATTCCATTTTTTAAAGTAAAGCTGACGAAGAAAACAATGCCTATTTGAAAAAAACCTATAGATAAACCTATAGATCATCATATTTAAAAATTTTACAGGAGAAGCTAAAAACTTAATAAAATGAAAATGTTTTCGTTATGATTTACAACATGTTTCTGAAAATTGCGTGAAATAGGAATTTTTAACTATGAAAAAAGAAAAAAATTGTTGTTAGGCCCTTTTGAATTTCGTTAATAATTTCGCCATTTTTGATAGTAGGTCGCTACAAATTTGTCAGAATGTGTATTTTGATGCAGTGTACCGAAACCCATCAAAAACTGAATTTTATTTTTTCTTGTTATTACGCCCTTTTTCGTTTCTGATGACGATATGTTTTGTCAAAGGAGTGGACCAATATGGCCGATCATCGAACTTAGCCTGAGATAGGAAAAAATCTACGTACCACATTTGAACTCAGTCGGTTGCTCCTTTCGAGAGTTATCGTGCGCTCCAGAGAGACAGACGGACGAACGGATATTGCTGAAATGACTTAAAATGTCCCAAAACGAATATCCGCCAAATATACTTGTCACTCCTTCGAAAAATGATATATCGTTACCTTAACCCATTACCGCACTCTGTGCCCAAATGGGGACAGCTATGTAAATACATGTAACTATATGTACGATTGAATAGAATGAAAATGGACAAAGTCTCATTCCATTAACAATGTGTCGCCATTTGAGGACAGTAGGCGGTAATGGGTTAAATCATGAAAACATACGTTTTTAGGAGGACTTATAAACTTAATAGAAATTGAATAGCAGAGTTTGCAAAAACATTTCAAAGGAAAATCCTAATAAAAATGTGGTGCAGATTTTAACAATTTAAATAATATAAAGCTTTATGAGCTAGATTTTTTTAAAAAAAAAAACCAGTTTGGTTTTTTTCAAAGGCGAATATTAATAAAAATACGACACGGATTATTTTCTTCGGAATGCCTTTATCTGAATAGACAAAAAACGAGATTTCGATCGTGAGTTGGGGCCTTTCTATACTAAGCTAACAATGAAGGGAGGTTTTAAAATTACAAAAGAAAAGGATGTGTTTGCGATTTTAAATTTTTTTACGATTTTTATTTAAAAATTATTGATTACACAGTGCGACAAATAAACTCAATTTGAGAAGCAAATGACGCGATACTATTTTTCCTGTAGGTCTTGTCGAGTAAAACACGAATCTATTTTTGAAATACACCCCCAGGTTAAAACCCGATTTTCTAGTTTTAATGAAACTTTAATAACTCAGTCAATTGCAAAGGGATTTTTAAAAAACAGGTTGCATTTTTTTTCCTTTTAAAATATACTATATATGTAAATCAATTAATCGTGCGGTTATTTCACAAAATAATTGGTAAAAACATTGTCTAAACTAGAAAATGACGGAAAAAAAATTAAAAAAGGGTTTGTAGGACAAATAAACCTACATTCCTACAGCTTTAACAAACAAAATATATATCGTTCGAAAGGCCTAATTTCTTCTTTCCAAATTCGTTTATAGACTGAAAATCGGTTAATAATTGAAAATAGGTTTTTTTACCCTAAAATCCGGATTTTGGGAGTGTCCGGCAAATTTCGTAGAAAAAACGTTGTTTTACTCGCCAAGAGTACTATATACAAGAAAATTACTGTCGCGGTTTTTTAACTGTCGCACTGTGTTATTTGTTGAAAAACAGTTTTTTCCATAATATTAGTAATAGTATCGTATTAGAAATATTTAATTTTATATTTTTTAATACTTTTAAGAACAAATTCACCCAAATCTTGAGTTATACTTAATTCTGTTGAACGAATTTATCTAACGTCTGAAGTATTACTAAATAAAAAAAATAAATATCCATAGAAATGAAAACTAAGCCCATTTTCGTAATAAAAAAAATAGGTTCATATTCATTAAAAATGTTTTCTGAAGGTCTACAGAACCGATTTTCAAGTTAAAGAGTACTATAAACTTTCAATAACTTTTTATGGGTCATAGAGTTTATTAGAATTGTTATTGTAAAGGGCTACCTTTAAAAGCTTCTGCAGACTGCAGACAAAATTTGATTCCTTTGAAAAAAAGTATGTTTCTTTAGTCTTGTTTTAAGAATTCTCGTCCTTTACTTTCTCTGCTCCCTTTATTTATAGCTAGCAGTGTATGCGGAAAAATGCAATTATTTTTTCAATTGAGAATTTATGTTCATATCTGTGGTTGCTCTTCAACATGTGGTCCATATTATAGAATAACGCCTACTAACCCATTGTTGTGGCCGTTTGCTGGTGTTCTTGCATGGTTCATGTTGATCTCTGATATAAAGGCTTATACACGTATTTCATGGAATGAAGAGAAAGGAAATTTAAAGTCTTTCACTTCATATTTCACAAACAGAATTTTAATATTCTGGAATACTTTCGGAAGAAGGAGAAATTGAAAAAAATCTTCAATATTTAAGTGGTATTGAGATAAGAATAAATATTACAAAAATTAAAGTTTTATTATTTATTTCAATTTAAAATCTTCCAAGGACGCAAGTGCCAATGTAATCTGACCACCATGTTAGAAATTAAATTAATCTCTTTCTACACAGAAAACAAGAACAGTTTCAAGGATTTTCATGCTCATTTTCCTATAATTGATTAAACATTACCTAAAATACCCTCATCATGCTAAGCGGTAGCCTTTCCAGGAAAACACACCATGTCCGTCTGCCCTCCATTGAACCACATAAAATCCATCGTTTGTTCCCTTAACACAGCCTCAGCCTTATTCCTTTTAAATTGAGCAACTAAAATTCTACCTTCAATTTGTGTTGTGTGTTTTTTTTTGGTATTTGTTTTAGCCTACATTCAACTAACCAAATGGGGGGTGAGCCGCAGAGGAGGGCATATGTCAGTTCAAATAAAAAAAACTTTTACCACACACACACACATGCACCATAAAGGAATAGCCCTGAAGCCCATGAGATGGGAGGGAATGTGTGGTCTTCATTATAACCATATGAATATCCCAACTTATGGTAATCAAACGTGAAAAAATAGCCGTATATGCTACGGCTAACCCCCCACTTAGGGGTAAAGACTTGAGACCAAACCTGGACAGGGTTTGTTGTGGGTAGGAGGTTTTGGTGGTGCTGGTTATACGAACCGACATTTTTTTGGGATTTGGCCAAGCACCGCCGACAACAAAAACAACGAGGACGATGGAAGAAGCCAGCAAAGAAACAAGTCAAAAAGGTAAAAGGAAACATAACAAATGGGTCTGTGAGGTTGTCGGTTTTAGTGTTAAGTGGATAATGAATGATTTGCACTCACCTGGAAAATGGATGAGAATGTTTTATTGGTTCAAAAAACATATGCAAAAGGGAAAATGCTCAGTCTCAGAGTGACTTTTAAAGTATCCCTTAACTGAAAGGAAAGCAGGATCAAGCAGAGGGATTTAAATAATAAGAAGGATGGATACATTTCTATGGACCACAACTAATGTAATTGAATTTCAAGGATGTACTATGTATATACAACATGTTGATGGACAAAGAAAAGTTCATTAGAAAAAATAATAGAAAAAAACAATTAATATGTATATGAAGTACAAAATAGTTGATCAAAAAAAGTTATCTTTTTAAGAATTTTAAATTTATTTATACTTTAGTATAAAGGATTTTTGATAAAAGTTTTCCTTCACACACGTAAATTTTAAATTTTTCTATATAATAGACATGGTGGTCCACCATGTGTGATTAGCTTTGCGAAGGATAGTCAGAAAAATTATTTACGTTCAGCAATTTTTCAGTATCCTGATGACGACTAGCGATGTTAGTCGAAATATTGAGAAAATAATAATGTTGATATTAGAAGAATAAGATCAGTCTTTTAATCAAGGACCATTAGGATAAATTATAATGTACTATTTTGTATTTATTTAAATTATTTGAAAAAGGCTAATAAATAAACTAAACTTAAATTTAATCAAGGACCTTGAGCCAAACAATAAGAAAAAAAATAATAAACATACGAAGGTCAACAATTAATAAAAACAACATAATACAAATATTGTATAGTTACTCTTTAATAAAGAATTGAATTTATCAAAAATCTAGTTAAATTTAATTTCGCAACATTTCTATTTAACGATTTTATGTACATGACGTTTAGTATAATTTTTTTATTATTAACTTGGTATCATTTCGTTGATTTCCTTTAACTGTCTTCTATGCTTACATAATTTCAAATGAATTTAATTAAAATTTTTCTCTCTCCTTCCTTCTCATTTTAGGTAATGATTGATAAATCCTGTATTACAATACCTGCCTGAGGTAAGGTTATCTCCCCACAAAAAATTATATGTATTTATCTTCGTTTGCTTTGCTTGGACCATCATCTTCGTCCTCTTTTGGAAAACGTATGATTAAATTCAAATTAAAGCTTATCTCGTTGAAGATTTATCCGTGGGGTATTTTCTTTGTCAGAGAGAATGCACGTATGCATGAATGTGTGTGTGTATGTATGGGTATAGCTGTTTAGCAATTAATACCTAATTTAGTTAATTAATAATCTTCAATACGAGTTAATATGTGCGCACCATAGTAAAGCAATTGGATAGCACTTCGGGGCTAAAGATGGAACAAAGATATCGAGAAAACATGCTATAATTCTCACACTTTTTGTTTCAATACAAAAAACACTTGAAGAAATATGTTAGCATACAAAAAGCTAACATTGTTTATCATATTATTCATAATTTTAAAGGTTTGACCCTAAAGACTCTCTAATCTTTAAAACAATTACACTTCACTCTCAAATTTAAGACATTTTATTTAAAATTAAAGAAAGTGTCTTCTTTTTGAGTATGGAATGTACTTATATTAAAGATTAGACATTAGAAAGTTTAGTTTATTCACAATTTTAAATGTGTAACCTTAAAGACGCAGTAATCTTTAAAATAATTACATTTCATATTTAAAATGAGCCGCATTTTACATAATTTTAAAGAATCTGTATTAATTGTGAAAATGGAATGTACTAATTTTAAAAATTAGATTAAAAAGATTACTTATCATTAAAGAAAATGTCTTTTTTATACCCTCACTTCATTAGAAGAATGTATATCGCACCTGCTCAACAAAAGGGTATCAACTCAAAATGTAAAAAAAATCAGTAGATGCTAAAAACTGTTACCGTCAATTTTAATTTCAAAGAATTTCTATTTACGGAAATATGACATTGCATGAAAATACCACTAAAAATATATTTTCATATTTTTTTGAAATATTTTTTATAATAATAAAATTAAAGGAAGCAGTTTTTGGCTTCTACTTTTTTTTTATTTTGAGTTGTTGGCCTTTTGTTGAACAGGTACGGTATATAATTGGCTACCGACCAAAAATGTCGAAGTAGTGACCTAGGACCAGGCTATGAAGCAGCCGGCGCCGCCGATTTTAACAGCTCAAATCGACTGAAACTCAGCCGCCGAACTCTATTTATAAAAAATAAATAAATTATTTTATAAAAAGTCTCTAAATGGATCTCTCTATCATTTATTTAAAAAAATCCAAAAAAATTATGCGATTTGAAATTTAAAAATGCGTTTTTGGTTTTTACGGAAATTACAATACCTCTTGAGCGGCCGAACCAATTTTTACAAAGTCTCTTTCACAAAAAAGACTAATAAGACTAATATTGAACCGATTTTCGAAATAACATCAACACGTCCATAACTTTTCTTAAATTTTTGTGTTCATTTTAAGATTTTTCATCTAATTGTACACATCTTAAAGCGCCATCTTTGCCAGAGAATGACATTCGTGCGCCATCGTTTTTTTTTAACTTAATCGGCTCAGCCGCCGCCGCCCATCGGTATTTTTCCAGCGCCGCCGCCGCCGATAATTTTGGTCGGCTTTATTGTCTGCCTATGGCCCTAAGTACGAGTATATTCGAAGAAAATCCTACCGTCCGTCCATGTGATAGGGAATGACCGATTGACTTTTGCGATCGATTTGCTTCAACTTTTGTAACCTTTAATTTTTCCTCCTTTAATCACCATCTTTTTTGAGTGTATTTATTAATAATCAGAAATGCCTATGTATGAATATATGTGTGACTGACTATGTGTGTTAAATACCCTAATCATTAGTATTCTTTATCCATATAATTATGTCTACTAATTTCTCAAAGTAATATTATGAAAATTTCATTAAGCCCTCCTAAAACACTTGGCCTGGGTAAGAGCATCCTCATGTGGTTTAAGTTATGTTATATGGCGGGCGAAGGCTTCTTCGTTAATAACTTCAAGAATATTTAAGACAGAATTTTTATGTAAATCATTTCTTAACTTGTTTCTCATTTCGTTGGGAGCGTTTTTCTATCTGGTGTTGTTGTTTTTTTGTTCATTTCTAGTGGCGTTTTATATGGTTTTCTTTGTATTTTTCATAAATGCTCGAAGCGGTAACTTGCACAAGACTCTGGGGGCAAAATAGCTTAGAAAAGAGCAGAAAAAATACTGCTCTAAGGAGCAAGACGAAAGAGATACAGATATTGCCGCACTTGGGGAGGCCGCTGCAGAACAACAACAGCGGTTTTGCCATGGACTGACTACTCCCCATTACAGACAAGATTCATCATTTTGTCGTTGTATTGCCGTTACAGAGACCCATTACAAACCCCAGAAACGACAACGATATTCACACTTTAATGTTCCTCCGTTAAAGTTAAAGATGATGGTCTGGTTGGATGAGATGAGATGCGATGCGATGGAATGGTGGGCTCTTTCGTTGTTGTTTGGTTCACGCTTAAGGTTATAACATAATTAATGCTTATAGTTACACTGCTGTTGTCGTTGTTGTTGTTGGTTTTATGATATGTTACGACCAAGACTCATCAGAAGATTTATAAAACAGTGGGACCAAGTTTTTTTAAATAGCTTTTAACAAAAGTTATATTTTGGTTCAGAACTAAATTTTGAAGAATTTGTGTTTTTTTTTAAACCAATGAGATCTTTCAACTAGGTATTCCACCGTATTTGTTTTGAGTTATATACTCCTTAGTTGATGAAGATTTGGGTTATCTACTCCTTAATCGACGACCAGCTAGGTTATACACTCCGTAGTTAAGGAGCAGCAAGGTTATCAACTCCTTAGTTGACGATCAGTTGGGTTATCTATTCGTTAGTTGACGGACAATTAGGTTATCTACTCTAGTTGATGACCAGTTAGATTATCTACTTCTTAATTGACAACCAATTGATTTATCTACTCCTTAGTTTGCAAACAGATGGTTTATCTACTCATTATTTTACGACCAGTTGAGCTTTTTGCTCATAAACGACCACTCTTCTATTAGTTACTAGAAACAGATAGGTTATCTACTGTTTAGTTGACGATCAGCTGGTTTATCTACTTCTAAGTTGACGACCAGTTGAGTTATGTACTCATTAGTTGACGACCAGTTGGTTTATCTACTCCTTAGTTGATGACCAGTTAGGTTATCTACTCCTTTGTTGACGACCAGTTGGTTTATCTACTTCTTAGTGAACTACTAGTTGCTTTATCTATTTATTTAGTGGACGACCACTTGGGTTATCTAGTCCTTAGTTGACGACCCGTTGTTTTATCTACTCCTTAGTTGGGGACCAGTTGGGTTATCTAATCATTAGTTGGTTTACCTACTTCTTATTTGACGGCCAGCAGGTTTATCTACTTCTTAGTATATCTACTCCTTGATTGATGACCAGTTGGTTTATCTACTCCTTAGATGATGACCAGTTGGTTTATCTACTCCATAGATGACAATCAGTTCGTTTATCTACTCCTTATTTGACGACCAGTTGGTTTATCAACTTCTTAGTTGACGACCAATTTGGTTATCTATTTCTTAGTTGACGACCAGTTGGGTTATCTCCGTTTTAGTTGACGGCCAGTTGTGTTATCTAGTCCTTAATAGATGACCTTAGCAGTTTATTTGGTTTCAAATGTGACTTATGCAGTTTCTGGTATTGAATGGTCTGGTACTGTAGGCCTTCTTTAACATTAGTTTCTTCAATTAGATGAGTAGTTTGTAATTTTGAACTATTTATTTTTTGGTATCATTATCGATTTTCATTTCTAAAGGTTCCACTGTAACACTGCATATAAGTTTATGTCTGTGCGAGAGAGTGTAATGTGTAATGTTTTAATTTCCATTTAGTGTTAATTTTATTCTTCTTTTTGTTCCCCCGGCCTTTCGGTTTCGTTAGATTTGTTATGCCTTTTGGCATATGCTAGCAAAGCGATAACAAACACTCACACACATACATAGACTCAAACACATACATCTCTTTGAGTGTTACTAATGTTTGAAAATGTGTTTTAATGTGTTATTGATGACGCTCTGCCTTTGGCCCCAAACAAACTTGTTCCCTCCCTCCCGAGTTCCATACCGCGACGCCCTCTCACGCCCCACCAGTACGCGAAAATTCAAATGATGAAAGATCATTAGTGCCATGTTGTTGTCGTTCTCAATGTTGTGGCTGCCATTTAGTGGGATACATGAAAGGGGGAGGAGGCTTCGCTTTGTTTTGCAGCGTTTCTATAATAATTTAAATATTATTTGGGGCGGGAAAAAGGAAAATGAAGCTCAATTAATGACTGGGAAAATTCGGGACACACATTATGGTGAGAAGAATATGGCGGCAAAAACTACTCCGTTTGGAGGCATGTGAAAATATCCATTATGTGAATGGATTTTGGCCATGAAAAACATGTGAAAATTATTTCCCATTTTCCGCCATATGTTTGTTCTACGATTTTCTTTTTGGTTTCCTATGGGGAAGATTTGCTTTTCAAGCATAAGGAAGTAAAGAAAAATTGGATAAACGTAATTATGGTAATTTAAGCAGAAAAGGATACTCATAACGTCAAAAAATGGTTAAAATTTAAGACAGTATTTTAGACTTTATTAGCGTAAAATTTTAATAAAGTGCAGAGGCATTCGTGATCGCGTTATTTTATAATTTAACTATCAAAGACATAAATCCTTCTTGTATATACTGCTATGACTTGCTGCTTCTAATTGAGGCAACTATGGCATAAAAGGGTTTTGATGGATAAAATTAGATTTTCGTGTTTTGTGCAATTGTATGACATTTTTGCTTATTGCACCCAGAGTGAAACGCGAAAAGTCGTCCTTTATCTGGATATCCTCTCATATAAACTAGAGCCACAGATCTCATTTGGGAAAATTAAATAAAAAATATCGATACCTCCATTCTAAACTATGCTAAGTGCAAAAACGGGAGTTTTTCAGAAGAGGCGATCAAAGTTTGATGATTTTTTTAAATTTGTATGGATATCCTTTATAATACAAATCAAATGACTGGTTACTGAATAACTTTTGATTGGGTTGACGGATTAACACCAAATTTTGACTGAACATAATTTGGAATATTTAGAAATTAAAATTGCAATCTCCATAAAACTTTGCTAAGTCGACTTAGCATGTTTTAGAATGAAGGTATCGATATACACTCGTGTCTGTATTTTTGTTATATTAACAGAGAACCCATTAAAAAACAATAAAAATCCTGTGGGGAGACACAAATAAGGATAAAACTAAAATATTTCTAAAACTTAGCAAAACAGGAATGAGTAAGATCCTACGTATCCTTACAGGACATACATGCTTATAAGCGCATATACATAAAGTAGGTTTAGTATATATCAGCGTCTGTAAAGCAAACAATAGATCCCGATTCTTAGGGGAGACTCTTTGCCAGACTTAACCCAAATTAGGGACATAAAATAGAAAATACTTAAGGACTATGACAAGAGTAAACAGGCCATAAAATAATCTCTCAATGCTTGATCATGCAATAATTACGGAGCACATCAAGCCGACTACCTCCAAGGACATGAGGCGGAATAAATCTGCCTCCTCTTTTCAACATAACCTAACCATATGTATTACACAGTACAACATTTTTCATTTCATTGATTTGGGACTCAATTCTGAAAATTGGACGTGAAAGTAGCCCAAATAATAAGAACTTATGCATCATTCGTTTAGTCATGTTGGCCTTGAGCAAAAAAAATCGTATGGCCGTTAAATTATTAATTGAGCCCACTTGACTTATCGAATAATGCAGAAGTTCTTATTTTTGGGGCTACTTCTCACGTCCAATTCTCAGAATTGAGTCACAAAATCATGTGTAGTACTGTGTCATATTTCTTATAAAACTTAAACAAAAATATAATTCTGCACATCTTTGGGAAAAGGGTTTTCCGCTGATACAAATTATGTTGTAATAAGAAACCATTAAATAATCGAACTGTGTACCACAAAATTCATTGACTTAACTTAACTTAGAGAATTGTGGTTGAAGTCTTGGACAAAATTTTACTTTTAATGAAAACTGACGAAGGTTTTGCATCGTTAAAAAAGCAACGGTTCCAAAGTAGACTTGCATTGCACTAAATTAGTGACCACTCACAAAAAGCTATGGAATAGTGGGTGTCTCTGTTGCATATGTTCCTAATTTTTGTTTGTTTTTTACATTTGTTAGTTCTTGGTTTATAAACATTTCCTGCAGAATTTAATAATTTCATGCATTATTGCGGTTTCCTCTATAATTTATAGATTGTTGAGAATAAGTTATATCTTATTTATAGGCTTCACATTTCTGCATTAGTTTTCTGCTCCGCAACTGAGCCTCACGTAGCCTCTTTCCTTAGAACAGTTGACATTTCCTTTTGGGAATGTTCATTAAAGCGGATATGTTGTATAACGTATGTGTAACATTAATTGATTTTCCATGTAATTATTCATTAAACAAACATTACATTTTACAACGAAAAAGTAAATGTTTCGCCGAAATGAAAGGAGGAACAAAAAAGGAAATATGTACCATACACAACATCAAAGGGGGGAATATTTCGTGTCAAGTGCAAATTAAATATATTCACACACACACACACAAATTTACACACGCATGCATACATACACTAGACCAAAAACTCGGGAAAAATGTCATTGTCCTAAAATTTACAGCGAAAACTTAGAGGAAGAAAAACATGGACAATAGCAAACGCAGAAAAAAAAAAAAAAACAAACAAAAAACATAAATTATTAAATAAATGTAATTATCACCTTTATGCATGACCTGTGTTAAAGGCCTACATAGAAGAGAAATAAGGCCAACTCCTTTCTCTTCCCCTAAACCAGCAAACAATTGGCATTTGGGGACGACGACGATGGCGGTGGCGACGTTGGCCAAATGTTTAAATGTTAATTTAACAGGAAACAAAAACGAAACACAACATAGGCACCGCAATGTTTGATTATTTTTAATTATACTTGTATAATGTATGTTTGTATGTGCGCGGGGGAGGAGTGTAAACAATTTGGCAACATTGACTGAAAAAGGACATTAAACAAAATACAGTTAGCCACCGCAAACTCAGGGAGGACACGCATCCTTTTGCTCTCCGTTGTATTACAAAGTAACAAAAGCAACAGCAACAGTCAGAGTGAGTGGCAACTTTTAAAGGCATAAGGCAGTTTAATTCCAAAACTCTGTCACTTAGTGTTCCAGCGCTGTTTTAGTGTTAAAGGAAGTGAATAACCGTCAAAATGGCTGGAGACTCGAGACTAATGAGATATGACATGCAAAGACCACACACACACACAATGTATGTACGTATATGTATCCTCGTACACACTGACTCCGGCAAATGACAAAGGACTCTGGCAGAAAACGAGCGAAAACAAGAATAACACAACAACAAATATTTACATTAAAGTCCACATTATCAAGCGACGTAAGAGAAATAATAACAATAATAGCAGAATAATGACAAAAATGTTACATTAATGTCGTCGTCGTTCATAATTAAATTAAAATTTACTTTATTTCCAAGGGAACCATAGTCAGTCTTTCAGACTTGGCGAAGGCGGGAGATATATTACGGAACTCGGAGGAATTATAAACAAGCGGATATTTTGTAAAAAAAAAAAACAAGAGAAAGCTGAGGGGGAATTACAAGGATATTAGTCTTCCTCGACATAATGATTCATTTTTCCTTTTTGGTGGGGTAGACAAGATAATGTTAATGACATTTACCCGCCTTTACGACTGATAAATGATAAAAGAAATTTCAAGAATTTATATTTGCTAATGATGGAAGTCTAAAAAGCAACAGTTTAAAGATATAATATTATAAATAAATATTACCTTAAATTATTTACCTGATCTAAGTTTAAAAAGACTTATTTTCCTGGGACTAAACTGAAAGGGAATTGATGTACTAAATTCACAAACAGCCCTCGACAGCAGCAGATATCTTAACGAGATGCCTGGGCATAGGGATATCCCGGGGAACTACAAAGCCTATTAACTTGCTAGTAAAGGGACGACATTACAAATTCTCGAAGAATATTAATATATTGGTGCGCCACTATCCACATGCAAGCTTTGGCTTAGGCAAGAGGCAATCAGGCAGTCCAACGAAAAATTTACAGAAATCGGCACCTGTAGAGTAGCTAGACAAATCTGGCCAAGAAATGACCTGAGGAGGTCAATCTCCTCGCACTAGAGAGGAAAATACTATCTACGTTAGTGTCAGTTCTGACGGGACACTGCCTGATCGGCGAACACGCCAGAACATTGATTATTGACTCCAATGACTTCTGCAGAAGCTGTGGAGATGAGGAGATGAGGAAGAAGTGGAGAGCATTAATCAAGGTCAAAATATCTCCGCGCACTAGAGAGGAAAATATCGTCTAGGTTAGTATCAGTTCTGATGGGATACTGCGTGATCGGCGAACACGCCAGAAGATTGGGGATTAACTCCAATGACTTTCGCAAAAGCTGTGGAGATTATGAAGAAGTGGAGAGCATTGAGCACTTGCTATGAAACTGTAAACGGTGTCTGGATATACTAGGGCGGCCTTTCTAGGTAGTCTAACTAATCTTTCCGGTACCGATATTTGTATTATGGCTAACTCTGTATATCAAACAGGTTGGTTTTGATGAGGGGTAACACTAGGATCTAAACTTGTCTATGTGATCTGGTAAAAAACGGCTGCCACCCTAACCTACATAACTATTTAGCTGTCTACAACTATTTATAATTTTATACACAGAATGATGGAAAATCTGGATTCAATTAAGAAATTTGTTTGATTTTGAACTTGCAAACAAAATTGTACAAAATTGAGATTGCATTTCTTTGAATCAAAGATGATTTCGTTGAAATCCAGTAAATTTTCATTATTTCTCTGATTTGAAGTAAAGAAAACAAATTTCATTGATTTAGAGATGGTGTTGTCTTTAGATTAACGACATTATTTTTTCAGTGTAGTACATATTTATTAATAATGCTGTTCAAATATCTTATATTTTCTCCTCTATTCTCCCTTGGCTTTGTTTATTTCCCTTAATTTTCACACCACACTCGTGGTTTAAAGTCAGGCCGAGAGGAAAAATTAAATTTCCTACGAAAAATTCCTTATCATTTATCCCGTTGAGTGAAAAGACAACAAAGTTAAAACAAAACATAAACAAAACAAAAAACTTTCTAGACATGTTCTGCTGTTATTTTTCTTAATAAAATTGTATGCATGGGAAAATGCGTCCATGTGTGAGTGTGCGTGTGTGTGTGTGCTTGCGAGGGAGGAGAGAGAACGCAAAGGAAATCTATTGTCAGCGACTATATGACTATGTATGTGCAGTTGGGCATGTCATTCATTACAGACATAACAATGATAAAATGTTTTTTTGCAAACTTTTTTGTTTTTCTACTGCCACTGAACGTGAGGGTTGGGACACAAACTCTCTCTCACACACACATGCATAGAAATTCCAAAAGGATGTCACTTTCTTTCACCCACACTGAAGCTTGCAGATCACACACATGCATACTTATATATATTTATGTGTGTATGTATGCATTGTAAGGCATTTATATTTCCTTAACATCCTTTTCCTTGACTTCACTGAAACATCCGTCAGTCATTTGCTATGCCTTCAGCTTTAACAAATTTCTAGCTGGTTATTTTTTAAAAAATGTGGGTAATAATGCATTGCCAACTAGAAGAGCAAAGGCAACAGGAACATCACCAGCGAAGCAGCCTCATCATCGTCAACCTCCACCACCTCTACCATCTTCATCATTTCAGTGCTCAGCAAGAGCAATTCTTCGTGGCGGCGGCAATGTTGCTAACAAAGTTATTGTTGATATTCCACAGTAGCACGAATGTCATTACGCATATACATACATATGTATGTATGTGCCGACATACATACTTACGTACATGTGTATATATTGCGGTACACATCAGTGGCATTGTTACACATTTATAACAAAATAACAGTAGCAGCAGCAATAGCATCCGCATCCCAGCAGAAGCAGAAATAGGAAAAGTAAAAATATGGTTAATGACACAATTTATACGTTTAGTCAAACTTCACTCACACATCACAATAACCCAACAACGACAACAGTGTTGCCAGCAATGGCAACGTCAACAGCAAATTATTATCAAAGACTAACGTCATCGTTTTCATCGTCGTAATACGCTCAGGTTCTTCTGCGAGTACGAACGAGTACGTACATACTCCTTCCTAGTCGAGTGTATATGAGTGTATTTACCAAATGAAATGAGAGTCATTTGTTCACCATCTCTACTCTACCGCTACACACGTACATACACGTGTTCTCCTGCAATTTCCCTGTTTGCTGCCGCCAGAGTGCGTGGCAGAATATTTATTTGAGTAATGTTTCGGACGGCGTTTTTTTGCAAAGAAAAATACTCGACGTAAAGTAGTGAAAATAAGGTAAAAACGCCAGGCAATGTAAACGGCAACGACGAGCAAAAAGGAATTCATTAAAAATTCTAAAGAGGAATAAGGAAGAACTAAATGTTGCTAACAGCGGCAAGAAGAAGAAGAACATCAAGCCACAGACAAGAAAACAAACAAAGCAATTGAAACCAAATGAATAAATAAACAATGATAAGATACAGGAGAAGAAAAAGTACTTCAAACTATTACTTATACTTCTATTGTTGCGACAATGAGGGAGCGTAGAGGAAAAGAGCAGAATAATAGTTTTTCATCAAGAGAATGGTGTATGTATTCATTCCATACCCCAAATTTTGATACGAATCGAGACGAATGACATTTAGAACTTTAGAACTTAAAGGAGGAACCTGACTATAAAAAAATATAAACTACAAAATCTCAGCTAAATTGTTTTAATAATGGCTTTAAACCCATATTTGAGATCGACCTGTATAGGGGAGCTATACCAAAACGTTGACCGATATGGCCCATTTGCAATCCCAAACGACCTGCGACTATAAGTAGTATTTCTACCAAATTTCATCAACCGCGATTTCAACAGACAGACGGACGAATGGATAAATTAGGTCTACTTATAAATTCTCAAATCAGTATTTCCAGGTGTTACAAACGGAATGACGAAGTTGGTGTACCTTCATCCTATGGTGAACATATTTTTCCCTTTATTAGCAACAAAAATGAAACCAAAATTGGACACTTTAAAGCCAGACCCAAAATTCGAGTCATTCGGTGTAATCACCAAATTCCTCCAGTTGCCTCTGTCCGCTGTTGAGCCAGACATTATTATAGAATTTTCGGAGTTTGAAAGTTTTTCTAAATCCATTTACCTATATTCGCCTAACTATTCGTTCGTATGTCCTATTTTCGTCTGATCAAAGTGTAGGTCGCAAGTATGAGTCAATCTTTAAGGCATGTAAAAAATACGTATTCGGGTTATGGCTCTCTGGAATCCCAGAATAATGGTTACATCCCACATAGAAACGTCCCATATGACTTGACTACTTGTAGGTCCACAGTCAATGTTTTTAAATGATTTTGTAGAAATAAAATAAATTATTTAGCATCGAAACCTTCCAAATAGACATGTACCATATCGAAGAACAAATTTTGATATAGTCTCAATATGAAGGATCCTTCCCATTTCTTAGTTCTTGACACTCTAAACTTAAGCTATTCCAAAAAAATGGTTCAATTTTTGATTAAGCTTCCCGAAAGGTCTCTTTTATTTCCACTCCTTCGTAGCTCTATCAGCCGAAGGCTGAAATATAAGAATTGGTGTATTGTATTTTACCTTAGCCTAATTCAAGGAAATATTGGTGATTTCGGTCTTCGTTTTGATATAGTCCCCCTATATTTGGATAGTTGGTCCATTTGTAGGTGATGTACTGAAACAAGTGGGGAGAAGGACCCATTTCCAGAACACTTTTAGACACTACAAAGATACTGCGGTTAAGTGTGACTTGTGAAGGTTATCGTCAGCTCCAACCCAAAAGAGGGACGGTTATACATATATAAATAAACATAGGGTCTTAGGTTCCTACTTTCATACATGACACTTTTAGAGAATAGCCTGGTTCTCTCTGTAAGATTGGGAGAAGGAAGCCATTTCCAGGACACTAATAGACACTACAAAATTACTGCGGTTAAGTGCGACTTTTGAAGCGACGATAGTCAGTTGCAGCCCTACAGACGGACGGATATAGCTTAGAAGTCTTAAAACAGAATCATGGGGTCTTAGGATACTACTTTCATACGTGGCTCTTTTAGAACATAGCCTGATTCTCCCTGTATGATGATGGTATGGCAATATAGTGGTTTCGGAGAGACGTGCGTTGCTACCAAAAGCGTGCATTTTATAATGCCTTATGTTAGAGCTCATTAATAGGCTCGAAGAACTTGAATTGCATACCTTGTATGTTTTGTTTATAATATGAACGCTTTGCCCGATTGAAGTTCCAATATTCACACTGACTATGCAAAAGTTCTGTGACCTTCTGCAGATATTTGGAAACTGTCTAACGAATGGATTAAGGCCACAATTCGTTTCAAATGCCACAGATTCCCCTCACTTCAGCACACACACAGCAATGATTCCAAAACGTTTTCATTTGCACATCGTTTGCTAAAAAATGACAAGATCTTTCCACTCCCATCAAGAGTTAGCATCTCATCTCTCACGGCACCATTTCCATTTGCATCAAATGCAATTTTCATATTAAAATCTAAAGAAGAAATACAGCACTAAACTTCCCAAAAAAGAAGAAAAGCAAAGGGGAGCGATGAATACGAATGTTAATGTGAAGAAAAAACTATCAATCATGGATTTTGACCATGACAGTTTTGCTTTTTGATTTGTGTATCACATTTTCATGGCTAAACGAAAACGAAATGAGCTAAGCGGAAAATCAAACCGAAAAACAACTCGGGAAAGCCATTGGCCCTTTTGTCATAACATTGAACACAACAGCCCCCATATTTGGACACTAAGGACGACGATTGACTGACTGACTGGCAGACAGACTAAATGTCTGAGTAGATGAATTTCTGGCGGTTCCGAGCTGAATGTATGGATGGATGACTGTCCGACTTGGGATTGTCCATACAATTTTAGCATTTTAACGCTAATTTAAGATGCACATTTGTAATGCAATTGGTCCAAAGCAGCAATCACTTCGCCTATAGCGAAACACTGCAGTTTTCTTGCAACACTGCATGAGTCGTCCGTCATGAGTCTAAACCAAGTGCTGTCCAAATTCGCGGCAATCTGAGGTTCTGCGGGGATACTGAGGTGCGGGTAACCACCACAATTGTTTGTTTGTTTGTTTGCTTGACTTTTGCCTTTAATTTTGTGGTTTTGTTTTGCACACAGTGCACAAATCATGGCTTATGAAATTATCAAAAGACCATTATGTAAAGAGCATTAAAGGGCAATTGTTTGCTTGTTGCCGGGCGGCGAATATAATTTTGAGCACGTACTAAATCCATAAAGACCAGAGCAGCAGTGGCAGCGGTGAGAAACCATCCAAACAACCTTTGCAAGATGTAGCCAGCCACTTGGCCTGCATTGCTGGATTGCTGGCTAAGAAGGAGCCGTAAAACGAACTCATTAATATGCTGATTTTTCCTTAAAGATGTAAAACAATCATATTGTAACCTTTTCGCGCGTTCTCCAATCCATTGTTGGCCCGGCTGGAGGGCTGGATGACGAATGCCTAGCCAAGGAAGAAAGGTTGGTTTGTTGGCAAAATAACAACAATACTCACACAAGACGAACGAGCGAACGGACGAATGAAATGAACGGCATCACGGCAATCAAAAAGGATTGCTTTAACATTATGACGATGATTGATTACGTATGTCTGAATGTACATACGACGGCTCCTTGTTCAGCGTTGCACTTTTGATCGACAGTCCTCAGATTGGGCCCCTGACTCCGAATTCGTATTCGTATCCGACTCTGACTCGGAGTGTCTCTGTGCCATGTCTGAGCCTATGGCCCCATACGACACAATGGAGCACTTCACTTCATAACAAACCGAAAAATCATGAATTTCATTTTTTTCTCGTCCGTCTGTCTGTCTGTCTGCAATTGCAGCCAAAGTCAATCACAGACGAGCTATACAATACACACGCATCACAGATATTTACCTCCAACTGTTGTTGCGGGTAAATATCTTTGGAGCAGCACCAATAACACTGCAGAGCAGAAGCAGCCGCAGCATCCGACAGTAAATCGTATGGAATTCATAAAAGGAAACTAAATCAGATAAAATGTATTGTTGTGGGCTGTCTGTCAGTTTGGGCTTCTTTCTTCCCAAGCAAAAGTTCACTTCAAAAATTCATTTTGTGTTCGTCTCTCAGAGGTTCCTTAATCACATACACGTTTCGTTTCTTTTTCCTGGTGTTTTTTTCCCTCATTTCTTCTGTTGAGAAATTCGCTTGAGTTAAAATATGATTACTTTTGTTGGGATTTTGCCATTTTTTTGCTATTGATTCCACTAAAGTCTACACTGGAATTGTTTGAAATCTGTTTTTGATGAGGGTGACCTGTTTGATTGGAAGTTTGATAACAAATTATAAAAGGTTCTTCTTCTTTAGCAAGAACCGAAATAAAAACAACTACTAAATTGGCATACGTAATCGAAAAATTGAAATTCTGAAGAAAAAACAAAACAACTTAAGATTAATGTATTTGGAAGTTTTTAAAATGGGAAAAACTTGAATTTTTAACTGTTTTATAGGTAAAATGAAAGCTAGTTCTGTACTCATAAAGTATATAAATTATTTTTAAGAAATTTATTACTTTATCTGTCTGTCCGTCCGTCTGCCTATATACATTTGTATTCAAAGTACAACTCGCAAACAAGTACCATTTTAAGGACAGTTAGCTTAGAAATATTTTGATCAATACTGATCTTTATTGAACATTTTTGATATTGGTCCAAATCGTATGTATGTATATTAGGCCAGGTCGATTTGTGGGGAGGCAAAAAAGTCGCCATTGCTCAGTGAAAATCGTATTCTAGGGATCAAAATAAGAAACTTTGCCGAAGGAACCATACCTCTGAAACGAATTCTGATGTCCCGGAATTTGGGTCGAACTTTTGGGTAGGGGCAAATTTTGAAAAATCCCACTTTGACCCATTTAGAGTGCTCCAATCGAGTCCAAATGTATGACCGACCCCCACTAACTTTGGAGGCCCGACCCACCCATGCCAGGGGCACACCCCCTGGAACCCCCTGAGGGTTCCATACATTTGGACTCGATTGGAGCACTCTAAATGGGTCAAAGTGGGATTTTTTCCGGGACATCAGAATTCGTTTTAGAGGTATGGTTCCTTCGGCAAAGTTTCTTATTTTGATCCCTAGAATACGATTTTCACTGAGCACTTCACTGAGTGGGGGTCGGTCATACATTTGGACTCGATTGGAGCACTCTAAATGGGTCAAAGTGGGATTTTTTCCTGGACATCAGAATTCGTTTTAGAGGTATGGTTCCTTCGGCAAAGTTTCTTATTTTGATCCATAGAATACGATTTTTAAATCGACCCGCCCTAATGTATATCGTACCTCCATTACAAAACATGATAAGTCCAAACAGGTACTTTTTCGGGAGAGGCGATCAAAGTTTTATGAAATTTGGAATGAGGAATTCCTTTGTAATGCAAATCGAATGACCTGTGCTGTTATAAGAAAAACTTTTGATTGGATTGACGGATAAACACCAAGTTTTTCTGAATGTAAATTCGAATATTTAGAACAATTTCGTTAAAACATGCTAAGTCGACTTTGAAATGAAGGTATCGATACAAAGATCCATTCCGATTCGATTTGTTGATGCTCCAGAAATCACATTTACTTATTTTGTTTTACTCCTATCAAAAACTATACCTAAACTAAAAGTCATTAAGATACCTTCCAATTTGAATTCTTGACGCCTAAGAGGTCACATGTAGTTACTGATCGGTCTGAAGATTTGGAATTTATATTCTACATAGTGAAATGAGCTTAATCTGTTGACTTTTTTTTATAGTCTCCTAAAGCTGCCTTCCGAGACTTGGCCTTGGGCCTGCTGTTGCTTTGAAGTCCTGCGAAAAGGTTAAACAAACATTTTCAAATATAAATGTCCTAAATTTAATTTTCCTGTGTATACATTTATATACATTTTTAAACGGTCAACTTCTTCGCTGGAGTAGTGAAAAGGTTCCCTATGGCGGCAACCCTTTTGAGAAGCCCTGCTCTATAACAAATCGTTCACTAATTCTAATGAAAATAGCCTATTTATATACATCTCCTATGTAAACGTTCTTTTTTTTATTTAACTACCCGACGAAATTTGGTTATACATTTCGCTCTACGCTATACAACAAGTCTTGGCTTTAACTCTGCGGCTCAGTTGAATCACTGCAAACAATTTAACCAAACCTTCTCGCATATAATTGTCCTCAATTTAATTTCACTATATTATAAAAATTAGCAATATTTCAACTCTTCCCTTTCCGCTTTCCTAGAGCACCGAAAGGGCACTATAGGCTTTCCATTTGAAAAGCACTGCTTTGAAACCAATATTTCACTATTTCTAGTGAAATTGATCCTAAAGGTCAAAATGTTGATACATCCTTTCCAATTTATCTTCTTGACTTCCTGGGGTCTCACATTTTAACCAACGTTGCTAAAACCCAGAGAAAAGTGGCCAACCGAATCGCTGAGTTGCCTTAAACGAATATTTCACTATTTCTAGTGGAAATGGCCCCATCGGTAGATATTTTTATATAGACTTTTCATTATATCCTCCATTCATTATTCATTTTGTCACTCCGTTTGTAACACCCCTAAATATTGATCTGAGACCCATTAAAGTATATAGATTCTTAATCGTCTTAAAATTCTAAGACGATTTAGCCATGTCCGTATGTCTATCCGTCCGTCCGTCTGTTGAAATCACTCTACAACCCATAATACTTGAGCTGGCTGGCTCAAATTTGATACCCCTTATAGCTGCAGGTAACATGGGATTGAAAATAGGCAATATCGGTCCATATTTTGATATAGCCCCATATATAGAATCTGTCCTAACGCCATATAGGCCACAAATGTCAACTGATCGGGCTACAAATTGGTAACTGGGGTTTATTTATGTCCGGAAACCTTCACACGAACAACGGTAGCCATAGGTCCATGTTTTGAAACAGCCCCCATACAAAGGTCCCCTAGATTTTACTTCTTAACTGAAATTTGGTAATATGACATTATTTGTGCCCGAAACCATGCACATGATATCCATAGTGGAGGGTATATAAGATTCTTAACTTTATTACATGTTTTTATTTATTGACGTCCTAGGGACCACATTATTGAAACAATGTTCCTGAAATGTACATCAAAAAACATTTTCTGTGGATGCAATGCTGTTTAGGCAAATGCGTGTAGATTATCTTCACTCCAAATGCGGCAGTCTTGCTTATTAACGTACCCATTTAACCAAAAAATTAGCTTAATCGCTGAAGTTCAAGTTTGACGAACATAACCATTATGTTGATAGAAAATTGTAACAATTTGCAAGCATTGCTCAAAAATAATAAATAATAATATATCTCATCCTCAAGCGAGTAAGATGTCACGTACGAACGCATAGGGATTTCAACGAGTAGAATTTCAAAGAGTGAGGTTTTCCGCGGATTTCGGACCGATTTTCCCGAATTTTTTGTAATTTTCACAATTAAAAAAATAATATTAAGCGATTAGATTAGATTAAGATCAAACTATGTTCGCGGAAAACTGTTTTTTCGCGTGTGACAGTTCATTCATATTCGTTCGTAACTGATAGATTTTGAAGTTTCGTCCGGAAGGAACATCTGTCTAATTAAAGGTCTATGGCGTTGCTCTCGTGTAAGTCTATTCATGATTAAATGGCAAACCAAAGTAAACAAACAGCAACTATCAGATGTTAAATCGGTTGTCAAATAATGCCAACTCGACGTTGTAAAGCTGTAAAAAATATCCTGTATATATTTTTTTTTAATTTCTAGTAAAAAAGCGTCACAACGGAGCTTAAGAATCTTCCGATTTAACTTATTGACGGTCTATAGTCCAAATTTGTTGAGGAATTTATTTATGATTTTACCTAAAAGCCTTCACAAGAAAAATTGTAGGGGTTCCTTCCGAATTTCCTCCCAGAGGCCATATTATTTAATTTTAATTTAATTTAATTTAATTTATTTTCCATCATAGTAACCGAGCCTATATGGCCTTTTACAGTTACAAAAAACAACAATATGTAGACTACTCAAAAATCTTAAATATCTAAATAAATAAAATGACTAAATTATAAAATAAAACAGAAAACAATAGAAAGAGTAGTAAACAACCGAGTAAACAATTTTCTGCTAACTTTCACAGTATATATAAACAGTTATAGAGCATCTAACAATAAGAAAAACTACTCACACACTGTGAGAAAAAAAAATTACAAAAATCAACTTAATTTCATAAAAAAAAACATACGTACAAGCTTAACAATTTAATGGAATAAATAATAAAAATAATTAAAAAAAACTATAAAATTTAAAGAAAATAATAAATCAAATTAAGAGGCGACTGAAAAAAAATATTGAGTTATAATAAACATCCCTACTACTCGCGCAAAAAAAACTACTCTGACAGGCTATATCATCCAATTAGGCAATAGAAAAAATAATAAACAAGAAAAAAAAATCAAAAATCATGAAGTTGAGCATATTCAAAGAGCTTATATTTATATGTATGCAACGAAAAACTGAAAGTTCTAAGTGATACCGGTAGATGGTTGTAAATGCGTGCCACTCTCACAAGAAATGACCTATCTAAGGTAGCAGTTAACCTCGGCATAACAATTTGGGTATTTCTCGTTGATCTACCAAAGCTAAAAAGATCCAACATAAATCGCGGCGTTTGCAACTTATGCACTTTATAGAAGTGCAACAAAATTCGTATTTTGATGTAGTTAGAAAATGAGCACCCAAGAAAATCGGTTACATATTGGGAAATGTGATCATACCACTTCACAGTATAAACATATCGCAAAACTCGTTGAAATAATAATCTTACTTTCCGCATAACATAACCTACACAACCAGAAAATACCTCAAGACCATACAAAAAAACAGAGCATGAACAACACGAATCTTAACACTACGAGGAAGTACCATATCCAGGTTGTATAACTTTCGTAAAATAAAGTTAACTCTGGAAATGATTGAATTAACATGCACATCAAAAGACAAATCATTGTCAAGCATTACACCAAGACACTTAAAATTGCTTACAACTTCTATAGCTGTGCTACAGATTGAAACAGATAAAGCACCTGCTGGTATATTGCCAAAAAACATAGCTTTGGTCTTAGAGGCATTTATCGATAAGCCATTATCCCTCATCCAACTGACTAACAAATTAATAGTAAAGTCAATTGTATTTTGCAGTACATCTAAAAACACAAAATCGCCGTTAAATAAGATCTGTAGATCATCTGCAAACGCATACACGAGGCTATTTCTGCTAACAACACGATTAAACAAGTCATTAATATACATAATAAACAACAAGGGACCCAAAACTGAGCCCTGTGGAACACCACTACTCACAGGGAGGACACTAGACGAATAATCCTTGCTACATACATACTGCTTTCTACAAGACAAATAAGAATACATCAATTTACAGGCCGTGGTGGAAAAATTAAAATGGGAATGAAGCTTTTCAACTAAAATGTTATAATTAATTCGGTCAAATGCCTTTTCGAGATCGAGTGACAATAGTACACAACATCCGCCCTCACTTACTCTTCTCCTAACATTATCCGTTAACCCAAGAAGAAGAGAAGTGGTGCTCCGGTTACACCTGAAACCAGACTGACTGTCATGCAAAAGTAACATACTATCTAAATACCTGATCATCTGGGACTTAATTATATGCTCAGCCATTTTAGACAAAATTGGCATAATGGAGATTGGCCTTAGGTCGCTACTCTCTTTATTCTTCCGAATTGGCACAATTTTAGCAACCTTCCAATCCTTAGGAAAAACCGACGTAGTCAACAAAGTATTGATAATATGCAGCAAATAACCACCAATGTAAGGGAAGATAAGTTTCAAAAATCTAAGCTTAAAACCATCATAACCCACTGCAGTTGACTTGATCATACCAAATGCTTCAACAACTTCAGAGTAATCAACAGAACGAAACGAAAAGCCATCATGAACACTAACAGGTATATACGGAACACTCAAACTGCTACTAGTTTGATTCGCTACGAAATCACGATTTAACTGCTCAACATCTAAAATTTGGACATCATCACTATCATCACACACACCATTCCTGTTTAGAACCGACCACATTTGCTTGGGAGACTTATCAGCAAAAAGGTTTTTATGCGTCAATCTTTTTATTCGCCTAATAACGGTTTTTGCACGATTTCTACATTTACAGTATACTCTCCAGTTATCTGATCTCTTTTCATCAAGATACGCCTTAAATGCAAGGTCTCGCAGCGACAGGTGATACCGAATTTCGGCAGACTTGAACCAATCACCTGTATTTATTTTACATGCGCGCCTCTTAACAGGAATAGTGGAATGTATTCGTTGAAGGTTCATATTCAACACACTTAATTGAACATCAACATTAGACGTTACATATATATCACTAAAACTACACGAAGTTACAGCTTCTTCCATGATTTCAGGAGTAAGGGAGTCGTAATCTGGAAATTCATAATATTGACGAACATGACGACAAACAACATTTAAAAAAAATTTATGGAATTAATAAATTTTGTTCTAGCTTCAGAAAATACAAATGTATGTTTTCTAACAATTCTCTCAAACCATTCCCTACTTTCGTTAATCACATTTTCTTTTTTTATATAAAATTTCTCAAATTGAAGTAAGTTTAAATCACTTGGGGAAATATTTAAATTTTCCTTTATTCAATGCAAAAAAAATCTCTCCTACAAGAAAAATCAATAAAAATTAAATGCTTCTACAAAACCCAATGATTAGATAACCGAACATCAAACGAACACCAAAAACGCAAAGCGCCCCAAAACGGTGGCTTCAAATTAACCTTCCACATCAAAAACAACAACAACAGCAACCGCACCGACTATGCATAGCTGTTGCTGTGGAATAACTTGGAGGCACTCAAAATATTCGCAGTTGCCCCGCGAGGAGGAGAATTTAACTGTGAGTCTTATAAATACCAACAATACACAATAAATGGTCATAATAATAAAAATAAAATGTTTTTTTTTTGGTCGAACGGAGGGGTCTGATATCTATAGCCGAAAATCTTCAAACGGGCAACGAGGAGCAACAACAATAAATACCTTTCCTTCCATGCCATACCATATGAAACCATAAAATACCAAAAATACCTTAACACGGCACACCGAGGAGGACGCGGCCGCGGACGAGGACAACAGCAACAATAAATAGACAAAGACAGACTTCCACAAACGACCTGAACCGACACACAGACGGACAAACGAACGGATGGATGGCTGGATGGACATACATACGATCAGGGGGAACGTTTTAGCTTCCGTTAAAGGCAATATTCTGCCAACAATACCAGAAGAAGAACGCCAAACCGAAAACAAAATCTATACAAATTAATAAATACAAAGAAAGAACCACACCGAATGAATGGAACAGAACACAGCCCAGAACTTGAGCAAAAATACAAGCGAAAGGCCTCTGGAAAAAACGGCAAAACGGTCTGTTTTGAGGGGCGTTGTAAAAGCCTACAACAAAACAGAAATTAGGAAAACAATAGGCATTTTTGTGGCACGAACCGGGCACCAGGGGAAGCACCTATGGAGGCGCAAATCCCCAGCTATACCACCACGGAGATGCGCTTCTTCCTCCTTAAGAAGCCGAAGTAACAGCAGCAGCAGTAAGGAGGACTACACTACACTTTTTTGGAGGTAATAATACTCAATTGGTATTAAATTGTTTGTAACTACAAACAACCTCCACAATTTAATGTTAATATAAAACGCCTTTTGGAAACTGCCACACAAAAGAAGCAGCCCGAAGAACTATTACTTACAATAAGAACTACTACTACTACTCGTATTCCTCCTCTTCTATAGACAAATGCCAACTGCCACCACATCCATTTGCTGGCGACCATAAGAACGAGCGGAGGAGCGCGTACTCATATGTTATGGAGTTCATCCGCCCAGCCCGTCTATTCTATGTCGTCCCCTCCTTTTTAAGAGAAAAAGTCAGCGGCATCATCGGCAACCTCCTCAGAACCCATCACCTTAATAAGTTAACCATTTTTCTTCTTCTGCGTCAGGCGGCTTTTGTTGTTGTTATTGTCGTTGTTGGCGGCTTCCCCTGTTGAATTCACTAAATTAATCTACGGTAAAGTACGAAAAGCAGATAAATCGTCAAGTATTTCTAGCATTTTACCAACATCGTCGTCGACTCGTTGGCAATGAAAGAGTTTCCATCTCCATTTCCATTAAAGCCAAACCTTAAAAAATATGTTCGTTCAGTCGTCTCGCGGTCTTTGTTCGCCGCTCCGTTGTTGTGGAAGCAGATAACAATTCACCGATAATCTCTATAATTTCTTTTAAATATGCTTTAATAGTTCAATTGTTTTGTTCTGTTACCAAAAAGGTGATTCGGTGGTATTGTACAGGAAGTTAATTTTCATGCATTTTTCTATCGAAATATTGATAAGTGTATGTTCCACCTATGGAAACCTCCCACAGAAAGAAGAAGGGTTTTTTCTTTTGCGGCATATCTGGAATTTTAAGCTTGAGTTGGAAACTTTTTTTGCTTTTCCATAATTAGAATCTCTGAAAGAGATTAAAGAGAATAATGATTCAAATCGTAGGCAATTAAATGTTAAGTTGGGGGTCAATAAAGATACTCGTATGTGCTACGTTAATGGGAAATTAAATGAAAAAATCTTGTTTGTGAAGTCCTATAAAAAAAACTATTGTAAATATGGAATGTGAGTAAATTAAAATTTAGAAATGTTTGCATAGATTTCATACTAATAACTTTTATTTATTTATTTAGTTATATAAATTACAATACTAAGTACATTTTATTCTAATTTTACGATCCAGGGAAAAGCCGGGTGACAAAGACCATGTTGCTTGTTATATTTTTGTAACGACAGACCAGAGCCTCTGGGAATTGAACCCACGATCCCCACTCTCCTACTGGGGCGCTCCAACGGTAGTCATAGGTCCATGTTTTGATATTGTCCCCATAAAGAGCTCCCTCTTGATTTGACTTCTTAAATCAACAAAAACCATAAATTTCACCGAATTGGTCTGAAATTTGGTAATATTTGGGCATGTTATCGATATCTCGTATAGTTATCAAGTTATCGTACAGTTGAAAAAATATTGCACTTTTTTGTAAAATGAGCTTAAAACAATAAAATGGAAAAAATAAAAATTAAATTTTTCGATAACTAAGATAATTAGTTATTGAAATTGAAAATTAAAATTTTTGTTTTTTACTTTTTTTGAGCTCATTTGATTGAAAAAATCGGTTAAAAATTTTCGATAACATTCGAGTTATCGAAATGTCCAAAGCCGGCTACGCGGACCAAAGTTTTTTTGCGTGACCGACCTTCAGCCGGTGTTAAATTTGTTTCGATAACAATGGAAGTTATCGGTTACTATACTGCTATAGATAACAAACAATTTTCGAATGTTTTTCGATTATTTCAATTATTTGTAAATTTTAATCTTATTAGTATAAAAATTTATTTTTTCAAACTTTAAACTCCGATAACTAGATAATTAGGCTAGATATCGATAACATGCCCATTAATTTGTTTTAGGGGGCCTAGGATATCTTACTCTCTCAGGAATCGTTGTTTCCCGTTCATGTTTTTGATAAAAACATGATTTCTGAAAAGGTTTAAAAAATAATAGAAACTTCCAGTCCTAACTTTCAACTATATTGCGAAAATTATTCGTGGCTCACTTCACTAGATGCCTTAGAATATGCGATATCAATATCTCCAGATTTCGAAGGTAGCATTATTCTGCACATTTTTAATAATCTTCTTTTAAGATAAACATTTTTATATATTTTTCAAAATGTTTTCCAAATGAAAAAAATACTGTTCTGCACATCTTTGGAAAATTAGCTTTCCATTGATGTAAATGTTACTACCATTGGAGCGCATTACAATTACAATATATGTACCACAAAAATGTTTTGATTTTACTATAATGATGTGCACAAAAATAAGATGAATTTGCTAAAATATTTCTGATCAATAGGACATGTTTTCTAATATTATTTCTTTTAGAATTTTGTATTTAAATTCTTGAAAAAAATATTTAAAGCAAACATGTCTATTTCAAAACATTGCTGAACGCTTTAAAGACTTTTATATCATCTGTTCCCTTCGCTTTAACTGTCAATTCAAATTGTTACTTCGATTTTTCTCCAAAAAATAAACTCGCAAACTTTTCTTCTATTTTTGAGTTAATTGGAAATTCAAAGGGCGTTTCAAAGCGTCTTTGAAACATTTGACAAAGCTATTAAAAGTCTTAGTGTCATTAATAAACCTCTAATTTGAATAAATTCCAATCATAAATAAAATAAACCAAGTCAAGCCAAGCCAAGGACAACGTATGAAAGAAACTCTACACCCCAACAAAAGGTGGGAACAAAGGCACAAAGCTAACGTCTGACCAAAAATTCAAATAAAGACTTTAAAACGAAAAACAGCCAACACGTGGAAAAGCAATAATGAAGATTTTCTTTTTCGCCGGAAAAGAAAAACACAATGCTTTTGAAAAATGAGTGGCCCACACATCTTTAGGGGTTTTTCGTTGTTGTTGTCTTTTGGTCCTGTCGAGCTGAGAGACCTTTGAACTTCTTTTGGTTTTTTTGTTTGCTTCAAAGCCTTAACATATGTTGAGGATATACGCGAGTACAAACCTTAAGTGGGATTTAAGGAAGCTCCAAGGATAATAAATGTTTAAAAAACATGTTTTGGTTTTGCAAATTGCCTCAGGGGCGCCAAACTGAGCTGACAGTTATATGAGTACAGAAAACATTTTAGAAATTACATATATTTATTTGCGTAGCAGATATTCTTTTTGAGTGAATGAAGGAACGAACTTTGGAGTAAATAAGTAATAAAAGCATTGACATTTCGGTGGTTTCGTGGAACAAATGTCTATTGGAAAAAAATTAAAATGTGAAATGTGTTTTGTTCTACGAAGATCTGATATTAAATTTATGAAACGTAGGCAGTGAATTGTTGGAAAAAGTAAAAAAATAGGCATAGCTGGCTGTATCATATAAATATCGATAGATAGTAATTAGTTGAATGCATCTATCTACAAAGATCTTGAAATCGTAAAATTCTGACTTAGGAGGTTTTTTCACAAAACCACACATTAAACTTGGTGCTATGTGTAGATGACTGCATTCCTTTAAATTGTGTTGAGAGATGGCATATGAGAAGAATAATGATTTAAGGCAATTGATCTAAAAATTTAATTTTTAAAACAAGACAATTGCACTGGTAATTTGGATTAGCATTCATTCATTTTATCTTTAACTAAAAGTTTATTCAAAGTTCAAGGGTTTTTAAAGTTCATTGATCATTCTAGTATGACAACATACGGGAACAAGCAACTACATATTGATTGCGTTTATCCCTCCTCTGCCTCCTTCAAACTATTCCTATGCATTTGCCCCTTCTGCATTTTGTGCATACTCTATTTGGGATTTCCCTCTTATCTTTCTGCATTTTTTCCGGGCGAGCTTTGCCTAAAGCCGAGCTCATGGTTCATCGAATTCCTAGTATATTTTTGAATATAAATCGCATTTTTATTTGTTTGACAAAGTTTATAATTAAATTTCATTAAAAAGTTTCTTATGCTGCGTTGCATTTTCTTTTGCAGCTTTTTTTGGTTTCTTTCTCATTTCCATTTTAAGTATAAAAATATTTCCTTGCAAAGCAATTTGTTTGTTAAAAATATTCTTTGCACTGTAGAGTATTAGTTGCAAAGTTCTTTAGCTTTTTTCGTGGTTTTTTCCTGACATCGAGAAATTCGTTTCATTCGTTCGTTCGTTCTTTCTTTTCTTCCTTCTTAGATTGTACAAATGATTAAAGTTTATGTTAGTTTGTTTGCTGGTGTTAGTTAGTTCTTGCTTTCGTTTCTACTTCTTCGTCTTTTTCATAATTTCCATTTGCCCAAGTTGTAGTTTAATGGAAAAAAGGACTCGCCTAGATACGAGTATGTATGTATGTAAGTACGTCTGAGGATTTGCTTGTTCGCACAAAAACTTTTGCATTCTGATTTACATCATTGTGGTGTCTTATGAAGTCTTGCCAAGCACATTGTTAACATAATTAATTTTCAATATAACAATCAATCTGTCGAATTTTATTAATTTTCTTGGGAAATCTTTTTTCAGTTTGTAAATCGTTTCATGTCATTTCACATTTCACGAATATGCAATGGATGGGAAACTTATTCTAATAAAATAAAGAAAAAAGGCTATAGGTGTCCTTAATAGAGCATAATTGCTGAAAAATGTATTCCGGTTGAACATTACTAAACAGTCTTCTGAAAGGTTTTAAACTTCGATGAGTTCAGTCATATCTAAAAGAAAACTCTATTTTGTGGTACATTTTTAGGATTTTTAATGTCTTTAAATTGAGTTAACTTAAAGTCTACAAGAATTTGATTTTTCCAAGGAAGTGCAGAATTATAATTTTATATTAAAACCATCACACAGATTACAGTGATACAAATATGCACATAAACATATTATCATCTCAAAACCGTTTTATAAATTTTTGTGGTACACTTTAGGACTCTTAAAAATGCCTTAACATTTTAATAAAATGTACATAATAGAAAACCTAAATTTCCAAAGAAGTGCAAAATACACGACATACATCATTGGAAAATAATTTTCCAACGATGTTCAGAAACCCGTTTTATAGGCTTTTGTGGTACACTTTTAGAGCTTTTATAGTATTCAAGTTTTCATAAAATATACCTCAACGGAAAGCTTATTTTCAAAAGAAGTGCAGAAGTAAAATTTCATATTAACATCGTCTCACCGGTCTTTATATTAACATCGTCTCACCGGAAAGCTTATTTTCAAAAGAAGGGCAGAAGTAAAGTTTCATATTAACATCGTCTCATAGATTTGCGTGATGCAAATATTTGCAGAATCATATTACTTTATAGATTTTATGATCTTTAGTTTCCATAAATTTTTATAAAATATGTATAACAAGAAAATAAATTTTCCAAAAAGGGTCAGAACTATACCTTCATATTAAAGCATCACACAATCTTGTGTCATAGAAATACATATTACTGCACTTTTTGGAAAATGAGTTTTCTTACAGCAGCGTTTATATATTGAACCCGTTTTTTAGACTTTTGTGGTACACTTTTGGAGTCTTCAGTGTCTTAAAACTGTAACAAAATATACAACACAGGAAAACTAGTTTTCCAAAGAAGTGCAGAATGGTAAGGTTCCATTCAAATTGATATAAAATGAATATTAAAAATACTGCTCACTCTTTTGTTGCTTTTTTCCAGATACGTTTTTGTGGTACACTTTTATGGATTTAAATGTCCGCAAGTTGTAATATAATTTATAGCAATCGAAAGTTAATTTTCCAAGAAAGTGCAGAATCTTAATTTATTTTTATGTAAAATGTTATTGTGTGTTGTTTACATACGCGTTTTTATGTACTTATATATTGAAATCTGACGATCGTTTCAAATTATTTGATAGAGATTTTTTGCTTTGAATGTCCTGCTTTGAATTTTTTAATATGCAACGACTGAAGAGGTACAGTGTTGACAATTCAGTGATCATTCTCCATGTTCTTAGCTATTTCCCACTTAAACATTCTTACATCCTCTTTTTGCGTCTTTCTGTGTACCTGTCTCTCTCAAGTAACTGCAGAAAAAAAAAACATACGACTGAACCTAACGGTCTTTATGCATGATTTCATCAAATTTCAGCACAAGTGTGTTTCTGTGACTTGGCATTCCTTATTGAATGCGTAAGAGAAGAGCTAACTGACAATAAGGAATCTTAGGGTATGTTTTTTCTGCTGGAAATTGAAGCAGCTCCAAAGAAAAAGTCCTTCCTGGAGTATGTCAAGCACAATGAAGGAAAATGACGACAATGAAAAAGAAGCAAGAGAGTGATAGAGCGCATCTCAAGTGTCTCGTATGTCAATTTCTGACGTAAAGCCACCTACCGCCGCCTTGATTCCATTTATAATTCTGTTCATATGGCATTTTATTCCTGTGGCTGCTGCTGCTGTTTTGCTCCTCAATGCTTAAGCGGCTTCAGCTTGTCAAACACTTAACGTAAATGCCGCCACCGTAAATTCTGAAAATGCAGACCCAGACCCAACAACGGCGGCCCGACCCAACAACAGACAGTGGGTAAACATTGCACAAGCAAGAGTTTGCTGTTCCAGGTCCTTGGTTAGTCGTAGGTAAGCCTGGCATCCCCATGTGCGAATGAATGTGATTCCGTTGGAACGCCACACGGCGAATAATATGAAACTTAATACATTTGTTCGTGGCTTGTAACTTCACAAAAATAGCAGGAGTCAAAGAAAAAAATTTCACTGTTCACAGTAGCAGAGGTAAAACATATGGATATGGACTACCTCCTCCACCATAATGGCTGCTGCTGCTGGAACTGCCACCTTTTTGCCGTCGATTTAATGTCGATTGTGGGTACACAGCAATGTGATGTGTGATGACTGAAAGATCTACATCTACACAGACACTTGCTATATAAATTTCTGCACATTTGTTGTATTTTGCAATAAGGGTACGCATTTCCATGAGGAAATTGTTCAAAATCATTCTTCAACAATTTGAAATCCCAGCTTATCAGGGAGTTCTGATGCAAATAAAAGCTTTTGGAAATATTTATAATAAAATCATTATTTTACCTTTTTTAAAGATATGCTTAAAGTAGGAAATTATTTAAAAAATAGAGCCGAAATTGAGTTTTTATAAATCCATAAAAATTACCTTTAGATTATCTATTTTTTAATTCATGACTAGAACTCATAGCTCAAGTTTAACACAATTTATTACAGATATCCATTGAATAATGCAAGGAAAAATTCTAGAAAATTGTAAAAATGTAAAATTGATCGAACACTGCGCTAATACAAGTTAAAGCTCATCTTCTGTTTTAAAAGTTCTGCAGTGAATACCCTTATTCTTGAACATTCAAGTTTTGCAGAGACAGACAGACATACTCTAATATACAGTCGTTCAACTTGTTCACCGTATTCGGAATTGGATTTGTTTCGTGGCTGCCGCACAAAAAAACTCTCCTTATTAAGTGGTGTACCTGGTAAATGATTGCTTTCTTCCTTCTCTGAGCTTGAATTTTTCTTCAATTTCCTCCTCGACCACATCATCAATTTCTTCCACCAGTCGAAGCTGTAAAAGGTGGAAGGAGGGGGATATTTTATACTTGGCTTTTTTCCTGTTTCTTCTTTATTTCGTTATAAATGTTTATGTTCGCCGCTTTTTACAATGTGTTGATTTATAGTTGTCAACTTTAAGAGTTATTGTTAAATTTGTTGGAAAATAACGAAGTCTTATGACATTTGCCGGTCTGTCGGCTTATTTTGGTAAATTGATACTCATAAAACTGGGAAGGAATGTTAGATTGTGTGTGTGTATGTTTTTTTGCCAGCTGGTGCTGTCGATTGTAAGAGAATTTCGTTTAATTTATGCACAATTTGTAGGGTTTCTGACTGTGAGAATATTTATTTTAACCAATTTATATTCTCAGTGAAAAAAAAAACTGTTTTAGACTGTGATTTCTTCAAGTACTCGAGGCAGTTTATATTTACGGATATGACACTTGTAGGGTTACAGACAATGCATCACCAAAGCAAAAGGTTTTATTCATAGGGATTTTTTATAAGAAAATTTTGTTATTTTAGACTTTATTATATGCAACAACAACAACAATCATGGGAAATTTATTATTATTGATATCCTGTTATATTGTTATTTTTCTAATTTTATTTAAGTATTTTTTAATTTAAATATTGTCTTGTTTGCGATATAACCCAATGTTCTATTTCTAATTGAAATGCCACACAGCATTGAGGTAGTCAGCTTTTTATATACACAATTTTTTTTGTTGAAATTTCCCAATTTCCAGTATTCTCGAATTTCCATTGTGATTATATTTAACAAATGCACACCGACAACACAACATTTTCGTACTGACCAAAATCCTTTGGGTGCCTTTGTCGGAATTGTGGTTTGTGGGGCGTCCGTCATACAAAGTTTCTCTGTGGTTTTTGTAAATTTTTACACATTTCAAAAAGTAATTACAACAAAAAAACAATCTCAATTCAATTTATAACGAATAAAACACAAAATTCACACATTTGTTGTTGTAGTTTTTTGTTGTGTTAGAAAAGGTGTAACACTCAACTGAAATAACACAACTACAGCGCTTAAAAAAATATACAGTTTGAAAATGATTTTATTTATTACTGTTTTTTTTTTCGTTGAAAACCGAGAATTTTCTAATTAATTACAAAATTGAAATATAAACCGAGCAGAGAACCAAAGCCACAACACAGTAACATCGGCAGCAGCAGCAGAAGTCAATAAATAAACTCGCCATACTTATTGCCAACGGGTGTTGAAAACTCTAATGAGCTTCTGGCTCCGGTCCCAGAATTCAGCAGACCAGTCAGCACACAGACCCCCTCCCCCATCCCAAACTCCAGAAGAAGGCATACAATTTAAATAATGTCATTTGGAAGATAAACAGCCGCAACGCACCACCACCACTTGTTTCGTTTTCGTTTTTGTTTTCTTTGCTTTGCTTGTGGTTTGTTTAACAACAATTGCTGTTGAAATCTTAGTTGGAAGTGTTTTATCACTTAATTTGTTTAAACAAAATGTTCCCCAAAATTTGTTGAAAATGATCTTCATTCGTTCGTCCGTCCTTAGCTTTTTCCAGCGGAGCAGAAAATCACCTGTGGTGTTATTCAAATTTGCTGTTAATGTTTTCATCTTCAATTCCGACAGCCGGAATTTGAAATTTTGAAATATTTCGGGTTCAGATCGTTGGGTAGGTAGGGTGTTGCTTATGTTTGTTCATGCTGGAGCTTTATGAACGTAAACATTGATCTCATTTTTATGGTTTGTTAAATTTTATGAGGGCGTTTAAAATTGAGTTTGTTCAGTTTTTTTTTTTGTAAATAAATATGCATGCATTATATATGGTTTTGTTGTTTGTACTCGTATGTGGTTTATATTTTGTTTCATCTGAGTAATTTATTGGGCAATCATCATTTTACATAATTTAAATTTTGTATGTGAAAATACACCCCGAAAAATAGCAAAGCATCGCAGCATCATTGCCTCCCGCACCCCAATTTATGCAATACATTGCAATCGTGTGTGAACAAATTTTCACGAATATAAATAATCGATAAATTTTATCACTTCCTTTGAGAACAAAATAAATCTAAAGCAGCAAAGTACTCGAAATAAGATGAATTTCTTTTCAAATAAATTACTTGAAAACATCTGTTATTGGTAAATAAATAGCCATAAAATGTACAACTTAATATATTGTATATGTTACAATTAAGCGAGAAGGAAGCCAATGGAATTATTTCGAAAAAGCTGTATGCAAATATACAAATGTTTAAATTTGGAAATTTGTTTTTAAAAAAGTGTATACTTCAATGAATTTATACTCTTAAGAAATTTTTATTAAATACTGATTAAAAGATTGAGCAACATTATAAAAAATGTTATGCTAAATTGTTAGCAATTATTACATTTTCTATTGTTGTTCGGAATGAGAATATTTTGGAAAATGAGAATATAATAGAAAAGTGTATGTTTACATTTTACTTTGCAAATGAATCCTCTATGAATGTCTTTGAGATATTTACCCATGATGAATTTCTAGCAGACATCTTTGAAATACACTTCTCATGTGTATTAGGATAATAGGGGATAATTAGCTAAATACTTTTCTTAGTGAATTGAACCCTGACGGACATTTTTTGATGGTACCTTCGACAAAAACTGTCTTGGTATAAAATTACTGTAGGTAATTTTTAATTTTATTACAACACTTTTCAAGAACATTACAATTTGAGCGAGGACCAGTTGTATAATCTACTACTTGGTAGAAGACAAGTTGGCTTATTTTTTTCGCAGTACATGCCCACTTGGGATAACTACTCCTTAGTAAGCGGCAAAATGGCTATCTTCCCCTTAGAGAGGACCAGTTGAGTAATCTAATCCTTAGTTGCCGACCAATTGGGTTATCTATTCCTTAGTTGACGACCAATCGGCTTATCTACTCCTTAGTAGAGAACCCGTTGGGTTATATATTCCGTACTAGAGGACCAGATGGGTTATTTATTCCTAAGAAGATTCTTAGTAAGTGGCTGATGGTTTATCTACTCCTTAGTAGGCGACCAGTTGGGTTATCTATTCCTTAGTACATTACGAGTTGGATTGTCAACCTCTTAGTATACGGCTAGTTGGGCTATCGAATCGTTAGTTAACGACCAGTTGGATTATTTACTCCTTAGTAGAGGAATAGTTGGGTTATATATTCGTAATTAAAGGACCAATTGGGATATATAATCCCTAGTATATTACCAGTTGGATTATCTATTGCTTATTAAAGGACCAGTTGGGTTGTCTATTCCTTAGTAGATTATCAGTTTGGATGTCTAGATTATCAGTTGGGTTACCTCTTCCTTATCAGCTGACCAGTTGGGATATTTACTCCTTAGTAGATTACCAGTTCCGTTATCTATTCCTTAGTAGAGGACCAGTTGAAGTATCTACTGCTTAGTAGAGATCCTGTTGAATAATCTACTCCTTATTAAACCTCCAGTTGGGTTATATATTCCTTAGTAAATTAACAGTTGAATTATTTACTCCCTAGAAAGCAGAAAGTTGGGCCATCGTCCACTTCTTAGTAGATTACCAGTTAGGTTATCTACTGCTTAGTACAACCAGTTGGGTTATCTATTTCTTAGTATGACGACCTGTTGTGTTATCTACTACTTAGTATACACCCAGTTGGGTTAGCTACTCCTTAGTAGAGGACCACTTAGGTTATCTACTCCTTAGTAGACAACCAGTTGGGTTATCTATTCCTTAGCACATGACCAGTTGGGCTATTTACTCCTTAGCAGATGACCAGTTGCGTTATCTACTCCTAAGTATATGACCAGTTGGAGTATCTACTGCTTAGTAGATATCCTGTTGAATAATATACTCCTTATTAAACGTCCAGTTGGTTTATCTATTCCTTAGTAGATGACCTGTTGTGTTATCTACTACTCAGTATACACCCAGTTGGGTTAGCTACTCGTTAGTGGAGGACCACTTAGGTTATCTACTCCTTAGTAGACAACCAGTTGCGTTATTTATTCCTTAGCACATGACGACTTGGGTTATTTACTCCTTAGGAGATATCCAGTTGGCTTATTTACTTCTTAGTACCTAACCAATTGGGTTGGCTATTTCTAAGTAGGTGACAGGTTGGGTTATTTACACCTTAGTAAGCTGCCATTTGGGCTATCTACTCCTTAGTTGGCGATCAGATGAGTTATCTACACCTTAGTAGAGGACCACTTGGGTTATGTAATACTAAGTTGACGACAGGTGGGTAGAGGAGCATTTAGGTTATCTATTCCTTTGTAGATTACCATTTAGGTCATCTACACCTTAGCAGATGATCAGTTGGGTTATATAGGAATAATATATGAATAGTCAATTAAAATATTTCAAAGAATACTTCTTCGTAGAGTACCATTTGAATTATCTGGTAGAGAGTTTGTTAAATTATCTATTTCTTAGTAAACGACCAGTTATATTATCTATTCCTTAGTAGATGACCAGTTGGATTACTTACTCCTTAGTAAGTACTCCAGTTTTACTCCTTAGTAGATAACAATATCTGCTCTTTAGTAGGCGACCAGTTGGGTTAGGTTTTTCTTAGTTGACGGCTAAATTGGTTATCTAATGCCTATTAGGTACTCTACTCCTTAGTAGACGACCAGTTGGGTTATCTACACTTTAGTTGATGCCCATTTGGTTTATATTTTCCTTATTAGACGAACAGTTAATTTAAAGGTTGCTTAGTAGACGACCAGTTGGGATCAGTTTTCGAAGATGAACCATTAAATGGTAAACATTTAACAGGTACTGTAGGTAGAAGCACTCTGGTGGAAATTTACCACATCCTATGACAAAGCCAATCATTGTTCTCAGTTGACCTATCTATTTGTTTGCAATATAGTATGGAATAGAGCGCCCCAGTAGGTGAGTTAGTAGCGTGCTCGCCAATGAGTGCAGGGTCGTGGGTCGATTTCCCCCAGAGACTCTGGTCTGTCGCTACAAAAATACAACAATCAACATGCACCGTAAAATTAGAATATTCATTTTCTTTGTATTGTAATTCATATAAATAAATAATATCGAATAATATAATTTGTGTATGAGATGTCAGAGCGGTGAAAAAAATATGCTCAGTCTTTATCGGACTAGTCATTGGGAAAGTAATTTAAAATTCTTAATTATTTGGCGAAATGATCTTCATACGAATTTGTTATAATTTGTATTCTAACATTATTTATTTACTCTCCCTAGTAGCCAAAGTTTCACTTTCTTTCTTTTTATAATTATACCTACTAGTTCGCTTGTATTAATTTTTCATTTTTCTGTATGCTCCATAATTACAAAAATTATAATCACTATTTTCTTTATCTAATTACAGGTAATTAATACGTTCATTATTTTGCGACACTTTCTGAGTAAGTTTTTTTACCTATTAATTGATACACAATTTAATATCACATTTCATTTATTGTACAACAATGTCGCTGGTTTATAAAAAGCTGGTAATTACAAATTCAATACATAACTAAAAAGTAATTAGTTTGAAATAAAATTAATATAGAGATATGAGATTTTTACTTCAACATTTTACAAAATAAATAAGTTTAGTCATACAGACCAAAACTTTTTATGCTTTATAAAAACAACGGAAATCTATAAGCCCTTTCTATATAGAGTTTTTTTAGAAATGTTTAGCCACTACTTGTTCCATCCCACTCCACATCATTTACAACTCCTACTCCTTTGTAGACTACATCTCCTTCTTAAAAAAACTGAACTTTAGTCCTCACTGCTTATATCCTTACGATAATACTTATCTCAAAATAAATAAAGTTTAACCTTAAGCTACAATATATTTTTGGTTTTGCTCAGTCAAACGTTCACCTCATTCTTAATAAGGCAACAGGCGAACCAACGAAGAAGTCCGTCCATCCCTGATATCTGCAATTGGTAATGCAATACAATTTGGAGTAGAAAATGAATTATGGCCAATTGTTAACGAAGCAATGAACGTAACGCACAAAGGCGTTTTTAATTTCTTGGCCAAGTACGATAAGACACAATTTAAACTGCCAGTTAAGGTTTACACATGCGCACAACAAAGAGCAGAAAGGTCTCTGTCTGCGCTGATGCTGCTGCTTCGGCTTCGTCTTCTTTTTCTTATTCTTGGCGACCGACCCACAGTTACAGATGCACAAGAGATACTCTCGCGTATTGCGAGTACTCAAGTGTGGATTATTTAATAAAAGCGTGACTTAAGGTTACATTTATTACCTCAAAGATCATCATCTTCCGAAACCTGCGAAGACAAAGAGGGAGAAGGAGATGAAAACCCGCATTCATACCTTTGCCTAAAACAAACGCACACCACTGAAAATAAGCGACGAAGTAATAAAGATAAAGGTGGCTTCGCAAAGAAAAAAATACCAAATTGGAATGGGTGTGTATCATAAAGTGTTTAAATTACAGTGTATTAAGCCACTCACTGGCACTTACTTTATGGGCCACAACTCCAGTACTCGCACCACCATTAACGTTGTTTAAATAATATCGAAATAATTGGTCAATTGTTTGATTTGGACTTCACTGCGGCTGCCTCTGCTTCGAGGTGAACAATTCAAACCCGCCAGCAAATGATAAATTAAAATAAAGTGTTTAAATATGAAATATGACTTATTTCAGTTTTTCGTTTTATTGTTTGGGGCAAACTTTAATGCAAAGCTCCTCCACCTCTTCCCTACTCGGGACAACAAAAGGGTCCAATTCTCAGCTGGTGTGATATAATCTTTTAATCATAAACGTGCCATGAATAAGCATAAACCTTACATCAACATCATCAATTCTTCTAAATACATTTCGGACATCTTTCCACTTCGGTTTCAGCTCGATTTGAGTTTTTTTCTCACACAAACAATAATCCAATAGCAATGGCAGCACCAGCTCCAGCACTCCAGTATCAACAACAACAACGTCGACTTGGGTTATTTCATCTTAAAAGATTTAAAAAAGATTTCTGCTTATTTTCCATTCACAGTTGTAGTTGTTGTTATTGTTGTTTCCTCCTTTTGTTATGGCTCATTTTTTATTTACAACGATTTGCAATGGTCAGTCAGTCATCCCCCAAACTCACTGATTCAGTCAGTCAATCATTAGCTTGCTTGAGTCGGTGATTCTGTTTGACCAGAGTGTCCACTCCGCTCCGCATTCTCCACCTCCTCCTCCATGAGCCTGGACACGCACACCTCAGCTCTGTTCGTCACAATCATCATTCCTACTTAAGCGTACTTCCATTTGAGCCACCTCCAACTAACCAAGTAACCAGTTAGCCAGCCACACAACTCTCCTCCTTCCTCTTCCCATGTGGAACGTTTCGTTGTATCTGAAAACATAATGATCTCCGGCTACAACAGCATCAGCAATAGATACAAAGCAGCAGCAGCAACAACAGAAACACCAACGGCTATGGCAAAGATATTTAAAATACTACGTGCATCTCGTACGGACTATAGGAGACTGACTTACTACGATTCGCATATTTTAGGGATGACGACAGGGATCAGACTTAGACAACTTTGGAAATTTTAAATAAATATAATTTGAGCAATTTTAGAGTTGCTAAACTTTAAATAAAGCAAGAAATATTTTTATTTTTAATATCAATTAAACTGGCTTTATTGAATAGATAATTTTATGCCATTAACGTTAAAATATGATTTAGGTCATGTGGCATCCACGGTTGACTCGTAGAAAGTGCAATTTGGAACTGCAATTTTCGCGGTAATTGCGTCCGTATTTCGCCAATAACTCGTCGAATGTTGATAACTGTTCACTTATCTCTGGTTTATCGGCGTGAACGAGTGACCTTACATAACTCCAAGGAAAATAATCCAATGGGCTTAAATTATTTATTTTTTATTTATATGAATTACAATACAGAGTACATTTATATTCTAACTTTAGCGTCCAGGGAAAGCCGGGTTACCAAGATGATGTGGCTAAATTTGGCAACGACAGACTGGAGCCTCTGAACCCCAAACTCATAGGCGAGCACGCTACCAACTCATCTACTAGGGCCATCCCAATGGGATTTAATCACACGATATTTGTAGCCAATTAACAGGACAATTAGGAGAAATTATTCGTCCATCTAAAGTTTGTTTGAGTAAATTTGGAACCACATGGCAGCAAGATTAATGTCAGCTACCGTTCTCCGTTAACAGTAATATTCTGTCATCACCGTTTTTGAGTAATTTTCTGTGGATGTAATGGTGTTCGTGTATCTTCACTCAAAATGCGATAATTTAGCTTATTTACGCACCCATTCAACCAAAAATGAGCTACATCGCTGAAGTTTAAACAGAACCATTATTTTGAACATTTAAAAAAAGTGCAAGCGTTGCCCTCGTGTAAGACTATCCATGATGAAATGTTAAACCAAACTAAACAAAAAAACAACTATCAGCTGTTAAATCGGTTGTCGAACGAAGCAGTGTTACCAACTCAAAGTTATGAAACTGTAAAAATACACCCTGTACACTTACCCTAAATTGTCCTTAGGGTAACACATCTAAAGGGCAACCTAATACCATAAGTATATTTGACGGAAATCCGTTTTATGGCATTTCAGCAGTGTCCCTCCATCTGGTTGTTGCGCACAATAACTCTGAAAATTAGTAACTGATTGACTTCTAATGCCTTGAGAAATATGGGCGCAGAGGCCACACCACTTTTGGTTCCTCCCACACAATGGGACCTTCTTGTATAAAAAATTATCTGCTAATTACTTTAATACCAGTGCATATAAATACTTGACATTTTCTGTAGCGTAATGTTTTCTTTCTTTCTGACTTCAACACAAAGTACAATATTGTTTTTTTATTACATTACTCACAAAGTGAGGTTTACTCTACTGATACCTTCTTATACTTATACCCTTATGTTTATACCCGACGTTTGTGCATTTGTTTGTAACGCCCAAAAAGAAGAGATAGACCCTTAGTCTATTATACCGATCGGCTCATACATTCCTGATAAAAGTGTAGGTCGCAAATACGAAGCGAACTTTACGAAATTTTTGCATACATATGTATTTCGAAGGCTAGGGACGATCCCTATTAAAATTATCGGTGCATCATTTGATATAGCTTCCATATAAAGGTCACCACCGAAGTCACTCCTTGACGCTCTGAAGAACACTAAATCGTCCCTATTAAAAATGGGGTACATCCGTTCATGCTCTGATATAGCCCCCATATAAAGGTCCCCATCGAAGTAGCTTCTTGGCCATCTAGAGAACGCATTTTTCAATTGATCTGGCTGAAATTTAAGCATGTAAACTTCATATTGCACTTAATCGTCCCTAGTAAAAAATGGCATATCAATCGATGTTTTGCTATAAAAAATTTAAATTTTAAATTTAGAAATTTAAGTATTTTTACTTTACATTGCACTAAATCTTCCTCAAAAAAATTGGAAACATCGCCCCACAAAGCCCTCATATGATTTCAATTTGTTAGAAATTTATTCTATTCAGCCTGCAGTAATACATAGTAATAATGGATTGATTATGACTTTCTAACTTTGAAAAATCTGTAGACAATTTTGATAAATTATATTCTTAATTATAACCTCACTTTACATATAATATTCTGCGGACAAAAGTGTAAGACATTGACGGATTGATCTAAGCCTTCATCTTCTGTTCCGTTTTAGAACTTTTTAAGTAATTTGAATACATATATCCGTCCTTCTATTCTGTCCATCTTTCTATAGATGTGAACAAAATTCTGTACTTTAAATTACCTCAATCGACATCCCTACCTTGTGGCATATACATACATACATCTGTCCGCCAACCACCTTCTTGTGTAACTCTGCTATCCCTATTTTAGAACATTGTCCGAAATGTTGCGAAGAAAAAACTACTAAAGGGAACACTAAAATAAAGATAAAAATACACAATACATTTCTGCTGCTATTAAAAGGTTTTTCCTTAGCTCCCTCTTTCTCTCTCGTCTATCACAAGAGGACATGATGAGAAGGATTTCCTTTTGGGCTCCACAATTCGAAGTAGCATTGGCTCTGCTTGAACTATGGGAGTAAGTAACATTTGATGTTTTCCTAGATTTGCAAAAGGAAAGAAGAAAAGGTTGTATCCATCCTTCCATTCATCCATCCATCCATGAGTTGCTCTATCCATCTATCTAATCATTTTTATTATAATCCTCTCTGCTTTAAATATTTTGACATGGCTGTAATTTCGTTTTTTTTTTTTTGATCGGGTATTTGTTTGCCTAGTTTTGTTTTTTCGTCTTTTTGCTTTGAAGGGGAACAGATAAAAGCGTTTTTTTTTTGGGGTTTTGTATAGAAGAGATGCATTAAAGCGAGACAAATTTGAATAGCATTATCTGTGATGAGAGGATACCTAATAGCTAAGGTATAGATTGGTGTCTCTTCCGTTACGCCTGAGTAATATAGCTTGAACAAATATTGGTAGTTATTTGAAGTTAGAAGACCTTTTGAAATATTGAAATTGATATGATATCATTGCCAGTCATTTTATTAGCAAAAACACTTTACCGAATTCAGACCTTTTCTTAACTTATATTTTATTAATGTCAATTTTTGAGAAAGTCAAAAATCGTACAAACTTTATAGGTAAATTGTATACATATTTCAAATTGAAATCTACACTCCTTCACATCACTTCGAAAATGAAGAATTATAATTAATTTGCTGTTACGCCTTCTGAACGATATTTAAATGAAATCCAAAATATCTGATGCAGAGGATAACACACCCTTTAAATTGCAGTTACTTTAGTTTGAGATAAACTTTTATTAGCCCAACTTCTTATCACTGCCATCCGCATTCGCATCAGCAACGTCATCCTCCTCCTTCTCGGCAGCCGCGATGCCATCATCGTCAACGCCATCTTATGGTCTGATAGTTACACTGAAGAGGATACCTTTCCAGACAGACAGTGTGTCATACACACGTTCCACCACAGCAAAAGTTTTTCATTTTTTAAGTGTGGTAATAATCGTGAGAGATTTTTTGGTGTTGATAACTACGGTTATGCGTGGTTTCCACTAGTTTTTTTCTCTTCCATTCCACCTCCCTGCCCTCCTCTGTTCATTGGGGGGTTAAGAAAAAAGGAACTGTGAAAAACTATTAAAAAATTCACAACTCTAATGACATTGTCATTAGCATTTTAAGTGATAGTTATTGCCATCCTTCGCCCGTTGGTTGTTTGGAAAGAATATGAAAAATAATACAAAGTTAATCTTAAACTACAAAATTTTTCCGTTTATTTTCCTGGGGAAAATAAGTGCAAAAAGTTTTCACGGCAACTGCAGTAAAACTTAAACAAGTTTTCAATTACCTGAAGACAAATGTGCGTTGCATCAAAAACAAATTTCCCTGAAAATGCAATTTTTCTGCGGTTGCAAAATGTATCCCTCAACATTTTCTCTTCCCTTCCCCTCTAGTTATTTATGTTGTTTGCCCGAACTTTCAGTTTAATTGGCTTTTTTGTCAACATCATCCATCCTACCCGATCAATAACGTATTGACTTTGAAATTGTTGGTCTGGCAAACAATTCCCCAGTTTCTGAGGTTTTATTTCGTTTCCCTTTGTGTACCAGAAGTTATTCATTCAGATCCTGGTTTTGGATGGGGGAGTGGTGTTATCCTCCTGCAGTTCCTTAGTTTCTTCTCCTTGAGAGATGTTTATCTTATTAAAAGGTATGAAAACTTACAAGGAAAAGTTTCTTTGGGGTTATAGAGACGCCAAAAAGGAAATGTGCAGGGAAAGTCGAATAGGAATCACAATTGAAGCAGCATTTGAACGCTTATTTTATTTTTTAGATGAATGCTCTTTTTCCTGAAAAGATTTAGAGCAAATTCAACTTTCTTTACCTTTTTGGTATCCCAACAAACTTTGACAAAACAATTTCAATATGAGCAACTTTAAGATACATTTCTCTTTGGCTTGTTAAATGGCAGAGCACAGCAAAAGTGAAGAGGCTATTTTTTGCGTGATACACGGAGAAAAAGTTTTAGCTTTACTATATAATGAAATTTTAATTAAGTTCCCGAAGTCAAAACTAATTACCTCACTTTACAGCTAAGAGGGTATATTTGAGTAGCACATCGAAGAAGTGACCTAAGACCTTAAATCTGTGGATTTAACAAATAAAGTTTTTTGTATATGAATGCATTTCATTTTTCGTGAGTTATTGATCAGTATTTAGTATTCGTGAAAAAACTATTTTGATATTTTTTCTCATATATAAATGTGATTTTCCCTTAAGAAATTAAGTAAAGTGCAATGAGCCTATTTTTCACTGGACTGTAGTTACTATAAAAGCATTACACTGTACAAAATTTAAAGTATTTGTATGAAGTGTTATTAAAGCTGAAGCAATAACTTTTGGTGAAAAATTGTCCATTTGTGTGGGTTTTACCAAAAAGAGAGTGGTACCATTGATATATGACACTCGTAGATATGACAAATTTTTGATACATTCCCCAACACTCAAATAACTATACACATATCAAATGTACTCCGAGAGAAAAAGTGTTTTGGCTCTACTGAAAATTTTGATTTTTGAGATGAGTTGTTATTCTAATTTTTTACAATTTAAATGTAATTTTTGAAATTGTTTGTACTCTCCGATTTTGCGAATTTTTTATATATATAAGCTTTGAATGGAAATGGGGCTGAAATTATTTATATTTTTTTTAATTTTTTTAAATTAAAAAAATCGCTGCTGGCCACTGTGCTTGTGGCTTGAAGGCATCGGAATAGATGTTTCACGAAATAACTATATATCAAAAGTAGTTGAAATCGATGGATTTTTTATGTGTCCACATAATATCCGATGCTTTCAAGCCACAAGCAAAGTGGCTAGCAGTGAATTTTTTTGATTTTTTTTTAAAAAATTAAAAAAATATATAAATTATTTTAGGCCCACTTGTACCCAAAGCTTATATTAGAGAGTTAAAAGAAGTTTAAAATATAAATATAAATCTAAAAAATGTTATTTAAATTGTAAAACTTTTTTGTATCTTTTTTCTGAAAAATACCGAAAAATATTAACATTTCAAAAAAAGATTTTTCAAATCGGACCATAACTTAAGAAGTTATGGCCAAAACCCCGATAAACAGAGTGATATCTTAACGATTTTTTAAATATCGATAACTTCTGAACAGGTTATCGGGAAAATCTCAAAAACTTTCACAAAGCGTTTCTTCAGGTGTACTAAATAATATAAAAAAATGGGAAGAATCAAAAATTAAACCGTCGAATTGTCTTGGAATTATATATTTCACATCTAATCATTTTGAAATTTGGTAAGTTTGGCAGTGTTTCTTCATCGTAAGTATATGTATGGTATGTATATAAAATATTTGTTTGACGTTAGGAAAAGAACATTGACAAATCTTGACAATATTTCTTATAATTCTGCTCCCATATAGTGGTGTATAGTGGCTCCGCCCGAAATCGTCAGAAATTTTCTTGATTGTAAACTTTAAGGTTCTCTACTACCCTTAAACTGTAATACATTTTGTTAGCAGATACATAAATTTATAAATATGTGCAGGATCCTATTTTTTCAGTATTTTAGTAAATTGAAATTATCATATTATCTAAATTATCTAGAACTTACGAAATTGCTAATTTGGCTTATTAATCAATGAATTAGTGAAAATAATAATACATCTAACAATTTCTCTCAGTGTTCCTGTGTGCAAGGATGCGTGGATTTAAGTATAGGTATCTCCGAATTGGTATCTATGTTATGGGGAATACCAGTAGCAGTAGTGTAGTAGCAGCCGCACTGATATCTCTTTATCTTTCAGTGTCCTTGTTAGTATGTATGTCACTTTTGACATTGTGTGTGTGTTTGTGTGTATTTGTGTCTTCTGTATAAGTATGCCGACTGCTATCACAGCAATGCAATCTTTATCTCTCTTGTGGAAATGGTGGATTTAACAGGGTCGAGTTGGTGGTCTCTTCTTATATCCATACATTCTCATTCTCCCGTTTAATCTGCCATTGTTGTTGCCCCAACTCGAGCACAATTCCTTTTCTGCAAACGAACATTGTAGGATGTTCTTCTTCGCTTCGCTCTACAAATGATTTTCGATTCTGTTGCCTTAGTTCTCTAAAGTTTTGCCATATAATAAAGGTCTCGTTTAGGGTGTTGACTCCACTTGACTTTTTTATGTCCTGTATGGCATCATCAGTGTGTATGTGTGTGTGCGATTTCTTAAAGTAATTTTCCGCTCTATAAATTTTATATTTACAATATTGTTTGAACAAAATTTAAATAAAAATTGGACATGCTTAACAAATTTCATAATGAATGGTTTGTCTTTTTGGAGTGTGAGGTAGAACAGCGGTTAGAATAGACTAAGCAACACCATAATTTAGATAGGGCACCGTTTAATGTTCTGGTTATTTTTTGTTTGTTTTGAGATAAAATGAAATGGGACAAATTGAAATTTTTGTATTCAAGTGACATATGCGAACTTAGATAGCTATACATATATTTTTTAAGAGAATGATTAATAGGCTACAAAATATAATTCTTTCGTTACAGTTCTAATCTTTTTAGATATCAAAATGATTTATTTTTCATAATATTAAATTTGCAATATTTATTTTTATAGAATAAAAAAAACACAAATCTATCAATTAAATCTGAAACTGAAATTCCATGTTTGTTAAAAAAAAGAAAAACATGTTCCCAAAAAATTAAAACGAACTCAACAAAAATTGTCACTTATCGTGAGTGTTCAGCTGTGAAACAAACGAAAAAAAAAATCCATCCAAAAATCTATGATCTCAATTTGCGCTTACTTTCCTACAATTTCCTGCAATTTTCCCTCAAAACGAAGTAAAAAAACAGTACAACAGCAAATTGCAACTCAATATACATAGAATATGTGACATATTGCTTATGAACTCAAAAACTAAAGGAACAACGAAGGCAATAGCAAAAGTCATGCAATAAGGAGCAATAAGAAGGAGAGCGGTTAGAGGAGGGAAAGGAGAATGTAAGGAGCAAAAGTTTAAACATGAACTAGAGTTATATTACACCAAAGGATAGAAGTCAAATGTTGTCACATTTATAGTAAATGCTCCTTTGCTTGTGCAAACGTATATGTTTTTATGTGGATTAGGGATGCCAATTTGGACTGGGTTTTTAAATTAAAATATCAAGATAATATAATGTAACAACCTTTAATGAATTATCTGCATTTGCACGTAACATATTATAATTTGGGGAAATCTTTGAATATATCTCAAAGTCAGGAAAAAAGGCTGCAACTTGTTTATGTTGTTTCTCGGCTTTTAAACAATTGGAAGAGAAAGCCCAGAAAAAATATTTGTATAAAAACGATATTCAATAATTGTTAGTCGATTTGTAAATATAATATATTTAACATAAATTTTATTTAATGATTTTTCTCCGGGTAGTCGACTAAATATAGTCCATGTTTCAAATATATATCTGCCTAAAAAAAACAATAACAAAAGTTTAATGTTAAATTAACTGATAAAAGTTTAGATTAGATTTCTTCGAATAATATGGCATCGCCCCAATGAGCTTAAGTGGCAGAATTTTTTTTTTTTAAAGTTTGTCTCAAAAATGTATGTGACACTTTTAAGAAGATTTATTAGTGATACATAGTTTGATAGCCAAAGGTTGTGCAGACAATCGGAAGATAGTGTAATGCAAGCTTACAATTTGTAGATTACGATCTAATCAAATCAGGTATAATCCCATTTATATGTATATATTATTCTGCACTGCCATCCCTTTCTTACTTAGGTACCAATTGCTTGTATAGTAGAATAGATCTATAGTATATATCACATATGGGTGTCTATTTATAGTTTTTAGTGTGAAACTAAACACTCTTTAGGAAGATGGCAAAAAAGCCCCCCAACGACATATCCCTCAGTCATTGATGACTGTTGCACTTCCATGTTTTACTGTTTTGTGGGTGTTTAGAGAGTTTTTTCTCCTCTCGTTCATTCGTCCGCATGTATCTTTCGATACAAACAGGACATACGATACATGAGCGGAGCACACATGCATCCATATGTTCTTCTAGTACATCGATACAGTGAAACCTCTGATAAAATGAACTAACAAATACTGAGAATTGTAAGCTTTAGTAATAACTAGTTAATATGGTGTTGTGATAGGCACTGTGCGCGTTGTTTGTTCCGTGAGCCCTCAGGTTCAAATAACACACTGTAATTGCTTTACACACTATACTTGTGGTACACATTTAGCACCTTTTATATTGCCAGATTGTAATAAAATGCATATCTATCGAAAGTTCTATTTCCAAAGATGTGCAGAATCATATTTTTATTTGTATATCATTGAATATAAGGAACCTAATTATAATATCAATACCTCCATTCGAAAGTAAGCAAAGCAGCAAGCCGAAGTTTTTCAGAAGAGGCCTACAACATTTTGTAATTTTTTTTAAATTTGTAAGAAATTCCTGTATTACAAAAATCGTTTGACGTCTACAGTTTGGTCCATATATTCTGATTGAGATGCCTTATTATCACCAAATTTTCACTTTATATTGCCCGATTGTAATAAAATGCCTATAAATCAAAAGTTTTATTTCCAAAGATGTGCATAGTCATATTTTTATAATTTTTTATCATTGAATATAAAGCGCCTACACATAATACTCGTACCAAATACCTCCATTCTAAAGTAAGCTAAGTCGAAAGCGATAGTTTTTCATTTTATTTCATTGAATATAAAGGGCCTACACATAATATCAATACCTCCATTCTAAAGTAAGCTAAGTCGAAAGCGGTAGTTTTTCAGGAGAGGTCAAATTCTCACAGCATACAAATCAGAATATTTAGAATTTACAAATAAAATCTCTCGAAAAACATGATAAGTCAATTTAGCATACTTTGGAATGAATGTATCAACGTTCTTAATTTATGCGGAGTTATATCATCATTTTTGTTATATTGCAATTGAGTAATTATTTGGATCAAATGCAATTTTGAATTACCCACAACATCCGCGCTCCACTGTTGATAAACGTTGATACAGCTTCATTCCACTCTATGAATTGGAAATGGTGCTAAATAAACTTTTTCCGTTTCATGTTCAACTTTTTCGTTTCATTTTTTTTACTTTTCCTGCTGAAGTGGAAGTTTATTTTTTTTTTTGAGTTGTGGGTCTTTTTACTTTCGTTTGTGTGGAGATGTCTGGCATGGATGTGGGAAAAAGTGTATTGAATTTCACAAAAATAATTCAATATTTATTGCTTGTTAAAAATGTATAAAGCAGAAACTGTCTAAACCCGATCCGAAAAACCCGTATGAAGTGTTAACAATTCCCTCCCTCCCTCCGCTCCAAGTACAGACAAGGAAAAGTTTTTGGGTAGAAAAGAACATCATCACCCCGAAAACAGTCAATCCAATGTTCCACACAATTATGCAGTTGACATGTCTCACGAAATCTGAATAAGCATTTTAAACGGTGCTTATGAATATATTGCGGAGACAGAAGAGAAATTTAGCTATTAGTTTTGGGCGAAGGTAGAAAAGTACAGGAGACTGTGGAAGGGGTATAAATTGCCAAGTGAACACTTGGAGGGAGAGATGACAAAAATTAGTCCTGTTGAAATTTAGATAATTTATAACAAATCGGGTCACTACGAAAAATGAGGATTACAAACAAGAGAAAAATCTTTCTTATAAAATGTATCATTATTGGCGCCAGAAATGTCCTTAACTTTAAAAATAAGTAATTTTTTGGTTTAAAATATAGACAATGTCTTTAATTATAAACACATTTTCTTAGTTTTAAGTACAAACGAACTTATTTTAAAGACTATGGGCTTCTTTAGCGGCCATCTTTATAATTATGGCCACATTTTTTTCAGTGTCTCTAAAATTTTAAAAGCCTTGACTTTCTTTTCATTATTTTAAGAAATTATTTTTGCTTTAGCAGGCAATACACATATTTTTGTGGTACGCTTTTGTCATCTTTAAAACATTTAAATTGTGGCAAATGTTCAATTAATTGAAAGCTATTACTCCAAAGGTGTGCCGAATCACACATTTATGCATTTTATTTGTTTTAAATATCCAAGATATATTCATGTAAAATGCTGTAACAAAAGCTCTACATAGATTGTTGTGGTACACTTTTTACATCATTTAAACTGACAAATTACGAAGAAATGTGCATAAATTAATAACTCTTTTTCCAAAGATGAGTCCCAAATTTAATTATTTTATCTATTTGGACACACATGAAACTTGAAATTAAAATATTAATAAAATAGAAAGAACCAGTAAGGAAAGGTTAAAGTCGGGCGGGGCCGACTATATAATTGCCCTACACCACTCTCGTAATATTGAATAACTCTGAAATATAAATTTTGTAATTCATGTATAAATTGTTTACATAAATTTACTTTTGGGACATTTTATACTTAAATAATACCCTGTACCACAGTGTACCACTCTACCATTCTAAATATCAAAATCCGATGACGATATGGGCTTCGCTCTCTTCGACTAAATGGACAACTGTTTGTTTTTATACGCACTATAAATAGATGCTGTAAACTACAGCATCTATAGGACTAAAGGGTCAAATCGGACGAAAGATATGTATGGGAGCTATATCTAAATATTAACCGATTTTCTTAAAATTCGGTAGTGTTGGTTCTTGGATCAAGAAACTCTACCATTCTAAATTTCAAAATGATTGGATGTAAAATACAGCTTCTACAGGACTAAAGAGCAAAATCGGACGAAACATATATATGGGAACTATAGCTAAATCTTAACCGATTTTCTTCAAATTCGGCAATGTTGGTTCATGGATCAAGAAACTCTACCATTCTAAATTTCAAAACGATTGGATGTAAAATACAGCTTCTATAGGACTAAAGGGCCAAATCGGACGAAAGATATATATGGGAGCTATATCTAAATCTGTACCGATTTCAACCAAATTCAATAGGGATCTTTACAGCTGCGAAATACTCTAAACTGCAAAATTTCAGAACGATCGGAGTGAAATTGCGACCTGTTGTCGACGAACAACTTTACATGGACAGACGGACGGACAGACATGGTTAAATCGGCTCAGCTAGTGATTCTGAGTCGATCGGTATACTTTAAGGTGGGTCTAGCTGTGTTATTTTCAGGTGTTACAAACATCTGCCGTGAAACAAACTTATAATACCCTGTACCACAGTGTGGTGTAGGGTATAAAAATCAGAGAGTTTAGTAAAAGCAAAGCAAAAATTCATTAAAATAACTTCTCACTCCAATTTTGAGTGCTTAGTTCGACTTGCTATAATATTAAAAGGGGCTTCAACAGTTTTGTGGTACACATTTCCGGACTTTAAGATCTTCGCATTTAGATAAGATATGGGCAAGTCCCAGAAACAGTCCACCAACCAACATATTTTTAAGTTGATCCAGATTTATTTTTATTATTTTATAAATAAAAAAATTTATTTCGATGACCATTAATACAAAAATTATTGCCAAATTCTACCCTACTTCAGATCTCTAATTATATCATTAATTTAGTGTTGACATAAATGACTTGATCAAATTAATTTATAAACATATATTCATTCATAAATTCATTTATAAACATAAAATGTTTATAAATAAATGCTATTAAAAAATAATTTGTTAAAATACAAATTTTTGTTTATTTTTTGTTAACTTATACATATATTACTAAAAAATTCAAACGTGCGTCACGTAGCGTGCGTCACAAAAGTTCACGGCTTTTTATAAAAAACGGCAAACATTTTTGGGTGCATATTGGTTATTTTAAAATTCTCTTATATTAATCTTTCTTTTAGGTATTAGTTTTTGTGTGCTTTATTATGCAAAATTTGCTAAATATTACGAATACACCCTTCATCTTTCAGAGTTATTTCCACCTTTTCTAGCGTGCGTCACCAAACTTTGTGTTCACTTATTTATTAAAAAACACCAGTTAAAAAATATTTTTTATGTCATTCGAAAGTACACATAAATCCCACTAAAAGATATGTATAAGCTAAAGTTTTCTTCTTTAGAAAACAAAAAAAATATGTACAGTTTTATCCGAATAAATGTATCCGCGTGTAAATGTAGCGTTCTGCATAATTGAGAAAACAAAAAATAATATGTACAGTTTTATCCGAATAAATGTATCCGCATGTAAAAGTAGCGTTCTGCATAATTGAGAAGAATTTACAACGTATACATTTACTAAATACCATATAAATAATGACCAGTACTAGTGAGGAAAATCTTTAAGCATACCTTCTACCACAGCCTACGTTCACTTTTATCTTTACAGCACTATGACTTGGAAATTAACACTTTAAGCAATCCATTTTTATAAATCCCTTCCCTTTATAGTGATTGTCAATTTTCGCTCTAATCTCAAAATTGAACAATGACATGCTTTCATGGACATTTTACCACTTCCCGTTTCCGGCTCTCTCTATATAGAATTGACCAAAAAACGCCAATAATTGTCTTTATTTCTGTTTCGCTTTTGTTCATAACCACTAATAACTTTCTGTTGTTTGTTTGGTTAGAGGGTTTCCTATCCCGGCCCTCTCTCTCCCTCTCTGGGTATTCCAAAAGTAATTCCCCATCCGTGCCAAACAACTCGAACCAGAAACGGAAAAGAACATTGGGAAAAGCGAAAATCACTTTTCCCTGACCCATCGCAGACTTACTTCACTGTCGAATCCACCACATTCATATTTAGACATTTAGCCAAACCGTAAAAGAGTAGGAATCAGTGGCAGCAGACACTACTGTCTGTCTGTCTGGCAGACACAAGGATTGACTGACAAACAAACAAATAGCCACTGTTCAAATGGAAACCACACAATTTTCGAACTTTCCGCCTAACGTTGTTTAAATGTTCAATACGCCATTCATTCAGGCATTTATTTGCCCGTCCGTCCGTCTGTCCTTTCATTTCATTCATTTGCTGTTCGTCGGCAAAACACAATGAATTGAACTGAACGTTAGATTGGGCATTTTCTCGTGATATTGAGTTTTAATAAAATCTTGGTTAAACGCACAAAACCTACAGACCCAAACGTCAACAATATGTATGAGAAAAAGGGACAAAGGGGTATAGGAAAGAAGATATATCTTCCTGGTCGCAAGGACGTACAGCAGCAAGAGTAAAAAGTTACCAGGCAAATACAATAATAAAGACAACTTTTACCAATTTGGGCTGTTTGCATTGATTGTTTGACTGTCTCTCTGTCCGTCTGTAGGTTTCCCACAGACAATCCCGCCAAAAATCAGTCAGGAAGACAGGACAGGACGACTGGCTGCCAGGACAAAGAAGGTGCTACACTAAGTGGAGGTAAAGGTAAGCATGGTCTTTGTCCACACGAAAAAAGCGCAGACAATAATTTTCAAATAATATTCAAGGATTTACAAAGAGTGAAAAAAGGAAAAATAAAACCAACAACATGGCCGTATTACAAACAGACAAACGGACAGCCAGTTGAACGGATGGAGACAGAAGGACCTATAGACGGATACGGACACAGTCACAAATACATTTGTGGGCTTTATTTTGTTCAGCAGACCAGAATACCATTTTTATTTGTCTGTGTCGGCGGTGGTGTTGATGGTGCTGCTGATGGTTGATGGTCTTACCGGGATTCTATTAACAATCATGGACAGAAGGATTTCACTGTCGGATTTGATGAGGTTGATTATTTTTATTGTTTTCTCTTTCATTACGAATCCAGCTCAAGGAGTGGTCAGAGTCTGAGACAAGCTGCATTTGATGCTGTTGGTTTTGATGTTTAAATTATGATAAGACCCCAAGACAGTCATTGGATAAACGAACGAAGCTAAGCGACGAGAGAGTGTTGACGTTTTAACGGGAAATTTGAATTTGGTAGACGCAAAGGTGGTAATATTTGGATTTAGGTTATTACACTAATCAAGGACTTGTTGTTCGGAGAAGACCAGATGAAATTATGTGGAGAGTAGAGAAACCCAATTAATGTAAATAGTAATATAAATAATTTCCTGGTTTCACCTTTGTTGGTTGTTATTAATTATGGTTATTTTTCATTTTCACTGATTCTAGGAAATTCGAAGCAATTCTTTGTGAAGGATATTTAGGTCATTTTCAGAGAATTAAAATTGGTTTGAATAAAATCATTTCAATAATAATTTTTTCTACCTTTCCGCTAACTGAAAATTAATTTGTTATATCTGAAACAAATTTTTCTCAAACAAATGTTTACTATTAATAAATTAATCTATGTCTCCTGAAATAACAATGTACAACAATTTCGAACTTTTTCCAAAATTATGGGGTCCTTGACAATGGATTATGGTAGAGGAGAAAAAAACAAGAAAAAAAGTAAAAAAAATATAAACTGTTAACTTTTGGTGCAAGTTGCGGTTTGTGTGGAAGGTTCCAGAAGAGGCGTGTCAATAACGCCCGCTTTTCACTGGCTACTATTTATATCTACAATACTATAAAAGCATTATAATGTAAAAAAATTAAAGTATTTGTATGAACTGACATTAACGCTATAAGCAGTTAACTTTTAGTGCAAAATGGCCCATTTGTACCAAATGGGGCGTGGCAACATCGCCCATTTTTCTCGAGGTGATAGCAACTAATGAACTATTGCTACGTGTGGTATTTCAGGAGATTATAATAAGTAATATACATATATGTTATTAAAGAATCAATCACTAAATGTTAAACCTTTGAGGGGTAGGTACTAGAAGGAGTGGACCAATATGGTCCTTAGACGGAGATGGAGAAAAATATTATCGCATACCAAATTTTAAGTCAATCAGTTACTTCTCTGCTGGCCAGCAGACAGATGGACGGACTTTGCTTAAATGACTTAAAATAACCCAAATCGAATTTCCACATACATACTTAAATGGGGAGGCTGGGATGAAATTTTCTACAAAAATGTTGGCCATAAAATTTAACAGTTGTTGTTATTTTTAATAAAGTTTGTTGTTATTCAAAGTTTAATAAAAAGCTTAATAAAATTTTACTATATGACAGAACACACCAAAGACCAAAATATAACACAAACCCCAAAAAGGTCAAATTCTAGTCAAAAATCATCCTTGGCCTGTTCGTGCAGCAATTTTAGTCATACGACCTGGTGTTCGAAGCAATAACGATACAAGTAAATAGACACATTGACACATATAGTCATGTGGTCGTATGAATAACATTAATTATAATTATTCATACAACCTAATGCTCGCAGCAAAAACGATACCAGTAAAGAGGGTTTTGACTGGAATTTTACTGTTTTTTTGTTGTGTTTGTGTACAGTTATGGGCTTTGGTCTGTTCTGCATATACAGTAAAATTGTATGGATATAATTTTGTAGGACACTTTATCCCCACCCTGTCCCATTGTTAGGGGTGTGTTTTACAATTTGTTAAAATAGAGTCAAAAATTACCGTTATGTGCGGGTGCTAGAGGTTTCACAGGTTTAATATATTTTTTTTCTTGGCGTTTTGAACTTTCTACACAAATTCATTATTTATCAATCCGTATATTAGTTTATATGTTATAGTAGCTATTTATTTAATGTTTGCATTCGAAGAACACTTTTATTTTTTTTTTTTTGTATTCTAAAAAATTTACGAAACAAGCCAAGTATTTCAAGAAGAATAATTGTCAAATTGTTCTCTTTATATTGTTCCCGGATATTCAACTAATGTGGGCACATCTACGGTTGAGATTGCTGAGATACTCGCATATCAAATGAGAAAATATTCTTTAATGTTTTTTTAAATTTTATTTTATTCGTTTTACTTCAAAATTTATCATATTTGTGTTTTTGTCTTTTTACTAAATTTTGGTTTGTTCCCTACTTCTTTTTTTATGAAAACGAAGTGTTTTTATCGCTACATAAATAACTTGGAGCCTTTCCCTACGTCATAGTGTTGATTAAGTATATGGCGCTATTAAAATTCGTTAACCGTTCATAATATGTTAATCTTCCGGCAAATGTTAGCTGCTGCTCCACACCTCTTCTCGTCAACGGCAGCCGACATATCTTCCCTATGCCTGGACTCTTCTTTATCTCAAAATCACCTCATCCAAAGCAATGTATCCCCATCGACATATACTCGTACATCTCAATAAAAATTTAAAATATCATAAAAATCACTTTTATAACAACATAAAAATATCCACGGGCGCTTAGCTCGTCACACTCCTCCCATTGTATGCGTGTGTGAACATATAAGTATTGGTGTCCTATGTTTTAGGTTTTTTACGAGTAAACCACCTCTCAATGTTTTAGGTATTTTGGTTATTCGTTTTTACCAAAAAAAAAAAACAACAAAACAGCATAATGGCCCTATAAAGACAATGGCCCAAGGATTGGCCGCTGGTTGTGCGTGTGCCTCCCCGCCCTTTGAAGGTGGTGCCTACGTCAGATGGCGGCTCATAAACTGTTTCATTGTTTAACAAATGAGCAAAAATATGCTCATAAAAATGTTAAATATTTTTGCTAAATAAAGATAACTTCCTTATGAATGAGGCAATGGTCTTTGAATTTATCTGAGAGTACACTTAACTTCTACTTTTTTGTGGCTATTGCAAGGCTTTCCGCCCCTAAATATTTTCGACATTATTAGCATACCCCGATGATCAACTCAAAAAATATCTCATCGGTTTCTTTTTGAACGCATCATCAGGGAAGCTTTGGAAATGATTGATGTCTGGTGGGCACAAGGGATGTGTCAATTGTCTTCTTCTTGTACCTGGATGGCTGTCCGCCTGAAACGTGCAAGAACTTCACTCGACAGCTCTTTGACTTTAGCTCGCGGTCGTAAACAAACTTATCATTTTGACATTTTAATGACGTCTGCGGTAAGTAGTTACAAAACCGTATGCAAAGTGCTTAGATAAATCGTCATCATCGTCAACGTCGTCGTCATCATCATCAGCATCAGCCTCATCACTCCCCGACGAATCAAGCTAAGACATGTCGAGAAGTTGTCGGGAAAGAGGTGGTGGCACAAAGTAATAATGTAAAAGCTTACCACCACACATCGTATTATAATGAAAAGATTGTCGGCGGCGGTAGAGGGGCAAATGGCCGGACGGACGTAAAACTCTTGTAATTTTAATAAAACTATCGCATCAAAAGTAAAGTAGAAAATCTGTAACCAGTGAAAATTGTGAGTTTGAGTTGTGCCATCATCCATTATAACAAGACAAGTAACATACGAGGTCAGTATTGATGTGTGTGGTAAAGAGTTCTGTCTAAACTGAAAGAAAATTTTGTCTTAAAATTGAAGATGGTCGTCAAAGACGTCATTAATCTTTGAAATAAGTACGTTTTGTACATAAAATTGAGAAAAATTACTTAATATATATGAAATTATCTATATTTTAACGAGCGACCCTGTAGTTCAGTTGGTAGCGTGCTCGCCTTTCTGTTTGGGGGTCGTGGGTTCGATTCCCACCAGAGGCTCTGGTCTGTCGCTGCAAAATCTAGTCACATGGTCTTTGTAACCCGGCTTTTCCTTGGACCGTAATATTAGAATATAAATTTACTTTGTATTGTAATTCATATAAATAAATAAATAATAAAATCTATATTTTAAGTACATAATGTAAATTATTTAAAGTATAAGGCGCCATTCTTTAATTTTAGGACAACATGTTTTCAGTGTAGATGAAATCATGAAATCAAGATTTACAATATAGATTACACTACGCAACAAAATTGTTGTCGAAGGGCTGCGCATAAAATTTTTTCTAATGTGTAAGAGGCACTGTGTGTTGTATGAGTGATATAATTAACAATAATCATACGATATCCTGTACTGCTCCTGTACAACATACCGATTCAAGCGCTCGAATTACGATTTTATATTTTATATTATATGTAATAATCAAATACTCTTCTGCACAGCTTGAATCAAAGGGATATCCTTAGATAATATATTTTTAGTATTTAAGAGAACTAAAGATCCTAATAAGCTTCCACAAAAATGGTAACTTGCCAATCTATAATCGAACTTTTAACTGTTTAACAAAAACGAAACAGAAAGGAGAACTTAAGGACAGACCAATATCGACAATGCTAAATCCTGTGGTGGTAGTCGTTTTTCTGGGTTAGCGCTCGAGACATTCGACCTCAAAGTTTGCTAGGAAATTAGAGAGGTTAGTTATTTCGCTAGTGATTTTGAAGTGGAATATACACTACCCTAACAAAATACCTCGAAAACTAGACAAGATAGGAAAAAAATTACTGCAGATTCTGAAAGAGCATACTTGAAAACCACATTATCGAAACCTAACTCAAATAAAAAATACAAAAATAACGTATAAACCAAAATATCCAACGATATGTCAAAAGTCTTCGACGTTCGAGGACATTTTTAGTTGGTTTTTTAGTTTTTTGGAAAATATTCTTCACTAAAAATTACAATGGGTCCTTCACAACGTTTTTATGAGAAATATGTAGATTTTGAAATATTACATATTATTTTATTAATTATAACAAGACAAATATGCCATATCAAGGGTTTCAATAGTAGCTTTTGTCGATATTTTCTCAAAGACTAACAATTTTTGCACTATAAACATTTTGCACGTTTGAATTACTTCAGTTTTAATTTCCCCGCTGGTCTGTGATACCTCGCTATTTCTCGTGCTTCGTTTATGTTTTTCTTTTTGCATAGACATGGTTTACTTCATCATGGGGCATGCGTTTAATAGCAAACAGAGTGACAGCTTTAATGGCGCTTTAATCATCAAATCACCGGGCGAGACAGACAAGAGGGAAACAGCGACAAGCGATACACAAAGTGTTTAAACATTTGAGACTTCTGCTCTGCATCCCTTCCCTTCAACTCTCTCCCTACCTCTCTCTTTCTACCTGACTCTCTGCTCCACTCAACTCTCCAAGGGCTGGCTGACTATCTACCAAATACTACACCTCGGTTTTCTCGATCTGCTGACACATTGAGATTCGAACTTTAGCTTACCTTGTTTTACATTACACGGTAATGTAATTTCATGAGGAGTACAGCAACAACAACGACGAAATTATGCAAATGCTTCAAGATATTGCTGTCAGTGCTGCTGTTGTTTTTGTACGGTGGTAGTGGCGTTAAAACGCCGAGACGCATTTTAAAGGCATTCGTACATTTCGTTTTACCCGTTTTTTCGTTTCGTTTTATTTTCGTTAATGTTGTAAATCATGATAACACTCACTCACTCAGTTTATTTGTCATGTTAAGTGTTCGGAGCGCTGAATTTCCCTAAGGTCCCCGCGTAAACGAACGAACGGGCGAGCGAACGAGCGGCACAAAAAAGTTTTGAACGAACATCCGACATACGGCCTGAGGCCAAAAATGTCATTTGATATGAATGAGTAGGTGCACAGAAATAAAAATACGACAAGCGGGGCAGAAAAAACGCCAACAGTTTTGGGAATAGGGTTAAATGGGAGTCTGGAGTCTGGAGCTGGGAACTGGGAACTGGGAGCTGAAGGCTGGAAGCCGGAGAGGAAAACATAAATTATGAAATAAATCACACACAAGCACACACACCCAAAAGAAAAAAGTGGTGTAATTCACATAATGCATAAATCTTGTTACAGTGGGGACACAAACCATCACCATGAAGATATTAAGATTAACATTAATTTGATTTAAATGCAAATTTGCGTTGCAGAAATTTAGCCTCAATTGTGTAGTTGGTCGAGTGAGAGAGAGACGATGATGGGAAAATAACAAATTTACTTAACTTTAAAGAGCAAAATAAAGAAAGTTTGGTGAGCCAGACGACGTATTTTAATGTCTTCTTTACGTGATCGGTTATTTAAAGGATATCCTTACAATGCCAAAAGAATACGAGTTTCAAAGAATTACTTTGTGAAATACATTAATACTGACGTTTATTTAAACAAAAGGAATAAGAACAACAAATAACGAGTATCCTAGAAAAAATTAACCATGGGGCGAATGAGTAATTTTTGTTTTAAATTACTCATACGCTTCATGTCCCATACAAACTTTAAACCCTTGATATCATTAAAATGTAATCTTCGAGTATCAAAAAATTTCATAAACATAAACAAGATTTAATTTATCAGAGTAATTTAAAATAAAAATTACTCATACGCTTCATGTCCCATACACACTTTAAAAAATCAAAATAATAATCGAAAAACATAACTAATTTCTGATAAATTAAATATTGTTTATGTTTTGACATTTTTTGATACTCGAAGATTAAATTTTAATGATATAAAGGGCATAAACTGACCAACTTCATTTCGAAAAATATCGAAAGTGGAGAATTTCAATTAGAGATTATACATTTTTATTGAAATCGTTTTTTATTTTCTTTCATAATTTATAGAAGACTAGGTGACCCCAGAAGACGTTGTCCTGCCCGTTCTTTTCGGGATGTATTGGTTTGTCATTCATTAATATTCCATTCAAAAATGCATATATTCCAAGATTCAGGAAAAAATCAACAACAACAAAAGTATTTTGGACATAAGTCCACTACAGCGCCATCTACTTGTTAGAATCAAACATACAAACTATTATCAAGCCAAACATACAAACTATTATCAATACATTTTAAATTTCAGTTAAATTGCTCAGGAAATGCGGATTTTGCAAAAAAAAAACTTGACAATTTCGGCATTTATCGCGGCTTATATAATTCTTAAACACAACTAGCCCGAATTGAACTTAATTGTGTAAAAATATCCTATTCAAAGTGTACACAATTTTTAACAATATTACCCGATTTTCCGTTATTTTCATGACTATAAAATTCGATAACAAAATTTATATAAAAAGGATTTGGTCAGTTTATGCAAAATGTCATCGATATATGTAAAAATTGACTATTTTTGCATCTAATTCAAACTACTGGAAACATTAAATTCAATGTAATTTATAATTTGTGTGATTTAAAGAGCTATACATAAAAATTTAATACACTTTTTTCTCTCTTCCTAAGCTCATAGACAACAATCGATAAACCACAGTTTTTGCCAATAAATTCAATTTAGTTTTTCTTCAATCCTCTTCTTCAACAATTTGTTGAACTTGCAGCTTGAAAGAGCAACAGTCATTCACGAACACTTCATTCATAAACAAAAAAGTCCTTAACCTTAATTGAAAAACTAATCAAACTCTACAGTCTCTCTACAGCCATAAAGCATTGAATCATTGACAGACCTTGAAGTCTGATTTTTCTCTGCACCCGAACCCCTTGCACTCCCCTCAACCCATTGTTTTCGTCTCCTTCTCCTGTTCCTCCTCCTCATCCTCCATAAAATTGCAGTGAAAGTGTTAAATTGAATATTTGCATGTGTCATTGAAATCGAGGGGCGAGGGCAGGCAGGTAGGAAAAGAGTGAGCCAAAAGATTCATGATAAATTTAAAAACTTACGTTTTTTTTGCTCGTGCTCTAGTTTCTCTGCTTTTCCTATACTTACAGCCAACTCAATTGTTATTGTCATTGTCGCACCATCAGGACCTGAATCAAGTGGGCGAAGAAAGACGGGATAAAGAAGAAATTGAAACTTAAGCTGCATGCAATAAAGCATGAAGTATGCAAACTAACGTCTACATATATATTGGAAACAAAATACGTTCGTTTTCCTGTTTGGCCTTCATACTGCGGACAGAAAAGGAATAGTAGATATACCATAGTTTTCCGTTTCAACTCCCTTGGTTAATTTGAGCAGCAGCAGCAGCGGCGACGGAGCGGCAGTCTGCTCTTGTCACAATACGGAAGGTGAAATTCTACACAACAACAGCAAAACTTTGCGGCAAACGAAACAAACAAATAGTTAACAAACTGCAAAACTTATAGACGGCAAGAAAACAATAGCACTCGCTATTGTTGTTTGCCAATAGGCGAATAAACGAGTCGAAGAGAAGAGAAGAAACGTGCTGTGTCGTGTCTTAAAACATTCCGAGTGGGGGGTCCTCTCTGCGTATTGACGAAACAAAACAGCCATCATGCAATACAAACACAGCGGTAAACAAAACCTTCAATTTCTCTGTCTCAATCACAATTGTCACAGGCACACGTTAAACGTTAAACTTTTTCTCTTGTGGCTTTCTTGCACTCACTCCCTCTCACGCTCCATCTATCGCTCGCCCTTCCACTCAATATGCATCCTCTCATTTGCACAGGTAATGAAATTGTGTGGTAACAATTTCAATGCAATTGTTATATCCGTTTCTCCAACGCCGCCCAGCCCCACCTCCTCCATCGGCCAAGACCTATTGTTTTTGCTGCTGCTGCGGCTGTGGCTGCGGCTGCTGGTTGTCATTGTTGGTTCATGTTTTTGCCAAGTTCATTAAAAGGAAATATTGTGCACTCGTCGTACTCGTATTACTTTCATTCGTTTGCTCGACACCGACTTGGCTGAATGAGCAAATCGAAATCAAATGAAATGAAGTGAAAAACTTTCATTTTTAATGAAATCGAAGCCCAGCATGAACCAAACGAATGCCATTCGAATTCACTCATCTCCAATTGATTACTAAGGCAAAAATTCGCCATTGTATGGATTTATTAAAGATGGGGAAATTAAGGAATTTTTAAATTTTAACTGTTGCTTCGTTTATGGGAGATTTCAAGGTAATGAATTGATCAAATAAGAAGTGTAATTTCCGCGAATTCTAAACGAAGAATAAACTGAAGAGTGTTGCAAGAGTCTCGTTGGCTTAAATCATGGGGGTGAAAGGAGGAAACGGCCTTGAAATTATAAAGGATATCATTTAGAATGTGGTAGTGACACAAGAAATCCGAGTTCTACTTACCTTAATTGCTTGGGCTTCGTAAGATTTTCATTGTATACGGCCGAAAACGCCAAAAAGTATGTAATTTTATACTTCATAATTCAGGCCTGTGTGTAGGCTAAATATAAATTTAAATATTCTTAAAACAAGGTTGTACGGAATTGAAATGGAAATGGTTTTGGATTGCTATGGCCTGCATCCCTTTGACATTAAAGTATAAAGGAAATCACTTAACAAGTGATAGTTTTCCACAGAATTCCAGGATCTACTCACAGGTGTCAAAAGCGAAGCATAGCGCCACGTGCGTCACAAGATTTTTGTTGTATAGAGCCTATAACGCCATGAAATTCTACTCGTAAAGGTCTTGCCTGTGAGTATGCTAAAAATAAACTTAAATGTTCTTAAACTTCCATGGAATTATAAAGAACATGGCTTTGAGTGATACAAATTCTAAACTAAAAATAGCAAATATAGTTTTTTCTTGCTGCAGGCATTTCTTAACCAAGAGAACTGAAATGTGACTCGTCATCATGTCCAAAGCAGCAGAACAATACCTTAAGTCGATACATTGAAAAATGTGTACCGTAAACTATTTTTATTTGATAGATGCCATATCAGAATTTTATTTTGTGTCTTCTGTGGGTTGTTCTGGTTTCAAATTGACTTTTTATATTTGTCTACGACATGCTCAACATCTGCAAGTAATTTAATTTCTTAAGCATGGCAAAGTTAGCATCATCGTTTCAGGTATTTAATAAATTTCGTATAATTTTGTATAATAAAAAATGATTGAATTTATATGTTCAGTCTAGTACCGATTTTCTGTAACTCGTGAGGTATAAAAAAATCATAAATAAGGAGCGCACAACTGGCCGAACCACTGGCTTAAGTGTATGTCCATGGACATGAGACGTTTAAACGTCTCCTGTCTTCAACCTAACCTAACCTAACCTAACCTAAGTTCAGTCTGAACTGTAATTGTCTATTTCACAATACGAATTCCAGAAATTTTTCATTTATTTTATAAGGTTTTAACAACATCCTTCATATAACCTCTTAAAGCAATATACATTCACTTAAAAATTAAATTTAAATTAATATTATTGAAACGTACTTTAAACGAGAATATTAAAGTAATTTCACTTGTATTTACCGAAGGTGGTTTAATTAGATTGTAGTCTAGACCTAAATAATTGAAAAACATATTTGAAGGTAGCTGAAGCAAATGAAAATTCATTTATATTGCTTCAATAGGTTCTCAATGGAGTAGGACTTGTCGGGATTTTAAAACAAATTAAAAGATTACTAAAAAGTGATTGGAATAAATTTCATATCCCGGATTGTGATAGCGACTATATATATTATAAATTATAAACATATAATTTATAAGATATTTCAAATTTCAGCGAATTCCAATTATTTTTGTGGAAAGACAAATGGGAGTGGACAGGTGTCATTGTCCAAAATCATTATCCTTCTCCAAAACATGTATATCCTTTAGTGTCTTACTCTTTTGATACATAGTAAGTGATATATCGCAACCTAAGAATGTAAAGGGCGCTAAATCCTATATTTAAAATTTTACAGGAGAGACAAAAACTTTCTATATAAGAGTATGATATATGGATTTTTCGCTTTTACGATTTAGCTGTTTAAGAAGTCAAGGCATAATTTTCTTGATTCCAAACCTATGTATTTTTAACTAATTTTGGTCTGTTTCAAAAAATACATTTAGACAAAAAATGGACTCTTAGAACCTTTTCACTCTTAGGTCTCGATATTTCCTCCACCCTGTAAGTATAAAAATTCAGGCTTAAAACATGCTATAGTTTTCAACAATTATTTAACTATATTGCAGCAACAGCCCGATACATACCCCTGTTAGGTATGCATCGTTGTAGTAAATAAGCTGCAGTTTGATTTTAGTTTATGGAAACACTAGATCAATATAAATTAGTGAAAATGAAGAATTTAATTTTTAATCTTTTGAGATGTGTAGAAATTATGTGTTCATCATGTCCATGTTCAGTTTTATTTCTTCGTATATGTAAAACTAATGGTGATTTCGATTCTGAATAAAATGTTGCCCCGTCGACGTGAAATTCTGAAAAATATTTGCACTTTTTAGGTGGAACTGATGTAGTCCCTCGTCCCAAAATTCCAAAAGATGTCATAGAAGTCCAATTATAATTGGATAATTATAATTGGTCCCGATAATTATCGGGAAAAGGGCAACGAAAATGTTGCACTTTTTTGCAGAAAAGAAATCGCCATAAATAACAAATTTTACCTTATTTTCTCGCTTTATTAACATTTAAGAAATAAAATAAATTCTTATAGTTTTTTATTTCAAATTCGCATTTCTACTTGTTTTTTCTTTAAGATGACCCAATTTTGGCTCGTAAATTTTCATTTCCATCTTCTGTACTTGAAGGCGTCTAATCTTAGACTAAAAATAGTTTCCCTTTAATTATTTACAACAGTTTCAAACAAGCATTTCAAGCTTTTAACATTAACCTTTTTTTTTGCAAGGAACAGCAACAAATCGTTTGCAACTCCTTAAAGTATACTATGCAAAAAACTGGTAACAATGACCTAACTCCTTGTACTTAGGCAATATCATTTGTTACAGACATTTTTCATTTATTTGAACTCTGCCCGAGAATAGTACTTGAAAGAATTGTAACCTCTGCGCTGTGTTTTCAAAAGATTTCAACGACGCGTCTCCCTCTCCACTTTGCATCTGTATAGTTTCGTTCGCTTATTCTTCTAAAAGACAAATATTATTTTATTTTAGAAAACATTTTTTGTTCATTAAAATCTTGTGCATTCGTTTAAAAAAACACATACACATTTCTTGGTTTGCTCGCCCGTCCTTCCGTCGGCCTGTCTGTGTCTCCGTCCCTGGTTTGGTGCTGTGTTTCCTATTTAAACAATGTTTTTGCTTAAGTGGAGATTTTAGACAGACACAACGCAAAGTTTCGCAGGGAAGAATCTCTCTGAGTGAAATTGCATCAGAATAGAATGGAATAGTGCAGTTTTCTTTTGCTTTTTTGTTGATTTTTCGATTTTTTTGCTTTATTGTGGTGGTAATTGTCTCTTGCTTCTGTTTGCTTGGGGAAGACAGAAAGATGTGTAGTCGGTATGGAGAATGGGAACGTACGCAAGACGGCAGATAAAAAGATTCAATTGCATTTATGTCATTATGGCGTCATAGAATTGTCTGTCTGTCCGTCCGTCCCTCGGTCTGGCTATGTGCTTGTATGTACATACATATATTTTGGTGAATTTGTCTGACGGGGGTCTATGCCTGGGACTCTCGGTCTGTGATTCGTTACATTAAAAATGTTTTTAGTGCAATTTTGTTAACAGAAAATAGTGGAAGAAATCTTGGCTGAGATGTTTTGTCTGAAGGAAAACATGTCTGAATAGTTTGTGTTGCGTCTTTTGTCTCGGTGGGGAGGAAAAAATTATGTCATTTAGAAAGTGTGGCATTTACAATTATTAAAAACACACCATTTGGTGGAGCTAATTTCACTCTTGGCAGAATAACTAAGTCTCTAATCGACAATATTTCACACAAACATGCAAGCTTTTTCTGTTTTCTATTTCATCACAAAATTAAGTTAAATTTTCAAATATTTCAGTTCATCAAAATGAATTAAATGTATGATCCTGCACTTCTTTGAAATGTACGCCTTCAACTAATATACATTTGAATTTTATTTGGTGGTATTAACTATCTTAAAGGTGTACCACAAACATTAGTAAAAATAATAATGATAAGATCTCTTAATAAAATGCTCCTCAACTATTGCTCGGGAGAACCACTCAATCTGTCTGTCTACGTCTGAAATGAAGACATAGAAGAATTTCTTTCATTACAATTTTCTTGTGTTTTTTATTCAGACTCATCACTGGTTTGATTTATTATATTTTCTTTGAAAGCAGAGAATTCATATAAATTTTACTTCGAATGAAGAACAATAAAAACAATGTTATTCTTATATCCTGATACGCTGACTCTACTTATATACATACACAGCCTCAAAGTTCAACAGCTGTTTCATAAACGCATTTTCTGTACTTCCCGACAGGAGCTCTACCCTCGAATCAATAACACCAGAAGAAGTAGTTTCTGAAGAAATTCTGACATTGCGACACGGTCCCCATAGTCACACGAAAAAAAGAACAAAAAACATTTGCGCCTTTATGGAAATTTCAGCACTTTTCCAATGAAATCTCTGTGATGTCTGTCCGTTTGGTGGTCCACCGCGCCAAGTGGGTGTTGCTTGCTGGTGATGGCATGAATTCTGCCTTGTCTCTTGTTCCATGCAGCCGAGATTCACCAAGGGTATGATAAAATGTTTTTTAAGATGACATATCATAAAAGATAGGCATTCTCACTTTATTACTGGACTGACGGTTCGAATGAGCTGTGTGCTTCGAAAGTTTATGTGTAACATATGACTTAATTAATGAATGTGTAAATATTTTAAATGCCAATTAATAAATTCTCCAAATTGGTGTGTGTATGTGTGTGTGCAATGTCGTTTGTGTTCCATGGAGGTGTTTTCTTCGTCCCTTCTCCAATTTATGAATCGTAAATTATGTGAAACACAACACAGTTTTGCCCAAATGAATTTCATTTAATTTTGATTTTTGTTTTTCCCCCAATGTTTATGAAGATGTTAATAATGCCACATTCCGTGGCTGTTGGCTGTTTCCTCTTTTATAGTGCTACAAAATTTATTGTTATTTTGAAAACATGCCAAGCATGTGCTGCAGACGAAACAACAAATTCTTGGCAAAATTTTGGTTTTGGCTCAAGGACCTAATGCTTGTAAGGAAACATAAACAAAGCTGGAGTCTCACATGACAACAAAATTAGAAATTAGGCAAGACAAATGCAGCAAAGTAATGCAGCTGTTGGAGAGCCAAGACAATAACCTTGATGGGGACGCCTAGAAGATAGGCAATAAATATTACAGGAAAACTAGTACAAATTTGAAACGTTTAAGTTCAAAGAGTTAAATTCAAGAAGTTATATAAATTAAATGTTTAAAATCTTAAAGTATTTTTATAAACATAACACGTGTGGTAAGCATTTCAAACCTTATATTAAACATCTTTCAGAATTTCCCCAATATTTTTGAAATAAGCTCTTTAACAAAAGTAATTTTAAATTCCATATATAGTTAAATTTCTAAATTCTGCCTTATTTTTGGCAGGAACAAATATTAAAGCAAGTTTTAACTTCTCCGTAAAACTGTTCCACCTACAAGACTCCTAAAGCCCACGTTCACCTAAAAATTCCAAATGATCTTTAAAGCATACTTTTGGTGAGTACTTAAAACAAATCTTTAAAAGCCTACATTTAGGCGGATATCCTAAAATCATTTTCAAATAATGCCTTCCTCGCCATTTTAATGACTTTTTACGACTTTTTATTACCATTACTGCGAGCATCCTTAGACTGCTGTTCGCTGCTCTGCTCGTTCTTTTAACATGTTTTAATTTGTAGCACATTTTTTTTTTCTCAAAACCCTCCCACAAACTCATAAAACAAACAAACAATCCCTTTGTCGGCAGCCATGAATTGAACAGAGAGAAGAAAAACAACATTAAATGTATTTTTGATTAGCTTTTAACTTTATACCAAAACGAAGTTCATTATTTTGCTGGCAAAAATCAATAACTTAACGAATAGCAAAAACAAAAAACTTTGAGCTCAGGCTGAGCAGGAACTCTGAATGAACTTATCTGAACTAGGAGGGAGGGGGACGGCAAAAGAATCACTCGCCCATTTTGTTCTCTTCCGCTTTTAGTCATTTATTTCTGTTTGCTTTAAATTCAATTTAATAGTCATCAAAATTTAACAAACTTTTTTCCTTTGCTGTGAGTACGACATGGACGTTTGAAATTGTTATGGGTATTGTTATAATAAAGCTGTACAAAGCCATGTTTTTTTGAGAAAAAAATGAAAACAAAGTGATTGCTCTTTTATCAGCAAATGATTCTCGAATTTTTGTGGGAAAACCTTGTTACTGGGAATAATTTTGCGAAATTAATAGGAGTGTCATTTACATATACCATAGTTTTTTGGGGAAAATTTAAATCTAGAAAACTTTTGCATATTTTCAGCAACAATTAAATATATCAAAATCTGTAGCATACTCTAAGGCGTTACTTGTTGCAATAAATGTAAATTGAATATTATTTGCATTTTTGTTCATCAAATATCTCTGCATTAAATAAGTGAATTATTCAAATTAATTACTGTTATTTTTTCTCTAGTAAGTTTAGTCATTTTATTCTTTAATTAAATATTTATATTTCCCTTTTGTATCTTCTCGTTTCAGGCTCATGAGATGCTTTACACACAGAATGTGTAATTCTCCTATGGTAGCTATCTGCCTCGCTGGAACTCCGAAAGCATTTAATTAGTTGTTAACTATTCTCGAAAGGATTCGCCTTTGTTATTCACACAGAGGCGACATTCGACATTCACCATTACCCGACATCGGCAGCAGAAACCACAATGAAACATTTGCACCGAATTACACATGTAAGATGGCGCTTGACATCGTCCATCTCCGCCACCACCGCCTCCGTATCCTCCCTGTTTAGTATACCTTGGCTACATTTAAGCTCATTACTCCTAATCCTGCTTAGTTATCACCAACACACTCAGGCGTTTTGTCCTTCGAAATGCCAATGTTTGGGTGGCGATGCCAACAGTAAGGCGTTTTGTGTGAATGCCGCTTTAGAAGATGTGCCAATACAATTGAATCCCGAGACCAAATATATCAATTTAACATTAAATAAAATACGCAACATACAATTCACCCTACCGTTCTATATGAAATTGGAGATCTTGGATTTATCGCGCAACATTATCGAGACGCTGGGTTCGAAAAATTTCGAATATCAAACGGAAATGCGTACTCTGAATCTGAGTCATAATTCGGTGAGTTCGCTGCAAAAGGATGCCTTCAAGGGTCTGAGTAATCTATTGGTCTTGGATTTGAGTTTCAATCGCATCGATGTAGTCGATCATACGGCCATGAATGATTTGTCGTCGCTGGTGGAATTGGACTTGACCAACAATAATATCATGAGCTTGGATGATAATACATTTCGCAATCTGATGTCTTTGGATATACTGATATTCAAAAATAATCAACTACTCGACATTCCCGCCAATAATCTACATCATTTGCAATCGTTAAAATCTTTGGATTTGTCGGATAATCTGGTGGAATATATACGCAACGATAGCTTTGAAGGTTTAAGGGAACTGGTGACGCTGACGGTCAGAGGGAATGTGATTAGTGAATTGGATTTGAGTGCATTTGAGGGTTTGATAACCCTAAAACATATGGACTTGGCCAACAACAATTTAACGGTAAGTTTAGAAACTAAAACTAGGTACTATTAATTCGAAAAAATATTTGGCACTATATTCTACGAATAAGTATATTTAAAGTTATGCTCTTACTGTCTTCCTGTTGCTGTCTCATACTCTTCCGGCTCATACCAATCTCTTATTAAATTTCCTCTTGTTGTGTATTTTATTTCTATAAAAATATTTCAAATATTTTTTGCCAAGTTATTAGAACAAAAAATGTCCAGGAAAACAGCCATAACATTAGAAACACGACAAGAACTACGGTTTGGGATAGCTGACTCGACTCAACTATAAGTAGTCAGCAAATAAAATTCCAAAATATCTTTTAACTTTCCACACAGGTATATACCTACATAGATACGGGTATATTCCTACAACACCGACTACATGTATAGATAGATAGATGAAACACTCTTCTAACGGATACAATAAACAGGTATTTGCCTAAAAGTATACCACATAAATATACATTTGGAGCAAGAGACCCACTGAACATGTGTTTGTGTCTGTGTGCGTGTAGAAAACCCTAAATACCCGTACTTATCCATACATAGATAGATGTACACTAGACTGGCTTACACTTCAGGGGAAAATATTTGTTTTTATTGCAGTGGTTTATAGGAAACAATTACGAAAAAACTATAAAATTGTTTTATATTTATGGGAAAATCATGTGGTAGACCATAAAAACGACCTAATGCTTCAACATAAAGTTTGCTTCCAAAATATTTCACAAATACATTAAATATCCTCAGCCTAAAATCTAAAACACAAGGGTTTGTGCATAAACTGTCGACTAAACTTAAAACACACTTTCAAGCATTTTCAAGTCTATATTTAGGCAAATAAGTATAGTAAAATAATTCAAAAACAACACAGTCCTATTAATTTAACACAATTTCTACGACAATAACACTTATTTTTCATTTTTTTGTGGCACAGGGTTTCGCTGCCGATTTGAATATACTCGTATGAGATAATACAGTTCTTAGTCTAAAAGTTGGTTTCTTTAAATTAAAATTGTATAAACGATATTGTAAATAAATATAGAAAAACTCTAGTTATCGATTTGCAAAAATAGAGTGGTTGACACACATATTATATCATAACTCGGCAACCATTTATCTAAATTAGTTCGGGTTTTTAAAGAATCCAAAAATTAGTTGTCTTCAACTTTTTTTAATACCATTTTTTTCATCCGATCAGCGGTTTCGACGATATCTTACAAGACAGTGCTAAAAAATCTTTTTTTTTTTAAACGTTAAGAATTTTTAAATAAACGCTTAAATAAAACAATCAATTATTAGATTTTTATTATTTTATCGTAAAGCCTGATCGGCCTGAGGATTTGTCAAATCGACCCCAAAATAATTTTCACCTTAACTGGTATCGCAGGCACTGCCCAATCAAAAAATGCACATAAAATCCGATAAAAAGCTTCCATGTTCTTTCTAATTTAACAAATGAAATAATTCAAAAACTACCCATTCTTTTTAATAAATTTAACACAATTTCTTCCAATATTTATTATTATTATAGTTTCTAAAATCGTTTATGTAAATATATCAAAAACTAAAGAGCAATTCCTAAAATTGCATTCGGGTTAACTCACTGAACTCGCATGAACCTTTTAGCATTTTCATCTTACTCAGAGTTGTCCTGATTTTAATTAACATTTTTCTGCTAATCTTAAGGAATGGGTGTTATTTAAGTTTATCGTTCCTATTCTCCACTAGAAACTGCATTTCTGTTAATAGTCGCCATGATGTTATGTCTATTTATACCCTCACTTTACGAGGGTATATATCATTTGCTTCGGGCCAAAAGTGTAACACATCGAAGGACTGACATAAGACCCTAAGTATGTTAGGCGGATATCCGTTTTAGGTCGTTTTAAGTCGAATGAGCAATGTCCGTCCGTCCGTCTGTCTGTCTGCTGGCTGGTGTGCACGATAACTCTCGAAAGGAGTAACCGATTGACTTCATATTTGGTATGTGGTAATATTTTTCTCTATCTCTGGCCAAGTTCGAAGATGGGCCATATTGGTCCACTCCTTCTAGCACCTACCCCACAAAGGGTTAATATGTAGCGAATTAATGATTATTTAATAACTCCTATAGTACTTATTGGAATCCTCTGAAATTCTACACATAATATTAACTTATTAGTCACTATCACCTCGAGAAAAATGGGCGAAGTTGCCGCACCCCTTTTGATACCTCCCACACAAATGGACCATTTTGCACCAAAAGTAAACTGCTTATAACAATAATATCACTTCATGCAAATACTTGAAATTTTGTACAGTGTAATGCTTTTGTAGCACCTGCAGTCCAGTGAAAAGTGGGCGTAATTGGCACACCCCTTTTGGTACCTCCCACACAAATGTAATATTTTGCATCCAAAGTTAACTTGAAACCCTGTGCATACATAGACTTGCAATTTTGTACAGTGTAATGCTTTTATAGTGCCTACAGTCCAGTGAAAAACGGGGGTTATTACCTCCCCAGTACCTCCCACACAAATGTACCATTTTATACTAAAAGTTAAGAGCTTATAACGTGAGTACCAATTCACGAAAATTCAACAAAATTATGCACAGTGTAATATTTTAAAAGTACATATAGCCCAATGAAAAATGGGCATTATAAACACGTTCCTTTTAGTACCTCCCACACAAAATGGTCAAATCGTACCAAAATTGAATAGATCATAACTTGAATATACCAGTGCACAAGTATCTACTTTTTAGCGAAAAATAGGAGTATTTGTTAAACCCGCTCTGGTACCTCCCATACAAATTGACAGGTTAATTCGTGTGATATTTCATATTATACTACTCACAAAGTGAAGGTATACCTTAGTCGGTTTATCCGACTGAACGTTTCTTACTTGTTTTAGCTTCCTTTTTGTCTTGCGTTATCAGATGTTGTTGTAGTGGTAGTGCGTTCGTTGAGTTGGTTTTTGCTCCAGAAACTTGGATTATGCTGAAAACATGAATTGTTGATGTTAATTTTTTCCAGTGCCCTGGCTGGGAAACGAACCCAGCACCTTCGGAATCCAAGGGTAACGCACTAACCACGAAGAGGAAGAATTTTAAGAGGAATTGGTATTGGTACGCACTTGTCAGTTTGTATAGGGCTCCGGATGGGGTTTGACAAAATACGCCCATTTCTTCGTGAACAATAGGACGCACCAGCATGGCAAGTTATAAGGTCTTATTCACAAAAAAGTTATGTAAGGTTTATTGAACTGATTTTTAACTTAAATCCATCCATAACTTTTTATGAATAAGGCCCATTGTCTTCAAATCACACTTAACTAATAATATAACTTCATTCTAAAGTATGCTAAGTGGACTTAGCATGTTTTAAGGGATAATGCATTTTAAAATTCTAAATATTTCAAAATAAATTCAGTCCATGGTGTTTATTTCATTAACCCAATCAAACTTATGCACACAATAGTGGAGGTCATTCGCTTAAAAGAATTCTACACAAATTTAAAAGTTTCATAAAACTTTAATCACATGTCCTGAAAAACTGCATGTTTCGACTAACCATACATTGGAATGGAGGTATCGATTATATAGGAACTTAAGCCACTCCTTCTATGTTTTACCCTATGTGTCTGTAACAAATATTCTCTCCTTCCTGTAAATTGAGGCTATAATAGTAATAATGTCATCTCTGAGTATTTACTTAACACATAGGCATTTAACAAGCCTCCATATTTTTCTCATCAAAGGAGAACAAATGCTATGCATTTTCGTTGATGGATCCAATGTCAGACACGTAGAGACAATTGTCCACCTTCAGCCGGTCTAATGTCCGTGCCTGTATATCTGGTTAGATGTACAGGCACTAGTATATACTCGTACTGTGACCATTGATGTGTTTGCTCTAAAGAATTTTTAAAGATATTTTAAGTAGTTTCCTGTTCAACATGCCATTTCTACACAAACACACACGTGTCTAGGGATAAAACAACACAGTCGTTCATACATACACATACATGTGCATTCTGGCAACAATGACAATAAATTCTACACTTTTGTCGGGCCATACGACCGTACAATGTACAGCTCCTGCTGTTTTATAACCAATGTTCATAACAACCATATAAGCCATGGAGCCATAATATGTTTTGTGGTTAGAACTCGGGTGTCTCACACAGACATCCATCCACACCCATAGGTATGAAGAGAAGAACCCAGTGAGTGGCATGATATAAAGGATGTACTTAGGAAAATATTTGAACTCGGTTTCTAGTAGTCATAAGGATAAGGTAATGTTAGGTATGTATGTATCTACGAGTACCTACCTTCATGTATTTGTGGGTACTCTACTTTCAGTAGCATCGGGCAGTAATATCATCAGATGTTTTATGTTATATGTCAAGAAAAGATTTCGTCAGAAGAAGAGAAGTGTGGAGGCTTAAAAAGAAGATTCCAATTCAAGGATATACTATTACAGTTAATTAGTAGAACAAAAAGTAAGAAAAATAATTATGTTTAATTAGAGGAAAAAATGTGAACTAGCCAAACCGAATTTGTACTTTTGCTAAACTTTATGAATATTAAAGGCTTTTTTAAACAATCCTCTGTAAAAAAGATTCATTTTAGGCTCTGCGTATGTTTCTGTAATAGTGTTTTGTTTACTTAAGTGAGCTATTAGTCCTCAGCAAAACTTACATTTAACGGCGAGGCTATAAATATAAACAATGGAAGTGTTCAGAGATAAATTTTGAGGCCACAGAGGCCAATCAGTTATCACCTTGTCCACATCCTCAGCCAAAACGACTATCTCAAAATTGATTATGAGTAAACATACTCAGATCCCGAAATATATTTCGTAATTGAAAATTATAAATTTATGATTTTTTCAATGAAAAAATTGCTTATCGCATTTGTAGAGCCCTTGACATTCGTTGATGATTCATATTTCATTAGGATTTCAACAATAAAATCTTCAAATAAAATTTCTCTTTTTGTGGTGTTCGTACTCTATAAAAAACCACACTCTTTTTTGTTTTGCACATTCACAAATGAATATTAAATTTTAAGTAAAAATTGTAACACTTTATCTAAAAACAAAAACCAATTTCTTCGAAGCTTTTCTGCCACAACAGAAAGGACTTTATTAAATGTTTCCCAAGAACGCTTTATAATTGTGGCCTATAAATACTTATGAAGAATGAGGTCAGAGAAAAATGTATCTTTTAGGAATTTATATATATTTAAAAATTTTCTGTTCCACTTTGAAAATATATTTTGTATTTCACTGCAATAGAAAAATGTGGTGAAAAGCAAATGATGCAGTCATACATATCTACATATACTATGTGATTGTACTCGTATGTATACCACTAGATTTCTACAGATATGTATTTACTAAAGGATTCATATATGAAGAGACTATTTGTATTTGTGCTGTTTTTTTTGGAATATGCTATAATTCATCTATTGAGTGTATAGGTCTTTACGCTCCAATTAAGTTTGCATACAAATTCCTAAATACAGTGGGAACTGAAAAAAAGTGTACAGTTCTGATACGGCTTAGTTGATATGGCAGTTTAAACATATTAAAACGTTTACTTTTAGGGCTTTACTGAAATAATTTCAGAAATAACATTGTATGCTTAAAAATGTATCTTCAATGAAGCCAACCTACCCCACATATTTTGGAAGAACCTAGACGAATTGCACTATTCGTTTCGCTCTACCACATTAGATAACCCCAGGGTAAATATTTTTCTGATGCTCAGGATTACCACCTGAGCATTATCACTCTATATACTACTTCTATGACGGGATAACTGAACTATTTAGAGGTTCCGCTATATTATTGTATGTATCCATAAAATTATATAATTGAGCACTATTCAAATTTGAAACCATTAAGGAAATACAGAAGTCGGACGGAGCCGCCTATATGTTACCCTACCCACACCTTGATTGATCAATATCTAGATCTGAAATCATAACATTAAAACAAGCAGTATTCTTTCATGGATCAAGAAACTACGGATGTTGAAAATGCTTCTAAAGTTACGGGGGGTAACGTTAACTCGTGCATAAAAATATATTGTATTAAAAAATAATAATTATGTCTAAAATAAGAAGTTATAATGAACTCAAATCCCTTCAGCCATTTTGGGTCATTCTATATGTATATACTATATTAGGGCGGGTTAAATGAAACTTTGCCGAAGAAACCATAGGTCAAAACTGATTTTCGTGTGGCCAGATCTTTCAAAATAGCTATTTTTAATACATATTATATTTTTCCAATCGTATTTTGGAAAAATACGTATTTTCTAAGATTCGAAGGTCTTGTAATTCTTTTTTGAGGTATGGTTTTTTCACAAAGCTTCTTGAAATGACCCGTAGAACAAAAATTTTGTTCATTTTTCGGCCCCCTACAATTCGGTCCACCCTTTATATATACATATATATAAAGTCGAATAAGAAAATATCTATATTTTTTGATTTGTATACCCATTTTTGCCGTCTACTGTATTGCTGTGATTTACCGATATACAATATTTCAAATTTAAAAAGCTTTTAGCATTTTGGGATTCGGCTTTAAATTTATATTCAAACAAAAATTACAACTTTCTAAGATATCTCTGCATATTTGCCTGAACAATAGCAATTTTTCTAAATATCATATTGTCAACAGATGAATCTTTTGGGGGGCAGATGACAAATAGAGTAAAATATTTAGTTTGATTTAAAAAAGATAAAAATAATGATTTAAAATATAATAAATTATCAATTTATTTTGTTCGTAGATTCTTTGCACTTCTTGCAAATAAATCATTTTAAAATATTTTTCTCTTGTTAGGGTATTTGCTTGAATCATTTATCTACTTATTACAATTTGTTTAATACTTCAGAGCTGTATAAAATGACGGCTTAACCAAAAACGCCACTAATTTCATTAGGTAAGCGTTTACTCCTTTTTGTTTGCAGAACTGTAATTACCACAGGAAAAACTTCCTTAGAACCCCTTGAAAATGCAATTACAAATCATATAAGCCTTTTAAGCACGATCTAACCATTCAAGCTTAAACAAGGATTGCTGCTCATTCTCTTTAATTAACGAGTGCCGAACTTTTGTTTCATAAATTTCAACAACAAAAAGAGGGAAATCCGTTTAACACTTTTATTACTTTTGTTGATAAAGTGATTAAATATAATTTAGTTTTAGTTAATAAACCCCTCTCTCTCTCTCTCTTCTCTCTGAAGGCAGTCAACCGAAAAGAGCTGTAAATGACTTTTGCAACAATGAAATATGATGTTCCACAAAAAACCTCACGAAAAAACGACGTGGCAAAAAGGGAAACTTTGTTGTTGATTATTTTGTTAACTGACATTCCACGACACCCGAAAAACGTGACCTTTTTACGACGACCACATCAAATTGTTTGCAGCCAAACAAAAAAATGTGGCCAAAAAAACATACAACCACGAAATGGCATACAAAATATACGAAATCCCTGACCAAACCATGGGATAGTCTTTATGAAAGTCCTTTTCTCACTCCTAGTCCAGTGGCCGTAAAATATTGTATTGTACTAAATAATATTTTACAACTTGAGATACGAGCAAATGCCTTTACCCCTCTGTGATAAGGCCTCAATTAGTTTGGGGGTGGGGGTCTGGGGTTTTGTGAAAAGGAAACGGAAACGTATGTTAGGTGCTTCCTTTAACCAACTGCCCAGCCACATCATACCTTGAATGCTACCAAATTCGCTTTGGCTACCTTAATTTCTTTCTATGACCATATAACCCTAAACGTAACTATATAGTTTCATTTTCGCAACCCCCCTTCTCCCTCACCTTCCCCCACCCCTTTCTTTTTTTACACATGACTAGGGGAAGGTAATAAAATCAATCTTTTTAAAGCAAATTTGTTGCCAGTCAGCCAAGCCAAGCCAAAAGGATTCAAGGCAGTCCTACTCTACTCTCCTCCCCTCTCAAAAAAAAAAAATAAAACAGTTTAGCTATAAAGCTTTATAACGCTCCACAAACGAATCCACCAAAAGTGGAAGAAAAACTCCATCGTCGTCTAACACTTTTTTGCCATTTGTGTTTGGGTTGCTTTTTGTCTGGTGTTTGGCTTGGATTTACTGCGCTCTAAACAGCCACCTGAGAGAGCTTATATCCGTAAGTTTCGAGGGGTTTTCTCCGCCACCGCCACACATACATATAAATCCTCTAAGAGAATAAGGTTAGTCTGAGGAGCAAAGCGAAAACAGCCCCACGAAGCGAAACCCTAAGACTATGAAAAATTTGTAGCAGAAAAACGTGCCAGTGGATCGCGATAACGCCATAAACAATACGTGCCGGTGAATAATGGTAGAAAATGAAATTGCGGATTCCGCAAACGAAAACGAAGGATATGCGAATGAATGTTGAGACATGCTACTCTTGCTACTACACCATTGGCTCCATGGCGGAGGTGACATAAAAATCGCATAGGGTTTGAAGGGTATTAGGATATGATTACTTCAATAAACTTGAACTTGAAATATGTTTTTCTGTTGATGCAGGGAATAAACATAAAACCAGAAATGGAATGTGATCTATCAACAATAACTGATTTGAGATCGGAATGGGAAAATTTACACTCAATTTTATTTAAATTTATACATTTATATTTTATGATGAAAATCCCACTTTATTTTCACTTTAATTAATTAAATTTGTATTTTCTGCTCGTTTTCCAGATGGTACCCACCCAACAACTTTCGAAACTCTCCAATTTAACACATCTTACATTGAGCGGAAATCGCTTTACCCACTTACCCGCAGTGGCTTTCCTCAATCTCTTTCATTTGCGCGAATTGCATTTGAATCGTTTGGATTTTCTCCAACGCATTGACTCAAGGTAAGCTCTAGCCATGTATATCTACTACGTTATTTTTCGATTAACGATCTGATTTAAGTATGAAATTCCACTTAAAAAACTATTACGAATTTCCATACACTAATGAATGCTAATGACAACGTAAATTGGATTTTTTTCGCAAACGCTCTGTTTTCTCAAATTATTCAGCCATTAAAATAAACATAATGTGTGTTACAAAAATCAAAAAAAAAAACGAACGATATGTTACATTATAAATATTACACGGATTCAAGGATACACTCGAAGAAATAACTATGAAAATGCTAAAATAAGTGCAATAATAAAAACTGTCAATGGGTTGACCGAATTAAAAATCAAATGAAATTTTCAAATATTGCATTTCTTAGACATAGATATTATCGACGAGGGTTGCTAATTATATTTCGGGTCCATCAATAAAAAAACAATCACATATCATTGAAAATGTTTGTATTGTTTTTCAAAATATTCTCCATGAAGATGAATACACTTTAGCACCAATTTTCGAAACAATTTTTCAAATCCGTTTGGGACACCTCCAAAACATGGTACTGATTTTCCTTATTGCTTCGAACACTGTTTGCAAACAGGTGGTTGTGTAACTCTCTGATTTGACCGCCCTACATTCTACTAAAGGCACTGTGGCCATATGACCGCTTATACCGAAAAGGCGATCATTTGTTTCGATGTTCTTTTTCCCCGAACAACTTTTGTATGATTTGAAAGACCCATACGGTCGATTGCTGTTTTGTTTCGGGCCCATATGTATTGATCCATGATTCGCCACCTGTGACGATGTTATACACTACATTTGACTAACCGCGGTTTTATCTTTTCAACATTTCTTTGCTCCAATCGACACGAAACTTTTTTGAGCATTCGTCAATTTGTGTGGAATTCAACGAGAACAAATCTTTTACACGACGAAATGAACATGCAATGTCTTATTGAAGCTTGTCATACTAATGCCCAAGGATGCCTCAATCTCTCAGTAAGTCACATGTCGGTCTTGCTTTATGGAAGTTGGACTTTCACGAAATGCATCCTGTGGCGGACGGCGTCCGAGACTGAAATCTTGGTACGATTTACAGTGGTTTTTGATGGTAATACATCACCAAAAGTTGAAACAAGTTGTTTGAGACACTCTTGTCTCGATAATATACGCTGAAAATCGTAAAAAATCATCGCACGAAAATGATTACGGGTTACTTCAATTTTTTGGTCGAGATGAATTTTAGTGAAGTTATGCCGAGGGTAAGGTTCAAGGCTATGTTATCGCATGTTATGCAAAAGTAGTATTAGTAAAACTATCTTGATATGTAAGTACTTTTTTCAACTGAGTTTTGTTTCTGAGTGTTTATACATAGAACATACTCGTACATTTGATTGATATGCATTCATACATACAAACTTTTGAATTTATTCATTCGATTACATCCATTTACGTACTAAGTATTATATACTCGAGCACATACATATCTACTTTTATTTTACGGCGCTATACCTGGCCAGGTCCATGCGACACATTAAGTACCATGGGATGTACCCAAGGCTCGGAAATACAGGGGCCCGAAATTAATATGCTATACATTATCAAAATCTTAAATAAATATTTATTTATAAAATCAAAACAAACAAAAAACAATTAATATGAACTGGTAAAAAAAGATACCACGGAATTATTCTACTTAAGTCGAGTTCATTTTTCTCTTGAAATTTGGAAATTATTTTAGATGTAACATTGAAAATGTAACGATTTTAAATAAATTTTTCTTTCGGTAAGGAACAATTAACTAAAAGTTGTTAGACTCATTTTTTCTCAGTACATGGACAAAGATACCACCCCTCAAAATACCTCACCTGAAGTATACAAAATTGTTAAATGCGTTTAACTTTTGTATTTCAAAAATATATTTATTAACGTAGATTGTACTAGTCAAGTTAACTTCTACTATTTCTGAGAAAACTGCCTTAGAAAATTAAAATAATTAACTGGTTTCTACCTTAATTTAGCAGTTAAGGTTTTTGCGCTTTTTTCTGAACATATTTATTTATAAAAAAGTTGTCGAGATTCGACATCTCACCACTTGTCGTATTATATCACAGGTTATTGTCTTATATGATTGTGCGTTGAAAGATTGATAACTCCTTCTGTGTCCCGCTATCTCTCTATATATACAGGGTGGCGCAGAATGAGCTATATGGTTTAAATGGTTTATTTTATAAATACCCTATATAAAATAAACCATTATACTTTGTATACCCTACACCACACTGTGGTACAGGGTATTATAAGTTTGTTTCACGGCAGATGTTTGTAACACCTGAAAAAAACACAGCTAGACCCACCGATCGACTCAGAATCACTAGCTGAGTCGATTTAGCCATGTATGTCCGTCCGTCTGTCCATGTAAAGATATTCGTCGACTACAGGTCGCAATTTCACTCCGATCGTTCTGAAATTTTTCAGTTTAGAGTATTTCGCAGCTGTAGAGATCCCTATTGAATTTGGTTGAAATCGGTTCAGATTTAATGTCAGTTTTCTGTTTCGCACATACGTGCTCTTTTTAGCATATTTTCCATAACTTTTCGCAAAATTTCCGAAAAATGCAATTATTTTTCTACGTTGTTCGATTCATAATTAATTGCCCAAGTCTCCTTCACAAAATGCAGAAAAAAACAAAGAAAGAATAATAATTAAAAAAGTTATAAAGAATTCAAACCATATAGCTCATTCTGCGCCACCCTGTATTATAACTTTTTAAAGAAGTGGAGGATATGAAACGAACGAAAAATTCAATTATTTTTGTAAGTTGTTCGATTCATTATCAATTTCACAAGTCTCCTTCACAAAATGCTGAAAAAACAAAGAAAGAATAATAATTAAAAAAGTTATTAAGAATTCTGCGCCATCCTGTATGTTAAAGGTGACAGGCTACTCTGAGCTCACATTTTTTGTGATCATCCCCCAACTCTTGGGCTTTTTAAAGTAATCGGGCCGGTTCAACGGAAGGGACTAAGAATATTTTATATTTTTCCTTCTCTCCCTGTGGTCTTACAATGGACTAAGTAAACTATGAGAACGTTTTATAAGAAATTTTGAGTTATTACATTACAATTTGTATATATTTCTACACACAACAAAAAATATTTCATGAGATTGGTTTTTGAATTAGATTTTTGTACATTACCTTTCGGTTATTACTTGATTTAATTACAAATATTGAAAAAATGAATTGTCAAATCGCGAAAGCTCTAAGATTAATATAAGTTATTTATATATTTATACTTATATATATACAAATATTTGTGTGTAAAGTGATTGTTTTAGTTAAAGTGATGGTTTTCTCGTCTCGTTTCTGTTACATTTTTAAAGTGTCCATTTCGAGCACAATTTAATTAGATTTTTATCATTTTTCTTAACTTTCAAAAGATTATACCATAATGAGAAATATCCACTAAAGTAATTTTGCACACATCTATATCTCCCTTTTTCAACACAAAAATATATCAAATCTTGCACTTTTTATAAAAATGTGAACCTTATTATTATTATATACTCGTATAACCAGGCCCCCATAATCATTAGTTCGCCTCTGCAGATACTGGTTATTTTAAAATGTATCATTAAAATTCTGAGTAATTTCACAACGAAATTATGCTAATTTCAAACCGAAAATTTTCACATTATTTATGTATTAATGGGGCACTCCTCCACCACTCACACGTCTCTACATACATATGAGGCGGGAAGCTTTTGAATGACAAGCCTACTGCGAGTTTTCGCATGTTTTTGTTTTGCATTAAATCCTTATTATCTAACATTAAATTGCGCATACACACATACTCACGCAGGCATATGAAAACACTCATACTCATGTATGAGGTATGTTGTGCGATTACACATTATGGCATTATCCGGTTGATACGATATCATTAACATTAATTCAGTTCAGTTCAGTCTCTGTACTCTGTACTCTGTCGCCCCCTCTCACTCTCCCACTTTCTGCACGGTGCTTTGCTGGTTTGAGTTTTGTTTTTGTAACGGCTTCAATTCATTTCATAGAGTGTGGGTGTGTAAGGATATGTGAGTGCATCAAACGTTAATGTTTATTTTCATTGGAATATGTTATGCCTATTTGTAGCTGCTACCCGCCCGACCGTCTGTCCGTGCGTTCGCTCGTTCATGCATATGTGTGAATATGTTACTGTTTTTCTCTTCTCTGAAGGTATCGACATATTATACAAACAAATAAACACTTGCTTGTTTTCCCAGGCTCATTTACCAAAGAGCTTTTAAGGTTCACTGAGTGTGTCTCACTGTGTGTAAGTATATGTGTATGTTCTCCATATTCAATTGAAAACGATTGTGATTCCGTTTTTCTGCTTTTGCTCCAGATACAATAATAAAGAACTTGCCATGGTGGCACATGTGTTATTTTTATAGTCGTTTTTTTTGCAAAAGTTTTGGTGTTTTTCTTTAAATACTGCAATGCTTGAATGCTTCATACCGAGCAGTATTTAATATTTTATTTATCATTGTATTATTATTATTGACCTGTAAGCTGCTGTCATAATATTAAATATTATGCTAATGCCAACGATTAAACATGTGGCTGTGGTCATTCATATTCATTGATTCATATGGAACATATTTGGGAAATTAAATTAACAGCCCGTGACAAAATAAACACAAAACATTTAACCAAAAACAATTGGTTAATTGACACTGTGCAACAAAATCATGCAAAACTTATTGGAGAGCATAAACCAACTCACAAAGACAAAGTTGTTACAATCACTTAAATTTGTTATACCCTAGAACACACTGTAGCTACATATATATCGATAACTCCATTCCACAACAGGCTAAGTGCAAGAAGGCAGTTTTTCAGGAGGCGATGAAAATTTCATGAAATTTCAAAATTTATATAGAATTCCCTTATAATGCAAATCGAACGAACTGTACTATTTTGTGAATAACTTTTAATTTGGTTGGCGGATAAACACCAAATTTTGACTGAATATAATTTGGATTATTTAGAATTTAAATTTCCCCTTAAGACATGCTAAGTCGGCTTAGCATTGTTGGGAATGAAGGTATTTATGATTTTTTTTGAAACGCATTTAAGTGAACTTTTGCGATGTGACACTCTTGCATGAAATGAGCGATATAATACAAGTAGACAAGCAATTTAGTTCATCTTTGAGTATCGTTTTCATCAAAGGTAGGTAGTAGACTTTCAACAATCCAAACGTGTTTATGGTTTCAATTCAATGTGTTTCAATAAAAAAATTAAGGATTGTATACATTTTAGAAAAAGTTTGTGCACCGCTGTCCACCATGGAATCGCATAAAGAATATTTTGATTGATTTTGAGTTAGGAGTGTATCGCAATTGAAATCATAACGATTACAGGCTGAATAAAACTGGAAATCGAAATGAGAACTCAAAGTATTCTGAATTCCATAGAAATGTAGTCCCTTTTATTTCACTATGGTCATCGACGATGCTCAGTGGGCGCTAAAATAAGAATTAAGACTGTTATCTTAACCTGTAAACCGACTTTTAGTTGGAAAATCGGATTTCCAATTTCCTAGTACTGCTTTACAAAAAGTGAGCATCCAAAGCAGTGAAAAGGTTTCTTAAAAACTTATCATCCGTGACATGTTATATTAGAAAATCGTATATCTTAGGAAGAATCTTAAGCTGTAAACCGACTTTTAGTTAGAAAGTCAGATTTCCCATTTCTTAGTATTTCTTTAAAAGAAGTGAACATCCAAAAAAGTGATAAAGATCCAATTTTGCAAAATGTTTTTAAAAAATTCTCATACGTGACATTTTATGTTACTCGTATATCTTAGGACTGCGTTTACACGCGCTTCTTTATAGTCAAGCATATTAAGGGTTAATGTTATGCTATGAGGGGAAGATCCCATATTTATCCGGATCACAATATATAGATCCTTTCCATTTCTTCAGCTGCTCTTTTAGCGCGCGTAAGTTTGGAGGGAACCTGTCCTAAGTTAATTTTTTCTACTCATCGAGGACCAATGCATTTTACACAAATAATTTGTATAGCAATCAAACCAAAAATGATAGAAAACAAAAATGACTACAAATAAATGTTAGCTGCAATTACTAAACCTATACTAAGGAAGGTTTCAAGGATGAATACTAGACCGGGTCACGAAAAAAAATACCAAATGCGATATGGAATATAAAACCTCACATCGAGTAAATCGCGAAATCGGCCGAAAATTGTTTTTGTTTCTTGCTCTATCTTAACATGCGATATATTTCTGTGCAGGTCTCGACGAGTACTATATTTGCTTAATACATGGCGCTGTCACCTACTGCAGTTTCTACCCCTAAAATTTGAAATTTTGAAGCCCATTAAAACCATGAACATTTTGCTTTGCGTGTATACAGTATTATTCAGCTACAAAGTTTCGTATGATAAAAGGCATATGGATTTCAGAAGGCATATGGGTTTCAGAAGGCATATATTGTTCTCCTTATTTGTATTTCTCTGCGTAACCTTTTTGTTTCTGAATAAATGCCCATTAAAACCGCGAGTTCGACAGTAGTTTATACTATTTTAATGATAATAACGGGTTTTCCAATAGGGATGATATGATTTTGAAGTGACGTTTCGGCCATTTGTAATATGTCATGATCTGTCATTTGTTTTTCATTGTATTCAGTAGTGTTTACAACTTCATCATGAAGAGATATACACAAGAACAACGTTTATAATACTTGACCGCTCTCGTCAAGAGCTATCTTTTTGCCATTGATCGATTCCCGATCCGACGTACCGTTAAGGAGCTAGAGCAAAAACTAACTTTCCGTTCACATTTGAAAATGATGTCCAATGAAGTCCATTTTTTTTAAATAAAAAAACACACATTCCAGTTGACCTACGGCTTTGACACCCATGAACAATATTTTAGCTCTCGTTAAGAGCTATCTTTTTGCCATTGACCGATTGTGGCTACGTGCCACACAGCAAATGAAACAATTGAATTGTTGCTAGAAAAGTTTGGAGATTCGATTATTTCAAGAAATTGTGATATTGAATGGCCCCCAAGAAGTTGTGATTTAACACCATTAGACTATTTCTTGTGGGGTTATGTGATGGCATTGGTCTTTCGATATAAACCAGACTGTCTTCAAGCTTTACAAGTCAAAAGTCAATTGAACGAGCCATTCATGACATACGACTTGATTTAGTGGAAAAAGTGCTCGAAAGTTGGGTTCATCTAATTCGTTCCTGCAGAAGGAGTCGTGAAGGCAATTTCAATGATGTTTTATTTAGAACTAAATTGTATCGATTGTACTTCACATTTAATAAAAAACTTTAGAATTTCCTTAACAATAAGTGTGTTTTTTTCAAAGAAATCATAAAAATGTTATTGGAAAACCCGTTAAAAGTCACATTTCGATTTGGCCACAGTTTACTTTAAAATTTCATCTAAAAAAAATATAAAATATATGTATATATATACATATGTATAAATGAGGATAAATGTAATATAGTCTACATATATTAAATTTCCCCCATCTCATCTGAACTCGCGCACAATCGTCCAGAAAAAGATCTTGTCGTAGTTGTTTTTCATTTCATTATTTGTTTTTCGGTTTACGAGTCTGACAAGCGGCAGTCATATTAATCTAATAAAGAGCTCATATTGTTAAAACTGACAGCTATATTAAAACGACAAAAATATGAACAAAACGACAAGCGACAACATCAGCCAAAAAATCTAATAAGTTTATTATGAGATCAGCCGCCAGCAATACTGTACCAACCAACCAACCAAACATCCAAATCTAGCCATCCAAGAGCTAAGAAGGAGGACCAACGACAGAACGAACACGAAGAAAGCCAACATGTCAAATGGCTAAAGTGCCCCCTAAGAAAATGCCACACATAAATTATGATAAAAAACAAATGGAAAAATATGTTGTTAACATTACTCAACATTCCATAGGCATTCCGTAGGCTTAACACGTTCCGTGTAAAGTCATTAAATTTTCCTCAAGGCCGGTCCATTTTCCACCGCTATACTGGCACATAAACGATACATACATACTCGTAGATAGACAAAAGTAAATGAGTTTCCGACAACGACTAGGTTTTTCAATTTTCCATAAAGTAAAAGTTGTTGGCAATTTGTAAAATCTTTAATTGAAAACAATTTCAGGGTGTCAAATTTGTTTTTTTTTTGGGGGGGGAGAAAGGAAAACTGAGACCTTTTCCTCTCTTCGCCTCCCACCACAAAAAAGGGCGGACAAGTAAATTAAGCAAAAGTACTAGTAGTGAATGGGGTGTAGCTTTAGATGTTATCTGATAGCCACTTGGAATTGGAGAAAACACCCTTCGCCCTATCCAGGCTGTATTAATCCTTCGCCCCATGCAACTGTGTTTATCCGTTTTTAATTGTTAAGTATCAGTTAAAACCATTTAGTTGGCAACACAAAGGCAGGAGGGTTGCCTTACAAGCATTTACCATTCCCACCCACAAAGGATCCAATATCCACTTACCCAACTCCAGTGGATAGTGGTGGTGGGGTAACACGTATCCTTGTTATATAGGAACTCATATTTAAATTAATGTTATCCATATCCTTTTGAGCCTTTTGTAACCCTTGTGCTCTAAGTAAGTATCCTTGATGCCCTTCTGTAATGTATCGTTCAGGCAGACAACCACTAGCCAAACCAAACAACCTGCTGTTCCCACCACCTCCTCCACCCCTTCCACTCTTCAAGTTGGAGATCATGTGTAATCATATACCTGGTCGTTGTTCTCAAAGTCTGAAAACGAACGAACAAGCTTTGCTCCCCTTCAGATTGCTTTGCCCGGCGAAGTGTTAAAGTATAATTCCACAAAGGGACGCTTTCAGTTTTTGCACTGAAGGATTCCTCATTTGTTAAATTGTAGCTCATGTACTTGTACCGGTTCGTTCGCTTGTATCCTTTGGAACGCTTGATTTACATTTGCAATGAATGTGCATATGCTAGGGAGATCTCATAATAATACGATAAGTGTGGGAAATTTTGAGCAGAGAATGGATAACTCGTGGAAGCAAAAAGTCAATGTTTTCGATCAGATTATCCTTGGGAGTGTTATAGAACGAGATTGATTTTTATCCTATAAACTACATGCATATGTCTGTCCATTTCGTAATAACTTTGGACTTGTCATAGGTTAGGTTGAAAGAGAGGAGTCATGTTAAACTTAAGCTAAATGTCATGCAAGGTTAAATTGAATTCTCCCAAGTCAAATTTTCCCCCACAGAAGAGTGGAAGTTTGTCAGAAAGTCTGCTAATATTTTAAACTAGCATACACAAAAATTAATTTCAAAGATTTTACTCCAAAGACGTTCTAGCCTCTAAACGAGGAGATTAAAAAATGTTTTTCCTCAATATTAATTAAATTGTCTTTATTCGTCGTCCCTATTTTAAAGATTATGATGTGTTTGGAGCAAAATCTTTGAAATTAGGTATTCTAGTTTAATATACGAGTATATGTCAAAGAAAGCGGGCTTGGAAGTGTGAATCGACCACACCTTTCGAGGCTTATACTTAGTACGCCTTAATTTGTCCCGAAACGAATTCAAACATACAAACGCTGAAGAAAATGTTAAAGACAGCGGCAATGATTTGGAGACAATGCCAAATAGGCTTTAAAGTTAGTACACTTCCTACTTTAATTGAAAATAATTTACTTAATATAAAGAAACTCGGCTTAATTTTTATTAAATTGTCTTAATTTAAGTTTGGAATGTTCTTCTCTAAAGAGTATTTGACATTGGCTCGAAATCATTGCCACTGTCTTTAAACTTAGTAAACATTTTTTTCTGTGTAGGGTCTTCCGTGACTTCTTCGATGTGTTACACTTTTTTCGCAGCAAATTGTATTATAACAACAATGCCAACACATACATTGAAAATAATTTACTTATTAAATTGTCTCAATTTTAAGTTTGGAATGTTCTTACTCTAAAGATTATTTGACATTGGCTCGAATTCATTGCCACTGTCTTTAAACTTAGTACAATTTTTTTCTGTGTAGGGTCTTCCGTCACTCCTTCGATGTGTTACACTTTTTTCGCGGCAAATTATATTATAACAACAATCCCAACACATATAAATCCCACTAATTTCTAATTCACTATTTTTCTTTAATTTCAGAGCTTATGTGGACAACACTCATTTGCAAATTCTTCATCTGAACAACAATCCGCTGCTGGGCGATCTACCCATGCGTCTGTTCCAAGGCAATCCCAATATTGTGGAAGTCTACATGCAAGCAAACAGCCTTCAAACCCTCTATGCGGCCCAGTTTCCCATCGATCAGCTGGAAAAGCTTTTTCTGGGCGATAATCCTCTGCAATGCAACTGTACCCTCTTTTGGCTTTGGCGTTTGGTGACGGGCAATTTCGAGAATGGCATTCAAGGCCATGACCTGAAACCGGGCAATATGATGACTCATGATTCGGGATCAGTGGCCGCTTTGGGTTCCGATCTGAATGGCGAAGGCGATGATGATAATTTGGTACGCGTGGCGGCCTATGTGGCCGAACGCAAAAAGGATGTCACCACAAAATTCCAAAATACCAATCCTTCGGTGGCCTCCACCAGTGGTTACCTCAAATTGGATGCAGAACGCATTGGTTGCGAGGTCTGGCATGACAGCAAACGGACACGGAAACATTTGGCCGCCATGACTGAAAGTGAGATTACCTGTCCCGCCCATGTGGTGACGATTGTGTGTGCAGTGCTCACCTGTCTCTTGGTGGTCATGACGGGAGCCAGTATAGTTTTCTATATGAGATTCGTGAAACGCCGCCGAAAGCTAATGCATGATCGCTCCCTGCGATCGGGCAAGTCAATAGTAAATGTCCATGATCGCATCTTGCCTCATCAGCCGCTGAGTGCAGCTTCGAATGGGGGCATTCCTGGCACCCTAATGAATGGCGGCTATCCCCATCACACAATGCAGCCCCAGAGAACGGCGCTCAATCACAATATGCATCCGATGCATCATCAGGACTACCATCAGACTCTGCCACAAGTGGATAAATTGGAGCTGGAGCGATATCTAACTGCCCAAGCCATAGCCAATGAATACCGGGCACTGAAGCCCTGGGAATTACCCCCAGTGAAAGATACAAATACCTATAGTGACGAACCCGAACATCTGTACGAGAAATTCGACCATTACGAATATCCGGATGCACACAGCATGTCCAAATCCTCAAATGGTAAACTAATGCTGGGTTCATCCACAATATCCTCCGGTGGTGTGCACGGCCTGGGCAGTGGCACCATGGGAAGCGGTATGGGCGGTTTGGGTGGCATGGGTGGTGGTAGTAGTGGTGGTGGTGGCGGTGGTGGTACTCTTAACAAACCCCATATAGTTTATGTATGATACAATGGTAGAGAAAAGATGATAATCGACAGCGAGAGATCTTGTGCATCATCTAGTGATACTGTGGCATTAAGCAATTGTTTAAATAATAATTATGATACTATGTGTAGTTATATTAAATTAGTCTAAAGTTTAACCCATTAAATGCAAAACGACGAACAACTGATGCAATGGAAGGACCGGACCGAACATGTTCGAATCGACTACGACTCTTAAAAGAATTCGCAGGACATTTGTCTATACATATATAGGAAATTACAATAATAACAGAAAACTTGGCAAAACAGGGAACTTATTTAGCAGACAAGAAAGAGGAAATGATGGACGTGACATGTGAATGGTATTGAAAAATTTAAATGAACAACAAATGTATGTATGTATGTATATAATCCATTTAATTCGAAAGCTTTTAAAGCTTTGAGAAGACAATTTCTAAATTTATTCAAATTTTGCGAAATAATTTGCAATGTGATTTCAAAATACTTAAAGTGAAGATATATATTGAATAGCAATAAAGGATTAAGGACAATTTTAAATAATAAAAACAAGGCGACAGCAGCTTATGTGGTCTTACAAAAAGGTATTCTGAAAATAGGTAAAATCGTGTGTGAAAATTAAATAATGTGTAAACTATATACATATTTCCCCTTTAGAAAACCAAAGACAATTGAAGGCAGAGACACCCTAAGCTACGATATTTGACCAAACTTTTCAGAAGATGGCAAAAAACATACGTAACCAGCTAAGATCTCTTTATGCGGTCGAGAAGTATGCGACCTACAGAGAGCTTTGTTGTTATTTGATCAGGTCAGGGCTGATGGGTGATGGGAGACAATTGAATTTATAGACACCTTATAAGAGCTGACAGTTAAAATAACAAAAAAGCTCTCCGTCGATGGCATTCTTAAATTCTCCTATATTTTATAAACGACTGAGAATTTATGTTTTCTCACATATCGTGAAAAGCTTGGGCAAATGGTTTGTGGTCCCCCAAAAAAATAGTTTAAGGTCTCTATACATTCAATTGCCTTTGGTCTATGCCTTCAATTGTCTTTGCATAAATCTAATCAATTTCAGATGAAATTTAAGGAATCTCGCATTTTATAATTCAAAAATGGAAAGAGTATTTAAACATTTTAAGTTGTGAAATTGTCTGTATAATTCAGACATACAACAAATCCTTGAATTTAAAATAACTTATTCTTCGAAATTCTTTAAACTTGACAAATGCTTACCGGCGAACTGTTAGCGTATTTTAAGCCTGTCAAAGGGTGTAGCCTAACAAAACATATATACATACATACGAATATTCTCGACTTTGTGCTATTCCACAAATCCGCTTCCTTCCCATTTTAATTTATAGATTTCCTCTTTTGGGATGCAATACTTTTTGAATATAACAAAAACTCCATGCATTATTAAATCATACAGAAAACGTACTATACAAGAAGAAAATATTAGTAAAAAAATAAATGGAAACAAAAAACGGATAACATAACATGCAAAATGAAACAAGGGATTATATAAAATTTAAATTAAAAAATATATTAAAAACACATACATATTTTTGTTCATTTTTTCCAAACAAAAAAAAATCAAATACTTAGAATTCATAACACCATAAATTAAAAATTTAAATTGAAACAAAGTAAAACATGCTACAAATGAATACAAAATAAGCAAACAAACTAAAAATAAATTAACAACAAAACAGATATTTTTGTGTAGAAACGTAAGGCTAATTCTGTATTAAAGTGTTAACATTTTCATTTCCTATTTTGTTGGTCAAATCGACAAAACGGAAACAAACCATACAAACATACATAACCGGGCATAGACAGAAAGCCATACCAAATAAATGTGTACATAATAGATAATAATACAACATAACGACTACAACAAGAAAAGGAAAAATAGCTACAACAAAAACAACAAGTTCATGGACACAAGGAAAAACAAATCAAAATAATTGACAACAAACAAAACTACCACAAACGAACAAAAACAAACTAAAACTGCATGCATTTAAAAGATTATCTGTTTTAACTGATTTTTTGTAGAGATTTAATTGATTTGATTCCACTTCATTTAGTTATGTATTTAAGTGAATGCTCTGTTCTAAAGTAAACTAAAAAAGTTCCTGGTTTTTTGCTTAAAGAAAAAAACTATACCTCTGTTTTACTTTATTCTGATTTAAGAATTAATTTAACTTCCCTAATTAATTTAATGTTTTATTTTTAATTTCAGGTTAACCTAAATTTATACATAAAAAATGACAATATTAAAAACATGAAAAAAGCAAAACATTTTGTAAATATTATTAACATAAAAACACTTAAAGTAAACACTTCAAACAAACACATGTGTAAATATTTTCTTAAATATAATTTAAACATTTATTTTTATACAAATTCAAAATCTTAAAGAAAAACATACAAGATTTGATTTTTTTCACACCATCCACCCCCTCCCCAAAGCAACAAAGAATAACTTAAAATTTGTAAAACTCTAAATTATTTGGGGTTATTTTGATTGCGAAGAGTCATATGGAGATTTTTACATCATTTGAGGAAACAGAAATCCACCCACTCCTACGGGTATTCTACTGTGACTCTACTCACCGCTGCCCCATAAATCTATGAATTTATATTGACATGGTTCAATTTATAGTATTCTTTTTTCGAATTTCTTTATTTTGATAAGTCTTTTGTATTAGTCGAAAAAAACTCCGAAATAGTTAACTAACAACATTAACTACCAAAACTTAATAAACTCAAAACAAATCGCAACCAATACAAACTAAGAGAAATTATTTAAAAAAGAAAAACCAAACAAACAAAATTATTATTATTATTACAACTTTTCACTATACATACATACTTAACAACTAAACACAAATTACAAGAACAAATTCTGCAATATTGAATTAAAAAAAGAAACTAACTTTAAATTAAAAATTCAATAGAAAAAAAAACAAACAAACATTGTAAAATTTCTATAAAATAACAAATTGTATTTAATTAGTAATACCGCATAACAAAACAAAATGAAACATAATTATTAAAGTATAATTAAATACAACAAAATAAAATAAAACAAAATGTTATTTCTTATACAAAGACTGAAAAAGGTGGAAAAAAAATAAAGAAATAAAATAATTACAAATGTCCTGCGTTTTATTTGAATCGCTTACTTAGGCATGGAAACGGAAATAAAAAACAGTGTGAAGGAAGTAAGCACAGTACAATATAAAATACATTTTATCTCAGGAATAAATCAGAGATAGTGGCCTAAAATTGTCTGTATCACTTGTACCAATTCGTTTAGAAGTTATAGGCAATTTCGTAATGACATTTTGATTTTTCGTTTGAGGTATCAATTGCTGCTATAATTCAATTATTTTAGAAAATAAAGGAATTTTAAAAGTGTGTTTCTCGCAACATTAGACCAATTTTAAAATATTTGTAAATTTTAAAATATTTGAGATATAGTCACAACTAATACCTTAAACGAAAGCTTGAAACGTCTGCTTAAACCCCAAAGGAGTTTAATTTCCCTATAAGCCTAAAATATTATTATACAGGACTTTCTGTACCTGTTAATTTTCTACTTAATTTTCGAATACTGACTTTTAAGCCATTTTGAGCCAACATTATCATCAAACGATTTCTTTCGGTGAGTACAATCGATTGGTTTACGACTCGCTTTGAAATTCCAAACTTGGATGTTTAGTGTCATTTTTGAGATAAGGGATTATTAGCCTTTGCAAAATTCAGGAAAATGGACCGAAAATGGATTTTCATGATATTTTGGCATATGATAGAGGACGTTGTGTGGACTTACCGACTTCTTCGATTTTCTTCCAGAATCGTATATTTCAGGAGAAATTCGTTTTTTTATAAAACTAATTATACCGATTTTAAAATGTCAATAACTTCTAAACTAATTGGAGTATCGCTTTAAGTTATACCCTAATTGAAAGGTCTCAACGCCTGCTAATATCTAGGCAATTTGCGGCATATACGATTGCCATAAAATATGCATTAATTGAAATTATAGAATTTTTTCAAAAGTTTCGATCGTTACGATAAACTTATAGCTTTATGTCAAAACGTACCTTATACATTAAATAGACGTTCATACCTTTCTTTTCCAGTACCATTTGTGGCAATATTCCTGTTAGTTTAGACATTATCGTCATTTTAAAATCGGTATAATACTTTAATATAATAGGGAATATTTTAAGAAATATTAGTTTTTTTTAGGAAATGAAAGTTGTATGTTAATCAGCGGGATGTCCTCTATCATATGCCAAAATATTATGAAAATCCAATAACTTTCGGTCAAAAATAAAAAAAACTATTTTTGGAATTTGAATAAAATGAAATTAACTCATATAATAACAAGCTTCACAGGAGCTGAAGTAGACGCTCCACGCTTCCGTTTAAGGCATTAGTTGTGGCAATATCTCAATTTGTTTAGAAGTTATAGCCATTTTAGAGTCCGTCCAGCAACGATCGCTCACTAACTGGGTAACCCACAGTATACAATTACTTAACCCCTAATGTATGCTGTGAAATTCATCGTACATAGTTTAGCCATCGGTGTCTAAGTTAATGAAACACCATATAACCTAGTTGTAATTACTGCAATGATTTACTATTTTAAAATATTCATAACTTTTAAACTAATTGCCGTATAAAACCCAACTATTCCCAATTGAAAGTCTGAATTGTCTAGTTTCTGCATAGCTTGTTATTCATCCATTTGGAAGTGCTCCTCATAACCATAAAAAGCCCATTATCTCCTTAATGGGGATAGAATATAGCATGAATTTCCACTCAGGAATATAGTAGAAATAGTGGCCTAAAATTTAATGCATTATTTGTGCCGATACTCCAATTAGTTTAGCAGTTATATTCAATTTTGTCAAGGGGTCAGATTTTGGCACCTTTTTGACATTCCCAAAATGCAAACCGTGGCAAATGCTTACTAACAGGGTTACACAGAGAAAATTTATATGTATAAAACGGCCCCTAAGGTATGCTTTAAAACTACTCGTTTATAGCGTTTGACTTGCCTTGGCTTTGAGTATGTCAAAAAGGTGCCAAAATCTGACCCTTTACCAAAATTGAACTTAACTTTTAAACTAAACGGAGTATCGACACAAATGATACATCGAATTTTAGGCCACTATTTCTACTATATTCCTGAGTTGAAATTTATGCATATTCTACCCCCATTAAGGGAATAGTGAGTGGGCTTTTTATGGTTTGAGGAGCACTTCCAAATGAATAGATAACAAGCTATGCAGAAACTAGACAATTCAGACTTTCAATTGGGAATAGTTGGTTTTTATACGGCATTTAGTTTAAAAGTTATGGATATTTTAAAATTGTAAAGCATTGCAGTAATTATAACTGCGTTACATGATGTATCACTTACCTTATGCACCGATGGCTAAACTATGTACGATGAATTTCAAAGCATACTTTAGGGGTTTAGTAATTGCATACTGTGGGTTACCCAGTTAGTAAGCATTTGACAGTTAGTAAGCGATCGTTGCAAGTATTGCTGGACGGACACTAAAATGGCTATAACTCCTAAACTAATTGAGATATTGCCACAACTAATGGCTAAAAACAGAAGCGTGGAACGTCTACTTCAACTCCTGTGAAGCTTGTTATAATATGAATTAATTTCATTTTTTTTTTTTAATTTCCAAAATGGATTTTCATTTTTGACCGAAAGTTAATGGATTTTCATAATATTTTGGCATATGGTAGAGGACCTCCCTCTGATTTACAGACAACTTTAATTTCCTAAAAAAACTAATATTTCTTGAAATATTCCCTATTATATTAAAGTATTATACCGATTTTAAAATGTCGATAACTTCTAAACTAAAAGAAATATTGCCACAAATTGTACTGCAAAAAAAAAGGTATGAACGTCTTTTTAATGTATAAGACAAGTTTTTCTAATAATTTTGACATAAAGCTATAAGTTTATCATAACGATCGAAACTATTGAAAAAATTCTATAATTTCAATTAATGCTTATTTTATGGCAATCGTATATGCCGCAAATTGACTTAGATATCAGTAGGCGTTGGAACCTTTCAAGTAGGGTATCACTTAAAGCGATACTCCAATTAGTTTAGAAGTTATTGACATTTTAAAATCGGTATGATTTGTTTTATACAAAAGCGATTTTCTCATGAAATATAAGATTCTGGAAGAAAATCGAAGACGTCTGAAAGTCCACGCAACGTCCTCTATCATATGCCAAAATATCATGAAAATCCATTTTCGGTCCATTTTCGTGAATTTTGCAAAGGCTAACAACCCCTTATCTCAAAAATGGCACCAATCGTTTGTACTCACCGAAAGAAATCGTTATATGCTAATTTTTGTCCAAAATGGCTTAAAATATGGTCAGTATTCGAAAATTAAGTGGAAAATTACCAGATACAGAACGATCTGTATAATTATATTTTAGGCTTATAGGGAGCTTTCGTTTCAAGGTTTCGTTAAGATATCAGGTGTGGCGATATCTCCAATGGTTTAGAATTTTCAGACATTTGAAAATTGGTCTAATTTTGCGTGCAATACACTTTTTAAATTCCTTTAATTTCTTAACTAATTAAATTACAGCAACAATTGTTACCTTAAACGAAAGATCAAGACATCTACTTAATACGAGTATCTACCGCTATTTGCTTATAATTATTTTTAAATAAAAAGCGTAAGTATAATGAAATTATAAAATGTTCAATAATTGTAATAGATTAAGATATTCTAGGCAATAGTATTAGCCGCAAATTGTGCCAGGTATTAGATAAACGTTCAGACCTTTCATTTCAGGTATAATTTGAGGCGCTATTCGACCTAGTTGAGAAGTAACAGTCGTTTGAAAATAGGTATAATGATTTTATATAAAAGGGAATTTTTCATGAAATATTAGGTTCTCAAAAAAATGCAAGTGGTCTATACATCAGTGAAACGTCCTCTATCGCGTGTCAAAATATTATGAAAATCCAATAACTTTCGCTCAAAAATGAAAATCCATTTTTGAAATTTCAAAAAATGAAATTAATTCATATAACTTTAAGCTTCAGAGGAATTGAAGAAGACGTTTCAAGGTTTCGTTTACGGATAACCGGAGATTGTGGAATTGGCCGTTAGACATAAAAAGTATAAATGATAAAAACTATCTATAAATAAGGAGTAATTGAAACTACTCAAATATTGGGTTCCTGAAGAATATTCAAATCGTTCATAACTCAGGAATACGCCCTCTATCTTCCCTAAAAAGAATAACTTGGGAAAACGCCATTTATCATCCCCCAAAGTATAAAGATAATTTGATGTTTTAAGAAATGTCCCTTTATGTAGCATATTTGGGAGAAAATAAGCATCAAGCGATTTCTTTCGGCAATTAGAATCAATTGGCATATGCATTGTTGGAAAATTCCAAACATAGTTTTTTAGCTAATTTTTTTGGACAGTTGACATAGTTTCTAGAGGTACATTACATTTCTCTGCTATAATTTCTGTGTGTTTTTATTGAATTAATTTCTACATCTATTGAGATATCGTAACCACTGATACAAAAACAGAAAGCTCTAAACGTTGCATTATGACTAACTAAATAATACGAATATCTTATAAGTATTATACTAACACGGTATCTTTGAGATTACAATTCCTTGAAATTTCGTAACAGAAATAAAACTAAATATTATAATAATTTAAAAAGAAGCATTTACTTATATTTACTAGGAAATAAATAACTAATAGCTATATCTCACAACAAAATACTGTTTAAAATTAAATTCTGGAGTATACCGATCTTCATAACATCACAATCGATTCTCATCCCACGGTCTCCGAAAGTTCGTGCACCGCTCACAGCTTTAGTGTCATATATACGTTGAAAATTCATATCTCATCAATTGTACTCGTAATTAGACAAAATGGAAACACTGGCAGTTATATGGTCCCTCTACAGAACTCAGCCACATACATAACCCTCGCTGACGGAGGCAGTAAGTCGCTGCAGGTGAAAATGTGTGGTTGTCAATATATTTTGGGAACATTGTGCATCGCATGTAGAGTAATAACTATAGTAATGTCCTTTCGCATCAGGAAATTCGAGTCGTTCTATACCAAATATTCATTGAGGGTATGACGCCAATACTGGTATATGGAATGCAAATTAATAGTTTCTGGAAAATAAGAGTAGATAACAAATTATTTACTATGTTATACAAATCAAGGAATATATGTATAGAATAGAAGTACATAATATATTTATATCTATACTTCTTTGTAAGAGCAGCACGAAAAAACTTCCGGACCAATTTTAAAAATTCAAAATAGGGTCAAAAATGGGCATTTAATTTTATAAAATACTAGCGGACCCGGCGAACTTCGCCTCGCCCCAATTTAACGCCTTCAGATAAACTCCAGAGTGATAATAAAACACAGATAGTTAAAATTTTAATGCGATTTGTTTAAAAGGAATCGAAATCAGTAGAGAGCGATGTGATAAAGAACAAACAACGAAGACAGAAGACAGGCAACGTAGAGATGACCGTGCGAAAAACAGGGAAATTCGAGATCAATTCCACAGACTTCCTACGATTTGTCTTGAGATTTATTGATTGTCATCGTAAAAGCCAATCGTACAGGGAACTGAATCCGCTTGAATTGGAATGAAAGATCAGTTGGAATAATCGGAATTCGTGGGATAAGGACTTCCTCTCCTTTGAATTTTCCCTTGATGATCGTCACCTGAATCACATTGTGCATCAGTTTCATAATGGACAACCGCGAACTATGCACAATTTCGGATGATTCAGATTCCGCAACATGATTATGATCGATTCCACCTTCAGCTGTAAATTATGCGGCGGAGCTCCTGGCAAGTTCGAGTTCGATTTTACTTTGAATAATAAAATTCATGCTATAGACGTCCTTATTCTTCGCTGCTAATATTGCCCGTTCACTAATCTAATCGAGATTTGGAAACACTTTGGTGATGAGTTCCTCGTTCGACGATGTGAACTCGCAAAAATTTGCCGGGAACAATATCAATGCAGTGGAAACATCAACAGTAATTTGGCCATTGCCAATCGCCAACAGTTGTTTCGAGAATTCAAGAGCCGATGAGTCGTTCTGCAACGCGACTCTCATGTTCGTGGTCAATTTCAACTTCTTGACATGCCGCCACAAAGACCACGATTTCAGGCATGCATTAATTTCATCGGCAGTAGATTTCGGGATGACGGTAAGCGTTTGACGAAAATCTCCGAAGAGCAATATCATAGACTCACCAAATTGTCTCAAATCACGTCGTAAATCCTTCATCGTTCGGTCAACTGCCTCCAGAGCTCGTTTATGCGCCATCGTGCATTCATCCGAAATTATGATTTTGCAGTGCCCGCAATCCAATAAGATAACCTTACCTCTTATACTCAAACTTATTATCTGAAAAAATTTTCGAACTGATAAATATCGCGTTGAATTTTAATTGATCGTAATGCTTGTACCGTTTGTCGATGTGATACGCGAAATCAGTGTAACAATACGCAAAACTCGAATGAATTGCAGCAAGAAAAATAGCACATACTCGTACATATGTTTAATAGAAAACTTTTTTGTTTAATAGAAAATTAATAAAAAAAAATTGGATTCAAAAAGAGAGTAGTAGATAGGAACAGTAGGAATCTCGCAAGATATAGCAATTTTCGATTTTCCCAATTTTCCGACTTTTCCGGAGGGTTTTCCCAAAATTGTCTTTCGTAACAACCTTCTCCAGGCAAATACGAAGAACTGAAAAAAAATTGAGCCAAATCGGTCCAGCCGTTCTGACGTGATGCCATTACACAGATGGACCGTTTCATTTTTATATATATAGATAATATGGGCATGCCATTAATGTTGGTGGACGGAGTAGGATAATAGGCGCGGTAAAAGTGGGCGTGATCTGGGTAGGGTCGTGGCTACGGTTTACTCGGAAACTAGTGATCGTAGAAGGACGAAATTTGGTTTATATGTTAGGAAAGTCAGCGCGAACCATTTTACAAAAATGGAAGGCAATGGGTTAGCAGGAATGACAATAATTAAAGGATTAATTTCTCAAACACTATCGACCGTATACATTTTGTGTAATTGTGAGTTTGTATGGTCAATATCGCTATTTTCGCCCAAAGTGGACGTGATAGGGCTAGGAGTCGTACTATATATTTATATCTAAAATCCTGTGTACGTTTGTTAGTAACGCATGATCTACGAAACCATAAGAGCGAATGGGCTAAAAATTTAACAACAGGTTCAGTTTGGGGTCATTGTGTTCTTCACCGTGATAAATGGCGGAGTGGTCAAGATATTTGCAAAATTCCTATTTCCAGAGCGATTTGACTGAAATTTAAAATTTATGTATGGTTTGCCTTGGTAATAGTTTGTATGTATGATTCTAACCGTTAGATGGCGCTGTAATAGACTAATGGCCAATCACCATTTTGTTGATGATTTTTTTCCTGAAACTCGGGTTGTACACTTGGCAAAATCACCTTTTTGATAGTGGCCTTCGGTAGCTTAGTGGTTAGTGCGTTAGACTTGGATCCCGAAGGTGCTGGGTTCAACTCCCAGCCATGGCACCGGAAAAATTTAACATCAGCATTTCATGTTTCCATCATAATTAGAGTTTCTGCAGGAAAAATAAACTCACCGGTCGCACTACCACTACAACAACATCTGATTACACAAGTCAACAGGGAAGCTAAAAATAGACATAACACCATGACGACTATTAACAGTAATGCAGCGCTTCTAGTGGAGAATAGAAACGGCAACACTTAAATAACATCCATTCCCTGATATTAACTGACGAATGTTAATTTAGGGCCTGTTTCTGTAACTTTTTTTCGTTCGTCTACTGCGAACGATCAAAAATCACTCAATTATTCCGAGAAATCTATAAATCGCAGAAGTTTATAATTCGTTGTGTATGTAGGAAATCATGTAAAAAGCTTGTTCCTAAAATATTTCCAACCTGCGTTTTATAGAATTCAAGTAATAGCTGAGAGAATTTTGATCGTTCGCCGTAGACGAACGAAAATAAGTTACAGAAACAGGCAGTAACAACCGGACAACATTGAGTGGAAGAAAACAACATAAGGTTCCCGCGATAATCGGATATATGCCGGAAAGAAGTCTGTAATAGAAATAGACTTAAGGATTATCAACTCAGCGTCTCCAAGCTGCTAAAAACAACAACAACAACCTTGTTGATATGTTTGAATCGAAAGAAAATATATTTGTAACACAAATGTTTAAATATTATATATTTCTGACCAAATACATTTTATTTGAAATTCAATAAAATATATTTGGAACGCATATATTAATATATTACAACAAAATATATTTGCAAACTAAATTTCTCACATAAAGTATGCGTTAAAGTACAAATACAATTTTTGTTTAGGAATTTCTCCAAATATATTTTATTTAAAAAATATTTTCAATTCTTTTGCTGACTTTTTTGAATTTCATTTCTAATATTTCTTTCGTTCTACTTCTGTTTCAAATAAATTATTTCAAATTTCTGAGTATTTAAAGCCATAATTTTTAGGCCATCAAAATTAAAGGTTTTCAATTATTATTTGTTATTTTTACGAACATTCAAAATTTCTACAAAAATTACTTTGAATTACTGAACAATATATCACAATTTAGGTATCTTCTGAACACTAAAATGCAAATTCTTTATTTGTTTCGGAAGTAATAGTCCCAAATAAAAACAAATTAGGATGTAAACAAAGATTTGGTTAGAACAACATCCTCCCAAATAACTAATTTGTGTGTGTACCAAATATCATATGTTCAGAGAGTACTCTAAACATATATATGTTTCAAGCCGAATATGTTTGGGACAATATGTTAATTAGCGAATAAAAATGGCCAATTGGGTATTGTTGTTGAGTTGGGCACGAACCTTCCAATTCGATTTGATTTGTAAATTGGAAGATTAAGTGCAATAATGTAACAGAAAGTAGACCACATGGGTATATCTATTTCATCCTTGCAGTATCCAGTGGTGCTAGTCGTTTTTCTAGGTTAGCACTAGTTTACCCGATTTGATGTCATTAGGGCATATTCGTAGCTACCTATGATGAAAGCTGAATATTGTCCGCATAAACATGAGCTTCATACCCTCCAATTTTAATATGACTATTATTCAAATGCCTGATCGGGAACAACTTTGAAACAGAGAGAGTGATCAATAAAAAATGCGTGTAAAAACACAGGAGACGTGTTTTTCAATGCCTTTCGAACAATATACATACACAGTTAGCTTAGGTTATGAGTAGACCTCGAATTTTTGCATATTTTTATACGATTAAGATAGGAAAATTCTGATTAGACCAAAGTTCGTTTCATCGGAAATGGAATTGAAAAACATATGCATATTTACATAAAATGCATATGCATAATCCATATAAGCAAAACTATGCAAAATATGCTTAAACTATTGAACATATCAAAAAATATACATAATATGGAAAAAATATTCATAATATGCCAAATGTATGCATAATATGCGAAAATATGCAAAAAAATGCATAAATACCCAAATTAAAAATATCAGCAAGAAAGGGCTAAAGTCTGTCGAAGCCGACTATATACGATAGGCTATACCACCCTGCCGGATCTGAATAGGTAGAATTATTGTCAAGATTTATTAATATTGTTTTCCTAATAATAATGATCTATCAACAAAAAAATATAGTGCTCAAGTTCGAAATCGGGATATAATTATATACCGCGCTTTGCCTAATTCTTAAGCGATTTTCTTCAAATTTGGCATCGTTCATTCTGATCTGCCCACATATTTAAATTCGACTCTGGGTTTAAAATATTACTTTGTGTCTAATATTACAGACATCGGTAGACAAATGTTGCTACTATAGCGCTTAGATGACAAAGCGGAGGTACATGTAGTGTTTTTTCTTTTTCTTTTATTATTTCATTAGCTTTAGAATAACAAAAAATACATTACATGAAATAAATATTCAATTTGGGTTGGGGGGTAAAGTGTGCATAAGGCAAAGCTTTCTAGCGATCCATAGTCAGCCGCTCAGCATGCTGATCCCATCACCCCGGTAATGGCCTCCACGATCGGAGTACAATTGCTACCTGTACATTGCGAACAATTTTACATGGACAGACAGACGGGCATGTTTAGGTCGGATTCGGTTAGTGATTCTGAGACGATCGGTATACTTTATGGTAGGTTTAACTCCAATATTTTAGGGTCTTGTAACACATTTGGGCTAGATTAAAAAAAAAAAACAAAATAAAATTCTATGTGGAATTAAATTTTTCATTTAATTATTTTGCAAACTTTCGATGTGCACTAAAGCTAAGTTTGTTTTCTGTCGGATGAAAAATATGAAAATATCCGAGGTATAGTTATGAGTTCAATTCGGTCCATATCGTATATATGTAATATATCTAATTTCGTCATATTTCTTATTTTAAAGTACACCCAGGAAAATAATTGGTTGGAATTCGATTGTAACAATAAAAAAATAGTACTAGCAACAAAAAGTATATTGCCTACACCGTGCGTCGGTTGTATTTATACATAAATTGTTGAAACAACAATAATAACATGGATACGATCAATGGAAAATGTTTGCAACTAAATTGATGGTTGTATCAATCGAAGTAAGATTGTTTTTTTTTCATTGACACTCGGGTAGTTGTGGTAACCAATTTTAAACTTTCATTATAGTACCATATGATCGATTTTTGGTTGTGACAACAAATGTTTTATTCTTGACAACAGAAATTGTATCAATAGACCAAACATTTTTTGGTTATCCCAATAATTTCCCAAATTTAGAATAATTAATAGTATTTTGGGAAATACTACCGAAAGATTGGTTGCTGTTCTTTTGCTGATACATGACAAACAAAAAATTAAATTACTTGACATAAATAAATCTTCAACATTTTGTTGAAGAACGGTATATTTAGTCAAAAATAATCTCGTGTGGATAATAATGTGTGGAATGTAGAATGTGTTGTGCAAAATGTTGTACATAAATAAAAAAAGCAACAATCATGAAATATTTGCATGAAAGTTTTCTGTTTTTTTTTTTCGTGTGTCAAATATTTCCACATCTCATAATAGTGATGAATTTCTAATATGGGATTTTTAATTTTGTTATAAATTGCTTGGTTTTTTGTTCAATAAATAAAATAAAAATTAATGAAAACTGTTTTTAATAAATTGTCGGTAGTATATGACTGCAAATTGTCAGAACAACCAATTTTTTAAAACAGTTGGTTGTGGCAACGTACAACAGATTATTGTCAACATGGAAGCAGAAGTATACCACAACCAAAATGTTGGTTGTCCTGATGGAATCGCATGATAGTAGACAGAACTACCAAAATTCGGTTGGCAAATAATTCGGTTGAGGCAACCAAACTGTATTCTGTGTGTATAAAGTAGGATTGCTTTATGTTAATCAAATTTCCAAATTATTAGACAAATCGAATGAAAGTACTCCATTATTAACACCTGATGAACAATATGGTATATGGGAGGGAGTGTTCCATAAAAAATTTATACAAAGACAAAACTCTCTAAGACACTCCAAAGCCTAATATGAAAATTATTTATATTAAATTTTTGATAATCAAAATTTTTGCTTGTGGATATTAAAGAGTTCACCATCTCTCTTTAGAAAATTTAAATTTTCTTCTGGAATTCGACATTTTAGGAAAAATTTAATTTTTAAGAGGTTGAGTTTGATCTGTTAACACTGCTTCCAAAATCGTAAGTTTTCGTTGCAGGGATTGTTAATAAATAGTACCATAATTGCTCTTGCTACCAATAAAACAACAAGAATTTCCAAATTAATTACAACATGCTTTGTGCTCATATTCCAAAAAAAACAATTAATTCATTTGAACAAACCCCCATTACCACCCACCCAACCAACATACGGGAATTGTAATCGAACCATTTGATCATTTTTCGTTGTCAAAACAAAACTGAAAGCGCCATAAAAGTTCATTAACAAACAATTTTTATGGCCATGAAAAATGATCTCATATTAATGAATGCCTCTCAAAGTATTCACGACGTTCCCTTCCGAATGTTTCTGGCGAACAAACAATTTCCATGCATTACATTTATGACGGGACCATCGAATCGTATGGGAGATCCAACAAATTCCAACTCTGTGGTATCCAACAATTTTTATAGCCATTAATGTTGCCAAAGTGCCGCGTGTATGAGTGTGTGTTTGTGTGGATGGATATACACGTGTGTTTGCTGATGACGATGATGGTGGTGGTTGTTGTTATTGTTATTGTAATGCATTAACATTTTCGGGGCGAGATATATGTACAAGAAAAGGCCATAATGTTTTGACAATTTTAATTGTCAAAGATTCCCTTAACCGCCGCCATACAAAGTCCATATTTAACGCTAATAGAAAATTCCACATATGAGGTAAGAAACATAGCATCATCGCAATAGGAGTATATGGCCAAACAAACATAAACTCGTACTTAAATGATAAATGTGAGTCTTTAAAACTCCTCTACCGCCCCTTTTGCGCTCCCCCAGTAGGTTGATACTGGGAGGAGGGGCTGAAGGAGCACAAGGCAGAAAAGTGGTAGTCTAACGATGGAAACGTCTACGACTACTACTACTAGCATGTTTTGTAAGACATTAAATTTAATGGAAACAAATTGGTTGTTGTAAGAGGTCTTAGTCTCGATGCCATTATTCCTGTTCATGTTTTAAGATGTCCTACCCTACTACAACCGAAAGATTACAACCAAATCAAAATACTGCAAAAAAAAAGGCGAGCATATTGAGAAAACACAAAACAAAAGATGATTAAGGAGTTGTTTGGAGAAAAGCAGGACAAGAAAAATGTTGTGTATAGAACCCGAAGCATTTTGATTTGTAAAGAGTGAACAATTTAGAGTTCCTCAAATCGTTGTTAATTCGTTTCTCTCTCTTTTTGTCACTTTTAAGGCATCAGCTGCAAGAAATGTTGTTTAGAAAAGCAAAGGATTTGGGAAGAGAAGTATTATTGTAAGTTCTGTGGATTTGTTATCGTCATCATCAACAGCATCACAAAGGCTTTGGGTAATCTCTGCTTGGACTAGGCAAGTTTTAAATATATGTTATCTCTCACACAACATGAAAACATAAATGTCCTGTGCCATTAAACTCTCACACAGAAATACATACTTACATTATTCGTTGTAAATTAATCTATATATATGTATGATAGAAATCCTCTTTTTTGATAGAAATCCTCTTTTTTTTTTCTTTTCAGAAACTTCTAGTTTTTATTTTTTGTTTTTCAATTCTGTACACCACCAATTATTTTATAAAAATGACAACTTTTCAGTTCAACTTTTCCCTTTTATACTTTTTCAGGTGTACAGATCTGACGTTATATTCTTTATGACAAAAATTTAAAAACTCTTCAAACTGAATTGAGCAAAGTATTTCCCCTTTGCTCTAACACGGCCATCCTGTAAAATCATCGCTCTCGATGAATTCAAAACTTCTTGTTTTCAAAACAATCATTTGTTTATTACAGAAAGAACAATCTAAAATCACAAGAAACCAAACAGTTTACAGAAAACACAAATTCATTATTTCAAATTCCACAGCAGTAATCTGTCCCCTTGTACAATCAACCAACAGATATCCAGAGCTGTAAACAAAACCATTATTTCAGATGTTACTTCCTGAATCGAATCTCGGAGACAATCTTAAGCTTGTTTGCAAATCAACACCTAAAGTGAAAGTCATGACTCAGAGGCAATCTTATGCTTGTTCAAAATTTCGACACCTAAACTGAAAGTTATGACTCAGAGGCAATCTTAAGCTTGTTCAAAACTTCAACACATAAACTGAAAGTTATGACTCAGAGGCAATCTTAAGCTTGTTCAAAACTTCAACACATAAACTGAAGGTTATGACTCAGAGGCAATCTTAAGCTTGTTCAAAACTTCAACACATAAACTGAAAGTTATGACTCAGAGGCAATCTTAAGCTTGTTCAAAACTTCAACACATAAACTGAAAGTTATGACTCAGAGGCAATCTTAAGCTTGTTCAAAACTTCAACACAGAAACTGAAAGTTATGACTCAGAGACAATCTTAAGCTTGTTCAAAACTTCAACACAGAACCCAAAAGATATGACTCAGAGACAATCTTAAGCTTGCTCATGAATTCGATTCTTATTGAATAGCGAATTTTGCAAAAAAAAAAAAAATTTACCTTATATTATTTACCAACATCCTTCTCGTCTTCATTCTCATTTAAAGGCCGAATCACCTCTCTTGCTGCAACAATACAAGTTTTGCAGTTTTCCTTCTTCAACTTATATCGATCATTGGGAAGGACACCAACTATTTCATAAGGACCACGATAATACGGCTGTAACTTCGATTTGCGCCTCTGGTTACTACAATAGACAACCTTTTGTCCAATTTTTAATTGAGTTGGTTTGCATTTATTTTGATCAAATCTGATTTTCATTCGAGTTGCATTTAACTCTGCTCGTTCACTGGCAAGCTTTCGTATTTCTTCTACATCGTCAAATTGTGGCTCAATTTCGAACTCTGCCAAAAGTGCACTAATATCTGGAGTCCGTCCCGATATACCTGTTAAGACCTTCAACGGAGAAAATCCAGTTGTTTTATTAACCGTTGTATTAAGGGCTAGTTGTACACGACTGATATAACCAGTCCATTCGCCACATTTTTCTAAATTAGTTCTCAATAAGTTAGCAACAGTGTCCACATAACGTTCCACTTGGCCATTTGCTCTACTAGCACCAGGAGCAATTAAATGATGTGTTATCCCCAACGACATGCAGAAGTTTTTAAACTCAGCACTAGTAAAATTAGTGCCTCTGTCACTTACAAGTTTGGCTGGAGCTCCAAATAGCATTACATAGTTATTAAACATTTGAACAGTTTCCGCAGCTGTAAGGGTTTTACAAGGGAATAAAACTGCAAATTTTGTAAAAGCATCAATCAAAATGAAAATATAACGATAGTCTGTTTCGTCAAATGGTCCCATAAAATCAGCATGAACCACATCGAATGGAATTGGCTTCTTTTCTATTGGGTGAAGTTCACACTGTTTCTTTCCAGACGGCCTTTTAGCCACCAGGCAAATTAAACAAGAATTCACAAATTTCCTGACATTTTTAGTCATATGTGGCATCCAAAAATGCTCTCGCATCTTCATAAGAGTCTTTTCCCATCCGACATGACAGTTTTCCTCATGGAAACGTCTCATTAATGACAATCGACATTGTCGGGGTACATAAAGTTTGTTAGTATTTTCCAGTTTCTTGTATAACAATCCGCTTTTGAGTTTGAACTGCGTTGATGTGTTGGTATCACCACTTTTAATTTTCTCTATGATTTCTAATGTACCTGGATCATTTTGCTGCTCAATATGTAACCATGTTTCGGACAAACTCTCAACTTGATAACAAGATTTTGTTGGCACATTTCGGCTAAGGTAATCTACATGTGATAAAGTCTTCCCTTTTCGATATACAATCTCAAACTCAAAATCTTGAAGAAAAATCCACCAACGAGCAACACGAGGAAGTAAATTTTTCTTTTCTTTTGTTGCCTTTAAAGCGTTACAGTCAGTAACCAACAGGAACTTAAGACCGATTAGGTAATGCCTAAAATGTTTCATTGCATTTACCACCGCAAGTGTCTCCAACTCATAACTATGATATTTTGCTTCATACGACTTAGTTGCCTGACTATAATAAGCAACTACATGCAATCTTCCATTAACTCGCTGAAATAAGATAGCTCCATATCCACTCGCACTTGCATCCGTATGCAGCTCTGTTGGAAGATCAGGATTAAACAATACTAATAATGGTCGAGTTGTAAGTTGTTCTACTATGTAATCTTTCGCCGCTTGACATTCATTACTCCATACAAATTCCGTATTATTCTTAGTCAATGCCGTGATACAGGCAGTTTTTGCAGCAAATTCCGGTACGAATTTCCGAAAATAATTCGCTAGCCCCATAAATTGACGTATTTGCCTAACATTACCTGGTGTCGGGGAACTCACTAACGCATCAATTTTGGTCTTGCTTGGTCGTATACCATCTCCGGACACTTCTCGTCCCAAGTATTCAATAGTAGTTTGAAGAAATTTACATTTATCCATGTTCAAAGTAAACCCACTTCCAACTAATGCCTTGAGTACAATATCAAGCTTTTCAAGACCTTCATCAATGGTTTTCGATGGTATCAACACATCATCCATGTATACCAAAGCCAATTTGCCTCGTAACTCACCCAAAGCCACGTTTATAGCCCTCTGGAAAACTGCAGGTGCATTAGCGAGACCGAATGGCATACGCAAATATTCATAATGTCCATCGGGTGTGACAAAAGCAGTCTTTTCTATAGAATCCTCTGCAATTGGAATTTGGTGAAAACCAGATGCCATGTCCAATGATGTAAAATATCTATTCCCCGACAATTCATCTAGTTGATCTTCTATCCTCGGCAAAGGATAGCGATCTTTCACAGTGATTTTGTTCAGTGCTCTAAAATCTACACAAAGGCGATTCTGTCCATTTTTCTTCTTGACAAGAATCATTGGGCTCGCAAAAGGTGAGTGACTCTCTCTTATCATACCATTATTCATCAAATCTGCAATAATTTCCTTTGTTATCTGTCGTTCACTGTGTGCCATCCTATATGGCCTAAAGAAAATATTGGCATCTTTCGTTAAACGTATACTTAGGAATCCTGTAGTAACCATTGCCGTAGGAAAACCCGCTATAAAGTGTTTGGAGTACTTATCCAAAATAACATTCAGCTCATTTGCACGAGTCTTTGACATACTACCAGTTGTGTCAACAATATTCTCGCTTTTGAGACAAAAAGCTGACTTACTGCGATGTAAGTACGATCCATTGGCAGTAACCGTAATCGTAATCGTAGGATCTTTCAAAATGTCTCTTCCAATAATAATTTCATTTCGTAAATGTTTTTTATCAATCAAATAAAGGTCAACCTCAACAATAAGATCTTCAAATTCTGCATATGTTTCAAGCCTCTCGGATAGTAAAATAGGTTCTCTCCCAATACCTTGCACAGACAGTAAATTTGTAGTTCTTTTTGCAGGTATTTTGTCAGCAATGTCGGATCTTATCAACGAACAATCAGATCCCGTGTCGAGAAGACAATGATATAATTTTCCCTTGATAACCACTGGAGTGTAATTATCTGATACCAACGAAATCTTGCATAGATTTATTTGTTTTCGGTCAGCTCTTTCTTTAGCCCAGCAGGTTTTTTCTTCGTGTCCGGATTTTCCACAAAAGGAACACTTAAATTTGGTTTCTATGGGTTTGCTTGGTATCTTCTGCACAACCAATTCGTTTGTCTTTTGTTTTTCCGTGCAATTAGCTCTAATATGACCCTTTTTGCCACATCCATAGCAACGTTTCTCATCCTCTACGAGCCTACGTTTCAATGGATTAGAAAGCCTGTCTTCTTTTTCAATACTGGATACTGGCTTATTCTCTTGCAAACGGCGTGTTATATTTTCTACCTTTCGTAAAGGCTTTTCTCGTATCGAAGACAAATGACTCATCAAACTTTGCACAGTTGATGGCATAACAAATGTAAGAGAATTTCTCAAACTCACCTCACTAATGCATCCGATGACAATTTTGACCATTTTGTCTTCTGGAATTTCAAAAGGTACTTGATTCATTTGACAAACCTTTTCCATTACGAACTCCGTATAGGAACCATATTCATTGCTTTCTGAGTTGGCAACCTTCCTGAGTTGTGTAATAATGTCCGTACCATTAGAAAAAGCGTGTATCAAAGAAGCACGTAAATCCGGCCAGCTATAAAGTTGATATCCGTACTTGTTGAACCATAATTTTGCCCTCCCAAGCAGAGAAACTTGTATTCAAGGCAAAATGTCAAAATTCTGCAAACCGTCTCGTTGTACCCTTGCATCAATATCCGTGCACCACTTCTGAATATCAACGCGGGAGTGATCAGGATCAAAACTCGGAAAACCCACCAACGCGCCGGTTGATTGTGACCCTTGTGTGGATTCTAAAATTTTATTAATTGCTTCCACCGTAATTACAAAATTGTTGGATCTCGACTCTGGACTTCCCTCCTGCAAATTCAAATTTCCTTGAATCTGACCTCTTCGACTGGAGTCATCTTCAGTCATCTTCCCAATAGAGTGTGGTGTAGGCTGAATTTATCCCACTTCTGATGATAGAAATCTTCTTTTTTAATAGAAATCCTCTTTTTTTTTCTTTTCAGAAACTTCTAGTTTTTATTTTTTGTTTTTCAATTCTGTACACCACCAATTATTTTATAAAAATGACAACTTTTCAGTTCAACTTTTCCCTTTTATACTTTTTCAGGTGTACAGATCTGACGTTATATTCTTTATGACAAAAATTTAAAAACTCTTCAAACTGAATTGAGCAAAGTATTTCCCCTTTGCTCTAACATGTATGTGTGTATGAGAGTTGTTACGTATGCTAACTTCCTCATCTCAAAGATATTTACATCTTTCATCTTGATTTCGTTCGATACATACTACTCGTATTTTGTTTTTGTTTTTATTTTCTTTTAGCAACTGTACTACTACATACTATGTAACTACGATATATATAAGTATTCCTCTGCTTGATTGTTCGAATAAAGATTTATTCTGATGTGTCGCAGAGCAGAGTAAAAATGAAAGCAAAAACATAAAAAAACGTCTACGATTTATGTTTCACATAAACGGAAGTGAAATCTTTTCAGAAACGATACAACGATTGGTGATGCTGATGATGATGACGGCGAGAGATGAAGTGGAAGGAACCCGAAAGAGGAAAATACGAATGCATAAAATATCGATAAATATGGAACAATTCAATATCAATAATTTACACATCAAATGAAATTGAGGAGAAAAATGTGTGGAAATTTATGCCATTTCAGGCTGTGATTGCACAGAAAAAACAAAGTAGATTCCAGTATATGAATGACACATATCACGGGAGGAGGAGGAAGAGAATGAGAACTATGATGATGCTACAGCTAGCTACAGAGAAGATCGAAACATTTAGGGAAGTTCAGTCATCTACTTTTAAATCTGTTTTAGATTTAAAGCCTAAGAAAAGTCTTATTAGGAGGAGGAAGAGAATGAGATTTATGATGATGCTACAGCTAGCTACAGGGAAGATCAAAACATTTAGGGAAGTTCAGACACCTACTTTTAAATCTGTGTTAGATTTAAATCCTAGGAAAAGTCTTAAGGACCCAATATATAAAATAAAGTGTGATCACAATAGAGTCCGACCGAAGATCTTTTTTTTTTGACCGAATCCAAATGTTTTCCAACTTTCGTTTAGACCCACTAAAACACATATATGTGCCTATTTGCATAGATTTATATACGGGAGATAATCGTAATTTTTGATATGTTTGTATTGGAATTAAATATATTTGGAACAAAAATATTTAAATATTTATTATACTCTTTCTGAACAAATACATTTTATTTGAAAATCAATAAAAAGTATTTGGAGCGCACATGTTGATACGTTAGAACAAAATACGAGTATATTTTCGAACTAAATTTCTCAAATAAAATATGTGTTTAAATACAGATAAAATTATTGTTTATGAGTTTCTACAAATTTATTTCATTTAAAAAAATTCAAAACTTTGCTGGCATTTTTGAACTTAAGTTTTAAATTTAAATTTTTCTTAGTTTCAACTCATCATTTGCTGTCAATCCTTGAAACAATTTATTATTATCCCTGATTACACGATTTCAATTATAAAGGAATTTTACAAACATTACAAGTTTCTAAAAAAATTAACTTTTAATTGCTGATATTTTCTGAATACCTAAATGCAAAAAAATCGTTGTTTCGGAAATAGTAGTCTCGAATAAAACATGTTAAGATGATCATTTGGATATTTTGTTCTCGCACTTATTTTATTGTCAGTAAAATATATATTGTTAAATTGTGTTCCAGTGGAAAGATCTCAAAATGTGATATGCTTTCCTCGAAATCTTCTCCACTTTTCCCAGTTCTCCTTCTCTATGAATTTAAAAAATATTTGTATGAGTAAAGTACTTCAATTTCTCACATTTATTTTGCGGTGCCTTTGATTATTCAACTGTTGGTACTTCGAATTCGAATCTAGAGCAAAACCAAACCGTCACCCGAATTAAATACCAAACTTTAATGCATACTCGTATATATGTTTGTGTAAGTACGTAGACATTATTTACATTGGGGTGGAACGACTGTGCTCAAGTAACTCGAGGACGAAGAAAATTCGAAAAAAGAGATTTTTAGAAATCCACTAGTTGTACATTTCGGTAACGGGAACACATAGTTTACTATCCTGCAGCCACAATTACTCGCTTGTATATAGAAATATATTAGTTGCTTTTCACTTCAAACTACTAAATCATCTATACTTTTCATAATATAACGAACTATCGACTTTAACATTGGCTTGTCATATGCGCCCAACTAGTTTATTAGTTTACAATTGAGTACTAGTAATAATACTAGTTATTATCAAAACTAGTTAATTTCTAATCAGTTATTACTGTGTTCGAGAATAAGAGAGCGACACATGCCACTCTCCTTGGTGCCAAAGAACTAAAGAAAATGTTCTTAACTCCAATTACTTTTGTCTTTAATATAAGTACAAAATCGGCTTATTTCAATGATTTGTTATCTTATGTTTTTGTCAGTGTACTCGTATATTGGGATCCAATTCATATTGGATCTGAATTTATAGCATTCGTATTGAAAGCGGCGTTAAGTTCGCCCATGGCGAATCTTTTATACTCTCCACCTTGGATGGCATGTAAATTGTTTCGGGTACAAATAAACGTATACTACCAAATTTCAGCCCAATTCTTTGAAATTTGTGTTTTTTGCGTTACGAAGACACATCTAGAGGGGCTATATCAAAACATGGACATATGACTAACGTCTTCGTCTTACAGACCCATCAGTTCAAAATGTTTAGTCTCTATGAAGTCAAATCGGGAAGATTCTACTTATGGGGTCTATATCAAAAATGGACTGATATTGCCCACCGAAATATATCCAAATATTACCAAATTAGAGTCATCTAGCTCAATTATTGTAAATTGTAGCGTAATTACAACAGACGGACGGACATGGCTACATCGTCTAATAATTGTACGACAGATCAATATTTAGAGGGTTACAAACGGAGTGACAACATTAATATACCCCCCTCCTATGGTGAGGGAAGGCTAAGGGAAAATACAAAAAAAATTATTTTAAAAGAAATTTTATATTTATAAGGATATTTCACGATGTTTATACATTATCCTTAAGGAAGGGCATTTTCACTGCTCTTGAGGCACCTCAGAACTTTGAAGTTTAAAAAATAAGTATGTTGCATAGGTGTTTCTTTGCCAGTAGTTATGTTCCAATTTCGCTTTTATCCCCCTCACCCTATTACACATATCTATAAACAATAACACACATATTGCAGATTTTGAAAAAGAGGCTTAAGTGACATGTGATGATAGTTCCCAGAAAGAATTGAGGTTAAAGTAACCATAAATAGTTCAGCTTAGTGTTCGTCTGATGATTGTCTTCTTAAATACCCACAAATAGAGTATTATTTATTTTCGAAAGTAATTGAATGTGGGTGAAATGTGTAAAACATGTAAATTGCTATTTCTTATTGAAATTGTTTACTGATTGTAGATAAGAAAATTGGAAAATGAACATAGAATGTCTGTCTAATGCACCATGGGTAAATATTTGTATGTTATAGTTATTTTTTCAATAATAAATTAAGTACTACAAGAATTACATTCGATTAGATTTAAATTGGAAAACTGAATTTAAAAACTAACTTATTTCGTGCAAGGATGATATCAATGGCCTATATGCAAATTATCAGCATAGCAAATGAGATGAACACGTTTTCAAACATGACAAAAAACAGTTGTCTTTCCGAGCAATCGAGCATCGCATACTGGTACAGTCTGTAGGTTTTCTAAATAGAAAACTGAAATTCTGCATATTTTTGTGTGACCATCTCGAAAATTTGTCATTTTTAAATGTAACTCTCTTGAAGAAAGAAAGCGATATTTGCAGTCATAAAAATATAAAAATTGTTCTAAATTGTAAAGTATTAATATATATATGTATAAGCTGTTTGTATATAGTTTCCATGTTCGTATATTGACCAATATACTCATATTTAATATTTTTTTTTCTTACTTCTCCTCTTTGTATATAAATAAATTTAATTTTCTTCAGTGGTTGTCAATTTTTTGTTCGTTTTTAAAACATGTGTTACATATTCCAGTATTTCAAATCTGAAGCGAATAATCGAATTACTGTTCTCTTCGTTGTAGTTCAATTATATCCAATCGTTTTATTCGTTATTGTCAATGTTCGGCAATATTTGTTATTTACTCACAAAATCAATTTATTTAAATAAAGAAAATATTTTTTTATATATATATTTTTTTTTCAACTTTCTCTCCTGCATCTGTTTCTCTTAACGCCAGCCAAATTACATAGAGTAGTTTATTTTTATTACAACACATGACTGGTTACTTGACTTTAGTTATGTGTCTGTGTCGGCGACAATACACGACACTGAGTACACTCACAGACACTACGCCATTTCCGTTTCCTTTCTATTCAAATTTTGACTATATGCTCCTTTTTTGCCTCCCACCCTTCCTCCAGCGTACATATGTTCGTTGGGGGGCAGAAAAACAAAAACCAAGCGCCGCTACGAAACGTTTAGAAAAAAATGTCGCTATAAATATTATGGTCCTTGGGCCCAACAGGAGAACCAACAACAGGAAAAACATTAACCCTACAAATGTATCGCAGCTGTATTGAGTACCCACACAATAAATTGCCAAAAAAAATACTGGAAGAGCGAGGACAGACACACACGCACACACCACGGAATCATGGAGAATTCCGAGAACGCTTCCGTATTTACACAACAATTGCAAAAAGGCAAATAATAAATAAACGCCAAAACATAGCAAGCCCAGGCAGAGGAAGAAAAAAGAATTTCCAAAACCGGAAATGCTTGAGTAGCTGCTATTTCCAGTTCTCGAACATAATTCTCGAACATAGAATAAAAAAACTACAATTTGAAATATGCAAATTTCAGCCGAAAATGCATTTGTTACAGGCTGTGTAGAATAAAATGTTACTTGTTACTAGAAGACAAGTGCTGGGACCAGCAATAGCAGAATTAGGAGTGGGGGTAGATCGTTTCCCAGTTACTACAATCGAAATGTTGGTGTTCGTTTGGAGTTTTCCTCTTTGCCGAAGGGCAATATATCTTTGGTTATTTCCTATTATTGCTTTTTATGTGTCTGCCGGGGGGTTGGTTAAAGTGTTATTATTAACATCAAGAAGACATGCGAAAAATTTGCCACGAGAGTAGTTAGAACAGAAAGGGGTAATCCTTTGCAATATAGCCGATTTTGGGAAAAGTGTAAAGCTTAAGGCAGGAAGTAATAATTCTTAAACCAAAAGGAATGAAACATATATTTTCTTCCGTTGTAACTTACATTCATTTTCAGATTGTCCTCTTATGTCTGATGTTGGTGTTGATTTGCCTAGAAAATCCAAGTATTGACATAATGTGTTTGTAAAGTAATTGGAATCGTTATAGTAACATATGGTAACGAAAGCATTAATCCTGTCAAGCAAAGTAAAACACCAACCCTATTCTCCCCCGCTAGACCCCCAAAAAGCAGGAGATACCCTCCTTCCTGAAAGGGTGAAAGTTATATTTGTTATAACAGAAAAAATGCAAATTTAATCTATAAAAAAGCAAAACGAAGAATATCGAATATTCTATGTTTGGAATGGCGGGAGGGAAAATTTGTTTTGATTGACTATGAAAAATGGCAGATAAAATCTAATTTAGAAAATGTCTGTACGAGTAAGACTTCAGCGTTGTTTTTTTTTTGTTATTGTCTTATTACACACTTTGATTATTTATGTGTTAACCATAACTTTCACTTTCATTTACTTGTGGTATTCACCTTGGGAATACCTTCAGAACGGACCTAGACACGAGTAGAAGATAATTTATCGGTGTTTGTGTCGTGTGGCACCTACACGAGTGTACACGAGCTTAATCACATTGCCAAGAAGATATCACTAACACATACTTTAATGTGACTACAATCAGAGGCGGGGATTTCTGGGAGGATCAGAAAGCAAATTTAATTCCAGTTCGTCAGAATCGATCATACAAGCTGAAAAAAATCGCCTCTGCAGTGTATTGTCCCAAACATAATCTGCTTGTTTAGGGTATACTCCAAATATATAATATTTGACATGGGCAAATAAAGGGTTTTCCAATAAGAGTGATATTTTCTTTGAAAAAAAACACACTTATTGTTAAGGAAATTCAAAAGTTTTTTATTTAATGTGAAGTACAATCGATACAATTAAGTTCTAAATAAAATGTCATTCAAATGGCCTCCACGACTTCTTCTGCAGGAACGAATTCGATGAATCCAATTTCCGAGCACTTTTTCCACTAAATCAAGTCGTATGTCATGAATGGCACGTTCAATATTGACTTGTAAAGCTTGAAGAGAGAGACCAATGACTTCAAATAACCCCAAAAGATATAGTCTAATGGTGTTAAATCACAACTTCTTGGAGGCCATTCAATATCACAATTTCTTGAAATAGTCGAATCTCCAAACTTTTCTCGTAACTATTCAATTGTTTCATTTGCTGTGTGGCACGTAGCCACAATCGGTCAATGGCAAAAAGATAGCTCTTTACGAGTGCTAAAATATTGCTCATGGGTGTCAAGGTCGTGGGTCGACTGGAAAGTGTTTTTTTTTTGGATTTAAAAAAATGGACTTAGTCAGATCGGGAATCGGTCAATGGCAAAAAGATAGCTCTTAACGAGAGCTAAAATATTGCTTACGATTGTCAAGGTCGTAGGTCGACTGGAAAGTGTCTTAGCGCACGAAAAGTTGCAATTGGAGAACGATTATTTTGATAATAAAACTGAATAATTTGTAAACGTTGTTCTTGCGCATATCTCTCCATGATGAAATTGTAAGCACTACTGAATACAATGAAAAACATATGACATATTACAAATGGCCGAAACGTCACTTCAAAATCATATCATCCCTATGGGAAACCCCTATATAACATGTTTGAGAGGATGTTGTTTTAGACAAAAAACTATGTTTTCATCTAAATATTTTTTTATTTAGAAGCAATATTTCCGAAACAAAGAGTATTTAAGTATTTTGGCATATATCACTGCCTTAATTGGAAGGCAAGTTTTCCATTTTTCATAAGTTCAAAGTGCTGTTTTTTAGAAATTGGATATGTTTTTAAAATTCGACTGAAATATAAACCGAATAATCTTGGGTAACGATAAATTGAATTGATGGATTGACAAATAGTGGTGAATTGAAATATTTATAAATTAAAAATTAATGCTATTAAAAAAAAGCGAATGCCGCTCATGACATTTTTAACTATAACTTTTAACACGATATCTATGAAAAATTTTAACAAAAAAAACTTTTTGAACAATAGCTTTGTTTGTATGTAAACATATATTTTATTTTAGAAAGTCAGTTCGCTAATATATGTTGTTATAATATATTGATATATGCATTCCAAGATGCATTTTCTGTGTAAGTTGGGAAAAAAAAACGAAGGGGGATAAATTTTTTTCAATTAAAGTTAAAAAAAAATTCGACAAAAACAAAAATTTCTCATTTGAAAAGAAAAAGGACTCATTTGAAAAGAAAAGAACAAATAAAATTCTGTTTTTATGGATTTTGATACACTGCATCAAAATACACATCCTGACAACATTTTAGCGACCTACAAAAATGGCGAATTTATTAACGAAATTCAAAAGGGCCTAACAACAAATTATTGATTTTTTCATAGAGAAACAAGTTATAAATCATGTTGTGTGAACTTATGCTCGTATATGCTTCATTATCCTGAAAACCCCGTTTTTCTAACCACAGCTTTTTAATTTTATTTAGTTTTTTGATTCTCCCGTAAAATTTTCAAATATGTTTTTTCGATTTATACAAACTACAGAAAAAAATTTTAAAAAATGCTAAATAGTATTTCGCCAATAACTTTAAAAATATTGAGTCCCCAAAAATCGAAAATTACTGTTTTGGATTTGTCTTTAGCATATTTTGTCTAAATTTCGATTTTAAAATAAATCCAGTTGTTCAAGACCAATTACAAATTTCGTAAAACCGAAAAAGGATTTTTTTGAAAATTTCAAATCCCCATAAAATTTAAAAAATAATTATAATGAGATCTTACTTTACCATTTAGTTATAATTAATAATTATTTAATAAATTATTAATATTAAAAATTCTGCCGCACAATCAAGTGACAACCATCAATGGAGTTTTTGGCAGAATGTATATTGAAATCAAATATATAGGGCTACGGCCCTTCTGACTCAAAATTCAATGAGATAGTGGTATTATTAATATTTTTTCCTACATAAAATCTGCGCAATAATTCGTCCTTGATTCCAAGAAATTATCTGCGATTCACTGATTTTCTATAACTTATAGAGAATATATACAATCTATGTTTCGCTTTGTCTTCAGTTGACTTCAAGGAAAATCTTTCAGCTACGCCCTTGTATCTGAGATATCATCACATATGCCGCTGACATTCTTCACCAGCCCGCCCCAATTACACTCCCACCCAATAGCAGTAGGAACAACTGAACTCCTTGCTTGATTACCCCGAACACGTTTCACTGCCACTACTTTTTTTGTTTTACATTTAATAATCTCCGTTCGGATGTAATCCAGTTTGTCATGTCATGTCAGTATTTTTAAAGGATTTATTGCTCTTTTGTCTAACACAAACACAGTTACGTACGTACGCATACACTCATATAAAAATATTCTACGTTTATATGCTCCCAGTTATATGTAGACACGCATACACTAACATCTCACAATCGTGTACTTTTCATCCTTCAAGTACCCAAACGCACAAACACTCACTCATACAGATATAATATCAAACTTACACACTTAACAAAAAATAAAAGCCCTACATACACGTATGTACATACGTGAAGATTGAGTGAGCGTATTGGAGTGTGTAATACCGAAGGCTTTGTGAATACCTATACAAATATCTAACAATGTCTCCCGTATTATTTAATGAAATTGTAAACATATGTATGTACACACATATTAAATTTTTTATTCTAAATATTCCAATTTCTATTTAGTTCAAACTTGGAGTTAATCGGTCAATCCTATAAAAAGTTATGCACAGAACAGTAGTCTTAAACTATACATATTAAACAAATTCAAATAAAATTAAAAGCCTCTCCTAATTTAAATAAGTTTACAAAATTTTTATATAATAGATATCACTTTCATTTCTTCTTATTAAAATAATGCATCCCCAGATATTTATACAATCAAATTTCTCCTTTTTTGCAGCAATTAAAAATATTATAATGAAGTCTATTTGATTTAACCTTATTTTAGGGCCGAAAATAAAGATGTTCAAAAAAGAAAAACATGTTCTCGAACATTGGAAAATTTTAATTGAAAAAATTCCATATACGAATATACCATAAAATGCGTATTTTATTTCTTTTATTTAAATCGTACAGTTGTTATACTGCATGTATAATATACATACATTGTATATTCATGATTGCACATTAAAGTGGTTCACATTTCAGATCGAAAATAAAAAGAGATTATTTAAATGGACTGAAAAGTAAACCCTTCACTTTGTAGGTAAATAGTTTTGACATAACCTGCGACTTGGTGGATAGTACGCTCTTTGGTTTCATCAAAAAATTAACAGATTTTTTTTATTTAAATAATACAAAAAAAATGATTTTATTTTTTTTATAATAAATCTTACTTCACAATCTTTTTAAATAAAGGGTGTCCCAAGAAGAGCGCAATTTTTTAATCTCGCAACATTCGAAGTGTCATTGTTTGACATTTGAATAATTGTTATTGTTTGTTAGTAGAAGGTACGAGGTTAGTAAAAATGGAGCGAAGGGAGCGAAGGGAGTTCGTTAATTGGGTATTGGAGAGACAACATGAAAATGCTGATTTTGCCGATAAAATCTCCTTCAGTGACGAGGCCCATTTTCATCTTGATGGCTTCGAGTGATTCACGAGAAGCAAATGCATCCTCAACGTGTCACTGTGTTGTGTGGTTTTTGGGCTGGAGGAATCATTGGACCTTTTTTTATGAAAATGAGGCAGGTCAAGCGCAAACAGTCAATGGTGTTCGGTATCGTGAAATGATAACCAGTTTTTTCTTGCCTAGAATTGAAGAAATGAATGTGGAGGGCATGTGGTTCCAACAAGACGGCGCCACATGTCATACAGCCAGAGAAACAATTCAATTGCTGCAAAAATTGCGCTCTTCTTGGGACACCCTTTACAACAAATTGTCAAGAAGGAATCAAATTTACAACCTCCTACAAAGTTAAAGATTAATTGAAATTCCAACTGGATAGTGGCTAACCCTAACTAACAGAACTTGTGCACTTTTTAAGCCGGTTGATTTTTCTTACAATTACTGAAAGGGATTCTACAGTAACACTAGTTAACAAAATTTTCGTCGGTGGGCTGTGCATAACATTTTCTGGTGTAAAATGGTGTCCTAAACATGAAAAAAATATTTTAAAAAAATTTATGGTACATTTTTTATCAATTCCGATATTCTTGAAGGATGCCTTTAGTATTTGGACCATATTTTTTTAAGTATAACCTCGACTAAGCCGGGATATCATTAAAATCAAATTAAAGGAAATTATGAGTGCTACAAATGATGAGGACATCACTTTCTCGTAGAAACAGAAGCTTAGCAACTGTTGTCAAAGCAATTAAAAAAATGTTTTTTTTTTTTAAAAAATTTGCTGGCTCGATTAAAAGCCATGACAAATATGGCAAAAAATATTTGTTCCTTGTTTGTAAAGCTAACGAAGAAAACATGCCTTTTTGAAATAATAAATGTAGAAATTACATCGGTTTCAATCCTGTTCATATATCCCCAATATTGTGAACGGGGGTATTTATCTGTTGCTGCAGTCTCAAAGTTTAAGAGACACACAGAATATTTGGCGGAAATCCGTATTGGGCCATTAGAAGTCATTTGAGCAATGTTCGTCCGTCGGTTCGCCTGTCTGTCTGGGTTGTTTGTACGATAACTTTAGATAGGAGTGACCGATTAACTTCAAATTTGGTATTTGTTATTATTTTTTGCTACCTCAGGCTAAGATCAAACATGGACCATGTTGGCCCACTCCTTCGAGTATTGATTCCGTAATAACTTCCATACAACTTATCGGAATCTTCCGTAATTTCACACATAGTAGGCATTAGTTTCTTAGTCGTTGCATAAAAAATGAACTGTTTACAACTTGGATTCCTGGGAGCAAAAAACATTTGACATTTATTACAATGTATTGCTTTAATAGGAACCTTTTTTATGATACCTTGGTACCTGGTTCGAGTGTTTTGGGTGAAACAATTCCCCAAAGGATCTTTTTATTGCGACTAATGGAGATTTAAAAACAACCCTATGGAAAAAGAGCTTCTGCAGTAGATTTCTCGTAAACACAATATTTTTGGGAAAATTAACATTTTTATGAGTCGGAAAAAGAATAAGTAATATTTAAGCTTTTCCTTGATTTGTGTGAACATCTGCAGTTAAACTCAGAAAAAAAATATAATAGAGACATTCAAACATTTTTTCGGTATGTAAATATAACATATTTGCACCCAAAATAATTTTATTTACATTTGGGTCTCAAACATATTTTGTTTAATGTTTTTTCTCAGTGTAGTCTTTATTATAAATAAAGATAAAGGTTATTACCATCGGATTCGGAAAGCTTTTATTATTTTTCTTTTCTGTTAAATTTTTGGACCAAAAATGCCTTGTACATCTATCTATTAACATCGAGGACAACACTACTGTACTATAGTTCAATGTCCTGGTTTGTCCGGATAAGGATAAAGAAAAGTATTCAAGAAGATAGTTTTTGTATAAAAAAATTAAATAAATTGTCCTCAAACATTTTTACCCAATCTGGTATACATTAAAGAATTGCATGTAGCTGCAAACCCGTACTATGTAGGTTTCTAACTTAAAACTTATGACAAAAATGTCGCATTTTGAAAAAATAATTATAATATGGTTTTGTAGTAGACAATATACAATGTTGTCTACAGGGCATTAGAAGGTTAATTGTCTCTCTTTTAATTTTCCTGAAGTCGATTTATTTTTTCAAAAACCCAATCTAATATTCGAGTACATGCATAAATAATTCTTTATCTGAATAATGTTTTGGCTTATTTTTGTATATGCGTTGTGTTACAATACAATGCAATATGAATGGGTGTCTGTGTGATGTATTTATGTATGTGTACATCAGTCATGTTAAAAATCAAAATAGCAAAGCAAACCTCATTCGGCGGAAAGCTCAAAGCTTTATAGAGATGTGATAGTATAAATGCCACGAAGAGATTTTTGAACTGTGGAACAAATATTTCTCCGGCATTTTATTGCTATACAATGCAAAAAATATTTTATCTGCTAAACAATTATTAAAGAAATATATCGGTGGACTGACTTTTCACAGAGAAGAAATAGACCGATCGGCTTAGAATCACTTTCTCAGTCATTTTGGCTATGTCCGTCTGTAGATGTTTTCTTGTAATTAAAGTTTAGGTCGCAATTATGTTCCGATAACTATGTATAAAGAACTTATTTTTTGACTCAATGACGATCCCTATTTAAATGAGTGAAACTAGATTCAGATTATTTTTTGACTCAAGGACGATCCCTATTTAAATGGGTGAAAATAGATACAGATTTTGATATAGCCTCGACATATATGTATTTATCTCTGATTTTTCATCCTTGCGCAACAAAGAAGTTGCTTAAATAAAGTTTAAAAGCGCCTAATTTCAAAAAAATTATATATGTATATAGATTCGAATTTATATATAGATTCCTCGTATAAGTGTTCATTCCGATTAGGCATTAAGGTCCTATTTTACACAATCATTATGACATTTAGTAGGGAGGAGTTTCATAATCCAAGGACGAATACTGCCGAATTCGAAGAAGATCGCTTCATATTTAAATATTGGCCCTCTATATATTTATTCCAATTTTACATATCGATCATCCATTTTGAGTGGCATAACTCAAAATTTACAGTTTTTAAGACCAGTAAATTAAAGTCAATATAAACAGATACATAATTAACATGAAATAAAATGTTTAGAAAAGTAGAAATAATCTGTAATAAGGATGTTAACTTATAAATTAAAATTCGTTAATATTATTTTATGAACATTTGCAAAAGTTGCATTTTTGTAAGGCAACCTCAAAAATTAATAATAAGCACTTATTTTTTGAAAACCTAATTTTCTAAATTTTATTTTCTTCCTTTGAATACAAATTAATCAATTTTCCTTTATCTGGCCACTGTACCTTTAAAACAAACTAAAGCAATTTAGAGTCAGATTTTTATTGTTGTTTATAATTCCCTGTTTGGGTTAAAACAAATGTATCTATATTTGTATAGCGTTCCCTCTGTTCCATTTGCAAAGCAAAAAAAAAGAAACAACAGAAAAATATGCATTTTTCGCAACTACAGGCAAGCACTTTATACTAAAGGAGACCAAAAAAAACATTTGACGCCGTGTGAGTCTATGCGTCTGTATGTCTGTCTGTCTGTGGGTTATGATGTCCATAAAACTAAAAAATGGCGTCAGAGGCTTACAATACAGCTACAATCGCATAAAATTAAAAAAAGGATGATTCAAAATTTTAGACAAACTGCAACACACACACACACATACACATATGGACGCCCTAAAAGTGTTTGCTTTGGCCAAAAAAGGATGCACAAGGATAGTGTAATAACCAAAGATTCACGCATATTTTTGAAAGCGTATTTTTTCATACGTTTTATTCTCTTCCAAAAAAAAATTGGCAAATGTTAAAAATGAGCACAACGTCAAAGGAGGCTCTCACGGCCATTGACCTGTCCCAGTGCAGTTGTGCTTTCCCATGAGTTGTTGCCAAGAGTACAAAAAAAAAACGGCCGTCACAGTTTATGGACTCATGCATTTTTATGATTTTTTAACGCGAATACGAGAATTTGGAAATTTACACGCCGTTTAATTTAATGTAGGCAGTAACGTTATTTATATGCATTCAAAGGATTCGTTATTTATGCTCAAAAAAGAGAGCGACACAAGTGTGATAAAGAAATGAAAATATTTGCATTTTTATTAACTTGAAAATTGATTTCGATGTTTGTGGAAAGCAAAGGATAAATATAATCGATTTGTCGGGGCCATGGGAAAGCGGAAAATTCAAAAGAAAATGTCAGTCTTTAGTTTATTTTTTTATTTTGTGGCCAATTTAAATTATAAATATTACCACTATAAATTATTCTGCAAACTGTGCTTCAATTAAATACATAGGAGTATTCTCACTCATAACATTTCAAAACTATATAATAAATTCTTTAATTTTTCATATAACAATGCTGCGTCATAACGTTATAGCTATATGTGACCATTATCTGTCTGTGTATGTTTGTATCCTGTAGAGTATTTGCTGCAGAGGAAGTTGCTTCTCATTCACACACACACACACTCTGTCGCATTCTCTGGTGCATTTGTCAGTGTTTCCGGAAAGTTTCAGTGCATTATGCTTCTAACGTGCATGCTAGAGAGTGTGTATATGCGTGTGTGAATATGTCTATGTATGTGTGTGTTGCTTTTTAAAGTTTTTAGTATTATTATTTTCTCTCGTTTTTTTTTGGTTTGTTGGCATTTGCCATACTACGTGATGATACTCCATATTCCAGAGTTTAATTTTTTTTTATATTAAACAATTTTTACCCATAAAGCCACTACGACGCCATGCTGTTTGAGGTTTGAAGTTGTTATTCGGTCAGTTTTCCCCATTCGGTTTGGTCCGGTTCGTTGTGGTGACACCCCATTGCTGTGATAGTTTTTGTATCGTTGCTTTGGTTCATAACTTAATTAGTTTCATTGCCGGCATAAAGGCAAACATGACCGAAAGATACAGAGTTTTTTTCAGAGTAATGAAATTATCGAAAATAATAATACGAATACTTTATTTAATAGCTAAAGTTGTATGGGAATCGTTGTTTTTGTTTGGTTTTGTGTTCAGGAAAATTTCATATTTAAGTTATAATACGTTCACTAATATTGTCAAAGTTACGTTTGCCTTCTTAAAGGAAATCACTTGAACTTTTACACATATAATTTCACGAGAGTCTTTAATATTTTTTCTTAAGTGCCATTGAAGCTAAAAGCTTTAATATTATAGAAAATTGATTCCAGATTTGTTATCTTAAAAAAGTGATTCAGATGTATTCAGGTTTTCCAGATTATTTAGCCATGTCTATTGAATATATTGCAATACGTGATGAATAAACATACCAGTTCAATTCAACTCAAATGTAATCTTATGAACTTATCTATGAGAGTAATATATAAAATGATAATTGAGAAATTATTTGAACAAATTTCTAAATGCAATTTTGCACTGTGAACTTTTAAAACATTCAAAAAATCTTTGAAAATATGAATATCTTTTAATACAAACATGTTTGCGTTGATTGTACGTCGTAAATTAGTATGTATGTATGTCCCTAAATTAGCCGACCTTACACAGAGCCGAAAATACAATGATTTTTTTAACCATGTGTCTGGTTAAATTTTTCATGGTAAATGTTTGATTACGAAGACAAAAATAACCTTATATAAGTTCAAATGTACATGAAAAATGGTTAAGTTAACATTATATATGGTTGGTTTTTTTGAAAGAGAGGCAGAAAAATGTGCGAGATAAACAACAATTCGGCTCTGTTGTGGTCGACGTTTTTCAACTGCTTTGTGTTAGACGAAGTTGAGTATTAAGTTAAACGAAGTTGAAACGAATGCGACTGTCGTCATAAGAGAATTTATCTCGCTCATTCAAAACACCACCAAATGCCAGCTTCGGTGCTTGATCGAGTGCGGGAGTTCAGTTAGTGTTGAATAGTCGATGGGACTAGTGCTGTTGTCGGAAGCTGTTGGTATAGAGGTAAGTAGTAAAAAATTTTGTAAAGAACTACATTCATAAGTATGTATGTACATATGTGTATTTAAAAATTGAAATAATAAAATATGTGTGTTAAAAATTTTAATAGTGTTTTGTGCCTGTTTAATTATAGTAAAGGCGAATGTAATATTAATATTATTTTTTGTGATTATGCTATTAAAATTGTGAAATTCAGTGGTTAAGAGTGGAAAAAAAATATGTACACGCTGTCGCATTAACTGAGCATGAAAAAACAACCAACAACAATGTATGTACGTAAGTATATGCAGCAGCAAGCAAACATACGGAGAGAAGTGATGTGTACGTGTGGGTATGTATCTTGACTTTTCGTTTGAACACTTGTGGCTGCTTCGCCGTACATACATACGTTAGTTTTTTTTGTTGTGCGATGTTGATACTGTTAAATATACATACATACATATGTTGTTAGAAGTGCTTTCGTAATACCTACATACATACATATAAACGATGTTTTTGTTTTTTTTTTCTTTTCAGTTGTTTCTTTTTCTGTGGCTTGCGGCTGCTTGTGCTGGGAGTCCGGCCTTGAATCTGTTGGTAAGTTGTGACAATACTAGAAACTGTTGATAAGCTGTACCAATACTAGTTGTAGTGTGCGAAGTAATTACAGGAAAAGTGGTATGCATGCATACATTTGTTTTTTTATACCCTCACTTTAGTAATACGAGGGTATATATCATTTGCAACGGGCCAAAAGTGTAACACATTGAAGGAGTGATCTTAGACCCTAAGTATGTTCAGCGCATATTAGTTTTGGGTCATTTTAAGTCGAATGAGATATGTCCGTCCGTCTGTCTGCTGGCTAGTGCGCACGATAACTCTCGAAAAGATAACCGATTCACTTCAAATTCGGTATACGGTAATATTTTTTCTATCTCCGGTTAAGTTCAAAGATGGGCCATATTGGTCCATTCCTTCTGGTACCTCCCACACAAAGCGTTAACATTTAGTGAAATATTGATTCTTTAATAACAACTATACCTTGGTCGGTTTACCCGACTGAAACTTTCTTACTTGTTTTTAATATACAATTCAGTGCACTTCCTTGAAGTATCATCCATTGACTTACCCAATCCTTGATTTTTATATCTATTCCGATTATGATTTTGGTGGGACATCGGCTTTCTATCAGATTGCCTTTGTTATTAATCTCCTCTCTCCTATAAGTTTGCCGTAAGATCGGACTAAGCTCAGTACCCCAAACTAAGTGCCTAACCGTCCTGGGCCCTTAATAATCGAAAGATTCAGGGAGTTTACGTGGACGGCACCTTTTGAGCGGGGACTGATCACATGTTGGTCAAGCACAGAAACGTAGGCACTTAACTTATAGTCACAGAGCAGATTTTTCCATCAGATCAGCCCATCGGTAAATGCATATGCTCTTTGAACTACAGAATTTAGGTAAAAAGTCAAAAGATCTTCTTAGAATTGCACCCTTTTTTACATTTACACTTATATTTTCTAACCTTTTTGTTTTTTTTCTTTTCAGGTGTTTCTTATACATTTATACTTATATTTTCTAACCTTTTTGTTTTTTTTCTTTTCAGGTGTTTCTTATACATACATATATATTAACATATATTTTGTAAATAAAATAAAAAATAAAAATGCGAAAGTTAAATTTTTCTTGTTTTATTTAATATAAATATTAAAAATTATTGAAACAACTATGTTTCTGGTTACATGAAGTAACCACTAAATAGTTAAATTAACAATAAAAAAGGTTTCAATAACAATCTTCATAGTTAATAATATTAAAAATTTCATTGTTAAATTGAACATGCATTGTTTCAATAAATTAACTATGAAATGTTAATATTAACAATTTTCATGGTTAAAAAATTCAAAAATGCATTGTTAAAGTAACAATTATTATTATAATATTAACAATTTCCATGGTTAAAAAATTCAACCATGGAATAGTTAAATTAAATATTATTATTGTTAAATACCAGTCAACAAGAAAATGTTCAAATTAACCTTATATAACGTAGACTCCAAATCATGTTTATTTATGGTTAAGTTAACCTTATATAAGGTTAATTTTTGGCTCAGTGTACAAAAAAACACAACAAATTTGGGGAAATTGCTTTTATTTATCAATATAATGTTCTTGTGGTTCGATACACTTTTCCAGGAATCTTTAATAGGTTAGATAGGTTCGATAGGTTCCAGTTTAAAGGAAGAACGGTCTAGCTCTCTCAAATAGCTTTCAACGGCAGACTCCACCCCTTCATTGTTGGCAAATCTTTACCACCGAGCCATTTTTATCGCCTCACCTTAGAGACGAGGGTATATATCATTTGCTACCAACCAAAAGTGTAACACATCGAAGGAGTGACCTAAGACCCTAAGTCTATTCGGCGGATATCCGTTTTAGGTAATTTTAAGTCGAATGAGCACTGTCCGTCTGCCTGGTGCGCACGATAAATCTCGAAAGGAGTAACCGATTGACTTCATGTATGTGATAATATTTTCTTCTATCTCCGGCTAAGTTCGAAGATGGACCATATTAGTCCCCTCCTTCTAGTACCTCCCCCACAAAGGGTTAACATTTAGTGAAATATTGATTATTTAATAACTTCTATACTACTTATTTGAATCCTCTGAAATTCTACACGTAGTATTAGTTTATTAATCACTATTACCTCGAGAAAAATAGACGAAGTTGCCACGCCCCTTTTGATACCTCACAAATGAACAATTATGAACCAAAAGTTAATAGCTTGTAACTTTATTAGTAGTACATACAAATACTAATGTACGTTATTGGCCCGCCCCTGTTGGTACCTCCCACACAAATGGACCTTTTTGTACCAAAAGTTAACAGCTTTGAACTTTAATACCAGTACATACTTTAAAGTTATTAAATGCAATTTAGATTGATAATAATTTAAATAAAACAAAACAAATAAATAAATTCACTAATATTTTTTTGAGACTCAAGGTGAGGGGATTCATTAGTCGGTTTACCCGGCTGAACTTTCTTACTTGTTTTTTTTTTCAAGTTTAAAAATGGAAAATAATTCGAAGGCGTACTCGTACAAGGTGCGTGATGAAGTAATTCGAAATATAATTCATTGATTTTGGCGATCGCAATAGTGGATATGTGAACTGGCGCATTGTCATGGTGATTTTTGCCAAATATGGGAAATATCGAATAATTGTAATAATAAATCGCCGTCGAAGATAATCAATAAAAATTATACTACGCGCATCGCAAAAAAAAAACAGAGGGCATGGCATTGCCAGCAAATGGAACTGTCTTCACCTTCTTTGGACACGATTCTCCCGTTGCAGTCCACTGCTTTGCCTGTTCCAGATGTAAATTTGTGGACCCACATCTCATCCATGGTTACGAATCGACGCAAAAACTTGACTTTATTGCGGAAAAACATCGCCAAACACCATTTAAACTTCTTCAAGGCGCTGTTTTTGCTCAATTTTGAGCAAATGCGGCACCCATCTTGCGCACAGCTTTACATTCGAAATACATTCGGTGTCCAATTTTTCGCTGGTTTAAAAATTCACTGAGATCTGAGGTCTCGTACCCCCGTGCAAATTATTCCGGGTACTCAAAAATTCACCAGACTATATATAAAACTGAATTGGAGCATTGTATATTTATGAAATTTAACACGTCATAATCAGGGTTTTTGTGGAAATCGATTGTTGTCGGAATTGGAACTGAAATTGAAAAAACCTTCTATGTCACCAAAGCTATTTTTTTCAGTTTCAATTCCGATTCCGACAACAATCGTTCTCCACAACAACCCTGATAATTTCATACATATCAGTTGCGGAAAAAAATTCGACGGTATAGAGCGAGTCCTTTTGGTAACTCCCACACAAAGGGTTCAAAGGACTTGAAAATAAATATAAAAAGAACGCTCAATAGTGGCAATGGATTTCGACCAAAGTTTGTAAAGCGTAATACACTTACTGTGAACAAGTGTGTGCAAAAATTTGGGAGGAATCGTTCCAAGATCCAAAATTCAAGATCCAAAATAATTAAAAATACCGCATAAATATTCGTTTAAAAAAACTTGATATATTATTCTTAAAAATATTGTCAATGTTAAGTTTGTTTAAGCCGCTCTGAACTGATCTGATCAGAATTTTTGTAACGTACGTCATTAAATCTTTGTTTGTGTTGTTTGGATTATTTTTCCTGGCATCAATATTTTGACCTCTTGTTACCACAACGACAGACATATTTTTTTCAACTGTTTTGAAGAGGTTTTCATTGGTATTAATATGTTCTAAATGTGTGAAGCGGTCAAGATGATACGACAATTTTAACGAATGGAAGCGAATACTGAAATATATTTTTGCGAAAGCGAATATTCCAAAGATGGTTTCTGCGAATGCTAATAAAGATGCGAATACAAATATTCATTACATCCCTGCTACTGACATATAATATCATTGGAAGCGCATCAAATGCTATTGGGAACTCCTTTAATGCATTAATGTTAATTTTTTGGCAAAGGTACTTTTTAGTAATTTTGTGCACGAAAAATTGGAATATTTATATTTTATGTTAAAAGAGGACATGGCACTAATTATTTTCTAGAAAAATTTAGATATTTTGGATTTTTTCCGGATGATAAAAGCACCATATTAAAAACATTTTTTTTTTATTTTTCTGACATAATTTTTAAAGACAAAAAAAATTATCTTAATTGGGTTGTTAAGATATTATGAATACCAATGTTACCATTATTTGAGCCAATACATTATTATCGATTTTTGTCAATGGGACAGAGCACTGTGCGACATGTTCTCATCCGCTCTTGAATATCAAGTACTAAAAATGCCATTTTATGAATCTTCAAATTGAGTGTATAGTCAGAAACTCCAAAAATAATAAAGACACAAGAAAAAGACAAAAAAAAACTTGAGACGTGGCATTATAATAAACTACTAATATCTGCATTTTATAAATATCGCTCTCATGCAATAATAAGGAGCCAAGAGTTGAATACAATAGAAGTATTAAGAAATAAGTGAAAACAAGTAAGAAAGTTTCAGTCGGGTAAACCGACTAAGGTATACCCTCACTTTGTGAGTAATGTAATATGGAATATTAAACGAATTATTCTGTCAATTTGTATGGGAGGTACCAGAATGTTTTTAACAAATACACCTATTTTTCGCTGAATAGTAGATTCTTTAAATACATTACACTGCGCCGAATTGTAAACGTTTTTTGCACTGGTATATTAACGTTATGAAATATTAAATTTTGGTATGATTGGCCATTTTGTGTGGGAGGTACAAAAAGGGGCGTGGTGATAACGGCCATTTTTTACAGGGCTATAGGGACTTCAAAAGCGTTACACTGTGCAAAATGTTGTTGCATTTTCGTGCATTGGTACTCATGCTGTGAGCTCTTAACTTTTTGTGCAAAATGGTACCTTTGTGTGGGAGGTACAAAAAGGGGCGTGGAAATAGCGTCCATTTTTCACAGTGCAAAAGACATTATAAAAGCATTACACTTTAAAAAATTTCAAGTATTTTTATACACTGGTATTAATGTTATAAGCTGTTATCTTTTGGTGCACAATGGTACCTTTGTGTAAGAGGTACCAAAAAGGGCGTGAATATGACACCCACTTTTCACTGGACTGTAGGCACTATGAAAGCATTACACTGTACAAAATTTCAAGTATTTTTATGCACTGGTATTAATGTTATAAGCTGTTAACTTTTGGTGCAAAATGGTGCATTTGTGTGGGAGGTACCAAAAGGGGCGTAGCAACATGGCCCATTTTTCTCGAGTTGATAGCGACTAATAAACTAATGCTATGTGTGGAATTTCAGAAGATTCGAATAAGTAGTATAGCAGTTATTAAAGATTCAATACTTCACAACATTTTAACACTTTGTGGGGGAGGTACTAGAAGGAGTGGACCAATATGGCCCATCTTCGAACTTAGCCGGAGATAGAAAAAAATATTACCACGTACCAAATTTGAAGTCAATCGGTTACTCCTTTCGAGAGTTATCGTGCGCACCAGCCAGCAGACAGACAGACACACAGACAGATAGACAGACAGACAGACAGACAGACGGACGGACATTGCTCATTCCTCTTAAAATGACCAAAAACGAATATCCGCCGAACATACTAAGGGTCTTAGATCACTCCTTCGATGTGTTACACTTTTTTTCGTAGCAAATGATATATACCCTCGTCACACTAAGGTGAGGGTATAAAAATAAACAAAAGAGCTGTAATTTTTTTTAAAACTACATTTTAAAGTTAAACTTAAAAAATCCATTTTTATTTAACGTCATATTTGGCAGATGCTTAACAACGAAATGTGCGAAATGTCTGTTTAATATTAATCTCTTTGGTATAGTTCACACGATATTCTCGACTGACATATTCTTACTTGTTTAGACAACATTGCATTAACAAATCTACTCAGTCGTCAGTGTAAACTTCCAGGATTTTTAATTCCATTCAATTGTAATAAAATACATATCACTAAAAAGCTATTTATTTATAGATATGTATGTTTTTTGTATACACATACATTCAAATGTCATTCAAGATTCACTATTCGATAGAAATTCTTATTGACACGAGTAGTTACTGCAAATTAAAATTCCTGCGGGAAATTTTAAAACAGTTTATGGGCTATTTCAAACAAAAAAAGCTCTTGTTAACATTTTTCTCGTTTTTCTGATGTTTTGAAAAATACCTTAACTTTAAAAATATTACCTCCAAAAAAATGTTTGAATTGTTGTGCAGGAAAAAATCCAGTGATATGAAAGGAGTATTAATTAAAAGCATGAAAACAATTTATAACAAATCTCAACTTTTACCATTTCCCTTTCCGCTTTTGGCAAGAAAATGATGGTGCCAAAACCATGCTCACGGTTGAGCCGAAACACATGCACACATACACTCATAAACTCCACCCATACACACGTAAAACTTTTTCAATGTCATTCATAAATTATGCGCATAACTTTATCTGTTGTGTTTCGTATGAGTGGAAATTCGGAGTGTCAGTGTGTGTCTATGTGTATGTGTGATCTGTCATATTCCGGCAACGGGACAGGCAAAGCGGAAAGCAAAAGCTGTCAGAAGAAATTTACATAAACAAATACATCCAAATGAATGCACATGCGTCTGTATGGGCGAATACCGTTGAGTTGCGTGTGTGTGTGTGTGTATGTGAGTGACAATAAAACCGTTTAAAGCTTGTCTTACAGGCAAAAGTAACAGCAGCAGCAACAATAACAACAACAACCACGACAGAAACTGACGGCAGTAACACAAGAAAATGACAGCTCGCCAAAAGGAATAAAAACAGTAAAAAAGTAGAAGAAAAAAACAGAAAAACAAACAAAAGACAGCATCATTCCCACATCGCGCACCGAAAGACAATCCATACAAAAAAAGTAAATTAAAAAAGTGTTTAAAAAATATTTAACAAACTCGCAACAAAAAAACAATTATTATTAAAATATTCATTCCTCGAAAATATGCTTAAAGGATTTCGCATAAAAACTTTTATGATTGCCATAAAATACATTTTCATAAATGCTTCTATGCGCCCGTCGTCTATGTCAAGACGAATGTGTGTACGTGTTCGTGAACGTGAACGTGTACACTAGGTACCTGAACGTGCATGTAATTGTGAATCATATGTCTATGAACGATTTTCCTTATCCCATAAAAACCATACTCAGACACTTAAATCTTGATGCTGCTACTCAACCTTTTTCTCATTTCATTCAGAGTTCTTCTATATTTACACAATATTTGCAAGGTGTTAAATTCAAGCTCTGTCTGGTGACAGCTTTGCTCCTGGCTGTATCTGTACCAGAGACTAGACCAGGCTAGACGATACTGCTATTTACTCTCACTGCTGTGCGATGCTATGGCATCATGTGTGCCGTGTCTAAAAAGGCAATGAAACTATAATAGAAACCATAAATGTCGATACGTTCACCTTATAGACAATATACATACATACATATGTATGGGTATACTATGCAGCATAAAGTCATTATATCGTAAAATATTCCATGGAGTATAATACGCACCCACACTCTTAACTACATATGTATATATGTTTATACATAAGATCAGAATTTGGGGAATGAACATTTGTATATGTGTGTGTGTGGATGTTTTGAACAGTGAAAGCAACACATTTACTACATACGACTGTGTTTTATTGAATTTAGATGATTATTATGTATATTGTAGGTATATGTATGTATGTGTGGATGATAGTGCCTGCATTAACCTCAACATTGGCCCTGAACCTTGAAACATTGAAGATAGACAGGTATTGCACTGGGAAAATGTCAGACAATTTAAAACAACCTTATCAATGAATTTGAGTAAAATGGCATACATATCGTTATGTCGAAATGCAAAAGGACAAATCACAGTTTTGAAAAAACAATAGAAAAAATAAAAAATCTAACTTAAATGGAAAATGTCAAGTTATACAAATGTATGATTTAAATTATGCAAATAAGAGGCCAATAAGTCGCTGCAATATAGCATTACGAATCAAAATCTCCATTTTTAATTTCTATGTTGTTTGACCATTTTGCATTACATATGACGAAATATTTATTTTCTGGAAGAAGCTCAGAGAAATCCTCAGACCCTTTAAACCAAAAATGATATAAAGTTGTTATACAATCAGTTACAATACTACTCCATGTTATTGTCTAAAATACAATTAAATTGATTTTGTTGGATAATTGGGGAGAAGTTAAAATATCCGTTATGAAATTTAAATACTCGTATCTAAATAAGACATAACGTAAAACCTCCCAATTTGCGGAGAAATGTTCTATCTCACAATCGAAAACCCCAAACCTATAAAATTTGCTACAGATAAACTACACTAGTTTACAAAAATGTTGTCGAAAGGCTGTGCATTACATTTTCTGATGTAAACACGAAACAATATTTTCTTTGAAATTCCGATTTCATTGGAAGGTGCCTTTAGTATTTGGACCATATTCTTTTAAATAAATGGTCGATAAAGCCGCGATACCCTTTAGATAAAAGGAAATTAGAGGACTACAAATGTTGAAAATATCACATTCACGTAGAAAGAGAAATTTAATATCTGTCGTTAAAAAATAGTTTTTTGCTGGAGCGATAAAAACAAAAACGGTAGAATCGTAAGTCAAGATTTACTTTTTTGGAATTAATCTAATTTTGACAAATATTAAGTCGTTTGATACCTTCTCTTCGGCAGTTCTGAAACGATCAATGTCAGGTAAAAAGATAAAATTGTGTAAAATTGCTAAAATGGCTAAAACTTTTTAAATTATGAACAAATTTTCTTGCAAATGGTACCATTTTACTCTTGACAGATCTGACTGATAAAGTAATAAAACATTTATTGAAAAAGGGATTATTAAATAACAACATTTAATGATATATTGATTATTGAATAACTTCCATACTACTTATCAGAATCTTTCACAATCTTACACATAGTATTAGTTTCTTGGTCGCTATCATCTTGACGAAAATGGGCGATGTTGTCACACAGTTTGTAAACTTTTTTTATTTTATTTTGTGAATGGAGAACCTCTCAAAAATATTGTGTGAAAATTTGAGATGAAGCGTTTTTCCCAGAACCCACGTTTTCAAAGTCGGTGTCCATCATTATTCCAAAACTACTGCACCGATCGTTTTGAAATTTTGAACACTATTTCCGTACATAATTTACGAGGTAACACTGGAAAGATTTTTTAAAATTATCTAACGAATTAATTTTGGTTTTGTGATTTCAGATGATCCATCACCGAGTTATGATGGATATCGCAATTCAACTTATTTCCGTGATGCTTCCGAATAATTGCTGTCATTGCCATATTTGTATACCCTCAGTTTATTGTGACGAGGGTATATATCATTTGCTACGAAAAAAAGTGTAACACATCGAAGGAGTGATCTAAGACCCTAAGTATGTTCGGCGTATATTCGTTTTGGGTCATTTTAAGTCTGTCTGCTGGCTGGTGCGCCGACAACTCTCGGAAGGAGTAACCGATTGACTTAAAATTTGGTACGTGGTAAAATTTTTTTCTATCTCCGGCTAAGTTCGAAGATGGGCCATATTGGTCCACAGCTTATAAAATTAATACCTGTGTATAAAAATACTTGAAATTTTGTACAGTTTAATGTTTTTATACAGGGTGGCTGATATGTATCGCAACAAACTTCAGGTTGCTATCATTTCTAAACCGCTAGTCTGATAGCTGACAGATTTATTTCAGTGACAGTTCATTTTATTGTTTACAAGCTTACAAAAGCATTTTGATCTATTGTATTCAGACAAAAAGTTATTCGTGATGGAATTCAAGCGTGATAGTGTGATTGCTTTATATTTGGGTGGAAAAACACAAGTGGCTATCGTTAGAGCCCTCCAGCATTTAAATGTGAATAAATCTTTTGTTTCTCGTACCATTGCTCGTTACCGTGATACTGGCAGTGTTGCATCGCGTCCAAAAAGTGGACGAAAAAAAACGGTAACAACACCAGAAATTATCCGAAAAGTGAAGGCCAGATTTGATCGAAATCCACGCCGCAGTGGTAGAAAAATTACTCGTGAGCTAAACATATCGCGAGAACGGATACAACACATATTAAAAAATGAGCTTGGACTAAAGCCATTGAAGTTCCAAAAAGTGCAAGAGCTCACCGATGCACAAACAAAAGTTAGACTGGAAAGAGCCAAGGAGTTGCTTCGCTTGCACGAAAGTGGCCAGTTACCGAATTTGGTTTTCTCCGATGAGAAGCCATTCCAAATTGAGCATTTTGTGAACAAACAAATTGATCGGGTTTACTTGCCAAAGAGGTCAGCTGAAAATGTACACCTTCGATTGATCACCAGAACTCAAGCGCCGCCGATGGTAATGGTGTGGGCCGCCGTAACGGCCGATGGTCGCTCCCCGCTCGTATTCATCGACCATGGGGTCAAAATAAAGGCCGAATATTATCGGGAAAATGTCCTAAAGACAGTATTGAAGCCCTGGGCAGACAAACATTTCGGCAGACCATGGACATTCCAACAGGACTCAGCACCATCGCACTCAGCACGCGTCAACCAAGAATGGCTTAAAAAGGAGGTTCCTCGCTTCCGTTGGACTTTTGCGCCTGGGGCATTTTAGAGAGTAAGGTTCGCTCTAAAAAAATACCAAAGTATCGATCATCTCAAGACGGCGCTTCGCCGGGAATGGTCCAAAATACCGCAGAGCCACTTTCGTGCAGCGTGTGATGGCTTTGTCGGCCGTTTGAAGGCCATAATTCGTGCCAAAGGTGGCCAATTCGAACAAATCTAAACTGTTTCTAACATTGTATGTTATTTCCGACATTTTTTGCTTTTGAACAATAAAATTTAAAAAAATATAGCGCTTTACTTTGTTGCATTACATATCAGCCACCCTGTATATATAAAATTTCAAATACTTCAGTAGTTTCGGTAACATATTAAATCTCGTAAATTTCGTAAATTCGTAAATTTTATGTATTGTGATCAAGTCACAGTTATACTTTGAAATTGCAAGTTCATGAATTAGACCTAAGTAGGAGACACTGGTACCATTAAACGCGCCCTCCTTAATATTTAGCTATAATATTGGAAAGTGTTTTTTAAGAAAACGTAATTGATTTTGAATTCAGTGAGAATGAATCTATCTAAGTGACGTTTTGAGACAATTGACCAAGATTTAAGAAAATGTTTGACCAAGGTTTCTCTAAATTTCATTCTCAAACATAAAACCTGGATTTCAAAGATGTCCGCTTCAAATTCATCGGTGTGTCATCGATGTGAAAGAGAAAAACTGTTTGTTTTCATCGGTAAAGTAATTGGACTTTTCGATTCTATTACATCTTTTGAAGCAAAAATCTCAAAAATTTTATGTGAAAGAGAAAAACTATTTGTGATGTGATTTGAGTCAGAATATCGAAATTGTGCAGAGTATGTTGATATACAATGAAGACAATTTTTATCACATTAATTAATAGCAAAATGTTATGAATAAAATAAAGTAATTTTAAGTTGTTTTAAAGTGTCTTCTGAAATACTAAAATGATATGGCATATATATGTTCCTGTAATATACATACATGTATATCAATACCTTCACTCCAAAGTATTTTAAGTCGACTTAGCATGCTTTAAGGGGAATTGCATTTTTATTTTCTAAATATTATATTCAGAAAATATATTCAGTAAAAATTTTGTATACGTATATCCCCTAACCCAATCCAAAGTTTTTCTCAAAACTGGTCATTCGATTTGCATCACAAAAGAATTCCATACAAATTTAAATGAATTTAATTCGTCCCTCCTCAAAAATTACCTCTTTCGACTTAACTAACTTTGGAATGGAGGAATCGATATGTATCTAGAGAGTTTTCTCTTTGGTTTCCACAACGAATTTCATATGGATGAGAGAGAGTATGGATTATGATAATCTTCTAACATATCGTTGTGCATTCCGGAAAATCTATTCTTCTTCCCACAAAATATACAATACTGTTTCCATTATTTATTAAACTTTCAACAACATAAATAATCGAACATTTCTAAAATCGAAAACTATAGATCTGCCAATAAAAGGACGAGGAATATTGAAAAAAGGAAAACTGCGCCAAAAGTGAAAACAGATAACTTTCACCAAAGAAGTAACAGCAAAAGAACAAAACAACGATACAAACCATACAATGTTACACGATATGATACGATGCGATGTGATAACGTAAATAACAACAAAAAGGAAAACGGAGAAAAGTTTTCCCACCACAAAAACCAATAACACCTTCACACCTACGATTTCCAGTAAAACTCTCGGCGTGGAATGGATACAGCGGAATGACATTCCCCTCCACCTCCCAAAGATAGGGAGAAAAATCTCAAGAAAGATGAAGAAGAAATCCCAAAACCAGAAGATAACAAAAGACCAGGACAATGATGGAGCATAGAGACATGAAGAAGGAAGAGGCATAAACCAATTGAAAGTCATTGATGTGTAAAATATATGTTTACCATGAACTTACACTTTTCAGACTTAACACCAACACACACATACACAGAAACACTTGTACACATACATACGAGTATACGAAGAGTTTTCACAGTTTTCGTCTTTTCAACTCAATGCAGAGAAGGAATAACTTTTCTTTGCTTGCCAAAAAAGTTGAAACTTTCAACAACAAAAATACAATATAAAGAATTATTTATTATTTCGAACTCAGTACATTGCCAGTAAAGTAAGCACACATATATAAATTTGAAGGAATATGGCTAGAATTGTGGATATTCTAATATTTCCCACAGGATGTACATAGTACATTTTACTTAAAATAATTTCATAGAGCTGGAGATGAAATTGTAGTATATTATTATATGTTATAATTACTGGCCATAGATGATTCTTGGTAATGGAAATTTACTTAATTTCCATTGATATTGTTCTGGGAAATACGATATGGTAAGGTGAAAGGGTGTTGTCTTGGCGGTTGTATGATTTTTTTGTATATTCTGTTGAAAAAATACCTACTTAGTATATAAAAGATTAGACACTTTTATCGAAAAATCTTTAGAATTTGCAATATTTATGTAATAATGATGACACCGATGTATGCAGAGTTTTTTAAATAGCTCTACAACGATCTCATTTCTTTTTAAAAACAGGTAACTAAAACAAGTAAGAAAGTTCGGTCGGGTAAACCGACTAATGGATCCCCTCACCGCGAGTCTCAAAAAAATATTAGTAAATTAAGTAATAAATTTATAAATTTTGTTTTAATTAAATTATTATCAATTTAAATTGCATTTAATAACTTTAAAGTATGTACTTTTATTAAAATTCAAAGCTGTTTACTTTTGGTACAAAATGGCCCATTTGTGTGAGAGGTGCCAAAAGGGGCGTGCCAATAACGGTGACTTTTCTCTGGACTCTAGGTACTATAAAAGCATTACACTGTACAAAATTTCAAGTATTTATATGCACTGTTATTAAAGTTATAAGATGTTAACTTTTGGTGTAAAATGGTCCATTTGTGTGGGAGGTACCAATTACGGCCACTTTTCTTTAGACTCGAGATACTATAATAGCATTGCACTGTACGAAATTTGAATTATTTGTATGCACTGGTATTAAAGATAAAAGCTGTTAACTTTTGGTACAAAAAAGTCCATTTGTGTGGGAGATGCCAAAAGTGGCGGGCCAATAACGCCCCTTTTCCGTTAGACTCTAGGTACTATAAAAGCATTGCTCTGTACGAAATTGCAAGTATTTGTATGTACTAGCATTAAATTTATAAGCTGTTAACTTTTGGTATAAAATTCCATTTGTGTGGGAGGTACCAAAAGGAGCGTGGCAATAATGCCCATCTGTCACTGTATTGTAGGTACTATTAAACCATTACACTGCACAAAATTTCAAGTCTTTGTATGTACTGGTAATAAAGATATAAGCTATTAACTTTTGGTTCAAAATTGTGTGGGAGGTACCAAAAGGGGCGTGACAACTTCGCCTATTTTTCTCGAGGTAAGAGTGACTAATAAACTAATACTATGTGTAGAATTTCAGAGGATTCAAATAAGTAGTATAGAAGTTATTAAATAATCAATATTTCACTAAATGTTAACCCTTCGTGGGGGAGGTACTAGAAGAAGTGGACCAAAATATTACCATATACCCAATTTGAAGTCAATCGGTTAATCCTTTCGAGAGTTATCGTGCGCACCAGTTGGCAGACAGACAGACAGACGGACATTGCTCATTCGACTTAAAATGAGGGTCTTAGGTCACTCCTTCAATGTGTTACACTTTTGGTTCATAGCAAATGATATATACCATCCTCTCTAATGTGAGGGGATAAACAATTATTTCAAAAAAGAAGACTTTTATGTTTCAAAATTCTGTTTTCTAGTGAATAGTTTTGAAATTGTGATGTTTTTATATGTGGTTTTTTAAGGCAAATAGTTGAACTTTATGAATTTGCAAATCTGTCTCTGAAAAGGTGTGTCAATGTGACTTGATATAACCTCAAAAACTCGAAGCGTTACAGTACTTGTTGCCATATTTGATTCAGCAAATCCAAATCTTTCGAATTTAATCTCATATTGGCATTAAAAGAACTTGGAATTGTTTTGTACAGTGTAAAATTGCCGTGATATTTTTTGAAATTGTTTTCGTTTGCTTTATTTATATTTTTAGCCGTGTTCATTACATTTATGTAAATGTATTATTTTACTACCGTTTTAAGATAATTGAAGAAGATATTTTAAGATATGTGTACAACAAAATCAATTGCTTCCAATTAAGCCTACAAGGGAAAAATTGCCTGTTTTGATATTATTGATTTGAAAATAATATATTTGGAACACAAATTTTAAATATTATACATTTCTGAGCAAATATATTTTATTTGAATATCAACACAATTGATTTGGAACGCCTAATATATACCAACAAAATATATTGGCAAACTAATTTTCTCAAGGTGTTTATATACAAATAAAGTTATTGTATAGGAATTCTTTTAAAAAATCTTTTCAAAGTGTTGAATATTTTTCGAATTTAATCTTTAATTTTTTATTATTAATTTTTAATTTCTATTTATTCCAAGTCTTAATTTGTAGTCAATCCATAAATAAATGTATCATTTCAATTATAAAGATATTTTACGAACGGAATATAAGGACGGAAACAAAGAATTTTTAAAACAACATACATAATCCCAAAAATATATTATACGTGTGTGTGCGAAATATAATACATTTCGAGTGTACCCTAAACATTTATATGTTTCAAGCTGAATATATTTTTTAGTGTGTACAGGTTTGTATCATTCTAAAACGAGTTCCCTATTTCTGTAGACAGTTATTGTTATTGGAATATAAACTTACTAATACAATTGCAAGGCGAACATGCAAATTTCACTCAAATCTTAGTCATTAATTAGTCCTAAGAATTTCTCATACACCAATTAAAATCCATTTAATTAAAGGCATTATCTACTCATTACATTAACATAATATGTATTTATTATAAATATGCCCTGAAGATTTTTATGTAACTTTGCAATTGGATAAATATTATTAGAAAATAATATGCGAAGGGAAAGATAAATAACAAAACTATTACATTTACACAAACGAAAAGATCTTATTAACAATATTAAGTTTCATTAGCATCATTAATATTGAAAAGTGAGTAAGTCTACTTTGCATACTTGACATTCATTAAGTCAAATAACATCGTAATAAATATTGTACTCGTATTTATACCATCACTTTACTGATATGAGGGTATATATCATTTGCTACGGCCAAAAGTGTATCACATCAAAGGAGTGACCTAAGACCCTAAGTATGTTCGGCGGATATTCGTTTTGCGTCATTTTAAGTCGAATGAAAAATGTCCGTCTGTCTGTCTGCTGGCTGGTGCGCACGATAACTCTTGAAATGAGTAACGGATTGACTTAAAATTTAGTATGTGGTAATATTTTCTTCTATCTCCAGATAAGTTCGAAGATGGGCCATATTGGTCCACTCCTTCTAGAACCCACCCACAAAGAGTTAACGTTTAGTGAAGTATTGATTATTTAATAACTTATATACTACTTATTTGAATCCTCTGCAATTCTACACATAGTATTAGTTTATTAGTCACTATTGCCTCGAGAAAAAAGGGGCGAAGTTGCCACGCCCCTTTTGGTAACTCCCACACAAATGGACAATTTTGAACCAAAAGTTAATAGCTTATAATTTTATCACAAGTTCATAGAAAGACTTGAAATTTTGTACAGTGTAATGATTTTATAGCACCTAGAGTCCAGAGAAATATGGACGTTATTGGCCCGCCCCTTTTGGTACCTCCCACACAAATGGACCTGTTTGTACGAGGTACGTTAAAAAAATATCGTGAATTTTTAATTTCCGCGGGCTACGAGGATTGGAAAAAAGTTGGCAGAAGTGTATTATATCCGAGGGGAATTACTTTGAAGGGGACAAAATAGATATTCATGAATAAATAAATACTTTTTGAAAAAATACAAAATTTTGAACATACTACGATATTTTTTGAACATACTACGTACCAAAAGTTAATACTAGTGCATACAAATACTTGAAATTTCGTACAGTGCAATGCTTTTATATTACCTAGGGTATAGAGAAAAGTGGCCGTAATTACCACACCTCTTTTGGTACCTCCCACACATATGGACCATTTTGTACCAAGTTAAAGTTATTAAATGCAATTCAAATTGATAATAATTTAAATAAAACAAAAAAATAAATAAATTTACTAATATTTTTTTGAGACTCAAGGTGAGGGGATTCATTAGTCGGTTTAGCCGACTAAACTTTCTTACTTGTTTTCATGTTAGGAAATAGAAAATAATTCAAGGAGTGTGAACTGGTACAGTGCCCTGATGAAACAACACTTTCTTTTTCCAAATGAGGACTTTTTCTTTAATTTAATCACTTAAACGAATTTAATCACTTAAAAGTTTACATAATACTCGCCGTTAATTGTTTTTCCTTTTTGGGGATAATCAATAAAAATTATTTCACGCGCATCACAAAAAACAGACACCATGAAATTGCCTATAGATGGAAGTGTCTTCGCATTCTTTGAACATATTTCTTTCATTCCAGTCCACTGCTTTGACTATTTTTTTGTCACAGGTGTGAAGTGGAAGAACTATGTCTCATCAATGGTTACGAATTGATTGAAACACTGGGCTTTATTGAGGTAAAACATCGCCAAACAGTTAATGGAAACAACTTCACGACGCTGTTTTGGCTCCATTGTGAGCAAAAGCGGCACCCATCTTGCGCATAGCTTTCTCATCTCCAAATTTTCGGTCAATACGCGATATACGAGTATATCTCTTCTTGAAATGCCTATCATTTCAGCTAGCTCAAGCATCTTCAGGCGACGATAATTCATTGCTATTTTGTGGATTTTCTTCTTGTGTCCACTAAGGTGTTCATATTGGCATCTCGTACGGCCTCTGTTTAAATTCTGCCACCCAATACTTCATAGTCGTAAACGTAGAAGCAGACTCCTACAGAGTAGCATCTAGCTCGACTTTCATATTGGTTGGTTGGAGACCTTTCAAATGAGATTATTGAATTACAATTTTTCTATGTTTACAAATTCACTGAGATCGTTTATTTTTGATGGCTCCACACTAAAATACTAAACAAACACATTCTAAACTATGCTAAGTCAAAACAACTAATTTTTAGGAGAGGCGAAATTTTTAAATGTATATGGAATTCCTTCATAATGTAAATCGAATGACACCAAATCGTTACTGAATATCTGTGGTCACAATCGATAACAGTCTAAGTCGACTTAAGAATGATTTGTGAAATCCCCATTCATCTAACATTGTTTTTTGAAAAGATATTAACAGTGAATGAAGATCATTACAAAAAAATAAAAAGCTATTTTGCTCGAATGTTGACGTAAGAAAATGTTCGTTATACATGCTTATTATATTCTACTAAAAATACTATATATTTACGTGAAATCCCCATGTCTATAACACAATTGTTTAAAAAAAAATATTGACAAAAACATATTGATCTACGTCGGAATGAAATCCCATTACAGAAATATTAAATTATTATTACAGTTTGCAATATTTAAAATTCAAAATGAAAAAGTGTTAAGTCGACTTGCAATGAAGGTATCGATATGTTTTATAATGTTTCTTTAGCGTCGAGAAGTGTAGTCGTGTGGGTCCTTCGCAGAGGGGGAGCTAAACATGGACCAATCATTATGACATTTCGCGAGACGGCATTTAAGCGTAATTAAACGCAAATAGGTAAATTTTAGCTTAATCTGTATACATTTGCAGTTTCTTTCTGGGGACTATATCAAAACATGTACCAATGATGAATGGTTCGGGGTAAAATTGCTCTCAAATTACCCATCAGCTGAAATTAACGATTTCTATGGCGTTATGAAGTCAAGTCGGGAGGGTGCTTGCAACTATAACAAATATTACTATCATGTTTCAGTCTATCTGATTGCAACAGATAGACCGACAGACTTCGCTAAATCGTCATGGATTTGTTCCACGACCAAGAATATATACCTATGTACTTTAAGGGGTCCCTGATCACTATATCGAAGTGGTACAAAGAGAGTGGCAAAATGAGTACACCCTCATCGCATGTTGGAGGGTATAGAACTTATCATATGTGCTTTCACAGTGACATTGCTTTTAAATACCAAATATACAATTTTCATATTAATAACAAAAATAATAATAAGCAATTTTCTGTTATCGATTTTTTTCCCATACGATCCCATAACGATCTCAATATAATCCCATTTCCAATTTATGACTTAACACGTTAACATCCAATTTATGACTTAACATGTTGAAATGGACTTAGGCAGTTTATCCAGAATGACGAGGTCATATTCCTTCTCCATCACTTTCTCCACTCGCTCTCTCTCTCGGTAGTAATGTCAGTAACAATCATTGAAGAACAGTTTTAGTAACCTTTTCCACCTGCCCATTTGACTATGAAATCGCTAAAACTTTTGTAGAAAGACTTTCCTTGAAACTATTCAATAGAAAGTAAAGAATTTCTCAGAAAGTTGAACAGCAGAAAGTAAAAACTTTATAAACTGCACAAAAGGCTTTCATATTTCCATTTTTAAATAAAGTACAAGAACATAAATCAATTTGATACTTATGAAAGCAAAAAAAAAAAACGAAGGAAAATGCCCCTAAAAAATGAATTCAAAAAAAGTCCTTTTCAAACTTAATAATAGGAAAATACGCCAAAAAAGGAATAGAAAGAAGATAAACATACCTGCTTTCACCTACGCAAAATTAAACAAACAGAATTGAAGTTTTTCTCATTTGCAATTTCTTTTGCTTTATCACGGGAACACAAAAAACGAAACTTAACACATAAATCCCAAAGTTGTATGGGAAAACACAACAAACAAAAAAATAACGAAAGAAAGACGCATAATAAAATGAAAGAGAAATCTTAATTTTCCCTAAAGCAAACACAAAATTCGGGGTTATGAAAAGAAAGGTTGGTTGGTTGATTTTTTACTTAATCAAAATCATAATTGTATATAAATCTAGTCAGGTTCAACAACAACAACAAAAGCAGCAGACATAGAACTGCGGGGGACAGAGGATTGAGAGCCCCCCACTTTCCTCACCCACTGCCGTCTTAACAACCAGCAAAACAAATTAATACAACAAAGTTATTACAGCTCCTTTTCATGCTCCCATTTGAAACAAATCGTACCGGAAGAAGGGGAAAACCGAACGCACTGAACACCAAACACAATGTGTAATGCTGACTGGCCTGGCCGACAGAAGTAAAGTCCATTTTGGCCATAAAAGAAATCGAGGCAACAATGCTCTGAACCGCACAACAGGACTTCTCTCCATAGAATTCCCGGCACCAGAACCATAGCTAAATGAAGCAGTAGAAAGAAACAACAACAACATCAAAAACAAGGAGAAGATTTATGTTACCAGCAAAGCAGTAACCGGCGACTCCAACATGGACGGACCAGGGAGCACAATAACATAAATTGTACATGGAAGAGAACATGGAGTAAGCAACAACAAATGACTTAATCACTTTCAATGTATTTGCTTTTGCAGCGCAGCTATTCATATTGGCAACAAAAAAAGCTTTGGACTTTTTAACTCATCAAGAGATTTTCATAAGCGTCGAGACCCCCTCTCTCTCACTCACACACAACACAAACTAACAGAGACTAACGTCTCAAGACGTTAGACGAACAAAGTACTGCCATTGGTTAAAGTTTATGAAAAATTGCTGCCTACTTTTGGGTATAGCCATAAACACTTATGCCGCAGAGATTTAGGCTTTCTAAATAATTAACAGAGAGCGTTTTACTTTTTTTGCTCTATTGCATTTGTCTTGGACAAGTCTTAGCTTACTTTAGCCACTAATACAAATTCCTCTAGAGGCCCCCAGAATTCCGTGTTTTGCCGTTGACTGATTACTATCATTTGCTTTTGAATATGAACACATTCATTTAGGGGTCCATTGGCTAATTCATTGTTTTTTTGTTGAGAGGATTTCCTTCGGTTGCAGGCATTTATTAACAATTATTAACAATAGCAATGCTGATGTTTAGGGGCGTGGGGGAGTTTTGTTGTCCTGTTATACAATTGATCCATTACATCAATTAGGCAAAAAATCCTTTTGGCAAACAAATGCAATTCTAAGGCCAAGTTAAAAGCATTCTGTTATGAAAGGTGGTTTTTAGTTCATATTTGGAACAATCACTATATTATTTTCATTACTAAGAGTAGTTTGAGTGAATTATAAGTGAAAGGTCAATTTGGATTAGCCTTCGAATTAAAACGGGTATAGGGTTTACATCAATTTCCTTACTTACTTACTTAGATGGCTATCTACAACCTAAGTAGGTCTTTAGCCGCGTTTATTGTAGAATTCCACGCGTCTCGGTCTGGGGCGCGTGCTCTCCAGTTAACTACTCCAAGTCCTCTTAAATCTTCTTCGACTTGGTCACACCACCGGAGCCTTGGACGACCCCTTTTGCGCGGTCCTTGGAAATTTCCGCCGTAAATTCGTGACGCTGGAGCATTTCCATCCATTCGCATAACATGGCCTAACCACCGCAATCTTTGGACCTTAATGCGCACTACCACGCCCATGTCAGCATAAAGCTCATACAGCTCACTATTGTTTCGGCGGCGATATTCGCCATTTACGCAAACGGGACCGAATATTTTTCGAAGGAGTTTCCTCTCAAAAACACCTAAAACAGCTTCATCTGCTTGCGCTAGTACCCATGTCTCCGCACCGTAGAGAAGCACGGGTAGTATAAGCGTGTTGTACAGGGTAATTTTTGTCCGTTTAGAGAGGGCTTTGTTGTTTAGTTGTTTGTTTAGCCCATAGTAGCACCTATTAGCTAACATAATCCTTCTTTTTATTTCGAGGCTTGTATCATTATGTTTATTAATGGCGGAACCGAGGTATATGAATTCATCAACTACCTCGAAGTTGCAACTGCCAGCCTCCACTCTGCCGCTAGGATGTTGTCGCGACATTTCTCTAGTTGTTGAAACCAATAATTTGGTTTTGTCCTCATTAACTATCAGTCCCAGTTTAGCCGACTCTTTTTCTATACAGGGTCTCCCATATTCGACGGACCCATCTGGCAACGCCATAACTTTTGACAGAGATGTCAGATCGCTTAATGACATACCGCGTTTGAAGCGTCAGTCCAAGCAGATTTTTACCATGGAACAATACACGCCACGCGAAAAAGTTGAAATTTACATTCAACAGAAGAAGTCAATTGTGAAAACTCAACGTGCTTTTAAAATATTAAAAAATGTGAGAAGTGCGCCTTCTAAGAACACCATTAAGCGTTTATACGAAAAATTTTCGACTGGTGAGGCTCTTTCTAATCCGAAGAGGCCAAATAAAAGTCGACCAAGGCGATCGGCCGAGAATATCGCTGCCGTACGAGCCAGTGTTGAGAGGTCCCCAAGAACATCCCAAAAACGCCGTTCTCAGCAGTTGGGCATGGCTCGGTCCACTTTACAACGGATTATTCGCGTTGATTTGCATTTGTTCCCGTACAAAATTCAATTGACGCAAAGATTGTTGCCTGCGGACAAGCCTCGTCGATTGGAATGGGCCCAAAAAAAACATGGGTCCGTCGAATATGGGCAACCCTGTACTTGCAAAGGGCACAGTTACTGCTCTCAAACTTCTGCCAATGATGTCTATATCATCAGCATAAGCGAGAAGCATGCTTTGTGATGTTATTAGTGTGCTCCCTAAATTCAACTCGGTAACAGCTGCTGCGTTTTCAATAATTTTCTGTAGCAGGATGTTAAACAAATTACAAGATAGCTTGTCACCTTGTCTGAGGCCTCGCTTCGTATCAAAAGGTTCGGTGAGGTCCTTCCCTATTTTAACTGAAGATTTTGTGTCAGTTAACGTCATTCTGCAAAGACGTACTAGTTTTGCGGGGATACGAAAGTCAGTCATGGTTTGGAACAGCTTTGATCTTATAGGACTGTCAAATGCGGCTTTATAGTAGACGAAGAGGTGGTACGTGTCGATTTGTTTTTCTCGAGACTTCTCCAGAATTTGACGCAATGTGAAAATCTGATCGGTGGTCGATTTACCAGGCCTAAAGCCTCATTGGTATGCTCCTATGATGTTATCCACATGCGGCTTAAGGCGTTCACATAAAACGCTTGAGAGTATTTTGTATGCAATTTGGAGCAGGCTTATGCATACCATGCGATCTCCCTTTTTATGAACGGGACAAAGTACACTGAGGGACCAATCCTCGGGCATGCTTTCCTGTTGCCAGATTGCGCACATGAGTTGATGCATACTCCTAATCAACTCACCACCTCCAGCCTTGAAGAGCTCAGCAGGTAGCCCATCGGCGCCAGCAGCCTTATTATTCTTAAGGTGCATGATTGCTATCCTCACTTCTTCTATGCTGGGCAATTGGCATTCAATGTTGTCTTCTACGATTGGTGTGCAGTCTTCTTCAACGTCATAACCTTCTGGTGTCAATAGGTTATAAAAATGCTCCCTCCATATCCTTAGTACACTATCAGTATCCACAACCAGATTCCCATTTCCATCTCTGCAGGTGTTTATAACATCATTTTGGCCCTCTGTTTGATGTTTAACTTTTTTATAGAATTTTCGGGCATCGTTTCTATTCCTGCACCATTCAATCTCCTCACACTCGCGCAACTCCAATTCTTTTCTTTTTTGCCGGAAAATTCGTTTTTCCTCCCTTCTTAAACTCCGATATTTCTCCCTTGCAGCTCTGGTTTCAACACCCTGCAGCATTGCGTAATGGGCGGCATTCTTTGCCTCTGTAGCCTGCTTGCACTCATTGTCATACCATGGGTTCCGTGGGAGTGGTGCTCGGTACCCCAATGTTTCCCTGGCTGCTGTCGACATTGAGTGTGAAATATGTTTCCACTGCTCACTAATATTATCGGGGGGAGGTGTGTCTGCTCGGAGTAATTGAGACAATTGATCGGAAAATGCATCTGCTGTCTGTTGCGTATGCAGCTTCTTGACGTCAAGCTTTCTCTGTGCATTGTTACGCGCAGTTCTTGATGCACTTAGCCTAGTGCGTACCTTAGCTGCTACTAGGTAGTGATCCGAATCTATGTTGGCACCACGGATCGATCGAACATCCAACACACTTGACGCGTGCCTGCCGTCAATCACAACATGATCGATTTGGTTTCGCGTTTTACGATCTGGCGACAGCCATGTTTCCTTGTGGATGTTTAAGTGTTGGAATTTGGTACTGCTTACAACCATATTACGCGCTGTTGCGAAGTCGATTAGCCTAAGTCCGTTTTCGGAGGTGTTTTCATGTAGGCTGAATTTTCCGACAGTAGGTCCATAGATGCTTTCCCTTCCTACCTTGGCATTAAAATCCCCCAGAACAATTTTAATGTCATGGCTAGGGCAGCGGTCATAGGCTTGTTCCAGGCGCTCATAGAAACCATCTTTGGTATCTTCGCATTTTTCCTCTGTCGGAGCATGGGCACATATTAGGCTGATGTAAAAATATTTCGCCTTGATGCGGATTGTAGCCAGACGTTCGTCTACTGGAGTGAACCTGGAGACAAGATTTCTTAGCCTCTTATTCACTGCGAAACCACATCCAAATTCGTGCTTGGAGTAGTGACCGCTGTAATATATGTCGCAGTTATTAGTTTTGAATACTCCTTGACCTGTCCATCTTATTTCCTGGATGGCTGTTATATCAGCTTTATATATCTCGAGGACATCCGCCAGTTGTATTGATGCACCTTCCCAGTTTAGGGTTCGGACATTCCAGGTACATATTCTTAAATCATGGTCCTTAAAACGTTTGCGTGGGTCGTCAACTTTAGGGGGGTCCGTATTTTTCTTCTACTTTTCGTTTTCATTGTATTGATAATTTTCCGGAGATGAGTTACAAGCACAATGCTCCAACCATTTTTTAATGTTCTTTGGATGAACAGTTTGCGGTACATTTTTGCTCACTGATCCAACGGTTGTCAGAGTCAGCTACCCAGGTGACACCTGAGCTATAAAAGCTCGGAGGTCAGTATCCACTTGAGATGATGTGTAAGCCAAGATAAGCTCTGTGTTTTGCCAGGTTAAAACCGATCAGGCCGTTGCTTGGTTCCCAACATCCCCTACGTCACCCATTACACTGTGCTCGAAATGGACACTTTGAAAATGTAACTGAAAGGAGACAATATGCATATACCTATTTCTGCCATGCTGAATCCAGTGGTATTAGCCGTTTTTCCAGGTTATCTCTTGTTACGCGATATTTGACCACAAAGTTAGTTCAGAAATCAAAGAGGTTAGTTAACTCGGTGGTGATTTTTAAGTGAAATACTTCAGAAAACACGCTTCAGTCCAAAGATCGAAAAAATGGAACCTTTGGATAATTATTTCTCGAAAACAGCCATCCAATCTTCTCACCCTCTTACCCCTGAAAAATTGCAATCCAATCTTACTATATATCAAACGTCATACAAATCGTCGACATTTGTAGTTTGAGAAAAATATTCCTCGCTAAAAATTACTATGGATCTCTTTTCAATATATTTATGAAAAATTACTCGTAACATGTTTTGTTTGTTAACTTTGTAATTTCTATAAATACAAACGGAAAAATAATTTACTAAATTTAAGTCAAAAAGTAATATCAATAAATATTTTCTCATATTAGTAGAAAAATACACAGATTATGTAATAACTCGAAATCTCAGCGACGCCTACTACAAATTTCGATGATTTGTATAATAACGGGTTTTCAAACAAGAGGTGTTATTTTGAATCACCCGGTATTTCGGTAGCTGTCACTTTTGAAGCTTTTATTCTTTGACATTCGACAAGTAGAAACTACGCCATTACTAAAAATGGAACGATGCACGATTCAACAACGCATTGAAATAATTAAAATTCGAAAATCATCGAAAAATCATCTTGACTGATGAGGCCCATTTCCACCTCGGTGGCTACGCCAACAAGCAAAATTGTCGCATCTGGGGCTCGGAAAACCCAAGAGTTATTGTTGAGAAGCCTCTCCATCCTGAACGTGTGACTGTTTGGTGCGGTTTATGGTCCGGCCGGGTTATTGGACCTTACTTTTTCAAAAATGAGGTTGGATCAACAGTTACGGTGAATGGATTGCGCTATCGAGAGATGATTAATGATGTTTTATGATCGGAGTTGGATGGTATTGATCTGGACAACGTTTACTTTCAACAAGACGGCGCAACACAAGCAACGAAACAATTGCTCTGTTACGGGAAAAGTTTCCGGACCGTGTTATCTCTCGAAGAGGTGATCACAATTGGCCACCGAGATCTTGTGATTTAACACCTTGCGACTTTTTCCTTTGGGGCCACGTGAAAAATAAGGTCTACGCCAACAGCTCAGCGTCGATTCAAAACCTCAAAGATAGAATTCGTGAGGCTATCGAGGACATAGGGCAGCCACTTTGCGATTTGGAAATGGAAAATTTCGTGAAAAGGATATGGTCCTGTAAGCGTGGTCGTGGTAGCCATTTGGCTGATGTTGTTTTTCATTATTAACGGCATACCTTCCTCTTTATTATGAAATAAACATCCGATCATTTATCTCAAAAATGGCATTTTTCTTTGAATACCAAAATAACACATCTTGTTGGAAAACCTTTTTTTAACATCCGATTAGATTCGATTGCAATTTTTATGGGTAAGGGGGTAAGAAGTGTGGCGACTCTTTGGTGAGAAATAATTCTCCAAATGTTCCCTTTATTTCGTTCCTTGGAAGGAATCGAGTTTTGCTTTCCACTTCAAAATCACAACGGAATTTCCGAATCAAATATCGCGAAAAGAAGAGCTAACATTGAAAATTGGCTAATACCACTGCTTTCAACATGGTCGATATAGGTATATCCACTAGGTGTCCCCTTTGTTACATTCTTGGACTAGCACAGTGTTATTATACTGCCGCTCTCCCATAATAAAAATAATGAGAAAAAGACGATCACACCTTTTGTGCAACGGCACTCTCGATGGAGCCGTATGGATGGAGCTACGCCCGCGAATCCGATATCGTCCAGCCTTGGTTTACTATATGACCCTTTGCTCAGCCAACATATATTTTACAAGGCTGTAGTCAAAAACGTTCCAGAGAATCGAATTTCATCTACTGGTATTCAAGTTATGAACGTAATTAATTTTTGGGATAAAAAAAATTCCCTATGAGGAGAGAGATTCGGATAAGTACCACAGTAAATTGGCTTGGTACAAAACCAAACGCATGACAGGCACACTGGGAACAAGGATCGGTTCACAGATTGTCCCTTTTCTACGTAAACAGCCGGTAATTTTAACATAGCTTTGTCCATTGAGGTGTTCAATTGGTACCTTCTGATATTTCCAAATCAATGTCAGACACAGTAAAATTTTATTTGAAACCAATTAAATGTTTACTATTTAATGGTGGCACTTCGAAAACTGGCCTCACTGATTGGCCACAAAGCAGTAGATAACCCTACTGGTCGTTTCCAAAGGAGTAGATAACCTCCTAAGGAGTAAATAACCCAACTGAATAGATAACCCAACTGGCCGTCTACTAAGGAGTAGATAATCCAACTGATCGTCAAGTAAGGAGTAGCTAACACAACTAGCCTGTATTAAGAAGAAATTATAGTAGATAACTCGTAGTTATCTACTAAGGAACGAATAACCAAACGGGTTGTCTACTAAATAGTGGAATAGTGATCGTCCTTGGGCCAAAAAGAAGATAGGTGTAAAGTTTCCGAGATCGGACCATAGAGATCGGTCATAAGGTGATGGTATATTGTGAGATGTTGTCTGTGATTTTTTACTCGTTTTTTTTTAGTGAAAACATTCATGTGATTTTTGTATAGATATTTTAAATCACACTTTAGTGAAATATCATAGCTCGAGATGTGACGTTCTTTTTCTAAATAAGCGATATGAATAATTCCCACTCATGCTTATATCACCAAAGGGTAGGTCCTTGTTTTAGAAATAAATAGATTTCCTACAGTTTGAGTTATAGAAACGCATGGCTTTATTACACTATACCTAATTGCATTGTTCCTAAAGACCAAGGAACATTATCACGAATACTTTCACGAAAGAAAGTTTTCAGATATTTTCAAAATATTTCGTATTGTAGCCTATTTTTTGGTGAAACCAAATGAAATGGTTAACTTTAGCTGTGTAACATGGTGAATGAGCAATCGTAATTGCTCTCAGCTTTTTTTTCCACGTATACGTTATATTAATTATTATCATAACTCATGCGTAACAATACGAGTACTTATTTGTCATTCCTACTTTTAAACCCTTAATGGCATTACACGCTAATTGTCGCAAATTTAAATCATTATCAGGCAGCAAATAATTAAATAACGTTCCATCAGGCGTATGAGTAACACACAATTCATTCATTCGCAAAACTCATACAAATTCAAATTAAGACTTGTACTTATTCTAGGCATTAATTCATTTTATGTAATTTGCGCTTTGAAAACGCACATCTTTATTATTTTATATTTCTTTTTATTGGCCATAAAAGTCACCAAATATTATGATGGCTGTTCTGGTCGTTCTTGTTATTAGAAATTTATCAGAACGACCATTAATTTGACAACAACAGCAACAAAAAACGGTAGAAATAACGCATTACATGACATTAAATATTTTTATGACCACTCAACGACAACACGACAGCAGTATTTTGGAATAACGTCAGCAGTATCTCGAAACACAGCTTATGTTCGAACTAATTGAGTTAACATTTAATTGCTTGTTTTGATAAAGATTTGAAAAACAGCCACTCCAGGGTATGGGACACCAAAAATTTAGGAGATTCGTAAAATTGTCTATTCACTCGGAACTCTGGGGTTTATTCGGGAAATTACAGGTGTTAACATTGAATCACAGCTGAAACCCACATTAAGACAATAAAGTGGTCATAAATAGAAAACCATAAAGTTGTTCATTTTTAGCATAAAGATTCTGTTGACGATTTTGGTTTCTGGTTTCGTTTTCATTATTTTTATGGCCTTTTCTTGTTGGCCTATCTCACAAAGTAAACATAAGTAAGACGAATGTGTATTGGTATCTTTAACTGGACATTATTTTATTTAAGAATTCCCCAGCCGCGACTTCATAGCAGACTCCCATCGTCCTTTGTATGCTTCTTCTTAGTCTGAGACTACATCTTCTCCTCCGACGCCGCGTCCGGAGAGAAGCAAACTCTCAGACTTGTCGGAATCGCTTACCATTATCTGTCGACAGCTGACTAGTCAACGACCCTTTTTCAGTTGGAATTGGTTGGCTTTGTGTTTAGGGTTTATCAAAAACCATCGAAATATTTCGACTTTAACCAGAAAACGGAGTGGCCGCAAAAAAAGGTCCTGTGGCCATTTGTTGACTTGACCATGCTATTGTCACTTCTGACACTATAAGAGAGTGTATGGAAGTGTGTGTGTGTGAAACTCCAAGGAATAAGTATGCTTCATTTACAACACCCTCTACACTCTCCCCCTCTTCCACAAAATCATTTGAAGCATTTCGACCATAACCATAAAACAAACGAAGGAAATGGATGGTTATTTAACCGGTCAGTTTGTTACAACACTAAATGAATTGATGGGTCGTTCGGTCGTCCCGTCCAGTACAGTCGTTTGCTCTAACCACCAACTGTGAAAACTTTAACATGCTCTACGTCTAAACATCTTTGGCCTTTGTGTCTTTAGCTTTTTCATATGATGGAGGAGTAGAGGGGAGAAGAGGGGTTCTTGAACTGTCAATTTGACATTGTTAAGTAATATTAAAACCAATTTCATGCGGCTTCTGGCATTCACAGACTCCATCCATCCATCTTTTGCAAAAACCAAATTTTAAGGGAAGTGTGAACAGCAAATATTCTTCATTTTTTATTTCTCTTAATACAGACGGGGTAGGATTTTTCCTATAGCCTTTTTTGTTCAAGAGGTTTAGAAAAACAAAGCCATTGATCAAATTGTGATTGAATGGCCGAATTGATTTAAATAAGTCTCGATTGTGTTTAAGTGTGAAAATTGATATGAAGGGATACTGTCCTCAGTGGATGATTGTGTGAGCATTTAATTGAATTTCCGCAGAGTGGATACATGTCAAGGATTTGGGAGATATTGCCAATAAATTGTGGTTGTATCATACAGACATGGAAATTAGCACAACCAAAAAGAAAACATCCGATTCCTACTAAAGTCGCTGTAGGAACAGGCGGAATTTCAAACATTCAGAGGATTTTGAGCAAATTAAATTTAAATGTTTATTAATGGATCTACCTTTTATAACTTACTGAAAATACTTTCAAACGAAACACCGGAAAAGTTTCTCAACAATTTTTGTCAATTGAATAACGTCAGGTTTTGAACCTATGTTTGCGGAAGGCTAAACACATACAAGCCTTAACACAGTAAATAAAAATAAAAATGTTAAATTTTGATTAAAACATTAGTTTGTACAAAAATATAAATTCTCCATTGAATTATGCACGACTACTTCCTTTCCTTTTTCATTAGGAAATCTATGAAATTATTCTAAACAAATTTTTTGAAAAATTTGCAATCAATAGTTTCTAAAAAAAATCTAACTATATAAATACAACTCTTCTTCTTTACCAAAATCGACTAGAAATATAAAATCTAAATTATTAAAAATCGTCAAAATCTATTATTATATATATTTTTAAAAAATATTTTTATATATATTTATATATATATATTTTTATATATATTTTTATATATATTTTTATATATATTTATATATATATATTTATATATATATTTTTATATATATTTAAATTCAAATGTTAAGATATTTAATCAAGCAGCGCACAACTCTGAACGATAACATTCATTCTGCTTTACTAAACAAAATCTAAAAATGCATTGAGATTCTTGGGGTTTCTGCAAAAATCTTTAAAAACAAAATTTCCATCGTTCAAAGCTATTATTCAGAAAAAAAAATCTATTAAGAAATTTTCAATCAATATCTCCTTGAAAATTTTGCAATTTTCCATTGAAAATTGATGGAAATTTAATCAAACAACACACAATTATGCACGATTCCATCCACAATAGAATCATAAAACACACCACAAAGAAATGAAAATTGCATTGGAAAATAACAATAGATGAAAAGGTTGGGCGAAAAGGGGTTAATTCTATGTTTGAAGAACCCGTTCTAACACACTAACACCAATTTCCGCAAACACAGACTCACACACGCACACTTGAATGTGAATAACACACATGCCTCTTGCACTTATTCATCAGAGGGTGAGTGAGTATTTAACAAATCAGTTTTGCCATCAAAAGCATTAAAGCAAAGTTGATTTGTGCATAAAGTACAATGAGCGTTTGTATTGTTAAACACAAGTTTTTCATAACAACTCAGCACAGTGGTTGTAAAGTAATATTAGGGGAAAACGAATGTAAACAAAAAACCTTAAAACTTGTAATTTTTTGATTTATCATTATAATCTTCTAATGAAAACTATAGGAAATGATCAGTTAGAGGTCGTCAACCAATTTTCCAATCTTTGCAGCATCATATCCAAAAGCGGCGGATCGAGTGAAGACATTGAGAATCGCATTCTCAAAGCTCGGCAATCATTCGGCAGACTAAAACCTGTATGGAAGTCGTCCTACTTGTCCCAGCGTGTAAAATGAAACATTTTTAAAACCAATGTAAAATCTACGCTTTATTATGGCTGTGAAACCTGGAATTCCGCAGGCTGCATATATGTTCAAAAGATCCAAGTATTCGCACAAAGTTATAATACCCTGTACCACAGTGTGGTGTAGGGTATAATTAGAAATATTTCTGAAGATTTTTATTCCATCACTTTAGTGAAGGAGTGTATACGAGTATATCATTTGCTACGGTGTAAAAGTGTAACACATAAAAGGAGTGACCTAAGACCCAAGCAATGTCCGTCCGTCTGTTTGTCTGGTTAGAGCGCACAATAACTCTCGAAAAGAGTAACGGATTGTTATGTGATAACATTTTTTCTATCTTAGGCTAAAAACGAAGATGGGTCATATTGTTACAGTCGTTCCAGTACCTCCCTCACAAAGGGTTAACATTCAGTGAAATATTGATTATCTAATAACTTCTATACTCGTACTATCGTACCTATCCGAATCCAGCGCAAAATAGGCGCATTCGTCAAGTCACATTTGGTATCAAACACACAAATGTCAGATTCAGTCGCACACAACATTCCCGTAACTTCTGCAGGAAGCAGCTAAATTTTTTCATATTTTGTATTTTAGACAATATTCGACTTGACTATAGACTGACAAAGAATGAAAAAAATTGTCAACGTTCCTGCATCTTCACACGTACCTTTTTCATTGTGTGGTTATACCTTAGTCGGTTTACTCTACTGAAACCTTCTTACTTTTTTACTTCTTACTTTTAATAATTTCTTAAAATGTGGATTTATAGAAAGATTTTTTATAGTCCGAAGCACTGTGCACCAGTCTACGGCAGGCTTTCATTTTGTAGACCACATTTAGCAATCTCGCGCACACAAACACCGACTCACTCATACAATTACTAACATACACCAGCTAATGTTATGCGAGTGAATGTATAATACATACATACATATGTGTCCTAAGGTGATGTATATGGATGAGGTGAAGGGTATGTTCAGGGAGATGAAAAGGGGGCCGTGTGCAAAAATTCGTTGGAAAAGAGAATACCAAATGTTTGTAGATGAAGTAATACTTCAATATTATTGATAAATCCATAGAACAAATCTTCATGTTTATATAAATACGCACCACACACATAGTCACTCGTACAACTGAACACTCTCAACGGAAGGAAGTAAATAAATACGTCTGCTTTGTATGGGAGAGAGTGTGTATGTGTAGCAGTCAAAGTAGTGAGTAGCGCACACGCATCACAAGTTAAGTTTCATTTGAGAGTCGAACACACTTCCTCTGCTCTCACATTTACATGCAAATGTAAGGAAATCATTGTCGTTGTCTGTGTGTGTCTCATACAAATAGAATTAATGTGATTGTGTTAAACATATCGATTGATTGGTATATTCAAATACGTCTTGTCTTGCATAAGAACGAGTGTGTACTATTTGTACGTGTGCGTGTGCATAACACAAAGTTGACAGGCAAAACGATTTTAGCAAATAATTTCCTCTGAAAAATGTCTTTTATACAAAAGACATAAACTTGTTCAGGAATAAATGATGTATGTATGTACTCGTATGTGTAAGTGCGTGAGCCTTTCGATCGAAGTGGGTGAATATATCACTATACTCGTATCTTTTCACATGTGTTTGTGTGTACGAAAATAAATCTATTATTATGTTGTATGTACGCGTATGTGTATATATATATGTATGAATATTACATTAACATGAATTGATTGGTATACGAAGTAGTAAAAAGGATTTGTCATATGCATTTGTAGTTATTTAAACCGGTTTATGACATTAAAATCTCCTTTGAACAATGGCGAATGGAAAGCACGTGCTTACAGTCAGACAGGGAGACAGTTAGTCAGATAGAAATCTACAGATAAGATTGATCGATTATATAATTATTGATTGATACATACATTGATACGAATAAACATACATTTATATAAGTAGATTTTCATTGGAGAGTATATAAGTATATTTATTATTTTTCTGTAGTATCACAGACACAAATTAATACAATTAAATGGGACAATGATAACATCACAGTAATTCTCAGAAAAAAAGTAAAATGACACAATTCTTTGCATAGGAAATTAATCTTAAGCAAGTAAAACAATCACAACCGAATAAACCTCCATATAACTAATTAGCTATTATATTTAGAAAATTTTGTCCAAAGTGTTCTCAATAGCGTTGTCTTCAAGGTTCTTAAAAAAATAAAAAATAAATCACAAAAAAGTACTGTTTGTGAAAACACATACGTTTATCCCCTCTCCTTACAGGAAGGAGGGTATATATCATTTGCTACGAGCCAAAAGTGTAACACAACAAAGGAGTGACCTAAGACCCTATGTATGTTCGGCGGAAATCTGTTTTAGGGTAATCCGTTTTTCGCAAATCCGTTTATCATAAATCGAGAACCATATACCCTAGTTGATTCAGAAAAGCTTTAAAGAATCTTTAATTAAGTAGCCTTCATCTTCTTCATATATCATTTTTTGATCCCGTCAGTGGTTACAAAGGTATCTTACAAGATATTGCTTTCAATCTGCAAAGATCAAGAAAACTTCAAAAAATAATAATTATAAACAACTTCTAAATCCAAAAATAAATGTTTGTTTTCTTAAATCTCACGTTTTACATTAGCATATTCGATTTAGATATTAACAAAAAACCGTTATTAATTCATCTTCCTACAAAAAAATCAAATTTCCTCCATTAGTTTCACTCAGACATTCATTCAGCAATGTTTTTTTTCCACTAATATCCCAAAATGTAGTCTCCAAAGAATTTAAATGGCCTTCTGCTAAAATTAAGCCCTTAAGAATTATTAAAAACTCTTGAGCAATTTTCAAATTATTAAAATTCCCTCAACAGAGACCTCTCCGCTACTCTCTTCCCTTGCCAAGCCAATCCAATGGGCCCTAAGCATCTGTCCGTCCCGTATTTCATTCACTACAAACTTGGTTATGATGGATGAAAGCAAACTAATTTTCCTTTTGGCGGCAATTTAAAGTGTATTACGTACATATACTCAGTCGTATACACATACATACATACATGCATAAATGTTTGTTAGTGTGCGTGTGTATGGACGGGCACATCAAACGAGCAAATGGCTTCTCGCTGCTCATTAAGTTCTGTTCGTTGGTGCTCGGTCGTGTTTTTGCTCTCATCCGTCTCTCATTGTGTTACAAAACCAATTGGCCTAATTTTTGGGGCCACAGGAAAAACAAAACACAACAGTTTTTTAGTTTTGTTTATAAACAAAACTCAGTGGTTAACGCTTGCATTTGTGTGTGTGAGTAGAAAGAACTATGCACACACACACATACATATATATATATACAAGGTACATACAAAAGGACTTTCAGTTTTCCGCGGTGTGTTTGTCGATGATTTTGCTTTTACTGCTATAAAAGAGGGAAAAACACGTTTGTTCAGGAAAAAATAGTGTTACCACTAAATGAGAAAAAACAAGTAACACACTAGCACACACACAATAAAGCACATAAAGGCCTTTAAAAATGAAAAGGTTACCTTAACAGAGCCAAGTAAAAAAAACTTGGCTGATGGCATTATGAGGTTGGGATAAAAATGTCAGTGGGAAATATACATATCCATATATAGTTCCAATTGCTTAAAAGTACCTCAGGACGTATGTTTTGTCAATTATAATAATCATACGCCACGAATACCAGTACTAAATAAGAAGAACGTGAAAGTTAATTTAGGACTATAATAGAGTCTACAATAAATGTTCTTCTTTATTATACGGTTTCTCCAATTACGGTTGAATTAATGTTGGCAGTCTGTGACAGCATTGTTGTGGTAGCAGACTCTGTTAGACTCTTTCTGAAGACACAGGTCGATGCCAATACAACCGCATTCGATCGATGTCCGAAAACCTCAACGGGCATTGAGCGATGTCATATTTCATTAACTTCAAACACTTTTTGGAAAATCCTTCAATTCAGTATTAAATAGATTTTTGTTCGACATTGCATTTTTCAATTGATCAACATTTTAGAAAACATATTTTCAGATGGGTGGTTTAAATGTCCTATATTAAAATATTAGTTATGTAATTTATTTTTAGTTGCAACTCTAAATTGTTAGTGCATCCCCTTTACGAACACACCATCCACTGAAAATGCTTTTTGTCCTGCCAGCTCTCAAACAAAAGTTCAACTGAGGATCACGCCTGTTGATGGTAATGTAACCAGACTTAACAAACAGCTTTAAAGCCCTGCAAAGCTTTTTTTGCCTTCGTGTTGGTTGGCAAAGCATTTTCAGCACGATGAATGTCAAAGTGAAAGCCTAAAAGAGCTCTTTCTCTCATGCATACTACTCCCTTTCACCCGGGATGTATATCGTCGTTTGCCCATAATGTCTGCGTGTGTATGTAGGTGTGTGTATGTATGCGAATTCTCTTTCTTTTTTGCATACACAATTTCAGTTTGCTTTTCTATGACGTTTGCTACTTTTTTTGCTGCTGGTGCTGCTGTTTTTCAGCCAATGTTACTCAACCACATCATAGCCACCGACAACATTCGCAACACAGAACAGGTGAAAACTGGAGAGTACACAAGCAGCGGCAACAGCAACAGCAACAACAACGAACAGGTGAGTGAGCAACACCACATAAAGCAAAAACTATTTGGCTTGGCATTTATGTGAGTGTACATGTGTTAGTGTTCTGTTTAAATAGTGAGTGAGTGGTTTGGGTGTAGAGAGCACAACAGGAAATGGTTGAATAAACAATGCTTATAATACAAAAACGAAAACAGCAACAACAACAACACTAACGTCAAAGAGCAACATCATACAAACTGAATAAAAAAGGGAATAAGCCAAAACCCGAACACCGCAAAATGTATAAATGGCGGGGGAAATTTCTTCAAAAGACGAAAGTGAATGGAAGTAAGTAAACGTTTTGCTTTCGTTTTGAAATGAAAACAATCTGAATATTTTTTGCGTACGTTTTTGTGTGTGTGTGTTTTTTTTGTGAGGGGGAATTGAATGATCACTCAGAATGGAGAGACAGAAAAAAGACAACAGTAATGTATACAGGTGGAAATGCAACGATTCTATAAACATTAATGTGAATTCGAACACCTGTGGTTCGACCACAGGTTCAACATTAATAGATACTGAAGTTGAAATACATCGATAGCAGAAGATATTTGTTCGGAATGGTTGTGGCCTTGATTTTTTATGATTTTTGTTTTTACTCTATGAACAATAACGTGATTTCTCTTTAAAGGATTGAGAGAGGACTTTTGACGATTTATTAGCCTTGGTGATATTATATGCCATAATTTGTTACGGCCAAGGACCGTGACTATTTGAAAGCATCAATTTCGGTCGCAGCGTAATTAATTAGTTTCCATAAACAAGTTAAAATTTTAATGTCATAGCAGTTTAAGTAGAGTGTAAACTCTTGATATACATATCGAACCTTCATTCTAAATTATGCTAAGGTTACTTAGCATGATTTAGGGACATTGCACTTTTAAATTCAAAATATTTCAAATTATATTCAGTCCCGATGAAAAGTTGTAAGCAAAACAATAAAGGTCATTCGATTTGCATTATTAAGGAGTTCCATACAAATTTAAAAATGTTATAAAGCTTGCATCGCCTCTCCTGAAAAAGTACCTGTTTTGACTTAGCATACTTTAGAATGGAGAAATCGATATATGTGATGAGAAGGTTTTACAGTAGATTGCAAAAATCGACCTCATATACATCAAACTCATTGATAATATACAAATTATGGCATCAGCTTGAGTGCCCCAGTAAGTGAGTAGGTTGCATGCTCACCTATGGGTTTGGTGGTCGTGGGTTCTATACCCACCGGAGGTTCTAGTCTGTCACTCTAAAAATCTAGCCACGTGGTCTTTGTAACAAGAATTTTCCCCGGAACGTAAAATTAGAATATAAATTTACTTTCTAATTTAATTCATATAAATACATAAATAACATCAGCTTATTTTACTCCTGCATTATTATTCTCTTCGCTTCACGGAATAGGAATAAACAGCATAGCTGGACATGAGGGTTATGCGGTGCGTATGAGAAATATTCATCGGACACAACATCACTCATACGTTTTTTTGGAGCACTGTACGATGTGAGAAAAATGCATACACATACATACTTTCATATGTATGTGCTATGTTTCCATTTAACAAAAAATGACATTTAAATTTACTTCGATTGCTTTATGGACATTTTTGTTTATATTTTCTTGACATGAGTTCTTGTTTTATTTGAATTTATGCACGTACTCGTATGTTCATACGTGAGTTTGTATGAGAGTACGCACTGCACCCTACACATATTCTCGGTTCACATAAATATGTATGTATACAATATATGTGGGTAAACATACACAGTGCTGTGCTGGACTGTGTTGCATGTTTATTCATGTTTTAATTTACCTTTGCTGCCTCACCAATTTGACTTCCTTCCTCCCGTATTGCATACGTGCATGTTGACGCTGCACCGGTGTACGAGTATGTGTCGTATTGTTATTATTATTATTTCTCCGATGGCTTTTTGTTGTATTTATTAACACATTTGTTATATTTCACATACGAGTAGAGTAAAGTAGAGTAGAGAAATATTTCTCTTCTTCAGTATTTCATTATTTAATAATAACATATTTTACAATACACTCACATACGCATTAACGCATGCACAGGATCAACTGCCGTGCCAAACGTGTGTACGTCGGTATTATTACTCGATATTTTATTTTATGTTCATTAACTACGAGGTCAGTTGAGAAAGTTTTTTTTCCAGGTGACCAAAATCTTAAAATTTCTACGCCAAACCTCGTGAAAAAAACATAGTATTAAAGCAAACATAAAATTGTTTTTATTTGTTAATGAGAAATAAGGAAAACTGAAAATACCGCGTACGAACCATATGCAAGTTAAGGCAATAACGTACTCGTTAATAAATAAATAGTAAAATTGTTGGTTTAATAATAACGGCAACAACAATAGCTTTATCAATAAAATTTATGTTATTTGTTTTAAACCAAAACATCTGTGGAAACATTTAAAACCACTAAAAATCATTTGCCACGATTTTAAACTGCTCTGGGGAACAATTCAATTGCATTTTAAATTTATAATTTTTGTTAAAAAATTTAAAATTTCATTACTAAATTGAAAATTTCAATCTCGAAAGGACGAATAATTTTTTTAAAAAGAATAAAGCAGCAACCTGTTTATGAAAATGGGTTCGCAGTCATTTTCGCCATCCAAATGCATTTGGTTATTTTAAATAATGTCTATATTTCCCCTTTCAAATATATATAATGCAAAGCAAGTTACAAATTTAAGATATCTTATACCTGATGTATATAAGTAATATTGAAATACCTTATAAATTTTCCTATATCCCTTTAACTTTAGCATACAGACCAATAAGGTATACAACTGTGTCTTTGCATATCCGGTTAATAAAAAAAAATACCCACAACTGTGTCGTTGCATATCCGGTCAATAAAAAAATACCCATTATTATCGATGCACTCTTCCACAGTATCATAAGAGCACATGTCATATCAATGCGGAGTAGTTAACTGTGGTATCACTGGATAACGGGGTTTGAGGAGAAGTCTTAAAAAAGTCTTTTTTTTTGCCGAACATTGACACTACTCGACAGCTCACAATATCTATACGAGTACATATATCAATAACTCCACCATTCCAAAACAAACTAAGTCGACTTAAAATTTTTTCAGGGACATTTCATTATACCCTCACTTTAGTGTGACGAGGGTATATATCATTTGCTACGGAAAAAAACGTAACACATCGAAGTAGTGACCTAAGACCCCAAGTATGTTCGGAGGAAATCCGTTTTGGGTCATTTTAAGTCGAATGAGCAATGTCCGTCCGTCCGTCTGTCTGATGGCTGGTGGGCACGATAACTCTCGAAAGGAGTAACCGATTGACTTCAAATTTTGTATGTGGTAATATGTTTTTCTATCTCCGGCTAAGTTCGAAGATGGGTCATATTGGACCACTCCTTCTAGTACCCCCACAAAGGGTTAAAATGTTGTGAAATATTGATACTTTAATAACTGCTATACTACTTATTCGAATCTTCTGAAATTACACATATAGTATTAGTTTATTAGTCGTTATCAACTCGAGAAAAATGGGCGAAGTTGCCACGACCCTTTTGGTACCTCCCACACAAATGCACCGTTTTGCACCAAAAGTTAACAGCTTATAACATTAATAACAGTGTATAAAAATACTTGAAATTTTGTACAGTGTTATGCTTTTATATTGCCTACAGTCCATGGAAACATGGGCGTCGTTGCACGCCCCTTTTGGTACCTCCCACACAAAGGTACCATTTTGTACCAAAAGTTAACAACATATAACATTAATTCCAGCGCATAAAAATACTTGAAATTTTGTGCAGTGTAATGTTTTTATAGTGCCTATAGCCCTGTGAAAAATGGGCGTTATCACCACGCCCCTTTTTGTACCTCCCACACAAAATGGCCAAATCATACCACAATTTAATATCTCATAACGTTTATACCAGTGCACATATACGCTTATAATTCGGAATGAATTAATTAATCAATTTAAAGTATATACAGTTCAGCGAAAAATAGGTGTATTTGTTAAACCCCTGCTGGTACCTCCCCCACACAAATTGACAGAATAATTCGTGTAATATTCAATATTACAAAGTGAGGGTACACCTTAGTCGGTTTACCCGACTGAAACTTTCTTACTTGTTTTTAAATTCTAAATATTCCAAATTATATTCAGCCAAAATTTGGTGTTTATCCGTCAACCCAATCAAAAGTTATTCACCAAAACAGTACAGGTCGTTCGGATTGCATTTTAATGGAATTTCATACAAAAATTTAACAAGTAAGAAAGTTCAGTCAATTTTCGTAAATGTTATTTTTTTTGTTTTAATTAACTTAGCTTTAAAGTATGCACTGGTATTAAAGTTAAAAGCTGTTAACTTTTGGTCCAAAACGGTGCATTTGTGTGGAATGTACCAAAAGGGACGTGGCAACTTCGCCCATTTTTCTCGAGGTGATAGCGACTAATAAACTAATACTATGTGTGGAATTTCAGAAGATTCGAATAAGTAGTATAGCAGTTATTAAAGAATCAATATTTCACAACTTTTTAAACATTTTGGTGCAAAATGGTCTATCTGTGTGGGAGGTGCCAAAAGGGGTGTGGAAATAATGCCCATTTATTACCGGACTGTAGGTACGAGTACTATTAAAACATTACACTGCACAAAATTGCAAGTATTTATACATACTGATATTGGAGATATGAGCGGTTAAATTTTTGTACAAAATGGTCCCACTGGGGGGTACCAAAAGGGGTGGCGACACTAGGCCCATTTTTCTCAAGATGATAGCGACGGATAGACTATTACTAGGTAAGGAATTACAGGTTATTCGGATAAGGAGTATAAAAGTTATTAGAAAATCAATATTTTAGTAAATTTTAACCCTTTGTGAGGGAGGTACTAGAAGGAGTGGAGCAAAAAGCAATCTCCGAACTTAGCCTGAGATAGAAAAAATATTATAACTTACCAATTTGAAGTCAATCCGTTACTCCTTTCGAGAGTTATCGTGCGCTCCAAGCAGACAGAAGGACGGATATTGCTCAAATGAATTTAAATGTCCTACAACGGATTCCCGCCGAACATACTTAGGGTCTTAGCTCACTCCTTCCATGTGTTACACTTTTGGCCCGTATCAAGTTATATATACCCCTCTCCATGTAAGGTAAGGGGATAAAAATAGGCGTTTTCGCCACACCCCTTTTGGCACCCCACCCATAAAAATGGTCAATTCATACCAAAATTGAGTGGCTCATAACTTTAATACCATAAAGATACATATAATTCGGCAAAAGGCAATGCCTTTGATGGTGAAGTAGGTTGATGGTGAACATTATCACCATCAACCTACTTCTGGTACCCCCACCAGTGATTTGGGCCAAACTTATTCGACGATTTTGGACCAAAATGTCAATGTTGGGGAACAAAAATCGACAAATTGCTTTTTGCAATCGTCAGCACAAAAATATGCCATTTACATACAGATTTTAAGGTTTTGTAGGCGAAGGAAATATTGATCTGAGACCCTGTAAAGAACGGGGTGGTTATAATTGGCTGTGATTTATCTTTGGAAGTTTTTTTGCCGGGTACCGCGAGGGACCGATGTTATGCGAACAATTTAGGCCCTTAAGGCGAACATCGATCAAGCCAAATTTGAATCGGAAAGTTTCGAAATACATGCTTCAGAACAAAGAATAAAATAAAAAGAATACTTGGAGTTTTTTTCTTTAATTTGTAATACATCATCATGGTTTGTGTTCATTCCAAAACTTGGATTTTGTAGATTTATGGGCAATATTTGCAATGTTTTTTGCTTTTATGTTGTTGAATTACATTTCACTTGAATTTTTAAACCATATTCGTGGTTAACCTGACGTGTAGCTAAATTCAAAACTAGTAACTACTTATTATTTGGCCTCCATTCGAATTATTTTTACATATACATGTCATTGGAGGAAAGTGCTTCCACTCAAGCATACAAGCAGCTGACAAATAAGCACTTACCTCCACGCTTACAATTATAGTAAAAGTAAGGGTTGAAAAAAATAAATAATTTTACGAGTGTGTTTGTGTGGTAGTGGATATTCCGAGTTGCTATTGCTTGTTCACCATCATCAGTGAAGGAATGTGGTGAGAAAGTAGAAGAGCGTAAAATTGGTAAGAGCGTAACATTGGGTAGAGCGTGTACATGGGAGAGTGCTGTTATCGATTGTTGTCGTCATATGACGAAAAATTTCATTTGCCGGGAGTTGCGATTGAACTCGCGACCTCATGGTTTCGTAGTTCAGCATCACAACCACTGGCCTACCTGTCGATTCATAGACAAATCAACTACAAAAATATAACCCATCAAAATCTTGGTAAGTAAATGTCGTTACTACATGCATTAGCAGGTAATGATATCTCATTATCGCCAGCATTACTTTTGTTAAATATATAACGACTAACTAAATAATGACAAAAATAAGTTATTATTAGTAATCTAATTTGAATTCTTAAACTTTTCTTTAAATGATTTAACTGAATACAAACTACAACGTATATACGTAAATCATTTAAGAAAAAATCATAAATCGTAAATCATTTACAGAAAAGTTTATAAATTAAAATAATATTTTCTAACTTAGATTACTAGCAATGACTTATATTTGTCATTATTTTGTTAGTCCTCATTTATGTACCGAAAGTCATGCTGGTGATAATGACATATCATTACCTGGTAATGCGAGTGGTAATGACATGTACTTACCAATATTTTGCTGGGTAAAACTTGGATTTTGCATATGTAATTTTAACAAATGTTCCCATAGTATCGATTCTATCGATAGTGTTGACGGTAACTACCGAATGGCGCGACTATCCATAGTTTGACAGCTCTACACCAAGGTCTTGGAAAATTAGGTTGACAGGATGCGATGCGCTACTGCGAAGCCAGCCGAGGCAGCCAACTGAATCCCATAAATAATGGGAATAAACCAATAATTTGGCGGAATAATAATGTGAAACACTCGAACGAATATTAACCAAGTTTTGACATACTATTTTCATTATAATTGTCTTTACCAATATTGTATATTAACGCCACTCCTATTAATAATGGCACACTGAATTATCAGAGCAATCTGTAATCTAATTACCATTTTTTATTGCCATTGTTTCATTCCCTAAACTATTACGTTAACAGAACAACTGCTGAATACCACTGTACGTACGCCTAGAATTTGCACATTGAGAGTATAAACGAAAACCACTTACAATTTCCCCCCACAAAGTGATTAAAAACGGAAGTGTGTCAGAAAAGTATAAAGTAAATGAACATCATAACCCAAAGGCAGGGCGTAGGGAGGAGTTTCTGCACACATACATACATACATATTTTTAAAGACACACATACTAGGACACAGTTGCACATATACACATACGATGAGGAGCAAAGCATAAAGTAGCAAAAGCGCAACGTTGTATGTGAATAAAACAAATTGTTATTTTTCAGTTCAAACCTTTTTTTTCAAATGTTATTTTTTTAGTTATTTATTTTTAAAGCCAACAAAAACTCTTGATTGCGACCCGCCCACTTTTTTTATTATTATCCATTTATTTTACCCGAATACTGGGGCCACCAAGCACATATCTCGATTTCCGTTTCCTCTTTTTGGTCCTCCACAATTGCCGCTGCCACTCTTAAAGGACCTTCGGTTTTTGTACGGCTGCAGTTCATCATCGTTGATAGTCTTCGTTTAGGGTTTTTTTTTGGTAAGAGGCGTTGGACTTCCATTCGCCGGGTTGGGCTTGTTTTGTGTTTCGTTTAAAAATTTATGTTTTTACATTTTTCATTTGCATATTTTTTACAGTTTATTTCCCATTTGAAAAACAAAGCAAAAAAAGTGTTACCTTAAAACGAAACCAAGCAACCCAATATTTTAACCCAAAAATAAAAATCAATTTCAATCGACAAGGGAAAGAGGAAACAATGGTGGGACGACAACACCCTTTTGGTATGAAAATGTCTATGAGTGATTTATGTGAAAACAATTTTTTAATATTTGCCACCTTTTTTCGCAGAAAAATACATTTTTCTGTTAAGAAATGATAAATTTGCAATCATTTTTCACAGCAAAGAAACACATTTGCAGCTGAATCGCGGTAGCTTTTTTCTGACACTTGGCAATTAGTTTATTTCTGTTGGTTGTTTTAATTTGAAAAACATATTGGGGAATGCTCTTGGCAACAGTCATTCCAGTAAATTTCAAATTAAGTCATTCTAAATGATTAACTTTGTACAAAACCAAACCAAAAAAAGCTGGACTTTTAATTAGAGTTACTGCAAGAGTAATGACTCAGTCAACGATTCTAGTAAATTATTGTTTATTACTTGCTTGAGAACTTTAGAATGACAAAATAATATACATTTTACATCGGAAGGCTATAATTAATCAAAGTGAATCGAAAAGAATGTTGCACTATGTCTTAGGACAGTCAGACAAGATCTGCAAAACTCAAGAAAGGAAGCACACAAAGAATATAAGTCATTCACAATAAAACACTTGCACAAACGATTTAAAAGTAAATAAAATTGAAGAAAAGATGAAAAAGATACTGAAATACAGGCAAACCTCCAAACATCCACACATTCACATGCAGTTAACATTTGAAAAAGAGGACTTTTTATTGCATTTAGTAACAATACACTCACACACATTCTATTTCTATTTCTCTTCCCCTTTCGCTCTCTCTATCTCTGCCTAGAGCTCGCTCATAAACATACATATATACATACATTCCTACATTCATACATGCATACAAAGCTAGATAAGACAGGGATTTATTTAAAGTCGTCTATTTAAACTTAATAAAACACCATGACATGACATAAAAACAAACATACAGAGAGCAAATGCATTCTCCTGAAAGTGCCGATCCTAAACAGGGACGGAATATGTGAAATCAAATGTAAGAGGCCTTTTAACAAACTCTACGTAATTTTGTCACTAATAATCATACAAATCCGCACATAGGAAAGAATAACATATCGACAGTTTAATTTTTGTTGCTGTTCTGACACTGCCTGAGCGCCACACAATTCTAAGTATCGCATAGCTTACTTTTGCTTTACGAAGGCAATTGTCGACATCTAGAGCAGTTCAACCATCTTTCGCCAGTATACACCCCAGGTATTCGAAATTATCCAATTATCCATGACCTCTATGTTTTCGCCGTCGATAACGAATGTAGATTTGTTGGTGGTATTCATTCACATTGACTTAGTTTACGATTCTGAAGATTACCAAGTCATTCACATTGACTTGGTAATCTTCAGAACGATGTTTTTTATCCCTTCACCTTAGAGAGGAGGGTATATATCATTTGCGACGAGCCAAAAGTGTAACACATCGAGGGAGTGACCTAAGACCCTAAGTATGATCGTCGGAAATCCGTTTTGGGTCATTTAAAGTCATTTGACAAATGTCCGTCCGTCTGTCTGTGTTTCTATATGTGTGTCTGATGCGCAATCTCGAAAGTAGTAACCGATTGAATTCAAATTTGGTATGTGGTAATATTTTTCTCTATCTCCGGCTAATGTCGAAGATGGGCCATATTGATGGCTTAACATTTAGTGAAAAATTGATTCTTTAATAGCTTCTATACTACTTATTCAAAGCTTCTAAAATTCCACACATGGTATTAGTTTTTTAGCAGCTATCACCTCAAGTAAGATTGTCACGCCTCATTTGATACCTCCCACACAAATGGACCATGTTGCACCAAATTTAACGGGTTATAACTTTAGTAATAGTGCATACTAATACTTGAAATTTTGGTCAGTGATGATTTTATAGTACCTACAATCCAGTTAAAAATGGGCGTCACTGACATGTCCCTTTTGTTACCTCCCACACATATATTTTACCCGATTTTACTTTCTTACTTGTTCAACTTTAACTAACCAATACTCAATAATAATAAAGACACGGAAAACTGCTTGTGAAGATATTTGGACCACAAACCCATACAATAGTGTTTGACGAACTACGACATTTTAGAAGAGAGGCTCCAACGCGCCTCTACAACTTTCCTACATGAATAAAAGGCGATGTTCGCCTTGCGATGTTCGCCTTCCTTACACATTCCAATATATTAGGTCTGAAGGAAGAACAGGAAGTATTACGTACTTCTGTCATATGAAGCCAAAAATAATCACACCAAGTAAGGTATTCGTAAACAGCGCTTACACAAAAAATCTAATTCGGCTCATTTCTAAGGCACATTAGGCCCATCTGTCGAAACCCCTTAATTCCACTACTCCGTCATACCGGTTTGTGTAATCCTGTACGTACGTACCTTAGTTTTCTCAGTTACACATGAGAACATTTAAGTCAAGACAAATACCAAACAAAAGTTTATCTTCAACAGTCACAATGCGCCAGCCACGAAGACGATAACTATGACAAAAACCAGGACAGCTACAACACACACCAACCACCTGGAATAGTTTAATGCTCTTTACAAGTGAACACTTTTCTTATTCTTCCACTTACCAAAGAGAAATGCTTGTTTAAGGAAACTGCTTTTGTCACTCGAACTCGTTTGGATTTGAAGAAGCCTTGTCTCTCGGCTTCCGCTGGATTTTAACAAAATTAAAATGTGCAACAAGGCGTATGAGTGACTAAGGATTTCCTATTTGTTAGATTTAACTGAAATTTACACCCTGACAGACGGACAGAGAGACAGTTGTTGCGCTGTCATGCATTCAGTAGGGTAAATGCAGGATAACGACTTGGAGAACAATTTACTTAGGATACCCTACAGTAATATAGGCTTGACAGAGACTACCGACCACAGACGTCTTTTATAAGTTAGTAAATAGAAAGAACAAAATGTTGTATTAACTCGTTGATATTTACATTTTTCAGCTTTTACTGCCATACAACAATTTTTGCTACAGTATTCTAATTTTTATTGTTCTCAAAAGCTTTTTTCCAAAAATATGCAGATATATCCAAAAATATACAAAATCTGATTTCAAAAGAGAAAGTGTCTCAGAGTTATACTTTGAAAGGCCGAATTCTCATAAATGGTTCGAAATTGTCATTCTTTTTATTTGTGCTTTTTGAACCTGCAAATCAGTGAGTCATAATATTATCAGCATTAAAAGAAATTTGTCCTCGGGAAGATTTTGGACCATTACTAAAAAATTTCGATAGATTTTTTAATTATTTTTATCCCCTCACCTTACAGCGGAGCGTATATATCATTTGCTACGAGCCAAAAGTGTAACACATCGATGGAGTGGCCTAAGACCCCAAGTATTTTTGGTGGAAATTTGTTTGGCGTCTTTCTGTGTGCCTTTCTGCTGGCTGGTGCGCACATTTGGTATAGGGTAATATTTTTCTCCCTCTCAGACTATGTTAAAATATGAGTCATATTGCTCCACACCTTCTATTACCACCAGCACAAAGGGTGCGATTCTACTTATTAGAATCTTCTGAAATTCCACACATAGTTTTAGTTTATTAGTCGTTATCAACTGCAGAAACACTAAGTGTTGCCTGGCGCCATCTGACATTTCCATTGGAAAGTTTGACATTTTTTAGCATAAACGTACTCAAAATGTTTTGACGTATGACCATCATTTGTGTTGTTTACAGTGACTTGAAAAAATTACTTTGGCAAAAAAATGGAATTAACTCGTGAACATTTTCGTGCGATCATTTTTCACAACTTTCGAGGTGGATAATCAAGACAAGTGTGCATCGATGAACTTAAATCTTTGTACGGCGATGAAGCAAAATCCTATAGCACTGTGAAAAACTGGTTTAATGAATTCAATCGTGGCCGACGCTCGATCAAAGACGAAGGTCATGAAGGTCGTCCCAAAACGGCCGTTGTGCCAGAGAACATTGATGCCATGCGTGAACTGATAATGCAAGATCGTCATGTGACATATCGTGAGATAGAGGCATTCTTGGGCATTTCTTCCACCAGCATACATTCGATATTGCATGAACACATGGTCGTAAAAAAGGTTTGTTCTCGTTGGATCCCGCAAAATTTGACAATCGCTCAAAAAAAGGCCCGTGTCGATTGGTGCAAAGAAATTTTGAAAAAATACGACCACGGTGCTTCAAAAGACGTTTATAAGATCGTCACAGGTGACGAATCTTGAATCTATGCGTATGAGCCCGAAACAAAACAGCAATCGACCGTGTGGGTCTTCGAAGACGAGCCAAATCCAACGAAAGTTGTTCGTGGAAGAAGCACTTCGAAGCAAATGGTCGCCTGTTGCTTCGGCAAACTGGTCATGTGGCGACTGTTCCGCTTCAGCAACGTAGGACGGTCAATTCTGAGTGGTACACCACAATTTGTTTGCCTGAAGTCCTCGGTAAAATTCGAAAAACGAACAAGAGAAGACCAATCATTGTGCACCATGACAATGCGAGCTCTCACACATCGCTCAAACCAGCACCTCTCTGACCGGCCAAAACGTCGAATTGATGGGTCATCCGCTGTACAGCCCTGTTTTGACACACAAGGACTTCTTCTTATTCACTCACATCGAGAAAAACCAGCTTGGTCAATGTTTTTCAGCAGCAGCTGTTGAAGCGTTCAAAAACCATGTTTTGGAGGTCAATTTTCAACACCAAAACAATTGGCGCTCAAATGACAAAACGGTCTGAGTGAAGTTATGCTAAAAAATGTCAAACATTCCAATGGAAATGTCAGATGGCGCCAGGCAACATTTAGTGTTGCCTAGGCCAGATATATATATAGCAACCCTCATATATGTATCTCAAAAATGCGAAGTGGTAGAGCAAATCGGATTCAGCAAACCAAAATCTTTCAAAACAGAGCCTAATATTGTCAACATTAAAAGAACTTTGACCAACGGAAGGTTTTGGACAAGTAAGAAAGTTTCAGTCGGGTAAATCGACTAAGGTATACCCTCACTTTGTGTGTACAGTAATATGAAATACACGAATTAATGTGTCAATTTATATGGGAGGTACCAGAGGGGGTTTAACAAATACTCCTATTTTTCGCTAAACAGTAAACTTCAATTTTGGTATGATTTGGCCATTTTGGGTGGGAGGTACCAAAAGGGGCGTGGCAACTTCGCCCATTTTTCACTGGATTGTAGGTACTATGAAACCATTACACTGTACAAAATTTCAAGTCTTTTTGTGCGTAGGTATTCAAGTTATAAGCTGTTAACTTTTGGAGCCAAATAGTCCATTTGAGTGGAAGGTAACAAAAGGGGCGAGGTAACTTCGCCCATTTTTCTTGAGGTGATAGTGACTAATAAAATAATATTATGTGTAAAATTTCAGAGGATTCAAATAAGTAGTATAGAAGTTTTTAAATAATCAAGAAGGAGTGGACCAATATGGCCCATCTTCGAACTTAGCCGGAGATTAGATACTCTCGTATCACCATGGTTTCTTCGGAGAATTTTCTTAGAATTTAATATAGATTACGTTTTTGCTATCTCATTATTACTTTTTCACTAGTATTTTTCTCAAGTTGTTGCTTCTGACGATGTGTTTGAAGTATTGGGAGGTAGCTTCGTTTCATTTAAGATGTATTTTATGAACATAATATGTTATTAAATGTGTAGTTAAATCTACTTACAGATAAACTGTCACAGTATAGGGTACACCACAGTTGCTTTCGCTGGCGATGAAACTTAGTTGTTTTTGCCATAAACCTAATGGTATATATAGTCTTTGAATAGAACTATAAACAGACAACTTCAATTTTATCTAAGGCAAGTTCTATGTATGGACGTATACACATATGAATTTTACTATTTTTCTGAGTAAATGTATGTGTTTGTCTTTTCCTCCTTAGATGTGTGTATGTTTGTAGATCTCTCTCGTATGTATGAATGTGACAAATTACACCTTTTTGCATAATTATTCATACGATTTTTTTTGTTCCACGTTGCCTTGATTAAAATTAAATCCTTTTACTTTTTGCCTTCATTTAACTCATCCACACACAGCCCTCAACTCCGGTAATATAGACTCGAGCACCCATGCAAAGCAATTGTACGGGGCAAAATTCTAGGTCTTATCTGGTATCCATGTGAGGAGGACTTTGCGTCTTCTACGCTTGACGTTGTCATTGTCATCATCTTCTTTGCATACATGAATATTTATGCAAATGTGTTAATGGATCTGTCATAACAACCAATACGTAACTCCCTTTCACACGGACACACACACTCACACACTCAGTTATACTCACAAAGACCTTCTCTTACTTAACTACACACACTACACACATGCAGAGCAGAGAGACAATTTTACATTTACCTTTGCAAATTAAGTCATAAGGTTCGTTTGGACGGTCGGTCGTTCGTTTGGTCAGCCCAGGTTGTGTTGAACAAACCTTTAACGCAGATATGTGTGTACATTTACACAAGGGACTCGAAGTAGTCAAGACTCAGTCAGATATACTCGTACATACGTCTACACACGTTCAACAATAGACAATTGCATATGTATATACGAATATGCTTCCATATCTGTTAAATACTTAACCGAAAATGGACTTGCAACTGTTATTTCATGTATGTACATTTGTAGACCGGGGTGAGGGTCTGTCGGCCTGAACGTCAGATATTTTTCCGTATGGCCGGCCATATGTGTAACAGTGTAACACTGAGCTGGGCAAAGAGGAGTTTGTTTCAAATAACGCCAGTGTCCTTTGCAAAATTTCAATTTACATATGGATATTTATATGTGTCTGTACCTCCTCCTTTCTCTTCGCCTCTATCTCTCTCTCCCTGAGTCATGTGAATACGAATGCGAATGGTGTAAAAATGTCCGAGACAAAAGAGAATTATAAATTAATCAACCTTTTTTCAGTTGTCCCCTCTTCCGCTGATGTTGCTGCCGCCGGCAGCATTTTAAACTCCACCACACCTCTCAGGATAATGGCTCTACGGAAGGCGGCGAGTGGGCTCTACTCTGTCCTTAGGGGTGACTGGTAATTGCTGCTAGCAAATTTACATGTACGCCACTGGTATCTAAGGATTACCACCGTCAAGCACCTGTGTGTGTATGTGTCTGCGTCCATCGTCTTGTTTAATTTATTTAAAATCCTTAGATAGGTTTCAGTTTCAGTGTTATTACTAAAGCATGAAATTAATTAGCCATGAAACTCGTAATGTATGCACAAAACTATCTGACAAATAGAAAAGGATTTGTGATTCTGTGTAAACTGCCAGCCTTACCACCAGCCACTATGGGATGTTCCCATAAGTGAAGTGAATATGAAATGAGTTTCAGGAATTGCGAGATAATGTTTGCCGGGTTTTAAACTAGAAAGCATAAGTACTATGGGTGTTGTGAAAACAGGTGGATACACATGGAATTCCGCAGATTAATTCTTGGAAAATTAAATATGTAAAGGATCGAAGCATTATAAAACCGTTATTGAAATTTTAAATCGAAATTGAAATATCAAAATTGAAAATATCTTAACTTTATTGTATTGCAATTTACTGCATTGGCCATAAGGCTTCAAATTACTTGTTTGAATAAGTAAATAAAATAAAATAAAAATTGTTGGTTTACTCATCGACAAAGAAAAAGCTGTGTTTATGTAAATCACAAAGCTAACCAAAAAAACCTACTAAATTATGAAACATTTTGTTTTTCATGAGGAATATTTTTCTCAAAGACACCAACTAAAAATATCAACGATTTGCATGACGTTTGACATATGGCTAGATTTTAATGCAATTTTTCAGGGATAAGGGGGTGAGAAGCTTGACGACTCTTTTAAGAGAAATAATTCTCCAAAGGTTCCCATTAACAACAAACTTTGTAGCCTAGAACAGCGGCAAATACCACTGGACTCAGAATGGTCGAAATAGGTATACACAAAAGGTCTCCTTTCTTTTACATTTCAAAGTGTCCATATGTCCGAGCACAGTGTAATTAATTGAAATTCCTTAAATTGCCACCATTGTTTTTATTTATAAACAGTATTTAAATATAACTAATTCATACGTCAATGCACGACGAACAGGGTCGTGAGCGTGACCAAAAATACCGACAGTCGATATTGGAATTTTTAAATTTATTTGCAGGAATCGATGAAAAACAGTTAGATTAGAAAGCACATAAAATATTTTTTAGATTCGTTCAGACGTTTCAGAAATATGGGGCTTCAGATCAAATAATTTAAAATTTGTATGATCTTTTAAGGGTTAAAATTAATATTTATTCAGAAATAATTGCAAAACATGTATCTTGTTGTTGTACAAAAATGTTTCTGCAATACGACAAAATCATTTTTGGTCACAATATAACTCATGTAAAAAGTACCGTTAGGATAATTTGTGTGTACAGAAAAACACGCTTGTTTTTGTAAGTGGACCCTTTTTGAGTGGATCGAAAAGACAATTTATAACGACAGTTCACCAACGATATTTTTTGATTTTTAGCTATAAGGTAGTAGTTTTAAAGTAAAAAAAATTCCAGCTGCGAATATTTACGAATTTGCTTGCAATAAATATTTTAATTTGTTATTTTTTACGAGAAACTTTGGTTATATCTAAACAAAATATTTTAAGAATCAAAATTTTGAAAAAAAATTTCAGTTCGAATTGAATAAAAATCGAAAGAAATTATATTTCTGACAATAAAATATGCGGCATATTACATTTGAAGTCATTTTTGCACTATTTGCATAGTTTACTAGGACAATTTAATCCTTGCTGCAATTTCAGTGATCACATGTAGAAGTGTATTGAGCAAAATTTGGTTGAATTCCGTGGGCAGTTTTAGAAAATATTGTATTGTTGCATTTCAGGATATGTGGGAGGTGGGCGTGTCCTTTGACGGATTTGGTCCAAAATTAGTTTTTACCTTATTTTGCTTATAAAAACTACTTATGCAAAATTTCGATGATCTACATCTACTCCTTCCATTTTTGGCCAACCGTACAGAGAAATCACGACACTGTACGACGTATTGATAAAATCTATTTCTTTAATATTAGGTTATACAATACATTGACGTATGATAAGTAATAGGCTATAAGACCGAAATAACAGTTATTCGACAGTGATCGAATGAGTTCAAATATTGTTGATATTTTCTTCAATAAGTGGTATCTACGAAACGGAATTTGTGCCTACCACGCCATTTCTTAGCTTATACATAGAGCACACATGCCGTAAATGTACACTAACCCATATAACATATCCATAGAAATAGACACTTGATTTAAAGACTTGAAGTCTTTCGGTACTTGAAAACCTATTCCAATAGCCTCAGTTTAGTCAGAGATTATTCGAATTCCCCAACCCTTATAGCAATCCCAACACAAAATATTAAAGTCATACAATAAAATAATATTATTCTGATAGTTTTAAGATTAGATTTTTGGCATTATATTTGAGGAGGTACTTTTCAAAACTTGAATATTCCACTTTTTGTGTTTTTGCACAATTTGAGAAAATACTATAGCCCTATGTATTTAATGCACCGAAATTTTGGTGCATTATTAAAGACGTCAAGATTACACGCTGAAAAAAAATCGCTTCTGTAGTATATTGTCCCAAACATATTCGGCTTGAAACATATATATGTTTATGGTACACTCTAAATATATAATATTTTGTACACACAAAAATTATATATTTGGAAAGATGTTGTTCTAAACAAATCCTTGTTTCCACCCTAATATCTTTTATTTGGGATTTTTAATTCCGAAACAAAAATGTATTTAAATTTAAGTATTCCGAAAATTTCGAACATTAATTGTGCTAAGTTTTTCAGTAATTTAATGATAATTTTTTAGAAATTTTTAATTGAAATCGTATCATTTTTGATAACATTAATTTACTCGAAGGATTGAAAAAATGCTGACATGAAATACTTAGAAATTTAAAATGAGTCCCTTAAAACAGAATGTAATGCTGTTAATGGTAGTTTTGACTGGGAGAAATAGTTCGAAACGAAGGAAAAATTAAAAATGAAATTATAAAAATTCAACAAAGTTTTGAAAATCTTTTTTTAAATTATATATATATATGAAGATATTCCTAACCAATAATTTTATTTGTATATAAATACATATTTTATTTGAGAAAATTAGTTTGCAAATATATTTTGTTGTAATATATTAATATATGCGTCCCAAGTAAATTTTATTGATTTTCAAATAAAATTTATTTACTCAGAAATATAAAACATTTAAAAATGTGTGTTCCAAATATATTTTCTTTCAATTCAAACATATCAAAAATGACGATTTTGGCCGTGTAGTCATACAGATTTCGCCCAATTTTATTTTCGCTGAGTTTTGAATTCATAGCGCTGAACAAACATAAAAAAACAAGTAAGAAAGTTTCAGTCGGGTAAACCGACTAAGGTATACCCTCACTTTGTGAGTAATGTAATATATAACATTACACCAATAAATCTGTCAATTTGTGTGGGAGGTACCAGAAGGGGTTTTCCAAAAACACATATTTTTCGGTAAACAGTACATTCTTAAATACATTGCATTGTGCTGAACTATAAGCGTTAGTGTGCACTGGTATATTAAAGTTACGAGCTATGTAATTTTGGTATGATTTGGTCATTTTGTGTGGGAGGTCCAAAAAGGGGCGGGGTGATAACGCCCACTTTTTACAGGACTATAGGCACTACAACAGCATTACACTGTACAAAATTTCAAGTATTTGTATGCACTGGTATTAAAGTTACAAGCCGTTTACTTTGGTACGAAACGGGCCATTTGTGTGGGCGGTACCAAAAGGGGCTGTACAATGATGCCCATTTTTTACCGGACTATAGGCGCTACAAAAACATTATACTGTAGAAAATTTCAAGCATTTTTATGCACTTGTATTAAAGTTATAAGCAGTTAAATTTTGATGCAAAATGGTCCATTTGTGTGGGAGGTACCAAAAGGGGCATGCCAACTTCACCCATTTTTCTCGAGTTAATAGCGACTAATATACTAATATTATGTGCAGAATTTCAAAAGATTCGAATAAGTAGTATAGAAGTTATTAAATAATCAATATTTCACTAAATTTTAACCCTTTGTGTGGAAGGTACCAGAAGGAGTAGACCAATATGGCCCATCGTCGAACTCATCCGGAGATAGATCAAAATATTACCACATACCAAATTTGAAGTCAATCGGTTACTCCTTTCGAGAGTTATCGTTCGCACCAGCCAGCAGACACACAGACAGACAGACAGACAGACGGACGGACATTGCTCATTCGACTTAAAATGACCCAAAACGGATTTCCTCCGAACATACTTAGGGTCTTAGATCACTCCTTCGATGTGTTACACTTTTTTCCGTAGCAAATGATATATACCCTCGTCACACTAAAGTGAGGGTATAATAAGTTATGTTAAAAGTGGAATAGTCAAGTTTTGAAAAGTACCTCCTCATTTATCTAAACGTAAGAAAGTCGATTTACTCATTGGAAATTGTTCTACGTATTTTATTAATCCATTATATTATAGAGTTTTATTATACATATTATCTCCAAAAAAACAGACGTGTTAACTATCGAAATTATTTGTACGCACATTGATGGTTTCAATCCTAGCTTTAAGATGCCTAAATGTTTATCCTCCCACAGAGAACACTCCCAGTAATTGAGAAAGTTCGCAAGAAACTGTTACAAATGACATGGACTACTTTTTCAGTTTAACCCATACAAAGGATATATAAAACATGTTACTACTACTTTGACATTAACACAATGACTCTCGTATTCCATGCTCCACATACGACATAAACATGTTTAATATTAATCTAAAATCAGTAGCCAGTAGAACAAAAGTTTTCGTGTAATTGTTCTATCAATTTCTAAATATACCGATTATGGCATTGTCATAAATAATTTTCAAACAACTTATGAAACTAACAATTTACTGATTGACCACTTTGATTTCTCCCCTTTCCACTTGTGAATAGCGACGATACACAGACAAATTTCCTACTCTTTTCTGTCAACTCATCATAGTGTGACAGACAAACAGAATGGCATAAACATACACACACACTAATATCCTTTTTCATGTGTACAACTACAAAAACCATAAGAAATTGTGTAAATATGGCTATGAGTGTGTGTGTAATTGCACTGTTCAATCCAAACAATCACTGTCTACCAACTGCCTCCCACCCTGCAACTCTCAGTCGTTCGCCTCTACTAACTTCAACTTAGCAAAAGAACGACGAGTACAAATATAGTTCGCAAACAAAAATAGTAATAATAACCATTACAGTAAAAGATACTCGTACTTGAAGCATAACGCACACACACGCATCGTATCAGGCTACGGGTGGGGAGCGATGGGTGACTTCGCACTGGCGAACAAACGGGCAGACGGAGTGACCCTTAGTAAATGTTTCATAAATGAAGGAATTTCTATTTAATATTTATGATTAAATGAAATGTCAACATCAGCATTTACTCTCCATTTTTACAATCAATTCATATTGACAATAAAATGTTTTACGGTTTTTTCGATTGCCGCCGCCATCGTTTCTCTGTTTCTCCCTCTATGTCTCTCTGCGTAGGTCTTTATTGTTGTTCGAATACAATGAAAAACTGGCAAACTATTGAACATATACGAGTATACTCATATGACAAGTTATAAAATTCCCCAAACGAGGATAATCTGCAAGTTAAAGGTAATGCGAAACGAGAATGGATTGATCTCGGACAAATATTAAATTATTGTTACAAGAAAAATGTGACATTGGGGTTGATACACAGCATCAAATAAATAAGGATAGGCTGCCACACTTCAAAAATATATAGGCAGCATAACTAACTGTGCTACTTCAAAAATTTATTTATTTATTATTTATTTCGATCATGGTGATAGTCATTTTTCTTGCATAGCTCTTGTTTTCGAATTATTCTGCCACACATTTTGCCGGGAAATCAGCGAAGTTAGTTATCTCCGTTGTGATTTTGAAGTGGAAGACTTCGGAAGGATACACGCTTCAGTCCAAAGAACGAAATAAAGGAAGAATTGTTTCTCTCAAAACAGTCGTCACCGGTTCTCACCCCTATAAAAAGTGGCCTTCGGTAGCTTAGTGGTTAGTGCGTTAGACTTGGATCCCGAAGGTGCTGGGTTCAACTCCCAGCCATGGCACCGGAAAAATTTAACATCAACATGTCATGTTCTTCATCATAATTCGAGTTTCTGCAGCTAAAAGTAACTCACCGGTCGCACTACCACTACAACAACATCTGATCACACAAGTCAACAGGGAAGCTAAAAATAGACATAACACCATGACGACTATTAACAGAAATGCAGCGCTTCTAGTGGAGAATAGAAACGGCAACACTCAAATAACATCCATTCCCTGATATTAACAGACGAATGTTAATTTACAACCGGACAACATTGAGTGGATGAAAACAACATAAGGTTCCCGCGATAATCGGATATATGCCGGAACGAAGTCTGTAATAGAAATAGACTTAAGGATTATCAACTCAGCGTCTCCAAGCTGCTACAACAACAACAACCCCTATAAAATCTTATTATATGTCAAAAGTCATACAAATCGTTGACATATTTAGTTGGTGTCTTTGAGAAAAAATGTTCTGGCGAAATATTACTATGATCCCCCTTAAATATATTCACGAAAAAACAGTCAACAGGTTTCATAATTTAGCAGGCTTTGTCAGTTAGCTTTGTAATTTCCATTGACCATAAGCAAGAAATAAATTACAAATATTTAAGTCAAAAACAAATATCAATACAAATGTATTTTTTGCTATGAGAAGAAATATGTAAAAATGTGTAAATATCTAAAAAACGTTGGGAAACGACGTCAAAAACTAAAAACATGGACGATTTGTATGACTTTTGACACTAATAAGGTTTGATAGGAATTTTTTAGGGTTAGGGGGGTGAGAAGTGGGACAAATATTTTGAGAGAAATAATGCCCCAAAGGCTTCCTTTATTTCGTTCTTTGGACTAAAGCATGTATTCCGAAGTCTTCCACTTAAAAATCACCACCGAATTAACTAACCTCTCTGAGCTAACTAGAGCTAACCTATAGAAGCGGCTACGAACACTGGATTCAGCATGGTCGAAATATGTATGTATATCCATAGGGTCACCGTTTTATTACATTGTTACAAAATGTCAACTTCAAGCACAGTGCTATTATGGGATCAAGTTATTAAAAGTGTGTTAAAAGTGGTCCAAAATTGCGTCAAAAGTATCGAATATTGCACAAGAAAAAACTAGTTAACAATTAGTGTTTTAAAAAACCGAAAACAAAATTAACCATAATTATCATACCGCTACCTAGTGCAGAAATTGCCTGATTTTGTTTCGCAAAAGGATAACTAGCTGGGGTATACTTGTCGAATAGTTTCATTAGTTAAGATGACATTTGACATTGATGTCATCCACAAGCTATGTACATATGTACGAGTATGTATATCCACATAACTCGCTGACTGCGTAGTCAGCGTACGTCCAGCGAAACACACACAATTGTTCCCCACATCCATTTGCATTTGTTTGTCAAAATGTCAACTTTGTACAAATTTCAAAGATGTCATTCCGTTCTCCATGTCAAATCATTTATCAGCGACCAATACAGGAAGTTGTACAACGATAACCGCCAATGACAAAACTCATAAAAATGTACTCAGTGATCCTTAAAGGGAAACAAACGTCTGCAGACGGGAAACCGAAATGTACTCGGACATGTGAATGAATATGTGTCAGCAATCGAAATACGACGTACGATATATTAGGGTGAGCATTTTTTCAAAATTTTTACAATCAATGAAAATAATTGTAAAAATCGATACGCATGTTAATATGAGCGTAAAGATCCATATTTTCGTTTTATCACTATTTCTAAGTAATATAATATTTATATCATCATCTAAAAAGCAAAAGGTCCAATCAATCATTACTTTTCTAAATTGTACAGGAGGAATAAAAACCTGATAAATAAATTGTGAATTGTTTGTGAATTTATTTCTGTTTAAGTATGTGGATTTTCTTTGAAATATGTAATATTGTAGAATTGTGGAATTGTAGTATGTTAACGAACAAAATCGTAGTCACTGAAATAATCATAGAAATCGTGATAATTTTCAGTTTATATTGGAAAAAATAAAAAATTTGCTTTATTATACGAGTAAATGTTGTTATATAGGGTGATCCATTTCGAGGTTCCCTAGTTTTTTAAAGAAAAAAACACAGCAAATTCAAATTGAATGGGGAATGTTAATTATTATTTGAAAGAACATTCTTTGGCATTTATTTTTTGATGTCTATCAAATGTTGGCCGCGGCTACGTCTCAGATGGTCCATCCGTTGAGTCCAATTTTCGATGACTCGTTCGAGCATTTCGACGGGTAACTGGCGAATGACACGCGTGATGTTTTGCTCCAAGGCCTGAATCGAAGCGGGTTTGTCCGCATAAACTTTAGACTTTACATATCCCCACAGGAAAAAGTCTAACGATGTGATATCACACGATCTCGGTGGCCAATCGACCGGTCCAAAACGTGAAATTATCTGCTCACCGAAGTGTTCTCTCAATAAATCCATTGATTGATGCGATGTTTGTGAAGTGGCGCCGTCTTGTTGAAACCAAATGTCGCCGAGATCACGAGCATTGAAGCTCAGGCATCAAATAGTCGGTTATCATGGCGCGATAACGGTCGCCATTGACGATTACGTTCTCACCGGCATCATTTTTGAAGAAATATGGACCGATGATTCCGGTACGTCGGATCGGGAATCGGTCAATGGCAAAACGAGAGCTAAATATTGCTCATGGGTGTCATGGTCGTGGGTCGACTGAAAAGTGCAATTGGCTAACGATTATTTGATAATAAAACTGAATAATTTGTAGACGTTGTTCAGGCGTAAGTCTTTCCATGATGAAATGCCAAACAATACTTAACAAAAATAACATGACAGCATGACACGACTCACACGTGATCTGTCAAAAAAAAGGCTATTGAAAAAGTATCTCTACCTAGATCACCCTATATTAATCGATGCCAAAAATCGATTTCAGCATTAAGTTGGAAGCAAAAAGTCGAACACGAAATGGTAGTTTTTTCAGCCTAATCGAACGTCGACTAAAGTCGATTTCGCATTACCATTCTCTAATGATGATATTCAATATAAAAAAGTATTAAAAAAAAACTTACCCCAATGTGTCGATGAAGAGGAGTTCCAAATGCAGTATAATTTATATAAATCGCTGAATTTTCCGGTTGTCAAATGTCATACGGCTATCGATTGAGGGGTAAAATGGATTATGGGTTTGTTGAATTGATTGTTGCCATAAACTTGATGACAAGTGGCATTGTATGACGCAGCCATGATTTACATGAAAATGTATTTAAAATTTAAGCATAAAGTCTGCGAGCAAATCTAATGGTGAAATAGTAAATGACTTCGGTAAAACTCAAAGCACTGCAGCCCAAAAAGAAACCCACCAGACCACCAATGTAAACTGTAAAAAGATAAAGTTAATCCCTTCAAAGTCAAAAAACAACACATTTCTACCACATACCCAACACATCGGCAAATGAGAAGAGCACATCACGACGCAATTGCATTTTGGGATAGTCTATGATACCCCACTGCAAATTGGCTCCCAGAAACCAGACACGTGAACGCTGAAATATAATTGCCTATGAATGACTATTGTTTAATATCAATTCCTTTAAAACTTACATAGGATTGCACAAAGAAATTAGAGTCATCGCAGTTGGCTAAACAATCACAATTGATTTTATGTTTTATAGACTTCAACGATATCATTTCACCTACATATTATTACCAAGAAATTATTATAAATTATCATTCGAATAAAAACCCACTTACTTTTCAGACTAGCCACACATGCCAATCCTTGCAAGTCACAGATCGGGAGAATTCGACCATTTCTTACTGCAAATAAAACAACAATAAAAAATAAATTAAAAAAAAAATATCTAGCCAATCGATTTAACTTGAGTTTTATCAGAGACAACTAAAGGTAAAGTCACCTTATCAGAGTTGGCTGTCAAAATACCACCAAAGCTTTCCGTAGACAATACTATTCGGTCGCATACATACAAACGACCTAGAATTTATGTTTTCTACAATCTTGTAAAAAGCTTGGACAAATGGCAAATCTTAAAAAGTGCAAATATTTTAGATTTTAACTTTGAAACTTTACTGAATCAATTCAAATAAATTGTTATGTTAAAATGTGTGGTTGAACCGCTTTTGCATATAACGGTTTATGGCGAAAACTAGAGTAAATTTGAAGATATCACTTTATAGGCTATGTATAAACTGTATTATCACATACGAGGTCGGTATCAAAATTAGCTGACTTGACATATAGATTGCGGTAGTAGTCTCAAAAAATTACTTTCGTGAAAAGTGGCAACCTTCTAAAACATATGTTTTAAGTTTCAAGGCGCTACGTTATTATTTTTTTTGAGCACTCAAAAGTAAACGATCTCAGTGAATTTGTAAACATGAAAAAATTGGTCACCGATATGAATTATAATACTTTCATTTGAAAGGTCTCCGTCCAATCTATATTATAACCGAGCTAGATTCTACTTTGGGGGAGTCTGCTCATTCGTTTACAGCTATAAAATATTGGGAAGCAGAGGTTAAACGGGGCCTTACGAGCTGCCAAGACGAATGCCATAGTGGTCGACCAATTGAGGTGCCCACGCCAGAAAAGATTTAAAAAAATCCACAAAATGGCATTGGATAACCGTCAGTTGAAGGTTCGTGATCTAGCTGAAGTCATAGGTTTTTCAAAAAGTGGTATACATCGCATATTGACGAAACATTTTATGATGAGAAAGCTGTACGCAAGATGGGTGCCGCGTTTTGCCAGCAATGAAGAGGTGGAGACCGCGGTTGATGGCTATTTTTAGGAGTTTCTACTATAAACAGGTTATCAAAGCTATTGAAAATCGTTGGAAAAAGTGTATCGAGTCAAAAGGAGGCTATGTTGAAAAATAAAGAATAAATCTTGCAAATTTCTGTTTTCTTTGTTAGATCGGCTAATTTTGGGACCGTTCTCGTATATCCAAATCAACTACTAAAGCTTATGCCACAGCAAAAGTATTTATTTTTTGATGAGCTGCGCAACATGTCCGCACTTTTCAAAATGTTATTCCAAACTTCTGTAGTACAATTTCAAAACATCAAAGGACCTAATAGTTGACCTCAAATTAAGCGCAGTCGATTTATAATTGAATACATTTGATTCCTAAATAATACTCACATCGATTACGGTAAAAGTGCGGCACACATTTACACACCTTTAGGGCCAAAAACATACGACACTCGGCCAAACATAAGCCAAAACTATAAATCGGGGAAGTCAGCATGTTTTCGGACTCGTAATGAAAACGGCATTTGCGTTGTTTTGTGGAAAATCTTGAAGAAAAAATTGATATTTTTTAAAAAGAAATAATTTTAATACTTTACTACTTACGCTTTTCCATTTTCTGCCGTATATATTTCCAAGGCTATCAATTCCACTGTGGTATAATCCGTTTCCGGAAATGTATAACGTTGTTTCGTTATACTCGGTATATCTCCCGAGCTATGAAAGAAGACATCATATGCCGTCGATAGATTAATGATTTGGGCATAAATCTCGCCATCCAAAGGGTGAACTGTAACACGAGCTCCATGATGCAAACGATTCCACTGATTATTCTTCCAGTAGTCATAGGAATTGTAACGAGCCACCAGACTATTCACCGAGTGACAAGTACCAAATTCTGTTTGGGTTTCATAAATATACATTTTCACGGCGGCACCACTGCTAATTTCCGGCTCAAAATGCCATTTCAAATCATAGATTAAATCCAAATATTGGTCACTGCGAATGCCGTATGAACTATTCATGGGTAACTGTTCGATATTTTCATAGGAGAGACGAGCCAATTTTTCCATAAAATCCTTGAAACCTTCTTTGTCTTCTTCGGTAACGAAGTTGTCCGGATGAGCCCTACAAATAAGTTGTTAGCAACTGTAAGAGATGGACAGCGAACATTTGTAGTAGATCTGCTCTAAGAAATTGAATAATTGTTGATAAGTTCTCTTGAATAATTTTTGATCCATTAAATCAATTTCGGCTTTAAGCTCTGAATTTCTGATGAATCTTGATTTTATTCCCTTTAATACCACTAGCACATATTCAATGCCATACTCGTATTTCAATTTTGTTGAATTTGTTTTCCTCTCCGTGGTCACCACGCCCGCCCAGTTCCAATGAATGTCACCCAAAAAAAGTAAGTTGGCTTATACAACCAATAAATTTTAATCCACTCTCAATCCAATGTATGTTCTGTGGTAGCGTTTGTGGGTTGGTGGTTGATGAACACACCGAACATCGCGCCCCACATGGTCACTACCACATGAGCTATGAGTTCGGATGGACGGACGACAAACCCATATTCGCATGACATGGCGCTGTTACATACTTACATCATATATTCCTCGACTTTAAGCTCATCGATGCGTTTATGTGGACACACGGTCAGTGATGGAAAGCTGGTATTCCAAACCAATTTATTACGATCCATTGAGATGACCATAGGCGACGTTTGAAAGCGATCCCAGGTGCGACGACTAAGCGATATAATGCTAAATACGGCCAAACAGATGAACGCAAACCACAATGTCCTAAGCGAAAAAATAAACATACATACATATATATCGATAGCAAACAAGAAACATTTGTCCATTCACATGTATATACGAATACTTATGTATGTATGTGTACGCATGTATGTAGATTTTATAAAATAAGGTGGAGTGAAAAGTGAAATTCCCTATTAAAGCGAAAAGTGCAAATTACAATATAAACTGTAGTTTACCTAAAATTGTGGCTTCCTAGATTTATTTATTTATTATTTTCTAAATAAGTCCAATATTAAACAGTGCCTTCGAGACAATTCCTATTATCCAAGTGCGGCAGTGTTAGACTCTATGTTAAATATTAGACATTTCTCTGAATACAATATACATAATTCCAGGTATTCGTTTCGAACACAAAAATATATTACAACTCATATGTATAAATGGGTGTGTGTGTGTATGTGAGTCTAATTAACTTTTTTGCTACAAGTCAAATCAAGAATCCATGGAAATAAATCACCTTTAGACGCTCACATTTTCCCATTTATACAATCAAAGTGATTTGTTTTTTCTTCTAGGAAAAATATGAATTATTCTGTTAAAAGAAAAATACGCAATTTTCCGCAATGGCTGGCCGGACAGAGGGATAAAACAGGAAAAATTTATTTTGTTATATACATGTATGTGTGAATGTTGTCATAACAATGTGTGTGTAGGTTTGAGTGTGTGTCGCTATGCAGTTAAAAACAATGTACACCTGAACGTATGATTAACAGACACAATGTTATGACACATGAACAATCATACGCTCCAGAGCCTTTAAGGATATGAGTAACACCACTGGAGGTGAGCCTAAACAGGGAGTAAAGTATTCAATAAATTTACAATTGATTTCTTTAAGGCAAAAATAGTTTAATTGGGATATTAAAAATAGTATAAATTTGTTTGGGAAAAATTACCTTTTCTTCATATTTATGTATTTGATTACGAAAAATATATAAATTTTTGCTTAAATGTATGTTGTTGCTTGTGTTGATGTCAATAAGTATTGACATATGAAAATTGTATCGAAATGAAATAAGACAAGTAAGAAAGTTTCAGTCGGGTAAACCGACTAAGGTATACCCTCACTTTGTGAGTAATGTAATATATAACATTACACCAATAAATCTGTCAATTTGTGTGGGAGGTACCAGAAGGGGTTTTCCAAATACACATATTTTTCGGTAAACAGTACATTCTTAAATACATTGCATTGTGCTGAACTATAAGCGTTTATGTGCACTGGTATATTAAAGTTACGAGCTATGTAATTTTGGTATGAGTTGGTCATTTTGTGTGGGAGGTACAAAAAGGGGCGGGGTGATAACGCCCACTTTTTACAGGACTATAGGCACTACAACAGCATTACACTGTACAAAATTTCAAGTATTTATATGGACTGGTATTAAAGTTACAAGCCGTTTACTTTTGGTACGAAACGGTCCATTTGTGTGGGAGGTACCAAAAGGGGCTGTACAATAATGCCCATTTTTTACCGGACTATAGGCGCTACAAAAACATTATACTGTAGAAAATTTCAAGCATTTTTATGCACTTGTATTAACGTTATAAGCAGTTAAATTTTGATGCAAAATGGTTCATTTGTGTGGGAAGTACCAAAAGGGGCATGCCAACTTCACTCATTTTTCTCGAGTTAATAGCGACTAATATACTAATATTATGTGCAGAATTTCAAAAGATTCGAATAAGTAGTATAGAAGTTATTAAAGAATCAATATTTCACTAAATTTTAACCCTTTGTGTGGGAGGTACCAGAAGGAGTAGACCAATATGGCCCATCTTCGAACTCATCCGGAGATAGATCAAAATATTACCACATACCAAATTTGAAGTCAATCGGTTAATCCTTTCGAGAGTTATCGTGCGCACCAGCCAGCAGACACACAGACAGACAGACAGACAGACAGACGGACGGACATTGCTCATTCGACTTAAAATGACCCAAAACGGATTTCCTCCGAACATACTTAGGGTCTTAGATCACTCCTTCGATGTGTTACACTTTTTTCCGTAGCAAATGATATATACCCTCGTCACACTAAAGTGAGGGTATAAATATCTCTTTCGCATATACTCGTATATCCGACTGAAGTATATTCTCACCTTCACATAATATAATAAAGGGTGGCCCATTTAAAAATTTAAATTTGAACTACCGATTACTTTGACTTGTGATTTGAGCCCTTTGGATTATTTTATGTGGGGAGCCATTAAGGATAAATTTTACGCAAAACATCCACAGATGAAGCGTTGAAACATAAAATCGAAGTTGCCATTGAAGAGATTCGACCCGAAACAATCGAAAATGTACTTAGAAACTGAGTTAAACGATGAGGTACTGTCAAGCCAGTCGTGGTCATATGAATGATATTGAGTTCGATTACACGGTACAACGGTTATATAAACATATGATTTTGGGACTCAATTCTGAGAATTGCACGTGAAAGTAGCCCCAAAAATAAGAACTTCTGCATCATTCGTTTAGTCAAGTTGGTCGAATTAATAATTTAAAGGCCATACTAATTTTTCTGCTCAAGGTGGATTTTTAGCACTTTTTCTATATTTTAACACTGTTATATCTCGGTATACCGTACGGAATATCTCTTTTGTGTCTGAAGTTGTAGATATTGAATAGGAGAAAAAATGCGAAATAAACCTACCCGAAAAAAGTGCATCCAGTGCCTTAAAAATCGCAAAAAAATAATTTTTCCCAAATTTTTCATCTTTTTTGCTCAATAACTGGATTACAAATCCACAAATATGCTGTTTATTGGAATTGACGAAGTGACGATGTACAATACCGTAGGGACGTTTAGACGATGTGCTATAGGAAATGGTATAACGAAAATGCAGAACACAGAAACACAGGTGCATAAACTCTCATAAATGTGCGTGGACGCTGAATTGCTCTTCTTGTTCCTTCATGATACCTAATACGTTCACATTCAACTAAAGAGAGAAAAAGGAAGTGAACTTTTTTAATGTTGTGTGTTTTTCCGTTGGCTACCTGTAATGAATGAGTTTTCTACAGAAATTCTACGCAGCCCTAATTTTTTGAAAAGTTTTGTAAAATTTTATATGAGCCAAGTCATAAATGATGATAAGTAAAATATTGAAAAAATACGTAGTATTTATAGGTGTTCATTGATCGACTTTTTTCAATTAACAAGTGCCGAAAAATACTGTAACGTATTATTACATGACAAAGTTCAACCTTTCCAATAAAATCAGAATTTTGAAAAAATTATCAGTACATTTTTTATAGCCGATTATAATTTAAAATTGTATATGGCCCACCCAGCACATACGTAACTTGGTATTTGGTGAGAAGAAGCCAGCAAAGGAGTAAGGAAATGTTGCTCATTTAAAAAAAAATTAAAATAAATACTGAATCTGAAATAGTTGAGATGATAGCTACAGAAGTTATGGAGACAAAAAGGAGTGTGACAATTAATTTGTACGAAAACTATCCAAAATTGAAGACAATTTTACCTAGAAAAAAGAGCATCCACAGAAGTGTCCAAATTCTTAATCTTATGATCCGGAAGTTGTTAAAAATTGGAACATCACCAATGAATTTAACAAGGGCTTGTCGCACCATAATGCTATTCTCTTGCTTTTCATTTTCTTTGCATTTGCTCCAGTTCCTAGAAAGTAATGCAAATGTTATTTTTTGATGCTATTATAATGTTAACATATCTCCTCAAAAAAGTTAAAAAATAGTTTTACTTTTTCGTCATATTACATTTTCTTAAATTTATATTTAGAAACTTTTTTATTTAACTATTCAAAGTAAAATGTTTGATATTTTCGTGATTTGAACCTGGCACTTCTAACGCCGCATTAGCATAACATCACGTCTTAGTGCGTACGGCCACAAACGAGTTCGATTAAACACTGCCCTGAGATACATAAGACCAATTTAGAACATGAGTACTTTGAAGCAAAGTTGTGCAAAATTGGATTTGGACGCTCTCTATATCTCAGTATTATTAATCGGTGTGTCCGGGTTCAAATCCCACAGCGGATATTTAGCCTTTTCATTCAATTTTTTTTTCAAACTTATTATTTAAAATCTATTGCATAACAACATTTTAATACATATTTCCATGATTACTGCAAAATAACATATTTGGAATTGAAATAAATGCCTAACTGCATCTTTGGAAGTACTTCAAATGTTATTCCTTAGAAATATCTTCCATATTTTTTTTTTGCTCAAGGAACTTTGGAACGTGGAACTGCTCATTTCTAACAACTTCTTGCTAATTTTGCATTTTTCTTTTAAATTTTGCCAAGTTTATACGGATACGGAAATGCACATCCACATACACGCACACAGCCGACACAAGCGTTACCTCTCTATGAAATTTAATCCAATTTTCGCCAAATAGACAAAACCATGTATGGAGGAATCCTGCAGAAACTCGATAATGAACGAATGCGCCTTTGTCAATAAGCCGCTTCTGCAACCAGAAGAACTGCTTTGTTCCCCGCCGCCAATTTCAGCGGCATTAGCAGCACAGTCCTCCTCAGCATAATTGTCAATGGCAGGAATCAAACGTGAACGATCCCTGGCTCTGGCGTTCCGGTAATTGTTGAGGGTTTCTCTGGCTTTGGCCTTTTCATAGTTACCCATCCATTGTGGAGGTCGTCGTATGCGTCGCACTGTTGTTATGTTGTGGTAAGGATTGTTGCTGACGCGTGGAGGAGCAGCCTGCAAATGCAGCTCGGGCTGCTCCTGATTATGATCTAGATACGACTCGGTTGCTGCTTGTCGTTTTTCACAGGGCTTAACATGCACAACATCCTGACGCTGATGTTTGATTTCACTGTTGCTGTTGCTCTTCCTGTTGCCAGGAAACTGTTGATTCCTCAAAGTAAAAGAAGAAGAACTAGAAACCTTTTTATGTGCGGATACTGATGCTGTTGTTGTAGTTGCTGCACTGTGGTATTCTTGGGGTTGACGTGGCGGCTGTTGCAGCAAGTTGACACTCGATGTTAAAGTCAAGTCCTTGTCATCGCCATCACCATCAGCATTAGCAGCTGCATCTGTTTCATCACTCTTTACTCGAGTGCGAAATAAACCTTTGAGTAATTTAGCCATTCCGTTGGCAAAAATTTTACAAACACTTGCAGTTAATTAATTAACACTTTATGTTAGTTGCTAAATATGTTGTAGTTTTTCTACAAATATTCGGATAATCACTGTTTTTGATTTATTTCGTAACGGAAAACCTTTATATGTTGACTGCCGAAATTAAACTGATTTGGCTTTTATTTTCGTACTAGACATCAGGACAATTGTGTCCTTCAAAGAGATTTTTGTTTGATTGTTACAGACAACACTAGGATAGGCTAAATGCCCAACAATGGAGGACCAAAACGAATATTATGTGCTCTATACAATTAGTACAGATATCTACCAAATGCGCGGTTGGTACTTAATTGAGGCTATGTAGACCTTGTATGTGCTGGTCATAGGAGGGCAGACTAAAATGACATGATCTGTTTCTATTCAAAGTGGGCATATATCTTTGGAAGTTGTAGCAATCGTCAGGATAAATTAAATATATGACAATTCCAGAAATAGAGTGTTTAAAAACTATTTCACCTGGATCATGTGAATTGTAACATATGTCTTAATTGCTGATAATCGATGGTTGGTGGTGCAGGACACTATGTTCGGACTATGTACATGTACAAACCTGAAACTGTAATTGGTTTCGTTTTACAAAGGACTTCGAAGATAAAATCTCAACGCAACAAACGGTATGAAAGCAATAAAAAAAAAGAATAATTGCTGTGGAATTGTTTTGCATCCAGGCCACTCAATACAGAGGGAAACGAGAGAAGTACTAAAGCTGGTTAAGAAAAGGCAATTCTCTTTCAAAGAAATGGGAGTTGAAGCCTTTGTCGACAAATGTCTAGAAGTTGTAGGTTGTTGTATTACGGTTTTAATAAATTGATATCTCTTTTTATTGGCTCAATAAGACTCAGCCACCAAACAACAATGTTTAAAATTGATCCAACTGTTTTTTCTTTTAAGGAGGAGGTTTGTAAACTTTTTTTGAATTTTTTTTTATTGCTTTTTATATTGTGTGAAAATTTGAGATGAAGCGGAGCAAAACTAAAAAATGTCAAGAATAAAAGTTTCAAAAGTGACAGCTACCGATATACCGGGTGATTCAATATAACACCTCTTGTTGGAAAACGCGTTATAATATACCTCTGGTTTTAATCAGAAGATTTTAACTGTGTCGTCACAAAAAAATCACAAAAATGTGAATTTTTTGCACGAATTAACGTTAACCCACAATGTCGATGAAAAAATATTTCAATTTCATTTTTGTGATTAGAAGAGCCACTAGCATTTTCGTCATCAGAATATACATCATATTTAATAATGTGTTGGTTAATTCTATTTCTTTGGCTAGTATATCTTCTGTAACATATTAGTACCATTTAATGGACCTTTTTAAGTACCGGCATATGTCGCATTTCCATATGACTGATTTGGTGGACCCGGGTTCTCTTTGGGGGTCTATGATATTTATTCATACTCGTACATAGACTGAATAAGCATTTTAAATAGTGCAAACTTAATTTCTCACCTCCAACTAATAATGAATGTGAATAACTTTCTATTTTCATTTTCATTGATTGTCCTTAAGCTGCTTTCCCCATATCAGAATGACAACATCATTGTTTTCCCGCCCCATTACATTTAATGATGTTTGTGTTAAACTATCATCACTACTGAAACCTCTTCTACCAAAGGATTTTCATTTATTTTTAATCAAACTTTATGGATTATTGCAATATTCTTTCTGTAATAAAAAGGATTTCGAAATAAACCGAACGGACTCCCGTACAAAACGATCGAAGTCATCGTGTTCCACCATCACCGTCACCACCAAACGCAGTGGAGGACAACAATGCCAACAATGCACAAGAGTGGTTAACTCGTCTTTATGGCCAAACAATGGACATTTACTTTAAACCCGTTCTCTTCATTACCATTATTTAATTAACATTGTACAACGAAACGAAGAGCATTGGGTAATACTCGGTCAGCCAAAGGAAAACTCTCTTTGGCCAGCCAAAGAAAGTGCAGCAACATCATTGTGATGCAACTGTTAAATTCGTTTTTCAATATATCACTTCTGTTGCAGGACCGCTGAATGGCATAAGGATAAATGTACGAAGGCGGACGGATATAGACGGACAACAATCATCATCAACATCGGCATCACCATCGTCAAAGTGCGTACATCCCGAAAGACAATAATAATAACTTCATTGTTTTTCATTGTCCTTTGCACAGTCAGAGAGTGAGAGAGATAGAGAAACGGGGGTAGAGTGAGGTCGGAACACCGCGTAAGTACGGACAAGTAACATTGTTATTAACATTTCAGGATAAGGGCATCATTGTACAAAGTACTTACTCGCAGGATATTAATACGGCCGTTTAATAAAGACACTTCAACATTTCGTTTTTTTTTGCACGGTCAGTCAGCAGCTACAGAAGCAGCAGCACCAACGCCAATATTGACAGGACTGCGTGCATGTGTATGTGTGTTTGCATGTAATCCATATTATAATGACGATTACTGAACACAAAGCGTTTGCTGCGTTTCCATGATGTTGCATGCCCCACGGACAATTCAGAATCCATTGGAAAAACCACTTAAATGGCCTTTGATGATGAGCATCTGTTGATGATAAAAAAGAGCAAAATAACACACATACACACTTGAAGCTACACTCAGCTATACATACGCCCAATACCGTTAAAAGTGAAAAATATCCCACTGCGAATATCCTAAAAAAAATCCACATAAAAGAACAGCGCAATTAAAGTACATATAAAAAAATCATTCACACAAACCCATACCTACATATGTTGTACGATTGTGTTATGTATGCATGTAAATATATTTAAACACGGATCCTTTGCCGCCACATATACAACATGACTTTTACCACAAAATGAATATCGTTGAAGAAATTAATTTACTTTGGATGCAGTACATATGTAAGTGTTTTTGGTCCGGCGAGATGAATGGAAAAATAGAAACTTTCACTCTATATCTAATGTTGCTTATATTATACATTTTCTTCAAAATATCATAACATTAAAAAAAGTACTTAAAGTAATTAGACCTTGCGACAAATAAAATGTATCAAAACGTGAACATACCGAAAAAATGAAAGTAGTAACCCAATAGAGTAAAATCGTAGCTAAGTTTTTGAAAGCTACGATTCAGCGCATTCAAATTGGCCATTGTACGAGTAATCACACCTTGCTACTTATCGTTACCGAACCACCATCAAAAAGTGCCTTATTTTATAGCTCCTAGGAGTAATAAACGATTGTTTTAATTTTCGAAAAAAAATACTTTTATAGGAAATTTTGGATATTTAAAAAAATTGAGTTGAGTTAAATTCGAGGAACTGCATCATTTCGTACTACAGGTCGACGGGGCAAAACTTTTCTAGAAATCTCTATTAGTTACGGTGATTTCGAATCCGAAAAAATTATACCCCATCGACGTAAATTACTAAAAAATATCTGCCCTTTTCAGGTAAGTTTATTTAGTACCTCGAATAAAACATAGCTCCTTTTTTTCAAAATAGTATACTCGTAAAAGTCGAGTTTTCGGGAAAATGACAACGGAAATGTTCTTTATTGCAAAAACGAAATCGCCATTAGTATGCTCTTGGTAAGTCAGTCCACTGTAAAAAACATAATTTAAAATACATGGGGTTACCTTTAAAACTAATAGATGTAGAGGATTCTAACAATCAATTCTTTTAGAGCCGTCCCTGGGGCAAAACATTGTGGCACCTTTTTCGCTAATGGATCATTAATGTTGCAAATAATAATATGCCCTTAAGTATAAATCTTACAAGTTCGGGTGGTTTGTACATGTTCTAAGGGGTCTTCGCTTCAAACCTTTTTAAAAAGGTGGATATATAAAGTTATTTATAGCGGTAGAAATTTAGGAAATCTAGTTTACAAAGTAAATGTGAAATAAGGTTGAAAAATTGTATTTTTCGAAGTAGATATAGATATTACCAAGTTGATTTGTTTAGTATTTTTGTTTATAGAAAATAAGGTCATAATCAATAATCAACTATTCCCTTTTTTGTTTCCTATTATGCAGTGAATACGCTTAACACTGAGGCGTATGGGTTTTACGTTCAAACGCTGCAAATGCAACATTGTTTTTGTTACTGCTGCAGCTGCAGCTATTAAACCGACAGAATAAGTATTTAAAATGAAACGACGAGGCTGTCAGCCCATATGCAACTTCCCTCTGTCCGCCATTAACCACAGCAACTCATCATTGAGGAAGAGTAGTGGAAAGGGTTTTACAGTTTTTCCAGTATTTTCCCCATTTGTATTTTTTGTTGTTTTTTTTTTTTTTGGGAGATTTCGATGCTTTTGTTTTTCCAATATTATCCTTTTCTCGCACACATACATACAAATATATACATACATGTTCTTCGTGTCCATCATGTATTCGATGGTATCGGCGTATTTGCGTGTTTCTCTGTGTTTGCGATTAAACTCATTTAAATGCAAATTAAAATAAAATTGTAATTCTCTGTAAGGCACAAATGTGTGGCGCTCAATAACCGGACGAGTTCCGAGTTTCACGAATGTATGTATGTATGTATGTATATTTGAATCTGGCTATATATCCGTACATGCACTCACACATGACTGTGTGTGAGTGGTCTTTTGTTGGCCATGTTTGGTGTGTTGATGCAAGTGAACCATTAATACGAACGAATGGAACGAAATCCTTTGATGTTTCATATGACGACGGAAACCGGTATGTATGTATGGTCGTTCCGGTCCGGTCAGGAGTACATAGTTTTTGGTATTGTCGGATATTCGGAGTTTTCTTTGGCCATCTGTGGCATGTGTTCCTCTTCATTACATCAGTTGATTTTTTTATTGCACGTCTACTCGTATGTGGCGGTGGACCAATAATATGATTCCCAGTACCGTATTACTTTTATAGTTATTGAAGGTGAAAGCCAATGGCCAATATGTTTCCCGGTTTGTTGGCTGACGGGTATGGCTTGAAAGCAATTAAGGTATATTTTCTTCTTCGGTGATCATCATTCATTATTATATTACAAATACATATATATTGATGGCTGGGATTTAAAAGCCATATAATATCAATTACAGTGTAATTTTAATTTTCGCACGAAACTATGGGCAAGACCTTTTCATTTTATGTGTCTGTTATATTTACCAAAGGACTAGAATTCCAAAATATCCTATCCTAAGCAAATTATAAGTCTATTCAATTAACTTATCTCGAAATCAGTCAGGCTCTTTGAAAGTATTGCTTTATACGGGATTTTAAATGGTATGTATTAATTTTATGAGCTATTCACTTCTGGTACGATTTTGTCCTTTTGTGTGAGCGGTACCAAAACAGATATGTATGTCGAATGGGATCTTCTCTCAGTTGTTGATAGAAACCAAAGTCCAAAGTTTCAGAACATTTGGGGGAAGTGTAACAGAAATTATAAAGAATTAACATTTTTATATACAGATGGACATACATAGCTGAAATTACATAATATGTCCTGAAGCGGATATCACCCAACCATATGCCTGCTATGTACGTATATAGGATATTTGGCTCCTTCGACGCGTTACTGGCTTAGTACAGATATTTTTAATCAACTGTAATAAAATGTTGATATACATAAATTTAAAAAGCCATCTAATTCGTAATTTTTAGAACTTTTCTAATTTTGTATATATTTATAAATATTTCCCATTTTGCAAAGAAAAATCTGTAAAAACGTTAATAAATAAAAATCATTAAAATTTGGGCACTAATTTTGAGCAAGAGTGTCGCATCTCAAAATCTTAAAATTCACCATAGGGTGATTTAAATGACCACCTCAAAATTTTTCAATTTTGAAATGCTACGCTCTTGCACGACATTATCTATGTATGTATGTACATACATATGTATATCGTCATCTGAAATCCAAAATAACGTAATATCAAAAAAATCAAAATTATTTTTTTGATTGATTATAGTCTATTACACTAAACTACACATTCCTAAAAAATTTTCTATATCAGTTCAATATCTAAAATTTACCATTTTATGAGAGAAATTCAACAAGACGTCACAGCAAACAAGGTCATTAAAAAGGCGGAAAGATTCATAAAATTTGATTTTTATTCAATATGTACGCCACAACTAATCGCACTACATTTGTTATTTGATTTCGCCTTAATAGCCGGGAAATCAATAAATATGTTCAAAAGATTAAAATTACTTTAATTTGTTTTTGGCTTGTCCTGAAAAAGCATGAACATGTGGGTTACGTTATTTTGGATTTCAGGTGACGATATACACTTTATGTATGTACATATGTGTATATGTATATACAAAGGATAGGGCGTTTTTGTTTCGTTCACTTGTTGGCGTCCAATTGTCTCGGATACTTCGCTGGTTTTTTTTTTTTCATTTTTCACAAGAATGTATTACTATATTTTATATTGAGTTAATCAATTGGAATGGTGTTGATGCTGAATACAATGCTATGGCTATGTGTGCTAGCAGAACAAACATAGGAACATAAAACTGGCAGACTGACATACATACATACATAATAGTTGAGTCAGCAACTTTTTTGTTTGTTTTTTTTTCATTTTTCCGAGAAACCGGCGTAGTTTGCTAACAATACAGAACAAACAAAAATAGTTATTTATGATAAACACAAACCAAACAATGGTCCTGAAACGAATCACTAATACCGTACAATAAACACCCCACCTACTTTTCACTATTACGGAGCCACTACCTAAATAAACATAAAAGAAATATCACGCCCCTACTAACTTACTAACAGTGGACCTGTCTCGCCAACCATATGCAGTATAAGAGGCTAACAGCGACCGCAATAACCTAAATAACTTTGGAAATCAATAAAAGCAGACAAATGTATAATGAAATTATACCTCTCGGTTGGAGAATTATGATTATACATTTTACGCCTTTAAATCACTTCGGTTCTATCAGAGCGAGAATCACACTATTGGCACTGTTTTAATCAGAATAGCGAGTTTTAGCTGCGCTTTAGTCCAAGACGTCCGACACTTGGATGAGAAACATGCATTTTAGACGTTATGTAATATCGCTCTAGTTTACTGGCGGCTCAAGATATGGCCGAAATATTTTGGTGATATTCACTAAACAAAACAAGCTATGATTTGAGATGCGGACAACTGCGTTATTTTTGTTGGCCCGCCCTAATATATAAAATATGTATGTACATACATATGTGCATACACCTTTTATATAAAATATGTATGTACATACATATGTGCATACACCTTTTACATGATTTATTACAACTGATGGTTTTCCAGATTATAATAAACAAACAGGTGTTTTTTTACTAATTTCTTTATTATATCGTAAATCTACGTAAATTGAACGTTGTCTTTTTATTTTGAATTATTTGAAAGTTTAATTTCTGAAATCTTATCATTGAAAATTTAATTTGTTTGTTCCTCTCAACCAAAACATGACACCTGCGAAGCATTTCAGCTCACAACTTAAAAACGTCAAAGATAACAATATCGGCGAACATATAATGGTGGGAGGTTACCAATTCATGAGAGAAATCAGTCGAGTGGAGGAAATGATATTTCTTCAAGAATTTCAGAGACCAGAAACTACTCATGATGCAGACGTTATTCTCATACAGGATATAAAAAATCTTGTTCTATTCTTGGCTCCATCTGAGATTGTTTCAAAGAGTTTTGTATATTTTCTAAATACTGAAACGGTTCAATCACTTCTGAAAGCGCTAATCATATATTTCGAATACTTTCTGAAACTAATGGAGTTCATATTGATAAGGAGAGATGAAATTACGGGCGAAGAAGCCCGAATACAAAGTCAAGAGAGTACAGAAATCAAGCGAATTTTATCTGCACAGTTATCACAGTACCGCCTTCTACTGGCCCGAGAATATAGTAACATTTTATTGGGCAATGGTGGTATGAAAAGGTTCTATCACATAAAACCTGTTGTTAACATTTCACAGTCAATCAAGGACCAGCGATTCCATGAAAGCTTCCTGTCGTTTTGCACTGTGGTGGTGTGGGTAGCTCAGCATAGAAGAGATTTGGAAATTATTGACATGGAAATGAATCGCTTATTTAGGTCAGAACATTTCTCATTGATACGCTCTGATAGATATGTCTTCTCTGATGTTGAATCGAACATGCTGTATGGTAAAAATTATAAACGTTGCAATTATCGAACCCAAAATTCACCCCTAATACAAGAACTTAGCAATGTAGAAAAGGAGAACCTCCCATTGTTATGGACAGGAGAACGCAAATATCGCGGCAATGATTTACGGATTCTACAAATCGAACTAGAATTTATTGTACCATCTTCTCAGTTGTGCTTAATCGATGTCAGTCACGGGATTTTGGGTCGTCCCAAGAAGTTATACGACACTATGTTAAATATAAATTGGAATGCGGTGCAGAAGGAGAACTACAATGAACATTACGATCCATATCGCATTTTACGACAGCCGTATCTTCAAATTCCCAAATTAAATGAGGAAGAAGTGCGAAGACACTGTCAAACGTATGAGCCATATTATCAATTAATACGATTTGACGAATTGTGGGATCGAACAATATTGCAAAAATGGTTGCGGCGAGATGCATTGGTAAGCTATTTTAGAACAGAGGGCATGCTTACTGATATTTGCATGAAATGTACCAAGGAAGTGGAAGATACTTCGTATGGTCCAAGTGTACATGAAATTTTGAAGAAATATTTGGCTCGAAAGGAGAAGCTAAGGAAGAAATAAGCTGCACAACAAAATGAGTATTTAAGATATTAGATTACTTCAATTTGATATACATACACATTTAATGAAGGTTTGAAGAACGCTTTAACACTGCTAAAGCGTTCCTCAAACCTTCTTTAATTTTTTATGAATAAGGGCCTTAATTTTAATACTCATTGACCTCCTTGAGTCGATTTGTTTACATCCGTCTGTTCTGTACTGTGATACCTCTACTTATAAGCAAAATTCAAATCACGATTGTTATCAAATCATTCGCATGTTTAGGCACAACCCCTAAAAATAATAACAAAAAAAGAAAAGAAAAAATAAATGGTTATGCCATTCAATCGTTCTTGACCGACCTTTGCCCGAAAGAGATCTTGTGTCAAGTGAATTGTGACCGCAAAATAGATAAACCTATGTATGTACGTACTATTTTTTAGCGACATACTTATCCACCATACAATATGCAATGCAACAACTAAACAACTTACCAATCAAAAATGTTGTTGTCAACATTATGTTGGCACCGTGATTCTGCTGGAACTGGAGGCAATCGAACACCTTCTCTGTCAATATCCTTCTCTATCAAGACGAAGACATCGCTACCTAGGTGATTACACGTTACAAAATCTGCTATCTCTATCATTCCACGATATTGTAATATCCATTGGCTTCATAGGTTGCTTCAGATGGATGGTTTGACAAAAATCATACATCTGCATCATCCCCTCCCCTGAAAAGCCATCACTCCTCTCACTACTCATAACCTCCTTCGTTTACTTCGCCCTCTCATCTTCTCAGGACGAACACATTGGACCAAATGGTCCCCGGGTGAAGTGGTGCACACCAGCAATGGTTGTGTGCCGCGGGTCCTTAACCTAACCTAGGTAAATAATTTGTTATTAAATCTCCCAACAATCAATGCAACATTTTTCATCAATAAGATAAATCATTCATCAAGTAGTCCATATTCACTTGAACACTTGAAGTCGGGCTGACTCTAGTATAGAGGGAGACCTCAGAGGCCAAGTATAGAGGAAAACCCCCACGGTGATCTAGTACCTATCGAATTTCCTTCTAAATCCGGCTCGGCTACGACAACCCAAATATTTGAGCGAGCCCCTGGGGTACCGGCTACGGAACCCAAAGTCCCATAGGCACTTTGTCCAACGCAAGAAGGAATTCAAAGATTCCAGGTCCTGAGTAGTCCACGCGAATTTGCCGGTCGGTCATCTCGGGAACTCCTTTTCGTTTCCACAGAAATGTACTGAATTACCAGAAATGTCAAATTATTATTTATTTATAAAATAAAAACACACACGGCGCGACATTCTTGGCTTATCGGCAACGCCGACTTTGACATCTCGTCGGATGCGACCTACCGTTGCGCGACTAATAAAGGCTGGGTTAGGCCAAGGTATATTGAACAAGGTATGTGTTATGGTTAAACGCCAATGGTCAGTCGCAAGCGTCCCTACAATAATAGGCATGTGATGCACGCGTCCGAACAATAATAGACATGTTTTCGTTACAATCCAGCAATTTTAGTTTAGCAGTTTTCAAAGAAAACAACTTAGCTCCACTAACTGGCGCATAAGCAGTAAGTTGTGAATCACTCGAGGCAATCTTTCCAAGCAAGTGTCAAAGTTTGTAGGAGAGATATGCAGAGAGCTGTTTCCGCCTGCCTCTCTCGAACAAAGTTTGGAACTTGCTCAGAAAAAATTGCGCCGTGTGAATCTGAACTAATCGTTAATCGTTGACATACGTGTGCTCTCTATCCCCTCCTAAGACATCAGGTAAGACGCTGTTTAATTGTTGCATTGTTCACATATCGATTACAAACCGTGGGTTCATACTTATATTTTATGACTAAAAGTTGAACCAGCCTTCAGTTTATACAAGTCTTTGTTCTGTCCAGCAACAATCGTAGATGAAAAGAAGCTATGGTTTCATATCTTAAATTCGTTGTCTAATTTGGGAATTTGAAGTTGTTATCTCAACTGTATTGCACTGCAATTTACTGCATTGACCATAAGGCTTCAAATTGCTTGTTTGAATAAATAAAAACAAATATGGATGTTGTAAAATCAATATGCATCGTAACGTTCAATGTAATTCTCCATGTGCACCACACAATATTCCAAATTATATTTAAAATAGTGGCGTATAACATCTTGGGACGACCCAAAATACCGTGACAGACGTCGATTAAGCCCAGCTGAGGAGACGTTACAATGAATTATAATTTGATTTCTAAAATTCGTCAACCATTGCTTGCTTTCTCCTGTCCATGTTCTGACCTAACTAGCGGTACCATATCAATAATTTCTAAATCTTTTCCATATATGTATGTACATATACATATGTAGCTATTCACACAAACATATTTCAAAATGACAGAAAACTTTCATGGGATCACTGGTCTTTGATCGACTGAGAAAAGTTGACCATCGTTTTTATGTTATAGGACCTATTCATATCACCATTGCGCAATTAATGCTGCTATATTCCCCGGTCAGTAGAAGGCGGCGATACTGTGATAATTGTGCAGATAAAATGCGCAGTTTAAGATGTATTCAAAATACATAACTATCGCTTTCAAAATCGATTGGGTCGTTTTAGGAAATATGTATGTATACAAAACCATTCAAAACATTCTCAGATGGAAAAAATATAACAATATTGTTTATATCCCGTATATGAGAATAACGGCTGCATGATTTGCCTCAGGAAATCTTCATCATCATTAGTGTTTCCCGTGTTTCTAAGTGCAGTGTTGAACTGAACATAACATTATTGTTTCGCGGCGTCGTTATGATTTATTTCAGATTTTCCTTTTTAGATATTTATATTATATTTATATTTATGCGGTCAAGTCCTACTTCAGCAGACCAATTGTCCACAAATGTAAGATAAATATACGTGTACACAAATAGTCAAGGAAGTGGACTACGCACAGCTGAATTAATTTGTAATTACAAAGCCCATTGGCCAATTTTAAAAAAATTACAATATATAACAATGTGTTTAAATCTAAAGTTTAATATATGTATGTATACACAAAAATGATTTGTTTCCAACTAAATTAAAGCAATTGGTTCAGATTTTTTTCTGAGATCTGAGACGCAGTCCTCAGTAGATTAGATATAAGACAAAGCTTTGATGTATGCCAAGAAATGCTGCACCTTCGTTACGCAATTTGAGCCCCAAGTGCAGAATAAGATTATTTCGAAATGTTGCATCAGACATATCCCAAAAGGAATGTTCTGTTTTTTTAAATACTTTTGTTTCGAATTGATATTCGCGTTAAATCTTGTTCCATTCCAATATTTCCGAAAATGTTTTATTTACCTTTAACCGCTTGGAAATCTTCCTTTCTTATATTGAAAATTCCACACTTGGATATGTTTAATATTTATTAATTTAATATCTAATAGCCATAAAAAGGTCAGTACAATAAGTTATAATACAAAGTCTAAATAATTGATGTGCTGCTTCAGTCTTGGACCTTATTCATAAAAGTCATAAGAGGTTTATTTGTAAAAGATTTTCAAATCCAAAACGTTCAATAAACCTTCAATAATTTTTATGAATAATTCCCTCAATGTCTACGAGTATATTAAATTTATAAAAAACGTTATTTTTGGTCACAATAAAACTATACAATTTCATATACGAAACATGGGCAGCTATTTATGCGATTTTTTCCTGGTGCCAAGAGATTTTTCGGCAGACTCATTCCGAATTTTATATCTTAGCGATTTCTCTGCCAATGACACAGGCTTACAACTTCTCATTGGCCTGGAAATAATAGAATTCGCATTTTCAGTACAGTTGCTATTGCGAATTGTATTGCGTGGTGTACTGCTACTCTCTACTCGGAAATTTTCCATTGTTATATCAGTCAAGGAGAAGTCTTGTGATATACTTGGATGTATCCCTAAAGTAATTTTTAAATTAGAGGTTATATAAATAAAGTTTTAATAAGTTTCACTCACTGTCTTGATTTGATATACGAAATGAAGCTTCCATTTGCCTTTCTGACTGTCGAGTGTTATGGCGTACTTCTTCAATCGATGTTGCACCCAATTCTGATTTATCATTCTCAACACTATATTGAATATTGCTTTTTTCGGCCCCGCCTCCATATTTGTTTCTGCCTCTTCCTATAGTAATATTTTTGCGTTTTAAATTGTTTGCTGCATCGCTTGCCTGAGTATTTGTAACATCACGTAATGTCCTTATTGAGTTGGAACAAGGATGCACTTCTGTTTCTTTCGTTGTTAGCTGATCAAATGTCTGGGACAAGTTTTCTATACAATCACTGTCCTGTGACGAGTCGCTATTTCTGAAAAATTATATAATTAACAAATCCCTAAGATATGGCTATAAAGCTGTATACTCTTCCAAATCGCCGTTTTCGGATCCCGGTGACGTCTGATCTACAATGTGGTCCTCAGCCTCGTCACTGTTATCTTCATCTTCCGTTACTGCTATTGCAAGTGTCTCCATATAATTTTCTCTTGAGTCTTCATTGGATGCTCCTGTTGATGTCCGATCTATAGTATAGTGCTCAGCCTCATCGCCATCCTCATCTTCTTCCATAATAGCCTGTGTACCAGCAAGCAAGTTCGCCGAGGTTTCGCTAAGATTGAGAAAATTATATTTTTTCATGTAAAGAAATTCAGTAATTCATCTTACCATTCGCCAATTTCTGCAATCTCTGGACTGTCCGGTTCCAACGCAGGTGATCTGACGGGAGAAACGGAATTAAAAGACCTCCTAGTTTGTACCACAGAAGATGACCTTCTCATTTCTTCTGCCAAGCGAGAACTTTGTCTTGAAGATTGTGTTGTGTCTGTATTTATAAAACTGTTCAATATGGAAGATGTTGGATCCAGTTCTGATAATAAATTTCGAAAAGGGAGGAGGGAGGCAGTCACTTTTGAACGTAGATTTAGGTACTTTATATTATCATCCATTGCCTTGGCGCGTAAATACAAAACCTCATCCCGGTATTCCTTCAAGGTGTTTCGCATCTCCTGGACTTGCTCCACCAGCTCTTTATTTAGCTGCTTGTATTGTTTTTCCATCGTGTTTTATCAGAACAACAGCCATAAGAAAAAATAACAGATGGACGCTTGATTTTCAGATGCTTGGTTTGTGGTTTGGTTTGTTGAATGAAATACCTTCTTTTTTATGAAGATGAAATTTTGAGTGAAAGGGTAAGGTTATAATTATCTATAATCTCCTTGCTCTTTTTATCTCACGACAAAGCAATAACAAAAAGAAGATTTTCTCTAACTAATAGTTGCCAGACAGTTTGGTGGTGCCATATCGGGATTAGTGGCATATTCGTATCGTCATGTTAAAGGTATCGTGACTTTTCACTGTTCACTATCTGGTATTGTTCTACAAGTTATCGTACTTAAGCTATGTACACATTAGGCGTGTTTTCGTTACACCATAAGTGCTTAATTTGTATGGGGAGCTAAGCACTTTTAAGCACTATTAGTTCCCGATGAAGTTTGGTGCTTGTGTTCATGTCTTAATCGAGTATGATGTTGCCAGATTGGGCACCCTATATTTAGCAATATGGCATCCCAATTTTGGAGAGATTTTAACAATTATTGTGAATTAACGGGAAGAAGAAGAACAAAAATGGGAAATTATTTTAATATTTGCAAAAGGGTGTAAACAATTGAACATAGAATAGTAAATATATGTTTTATAAATACTTTTCACGAATTGTTTGTCTGTTTCGCACTGTTCTTTCTTCGCAACTCATGACACCATTGCTACCAGATAGTGAAAATCCGCCACTTAATGCTTATGTGCCAGTTAGTGGAAGTCAGTTGTTTTCGTTGCAAAGTGCTAAAGTGCTTAGCACTTTGCAACGAAAACAACTGACTTCCACTAACTGGCACATAAGCAATAAGTGGCGGATTTTCACTATCTGGTAGCAATGTGTTATGAGTTGCGAAGAAAAAAGAGTGCGAAACAGACAAAAAATTCGTGAAAAGTATTTATAAAACATATATTTACTATTCTATGTTCAATTGTTTACACTCTTTTGCAAATATTAAAATAATTTCCCATTTTTGTTCTTCTTCTTCCCGTTAATTCACAATAATTGATAAAATCTCTCCAAAAATGGGATGCCATATTGCTAAATATAGGGTTCCCAATCTGGCAACATCATACACGATTAAGACATGAACACAAGCACCAAACTTCATCGGGAACTAATAGTGCTTAAAAGTGCTTAGCTCCCCATACAAATTAAGCACTTATGGTGTAACGAAAACACGCCTTTTATATATTTGTTTTCAAAGCTGTGAAAGTTAGGAGTAATTAGTCACTTGGTATTTTTTTACTACTCTGTTGTATTCTACTATTTTATATTAAATACATTTTAACTGTACAAGGCCAAATTTTCCCGGTTGCTATGATAAAATAAAAATAAATTAAATTAAAAACCAGTAAGGAAAGGCAGAAAGTCGGGCGGGGCCGACTATATAATACCCTACACCTCCCTAACAATGCTATAAGGGTCATTGCCATAATAATTTGGAAAAATTGGTAAATGGGTAGAAACATATTATCTAATTCTGAAACGATAATCGCTAAATTAAGCAATATTAGTTCCTAAAGTGAGAAACATCTTTCTGGAAAATTTTAATGATCGGAAGTATAATACAACTTCTATAGCGGTTTGATACCAAATCAGGAGGAACATATATATGGAGCTTTAATATAAATCTGAACCCATCTTCCCTGAATACTTATTCATGTAAAAAGACCTCCTTCTGTCGAATTTCGTACTGATCGGATATAAAATACAGTCTCTACAGCGCTTACATGTCAAATCGGGGGTGACATATATACGGGAGCTATATCTAAATCTGAACCGATTTTCTCCGAATTTGGCAGTATTCCTTCATGTAATAAGAAACCTCTTTGTGCCGATCGGATATAAAATACAGTTTTTACAGCGCTTACAGATCAAATCGGGGGTGACATATATATGGGAGTTATATCTAAACCGAGTTTCTCCGAATTTGGCAGTATTCCTTCATGTAGAAAGAAACCTCTTTTGCCGACTTTCGCACTGATCGGATATAAAATAAAATTTTTACAGCGCTTACATGTCAAATCGGGGGTAACATATATATGGGGGCTATATCTAAATCTGAACCGATTTTCTTCGAATTTAGCAGTATTTCTTCATGTAATAAGAAACCTCTCTTTGCCGAATTTCGCACTGATCGGATATAAAATAACATTTTTACAGCGCTTACATGTCAAATCGGGGGTAACGTATATATGGGGGCTATATCTAAATCTGAACCGATTTCTTCCAAATTTAATAGTGTTCATCCATCTTTCTGCCGAATTTCATACTGATCAGATATAAAATGAAGTTTTTATAGCGCTTACATGTCAAATCGGGGCTAACATATATATGGGGGCTATATCTAAATCTGAACCGATTTTAACCAAATTCAATAGGGATCGTCCTTGGGCCAAAAAAAGATATGTGTAAAGTTTCGTCGAGATCGGACCATAATTGCGACCTGTACTTTGATTACAAAAATACATGCACAGACGGACAGACAGACGGACATAGCTAAATCAACTCAGAAAGTGATTCTAAGTCGATCGGTATAATAAACGATGGGTGTATTTCTTCTCCTTTTGGGTGTTACAAACAAATGCACAAAGTTATAATACCCTGTACCACAGTGTGGTGTAGGGTATAAAGAAGATAAAATAAATGAAAATTCAAGAAACCAATTTTTACGAATGAAATATGTTATTTTTTCAAATATCAGAGATAATACAATTTTTAATGTTGTGGCAACTCCCACACGCTTTCATTTTGTCGTACATATCCTCTCTCAAAATCGCGCGATACTCATTTACACCTAAAAGACTAGTCGCCCAAGGATGTATTTTTCACAGATCGCGATACGAAATCTCATGATCCGAACAGGCCTTACACTGATTTCCATATGACAGACTAAGTCCCTATTTACATTGGCTGAATATTCAGCAGATTATCGGCGTTTTGTAGGAGAGAGAGGCATTCGGCAAGAGGGGGGAAAAAACTCTCCCGTACTCAGGCTTATCGGTCTGAACGTTTTGTGTTTTTCACTCGGCCTTTGAAACAACAACAATTCACACAGAAATATCCGAAACAAAATTATGTGTCTAAACGCAGAGGCAAGTTTAAAAGAGAATTAGCGGATAAGCTGCTGAAAAAAATATCCTTGTAAATCTGGACTAAAACAGACGATTCGTTACGCTACGGAGCGTTACGGTTACGTTTGCCTAACTAACATTAAGACTACCAGACATAGCTTTGTTCCTTTACCTACTACAAGTTACTAGTTTTACCATTTTTACCAGTTTTACTCCAAGAAGCGTTCCTTTACTCGAAAAACTAGTAAAAATAGTAGACAAATTTAAGAGAGAATTTTCAAAATGCCTTTCTCTTTTACTACTTTTTTACTAGTTTTTACTCGACAAATTTTTCCGAGTAAAAGTAGTAGCTTTCAAAATACATTGAAAGTAATATAACAAAAACTTCAAATAGAAGAAATTTTTCTGTGCTTGCTATTTTTACCAGATTTCCGTTCCCGTACTTTTTCAAAATATGTTTACTCAGAGAGAATTTTGAATTATTTCTCTTTTGCTAGTTTTACTATTAAAAAAGTAAAGGAACAAATCTCATGTAAGGGCCTGTTTAGGTTATCTCTTAAATACCAGTGAATGCGTCAGCGTCTGTCAAAAAAACGCATGATGGATAATTTTTGACGCGCGCTGTACCGAAATACGCAGTAAACAAAAAACAGCTGATTTATCATACCCATTTCAGAAAAATTTTGTTGTTACATTTGGAGTGGATATTCAGAGCAATATCGATATTATGGATGATTTATATGTTTTGAAAATATTCTGGACAAACCACAAAGAAGAAGGAATAGAAATATATTCCAAAACCAGGAGGCATTCGAATTTTAAACATTTTCCGACAGCAATTCATTTTTCTTCGCCTTCTCAACTTTCTAACTAAGTTTTCGTAAGGGAAGATTGTAGAAGCTGCACTGAAGCAATTTGATAGTTTGCATTCGAGCAGTATTATTGTGTATACACCCCAATGACACAACGTTTTTTAACTACAAAATTTCCATAGAATTGTAGTTATTTGTTTTAATTTGTTTGTTATGCAAGATGCTGTTTTTCATTAGAGAAGAACGGAAACAATGCTAATATATCGTGGAGTATCTAAAGATGTTGGTTTTGTCCACCGAAGTCAAATTATGTTTCTTAAACTCTTTATTGGTTGTGCAAAATGTAAAGACCTGTAATTCTCCTCCTGACTTTGTAAACGCCAACCAAATCTATCGAAGCTGTCGGCACTTGCCATGTTGGGACTAAATTGTGTTTTATATCACATGGCAGTGTCGCTATTAAATCAAATTCTATCTTATAATCATGCTTTAAAGTAAAGAATTGTTTATTGGCCAGTTTCAATTGATATTTCCAAATGTCCTCGTTGAACATGGAATTCAAATGCAGCATCGTAAAGCTATGGAAATAAAAACTATTCGGAACAAGCTCGTGTCACATGCTTCATTGTAGGAAGAACAAACGCCTGGACTAACGATTTTCTTAGATTAGATCCGACCGGAATCAAAATGTGTTCTTGAAAATGGATTCCTTGCGTCCAAGCAGCATGAATAGGTTCCCCACGTTTCTGTTGAATTAATAAACATTAATACAAAAATGCTGGTACATATTTTAAAGTTTTGAAATTATTTGGTGTTGACAACTTCAGAGAAATTGCTTGCAATGTGCCCTTCTTGATTTTTACACATTTGTGGAGAGGCTCCTTTGTATTCCATAAGTGGTCAGTGTCCCAGCTATTTCAATCATTTCTTCGCTGTTAATCTGAAAAACACATTTTGATATAAATTATAACAGTAAAATATCAAATTCTTACCAGTTTGTATTTGGTTTTTCCAGCAAATTCAATATTTTTCTACTTCGTGCACTGTTCCAAGATAAAAAATAAAATGCTGCTTGTCATTTGTTTGTGTTTATGATTTCTTTTGTTGTTGTTTTGTTTTCTTTCCTTGTATGTGTAAGCGCACTGTCAAATTCGGATTTTTTGAAATTATCCGGCGTATCCGTTTGCGTATTTCGGTAGCTGTAGTACATTTTCATATATTTGAAATCGAGATTGACAGACGCAGGACGCATTCACCGGTATTTAGGAGATACCCTCACATCTAAACAATCTGTCACGCAAATCCTTTTCGCAACAGACAAAGTCGTACAACAAGCAGGGATGGAAAAACTTAGTACTTTATTAATTTTTTCAGTACCTTTTCACTTTCAAAAGTACCAACGTATCCTCACGACCGTTTCAGTAGTATTTTATTTGATCTATAAATTATTTAGTCATGATTCACAAGAGGCAATGAGTTGCTCGACGATTCTCCGCTCTCTCCCCAACAAAATCTGACACTTGCTTGAAAAAATTGTCTCGTGTGAATCTGGACTAAGTTCAGATTTACACTAGGCAAGTTTTTTCAGCAGCTTATCATCAAATTCTCTTTTAAACTTGCACGAATAACTCAAAACGTTCAGTGAGAGTTTTCGCCCCCTCTTGCCGACTGCTTATCTTTCCTACAAAACGCCGATAATCTGCTGAACATTCAGCCAGTGTAAATCGGGACTTAGTTCAAAAACAAGAAAACGGAAGCTTTTCTGTATTAAAAATTTAAATTGGAAAAAAATATTTATGTTCTGTAAAACACAATTCAGCTCTTCGCTACCTTCAGAATTGTATCGTGGTTTTCAGCGTCAGACTTTAGTCGAAGCCGTTAGATACTGCAAGGCGTTGAGTTGAGTAGAGAGCGTAGATAGTAACTCGCCGCTGATTTGGAACGTATCGGCTTCATAGTCTGGCGTAGACGTAAAATTGTTTATGCATAAAAAATAAAGGAAATTTGTTAACAGGGATAAAATACGTGTGTGAACAAATGTTTAAGAAAAAGAAAAGATTTAAACCCGTATAAAGTGCGTCGCGATTTCCATGAAAACATAGGCGAACATAAAAGTAAAAGAGTGAGAAGAAGAGAAATAACATAAAATGAATATAAAAGGGAGGACCCTAATTCACATACTTACTTTCCTGTGGTGCTATGATTACACAGTGGATTCCACCCACCTTGAGGGCTCCTTTGATACACAGGAATTCTTCAAGTTTCTTGTCAAGTTCGGGTTTCAAAAGGCTGAATCCCATCGTCCTCAGGATTCATTTGGCTACATTTATGGTAATATAACAGCCAACAGAGATTTTCACCAGCCGGTCACATTGGCAGTATTGGACAAATCCACTTTCGTCGATTTCTATCACAATCGCAGTTTGAGCATATATGGACGTGAACTGGCCTGCCAGCACATGTTTAAACATGTTCAGCTACTGGCCTACGATGCGGACTGCAATTCTCATGGTAAACGCGATTTCCTGAGACGTGTACCATGCCCTAAGGGTCAACTCTGTGCGGATGAAGATGCTCCAAGCAACGTAGTTGCAGGACACCAGTTCACCTATGTGATCAGCGAAGTCTCACAGCCAAGGTAAGTTGTTCGCCTTTTTTTTATTTTGGTATTTTGGTTGGCCTTGAGAAATGAGGGCGGTGTTGGTGGCGGCGGTTTATGCGATGTGCCAATTGGCACTTGTAAATAAGGGTCAAACGGGTTATTATTCTGGTAATGTTTCTTAGTCTGTTCGAAGATGTTATGGCGCATTTCTGTTTATTTCTCAATCGAGTACACGTGTCGTGTCCACTTTGGTGTTGGGTAGAAAATCACGGCAAATCTTTTAAGATAAGATACGTGATGGCTATGTTACGTCTTAAGTGAAAGGGTGCTAGTCACCAGAATACATACGATGACGGTATGTGCAGTGAGGAAAACGTCATGGCTTTCCAATAAGAAATTAAAAAAACTAGAAGGGAATCCCCATAGAGAGATAGAAATCAATATACAACCTGTTTTTTTTTTTCAAAAACTGAAATTGCTTACAAAATTAAATAAATTTCAATCGAATGTTTAAAACCAATTAATGCTTAAACAGATTGTTTGTATATCAAACATGTTTATTATACTTTTTCCATCAAAATAAATACATGCACGCATACATACACGTAAACATGTACATGCATATAAACATACAGTGCATTATAAAAATTGTTATACACTCAATATTTTTTTGAAGAATTTGAGAAATAGTCATCAAAATTTGCGAATTTCATTAATGTAGTCAGTTATATTAAAGCTCCTTAATGAAAAATGAATGTAGTTGTGGCTTGAAAGTAAAAAGCTGGTAAGATGTATTCTCCACAGAATGTTGTTCACAACGGAAAGATTTTGTTAATTTATTAATTTAACATAATTAAATTACTCGCAAAATTTATGTCGTTTAAATATTTTTTGTCTTTGAATTATTTTGAATGTAATTTTAATTCAAAGATTTAAATTAATGCTAATTCTTTTTTAGTTCACTGTATATATGTTTTTATACAGACACAACAATTCGATTTCATTTTAATATGAACGACTTTGAATTCTTATTGTTGTGCATACATATGTACATATTCTGAGAAGTGAACCTGTGTGTGAGTAGAATATAAAAACATCAGAAATAGAAAATATCCCGTGAAAATAATATACAATACATTTGAATTCTGCGGTTTCCAAAAAATATATGTCACAAAAATTGAAATATTCACAATTGCGAAAATTGGCTTTTCATCCTAGTATATTTCACACCAGACATGTATGTATACAGAAAGCAAAACAAATAGGGAAATGCTAAAGTCCGTCGGAGCCGACTAGATTATGCCATAAACATGAGAGGAACTATAAAGATTATTTTAGCATTGAGTATATTTGGCAAAAAATTACTATCTGCACAGATTTCATGTTTATTACAAGCAAACTGGACTATTGTTATCTACGAAACGAGATTTCATTTACACCTCTTGCAACTTCGATTATACTTTAAGATCCGCTCTATTTTTCCAATCCTACCTCGTTTCACTTTTCCTTTTCAAGTGAATTTCTTTTTTTATCGTATTTAAATTTAACTTTGATAAGAAAGCAAAATGTCTGCGCGGATGAATAATGTGAATGCCAGATGTTTTGTAGACAATAACACAATGCAGAGGGGGGAAGGCGATTAATGATGCCCTTGTCGACCATGTTGTGAAAACAGTTAAAAATTAAACAGTCAAAACAGTTCTTCAAACAAACATTTATAAAATAGGAAAATTTAGCCACTTTTATAATCAGCAATATTGATAAATATTTATTTAACTCTTATACGGTTAACTAGACGAGTAATTCAATGGAAATATATTAAATTGTTGTTGATGAGTGGTTCAGTTATATTAAAGGGGCTTCTTAGTCATAACAAAATAAAGCAAAGCTTAAGAATGAAAATTACAAAATATCGTTTTAAAAACAAACATATAGCAATATATAAATTACAAATGCATTCATTCAAATACGTTAAACATTTTGCACAAGTTGTGCACGATAATATGCACATTAAATTAAATTTGAACGTTTATTGATCTCACAGAATCAGATTTTTGTCAACATTATATAGAAACAATATTATTAACTGATTATTCCTGTTCGTCGATTTAGCTCTGTTTTCATTTAATAGACCATTTTTGGTAAAATTTGGTTCCTTGGTGTGGGCGATACCGAAATGGAAGCAAATTATGGAAGGCAGGTTTACGTTTTATGGAAGTTATAAGATTTTTATTATTTCACTCAGTTTTAATTATTTGTGAGAACGGTATTGGGAAGGATGGTCCATCTTTGAATTAAAACAAATTCTAAAGAAAACACATTCCAGAGCTATTGTGCTCATAATCTGACGGGCATAGCTTAAGTAAGTAATAATGCCTTGAAACTAAACGTATCTGGTGTCATAGGTCACATTTTCGATGTGTATAAGGCGATGTAAATAACCACGTCTGAATCATGGCTTTGCAGCCCAATAATTTATTTCCGTACTCGAAGTTAGGAAAGTAAAGTACATCGTTCACCACCCTGGATAATGAAACAATTAAATTATTGACTTGATTCGCTTCTATTAATCTCTGTGTCATATTGTACTTTTAATATTTGACAATAACTTCTTTGACCCTCACGTCCACATATTAATATTCCGTCGATGTATTACCTAAAAAACTTTTTAACAAGTAAGATAGTTCAGTCGGGTAAATCGACTTACGAGTCCCCTCACTTTCAGGATCAAAAAACATTCGTTAATTTATAATTTTGTTTTGTTTTATTTATTTATTTTTATTTTTATTTATTCAAACAAGTAATTTGAAGCCTTATAGCCAATGTAGTAAATTACAGTACAATACAGTTGAGATAACTACTAAAAATACATAAATGCTTAGGCTAATACAGAGGGGCTAGGCTAATAAGAGAGAGAAAAAAAGAAAAGAAAAAAAAATAGTAGCCACTATGTGTTCCTAGTTTTTATTACTAGTGAAGATAGTGAGCTGGAATTAAAAAAAAAATTACTAAATTCTTACTCGAAACTATTGTCGAGTAGTCATAGCATATATACTCTTATTTATAATCTTCTTGCTATTCTGTTTTTATATTAATTAAATTAATTAATTTATATTAATTAAATTAATTAATTTATATTAATTAAATTAATTAATTAATTAAATTAAAATTATTAACTTTAAAGCTTGCAATGTTGTTAAAGTTTTAAACTGTTAACTTTAGGTGAAAAATAGTCCATTTGTGTAGAAGGTGCTAAAAGGTACGTGCCACCGTCTTTTAGCTCCACTGGACTCGGGGTGCTATAAAATTATTACACTGTACAACATTTCAAGTATTTGTATGGACTGATATTAAAGCTAGTTAACCTACGGCAGGTACCAAAGGGAAGTGCTAGCTTTGCCCAGTTGAGGTGATAGCGATTAATAAAATAATACTATGTGTGGAATTTCAGAAGATTGGAATAATTTGTACACAAGTTATTAAAGAATCAATATTGATAACTCTTTGTGGAAGATGTAATAGAAAGAGTAGACCAATATGGTCATCTTCGAACTTAGCTTGAGATGGAGAAAAATATTACCGCATAAGAAATGTTGAGTCAAACGGTTACTCTTTTCGAGATTTATCGTGCGCAACAGCTAGCAGACAGACACACACAGACAGACGGACGGACATTGCTCATATGACTTAAAATGACCCAAACCGAACATACTTGCGGTCTTAGGTCACTCCTTCGATGTGTTACACTTTTGGGTCGTAAAAAGGACCTTTTGTATTTAATTTTGAGAATGTATAAGTAAAAACGTGGTTCTCCTTTTCTAAATAGAGTTGGTCATAATTCTTAACATGGAAAGGTGCATTTAGCATTTATTTTATGACAGCTAAGAAACTTAGAATTTTTACCATGTTGTTTGAAGGGTGTTTATAATAAGTATACTTAAGCATTATAAAAATATATTATTGAAATAAGATAATAAATCTGTAAATCTAATTTATGTACAATATCCAGAATCCCTGCACTAACTCTTGCTTATTAAAACTGTTTCCATTTTATTTATTCCATTTTCAATTTTCCACATTCTTTATTTTTTTGTAACAATTTTTCGTTGAATTTTTCTCATTTAATGCTGACACACCTTTCATATAATCTGTCCTCCATTCATAATTTTCATTCGCTTTGCTTATGTTTCATTTTGCACCACCCCACTCCCCCCACAATTATTCGTCTTACATTTTGTTGCTTCAAAACAAATGTTTCATTGTAGGTTCTGGTACATGGCCATTGTGGCCTGCTATCGCAATCGAACAACATGTCAGTGGCATGCCTATGACACTCTGACAGCGCCGGCATCCTTTTTGAATAACAGTATTTCCGAACTGCATTACGATATACATGTGGTCAACGGACATCCCAACAACTCAGCTGCCCATCCATTGACGTATGAGTTCTCCTTCGACCAGCAAAATCTTTTGGAGATGTATTTGATATTCCTCTTGGTCTACATCATACTACTGCCAATGCAAATATACGCGGTGCGCTTACAAAAACATCCCGTCACAAAACTCTTCACCTTAAGTCTGCTCAGTGAGTTCGTAAGTTTAGTATTGATCACCGCACATCTCATAAAATTTGCCAGCAATGGTCAGGGTTTGCCATCCCTGCAGACGTCGGGTGACATTTTAGATATATTTAGTAGGGTAAGTTCAATGTCGATTTGAAATTGTGAATACCTATTTCTGATTTCTACACTCGCCGTTCGTTTCCATAGACCACTTTTATGTTAATTTTGCTACTTTTGGCCAAAGGATGGGCCGTCACGCGTCAGCAGATCAGTCGTACAGGTTGGATTATATTGATGAGTATATGGGTGCCCTATTGCGCTTTTCATGTATTCCTTTACTACTGGAATAGAGTAAGTTTGTTTTTATATTAACGCCGAGGGAAGAGGATCGTCAATTTCATACCTCATATATTTCAGACTGAAGTCGACATAATCTCAGACGTAGATGAGTATCAAACATGGCCCGGTTGGATTGTTCTGATATTACGGTACGTCCGTTGTTATATGAAATGCTTCTCCATTTGGCTTTAACTTTTCGCTTCCATCACCTTTTTAGCACTTCGTTTATGCTATGGTTCCTGTACGAACTTCGTAACACCATGAAATATGAACATTCGTCCAAGAAATTGGATTTTCTCTTACACTTAGGAGCGTCGAGTCTTGTATGGTTCATATATTTACCGATAGTAGCTATAGTTGCGTTACAAGTCAGTCCGATGTGGCGTTATAAGTTGTTGTTGGGCATAACCAATTCCGCTGATTGTTTGGCTTATTGTGTTATGACTGGACTATTGTGGCCAAATAGATCTGGACAATATTTACTTTTGACGGGCACAAAATATGCAGGTATGTACATAAAAGTGTTTTCGCCTCTTGCGATAAGTTATATTAAACCCTTTGCATGAATTCCCTCAGGTATGGATGAATTAGATGAATTTAACGAAGCCCCACATATAGTTAGGGAACGCGAAAGAAGACAAAACTCTCTAGACAATCCCGTAGTGGTGGTCACCAATGCCCCCAATCATGTGTCGAATCGTTCGACATTGCCCAATGGCGATGCCTGCACGGACTTATTAGAAGCTGAAGATTTAGATGCGGAACTTTTAACAGATCTTAACAAGAATAGTCATATTGTGGCGTAAGCAAATGCCCCATAACCGTGGCACAACTACATAAGAAGACAGTAAATCTGCGCAATTACTACATAGTGCTTATGATAATGGTTTTTATTATTGTATTGTGCAAATCCCAGTCACAATACAAAGAAATAGTTTAAACTTTTTTTGTATAAGCATTTGCCAAATGCTAAAATAACAGCGTGATAATCTTGTTTATAACTTGAGAAATTTCTCTTAATTATTATTATTACTATTACCATTATTATTATTGTATACATTGTAATATTAGCGAGATTAACAATAACAAGATAAGCAACGAAATTTTTTATTTCATTAATTCATTTCACTATAATAGAACCCATGTAAAATATCTCTGTATCTATAGTTTCATTTTACCTATACAGCTCTTCTTCTCTCACTTTATACATCCCTACTTTTAGAGCATATGCCATTATTTTTGTGATTTATATAACAGATAATGAAAAGAAAAACAAAACACAATTGTAGCGTTATTATTCTATATATATTTTTTCTAAGAAAATATCGGATATGTTATTATATTTTAAGTAACATCAAAACAAACCAACAAACACACATACATTCATTAGTTTATAATGTACATTTCTATTTAACATCTTTAAGATTTGAATATTTTAAAAATGAATAGCATCATCTAGATTCGAAATAAATATTGATAATGTCATAAATATTTTAAAAGAATGAAAAAAGTGAAATTAAATACAAAACTCATCATAGAACATGTAAACTGAAAACGGTGCATTTCGCATTTCTTCGGGAGTCAGTATGATTTTATTATTGGGATCATTGTCCTAAACACTGTGATAATTCTTCGCAGGTTAATAGTCACTGCAGCACAATCACAATTTATAGCTTCAAGTAAGGAAACTGCAGTTGAGAGCAATGAAATCATGATGAGGTAATGTCATAAAGGCATTTTGCAAACAGACCGTAAATATTTATAAATTTATCACGTTTCTATGAGATTTTCTGACGCAAAGTTTTGAAATTATTTAAATACGTAATTATAAATCTATTCAGAGATTTCTTAAAATTTTGATCCGATCTGGCTATTACATCCGATTAAATACCACGTTGGGAAAATTTTGTAGCTCAAACAGTTATGTCGAGAATTAAATCAATTAGGACTTCGTACAATGGTTCTGTTTTACAATAGACTCACGAATAATAAAGACGGAAATTTTAAATTAATATATGGTGTATTAAGCTGTTAAATGCTAGAAGTCTTGTAATTTAGGCTTATACCAATAATACATTTCACAATTTGTTAAATTGTTAGTAAAATGACGTTTAACGGCTAAAATGCGATTAAGTCAAAGCTTTTTTGTGTTGGTTACTCTATTATTTTATTCAAACTCATTAGAAGCATCATCTTGGATAAGTCTATTACTAAACACATATTAATGAGGTTTAATATCACTATATATCGGGTCCGTCAATAAGAGCGCTACAAAAGTTTTTTTAAATAAAACAAAAACGGTTTTGGATATCAATGAAATTCTTTATTCCTGTGAAAGTACGTTCGATGCCATTATGTATGGAACTCGATTTCTTTTGCACGGCCACCACGGGCACGCTTGCAGAAGTCCAGACGCTGAACCCAATTTTCGACGGTTTTCAAGCATAAATCGGCTGATACTGCTGCAATTTCACGTTCGATATTCGTACGAAGTTCATCAATCGTCACTGGCTTGTTGGCATAGACCATAGACTTGACGTAGCCCCACAGGAAATAGTCTAACGGCGTCAAATCGCACGACCGAGGCGGCGGCCAATCGACTGGACAATTTCGTGAGATAACACGTTCTCCAAACTTGGTTTCCAAGAAATTGATTGTGGCATTCGCTGTGTGGCATGTGGCGCCGTTCTATTGGAACCACATGTCCTCCAAGTCCATATCTTCCAATTGGGGCCAAAAATATTCGGTTATCATTGAACGGTAGCGATTCCCATTCACTGTAACGTGCCGGTCTTGATCATCACGGAAAAAGTACGGCCCAATGACGCCGCCGGTCCATAAACCGCACCAAACCGTAATTTTTTCGGGATGCAATGATGACTCATGGAGTACGTGTGGATTGCTGTCTGACCAATAACGCATATTTTGTTTATTGACGAAGCCATTCAGCCAGAAATGAGCCTCATCGCTGAAGATGTTTTTTCGATTTTTCGCGCTCTTAACGTTGAGGCCACTGACTCCGAATTTCGGTAGTAAATTTTAATATTTTCGACTCGTTGTTGGCTCGTATATCTTTCCATCATGAAATGGCAAACCTTAGAGAAATGTCAAAAGAGCGGCAAAATATATGGCGTCGTTTGCTGTCCCTGTCGGTCTACTTTTGTAGCGTCCCTGTTGAAAAACCCTTTACCTAAGTAAAAGAAAAGTCTAAACAAAATTCTACAAACAATTCTTTGAAATTGACCACCGTAGGTGTAGTTTTGACAATATAAAGCTCCACCTCTAATGATTTTGGTTCGCCGAATACAAGACTGACATCAGAATTTTTTTATCTCTTCAAATTTTTCAGATTTTTAATGGTATCTCATTATGTTTTAATTTTGTAATAGAATTTTTTCAACATGTTAGTTCTGACCAGTTGTGTACGTAATTCCTGGCGCCATGAAAATTTAATAGGACTCTGTTCATACCCTTCCCATAGTCAATTGTTCTGAATGTCATGACACATCACCTAGTTTTTATTAATTCTAGCGAACAATAAACTTAGTTCAAAGATAAATATGAAAGTCAACAAATTAAGAATAAATAATTAGAGGGTCGAAAACGTACTAGCCAAAACATTTAGTCATGTCGCAGACATCGTCGTTAACACTGAACCCCATACTCAAACGTACCTTTTACGTTGCTCTATTTATTACTCAGTTCATGGGGCTTTTGCTTTTTCCATTCAATTATAAAACCAAGAAATTTTCTACCAACAATCGTCTAAACAAAATTTATTGTGCAATACTGCATTTGTGCTATTGTGGGCTTTTACCCTTCGCCATAACATCGCAGTATATCAATCAGGCTTCCTATTTGCAGACACCCTTTTATGTGGTTTTAAATTATTTCATCACGGCTCTGAGATTGCCCGCGTTGCTCTTTACATTGTGGGGCGTATGGTGGCATAGTGACAGTCTCTTCAAGGTGATTCACGGTTTTGAGAAATTGCGTTTGGAGAATTTTCATACGTTGAGCGAGTCGAATCGCAATGCGATTTTGAGACGTAATGACCGCTTAATATGGCTGAAAATAATGACAGCGTCAAGTATCCTGGTCATGTTCTACGTAAGAATTTTTATGTTCGTTAAGAGCCCATCTTGGGAGTTTATTTTGTTGTCCGCTTACTTCGGTTGCTTGGAATGCTTGACTGTTTATAACATGAATTTCTTTTTTTGTGGCATTTGTTATGCCAACTGTGCTCTCCGCTATGTAAAAGCAAAGATAATGGAGAATGAACAAAATTGCGACTTGGAAATAATAAATCATTTAGCAAACATCTTTGGAGAAATCTATAATTTAACTAAAGAATTGATTGTCATTTTCCAATGGCAATTACTGACCATAATGTTGGCGGTCATGGTGGCTTTGATTGCATTATTCTTCAATTTAGCTATCTGGTGGTACACATCGACGGAAACCTCGAAATTCATCTTATTATTGTTTGTTTTGCCAGCCGCTTTCATTAATGTAGAAGAAATATTTGTTATAGCTTTTGTATGCTCCGACACAAAGAAATGCGCTAAAGATGTACAACATATGCTGTTGGAGATTTCCGCACAGTCCGATGTATGTCATGGGAAAGTTATGGAAAATAATGTAAGTGTAATGGCGATATACAAGATATGTATTTATTTAGTTATAGGGGAGCGTAGATGTTGCTAGTGCTGGTTGTTGTGTTCAAAATTAGATTGTTGATTAGCAAAAACATATAATAAACATTTAGGAAAATTATTCCAAATGAGATAAGTAAGAACAAATAATTATGTCCATACAAATCGTAATCTTACGCTGCTGCAATTATAAATAAATGACTCGCGTTGCATTTATTTTTTTTCTCAATTCAAGCGGTTTTTGTACATTCACATAATTATTAGATTTCAAAATCTAATCCTATTTTATTCATTTTTGCTTAAATCTAACCAACAGGTAACATTTTCAAATATCAAACGATCTGACATCAATAACTCCAGGATAGCTCTAACTGTAGAATAAACGGAGATTGTGAAAATGTCTATAAATTGTGTTTATTTTAAATTTAAGAAAAAAAAAACCAACAACATAACCCTCAGCTCCCCAGAAAAAGTATTTTTATGGTTATTAAATTTTGTTTCTTTTATTTTAGCTGGACCTTTTCTCCCTTCAAATTTGCGTATGTCAGACTTATGCAAATATTTGCGGATTTTTTGATTTAAATTTGTCAACGGCTTTTAGCTTTCTGCAAGCAACAGTGATTCATTTTATAATATTGATACAATTTGATTTGAAGCATTCTTAAATAAAGCTTTATGCCGAAAGCGTCAAGACTCATTTGTATTAAAGGTAGCCAAATGCTATACGACACGAAACAATCGGGTTTTATTTCGGTAGAATCGATTACGATAATTAAGACAATTTTAAGGTATAGACACCTTCAGCAATTGCCCAAGCTTTGCACAAGATGGTAGTAAATTCTCGGATGTTTACATGCGAATGCCATCTACGGAGAGCTTTGTTGCCATTTGGACAATCAGCTCTGTCTGATAAGATGACTATGTATACCTTTAATTGTCTTCAGTAGAATCCCTAAAGCTTTCTATTGAAACTTTTGCCTAAAAATAGCTTTTTGGCGAAAGTTCTTTTGATAAGATTGTTTGCAATTAAATTTCTTGGCAACAGATGGCACATCTGTAGGTTGTTATATATAACTATATAGTGCTCGTTTTGAATTGTGCTCCAGATGTCACATGTTAACATAAACTATGTGTACGAAAATACCCTTTAAGGACATTTAGTATAGAAACAAACCCTTTGGATGATTGTTTCTCTCACCCTCAATTCTATGTTTTTTCATGGTATGTGTTATACATCTGCTGAATATAAAACAGGAATATTGGGAGATTATTAGGAATGATTTTTCAACGAACGTATAACACAGTATAACAGTTTCTAACACAAGGGTACTTCCAAGGTTTACGGCGTATTTAGGTTTGAAAGAATGTCTCCGAATTTGTCCACTTGGTTTGTATACGTTTTAGAACAATTTTCTTTCGCATTTAATTGTGTGGAAAACCTATGGTTGTAAAGGGTGGTTTGATCGTGAAAAATATGTAGGGACTTTTTTGTTTGTGTTGTATTTTTGTTACTTATGGTGATTTCGTTTCTGGAAAAAATCTTGCCCCTCTGACGTTATATGCTAGAAAATATTTGCACCTTTTGGGTCGTAAAGATGTAGTCCATCGATTTTAACTTAACTTCAATTTTCAAATGTGTTAGGAAAGAGCAGTTTTGGGGAAAAGGTCAGAGAATCGAAATCACCATTATTTGCAATTTTTGAAACGATATAATAAAAAATGGAAATTAGGAACAATTTTTGAATGCATGAGAGAACATTTTTTAAATACTTACGTACAAATGATCGGTTTTTAGTGAATAGAGTAGTATACGAGTACAAAAAAGTCTGGATTGACAAAAATACCCGGTTAACAATTTCGTATCTTTATGTCAACGCACCCTCAAACATGTTTAATGATCTTTCAGTCTCAAAATGTTAGTCGAAGTCAACATTTTCATTATTTTCATATTGATGTATCGCATGTGACAATCGAGCTGCAAACAAAAAAGTGACGATAAAAACGATTTTGGGCCGCTTCCGCGAGCTCGGAAAAAAATTTTAAAAATGTTTTTGCAATTGTCTCAAGTTAAGCTTTGATATTTCGCCTCGCATTTGATACATTTTTGTCGACCCGGTCTACAGCACTTCTCAAAAAATAAAAATGTTCATGAGAGCCAAAATACTTTTTCTCTTACAGTACATTTGATACTAAATGTAAAAATTCCTTCAAAAAATTTACTAACATGGGAGTGTCATTTCGCCCTTGGATGACCAACTGACGGAACTAACATTTTCAAAATTGTTCAGGAGAGCAGATTTTCCTTTTTTGAGACAATGTTGTTTCTTCCCCATGGAATAATATTTATTATACAAATTCCAGTTTCTGTTTCTTTCTTTGTAAAAAATTCCTCTTTCTCAAAACTCTTTAAAAATAAATTAAAGTTAATTTCTGAAAAAAATCAATTTTAACTGACATATTGCCAGATACGTCAAAATTGTTCTATCGTTTTTGGAGATAACGTTAATAGCTACATGCTCAAAATTTACACACACGTTGTACTATGACTAGGCAAGTCCAATGGTGGCCTTAACTCAATTTCTGAAAAATTTTCCGTTCCGTCAGTTTTTCATCCATGCGCCGATATATCGATCAATGGATAATGATTAGCTGAATACATTTATATCTCGAAATCGAAAATAGTCGGTTATATCAGAAAAACACAGATATATCATTTGCTACGGGCCAAAAGTTTAAAGGCCCAACTATAATATGCTTAAGCTAACTTAAGTAATTCCGTACGGAATGTGCGTTCAGTTTCGCACCTTGCTTAAGCAAATGGGTACTGAGAGAGAGCTGAGAGAACTTAACGAAAAGTTCACGTAAGTACATTATGGTTTGTCACATATGATTTATATGTCCTCGCACAGTTGCTTAAGTTGACTTAAGTCAGCTCATGCATATTATAGTTGGGCCTTAACACATCGAACAAGTGACCTAAGACCCTAAGACTGGCTTCAAATTTGGTATGTGAATTTTTTTTCTATCTCAGGCTAAGTTCTAATTTGGTATAATCCTTCGAGTTTTTTATTTTTATCCCCTCGCCTTAGAGAGGAGGGTATATATCATTTGCTACGAGCCAAAAGTGTAACACATCGACGTAGGACCCTAAGTATGTTCGGCGGATATCCGTTTTGGGTCGAATTAGCAATGTCCGTCCGTCTGTCTGCTGACTGCTGCGCACGATAACTCGAAAGGAGTAACCAATTGACTTCAAATTTGGTATGTGGTAATATTTTCTTCTATCTCCGGCTAAGTTCGAAGATGGGCCATATTGGTCCACTCCATCTAGTACCTCCCCCACAAAGGGTTAACATTTAGTGAAATATTGATTATTTAATCACTTCTATACTACTTAGTTGAGTCCTCTGATATTCTACACATAATATTAGTTTATTAGTCACTATTACCTCAAGAAAAATGGCCGTAGTTGCTACGCCCCTTTTGGTACCTCCCACACAAATGGACAATTTTGAACCAAATGTTAATAGCTTATAACTATATTATCAGTGCATACTAGGCCGGGTCGATTTGTGGGGAGGCAAAAAAAGTCGCCATTGCTCAGTGAAAATCGTATTCTAGGGATCAACGAAACGAAATATTAGACAACTACAATTCTCGTTTGCCGGAACTGAAATTTCGTTTGTTGTGACAGAAAGTTATATCGCGTAAGCGAAATTTCAGTCGTCGTAAACGAGAATTGTAGTTGTCTAATATTTCGTTTCACAGAAACGAATTTTTTCTTTGCGTGTACTTTCCCCAATTTGTCAAATTCATTGTATAGTGGGCTAGTTTGAAATATGCTGTTTCTCATATTCAGAAGGATGTCTATTTAGCAATTGCAAGTTGAAATATCTTTGAATAAAATATTAAACAAAATGAAGAATGTGATACATTAGAAACGATGTGAACCCATATGCGGAAGGTGAATCTAAGGCTAATTCCAAAAACACCAAATTTACCAATATTCTCGTAAATATGTGCATAAATTTGTATCTAATATCTTAAACATAGCGGAGGATAAAAATCACAACTAATAATTGGATTTGGCAGAAAAATCTCATTTGTTCAACGTGGAAACAGGCAAATCTGGGTGGATCCTAAATCAACAGGGGAATCTCAACAGGGGAATCTCAACATAATTATAGCAAAAACAGATAGACCCCAAGGATAAGCAGTGCCGTATAGAGGATGTGAATGTGAAAACAAAAATATGTACAATTAGATTGTGCAGGACGTAAACTTAACAACAACAAACAGATACGCACTTTCAGTCAATTAGTTGCTTTGGTGGAGAAAAGCAAAACAAACAAACAAATGAGGAACAGAACAAAAGGAGTGGGTAAATGAGTGGATAAACCAAAACGATATGGGGCAAGGGACCAGTATTCATTGCTTCACTGAATGGAGGACTACTTTTAGCAGCAGTTGATAGGAATAAAAACAACTCTAGGGAAATTTACCACTACATAAAGACATCATTAGGCCCAAAAGTACTTCATATTCGTACTTAGCCACACACACGTACATGCATACCCAAACATACATACATGCACATACACAACAACAGATAAGTTTGCATAAGAATGTACATATGTATGTATATGAGCGAGTGGCTTTAGCTGCTGGGATCATGATGTAGAATGGTCGAGTTTGGTTTGGTCCTGTTCGGCTGCCTTACTGTCTGTCTATCAGTCTGGCAGTGCCTGGCGGTGTGATGGTGGTGATTATAATGACATAAATCCTTAACGTTTTGTGCATCAATAATTGTTAATACAGAAAATTCGCAGTCGTGCGTATAATTGGAATTAATACAAAACCAAAATGAGCTACGTCCCCAAACACTCACACAAGAAGATGTGTGTTAGACGAATCTACTATACCATGCCAATGTTTCTTCGCCCGCCTCACAACTTGCCACAATATCTCTCTGTCGGTGACTAGAGAGACATGTATGAATGTCCGTTTCCGTGAAATTTGTGTGAGAATATTTCACACAGATTGTAATCGTATTAGGAATTTCGTATTTATACTTACTAAACGATAAAATGTTATCAATAAACTTGAACACACACTCGCTATCGCTCGCTCGACTTCACCGGAAACCAGTGTATGTGTTTGGTTGTGTGTGTGTGTGAAATAATTCAAGTAAACGTCAGCCGACAATGTTTCATAAGAAAATATTTCCAAAATATATATACATATGTACATATGTATTTATATAGGAAACGAAAGTAACAGTTAATGGAATCCTTATTAATTTTGATAGACGAATTATCTTGGGAGTCACTTGATGAATAACAGATTTACTTAAAGCCCAGGGAACGCATATATGTACATCACTTCATTGTTTTGGGGTGGCAGAGGATTAGTGTTGACTAAATGGAAGATTTTGTGGGGTTATTCAATTGATACCGCTTAGAACATACATAATAGGTGCCAAGTTTATGCCACAGTTGAATGCAAATTCTTAATATCTGAATGATAAATGGTAAATTACATACAAATGTAATGGGTTTTCGGTGATTCTATATCACAGACTAAAACACCGAGAAATTTAAGAAGAGCTCCTATTCAAACAATTCTGATTAATTACTGTACTCTATATATTGGCCTTGCCACCCTCACATTTAATCTTATAAACTACGTTCGATTTGACCTTCGTTTTGACTTTTAATTTAGTGTTGCTGGAGACTTTTTGTTCACAGTATTGTCCTCGATAGCCTCACGAATTCTATCTTTGAGGTCTGGAATATACTCTGGGCTTTTGGCGTAGACCTTATCTGTGTTAAATCACAACATCACGGTGTCCAATTGTGATCACCTCTTCGAGAGATAACACGGTCCGGAAACTTTTCCCGTAACATAGCAATGGTTTCGTTGCTTGTGTGGCAAGTAGCGCCGTCTTGTTGAAAGTAAACGTTGTCCTTCAAGTCACCTACATTATCCCCTGGCTGGAGAAAATTTATGTAGGCTGTATCAGGCTTTCATACGTCCCGAATCGATGGAGGGATACCAAAGTGGTATTCATACCTAAAGCGGGAAAGATATCACACACTAGGCCAAAAGACTTCAGACCAATTAGCCTATCCTCCTTCCTATTGAAAGGTCTGGAAAGACTTTTAGATCATTTCATTAGGGAAAACCTGGATACAAAACTCCTGTCGGGGAACCAACATGCTTACAATAAGGGCAAGTCTACAGAATCAGCCCTGCACGAACTTGTGAGCACTATCGAATCGTCCCTGCATTTCAAGGAATTCACCATGGTGGCATTTCTTGACATAGAAGGGGCTTTTAACAACATTCACTCAGATGCGGTAATTGCGGCACTCTCACATCTAAAAGTTAACACTAGTTTGATTAGACTAATTCAAAGTCTGCTCACCAGAAGATGCATAACAGCATGTCTAGGGTCCACAACTCTAACAAGGTATGTAAACAGAGGGACCCCGCAAGGAGGAGTACTGTCTCCACTAATTTGGAACCTAGCGGTGAATGAAATCCTGCTAGATCTAGAACGTTGTGGCTGCAATGTCGTGGCATATGCGGACGACGTGGAAATCGCAGTCCTCAGAGACATCCTACAGGTGGCTCTGAACAAGTTGGCTAGATGGGCCAGAAGCAGCGGTTTGGGCGTTAACCCCAACAAGACAGAATTGGTTATCTTTACTAGGATGAATAATGTCCCACATGTGGACCCTCCACCTCGGATAAATGGAACAGATCTAGTCTTTTCTGAAAGTGCAAAATTTTTAGGAATAATTCTAGATAGGAAAATGTTATTTAGACTTAACGTATTGGAACGTGTAAGGAAGGCCAACGTCGCCTTATATTCCTGCAAAAAGGCTGTAGGGTCGCGGTGGGGACTCTCTCCTAAAATCGTACACTGGATATATATAGCAGTAGTTCGTCCAATACTGTTATACGGTATTGTGGTGTGGTGGACGGCAACTGACAAACTAACCATTACCAACCTACTAACAAAGGTTCAGAGAACTGCCTGCCTGCCTGAGCATAAGCGGAGCCTTAAGGACTACAGCGACCGAGTCTCTACAAGCCCTACTCCATATACTGCCGATTAATATTGTGGCGAGAGAAGTTGCAACCAAAGCGGCAATAAGATTAAACTGCCTATCAATGTGGAGGTACAAGAACTATGGTCACATGAGGATATCAAAGTGTAGTGCTATGGTAACCGACCGAGTAGACTATATACCAACTGTGTACACCTTCGAGAGAAATTACATCACTATGATTCCCGCCAGAGATGAATGGGTCGGCAGAATACCAGGTAATAGAAACCATCTCCACTTTTACACGGATGGTTCGAAGCTTGATGAAAAGGTTGGCTTCGGAGTACACTGTGAAGAACTTAGTCTGGATATAGCTCACAGACTACCAGATACCTGCAGTGTCTATCAAGCCGAAATAATGGCAATATGGGAAGTCGCCAAGTGGCTGAGTCGCAACATAGTAACCAACACTGGCGTTGTCATTTACTCGGACAGCCAGGCTGCCATCAATTCTCTGGAGGCAACATCCCTAAATTCACAAACAGCCCTCGACTGCCGCAGATCTCTTAACGAGATGGCTGAGCAGATTAATATACACCTCATATGGGTGCCTGGGCATAGGGATATCCCGAGGAACTGCAAAGCCGATGAACTTGCTAGGAAAGGGACGACATTACAAATTCTCGAAGAATTTGCATATATTGGTGCGCCACTATCCACGTGCAAGCTTTGGCTTAGGCAAGAGGCAATCAGGCAGTCCAACGAATGATGGACAGAAATCGGCACCTGCAGGGTAGCTAGACAAATCTGGCCAAGGTATGACCTGAGAAGGTCAAAATATCTCCTCGCACTAGAGAGGAAACGATTGTCTACGTTGTCTGACGGGACACTGCTCGATCGGCGAACACGCCAAAAGATTGGGTATTGACTCCAATGACTTCTGCCGAAGCTGGGGAGATGAGGAAGAAGTGGAGGGCATTGAGCACTTGCTTTGCGACTGTACCGCTTTGAGTAAACGACGACTGGACATACTGGGGTTGGCCTTTTTAGGCAGCCTAACAGATCTTTCCAGTACTGATATTCGTACTATCGATAAATTTATATATCAAACAGGTTGGTTTCGATGAGGGGCATTTCAGCCCGTGGTAAAACTAGGGACCTAAACTGGTCTATGTGAGCTTGTAAAAAATACGGCTGCCACCCTAACCTAAACCTAAAAACGTTGTCCAGATCAATACCATCCAACTCCGAACATAAAAAATCATTAATCATATCTCGATAGCGCAATCGATTCACCGTAACTGTAGATCCAACCTCATTTTCGAAAAAGTAAGGTTCAATGACCCCGCCGAACCATAAACCGCACCAAACAGTCACACATTGAGGATGGCAATGTCTAAGGCAATGCTTTCAAACATATTTAAAGTAGAATCTCGTGTCCGATATATTCTATGTAGTCTCTTCTCTTCAAATTGTATGAAATCACATGATCTCGGAGGTCAATTAACGTCTTTTGCCTTCGGATCCTCTGAATTTCGTTCAGAAACATAAAAAAGGTATCTAAAAAATTGGAAGTCGGCCGTGGCTCAAAACCTAGTGAGAAGCTCTGGCTTGGATAATATGTATATTCATATATATATTCATATTCTGTATTTTAGACAACTTCTGCAATGACTGTCAGTCTATAGTATAATAAGCTAAATTTGTCCTCTTTCTTGCTCCCACACCATCAGTAGCATATTCCATAATACTTTCTTTACTCACAAAGTTAGGATATACCTTAGTCGATTTATTCGACTGACATTTTCTTAATTGTTTATTTCATTTTCCTAAACACTCCCTTTTTGTCTTCCTTAAATTTTCTATTAGAATTCATTTAAATTTAATTAAAATGTTTTTTCTTCTGAAAAATGAAAACCAAAATTAACCTTGAGACCGACAACATAAAAACCACAAACCAAACTTTGCTTCTCCCAACTCATGTAGAGAGATATATATTTCTCTCCTTTAGGAAAACAACTTTTCCAACTGTTTCGGTTTAACTTTTTGCTTTTGTTTTTGCTGTTGTTCAATATTCCTTTATCGTTGAGATTGTTTTTATTTCTATGGTTGGTTGGTTGGTCTACTTAGAAAAATAGACGTGTTGCCTTTTAGACCGAACGATGAACAACAATAACACAAATGTTGCCTCCTACGGCGAGTGATGCTAATGCCAGAACAACTAAATTGTTGTTCCAGCATTTCCCGTCAACTTGCTCTCCTATACCTGCCCCCTGCCCCTCTAGCTCTCTCTCTCCCATGGTACTCTAATAATAACAATAACATAAATGCTAAATTGTAAGCTTCATCTAATATGCAACTATTGCAGACTATAACCGACCAAAGGGTAGCACCTTGAGGGATGATTGAACTTGCTAAAAAGTAGATTTCTGATTAATTGCCCTTAGGTGAGCAACTTAAAAATATTTCATGGACAAGATTTAATAATCTTATCATAGAAACGTGTGTCCTGTCATGTCTCTGCATTCAGAGACTTTGCATTTGAAAAGTATCCAATGTTGTAGAGCCGGTACAAGTACAACCACAGACACAGACACAGCTATGCAGCAACATTCTCGTTTATCCTGGTAACATCAACAACAAAAACAACAACAACATATCGCAGTAGTCATAACATGACTGGGGAGTATGATAACAACCACATGCAACATACCTACGTACATACAGACAGACACCGTAGCAGGCACACACACTCTCTCAACCAACACATGCAACTGTACCAACCCATTCAAATGTGTCTTGTTCAACATGTGCAGAGGAAGGAATACCCTCAAACCCCATCAGACCCACAAACATGAAACAACCAAATTGGAACTACACAACAACAACAGCAGCAACAACAACAAGTACAAGTTTTAATTGTTGATTACATTAAAAGTTGTATTGTATGCATTTTATCTAATTGCCAAAAATTTCAACTCTGCAATAATTTACATTTCTACACAATTCGCTGAAACGAAGCGAAATAATCAGAAAAACTGAAAATATTCGAAATTATTAAAAAATGAATTCAAATGAATTAATAGCGTTAGCATTTACGAAAATAAAGCCTTTAGTTGGAAAAATTATACAACAGCAGACTCTATACTCTCTAAACTTGGTTATGTTTGTGTTTGAGAAGAAATTGTATAAATTGAAATAAAGTCATTCTAAACATTTGCTAATCCGGGGAAAACAAACTTAGTTGTACAGAAATCACTAAAACTGCTTTTGTGGTTTTCATCAGAAGTCATTTCTTATATTGTTTATCATTTTATCAAATACGTAAATTATCAGTCGTTACACTTGAAAATTAAATTTTTTATTAAATGGAATTTTTTTAATACTACTTTTAATAAGGTTTACTTGAGTCAATTCCGCTTATGGGTCATTCCATGCCAAACGGTGCTATTTTTGACATCACTAGCTTTGATTGCTTCGAAAGTTTGTGTATGTTTTCTTCACCTTAAAATATTTCAAGAAAAAATATTTTTTTTTTTAAATTTATGACCAATTTATAGATGGCGGAATTACGATTTTTTCAAAAACGTTTGTTCATTCAATTGCTTGTAACTCCTGAAATACTGGAACTATTTTGATGTACAATAAGTTTTTTAAAGCTAAATATAATTACTTTCAAAAAATAAAAGCTGTCTTGTAACACCCCATAATAATTTTTAAAGTTTTTACCATTTTAATCTTTTAGATTTAATTTAAAAAATGATTACACAAATTGATTTTTTTTTAAATACACATTTTTGTGACGACGCAGTTAAAATTTTTTGATTAAAACCAACTGTATATTATATAATAATTTTCGAAGTACATGGTGTAAAAATATCATGAAGAAATACTAAAAAATATGGCAACGCCAGCAATTATTCGGAAGGGTCTCGGAAAAAAGTTGAATTGCGGTGTCCAGCATAACTCGGTGATGGATTATCTAAAATCGAAAACCAAAATTATTTCGTTAAGTAATCGTTTTCCCCAGGTAATGCTGGGTGGGTTTTTGAAATTTATATTTTTCAATTTTTGGAAATACTTTAAAATGAAAAACGCGATTTTTGCAAAAAAAAATTTCTGATGTACTAAGTCACGTATGAGACGCGGTTGCTTAGATTACTGTTTCTTCGTTATTTTTGCTCCGATTCGTCTCAAATTTTCACACAATATTTTTAAGGGGTTCTCCATTTAAAAAATAAAATAATAATAAACAAAGGTTTACAATCGATCTTTTTCTCGTTCGATCCTTTTTTATCTGTTGAACGGTTTAGGATATATGTGTCAAAATATGGCGTAAGAAACTTTAGAAATCATTATGTGGCGCTACAAGATAGCTTTTATTCTTTGTTATGTAAACTGTAACTTCAAATCAAGGAATAGTACATCAAAATCGGTAAAGAACTTCAGGAGTTAGAAGCGACTGAATGAACAAATCTTTTTGAAAAAATAGAAATTCCGCCATCTTTAAATTGCCGATCAGTTACTCTTTTCGAGGTTATCGTACGTTCCAGCCGGACAGACAGACATACGGATGGACGGGCGGACATTGCCTAAATGATTTAAAATATTCTAAAACGTATTTCTGCCGAACATAACGGGTTTTTCAACAGGGACGCTACAAAAGTAGACCGACAGGGACAGCAAACGACGCCATATTTGTTGTCGCTCTTTTGACATTTCTCTTCAGTAAGGTTTGCCATTTCATGATGGAAAGATTAAAATTTACTACCGAAATTCGGAGTCAGTGGCCTCAACGTTGAGAGCGCTACGTCCAATTTATGGTCGATGAGCGATGAGGCTAATTTCTGGATGAATGGCTTCGTCAATATACAAAATATGCGTTATTGGACAGACAGCAATCCACACGTACTCCATGAGTCATCATTGCATGCCGAAAAAATTTCGGTTTGGTGCGGTTTATGGGCCGGCGGCGTCATTGGGCCGTACTTCTTCCGTGATGATCAAGACCGGCACGTTACTGTGAATGGGAATCGCTACCGTTCAATGATAACTGAATATTTTTGGCCCCAATTGGATGATATGGACTTGGAGGACATGTGGTTCCAACAGAACGGCGCCACATGCCACACAGCGAATGCCACAATCAATTTATTGGAAACCAAGTTTGGAGAACGTGTTATCTCACGAAATGGTCCAGTCGATTGGTCGCCTCGGTCGTGCGATTTGACGCCGTTAGACTGTTTCCTGTGGGGCTACGTCAAGTCTATAGTCTATGCCAACATGCCAGCGACGATTGATGAACTTCGTACGAATATCGAACGTGAAATTGCAGCAGTATCAGCCGATTTATGCTTGAAAACCGTCGTAAATTGGGTTCAGCGTCTGGACTTCTGCAAGCGTGCCCGTGGTGGCCATGCAAAAGAAATCGTGTTCTATACATAATGGCATCGAACGTACTTTCACAGGAATTTCATTGATATCCAAAACCGTTTTTATTTTATTTAAAAAAACTTTTGTAGCGCTCTTATTGAAAAACCCGGTACTTGGGATCTTAGGGGGGCACCCATTCGACGTGTTACATATTTGGTTCGTAGCAAATGATAAAAAATAAATAAAAAAAGCTGTCGGCGGTTGGAGGTGTACCAACTTGATACCTAAGGAAAAAACTGGGTATTATGAGCTAAAGTTTTCCTCAGTTTGTATTTTAAACGGCCACTCTAATGCATAGGGTGATTGCTTTGTTTGAGCAAGAGTTGAGGTCTCAACCAATTTTGTAGTACTACAAGGGTGTCAACGGCTGAGAAGCCCAAATCTAGAAGATTGGTGAGGGATTCAGGCTTTATGATTGATATTAATTACATAGGTAAAATGTTCATCATACGCCCCATTTGCTACACACTGAAAAAAAAATCGCTTATATAGTATATTGTCTCAAACATATTCAGCTGGAAACATACATATCGCACCTGTTCCACAAAAGGGTAACAACTCAAAATTTTTAAATTTTGCTTTTTTGCAAGAAAACAACGTACAATGGCAATTTCTACCCACTGCAAAAAATGTCCATTGATTTTTCTGCTTTTTCATAATAAAAACCGTTATGACTCTCCCTGTGTTTTCAGAATAACGTCTTTAGATTCAACTAAAGAGTTACATTTTGAATTGTCTCCAAGAGTTTAAGCAAATGGGACCGTGGATTTATCATCCAAAGAGTAATATTTTTGGTTGTGCGCTTTTCAACTTATAATCCGAGTAAGATTTTTCAGATAAAAAGATACAACTCAAAATATTACCACTTTGTATATATACAAACTTTTTTCATAAAAAGAGTAACAACTCAAAAAAGTTGTTATTTTTCTATAATCATTAAAAAAAAACAAAAAAAGAAAAGAGCGTTATTATTTTTTCTCATATTTTATTGCAACGACATATTTTTATTTTTTTGTAATATTAACGGAAACAGTTTTTGGCCTCTACTAAAATTTTTTAAATTTTGAGTTGTTACCCTTTTATGGAACAGGTGCGATATATTTAGGGTACACTCCAAATACATAATATTTTATACACACAAATACATTATATGTTTGGGAGGATGTTGTTCCAAGCAAGCGTATGTTTCCATACAAATATATTTTTATTTGGAACTAATATGTCCGAAACAAAGAATAATTTGTATTTAAATATTTTGTCAATGTATCAATGCCTTCATTTTAAGGCAAGTTTTCTGTTTTTCAGATGGTCAAAGGCAAAGACAAATAGAATATAAGAAGACATTCCTTCAGGCCGAATCGTCAAAATCTATCAGTTACGAACCAATAGGAATGAATTGTAACACGCGAAAAAACAGTACTCCGCGAACATTGATTGAACTTTTTTTGCACTTATCGATTAATGTTAATTTTTTAATTGTGACAATTACAAAAAATTCGGGAAAAACGGTCCCAAAATCCGCGAAAAACCTCACTCGTTGGAATCAAATTCCTATTCGTTCGTAACTGACAATTACTCGCTACAGGAAGGAATGTCTTCCTATATTCTATTTGTCTTTGGTCAAAGGGCAATTTTTTAGAAATTTTATATGTTTGTAAAATTAGACATTGTAAAAAATTTAATTTGAAAATTTATAAATTAAAAGTAGCGCTGTAAAAACAAATGTAATGATGCTTATGACATTTTTAACTGTAAAGTATTACAGGATATCTAGGAAAAATTTCAAATAAAAATCGAAAGTCAGCTAATTTTTAAAAATCTTTTTTTTTATAAAATATAGTTGGAAACGTTTTTAAACCATAACTTTGTTTGTGTGTAAACACGTGTATTATTTGTGAAAGTCAGTTCGCAAATATATTTTGTTCTAATATATTAATATATGCGTTCCAAACAACATTTCTTGATTATCAAATACAATTCATTTGTTAACAAATATATTATATTTAAAAATTTGGTTTCCAAATATATTTTTTTTAATTCAAACATATCAAAAATCCCGATTTTCCCCCGTGTATGCAATAATACACAAAGTATGTACCTTAAGAGCAATATTCATAAGTGGTTTTGCATTTTTAAAAGTTGCTTAATAACATAGACCAATCTATAAAATCTAACGATTCCCCATTGTTTCTTTCGGAACATTTAATTTTTATTTTGGTCAATTAACAATTTCTTTGCAAACATTTTCAAATTGCTCAAAGCCATATTGTTGGTTGTCTGCCTGTCTGTTTGTCTGTCTATGTGTGTCTGGTTGTTTCAAAATTTCATTATGCATTTGCCATATCCGTTAGTGTCAGCTTCCCACTTTCCCACTTGTCCAAAATTTGACGTCAATCAAACTTTTCCCTCTGTGCATGAGCTCAATTAAATTTTCACAACTATTTCCGGGTTTGTTTTGGTTCCTCCAACAACAACAACAACAACAACAACAACAACAACAACATGGACAACAAAAAGGAAAACAAAACAAAAGAGAAATACGAGTATTTCCGCCTTGAACTTTTTGGATAAACTATGCAGAAAATATTTACAGTCAACTATGTTTGTAGTATGTCACATTACTACTACAACTAACTATCAGTATTTAAAATGTAAACAAAATTAAAAGGCGCAGAAAGAGAAAACATTTGCTAAATTCACATTGTGTCCACAGTTGGTGCTTTGCGCTTTAATTGAGTTATTAAATCTGCTGCCCAAAGTTGGCAGTTTGATGTTTCCTTTTATTTATTCTTTTTCCAAGTGAAAACAGAATTTAATTACATACATATTCTTTGGCCAAAAAGAAAGCATATAAAAGGAATGTTTTTCCGATTGGCTGGATTGATAAACAAATAGTTCATTGTTCGCTTAACACAAGCAGGAGAAGGAGGAGGACAATCTGGAGATCTGCTTCTAACAAAATAATGGAATATCATCGTCCTTTGCTGCCCAATGGACAAATAGCGCCACTCTCGTGGGAGATACGCCTATTCTTTCTCAATGTGGATTGGCCCATTAAAGATAATGCCAAACTGTTTATGAGAATCTACGACAAGGTTATGCTGGTTTTGGGTTTCATATTTTTCTGTTACACAAATGAGGCGGAAATGCATTATGTTATTAATAATATCAGTGATATTGGTTTGGCTCTGGAGGGTATGGCCACCTATTTGATATTGGTGGAGGCACATTTGAGGATATACAGCAAGGGGTTGCATAAATCCAGCTTTAAACAGTTTTTAAATGAATTTTTCCAGAAAATTTATATGGAAAAGTAAGTAACAGATTTTCGTTTGCGTGAACATAAAAACATTTTGTCATAGATGTAAAGATTGGCGCTAATGGCGACGTATTTAATGTTTAAAATAAGTACATTGTGTACTTAAAATAAAGAAAATGTACTTAATATTAATGAAATTGTTTATATTTTAAGTACATAATGTTCTTATTTTAATGACTAGGGGCGACTTTGATGCCAATGTTTAATTATACGACAACATTTTCTCTGTGTGACATTAAATCTCTGTGTCCATTGCTTACAGATCCTTTAATAGGGAGACTTACCAGGACATACAGCGGAAATTATTGCCTACGAAAATGTGCTCCTATTCGTATATGCTTACTTTGGTTACCTATTTCCTGGTGCCCGTAATCGGTTTCTTCAATCACAGTCATTTAGTGCCTTTCAAAACCATTTTCCACTATGACCTGGGCATTTGGTATCTCTATTTACCCACTTTATTTCTTACTCTCTGGATTGGTGTCGCTGTTGTCTCTCACTTATCTGCCGAATCGAATCTTTTGGCTACTGTTATACTACATTTGAATGCTCGCTATTTGCATCTGCAGCATGATCTCAAGGAGCTGCAGCTGAAAGTATCCTCCGATATGAAACTCAGTACGGACAAAGTGTTGGGTGAATATCGAAAAGCTTTCATCGATATTGTTCGTCGTAATGTAGAGTATAATGACTTTGCTCAGAAGTTCCAGAAGCAATACTCCTTTTGTATATTCGTAATGATGGCCCTCAGTGCTGTGTTGTTGTGTGTATTAGGTTTTAAGGCGGCAACGGTAAGATTTTTGAATCTGCTTTTTCTCACTATATTAGGCCTAAAATAATTTTTTTCTTGGTATATAAACATTTAAATTTTTTATTTATTTATATAAATAAATAAAAAATTCTGCACATTTGTAGAAGAATACACTTCCATTGATATATATTTTTTTTATATTTGAGATTTTCAAAGACTCGAAAAGTGTACCACAAGAAATGTTCCCTTTTCTCTTCTTCTCTCTAGTTGATCAAATATTTAATTATGTTTATCGGTTTTATACTCTCACTTTAGTGGTAGACTCAAAAGTGTAACACATCGAAGGAGTGACCCACGACCCTAAGTAAATTCGGCGAAAATCCCTTGTAGGATATTTAAAGTCTGTCCGACTGCCTGTCTTGTTGGTGCGCGCGATACTCTCGAAAGGAGTAACCCATTGACTTGAAATTAGGTAGTAAGAATTTTGCCTATCTCAGGCTAAGTTTGAAGATGGGCTATATTGGACCACTCCTTCTAGTACCTCCCACACAAATTTTTATTCGAAGACTTTTCCATAACTTCTATAGAAATTATCTAAATGTTTTGATATTCTGTACTAGCTGGACCCGGTCCACTTCGCTGCCCCATATTTACACTCCTGTCTATGTGTATTCAAACTTTCTGCTCTCTAGCTCTATCAGGAGCCTCAGCGGTCAAATGGTCGAAAATCACTCGGCGGTAAATCGAAAATCATAGTAGCCTATGTCACTTCCCAGGCATTGGTCTATCTGTCCACCAAATTTCAAGAAAATCGGTTCAGTAGTTTAGCCGTTATGCTGGAACAAACACACAAACAGACAGACAAACAAACGATTTGCCACGCCAACATTTACCCCGCCCACTTTTTGCAAAAAAATTTTTTCCAAAACCATCTCAGACAAAATAGCTTTCAAACAAAAGAAAAAAATTTTAAATCGGTCCAGTAGTTTAAGCGTCTATAAAACACATACATACATACAAACATTTTTCCATTTTTATATATATATATATATATATAGATATATAGAGTTTAGACAGCTTGATGAAATGATGTTTTATAGGGTAAAATATTTCCTCCCTTTTATCTTCTTCTCTCACATATAGCACATTATTCCATATTACATTACTCATAAAATGATAAATAGTATGTATATCTTACATACCACTCACTCGACTGAAATTTCTTACTTGTTTTATTATTCTGCTCATCTGGGAAAGAAAAACTTTCTATTGATATCTCAAAAATGATCCATTTTGCTCACCTTCTATTTTCTCAAGAATTTAATGAACTTTGTGGATATTATAACATCTCATAATAAGTTATAACTATGAATCTGCACTTCTCCGAAAGAAGAGCTTTCCATTGATATAGACTTTGTTGCCATTTGTGTGTATTAAATACTTGTAAAGTGTACCACAAAAAATCAGAGTAGTGCTTTTATTTTTACAAGCGAATAGAAGTATTTTTTTATTGATTCGAACTGGTATATTCTTCTGGCTGAAGACCAATCTACTTCCTCATCTACATCCTCATCAATAGACATGGCTGGCTTTTAAAAAAGACCTTGATTGATAGCTCGATAAACAAACTCTCAGAGACTATTAGGGGATGATTCACACACACGATTGAGAATTATATCCAAATACTCACTTTTCGGCTAAAGATCAAACAATAAAAACAAAATGAAATACAAGCACTTTGCATTGTTCACAAGAAACTCAATTTGAATTCACTTGTAGATATCACTTGCGCAGTAAGAGTAAAGCTATTCTTGTAAAAAGCTATTTTTTATTATTGCTTTAAGCAATTTGTTGTAATATTTATTTTTTTTATTTTGTCAAAAAATGTTCCCCTCCCTTATTCACAACTCATAACAAATAGTTATCGCACAATATTTATGAAATTCCTTTCTAGTAGACTTCCATATGTAAGGACAATTGATTGTTGAAAATTACCGATTTTGAGTATTATACTTGCAAAACTAAATCAAAATGACTATTCTGCACTTTATTGGAATACGAATTTTGGTCATTTCGAGTACATTCAAAGTTCATAAAGTTTGTTGTAATAAAAAAAATTGGGCACAACTTCAGTAGTTTTTTTTTTAAATTTCAAGAATTTAAAGTAAAAAAAAAACCTAATTAATTAGCTTATAAAACACACAAAGAAAAAGTTTCTGTTACTATTGCGATTTTTTTAAATGTTTTTTTTTTCTCCCAGCTGGGCATGACTACAAAGAATATTACCTTCATTACCTGGATAATGGGTAAAATAGTAGAACTTCTGGTGTTTGGTACATTGGGTTCACAACTCATAGAGACAGTAAGCATTTCACAAATATTTACTACATTCTGTCCAATCCAACATAACCTTGTTTTGCTTGTAGACTGATAACATGAGCTCCTGTTATTACATGGCCAATTGGGAAGATATCATTCTGAATTCGAGCAGCACAAGTGATAACATAGAGTTGATGAAATTGATTATCTTATCGATTGAGTTGAATCAGAAGCCATTCTATTTGACGGGCTATAATTATTTTAATGTCAGTTTGGCCACCGTTGTAGCGGTAAGTTCATTTGCCACATTTTGATATACCAAAAATATTCTCTTAAGCAAAAAAGGCAAAACTCTTGCGTGTCTTGCAGATATTACAAGGGGCCGGTTCATATTTCACCTTTTTATATGCTTTCCGATAAGACTTAAAATGACGCATAAACGGCCCAAAAAGGAGACCACAAATTTATTGCCAAGATTTGAGGCTAAAGATTATTTTATAATATTTATATGGCGTTTTTTACATCGACAGGAAGAAGGAAGGAAGGAATACGGAATTTTTATTCACACACTCGGCTGTAAAAGTTGGTTGTCCTTTTTCTTGGAGGGTGGAGTCAATAAAATTGCAATACTTTTAGCAAATGTTTTTTCTTTTTCAATTTGTTTCTGTTAGCACGATTTATTGTAAGCATGAACAATACATTAAATAAATATACAATTTAAATTTCCCATTTCTTGTTGCGGACTTTTTTAATAAATTATTGTATCGGGAGAATTTGTTAATGAATGATTAAAGAAACATTTGGAAACAATTCCCTGAACCTTTTCTTTTACATTGAATTGAATGATATGTTTAAATAGAAATATCTTAAAATTATCACCAACCTAGTAAGAACATTTTAGTCGAGTAAACCGACTAAGGTATACCCTCTTTTTGTAAGTAATATAACATGGAATATGGTACTTTGTGTGGGAGCCAAATGGTTGAAACATTTTAGTCTATGGTCTAAAGTTATCTAAAATACAGAATATTAAAACATTTAGATGACTGCTGCAGAAGTTATGGGGACGTTGTGTTCGATTGAATCTGTCAATTTGTATAGAAGGTTCCAGAAGTGCTTTGACACATACGAATATTATGCGCTGAATTAAAGATACTTTAAAGATATTGCCCTGTACCCCAATTAAATTTGGTATAATTTGGCCATTTTGCGTGGAAGGAACCCAAAGTGGCGCGGCAACAACTCTTCTCTGGACTGTAGGTACTGTAAAAAGCATTACACTACACAAAATTTCAAGTATTTCTATGTTTTAGTTCCAAATTTATCAGCTGCTAACTTTTTGTACAAAATGTTCCCTTTGTGTGGGAAGTACTAAAAGGGCGGGACCGCTTTGCCCACGTGATAGCGGTAGATAAATATTTCACTAAAATTTAACTAGAAGGTGTGAACAAATATGGCCCATCTTCGAACTTAGCCTGAGAATGAAGAAATATTACCATATACCAAATTGGATGTAAATCGGGACTACTTTCGAGAAAAATTGTGATATTCAAGGCACTGTATTAACTTTTTTTTGGGTTGGTTTGTTACGCATTTTTTCTCCTATTCAATATTCACAACTTTGCTTCAGACTCAAAAGAGATATTCCGTACGGTATATCGAGAAATAATATAGAAAATCCACCTTGTGCAAAAAAAATCGTATGGCCATTAAATTATTAATTGAGCCAACTTTACTAAATGAATGAAGAAGTTCTTAATTTTGGGGCTACTTTCACGTACAATTCTCAGAATTGAGTCCCAAAATCATGTGTTGTACTGTGTTATGAGTCAGACGCCTTTTGCAGCCACTCGCTACGTGTACAGACGCTGCATGATCCGAGTAGCTTTCACTCAATGGGAATTTGGATGTTACCGTTGATTCTCAGCTAGAATTTTTCCGCTACCATACCATAAAGAATACCTCCGTGGTTCGACATTCTTGACTCAAATTCACAATTAGGCTTCTTAGCCCGGATGGTTTGTTACCCCAACTTTGTTAAAGTACTCGGGTTTCCTGGATTCACCACGTTAGACGTGGGAGTAGGAATTTAATGATACAGGCCCTTAGTATCAGCATACCCTGAGGGGGCACTATCTTTTCATTTGCCCTACAGTGGAAGAAGCAAGGCACCAGAGCACAAGGAAGACCTAAACTCACGGGTAGCAAAGGATCTGAATAGATGGTGAAGATTTGTTGAGGCCCTATGCTCCACCGGGGGAGCCAAAGGACTGTACTGTACAGTGAAGATTGGGTATATTTGTCAAGATTCTTCTGACATATTCAAAATAAATAACTTCTGTACACATTTTCTTAACGTCTTTAAAATTGGCTTGGCAATAACAATAGCGTGGTAAAGAACGAGCAACCTTCTCCCACTAATTTCAAATTACATGTCTCTGAAGGTAAACATAATCCTTTTCATTTCCCAAAGTATTGCCTTATCAACTTACTTAGTGCGTAGTTAAGAATTTTAAAATTTCCACATTTAATTTGACAAAATATTTAACACGTAACATGCTCGGAATATATAGTAGTAGCTTCCAACAAGTTAAGAGGAAACAAACTTTTGAAATCATTCTCTTGAAATCATTTCCAATCAAACCCTTGTTAGAATAACCCCCTTCGAATAGCAACTTTCCTAACTAGTTAACAAAAACTTTTCTAAATCAGTCTCCATAGTCTATCCCTTTTCAATCAGTCCCTGGGTACCACCGCACCCGCCACTTGCAGGACTTTATGATTTTTTTTTGCTTGAGCGTAATCGGTCGGTTTGAGGCCTTAATTTATATTCGCTATGCGTAGATCATGTTATCAACTTATTTATGGCCACAAAATGTACTTGTTACGACTACGAGTATTCCTTCAGTTCCACGCGGATGGCATTGTTGCTGCTGCTGGTACGAGTATTACTCCTGCCGCTGTTATTGCCATTGCTAGATTATTATGGAAGTTTAGCTGAACATCTATCCATCCAGCCATCCATTCATCCCTACAGATTCCAACTATTTAAAGTTTATCCACTTTCGATTAGTTATGGTTGTTGTGCACACTTCTCGTACATCTACACTATTAACCATCCAACATAAGACCACCCACTCCCACCTCCCCCCAACCCCCTTCATCGAGTCCCATAAACCAATCCAGGCTGCTCGTTATGGGTTCGTGTCGTGTCTGCTTCCAACTCTCTTATGATGATGTGTTATAAGCAGACGGAACATAAACGAATTCCTCGAAGTCCTTGTAAGGTTATGATTTTTATATGAGATTGTTGTCGTATTGTATTCTCTTGCGTCGATGGCTCCAAAGATGCTGAATCAGCACCAAAAACAGAAAACAAGGGAAAATGTTGGTTGTTTTGGTTTTAACAAACATATTAACCGATGCCAGAGATTCGTAAAGTAAATTCCAGCCTTAGGGTTGAGGTTGGGCATGTTTGGGCCTTACGGTCTTATTGATTTTGTGTGAGTGGGGGGAATGTGTGCATGTACTTGTATCGAAAAAGTTTTGTATTAACCTCTTAGGGGCAGAGGTTTACTGGTTGCCATACTTTTTTCAGGAAACTGAATAGTAGTTTGTTTTTAGATGCAGAAAGTGTTAAAACTATCAGTTTAAAATATCGGAAAAGGTCATGATCTGTACGAAACATATTAATATTTAAAATATCAAGGGAAATTAAAGGAACATTAAGTCAATTGAAGAAATGACTTTTGAACAGAGAAGGCTTGTGTACTTTTATAAGAGAAAAGATATCCTCTTAATTTTCTATACCGATTGACTTAGCAGCACTTCCTGAGTCAATGAAGCTATTCCCGTCTGTCTGTCCATCTGTTGATGTATTCATATTATAAAATTTCAGGTCGCAATACTAGTTCGATCCAAAGGAAATTTGGAACAAAAATATATTTAAATAATGCTTCATGGACGATCACTATCATAAACACGAACAAATAACAACAACAACATTTTTTTTTGCTTTTCGCAAGCGCGAAGAAATCAAAAAAAAAAATAGAAAAAAATCTCAAAAAAAGTTTCTTCCAATTTTTGAAAGCTAGAATCCTATCGAAGAAAGCTATGCCTATTTGAAAAACATCTATGGATGAATGTAGAAATTATAGCCCTTTTGGTATAAGTAAAAAAAATTCAACAAAATAATGTTCTTATGTATATCCCCACTATTGTGAACGAGGGTATATGGGTAGTTCTTTCTCAAGTATCACAGGTCAATAATTTGATCTCTCTCAAATTCTCAGAAAATGTTGCCTAGTATGTGGGTGTAGTGAATGACCCACAATATTAAAAAAATGAAATGAAAATTGGAGGCAGGGGGCAAGGTCAAAGTTCGGAAAAATTATTTTTTTCCTCTGTAGCGCTTTTTTGAAGTTAATTTTAATGCTACAAGAAACTGAAAATAGCAAATATTTTTTCCGTGCATTTTTCATACAAAATATTAATTTTATCTAAAGAATTTATTTCGGTCACTTTTCGTGGAAATAAATATATAAATTGCGATGTCTCAGAATCGATCTAATTTTTTTCCTTAAATTTTTTATAAAAAATTTTACATTCCGTACAAATTGACCATTTACACAAAAAGTTAACGGCTTATAACATTGATTCCAGTCCATAAAAATAAAGGGTGGTCCAACCAACACGCTTGATGTTTTCATAAAGTTTTCAGAGAAGTATCTTAATATTTTTTATTATGATAGAAGGATCTATGACAATTATGTGTGAAAAACATCGGCCAAATACTCGCCACGACTTCGGTGGCATACCTCAATCCGATGGTCCATATTTACAATGACTCTGAGACATAATTGAGGTTCAATGTCGTTAATGTGCCGAATTATCTCATCCTTTAGCTTTGAATTGTTCATGGCTTATTGACGTAAACTTTTTCTTTTAAAAAACCCCCAAGAAAGAAGACCAACGGTGTCAAATCACGTGGTTAGGGATGTAACGAACGTGACTTTAGCGAAAGCGAATATTGAAATATATTTCTTGCGAATGCGGATGCTAAAGCGAATAGTAAAATATGCATTTTTGCGAAAGCGAATAATCATTTGACCCTTTAGTACCTACAAATTTAAGGAACCGAATTGATACTTTTCCAGGATATTCAAGTATTAAGAATGTTTTCTATATTTTTACCTCCTGTTACTACAAGGACAAACATATTTTTTCAACTGTTTCGGGAGAAGTGGCAGAGTTTTTCATTGGTATTATTATCTTCAAATTGTGTGAAGGGAATGGAAGCGAATACTGAAATATATTTTTGCGAAAGCGAATAATCCACAGATGGTTTTTGCGAATGTTAAAATGATGCGAATAATATGCGAATGCGAATATTCGTTACAACCCTAATCGTGGTGGCCAATTAACATCGCCTCGACGTGAGATATGCTCAATTTCTGGCCACAAGAAGTCCGTTATCATCTCGCGATAACGAACACCATTCTCGGTAACTGCTTGGCCGAACTCATTTTCGAAGAAGTACGGCCCGATGATACCGCCAGCCCATAAACCCCACCAAACAGTCAGTCGTTGTGGATGCATCGGGTTTTCATTTGCTCAAATGCGCCAATTCTGCATATTAACGAATCCACTGAGGTGAAAGTGTGCGTCGTCGTCGAAATGCATTTTTATTTGAACGCCCATTTTTGTAAAAGGCTTCAACAATTTTAACGCGCTGCTCAATTGTGTACCACTCCATGGTTGAATTTATCAAATACTGAAACAAAGAAATGTTAAATTAAGTTGGGCAACAAATTTGACGTTCTTTTTTGACTCACAATTAACATCGTGCATTATGGTTGGACCACCCTTTTCTTGAGATTTTCTACAGCGTAATGCTTTTATAGTACCCATAGTATATTGAAAAATGGGTGTTATTACCACGCCCCTTTTTGTACATCCCATAAAAATGGATCACCTTGCACAAAAATATAACGGCTTATAACTTCGATTCCTGCGCATACAAACACTTGAAAAATTGTACAGTGTAATACTTTTATAGTACCCATAATATGTTAAAAAAAGTCGTGGCCAAAATATAAAATATGTACAATGATTCTTTTGAGTTTCCCCTACTATTACAATATAGGTCATAATTAAAACATTTATTCATAGATATTTTTCAAATAGGCTTTGTTTTCTTTGTTAGGATGCTAGCTTCCAAAAAATTAAACAAACTAATTTTTTGTTTTGGTTTCATAAAATAGTTGAGAGTTTATGACCCTTTGCCCCACATTGGAACAACGGGAATAAAAACAGGGTGTCCTTCGGGAAGGTATACTACTTTGTTTATTTACATTGTAATTCAGGCTCCGTCTTGTTGATACCACATGTTAATCAAGCCCAATGAATGCAGTTCTGGCGTTAAAAAGTTTTCAATCTTATCACGATATCGCTCCCCGTTGACAGATTTCATTTTCATAGAAGTAAGGTCCAATGATTCCTCCTGACCAAATTGCACACCAGACTGCCACTTTTAATGGATGCAATGGTGACTGATGAATAATTTGAAGGGTTCCCATTGCCCATAACCGACTATTCTGTTTATTCACATATCCATTAAAATGAAAATGTGCCTCGTCAATCATTATCATTTTTTCATGAAAATCGGGGTTATCATGTTTTAACGATTACAACACGTTGGTTTATCGAATATTTTTCCATAATAAATTTGCCACGTCTCTTCTTCACGACTGCCAAATATGAACTGTCAATACTAATGTTTATCAAAATGGCGGCAAAACAAAGTAGTATACCTTCCCGGCGGACACCCTCTATAATGTAAAGTGAGTTCAGTAGCACATTTTTAGTAATATATTTCTATACCAGAAAACTTACTTCTTTCTCAAATTATCACTGAATTGGAAAACCTTTTGGTTTCACCTATCTTTCCGAATTTTTGGAGTATTTATATGCAATTCACATGGGTGCGTATTACTACACGCTGAAAAAAATAGCTTCTGTAGTATATTGTCCCAAACATATACGGCTTGAAACATATATGTGTTTAGGATACACTCTAAACACATAATTTTCAGCACACACAAAAATTACATATTTGGGCAGATGTTGTTCTACACAAGTTTTTGTTTACATCCCAATATGTTTTTATTTGGGACTATTATTTCCGAAACAAATATTTATTTGCATTTAAGTATTCAGAAAATACCTAAATTGTGTTAAATTTTACAGTAATTCAATGTTACATTTTTAATGTTCGTAAAAATAATAAATAATAATAATTGAAATCGTATAATATTGGATCAATATAAATTACTTGGACGAATGACAACTAATGATGACTTGGTATACACAGAAATTTTAAATGATTGATTTAAAGCAGAAGTTAATGCTGCATATGGTATCATAACTGGGAGGTACAATTTGAATCCAAGGAAAAACTGAAACTGAAAATCGAAAAAGTCAACAAAAGTTTTGGATTTTTTTTTAAATAAATATATTTAGAAAAATTCATAAACAATATTTTTTTGTAAATAAACACATATTTTATTTGAGAAATTTAGTTTGCAAATATATTTTGTTGTAATATATTAATATATGCGTTCCAAATATATTTTATTGATTTTCAAATAAAATTAATTTGCTAAGAAATATATAATATTTAAAAATTTGTGTTCCAAATATATTTTCTTTCGGTTCAAACATATTAAAAAAGGCGATTTTGGCCCGTGTAATATTGATTCACAATTAGAGGGTGCGTATGAGTAATATAAATATTTTACCGAAATGTACTAAAGCTGAGAGCAAATTTTAATTTTGTCCACCTAAAATATTTATGGGCTAATTTTAATTGGGATTGGTCTGATTAATTTTATATTAAATAGTGGAAATAGTACAAACACAATCTCATTATATTTTTGGAATATTTTATTTACCATTCATAATTTTTTTCTTAGAAGTAAAAACATTGCTTTTCTGTTTCGCTTTCTTTAGAAAATAATCGTGATTAAGTATTATTATTGAAGAGGATCTGTGTATTCGAAAGAATGACGTGGCAATCCCCACGATACGCAATGGGTTATAATTTGTAGGCCAAGTTTTTGCTTAACTTCACAAACGATGTGATTGCGTGCAATCTTAATGAAAGATTGATGAACTTAACAAAATTTTTCTTTCAGATTTCGGAAATTCAATTCACATAATGTCCAAGTTCTCCAGGCAGCAGCAGCACCATAGCAAAATAATTCCACAGAAAAAACGTCAATGGATTTCTGCTTAATCTTCTTTGGTAGCTATAAGTTCAATTTGTTTTTTTAATAACTTCACACCACTGAAGCAGAACTTCATCAGAATTACATGTTCAGCAAGTCTTCAAGTTGAAACCATTTAATAAATCCTTGCTGGAAAATTAGACCATCGGCCACCAGACTCGTTAACAGCTTCATCCAGTAGCCAGTACAACAATTTGGCCTAATCAGGCTTTTAACTTAGATTTCACGCCAGCTGCCAGAATGGCTGTTTGGTTAGCTCAGTTCACATCAGTGCTAACTAATGTGGCCAACAACAGCCAAAGAAGCCTCGTGTGCTGGTCTGGTGGCGTTGGGCTGCTGCTGCTGCTAATGTGCTAACCTACAAATCGTCATTTTCGTCGTGGCTATGGCAGTCTCGTCCTCATTGCCTTTGCCATTAGCACTCGTTGTCGTTGTTGTTTTGGTTCTCGTTCTCGTTCTAGTTCTCATTCTCATTCTGGTTATAAAAGTTGGTAATTTTCGCGTTTTGCCGTTGAAATTATACTCTTTCAGTTAGTTGTTGTTGTTGCTATTGCCGTTGCCGCTTCTGTTGTCGTTGTTGTTTTTGTGGTAGCTATAAAAACAATGCAATTTATATTTATGTGAGCTGAGTGGAAGATGTGGTAGTTGTTGTTGCTTTTGTAGCCTTTGTTGCTGATGTTGTGGCAAATATACTTAAAACTTCAAAACAAATGCCGCCGACCTACCTTCACAAGTACGAGGGATGAACCTGAAAATATTTTGATAGAGGCAAGATGGTCAATAATGGTCTACATAGTTTAGTACCAATGGGTTTTCCTTAATTTAAACAAAACAATATTAAAATCATAGTTGAAGAAGGTTTTTGTGGTGTAGCTTTCAGGTCTTTAATGCTCTCAAATTGTAAATACAAATGTTTTTCGCAAACGTCAGTCAGATTGTGAGATGACTTGTTGTAGAGAGAAGATGAAAATAATAGAGAATGACGATGAATGTTAATTAAAAAAATCTTTCCCTAAACGTCATTTAGAGTGTTTGATGGCTTGAGAAATAGAGAAATGGAACGAAATTCACCAAGTTTTTGTAATTTAATAGTTATATGTTTTTAAACTATTATTTTTTTTAAATAAATGTAAATATAGCAAAAATAATGATTTATGTGATTCTATGAAATATTAACTTATTTTTTGTTTCTTATATAAAATCACTAGTCTGTGAATATTTAAATATTATAACAAGTCTGCCTATGTCCTCAAATACCTTCCCCACTTAGAGATGGTGCTATAACATGGTACTACCCTCGTACATTCGAACATTGCATACAAGGAACTAACTAACAAACAAGCAAACGGCAACAGTACGAGTAGAGCTGGAAAAAAGCAATTGAGTAGGAAATTACTTGACCTAAATTATGTGGTGGGTTTTAAATAATAAACAAAGAAAAAAAATTTCAACAAAAACTGGATTATCGTGAAAACTTTTCTGTTCTCAAAAGTGAAGTGCCCTGAAAACCATCTCGCACTTTATCCTCTCAACCCTCCGCAGCAGCACTCCCACTCTATGGAATGCAGATTAAACTCGCATGTAAATGGAATGCGCCGGCAATTGAATTGAAATGCAAAAAAAAACATTATGGAAATTACAAAACACTAACAAAAAAACGTATAGTTCTATTATATATCACTGTAAAATAGAGTTGACTCCTCTCTTAGGCATTCGCATTGCGTGAATACAGAGGACGAGCTGGTACCAGCCACACATTTGTCATTCACTGGGGAGGAGCCTTTGAGTCTGGACATTTTGGTGTTGCTTTTAGAGCAAATAGTCCTTTTATGCAATTTGTAAAATTGGATATTGTGATGCATCACCACTTTTGTTAAATGTATAGACAAAGGGTTAAGCGACACAAATTTACACAGAGTGGACATTTTGTTTAACGCCATTTTCGAGATTGCAATTCTATGGCCTTTAATTTGTATTAGGAGTTAAAAATTCAGATCTTTGTCATATTCGAACGATTCGAAATTTGTGTTTGGTACATCTGAAGTTATTGGAGAATCAATATTTCACTAAATTTCCACCCATTGTGAGAGAGGTATGTATTAGGCTGAGATAGAAAAACAATTTTATCACATATTAAATTTGAAGTCAATCACTGATGGAATTACAAAAAAATCGAATTGTACCACGGATTCAACAAGATTGTACCAAATTGAAGCAAATTGTACCAAATCTGAACGAAGCACGCTTTATTTATAAAAACATAAAAAAAACTATTAATTTTTTGTTAAAAAATAAAAATTTGATGGTAAATTGTGTTCCGCGACAAAACTGGTAAGTTCTGATTCACACGAGGAAATTTATTCCAAGCAAGTGTCAACGTTTGTAGGGGAGAGCGAGGCAGAGAGCTATTTCCCTCTGCCTCTCTCTCTCTCCAATAAACTTTGACACTTGTCTGGAAAAAATGCCTCGTGTGAATCAAGACTAAACGTCACCTCCGAACGGTTAGCTTTTCAACTTGCGGAATCTGCTGTTTTGGTTTCTGCTGTAAAATGGTCAATCTTGGTATTCCTTGTGGCTTCACTTTAAAAATATATTCATTTTTCATGTCAGCTTTTCAAAAATCATACAAACACAGTTATTTTGACTTTTTTAATCTTTTTTTCTTACAAAACTTGACCGTTCACATTCGACGAAAAGCACAATTTTAAATTATTGAACCCTAATTTTAATTATTACTATAATATCGTGCTACGAACTACATAAGTCCCGATTCACACGGGAGGCAGGGGCTATGCGATTTCAGAGTCGACACAAATATTTTATACACATTCAGAGGTGATATACGAGTGGAATTGTACCAAAATCGGGCAAACAATTTAACTAAAATGAAATTGTAACAAAATCGTTATTTGTGTACCAGCATACCAAAACGTACGTCAAAAAGGAATTGTACCAGAAATGGTACCACTTTTTCTATCTATGATCCGTTAATCCTTTCGAGAGTTATCGTGTGCACCAGCTAGACAGTCGGACGGTCAATGATCAAAGGATGTCCTAAAATGCATTACCTCTGAACAGACTTAGGGTCTGAGGTCACTCCTTCGATGTATTACACTTTTGGCCCGTAGCAAGTTATAAATATCTTCCAATAAAGAAAGGGCATAAAAACAACTATTTAATTACGTTATTTTTTAGTTTTCTTCTTTATTTATTACTTCTAGCTCGAGATCGTTATTTTTTATTGTCTAACAAATATTTTTTTTTACTATTTCAGGTCATTCGATCATCTACAAACTGTCAAAGTCAAAGGATATTCATTTATTCATCAACAAGGTAAGCTTTTTAATTCAATTTTATTGTAGTATTTTTATCCCCTCACCTTAGAGAGGAGGGTATATATGAACTGTTTGTTTTGAAAGTGGCGTAAATCCATTTGTTTTTAATACGAGATATAAAGGCATTTGCGTTTCAATAAGTTTAAAAATCTGGGTGAACTATGGACATGAAATAATTGCATACACTTCATCTCAAGACTTCAAAGTTTCAATATGGAGTAAAATTTTTCGTGATCGAATCTAATTAACACACCTTTTGCAAGGGTGAATGTACTTAAGCCACTTTCAAAACAAACTTTTTATACAAAACTAGCTGAGCCCGGTGCGCTTCGCTGCCCATGTCAAAATTCGCGCTGTAGAAACTGTATTTTATATCCGATCAGTACGAAATTCGGCAGAAAGAGGTTTGTTATTACATGAAGGAATACTGCCAAATTCGGAGAAAATCGGTTCAGATTTAGATATAGTCCCCATATATATGTTACCCCCGATTTGAAATTCAAGCGCTGTAGAAACTGTATTTTATATCCGATCAGTAAGAAATTCGGCAGAAAGAGGTTTCTTATTACATGAAGGAATGCCGCAAAATTCGGAGAAAATCAGTTCAGATTTAGATGTAGCCCCCATATATATATGTTACCCCCAATTTGACATGTAAGCGCTGTAGAGACTGTGTTTTATATCCGATCAGTACGAAATTCGACAGAAACAGGTTTCTATTTTACATGAATGAGTATTCTAGGAAAATCGATTCAGATTTATATATAACCTCCATATATATGTTCATCCAGATTTGGTTACAAAGCGCTATAGAAGTTGTACTTTACTTCCGATCATTACAAAGTTCTCCAGAAAGATTTTTCTCAATTTAGGAACGAATATTGCTTAATTTTGCGATTATCGGTTCAAAATACATTTACCAATTATTCCAAATTATTATCGCAATGACCCTTATCGCATTGTTAGGGAGGTGTAGGGTATTATATAGTCGGCCCCGCCCGACTTTCTGCCTTTCCTTACTGGTATTAGTAATAAATTCACTGAATGAAAAAATACCGAATTCAGTGGAAAGTCCAGAAAATAGAAATGTATACTTATAAAATTTCCAAATTCTTGTTTCATTGATATTGCATCACATTATCATATTGCGATTGTATTGGAGTGAGCAGCTGTCATTATCGCATACCGAGCATTTTTGTTCATGTATTTCCTATATAATACTTGCAAGATATATCAAAATATGGGCTGGGCCACGCCCACTGGTCCTATTCCGCCCATTTGAAAGCCAATCACGTAGACTGCTACCAGATACATATACGCAAAATTTCAACACTCTCGCTAACAAAATGAGCAAGATAATTCAATTTCAAAATTTGGCTTATATGGGCGGTGGCCCGCCCATTGGTCAGATCCCGCCAATTTTTGGACCAATCACGTGGACTGTCACCAGATACATATCTACAACATGACAGCACTCTACATAAAAAATTGTGCAAGTTATATCAATTTCAAAATTTGGCTTATAAGGGCGGGGCCACGCCCATTGGTCCGATCCCGCCCATTTTCTGACCAATTACGTAGAATGCCACCACATATACACAACATTGCAGCAAGATATAAAAATTTCAAAATTTGGTCATTGTGGGCGGGGCCACGCCTATTGGTCCGAACCCGCCCATTTTTGGACCAATCACGTAGATCGCCAACGGATATATATACACAAAATTCCAGGTCTCTCGCTAACAAATTGTGCAAGATATCACATTTTTTAAATTTGGCTTATATGGGCGGTGCCACGCCCATTGGTTCGATCCCGCCCGTTTTTGGATCAATCACGTAGACTGCCACCGTTTACATATACACAAAATTCCAGCACTCTCGCTAACAAATTGTGCAAAATATCTCAATTTCAAAATTTGGCTTATATGGGCGGGGCCACGCCCATTGGTCCGGTCCCGCCCATTTTTTCACCAATTACGTAGAATGCCACCAGATACATATACGCAACATTGCAGCACTCCCGCTAGCAAATTGTGCAAGATATCAAAATTTTGTCTATGTGGGCGGGGCCACGCCCATTGGTCCGATCCCGCCCATTTTTGGACCAATCACGTAGACTGCCACCGTTTACATATACACAAAATTCCAGCACTCTCGCTAACAAATTGTGCAAAATATCTCAATTTCAAAATTTGGCTTATATGGGCGGGGCCACGCCCATTGGTCCGATTCCGCCCATTTTTGAAAAATTCACATAATCTGCCATTAAATGCATACAAACAAAATTTCAGCACTATACCTATAATAGGAGCAGAAATATCGGATTTTTAACCTGCGATTTGTATGGGAGGTACCACGCCCCTTTGTCCAATTAATTTTTTTTTCTATATAAACCATCTCGTGAAAATTTAGAATCGAATAAAAAAAAATCATCCAAATCGCTCCAGCCGTTCTGACGTGATGCCATTACACAGATGGACCGTTTCATTTTTATATATATAGATGTTTGTTTTGAAAGTGGCGTAAAGACCAAACTTCCATAATAATATTTTTTACATTTTGAATCTTCCTGGTATCAAACATGTTTAGTTGTTTAAATGACTTCTAATTTAGCGATTTGAATTTGAAATGCATTCCTACATTCAAAAAGTTGGCACGTTACACAAATGCATGTAAATTGGGAAACAATGTGATAAATAAAAGATATTAAATTTGGGTTAACTAGTTATTTATTGTGACACATAAAGCGTGAAATAGTAGTATAATAAAAATCGTAATTAAAAATGAGCTTTATTTCCATTTTGAAAATAAACAGCCTCATTTCTGCAATCTTTTTTACGGCGGTTGATTTCGCAGTCATTGTGAAAGTACGTTTCTTCATCGTCAGAGGTGATTCTTTGTGCGTTTCTCTGCGTTTTGCTTATTGCTGCTTGATAAAGTCCTTCTACATGAAATAAATACAATGCATTGTTCTATTTCTATTGCAAATAATAACTTTGTACCTGATTCATTGTCCGATATCATCTTTCTTTTTCTTTTTTTTTTTATCAATTTTAAGATGAAACTATCACAATCACTTATGCATTTCGAATATAAAATATTTTTTTTATATTTTTCCGTCAGATATAATTTTACAAAATAAAATGGCATCTTTGTTAAAGACGTTAATAATTTACAAAGTGTCCAAAAGCATAGTATTTCATCTATATTATAAAATGGCATAAATACATATCCAAAAAAGTTCACGGTTTTCATAATATTCAATGCGTATGGATTTACGCCACTTTCAAAACAAACGGTTCATATCATTTGCTACGAACCAAAAGTGTAACACATCGAAGGAGTGACCTAAGACCCTAAGTATGTTCGGTGGATATCCGTTTTGGGTCATTTTAAGTCGAATGAGCAATGTCCGTCCGTCCGTCTGTCTGTCTGTCTGCTGACTGGTGCGCACGATAACTCTCGAAAGGAGTAACCGATTGACTTCAAATTTGGTAAGTGGTAATATTTTCTTCTATCTCCGGCTAAGTTCGAAGATGGGCCATATAGGTCCACTCCTTCTAGTACCTCCCCCACAAAGGGTTAACATTTAGTGAAATATTGATTATTTAATAACTTCTATACTACTTATTTGAATCCTCTTAAATTCTACACATAGTATTAGTTTTTAGTCACTATTGCCTCGAGAAAAATAGGCGAAGTTGCCACGCCTCCCACACAAATGGACCATTTTGTACCAAAAGTTACCAGCTTATAAATTTAATACCAGTGCTTAAAAATACGTGAAAATTTGTACAGTGTAATTCTTTTATAGTACCTAGAGTCCAGAGAAAAACGGGCGTTATTGGCCCGCCCCTTTTGGTACCTCCCACACAAATGGACCTTTTTGTACCAAAAGTTAACAGGCTTTAACTTTAATACCAGTGCATACCTTACAGTTATTAAATGTAATTTAAATTGACAATAATTTAAATAAAATAAAAAAAATAAATAAATTTACTAATATTTTTGAGACTCATGGTGAGGGGATTCATTAGTTGGTTTACCCGACTGAACTTTCTTACTTGTTTATACATCATTTTGGAAAAGTTAAATTATTATACATAATACGAATTAAAAAACAATATTTTCAAAATTTTATAGTATATTTCTTTCTTATAATATCTCACCTTACCTTATCATTTATATTTATTCAATCTATATTTTGTGTCGAAAACGGACCATATCGACCCACACTTTATCCAATCCAATATCCAAAATTCTATGACAACATTGAGCTAATCCAAAAATATAGCAGAAATGATAATCTATGAATATATCATTTTCGACCCAGCTGAATTCAAAAGCGCGGCGCGCGGTTTGTCTAGGTTAGCTCAGGGTTTTGACATTTCCCGCCATGAAATTACATTAGTACTTTCAATACAGACGAGTCAGTTTCTAACACCCTTACCCCTAAATATGTAGTACCATCTTTTAGAAAAATCCACAGGTCTCATAATTATCCAGGTTTTGTCAGTTAGCTTTGTATTTACTAATCGAGAAATATTGTACAAAGTTATAAGTCAACAAGCTGACCCCAGCAGGCATTGTCCTGCCCGTTCTCCAGCCTGAATGTGATGTATTGGTTTGTTATTCATTAAACTATTTCTTATATATTCAGAGTTTCAGGAAAAAATCAACATAAAAATGTATATTGGACATAAGTCCAGTACAGCGTAATGTGCAATTTGTAGCCCATTCGCTCTTATGGTTTCGGAGATCATGCGTTACAAACAAAGGATTTTATGTATAAAGATAACCTCAATTAATATTTTCTGCTAAATTAAAATTTATCTGCATATTTCTCATATAAATGTTGAGAAAGTACCCACAGTAATTTTTCGCGACGAATATTTTTATCAAAGACAACAACTAAAAATGTCGGCGATTTCTATGACTTTTTACATATGAGTCTTTTCATTGCATTTTTTAGGGGTAAGTGAGTGAGAAGAGGCGTCAACTGCTTGGAGAGAAATAATTCTTCAAGTGTCCTTCTTATTTCATTCTTTGGATTTAAGCGTGTATTGTGAAACCTACAGCTTTAAATTCTTTCCCAAAAAACTAACATTTCTGATTTTCTAGCAAAATTTTGTGACCTAATATCTCGAAAACAAGAGCAAAGCTACGAATAAGACTACCACAATTTGTCAAATTCATACCATAGTTCAGTGACAATTGACAAAAGATCTCAAAATCTTTAAATTCGATATTATAATTTGCAATTCAATTAATCTTTCAAAGAATCGAAACAATTTCCTCATCTATTGTAGCACCTCCCGAACTACTTGCAAATTTCGTATTATATATCACTAAGGATGAGGCCATACATTAATTGGCGTACTCAACTGAGATTAGCTACATATTATTAATATTTTAATTAACATTTAAAACACCCCAGTTTTTTTTTGTTCTAAAAAAATACAAACAATTTTAGTTCATAAATTTCCAATGCAATAACTAAGTACTAAAACTTTATTGCCTACAAAAACGGATATTATCTCCACCGGAAATGGTATAATTGCACTCTGATTTAATGCAAATCACGCACACACACACACACAGAAGGCACTCTCGCGCAAGCACTCAACAACATTATCCGTGTGCCATAATTTGTTGAAGTTAAATCCTTAAATTGGTTATTAATGCCAGTCCGAAAAAAATGCGAGTTAAACCTCATTATGTTTAATTAATAAAGCATGTTAATTATGCATTCAATCGACACCTACATCAATTATCTATATACAAACATACATACATATGTATATACTTACCTGTATAGGTGTTTGACATACATATTTACATGAGTATGTAAGTATTTTGTATAGTATGTGCCATACCAGTTCCATGGACAGGCAAATGACATTGTCATTCGTACACCCTGACAGATGGACAGACAATAATGTCCAGATATTTATTAAATCTGGATGATCGACACAATGAACAGAGAAACGTAAAACACACAACATAAAATTCATATTATTTTCTTGTTCATAAAATAATAACAAGAATTCAAACGCGATTCTGAGATTTTTTTTTAACTGAGATTTTTTTCTATTATTAAAAATTTAATGATATCTCTGCTCCGATAGAATAGTCCACATAAACGGCAGGTGGTTGCTTGGTTCACTAACAATATTCCATTTAGTGGCAAAGAGTACAAGGACTAGCACTTTATGTTTATCGCCCCCATCCCGACACACACACACTTCAATACCCCACCTCAATTGTCCTCATGAACATGAATGCCGCCTGCCTTGTCTTGCCGTCTATTGTATCAACACTCCGCTCTAAGTAGGGTATTGTTTGAAATGTTTGCTCGTTTGTCTGGTTACTTTGGAGGAGCTATAGCGGCGCTTAAATGTGGGTTTGGGGTGGTTGGTTGCTTGGTTGGATTGGGTTGTGTTGGGTTGTGTCGTGTTTTATTGGGTTGGTGTGCTTGTCGAGTACGGCATACGGAGGTCAAAGCAGCATTTGCCAAAGAATGTCACGCTGAGTTCAGTTTAATTAAACGGGAATGATTTATGAGAAATTCGTATTGGTATGCGGCATGAATAAGAAATAAGAAGCTCCGTCCGTCGCCTCTTCCGACCAAGCAAGTTTATGTGGTGCCCACGTCGATGTGACTTGACTGTTCGGGGGGATCAGGTTGAGTCCGTTATAGGTTGATTTCGGGTTATTCGATTATAGGTATTTCTGTTTCATTATTCGTATTTCATGTTGGCACTTTGTGGCACCTTTTGTATGATTTGCACGGCCGTTTTACGAGTAGGCAATAACGCCTCATCGCACCTCATCTCGTCTCGTTTCGTTTCGACTTGCCTCACCTCACCTGAATTGCAATTGTTCAACTAAATGGAAAATTTGTACATGTTACCTAATAACCCTAAACGAAAGAAGTCTATAGAAAGAACATTTGTGTTTGGCAAAATTACCGAAAAATGGAGATGATGCAAAGACTTCAAGGGATAAATATTCTTTTCCGGTATAAACAGTAAAAGAGAGGTATGTGAATTGTGGTTATTGCGGGAGATTTTTATATTCTCGCCTAGTAAGGTATATCGTTTGCCTTATGAAATGGAACAAAGTACCACTTTGAAGAAGTAACCTAAGACCATAGTAGGATAAATCCGTTTCGGGTCCGTCTGCCTGACGATTGCTACAGAAGTTTTGAGGAAATTGTGTTCGAAGGAATCTGTCCATTTTACGTGGCAATATCAGAAGGGATATGAAAAATATCCGATTTTGCAGCCAAGCAGAAGATAGACATTGCAATGCCAATTTTTCTTTAAAAGTCAGCTAACGTACGGAATAAGCATATCGACGAATTTGTTCGTCGCCCTGACGCATCTATATACCCTCCTCCACTGAGAGTATAAAAATGCTGATATCGCACGATTGATCTCAGAACTTATTTATCTTTGGCGGAAATCCATTACAGGACATTTAAAATCATTTGAGTCATATCTGTCTGTCTTAAAATTTTGTATCTGTAAAAAATTTATCCTACCACAGGCTAAGTTCAAAGATAATCCTAATTGGTCCACTCCTGTTGGTTGGTAACTCCCAAGGACTAAAATTTATGGAATATTTAATTCCATATAATTCCTACACTACTCACCCGAACATTCTGTAACTTCACATGTAGTAAAGGGTGCGCCAAATAACTTTTTTTTTAAAACATCGCGCAAAACATCTAGTGTAGCTTCGGCTGTGTGGCACGTAGCGCCGTCCTGTTGAAACCAAATGTTGCCAATATTCTCTTCAATTTTTGTGAACAAATTTCGTTCAACATGGCCCGATGGCCCATTGACTGTAACGGCCACTTGCTCATTTTCGAAGAAAAATGGCCCAATTATGCCTCTGGACCAAAATCCGCACCAAACAGTGACTCGTTTTGGGTGTATCGGCTTTTCAATGTATGCGTGAGGGTTTTCTGTGCCCCAAATGCGACAATTTTGCTTGTTTACATACCCGCCAAGGTCAAAATTAGCTTCATCTGAAAAGATGATTTTTTTTGGGCAAAATCGGCATCTTCTGTAAGTCGATCGCTCCCAGCGTTATTCAAGCGTATATACAACCATATTCGTTAAGCGGAAGGATAAAACTAATTATCTGTCAAATCAGACATGAGCTAAGTGTTACCATTCACGAAATAAGCACTAGTTGAAAAAAAACGTTAGATTGCGGACCCTTTGGTATTACATAGTAAATCAGCTCATTGATTTGTGACTCAAATCTGTGAATTGGACGTGAAAGTAGCCCCAAAAATAAGAACTTCTGTATCATTTATTTAGTCAAGTTGGATCAATTAATAATTTAATGGCCATACGAATTTTTTTGCTCAAGGTGGATTTTTAGCACTTTTTCTATATTTTTTTACAATAATTTAAACTTTTTTGTCCGCAGTTATCTGAAAAAGTATGAATTATTCCTTACCTGATTTTTTTGCTAAAATAAGAATTTCTGATGTTTTTTGGTTCTAGTGTGATTTATCTCCAAACGATTGGGTACATTATGTATCATCATCTACTACTATAACAAAATCTCCATTAAACCTTATGCTAAACCGATCAGACCCTACCTCGCTGTTCAAAGGTATTTAGGTAAATGTACCTACTTATAAGCAATCTAATGCCGTGCTGTGGGTATTGATTCAAACTTTTTTCTTTGCCCTTCTTGTCGTTTCCGTTTCCGCTCTAGCACTTCTTGTGGTCTTTGGTAATCATAGTCAATGCTATTACTTCTGGTTTCTTTTACACTCCAGCTCACTCCCCAACCTCCCATCCTTCGGTCTACTTGAGGTTCTTACCGCTTCCTCTCGGCTTTGGTTAAAAGTCTGCTCGTCTTTGTTCCCCCTTTTTTTGTGTATCTTGGAATATTTTGACAATTTCAAGGCTTTTATTTAGCCCACAAAAACTGTTGGTATTCGAAGGTTGTGCTTGAGTGACAGAGGATTTTTTCTTGACATTTTTTCGTTGCATCGTTACCTTTACGGGAAGGCCAGAATGCTCGTCACACGTCGCCATGGCAGCTTCAACATCATCATCAGAGTCGTCCACTGCTTGCATCCCTGGTGTCCTCATCCTCCTCTATGGTTGCTATCATCGTTTTTCGTATCTTTCTCATTGTCAGCATACCAAATTTCAAATAGAAATGTAAAAACTGATTTTTCCTTTCACATTTGTGTGGTTTTCTCTGTGTCTTTGAATGGATTTATGCTGACACATTTTTTCCTTTTCAGTTGTTTTTTGTTGCTTCGTTTTGGTCAAAAAATTCACCAAAGTGGAAAATATCCTTGATAATTCAATTAAATTTAATTGGATAATAAAAAAATGAATAAACTATGAAAATGATGTTGGAGTTAAGGGTATTATATTTAAGATATAAAGTAAATATTAGAAATGAGATGTGAACAGTGTCAATGACTCCGATACTAACAATGTTTTGAAAGATTTAAAATTGCATATGTCGAAATGTTAGATGTGATGTCGTTGATATTAACTGTTTGTTATAAATCAATAGATAGATAAAATTAAATCTATAGTTATAATATGGGATATACCACTGCAGAAATTTCAGAAAATTTGGATTCCAATAGTTAGAGAAGGAGTCCAACATTTTATTCTCGTTTCAGTCATGAATTTCAGATAAAATATATCGAAATATTACTTTCGTGTTACAGAACATATATAAATATCTTTTATTTTAATTCATTCACATTTATATTTGAATTCAACGTAAAATAAGATCAACCTGCATGAGAAAGGCCAATTGCACCAGGGCATATACCGAATATTGAAAACAGGCCGCCTTGTTCAGGGGGAATAAATCAAAAATGTATAATTCTAATTTGTGGCACGCCAAATACTGATGAAATTGCGAAATCTGCAAACAGAAGATAAGTCAATTGTAGTTTTAGAATTCAATATTTCGACTATCAACTCAAAACATACCATCTTTGAAAAAATCACCAATTTCGAATTTTTCTCCTCTGGAATATCCAAAAATTCACTGAGTATTTCGGCTGTACGATTACTTGAAGTTAGAATATTATCGATGGCAAACATTGTGAGAATTGCATCACAATAGAAGCCCACTATGGATAGTAGACCCACAAAGTTATCCGTTTCATCGGAAGCAATATTCCCGTTAGCAAATTGCACCGCATGATACAAAATGACAACATTCATGGAAATCATTCTGATTAACATAAGAAAAGTGGAGGTACGAGCCACACTCAAGATTCTCCTTGTCAATTGATGGCAATCGAAATGCATGCGATACAATGTCCAGAAACGCTTTATAGATGACGACATACGCTTACACTTCTCCAAGGTCATTATATCCAAAGATTTGTTTATAAAAACAAAGTGTAAATGCATACGAGATAATATTAGAAAAAATTAGGATATAAGCTTTTCTTGGTTGGCTCTGAATTTGAAGCAATAAACTCGATACAACTATCGCATTGCCATGAATGGTGCAGAATTTACATATGGAAAAATACCTCACTTCCTTATGTTCACTATGCATTTGCTTTGTCATATCATATTTCTGGCAATACTTTTGGTATTTCTTTAGAAATTCCCTATAACTTTCATATAAATCCAACAAATGTTGTCGCTTCAACCAAGTTTCCGTACACAGCACCAAGACAATAAATACGCGGACAATTCTGCCAATTATATAGGACCAATGCAGTATGACTCTACTATGCATATACATCTCCCTCTGTTCCTCACCATTGTTCAGCAGAATTGTAGTGAATTGGCCCAAACCCAATAGGGTACACTGTATTAATGCACTGAAGACAAGATATGCTTGTGAATACTGCAAATTTCCCGTTGTCAAATTGAGTGGAGCTGGCACTAGACCCAATGCCAAGGCATAGTAATAACTGACTTTCCAAGTCAATTTTTCGAAAAGTACGCTTAATTCTTGTGACATTCCGTGAACGTATTTTCAACACAACTTCTTTTGTAAATGTATCGGTTCTTTTGCATATTTCTAACTAAATATAGAAATCGTCGTCATCTATTACTTAATTACTCATTAAATTGAGTTATTCGTTGAAACGTAGTAAACAATATAAACTTGTATTGTATTGTGTACGCATATGCCTACAGTATTGTTATTTCTCTAACAATTATTCTTACTAATCATTCAAGAACATCGAATAAATTAAATTTGTGCATTATAACAAGGCGCACAGTGGGATCATGTTTGTGGGATCATGTTTGTCGTGATAAATATGTTTGCAGTCTAGTGCTACTCATGCAGCTACACTCATTTTTGTTGTACAATTTTAGGTGTTAGGTTAGTTCATATAAAAATAGTAAAATTTAAAATAATGGAAAGTTTTCGTTTTCTAAAGATGCACACAATTTTATTCTGAAATGATTTTGTTATACATATTAAAATATTGACAACATTTAATTGAATCTGTAGTTGTCTTTAACAAGAGTACTAAATAAATAATATTTTTAAGGTAATCTATATATATAAAAATGAAACGGTCCATCTGTGTAATGGCATCACGTCAGAACTGCTGGAGCGATTTGGATGATTTTTTTTTTATTCGATTCTAAATTTTCACGAGATGGTTTATATAGAAAAAAAAATTAATTGGACAAAGGGGCGTGGTACCTCCCATACAAATCGCAGGTTAAAAATCCGATATTTCTGCTCCTATTATAGGTATAGTGCTGAAATTTTGTTTGTATGCATTTAATGGCAGATTATGCGAATTTTCCAAAAATGTGCGGAATCGGACCAATGGGCGTGGCCCCGCCCATATAAGCCAAATTTTGAAATTGAGATATTTTGCACAATTTGTTAGCGAGAGTGCTGGAATTTTGTGTATATGTAAACGGTGGCAGTCTACGTGATTGATCCAAAAACGGGCGGGATCGAACCAATGGGCGTGGCACCGCCCATATAAGCCAAATTTAAAAAATGTGATATCTTGCACAATTTGTTAGCGAGAGACCTGGAATTTTGTGTATATATATCCGTTGGCGATCTACGTGATTGGTCCAAAAATGGGCGGGTTCGGACCAATAGGCGTGGCCCCGCCCACAATGACCAAATTTTGAAATTTTTATATCTCGCACAATTTGCTATCGGGAGTGCTGCAATGTTGTGTATATGTATCTGGTGGCATTCTACGTAATTGGTCAGAAAATGGGCGTGGCCCCGCCCTTATAAGCCAAATTTTGAAATTGATATAACTTGCACAATTTTTTATGTAGAGTGCTGTCATGTTGTAGATATGTATCTGGTGACAGTCCACGTGATTGGTCCAAAAATTGGCGGGATCTGACCAATGGGCGGGCCACCGCCCATATAAGCCAAATTTTGAAATTGAATTATCTTGCTCATTTTGTTAGCGAGAGTGTTGAAATTTTGCGTATATGTATCTGGTAGCAGTCTACGTGATTGGCTTTCAAATGGGCGGAATAGGACCAGTGGGCGTGGCCCAGCCCATATTTTGATATATCTTGCAAGTATTATATAGGAAATACATGAACAAAAATGCTCGGTATGCGATAATTACAGCTGCTCACTCCAATACAATCGCAATATGATAATGTGATGCAATATCAATGAAACAAGAATTTGGAAATTTTATAAGTATACATTTCTATTTTCTGGACTTTCCACTGAATTCGGTATTTTTTCATTCAGTGAATTTATTACTAATACCAGTAAGGAAAGGCAGAAAGTCGGGCGGGGCCGACTATATAATACCCTACACCTCCCTAACAATGCGATAAGGGTCATTGCGATAATAATTTGGAATAATTGGTAAATGTATTTTGAACCGATAATCGCAAAATTAAGCAATATTCGTTCCTAAATTGAGAAAAATCTTTCTGGAGAACTTTGTAATGATCGGAAGTAAAGTACAACTTCTATAGCGCTTTGTAACCAAATCTGGAGGAACATATATATGGAGGTTATATATAAATCTGAATCGATTTTCCTAGAATACTCATTCATGTAAAATAGAAACCTGTTTCTGTCGAATTTCGTACTGATCGGATATAAAACACAGTCTCTACAGCGCTTACATGTCAAATTGGGGGTAACATATATATATGGGGGCTATATCTAAATCTGAACTGATTTTCTCCGAATTTTGCTGCATTCCTTCATGTAATAAGAAACCTCTTTCTGCCTAATTTCTTACTGATCGGATATAAAATACAGTTTCTACAGCGCTTGAATTTCAAATCGGGGGTAACATATATATGGGGACTATATCTAAATCTGAACCGATTTTCTCCGAATTTGGCAGTATTCCTTCATGTAATAACAAACCTCTTTCTGCCGAATTTCGTACTGATCGGATATAAAATACAGTTTCTACAGCGCGAATTTTGACATGGGCAGCGAAGCGCACCGGGCTCAGCTAGTATATAATAATAATATATAATAATTAAATATAATAATATATAAAACTAATATATAATAATTATATATAATAATATATATAACTAATATATAATAACTAGCTGACCCCAGCAGACGTTGTCCTGCCCGTTCTGTTTGGGATGTATTGGTTTGTTATTCATTAAAATTTCATTAACATACATCCCGAGTTTTAGGGAAAAAAAATCTTGATTGACCATAAGTCCATTTCAGCGCCACCTACCGGTTAGAATCATACGTACAAACTATTATCAAGGCAAATCGCACATTCATTTTTATATTTCAATCAAATTGCTCTGGTAATGCGAATTTTGCAAATATCTTGACCACTCTGCCATTTATCACGGTAAAAACAATTCGAAAACACAGATGACCCCAAACTGAACCTATCGTCCAATTTTAGCCCATTCGCTTTTATGGTTTCGGTCGATCATGCGTTACTAACAAACGTACAAAGGATTTTATATATAGAGATAATAATATAAATAATATAGGGAGATGTAAGTAGAGATACTTTTTTCAATAGCCTTTTTTTGACAGATCACGTGTGAGTCGTGTCATGTTGTCATGTTATTTTTGTTAAGTATTGTTTGGCATTTCATTATGGAAAGACTTACGCCTGAACAACGTTTACAAATTATTCTGTTTTATTATCAAAATAATCGTTCGCCAAGTCAATTTTTTTAAATAAAAAAAAACACTTTCCAGTCCACCCACGACTTTGACACCCATGAGCAATATTTTAGCTCTCGTTAAGAGCTATAATTTTGCCATTGACCGATTCCCGATCCGACGTACCGGAATCATCGGTCCATATTTCTTCAAAAATGATGCCGCTGAAAACGTAACCGTCATGGCGTCCGTTATCGTGCCATGATAACTGACTATATGATGCCTGAAATTGAAGCTCGTGATCTCGGCGACTTTTGGTTTCAGCAAGACGGCGCCACTTCCCACACATCGCATCAATCAATGGATTTATTGAGAGAACACTTCGGTGAGCAGATAATTTCACGATTTGGCCGGTCGATTGGCCACCAAGATGGTGTGATAACAACGTTTGACTTTTTCCTGTGGGGATATGTAAAGTCTAAAGTTTATGCGGACAAACCCGCTTCGATTCAGGCCTCAGAGCAAAACATCACGCATGCCATTCGCCAGTTACCAGTCGAAATGCTCGAACGAGTCACCGAAAATTGGACTCAACGGATGGACCATCTGAGACGTAGCCGAGGCCAACATTTGATAGACATAATCTTCATTCAATTTGAATTTTCTGTGTTTTTTTTTTAAAAAGTAGGGAACCTCGAAATGGATCACCCTATATATATCTATATCTATCAGAACGGTCAATTCAAAAATGTGTTCTCTACAGTGTCAGTAAGTGACATCGGTGGGGACCTTTATACAAAACATGGACCGATAATCCCCATTTTCAATAGTCTAAGAAATGCCTCTGTACCAATTTTCGTAAAGATCAAGCGATCTTGGACATAGCGACAGACGGACATGGCTTCTTGCAGGGTCAATTTTATTTCATCTGCGAAAAATATTTTTTGTGCAAGTTATCAGCGTGCTTCACCAAAAGACGTTAGAATTTTTCTTGCCTTTTTTTATAAAGCTGAAGTCAACAAATGTCCACTGCGGCCTTTAAAAGCCCGATGTCTCAAGTCTTTTGATAATTCAACTCATGGACTTTTGCATAATCTTCATCTCTCGGCCAAGATTTTCAGTTTTCGGAGCGGAATTCGCAGAAGTCTTGATTTGATGACCTGCGGCGTTCGAATAGTACGAAGGCGTCCCGACCGGTGGCGATCTTTGACATCTCCAGTCTCCTCAAACATGCGGGCAAAGCGTTTTGAAAATGTTTTTTCATTACATATATAAAAAGCGCTATAACAGCGATATGGTTCTCATTATCCAGTCCATGGTGAAAACTGAAGCAATCTTGAATTCCCTACAGAGGTTAGGTTTTATAATCCACGTGCTAAGGGCAGGTTATGTTCAATTCCACTATTGTAATGAGTGTGTTCAATTTTGTAACAGTATTTATGTCCCATATAACACAATCAGAAATTGATTTATGGATTTTTAATACATAATATGTATTAAAATTCACGTACATTAAATAATAAACTTAGTCAAAAAAATAAAAATGTCAATAAACATGTACAAATTCGTGCTTTAATTTCAATAAAAATATGTATCAAAATTGATATTGTTAGTTTATGCAGAAAGCGCTCGATATGTCAAACGTGACACAGACAGACGGACATTGTTTTTTTTTCAAATTACTAAAAATTTCCTAAATAGGATATCCGCCGAACATACTTTGAGGTCACTTCTTTGGGGTGTTATAATTTTGGCCCGTATAAAATGGTACACATGCATACAGGATGGGTCATTTAATTTTTTCAAATTTTTGGTTTTACTGGAAAGTTTGAATTTTGTCAGTTATTGAAAGAACACAATGTCATTCATATTACTATCACGACTGACTTGGCAGTACTTCTTCCGATCAACCCAATTTTTCGGTACATTTTCGATTGTTTCGGGTCGAATCTCTTCAATGGCAACTTCGATTTCATGTTTCAACGCTTCAATTGTCTCTGGATGCTTTGCATTTCATTTATCCTTAATCGCTCCCCACAGAAAATAATCCAAAGGGCTCAAATCACAAGTCAAAGTAATCGGTAGTTCAAATTAAAATTTTAAATGGCTCATTCCCTCATCCAATGAATTGAGGGTATAATTACGCTGTGTGTGCACCAAAATGTATCTTTGATGAAAACAACTGACCCCGCAAATTTTGACATCGCGTTTTCGTGGTAATTGCCCGCAATGTTTGCTGGGTAAGTAAAGAGCCAATTAAAATCGGACGAAATTTTAGTATAGAAGGCTTCGGAATAGATGTTACATGTCAAAGAACGAAATAAAGAAGACACTTCAAGAAGTATTTTTCCCAAAACACGCGACACTTCAGCTCATCCCCTTACCCCTGAAAATCTTTCCAAAAATAATGTCATATTAATAGTCTTAGAAATATAAGCATTTTTTAGGTTATGTATTTGACAAAAATGTCTTGCATGCAGAAAAACCCGGTTAATGTTATTCGATTTAGCGGTTCGAAATTATTCGGAGTAAGTTCCTTTCATCGGGAATACGAGTACATGTTTAAAGTGCATTTAGCACACACAGTATTATTATGGATGGGCTTTGCTATGAGAAACGCGGGTGCGTATGATTTATGTTATGAACTTTCCAAAGCACGTATACGCCCGAGGTTTCAGTTTATTGTTTTAATTTTTGCTGCATAGTAAACATAGGATAATTTATTTATACATATCGTCATCAGAAACGAAAAAGGGCCTATCATCATATTTGAAAATTGTACAGGAGAAGCAAAAAACTAAATAAAATTAAAAATGCTGCCGTAAGAAAAACGTGGTTTTCAGGATAATATCTAAACATAATGATGCATATATAAAACCACACAAACATGGTTTTTAACTTGCATGAAATAAGATTTTTTAACTATGAAAAAAGAAATAGTTTGTTGTTAGGCCCTTTTAAATTTCCTTAATAAATTCGCCATTTTCAATATTTCTTATTTCGGCGATTCACTCCGTTCTATATAGGTTAGGTTGAAAAAAGGAAGATGTTTTCAAGTCTCATGTCCATGGACATACACTGTACTGTGCTCCTAACTAATGATTTTTGAAACCTGAAGATTATAGGTACTTGATACGAATTTGGCTACTGTTATCCAGTCGGATTCTTTAAGATGAGTGCGATGTGGTAATGTGTCAAACCCCATGTATCGAGATATGGCATGTGCGAAAGTTGAAAGTAGACGTGCTTGTAAGCTCGAGTCTCCTGTTAGAACAATTATCGTCTCGGACTTACTTAGTTTCAGTAAACATATCTGTTTTCTGCTCTTTTGGGTAGCCACATAGTGTCTTTGTTTTTTTCACATTGCTTCTTTGTCCCATTCCATATATCTAAATACATTTAAAAAATCTTGTTGTCTGGTGTATATTTTGCCTTTTATCCGCAGCATGACTGCCATGTAGCCGGCATATGGGAATGGTAAATTAAATGTTAACATCTTGCCACATGTTAAGCCACTGGCTTCAATTGGCCATAAACAATTTCCATATTAAACGGAAGTACCACAACTAAATCCATTTGCAAATTATCCATAGAACAATAAACAATTTATTGATGGTCTAACCCAAATTTCATCTGTATTTACATAATTAATAAACAAATGACAATTTTAGAGTTGGAAATGGACAACAAACACAACCTCGTACTACAACTGTTTGTGGGAGAACCACACAAGCGGAGGGACGGACAGACAATGTATAATTTATGGATACTATTATACAAAAGCACACAAATACACTTACGTACACACACACACATATTCGTTATACAAACACAATTTTATAATTAATAATACAAAAAAGTAAATGACAGAGTATAACTACCAGGACATTCAAAGAGAATAGTACGCAGTTCGGGGAGATGAGGAGGATACAGTGCAGGCGGGAGAGAGAACAGAAATGGGCGTTACGGAAAACTGTTACATTATCTGCAATTATACACAATGTCCGACAATGGGGTATTTTAAAATTTAAATTAATTGCAGTAACTTAATACAATTGACAATAATGTAAATAATTAAAATGTTGCATTCACTACTCGCACTTATGTGACAGATGCTTGATTACACTTTAGCTTTGGGTTTGAGTTTTGGGGTTTGAGTTCAGACCTTTGATTTCAAATCAAACTGCACCAGGACTGTGAGCTGAACCAGAGCTGTTATAAAATATTTCAGACACGTGGCATTGTTGAGGGGGAACAAGCCGTAAATGTAGAATTTTAATTTGTGACTAATCAAATACATATGGAATGTGCAAATCTATAAGCGAGGGAGAGAGAGATCAATTAAATACCCGAAACAGTCTGCGTAGTGCAAAACTTACCATTTTATCGAATCGTTTGTCTTCATATCTCTCTTCTCGTAAATCCGGCAGAAGAATTAATATGCCAGCTGTGCGATTGCATGACATGAGAATATTATCGATGGCTTTCATGGTCAGAATAGTGTCCCAATAGAACAAGACTATGGATAGAGTGCCCACAATATCTGCTTTATCATCCGACTCGATACTTCCATTAATAAACTGTACGGCATGATACAGCATAGCTATATTTGTGGTAAAAATTTTGATTAACATACATAATGTGATGTTGCGAGAGATTCTCAAGATGCGCCTTGCCAACTGGTAACACTCGAAATGCATGCAATACAAAACCCAATAACGCAAAGACATTCTCGGAGATTGAGAGAATTCACTTGAACTCAGGAACTCCAAAGATTTGTTAATGTATACAAAGTGTAAATGTATTCTAGACAAAATCACAAAAAATTGTATATTCGCCTCCGATAGATAATAGCTCTGCAGAAAAGTGATTAATACCATTAGCATATACATTAGACTTGGTTTGTTTTGCATTTGCAGGAATAGAATGGATACAATTATAGAAGTGGCGTGTGCAGTACAAAATTTATAAATTGTACAGTATTTTACGGAATCCATTTCGTGCTGCATTTCTATTTGCATATCATAGCGTTGACAAAAGTTTTCGTATTTCTTTACAAATTCCCAATAACTTTCGTATATCTCTGTGACCTGTTTTCGTTTAAACCATATTTCCATATACATTACAATGATCATTAGAAAGCGAACAGCCTTTCCAATATAATAGGTCCATTCTAATAATAATTTGCTATACATATAATATGCTCTCTGTTCTTCCTCGTTGGCAAAGAAAGGTGTACCCATTGGACTTATTAGTACGAAGAGAAACTGTATCACTGCACTGTATACAAGATATGAGTGGGACTGTTGGAACTTTTGGGTGTTTTGGTTAAATGGTGCTGGCACAAGACCCATCACAAGGGCATAGTAATAGGTGATTTTCCAAATCCATTTCTCTAAACGTTCACTTAAAGATTGTGGCATTGCGTAGTGTTTCTAATCGACCACTCTGGGTCATTCTATTAATTGAACTATTCACATGTTGAGCCAGGAATGGCATACGAGTCTTATCTATCGATGACATTTATTAAATATTTAATCGAAGGCGACTCTGGGTACACATTGTAAAATAGACATCGTTATCAAGCGTTTCGATGAAAACCATTTGAAAATTAATTTTCTTGTACCTTATTCCCTTTGTAGGTCAGATGGCATATTTTTCTGACCAAAATTAAATTTTTACATTTATTAATATTAAATATTTAACACTAGAATCTAATCAGAAACACATCAAAATGATTATAAATTAAGATTTGGCAAAAAAAACTTTAGAACAAAACCTGCACACATTTTTTCAGATATACAAAGGTTTCAAAATTATATTAATGGTTATATAAAGACCTGTAAAGTAAACGAAAAAGGGGCAATCATAATTCTTTAAACATTTTATAGGAAAATAAACAAACTAAATAAAATTAAAAATTTTGGAGTTAAAAAATGCGGGTTTCATGATAGTACACACACATAATGATGCATATATTAATTCACACAAACATTATTTGTAACATATTTTTACAAATTAATTGAAATAATCATTTTAACTACGAAAAAAAGAAATACTTTTGTACAATTTGGTAGTAGTCTGCGGGAAGTGGACTGTAAATTTAATTATTCGAGAACTCCCAGAATTGTAATGTACAGAGAAAGAAAGAAAGACAAAGTTTCGTTTGTATCAGTTCAAGGAACAGAGTTTATTGGTGACAGGTCTTCTTACCGCTCTTGATGTCGCTGCAAAAGTAGTAGCGGTGGGGCTGAGCGAACAGAACAGGAGCCATGGATTTTGGCAATTCAGCTAAAATCCAGTGGAACAGAGAGCAAAGATGGCAGCCCTTTATCCATTTGAGTAAAAGCTTTTGCCTTCATGGCAGGGAATGGATAACGGGTTGCCATATATTCGAGATGGAATGATATAAATAGGGAATTCTGATGAACAATTCAATACATTTTAATGAATTAAACTTAGAGTAACAGGGACTTAAAGGTAAGAAATTCAGGAATTCATTAATTCATTAAACTTAAAACTAGTGGTTGAAACAGAGTTCAACAACTTTCTTGTTAGGCCCTTTTGAATTTCGTTAATAAACGACCCATTTTTGATAGTAGGGACTTATAAATTTGTTAGTATGTCGTAACCCACATGTTCATGCTTTTGCAGGAGAAGCAAAAAACAATGTAAATTAAATTGCACAAATCTAGTGCAATTAGTTGTGGCGTACTTTCTGAATAAAAAAATTAAAATTTTATGAATCACCCCGCTTTTTAATGACCCTGTTTGTTGTTGCGTCTTCTTGAATTTCGCTTATAAAATGGTCAATTTTAGATATTGAACTCTAATATTTTGTAGGAATGTGTAGTTTAGTCTAATAAACAAAAATTTAGATTAATTGAAATTTTAAGTGAAAAATTGGGATAAGTCTTATGGTGGGCGAAGCATATTACAGCTAAAATAAATTGTTTAAAATCAAGAATATTTGGCGGAAATACGTTTTGGGTCATTTTAAGTCACGATAACTTTCGACAGGATTAACCGAGTGACTTTAAATTTGGTATGTGTCAATATTGTTTTCTATCTCAGACTAAGGACTATGTTGGTCCACTCCTTCGAGTACCACCCCCACGAAGGGTCAAAATTTAGTGAAATATTGATTATCTCATAACTTCCATACTACTAATTAGAATCTTTCACAAATCCATACATAGTATTAGTTTCTTGGTCGCTATCATCTTGAGAATTGCAAATAGCAAATAGGCATTGCTTTCTTCGTTAGGATGCAAGCTTTAGAAAAATGGAACAAACTAGTTTTTTTTGCGAATTTTTTTATATTTTTTTATGTTTTTTTCGACAGTTACTAAACTTCCGTTTATACGTGAAAGCGATGTTTTCAGCATTTCTAGCCCACACGATTTCCTTTAGTTTGAATGGTATACTGGCTTTATCGAGCTTATACTTCAAAAATATGGTACGGGCAACTTCCATGAAAATTGGAATTTCAAAGAAATGAAATTGTTTTGTTGCATATTGTAAACATAGCATATTGTTTTAAATTTTATTAACTTTGGCCAGAAAAATGCGTCATTTGACCTACGAATATAGTGCATTCGCGAGCGGTAATCCGGTGTGAATGGTATATGAGGTAATTCCAAAGGAAACAGACCCAGTTCGAATATTTATGGATTTATATTCTACACACATATCGTCATCAAAAGCGAAACAGGGCTATCATCATGTTTGAAAATTTTACAGGAGAAGCAGAAAACTAAATAAAATGAAAAGTGCTGCTGTTAGAAAAACGTGGTTTCAGGATAATATCTAAACATAATGATGCATATATAAAATCACACAAACTTGATGTATAACTAACTTGTTAGTGAAATTGCGTGAATAGGATTAGGCCCTTTTGAATTTCGTTAATAAATTCGCCATTTTTAATATTACACCGCTAAAAATTTGTCAGGATGTGTATTTTGATGCAGTGTACCGAAATCCATCAACAACTGATTTTTCATGTTGTTACGCTCTTTTTCGTTTCTGATGACGATATACTAGATCGTCTTACTACCTTCTGTCCAACTTCATAACGGTTTTGATTTTATAGGGTGCCCATGTTGGCCACCTACAACATTTTATTACAAATTTAGCCTTTTTGAAGTCTACATATCTTTTGAACAGAATATCAGATTTGAATAATATGTATATGTAAGTACCATTTGAAAATATTTAACATCCTCTGTAAGAATAATAAATTATGTAATAATTTTTGTCTATTAAGGACATCAAAAGGAAAACATATTGATTATCCTGAAAAGCATAAACTCATTTTTTTCGTTTTATTTTTAAAAATTACCTACATACTTTACCACAAAATGTAAACATTCCAGCGTGGGTCCTCCATGGGTTAAAAAATATGAATTAATTAGTGTCCGTCCATCTGTCAGTTCGACTGAATGGTGCTAACGATAACTCCGAAAATGAGCGACTGAATGGCTTAAAATTTCGTTCGTTATAGTATTTTATTCAAACCCAGTTTATGTTTGATGGACAACCATATCGGCCTACTCTTTGTGGTACCTCCCCCACAAATGGTTAAAATTTAGTGACATGTTAAAGCACTTATAACTTCTATACTACTGATGGGTATCCTGTAAAATTGCATACATAGTAATCATTTTACCGCCTCTATAAGCTGAACAAAAAATGGGCGAAAATGCCCCATCACTTTTGGTACCTTCCACACAAAGGGACCGATTTCTACAAAATGTTCACAGCTTATAACATTAATACCAGCGCATACAATACTTAAAATTTTGTGCAGTATAATATTTGTATAGTACCTACAGTCCACTACAAAGTGGGCGTTTTTCCCACGCCCCTTCTAGTACCTCTCACACAAATGGTAACAATTTTGTGAAATTTTAAAAAATGAGAAACTCATTGAAGTAAATATATAAATTAAGAGCTTTAACATTTCACACAATTGTTACCATTTGTAAAAAGAAATTAAAAAAAAGTTTCAGGAGGAATAATATTTTGATTTGTATGATTTTTGACATATGATAATATTTGAATGGCTATCCTGGGATAATAAAATAAAATAAAAAATCTTGGGCGTTGCTTTTCTACTGAAGGTCTATATATTCAATTGTATATAATTTCGTTCGTGGGAGGAAACACAAACTGACTTTCTGACTTGTGTCCTTAATACATTTATTAGGCTGTGGAATTCAGAAAATAGATAAAGTGGCAGCGAGAACGAAAATGGGAGTTACGGGAAAAATTTAAATTAATTGCAGTAACTAATACACTTAACAATTGCACAGGATGAGGAGGAGACAGTGCGAGCGGGAGTGAGAACAGAAATGTGAGTTACGGGAAACTGTTACATTATCTGCAATTATACCAAATGTCCGACAATGGGGTATTTTAAATTTAAATTAATTGCAGAAACTTAATACACTTGACAATAATGTAAATAATTAAAATGTTGCATTCACTACACGCACTCATGTGACAGATGCTTGATTACATTTTGGCTTTTGGGTTTGATTTCAGACCTTTGATTTCAAATCAAACTGCACCAGGACTGTGAGATGGACCAGAGCTGTTATAACATATTTTAGACACGTAGCATTGTTGAGGGGGAACAAGCCGTAAATGTAGAATTTTAATTTGTGACAAATCAAATACATATGGAATTGGCTAATCTATAAGAGAGTGAGAGAGATCAAATAAATCGCTGTCACAGTCTGCATAGTGCGAATCTTACCATTTTATCGAAAGGCGTGACTTCATTCCTCTCTTCGAGTAAATCCGGCTGAAGAGTTAATATGCCTGTTGTGCGGTTGCATGACTTCAGAATATTATCGATGGCTTTCATGGTTAGAATAGTGTCCCAATAAAAGCAGACTATGGACAGAATGCCCACAATATCAGCTCTACCATCTGCCTCGATACTTTTATTAATAAACTGTACTGCATGATACAGCAGAACAATATTTGTGGTAAAAATTTTGATTAACATAAATAAAGTAATTTTGCGAGAGATAATCAAGATGCGCTTCGCCAACTGACAACACTCGAAATGCATGCAATACAAAATCCAATAGCGCAAACACACTCTCGGAGAGTGAGAGACTTCACTTGAACACAGCAACTCCAAAGATTTATTAATGTATACAAATTTTAAGTGTATTCTAGATAAAATCACAAAAAATAGTATATTCGCCTCCAAGAGATAATAGCTCTGCAGGAAATTGATTAATACCATTAGGATATACACTGGACTTGGCTTGTTTTGCATTTGCAGGTATAGACTAAACACAATTATCGCATTGGCGTGTGCAGTACAAAACTTATTAATTGTACAATATTTTACTGCATTCCTTTCGTGCTGCATTTCTATATGCATATCATAGCGTTGGCAAAAGCTTTCGTATTTCTTCACAAATTCCCAATAACTTTCGTACAACTCTATGATCTGTTTTCGTTTCAACCAAATTTCCAAATACATTACAATGTTCATTAAAATGCGAGCAGCCTTCCCAATATAATAGGTCCATTCTAATAAAAATTTGCTATACATATAATATGCTTTCTGTTCTTCCTCGTTGGCGAAGAAAGGTGTACCCATTGGACTTATCAGTACGAACAGAACCTGTATCACTGCACTGTACACCAGATATAAGTGGGACTGTTGGAACTTTTGGGTGTTTTGATTGAATGGTGCTGGCAGAAGACCCATGGCAAGGGCATAGTAATAGATAATTTTCCAAGTCAATTTCTCTAGGCGTTCACTTATAAGTTGTGGCATTCCGTTGTGTTTCTGCTCGACCACTTTTGGTTATTTTATTGATTGAACTACTATTTACATGTTTTCAATGACAGACATACGAGTGTTATTTATCGATGACATTTATTAAATATTTAATGGAAGTGTACTCTAGGTATACATTGTAAAATAGACATTCGTTATCAAGCATTTCGATGAAAAACATTTGTAAATTAATTTTATTGTAATTCCTGATGATATATGATATATCGTCATCAGAAACGAAAAAGTGCGTAACAACAAGAAAAAGTAAAAGCGTTAAGTTGGGCCATGCCGAATCTTATATACCCTCGACCATGGATAGCACGTGACCTCACAAAATAACTCAAACCTAAAGAAAATAACACCGAAAACACACAAAAAATGTAGTAGATGAGAGCAGAAGGAATCACAACAAGTTAGATGCTACTTGTGTGAGCTATATCTAAATATAGACCGATATCGCCCATTTTCAATCCCAAGTTACCTGCAGCTATAAGAAGTATCAATCCCAAATTTCAGCCACCTAGCTCAAGTATTATAGATTGTAGCGTGATTACAACAGACGAACGGATAATCGGACATGACTAAATCGTCTTAGAATTTTAAGACGATTAAGAATATATATACTTTATGGGGTCTAGGATCAATATTTAGAGGTGTTACAAACGGAGTGACAAAATGAATATACCCCCATCCTATGGTGGAGGGTGTAAAAATGGAAATTCAGTTTTTGATGAATGTCTGTACACTGAAAGCAAATACTCGTATACATCCTGACATATGTTTAGCGACCTTCTATCAAAGATCGCGAATTTATTAACGAAATTCAAAAAGGGCCTAACAGATTATGTAGGTAAAAATTCCTATTTCACGCAATTTTCGGAAACAAGTTATAAATCATGTTTGTGGGAATTTATTTATGCATCATTTTTTTTCTAACGATAACAAAATTTAAATATGATGATAGGCCCTTTCTTCTTTCTGATGACGATATGTATATATATGAGGCGATGACACCCTTGCCTCATACGCTTCGGAGTGAATTCATTTCTTATTAACTTAAAAATGTGTAAAAATATAGTTTTATCGGTAATGATGTAGAAGTACATTATTTAGCATTACTGAAAAATAATACCGAAGTTTTTCTGAATAGAAACATTCTTGGCAAAATCAGTAATACTCGTATTTTATGTTGTGGTCCTTCACTATTATTGCGCTATTCATTTCTCCTAACAATCATAATACAATTTGTATCAGTTTTTCGGCCTAGACTGCTTTCATTGCAGTCAGCATGAAAGCGCTTTCATAACTCAGAAACGAAATGTCCGATTTGGTTAATTGATATTTATTACCTACAACCAATGCTTATACAATAGTTTAGTATGATCAATAGTTTCATAGCTAGCTGATGATAATGGGAATGAATCATCAATTTGTTAACGCATAAACTGTAATGAAACTTAGCACACTTATATTTGAATAATTCAGTCAAAGTGCAAGATAATAAAGCTTGAAGTGCTCTTATGGTGGTCAGCCAAACTCACAAGTTGTGGAGATATTGCAATAAACTACTTTTTATAAAAAAAAATATATAGAGAAATATGCCCAGTTTTAAAATATAAATCGAAATAACTCCAGTTATATAGCCATTGACAACAAAAAGAAAATAAGGTGTGTTCTATATTACATTTTGTTTCCAGACTTAAGAATCAACATTTATTCCAAAATGAAATGGGAGCGTATGATTTATATTTATTATCTCTTGTCCAAGGGCGCGTATGTTTATTGTTTATTCGTAATGAACAAAAATATAACTCATACTTACTGCTATATTTTTTATCCTTTGTCTCAATATGCTTACCACAATATAGTATGTTCTTTCAAAATAAAACACATGTACGTCATAGATGTTCAGGTATATCCTTGATTTTTATTTATATTCAATAATTTGTTTTTCTTTTTGTTTGTTTCTTTTGGGGGACTCACATCTCTTCTTTATTATTATTATGTGTCTAAATGCGTACAATCTTACATTTACAAATAATTACTATGGTAATTATCGTAATAATAATAATAATAATAATAATTATCTTACATTGCTAAGTCATTTGCGTTAAAACTACGTGTACAATCATAATCGCCGTCTTCTCTAAATTGAAGATCTGCTGTGAGTTTTTTCTTTGGGTTTTCTGGGTTTTGTGTATATTTTTTTACATCAACTTTTCTTCTTTTTTGTTTTTTTTTGAGGGTTTGCCTGACATTTTTCCAATTTACACACAATTGCTGTTATGTTCAAGAGTGTCGGTTGTTGTTTTTTTGTTTTGTCTATAATTTCTTATAAATTAACTTCATAAAATATTTATTATTCTCTGGTTTCACTTTCCTCGATATTTGTGCAAAAAAATATGGCATTCTTTAGAATTTCTTTCCATTTAATTTTACTTTTACTTTTATTTCAGTTTATTTGTTGTTTGTTTGTCTATTGTATTCATTTCATTTATTGGGTTTCTGAGGAGATTTTGTTTCGCTTTTTTATTCTTCTTCTCTTTGTTCCTTGTTCTCTGCACTCTCATTGTCTGTTTCTTTGTCTTGTTCTTTGAGTATTCAAAAAAAAAAATAGAACAAGAGTTTCATTGACAGACAATTGCTAAGAATTACTTCCGGTAATTTCGATAACTAATTTTCAATTGTTGATTTTTATCCTTTTTAACTTGAACTTTTTAAAAGTTATAATTCGTGTGAGTATGTTTGTGTTTTTTCTCTGTGTGTGTGTGAACTATTTCATTTAAAAAGAGTTTCTAAAATCTTTTGTTTTTATTTCTTTGTGGCGGCAAATAAAGGCAGTTTTCTTTATTTTAAAAAATTGTGTTTATAAATCTAAAAATTCAAAATTCCTTTTGTAGAACGAATTCCGTTAGATAATTTTAAATCATTAGATTTTGTTCTTAACATTTCTGTCTTCATTTTTTTTGTATTTTTGTTTATGTTCTATTTTTTCTTCAATTCAAACTATTCACTAAATAACTTTGTTTATTCTCTGCTTGTGTGTGTGTTTGTGTTCTAGTTTTGTTTTAAGAAAATTTCAACAAATTCATGTGAATGTTTGGTTGTGGAGTGTGTAAGTGTGTTTTTTTTTCTGAGGAAGTTTAGGACCAAGTGTCCTTTTGTTTGGAGGATTGGGGTTAAATTTATTAATATTTTGTTTGTAAATCCTTGTGTTTGGACCCTCGGCACATCAGACGTAATATGAGTAGCATTAAAACAATTATTGCCACTGATATTGTGGCGAAGAAGGCAATTTCTCCCCGGGTCATGGCCCGCCTAAAGTCCTTTACGCATAGCAAAGGCGACTCATCGTCCAAAATTTTGCTATATAACTGTTCGTCGCCTTGATCTTTGTGTTGATGCCACAGATCCAGTTGTTCCAGATTCCATTGCAGGTGTTGCTTCAAATCCTCTAACTGTGAGTAGGACGACGAGGAGGAGGAGGTGTGACTCACATTCGGGCAATTTTGTATGCCATCGCATACCAAATGTCGGGGCAGACAGATATTTGGATTGCCGGGACACTTGAAACTGCATTCATTGTCTTGCAGCAGAGAAGCGGCCAAACTACCGTCTGGATTTCGGGGCAAATGGAATAGTTCGGTCCACACCAGACGGAATATATTTTTGCCAGGTTGTCCGTCACCGGTGTATTGTATGAGAACCGGTAAAGGTTCTTGATCGGATCCCAAAGCCCCCAAATCGGCAGTTGATAGTATGGGCAGATCTCGAGCCAACGAAACATTTTCGGGGCATATAATAAATCGAGGCTCCAGGCGTCCCGCCAGGTAAACCTCGATTTTGGCACTGTCACAGGTCCGGTCGCCGAAACGAGCCTTCTCCAAATTCAACCAAAGGTCTCTTTGAGAGGCCACCTTCAATTCCCAAATGCATTTCTCTCGTCTATAGTGATGTTCCGGCTGTGGGGCCATGGGCCCCGTTACCAAAGCCAAAGCCTTTTTGTAAGGATAGACCAATTCACCATCAGGCGAGGGTCCCAAAGTAATTGGTCCACACAAAGGCCCATGGGCAAACTCATAGGAAGCTTCAAACAATGGATTGGGATTCTTGAAATACGACGTGATGGCATGTTGACCTTGCACAATCATTTCCAAATTCATTTGATCCGCTGAAGATATTACTCTAACCGGCCGTGGTATATTGTCACAAAAACAGGCCAGATTGTTCTGGAATTTCTCTCTCTCCTCCCAGATAACCAATTTATCCACTCTCTCCTCGTGGCAGCGGGTACAGGCATTATTGTTATAGGGCAATTCTTTGAACATTACCGAGCTGACTTCAATGACAGCGCGAGCATACAAGCGCCGGTCCGTGACAAACTTATACTGACAACGGACATCAGACCCTCCAGTCCGTTTGAATATCAAGGAATTCATGGGAGATCTAATCTTACCACCCGGATGTTTCCAGGCATACATCACCTCATCGCACAAAGTGTTGGGAACCGGATCTCCAAAACGCGTATTATTGAAGAAATCATAGTGAGCCCAATAGTACAGCGAAGAGCCACTGTACGACCCTGTCTTCGACTCAAACTGCACAAACAGCGAAGGACTGGTACTCACAAAATCCACCTTTTCCATGGGTCTTGAGAATGTGTCACAGAAAGTTTTTATAATGCGAGCAGGATCGGCACGATCCGAATCATAAATGGTTACCGACTCCCCACAATCTCCGTCGTACTTCAGTATAGGCGATTCAATGCGATTTATGCGGAAACTGTAAAGAAACAACAAAAACGAAATGAAATTAAAGAACTGTCAGGTAAAATATTTTATTAACATAACAACAATGCTGGATGAAATCTCCGTTCTAATCTGTACCGGGTTGCAAACACACGCACACACACATACATACTTGCATACATATGTGTACTGTTACATTTTAATCTGATTTACTAACCCTAAAAACCTCAAACATATTACCAAACAAATACAAACACACTTACAAACACACACACTCTCTTTCTCACTCTAGAATAGAGAAACAGAATCGCAATCATACACCAAAGAAATCCTTGCACATCAAACTGGCAACGAGCCAACATAATTCGAACATACATTCCCCATATTCACCGAGACCTGGGCTCAGGCTCCGGTTGAAAAAGAGGACTCCAACAAGAATATGGGAAAAACATAATCCTGTACTTCGCTTATTTAACACTCAACTCAACGTTGTAAAAACTAAAACACAAAAAGTGAGCGACGGCGAAAACCAGCCAAAGTGTCACTGGCAAAATAACAGGCACCGCCGCCAACAACCGTGTTTGCTTCAGAGACGTGGTGAATGTGATTGAGGGGATATCTTAGTTAAACGGGAAAAAATGTCTTATCATCTGATAAACGGAGGGATATTATAGATGATCTCCAGTTATCATAATCGAATTTCGTGTGTTTTGAATAGCGTTATAATATTAAAGATTCATGGGAGCTGTCAGCCTGCGGCAGGTGTCCGTCAGTAGAGGTTTCATTGTCCATAATTACATTAATCATTTTATAAAAATTTGAATTATTGGAATTAAATGTAAATAAATTCGCAAACGATATCATTGAAATCATGTTCCATCACATACTGCTACATGATTGCACTCAAATACAACTCGGAACTATAGAAGGTGGCTCAAACAACCTATAATAGAGGCAGATCTCAATTCAGTTTTGTATCTGTAAAGTAAATTGATACCGTATAGCATAACCAGCTGTGGAACGGTTGAAACCTATGATCATGAGCACCGTCGCTCATTTTCATTGCAACAAAAAATATGCGCTTCTGGGGTAATGGGGCTATACGTATTGCTTACGAAGAGCCATTACATCCATTCAAAAGAATTTCAGTATAGCGCAGTTGAGATTGTAGGCTAGGGACAACTTAATAATGTCAGAGACCCTTGAGCATGTGGGTAAACTGTGGACGTAAACTTATCCTGCGGAAAAAAGGCGCATGAGGCGATTAACATTAGATGGACTTCAGGCATGAATTGTATACTCGTACATTACAGAAACATATTGACCGGATTCAATTTAGAACGGTCCAAAGATCTGGAGATGGGAAGGTAGGCAGTGAGATTGAATATTGGTACCAACGACCTCTGGAGGTGCAGTGTAAATGAAAAAAAGAGGTGCCTCCGCGTGGGCGCAAACTTTGGAAGGAATGATTGCCGGCTCTGGGCCCCAGTTCCCCTACGAGTATGAACAGTGTTGCCAGAAATGACGATTTATCGTCATTTTGACGTTTTTAAAGCCAAAATATTGGGCATGACGATTTTTGCTACGAAATGACGATTTAGTGATAAGAAGAATGTTTTTTTTTCTTATTTTCATTGATTTTTATTTTCTTATTTTAAGGATTTTTTATAATTTTTTCGGAATATAATTTATACTCCCAATTACACTATACAACAGAGATGTAACGAATATTCGCATTCGCATATGCGAACGCGAATTATTCGCATCATTTTAACATTCGCTTTCGCATTCTCATTCGCAAAATACATCTTTAGATAATTGGCTTTCGCAAAAATTTATTTCAGTATACGCTTCCATTTGTTAAAAGTGTTAAATCTCTGTATTCCCTTCACACAATTTGAAGACATTAATACCAATGAAAACCTCTGCCACTTCTCTTCAAAACAGTTGAAGAAATATGTTTGTCCTTGTGGTAACAGGAGGTAAAACTATGGAAAACATTCTTAATACTTGAATATCCTGGAAAAGTATCAATTCAGTTCCTTAAATTTGTTGGTACTAAAGGGTCAAGGTTTAGGTTTTAGGTTACTGGGAAAATCTTTGGATCATGAAACGATCCTTTTTGTTTAATTAAATTATTAAAAAAACGATCGCTGCAATTTTTAGTCAAATTCTTTGCGATGAATTCTTGTCTTAATTAAATACAAACTGCAAAGACTAGGTTGAAATGCTTAAAAAATGTGGTATTTATGGCTTGAATACGTATATTTTGGAGCGACCTCTATAGGGTGACTATAACAAAATATGAACCGATTTGTAAAATTTTTGCTGTGATGAATTCTTGTCAAAATAGACTTCTGCCAAATTGCTTTAAAAATGTGGTATCTCTGGCTCAAAACCCGTATTCTGATGCGAATAGGGAAACTATATCAATGGCCCATTTGCAATCCCAAACAAACCTAACTCTATTATTACGGACTGGACAACCTAACTCTATTATTACGGACTGTAGCGTGATTACAACAGACGGACGGACAGACGAACATGGCAAAATCGTCTTAGAATTTTACGACGATTAAGAATATATAAACTTATACTTTATGGGGTCTCAGATCAATATTTAGAGGTGTTACAAAAAGAGTGACAAAATAAATATACCCCTCTCCTATAGTGGAGGGTATAACAAGTATTAGAAAACTTCTCAAACATTGGAATAAGAAAAATCTGCTGTATTTTGTTAAGTTCCAAAATCTGTAGAGGAAATTGCAGTAAAAATTTTTAAGTGAAGTAAGGGCTACGCTAAGACGTAACGACGACAACATCGCCAAGCAAGCGTTACGAGGGACGACGAGCTGGCAGACCCCGAAAAGCATGGCAGAGATTTGTCGAAAGTGAGTTGGCATCCATTGGTTTATCTTGAAAAGAGGCATGATACATGGCCAATAACAGAGTCCGATAGCGTACCGCAGTGATTGACGCCCTATGATCCCAATAGGAGTTTAAGGAACATATATACATATATATAAGGGCTACGTCAAATCTTGGACCTAGAATGTCGTTTTTCCATCGAATGGTTTCAGTTAAAATTTATCGAAAAATATGATTTGTAAGCCTAATTGGAAGGAATTTGTTTTTTTCTTTGAGGCTTTGACTTCGGATGAGACTTTTATATTGGACTATGTTAAAAAATGGACAAATCTGGGTAAATTAAAATACAAATCACAGCTCTTTAGCCCAATTGATTAGTATTTGTGGTTTCTAAGGAGCTGAAAACTCAAATCGTGTGGGGGCTTGCCAAATTGAGGAACAATAAGGTAATTTACTCGTATTATGAGTAAAATTAAAAGCAAATAACCAAATATCAGCCCAATCGGTTATGTGGTTTCCAAATAACAATTGTCACCATTAAACCTGCGAATTGTTCTACGTAGAATCAAATACATATTGTCCAAGTTCAGCCTAGTCGGTTTTTAATTAAAATATGGACCAATATGGTCCATTTTCAATCCTATATTTATATTTATGATATGTTTCCGCCGAATTTGATTATAATCAAGTATAATCGGTTCAAGTATTTGCGATCGGTCTATAGTATTTTTTTAAGTTCACTTTGAGAAATAGCAAAAATCATTTGAGAGTACCTATCAATACATATCTGTCTCTGAAACATACCCTTCGTATGTTTCAGAGACGAGAAATAGCTAAAATCATTTGAGAGTACCTATCAATACATATCTGTCTCTGAAACATACCCTTCGTCCGAATCGAAAGCTGTATGAAAATGGTAGATTTTTGTGTTGAAGATTTCAAAAATTTATTTTGACGATTTTTGTTCCCCAATTTTGACGATTTTCGGCTAAATTTGTCTAGCAACTCTGTCTATGAAGCTAACAGGTCGAGCGTCCAACTGATGTCCCTTTTAAGGTCGTCACAGTTGTTCTACGTGAGGGACTAGATATATTAATAGTCAGTTCATGTGGTATCACAACCACAATAATAAACCTTATCTACAAATGTTTTCGAGATCATGTTGTTATAGTGACCGATACAGAACCATAACTATTTTGTCGCGGCTCCAATCTCTCTTCATCACCGCCCCTTTGATACCACCGCTCTGATCTCTATCAGATATTCATGTTTTACAAGCAAAATTCTCAAAACAACAGATGTACGTAGACGGGCGACCAAGCAGGGGGGCAACAGCAAAAAAAAGTCCTGGAAAATAGAATTTTCCAAAAATTGTATAACTCTTAAGCTATCCTCACATCATCATGTTGTTGAGCTTAAGGTAAATCTTCGCTGTAGACCCTTAGCATACAAACACACACACACATAGAGGGCTAACACACGAACATAGTAGATATATAAGAGCAACATAAACATAAGGCTAAGGTGATCATTTCACTCAGCGGTTTACAACTACCAAAGCAACGAACTACAAACTTCGAACACTCGTAACGAGTACAAGAACTCAACAAACAAAAAGAGTGGGCAAAAAGAGGGTGTTGAGGAGGAAGAGGTTGAGGAGCACAAATTTGAGGGGAGAATGTATAGGCCAAAGTTGCTTTAATGCACTAAGCCCTAGAACGGAGGATACTCGGCTGTGATGGCGGTAAGACTCGTTAGTATGGGCTGGTCGTACTGCCGTAACCGTAAGTGTGTCAGCTCAACATGTTTACACACACACTCACGCATACATATGACCGTTTCTGTGTCTATGAAGATATGTGTGATTATATTTGCGAGTGTGATTGTTTTTGTGTATTATTCCTTCATTCATATATGTGGATTATAAGGACATGCCGCAAGGCAATAGCATGGCACACAGTCTTTGGCATTTGTGTTTGCCTCCGCTGTGGTGTGTGTGTGTGGGAGTGTGCGCGCTCGACTATGCATGAACGTGTCCCACCATGTTAGGCGCAACGTAACGTAACGTTATGCACGTTCTTGCCGTAAATACAATATTTTTCTTTTCTTTTTGCAATTCTTATACAATTTTCCTTTTTCGGCAAGTTAAGCAAATAAAACCCAAAATGAAATTGTGCTGTAACAGCATAATTTCGAAATGTGGCTTATCGTTTTCTATTTTTACTTCTTCGAACTTTACTTTTCGTTTCGATTCCGTTGTCGTCTTCAACTCCGTCGACATCGGCGTACCTTGTCGTGACTTCGCTTTAACAACTTTTCTTTTCTTTGCTTTGAAGATATTTTGTAGGCGTTAGGCATGAAAACCATTTTATTAGCTTGATTTTATTTTCTATATACATATACACACACACATACATACATATGTAGATATCAATGTGCAGAGTGCAGAATTCGTAAGACAGCATAACATACAACGAGGGCGGTGTAGTCAATGCAGTGTTATTTTCATCTGCAAATTTTTGTCTATTACATATCTGTACCTCTCTTAGTGTCTCTATGATATTAGTCACATTTTTCCAGCGCGTGGAGGAGAATAGTGCGTGTACTTTATCTTCTTTTTATATAAAGAAATAAATTAACTTTCTTCAATAATGTGATCATGAAATAAATTACAAATATTATTCTGGCCAACTTGGACAGAAGAGGTTAAGATTGAAATAAATTTTGTTACATTTTGAGGACATTATGGAAGTTAAAATTAAAGTGTGAAATTGAGTGAAGTGTTTTTATTATAAAGATTTTTTAATCATAGCCTATCTTTAGCAGAGGAGGTTGTAAACGAGGCGGTCCCAAAATCTGCCGACCTAACAAACAAAACAACAAATTTGGGAAAATGTCTCTTTGTGTCTCAACATAATCTCTTTTTCCAGCGATTTTCAATAGTTTCGATACCCTGTTTATAGTAAGAACTGTCTAGCTCAGAGCTTCTGTATCAAACGGGCCGTTACGTCTTGATGATAATAATGCACATTAAATGTTTTGATTGAAAAAAATCGACACGTGGATTTTTTTAAATCTGAATCAGATTCTGGAAATATATTAATCGAATTCGGAAAATATTGTTCGAAACAAATTAAAAAATTTTCTTATCGGAATTGCAATAACACTGTGCAACAGTGAATAAGTACACGGACTTGACATTATAGGTTCGATTCTACTACCAAAGGGTAGTATAACCCTATACTCATTTGGCGAAATTGGTGTCAATTTTTTTATGCGTCTCAAAAGTTTCTGAAAATCAGTTGACCTCCCGAAAAAGGTGTCATCAGCTTTTGTCCGACAACTAATTCAGGCTTGGTGATACGTCTTAACTATTTTTGGCAATAATGTAGCTAAGACAAAAAATAAATTTTTCCGCACTTTTTTTTGAAATAGTAAAGGAAAATTTTATTTATTTCACTATTTTCAGCATAACTTACAGGAACTCGTAATTTTTCATTAACAATATTTGGCAAAATTGTAAATCTGAACAACTTTTGTGAAGAAATCAATACAGTCTGAACGTGTCTAGGCACCCCAAATAATTCAAAAAGACCACCTTGTACCGCAAAAATTTTATTATTTCACTACTTTGTAACTCTAAAACAAAAATTTTTTTTGACGTAGGGTGTGCTTAGCCACTGTATAGAAAATATTAAGACCAATATTTTTGTAAAACATACATATTAACCCTCTAGCTCCCCCACATAACTGTAATTTTTGGCCCTATTTTAACAAATCGTAAAAAACACACCTAAAAATGTGGAGGGCGGGGATGAAATGTTCTACAAAAATGTTTATTTTTATAAATGTTTTTTTCTTTTCAAAGAGAGATAAAGAAATTTATACTGAAATGGTTAAGTTTTCGTACGAGTTCATTATCGTGCGACTTGTCGTTCTGATGGTACTTACTGAAACCCAAATCAGCTGTTTGTCGTCAAACAATTTTCAAGTTACAGAAACAGGCTGTAAGTGTATTTGCCAAGTCCCTTCTGGTACCCACACAAATTTACAGATTTCACATTTGGTAGTTTAGACAACTTTCACAATGACTATAAACTGTCTGCCTTCACGCATACCACGTACCATATTCCATATTTCATTACTGACAAAGTGAGTTGGTTTACTCGACCGAAATTTTCTTACTTGTTCTTGCATTCGGTTTAGAGTATAAAACTCAAAACGATTTATCACGCCACCCTCGTATAATGACATTCAAACTGGTGTGTGTTTGTGCCCAAGTGACTTTGTGTGAGACTCTATATTTCTTAAGGTGAATGAATATGAATTCCTACATAAACTCAAATGTGTTTGTGTGTGTGAATGAGAGTGTTAGCGAAGAGAATTGTGCAGAGACACACATAGAAGTCATATAATAAAATATTTTGTCATATTTTATTAGTCGAACCCAAAATGTAATTGTATCCAATTTTGTGATTATGTAGTATTTCTGTCTTCCTTTAACATGTTGCAGTCATATGTACGTGTGTGTATTTTTTTGCAATACTCTGAAACAATTTTGTTATTACTGCAGAAAATTTACAAATAAAAATACTCGTACCTTCTCCTAATGCTTTGTCACACGACAGAGTCGGAGAGATCCTTTGCGAATCTCTGTCTGTGGAGTCAGCAAGTATACGGGGGGTGTATCTGTGTGAGAGTGTGTGTGTTTACGAAGTACGTGAACCGTTTGAAGAGGTCTGAAAAGTTTTATACGAGTATGTGGCAGTTAAATGGCGAATACTGCAATACTCTCCACGTTCAGAAAAAGTCACTGTGCCTTTCACTCTGTCTGTCTGTCTGTCTGTCGGTCCATCTTTGTTCGCTATACTACAGCCCATATTACTTTTGAGGCTTTTTTATGATATGCAGAGTTTCGTTTATTTCTTTTCATCTTTTTTTGTGCTGTTTGTGCCATTCATTTTATTATTATTATATTATTTTTTTTATTTTGCAAAAAAGCGAAAAATGTAATTGAAAAAGTTTTTCTATTAATTTTATTAAATTCCATTTTATCAAAGAGGGATTTATGCTACAACTCCGTGATGTGTGTGCGTTCATGTGTGGCTCTATCTCTGTGTGTGTGTCCGTGTCAATGCCGATGGTATGGAAATGTAATAGAAAAAGAGACATTATTATTTTTTTGTTTGGCTTTATTGAAAAGTTTACGGAATTGTATAATAGAAATGAAATGACTTTTTCATAGAGGGCAATCCAATTTCGAAACTTGATTTATTTCTATAGTTTCTTTCTAATCTACTTCCGTGCAGTGATTTATTTCCGTTTCAATTGACATCAATAGCTTTTTTCGACGGGCAACTTGAATATGTTATCTCTAAAAGTTGTTAGTCCTTGTTTAAGGATATGGAAGATGTCTTGTTATTGATCTCCTGCAATAACGTGCATAAAACAATAAAAATTGGTAGCTATAGCTGTTTTTTTTAACATTAATGAAATATATTACAATAAATTAATATTGGCCGATAATAATAGTTAATAAATAATAATAGATAGTTATTTTAGAGCCAAACATAACTTTATTTAGAAAAAATAGACTTTTAGTGCACAGAAATCTGCATTACTTTTACAAGTTTGCTGCTTAAATATGCTCTACGAAGTTTCCCTAGATATACATATACATTAGGGTGGGTCGAATTCTAGGGGGCCAAACAAATTTACAAAGGCGCATTGCGATTCTTGTTCTGTGGGCCATTCCATGAAACTATAAAAAAACGTGGACCTATGACTACAGTTAATCCGTGTATAAATAAACCCCAGTTACCAATTTTCAGCCCGATCAGTTGACATTTGTGAATTCTATGGCATTAAGGGGAGATGCTATACATGGGGGCTTGATCAAAAAAATGGACCGTATATATTGCCCATTTTCAAACCCACGTTACCTACAGCTAAATATAAGAAGTATCTATACCAAATTTCAGTCATCTAGCTCAATTATTGTAGACTGTAGCTTGATTTCAATAGACGGATGGACGGACAGACGAACATGTCTAAATCGTCTTAGAATTTTACGACGATTAAGAATATATATACTTTATGGGGTCTGAGATCAATATTTAGTGGTGTTACAAACGGAGTGACAAAATTAATATACACCCATCCTATGGGTTTTATAGTCATACACACATGACTAAAAAACCGAATCTTATACAAGTTTGCTTTTAATTAAAATATGTATGTTTTTCTTATGTCGCTTCAATAATAGGCAATATATCATAAATAATAAAAAACACAAGTAAATGAAAGAACATATTTTTCACAATTTTTTTTGTCTATAAGAGCTCGAAAATACTTTAAAAATAATTGATTTCAACATTTGGGCAAAATATTTGTAATCATTATACTTGTAGGGGTATTGCTTGTAAATAACTTCATAGCACAATTTCATAACAACAATAATGAAGAGATTTTTTTAAAGTAAATCAATTTTTCAAAACAATATCAAACTTTGACACAATTATGTATCTACAGGTAAAAATGGCAAATTCTTTTACCATGTTCTGTAAATTTAATTATTTAAGGACAAATATTAAACATTTATAATCGTATACCTACTCTTCGGGAAACATCTTGCAGAATATTTTAGAAAATAGTGGTTTGAGACATTGTTTCACGGGGCAAAATCACCTTTTTTGATATGTTTGAATCGAAAGAAAATATATTTGGAACACAAATTTTTGAATATTATATACTTCTGAGCAAATAAATTGTATTTGAAAATCAATAAAATGTATTTGGAACGCATATATTAATATATTACAACAAAATTTATTTGCAAACTAAATTTCTCAAATAAAATATGTGTTTAAATACAAATAAAATTATTGTTTAGGAATCATTTAAATTTTCTGAGTATTCCAAGCCATCATTAGTTGTCAATCCTCTAAGTAATTTATTTTAATCCAAGATTATACGATTTCAATTATTATTATTTTACGAACATTTAACATTTTTAAAACCAGTTATGAAAGGCAGAAAGGCCAACTATATAATACCCTACACCTCCCTAGTAATGCGATAAGGGTCATTGCGATAATAATTTGGAATAATTGGTAAATGGGTAGGAACATATTATCTAATTCTGAACCGATAATCGCTAAATTAGGCAATATTCGTTCCTAAATTGAGAAACATATTTCTGGAAAATTTTAATGATCGGAAGTAAAGTACAACTTCCATAGCGCTTTGATACCAAATCAGAAGGAACATATATACGGATGTTATATATAAATCTGAACCGATTTTCCCTGAATACTTATTCATGTAAAAAGACATCTTTCTGTCGAATTTCGTACTGATCGGATATAAAATAAAATCTCTACAGCGCTTACATGTCGAATCGGGGGTAACATATATATGGGAGCTATATCTAAATCTGAACCGATTTATTCCAAATTTAACAGTGTTCATTCATATGATAAGAAACCTCTTTCTGCCGAATTTCAGATTGATCGGATATAAAATAAAGTTTTTACAGCGCTTACATGTCAAATCTGGGGTAACATATATATGGGGGCTATATCTAAATCTGAACCGATTTTAACCAAAATCAATAGGGATCGTCCTTGGGCCAAATAAAACATATGTGTAAAGTTTCGTCGAGATCGGATCATAATTGCGACCTGTACTTTGATTACAAGAATACATGTACAGACAGTAGAGTTGTGTAGTTCGTGAACGAACTAGTTCAATTGAACGGGTCACTTTATTGAACGGTACGAACTAGTTGACACAACTCGTTTCATTTCAGCTCAGTAGTTCAACCCTGTCATTTCGTTCTCTCTTCTCATTTCGCTCTCCCTTCTCAGCTGTTATGTGTTGTTTCCATTTTTATGTCATCATGACTGTAGGATTCTTCCTATACAAATTCAATTCATTCCATTCATGTTCCAATCAGATTCCTTTAATAACGGCTGATTTGATCCGGTGATCTGAACGAAACAACTGCTGAACTAACGAGCTGTTTAAGTAATGTGAGCTGGTGAGCTAAAGAGCTGGTGAGCTAAAGAGATGAAATGAACTATTGAACTAAATGAACGAACTAGTTCACTCAATTGAACTGAACTAAAAAGAGCGATCACTTAAATGAACTAAAGTGCCCAACTCTAACAGACAGACGGACAGACAGACGGACATAACTAAATCAACTCAGAAAGTAATTCTAAGTCGATCGGTATAATAAAGGATGGGTCTATTTCTTCTCCTTTTGGGTGTTACAAACAAATGCACGAAGTTATAATACCCTGTACCACAGTGTGGTGTAGGGTATAAAAATAACTTTGAATTACTGAAAAATTTAACACAATTTATGTATTTTCCGAATTTTTAACATTTTTTTACGAACATTTAACATTTCTAAAAAATTAACTTTGAATTACTGAAAAATTTAACACAATTTATGTAGTTTCCGAATACTTAAATGCAAATAAATATTTGTTTCGGAAATAATAGTCCCAAATAATATCATATTGGGATGTAAACAAAGATTTGTTTAGAACGACATCTTCCCAAATATATAATTTTTGTATATACCAAATACTATATGTTTAGAGTGTACCCTGAATATATATATATTTCAAGCCGAATATGTTTGGGACAATATACTACAGAAGCGATTTTTTTTTCAGCGTGTTTTAATTTGGTTGTTAGTCTTATTTTTTTGTTTGTATATTTTTTTAAAAAAAAGACCTTCTGTATTTACAGGTAAATAAGTGTATTTGCCAGATATAAGATGTCAAGGAGAAGGACTTGTTTCGCTGCACCGTATATCAACAAATGTTTTGGAGTATGGAAGGAGCCTTCGAAACTGCTTGTGCAAAGTGCCTTTGCAAGCCGTCGGACAGACAAATAATAAACATATATCTGTGGTTTTCACAAATAACTACTTGAGTCGAGTATGGTCATTTTTGATTCTTTTTTATAAATGTTATAATTTGTCCATGATCTATCGACTGATATTAAATTTTTGAGAAAAGACTTTTTTAGACCATGTTATGCAACTTTTAAATGTTCTACTTCCATAAGGTATGCACTAGAAACCTAATTTTGTATACACATTACTGAACATTTCGATTTGTTGACTTAGCAGCTATTTGTGAAAACCACAGGTAAGTACTAACTATTGGCTAGTAGTAGCAACAACAGCATCAACAACAACAGCAAATAGTCCTAAATGCGGCTCTCAGGGTAGCCGCTGCATGTCACTCGAAGACTCCGGAGGAACACCTCCAGCACGAGACAAAAATGCTGTCTGTCGCTACTTACACGCCAACATCTTCGCAAATGACACCCAGACCACAACACAAGCAGGAAACCTCTTTTCGAGAGACCGGTCCCCATCCGCTTCGAATTTTGGAAAAAGGCCAGTAGCTCCCGCCTTACCCAAGACCAGAGTGAAGAGGGCATAGAGAGTACACTGGAGCAGGACCACACACAAATGGTTCAGGAGACGAAGGGAGAATATTCGAGCAGCATTGTGCTCGGAGGCAGGCCTCCACCCGTCAACCCTGCCAGGGAGACCGGAGCGGTGCTTTCCCAAGTGGTCTCTCTGACATCAGGGACGAATGTGCAAAATGTGGTGAATCCCCGTACATTACACGGCATCTCTTCGCCTGTGTGGCAAATCCCACAGAACTGACACCTGAGGTATTGTGGACACGCCCAATTGAGGCAGCTCGCATTCTCGAATTGGACGTAGGCGATGTTCAATGAAAACTTTTAAACTTTTTTCTTTTCTTATCTTTTCTTTCTTTTTTTACTTCAACCAATACAAATACGCGACGTACGTGAATACCTGCAGGTATTCCTGCTACAACAACAACAATAACAACAGCATCAACAACAACAGCATCAATAACAACAGAACCAACAACACCCAAAACACTAGCACATTCATCAGGAACACCGGCAACGCTGTACCAACAACACTAGCACAATCAACATCAATAACACCACCACCACCAAGAACAACACCATGAACAACGCCAACAAGAACAACACCAACACTTCCAATAACAAAAACACCGCCGCCAACAACACCACCAAGAACAACATCAAGAATAACACCAACGCCAAGAACAACAAAATCAAAAATAACACCAACACCACCATAACCAAAAACTCCACCAAAACAACACCACCACGAACAATGCCAACAAAAACAATACCAACAATTCCAATAACAACAAGACCACCGCCAACAACACCACCAAGAACAACATCAAAAACAATTACATCAAGCATAATACCAACATCACCATAAACAACAACACCACCATCATAAACAACAACACCACCATAAACAACAACTCCAAAAAAGGAACAAAACTGCCACCAAGAACACGAAGAACTACACCTCTATGAACTCGACCATGAACAACATCACCAAGGACAACACCAGAACCAAGATAACACCATAAACAACAACACCACCAAGAGCAATATCACAACCATGAACACCACCTCCAAGGACAGCACCACCAAAGCAACAACACCACCTCCAAGGACAGCACCACCAAAAACAATAACACCACTATGAACAACACTACCACCAATACCAAGATCAATACCAACAGCACCACCAAAGCAACAACACTACCACCAATACCAAGATCAACACCACCAATACCAAGACCAACACCACCAAGAACAAAACAAACACTACACTACAACAGCAATACTACCATAAATAACAACTCCAAAAAGAACAACAACAGCAATACTACCATAAATAACAACTCCAAAAAGAACAACAACACCAAATCCACGACCATCACTAAGAATAACTCCAATACCAGAACCACCATGAACAACACCATCAAGAATAATAACACCACCACCAAAACAACACCACCATCAAAAGTAGCACCACCATCCAAAGTAGCACCACCATCAAAAACAACACCACCATAAAAACAACACCACCATAAAAACAACACCACCATCAAAAACAACACCACCACCAAAACAATACCTTCTATCACCACCGCGAACAACACAATGTGGCTAGTACTGGCCAGCAGCAACTAATACAGGCCAGCAGTAGCAGCTAGTACAGGCCAGCAGTATCAGCTACAGGCTAGAACAGGGCAGCATCAGCTACATTGTAGTACTAGCTGCAGCTGCTTCAGACTAGTGGCTAGTACAGGGCAACAGCAGCAACTACAGGCTAGTACAGGGCAGCAGTAGCAGCCATAGGCTAGTGCAGGACTATATCCTATTACAGGGTAGCAGTAGCAGCCATAGGCTAGCACAGGGTTATATCCTAGTACAGGGCAGCAGGAGCATAGCTGATAAAGGCTAGTACAAGGCAGCAGCAGCAACTACAGGCTAGTACAGGGCAGCAGTAGCAGCCATAGGCTAGTACAGGGTAGCAGTAGCAGCCATAGGCTAGCACAGGGTTATATCCTAGTACAGGGCAGCAGGAGCTACAGGCTGGTACATGGCAGCAACCACATCGAGTACACAGCAGCAGATCTACTACAGACTAGTAGCGGGTGTTTTTTTTACAGCTTTGTTTTTCGAATAGAGATAAAACTGGCATTTTGTGGTCAAATCTGGCAACTCAACATGAACAGGTTGACAAAAGAACAACGCTTGCAAATCGTGCAAATTTATTTCGAAAATAATGGTTCAGTTCGCGAAGTTTACCGCAAGCTCCGTCCATTTTATGGTCGACATAATCGTCCATCAGAGCAATTAATTCGGTTAACCATGGATCGTTTTCGCACTACGTTTACTCTATGTGATAATACGCATCCGCAGAGACGTCGAACAGTGCGCACCGAAGAAACAATTGCCGCTGTAGAGCAAAGTGTTGAAGAGGACCCGAATGAATCGATTCGCCACCGTGCACAGCAATTGGAGCTGTGGAGAGCTAATGGAGACCGGTATAGAGCCATGATAACCGACTATTTTGTTCCCGAATTGGATGGCATGAATGTGGATGAGTTGTGGTTCCAACAAGACGGCGCTACATGCCACACAGCGCACGTCACAATCGATTTATTGAAGGAAACATTCGATGAGCGCATAATTTCGCGGAATGGACCTGTCAATTGGCCACCAAGATCGTGTGATTTGACACCATTGGATTATTTTCTTTGGGGATATGTGAAGTCGCTCGTCTACGCCAACAAACCAGAAACGTTAGGGGAATTGGAAGCCAACATTCGTGGCGTTATTGCCGACATACGGCCCGATCGCCTTGGTCGACTTTTATTTGGCCTCTTCGGATTAGAAAGAGCCTCACCAGTCGAAAATTTTTCGTATAAACGCTTAATGGTGTTCTTAGAAGGCGCACTTCTCACATTTTTTAATATTTTAAAAGCACGTTGAGTTTTCACAATTGACTTCTTCTGTTGAATGTAAATTTCAACTATTTCGCGTGGCGTGTATTGTTCCATGGTAAAAATCTGCTTGGACTGACGCTTCAAACGCGGTATGTCATTAAGCGATCTGACATCTCTGTCAAAAGTTATGGCGTTGCTAGATGGGTCCGTCGAATATGGGAGACCCTGTACGAATTTAAGTTAAGATTCAATAATATTACAACATGATATGAACCTAACTAGAATTATAAAATGACTTTGGCTGCTACTAGCCCGTACCAGCTAATAATATTGGCTAATACCACTCATGCTACATGTGGGTATTATTAGCTACTATTTGTCAGTATGGTGTAATTCAGGAAATATAGTATATACCTTTGCTTTATACATTATGATTCAAGTGCTTTTTCACTTGATAAGAATGTTGACAAAGATCATGAAAGTAACGTCGATCGCAGCAACTGAGGCTTTCGTAGAAAAGTTTGACAAATCGGGTTTTTTTGGATGCGTGAACTAGAAGTAAATTTTGCGATGGCAATTTTGTTATGTGATCAGGCACATTTTCACTTTAACGAATTTTAAAAAAGCAAAATTTACGCATTTGGTGATTACAATAACCAAAATAGATTTTAAAATAGAAAATGCAGTCGTAAAGAGCAGCTGATGAGCCTTGTGGTGTTTGGAATGTCATCGAACATTGTGGGCATTTGCTCAATATAACATTTCATGTATAATTAATTGTATTGAATTTAAAAGGTAATAATAAAATGTACACCTTTTTTTGGCAATAATTAATCTTACCAATTTACTGTGGAATTTTTAAACATTTGGTAAGTCTATTTGTCACGAAACTAATTATGTTGCACTAAAATTGTTATTCTGATTTATTAAAATAAATATTTTTGTAAATATCTTTTTGCTGTTAAATTTGTTAAATTTGTGATCTGTAAATATGGCGATTTTTGTCTTTGCTTGTTAATGTTAAGTAAGTTTGAGAGCTTATTATAAAATATTTTTTTTTACCTTTCCGGAGATTGTATTTATTTAAGTGTCTGCACAAACTGCCACTTCAATTTATACTCTACTTTTTCGTATTGCAGGACATTCTTTTTCAAAGTAATTTCTTTCATTTCGCTGTACATTTATTATACTTATTAAATCAGACTGCAATGCAAATTCCTTAATATACAATCTGATATACAATACTTGCACATTGTTTCTCGTTAACCTTTATTAAAAGTCAAAATGTAAATGAAATCCACAAAAATATGCATGTATATATACATGTCTGAACCATAGTCCAAAGGACAACAGTCGCAACCTTCGACATTCGATTAAAGGAGAATGGATTTCAACCTCAATATTGTAATAATTCCAGTTACAACGACTTGAATACACCACAAAGACATGGGCAGTGAAAATGTTAAACAACTAAGGAAGGGCTAAAGTCTGGCGTAGTCGACTGTGTGTAACCCTTACATCGCAGAACAAAAGCAAAACAGTTATATAGTTGTGAGTCAGATACAATGGCATATATTTTAATTACTTAAACGAAAATTTGTTAAAGCCAAAAGAAATTTCAGAAAGCCCTCTTTATCTCTTAGATGTCTAAAATTCAAGAAATCAGCCTCATCCTTGGGCCGACGGAATTGCTGATAGACATAAATATATTGAATCAGAGAGTAATTCGGAAACGTCCGTCTAACTCCAATATAACTTTGGATTTAACAAATAAATTCTGTTATGAAATAATTGTATAACAAATAAGATATTTAATGTTCAATACGGATGTGAAAACCATTCACTAGTAATGACGACAGAATATGCAGAAAAAAGCTCGCAGAATTACGAAACAGAAGACACGTTTAATAAAAAAAGTCTTCAACAATTGCGCTAACGAGATTGCAACACACATCGAACAATTACTAACACTCTTGCAAACATATATACTTAAGCCTGTGTGGAACATAATTACATACACAAGCAAATATTTCATAAATTTTACAACACATACACTCACATAAGGTTTTGAAAAATTGTTTAAACCTCTGAACAACTTTAACCGGTAACAAAATGTTGACAGTGTCTAGACACCAATTTTAACGTAAGAATTGCTGAGTTAAATACTGAGTGAACCTGTGTAAGTCCAGTTAACAGTCACCCACACAACATATACATACTCGTATATAAATAAACATACATGTGCACATGTCAGCCAAGTTTTGGGGCAAAATGAGAAGAATTGTTACACTGTAGAACAGAAATACACACACAGTGAAGAGCATTAACACATATACACAAATGTAATAAGGACAAATAAAATACTACAAATTCACGTATATACATAAGTGATTCTACATTAGGATGTCCCGAAACTTTTGAGACTTTGTACTGGGGCCTAATCACGGCATTCGATATCGTTCTTTACGATCAAAATGTGTTGTATTATCGTTAGAAGAGTACAAACTTCTCTCGAATTCTTCTAGATGTTAAATTCTAGTAGAGCTTGTCTGATCAGTTTTTAATTGGTTCCAATGTTTATTTTATCTTATTAACAATATGGCTTTTCGATTCGAAATCCCGCGATGTGGCCCTGACTTTTAAGTTAAATTCTTATTTTCGAGATGGATGACTGTGGAAAAATCGATCGTGATACGAACGTGCGTACGAACGTAAGTTCGCGACCCGCGGAAATGCCCATATAGGTAAAACGATTGATAAATATGTATTATCAATCGTTTTACATATATGGGCATTTCCGCGGGTCGCGAACGTACGTTCGTACGCTTTTGATGTACAAAAAATATAGAAAACAAAAATTTTCCCCGCATTTTTTTGGTGATTTGATGGCATATTGGCAGCTCTATGTTAGGTGCAAAAGATGGGTTTCATCGTGTTTTAGTTTTCATAATGACAGCAATAAATATGTGGTCACTAACGTACGCGAAATAGAAGTCAACTTTGGCTGAATCTAGTAACATGCAAAAATCTGCGAAAAGGAACGGAATATTCTAAAGCTATTAATTTATTTTAAAAGAGGATTACTGTAGCTTTCTATCGAATATTTACACAATAAATTATCTCTTTTGTTTTTTTTCTAATTGGCTTAGGTGCCGGTCGCGAACGTACGATTTTTCCATCTGTTTTAACCGTTAAATTAATCGTTATTCGAACAATTTTTCAGTTTTTAGGCAAATTTTCTAATGAAAACAACTGAGATATGCTATGAACCGATTAATTTTAAAAATTTAGATATTTTGTATTCATTTTTTTATAATTATTCACAATAAAATACGATGATTACAAACATTTTATTTGTCTGCCCTGGTTGACCATTCGGCGGAAATGCCCATATCTGATCATAGTTATCATCATCCGATTAAAATGAATTTTATGTCAAATAAAGGGTTTTCCAACAAGAGGTGTTACTTTGATAGCCTCACGAGGTCTTGAATCGACGCTGGGCTCTTGGCGTAGACCTTAACTTCCACGTGGCCCCAAAGGAAGAAGTCGCAAGGTGTTAAATCACAACATCTCGGTGGCCAATTGTGATCACCTCTTCGAGAGATAACACGGTCCGGAAACTTTTCCCGTAGCAGAGCAATGGTTTCGTTGCTTGTATGGCACGTAGCGCCGCCTTGTTGAAAGTAAACGTTGTCCAGATCAATACCATCCAACTCCGACCATAAAAAAACATTAATCATCTCTCGATAGCGCAATCCAATCACCGTAACTGTTGATCCAACCTGATTTTCGAAAAGGTAGGGTCCAATGACCCCGCCGGACCATAAAAGGCACCAAACAGTCACACTTTTGGGTTTTCCAAGCCCCAGGTGCGACAGTTTTGCTTGTTGAATTAGCCACCGAGATGGAAATGGGCATCATCATTCAAGATGATTTTATGCTTTAGTTTTGCGAACTGTGACTGCAAGATTTGCACCATTTTTGTAGTGAATTTTAATAATTTCAATGCGTTGTTGAATCGTGTATCGTTCCATTTTTAGTAATGGCGTAGCTTCTACTTGTCAAATGTCAAAGAACAAAAGCTTCAAAAGTGACAGCTACCGAAATACCGGGTGATTCAAAATAACACCTCTTGTTGGAAAACCCTGTACATACTTATTTTCGGAAAGGGACCACTGTGTCCGAATTGCTGTAGTTGAGACCACCTAATTTCCATCAGATATGAAGCGATTCTGTATAAATCTTATTATTCCCTGCATAATATTGTGGTTTTTGTCTATTCTAGCTAAATTGAATGTTCATTTCCACGGACATTCTAGTGCATAGGTGGGTGAATGTGTTCTGATTTCACGATGGTCCTTTGGCCTTACCCATGTTAACACGTCGTATTTATTGTGTATGTATTGGAGAAGACGATGGAATATAAAACACCATAATGCCAAATATATACACACAATTTCCAAGAGAACGAAAATGAGGGTGCAGTGATAAGTTTTGTAAATGTCCTACAGAATAGATCATTGTTTTTTTTAGTACATTTTTGCCGGGCATACGGCTTGGCTTCAAAGGACAGAAATTCGAGTAATAAATTTAGAAAATTGGAAGCCACGAAGGATGAGTTGAAGCACTGGGCAGCGATGGCTGACGAATCTGTGTGGAGCACCGAAAATAAATGTGAAGAAAATAAGTAGTTTTCTGAAACTAAACAAGAGCAAGATTAGTAAGAAGTTGAGTGTTCTAACAGGACACTCAAGCTTACAAGAACATCTTCATTGTATATGACTAGCAGAAAACGCCGAATACAGGGAATGCAGGGAAAACATCAAAACAATGATACATTTTCTGTGCCACTGGCGGTCATTTTAGAGGGGGATCAATATTTCCCCTTTTGCACATTCCTATAATGAATCGGCATTGGAAACCGTGTGATTCTTTCATTTTAGGCACAGGATATGTTCAGCAACATTACTTAGAACACTACGAAACATATTTTAGTTGAACATTATAACCCTCCAGCTCGTCAATCTAGCGGTCTATTTGGTCTCTTTTGTGGAAAATGCTAGAAATCGCCCCTAAAGCAGAAGTTTAACGAGTCGAAATGTTCTACAAATATATTTGGCATAAAATTGTACTATAAGTCTCTGAATATACCGTCTGGAGTTTCAGAGGCAGAGGGTGCATAACAACATTTGTTTACAAACGACGATTGTGTTATCTGGACTTTTTGGTCAACTATTTGTTATGTATTTTTTATTGAGCATAATTGTGTTATTTTTTGTAATAACTGTGCCATTATATCTCAGCCGCATAAGGTGGACCTCGTTAAATAAATTCAACATTCTGTGTGCAAATGCAGCTTTGTTTTCCACGAAATACTTGTGAAAATTCGAAATTTTGTCCACACTTTTCACAATGTCATTCCAGGAATACATGCAGCAAATAATAACCAGGAAGGGTAATCATGAGGACGATGACAACAACATTCACTACGGCGACAACGACGACGCTCAACAATAACAACAACAACAATGTCACAAGTCATATATCTTGACAGAAGAGCGCAGAAGAACTTCGCTGGCTTATGATGTGACTGTGGGTATTGTTGCTGGTGTCTGTTGTTTACAGGAAAACTACTAAGGGTCCTCTTCATAGTCATCGTTCGTCGTTGTCCTCATCAGTATCATCAGAAATATTTGTAGTGAAATTTTATGTCTGTTCAACATCAGAGTTTTTACATTTGCCGTCGTTTATTTTCTGTTGCTTCTTCTTTTGTTCATTTTCTCAAACATTTTCGATTGCATGTGAATGCGAATGAGAGAGTGAGTGAGTGTGGCTGTGTTTATGTCTGAATGTGCGCGAAAAAGAGTGGGTTTTGTATAGTTGTGTGACATATAACAGCACATTTGCAGTTGAATATACATATAAGAACAACAACAGAACAACTCTCTTGACGCACACCTACGAGCACATACATACCCAGTAAACATTTATTTCCGACGTGTCGGACGTCGGCAAATTCTCGTAAGTTTCATTAGACATTCAGCCGAATTGTCTAAATTTCCTTTAGACATTTAAACGATTTTCTGTACAATATCGGTCAGACAATTCTGCACATTCTCTAAAATTCCATACGAGATTTACACGACATTTCTGCACATTCTCGGAAGGGATTTTTTGTTTCGTTTTCTTAATCGAGAATTATGCGACGTTTCTGCACATTCTCGAAAGGGATTTTAAATTTTTTTCTTGATCGAGATTTTTTCGACGTTTCTGCACATTATCGAAAGTGTTTATTGTTTTTTTTTTCTTGATCGAGAATTATACGACGTCTCTGCACATTCTCGAATGGTATTTTTTTTCCTTTCGGAAGGGAATTTTTGTCTTGTTTTATTTCAGTAACCATGTGACAATAATTCAATTCCCTCAAATAGCTAACTGTTAATTTTCATGGAATAGCAAGAACTGGTTCTTTTGTTGTTTTTTTGCATACATTCTTTTGTTTGTTTTCTTACATCACCTCTCATTTTCAATTGTGCCACAAAACAATCAACACGTCGCGGATAAGCATTTATTTTTATTTATTATTATAATTATTTTATTTATTTATTCAGAAAGTCGAACCGTTAGTCAGAAACCGGTCGGACAAATTGGACCAAATTCGGATGTTTGGTTAGACTTCATTCCGAAATTGGTCCGACAAATCGGACAGATAGTCAGCAAAATGTAGGAGAAGTCGGACCAAATTCGGTTGTTTTGTTAGACTTCCTTCCGAAATTGGACCGAAAAATCGGACAGATAGTCAGAAAAATGTCGGAGAAGTCGGACCAAATTCGGATGTTTGGTTAGACATCTTTCCGAAATTTGGTACGACAAATCGGACAAATTTACAGAAACCGGTCGGATATTCGCACCATTTTCGACTATTTTATTAGACTTAAAGCCGACTTAATTGAAACTTGTCGAAAAATTCTTCCGAATTTCCCTCCGATTTTTCTTCAGATTTCAGACAGAGATGTGACCGACAACTCTGCACAATCACCCGAATTTCCCAAGACAAAAGTTACCGAAGTCGTGTCAACCGCTCACACGGTTTTCTGAACAATTTCGAAACAAAGTCGGCATCAGAATCGGCTACTTGTGCAGAGTTTCTGACCGACTTCGGACGGAATTCGGAAGAAATTGTTTGCTGGGTATCTACATACATATACATAAACCCACATCCATATCAAGAATCAGTCGCACAAAAACATCCACATTCACATAAAGTTGTACAATAACAGACGACGCGGCATTTTAACCCAAGTGACAGGTTAAATTAAAACGTCACATAAATCTTTACTAGAATTTTCATTAAAATACTTAAGTGGCGAAAAAAGCGAATACCCGACAACTTTAGCTCCACCGTCGTCGACGTCGTCTTTTCGGAACAATACAAAGTTGTTCACTTTTTCACAACCACTTCCGTTTGCAGCGAAAAGCACAAATACTCAAACACTCACAGCTGTATTGAAGGAAGAACGGACGGACCGAGAGACATACGCACGGACAGACGGAGGAACTCAAATACTTGCCATGAAGAAGACGAAATTGCAAGAATGTTGGAGCAAAACAGCCACAAAAATATGTTACACTTGGAATAAGATGTCGGTCGGTCCGTCGGTTGCCTGGTTGGTTGGTGGCGGTGGTCTTATTGTAGTTGTTGTCGTTGCTGTTGTTAAAGTTAATGGCCAAATGGAATCGGGGGAGACTGTGGCCAAAAAAACTCCTCGTCTGAAATTGAAACTAAAACAGGAGGAAAAACTAAACGCAACCAACTATCTTTGACATACCCAATTGCATGTTTGGCTGTAAAAGAAATATATACTATTGTAAAAAAAACGAAAATTTCCTCTAGAAATAATTAAATTTTCTGAGAATTTTCGTTTAGAACATGTGGTAAGGTCTTGGGGGTTTGAATGGCATTCAGAGTATGTTTTTGTGGTAAATAATTTATTAGTTTCTGTAACGAAAACTTTTGTTCGAGACGGAAATTTAACCAAAGATAATGGTTTGTCTCCAGTTATACACGAACTGCTGTAACTGCTAAGGAACGTGCGTCTGGAAATGTCCGAGTATAAAACTAAGCGTTAATGGAGTTTACTATAAATTAATGTGATACAATTTATACTCCTAGCGTAGTACATTTGTGTGTGTTAGAAGTAAATGTATCTTGAAGTAAGTAAGACTAGTCTATTGTTGTTAAGTAAATCACACTTTAATAAAGTGAATGTTAAATATCAAATATTTTTCCGACCTGGAAAATCATTCGGATGTATCGAATTTGAAGATTATTCTATTCTTTTGATGCATTGAATTATTGCATGAATTTGGTAATGTGTGTGTGATTTACCAGGAAGCGTGTTGCAAATATTTCCGTTTTTTCCCAGAACCATACCCACTGCAAAAGCTTTGAATCGTTCAATATTACTACGTTTGAAATTACAAAAAATTCGGGTGAGTTGTATAGAAGTAATAAATGATTAAATTTTTCACTAAATTTTAACACTTTGTGGTAGAAGGAAGCATTGGATCGATATGATCCATCCTTAAACTTAAACTATGTTAGAGGACAGTATTACCACACAAATTTGTATTTGCGTGGTTAGCTATGCGGCGCCAGTGTGGTCTGCGAATGTGAGTGATACGCTGTGGCGAAATATTCAATCCTGCCAGAATGCCGCCTTAAGAACTGCGACAGGGTGCCTCCTCTTGTCTCCAGTGGATCATCTGCATGAGGAGTCGAAGATCATACCCGTGCGTCAGCATAACAAAATGTATGCGATGCAGCACCTACTTGGGTGTCACCGTCAGAGCCATCCCAATCACCCCCTAGTAGACAGGCTTCCCCCAACCAGGCACGTCAGGAAGGACCAGCTGCCCAGACAAACCAGAGAGGTCTTCATATCAGGCAAGCATTGACGGAATTCAGGCTGATGCAGTTGCTGAAGCCATAATCACATATCAAGTGAATTCCATCCTCGGAGCACACCCACCATTCATCGCAGCAGAGGAACACCAGCTGCCCAGATAAACCAGAGAGGTCTTCATACGACTAAGATCAGGATGGTGCAGCGGCCTCAATTCATATTTAACAGCCCAGCCGAGCCCACTCACCTTACTCCAGATGCACTATGGACGCAGCCCATTCAGGTTGCCTCCTTCTTGAATCTGGATTAAGAAGCATAATCAGATTAGTCAGAAAAGAGCATAACATTTATTTAAGCTGCTACAACAACAACAACCACACACACAATTTAAAGAGATTCTGTAACTTCTTTCGAGAGTTGTATAGTGCGCACCAGCCAGACAGACGGATAGACGTAGCCCAAATGTCTTAAAGAGCTAAAAGGAGTTTATTTGTAATTTTCTTTAATTGGCTGCGATTTGAAGAAGTTATACTTATTTGTGGGGTACCGTGAAGGACCGATGTTATGCGAACAATCCATTAACGATTTAGGCACTTAAGGCGAACATCGAGCAAGCCATTCGTGATATACAGGGTTGCCCATATTCGACGGACCCACGGACTCGTTGGGCCCATTCCAATCGACGAGGCTTGTCCGCAGGCAACAATCTTTGCGTCAATTGAATTTTGTACGGGAACAAATGCAAATCAACGCGAATAATCCGTTGTAAAGTGGACCGAGCCATGCCCAACTGCTGAGAACGGCGTTTTTGGGATGTTCTTGGGGACCTCTCAACACTGGCTCGTACGGCAGCGATATTCTCGGCCGATCGCCTTGGTCGACTTTTATTTGGCCTCTTCGGAATAGAAAGAGCCTCACCAGTCGAAAATTTTTCGTATAAACGCTTAATGGTGTTCTTAGAAGGCGCACTTCTCACATTTTTTAATATTTTAAAAGCACGTTGACTTGACTTCTTCCGTTGAATGTAAATTTCAACTATTTCAGAGCGCTCGCGTGGCGTGTATTGTTCCATGGTAAAAATCTGCTTGGACTGACGCTTCAAACGCGGTATGTCATTAAGCGATCTGACATCTCTGTCAAAAGTTATGGCGTTGCCAGATGGGTCCGTCGAATATGGGAGACCCTGTATGTAGGCCCGAAGCCGTCACCAAGCAATAGGGTTGACAGGATGTGCTACAGGCGAAGGCATACATGCATAAAACCGTGTTCCATAAATAGTGGGAATGTTTACTTCTTCGATGTGTTATACTTGTGATCCTTGTAGGATTATGTATATCCGGTTCTATACATAAACAAAACAAGTAAGAAAGTTCTGTCGGGTAAACCGACTTATGAATCTCCTCACCGTGAGTCCCAAAAAATATTCGTAAATTTGTTTATTTTTTGTTTTAATTAAATTATTATCCAGTTTAAATTGATAACATTTAATAACTCTGAAGTATGTTCTGGTATTAAAGTTAAAAGCAAAAAGGTCCATTTGTGTGGGAGGTACCAAAGGGTCGAGCCAATAACGCCCACTTTTCTATGGACTCTAGAAAAGATAGATAAAAGATCTATAAAAGAATTACACTGTACAAAATTTCAAGTATTTGTACGAACTGATATCAAAGTCATAAGCAGTTAACTTTTGGTGCAAAATGGTCCATTCGTGTGAGAGGTACCAAAAAGGGAGTGGTCACTTCGCCCAATTTTCTAACTAACTTATACTATACTGTGTGAAAGGTCAGAAATTTGAAGTCAATCGATTACTCCTTTCTAGAGTTATCAGACAAACAGACAGACAGGCGGACGGACGGACATTGCTCAAATGACTTAAAATGACCCAAAACGGATTTCCGCCGAACATACTTAGTGCCTTAGGTCACTCCTTCGATGTGTTACACTTTTGGCCTGTAGCAAATGACATACATATACCCTCCTCTATAAGGTGAGGGGATAAATATGGGCAATTTCATGTCAAGCGAGGCAATTTTTAAAAGCGATGTTTTCTGATTGTTATGAAGCTTGCACCAAGTTTAGTCCTATTGGATAGTAGTTGTGACACAAAAGATTCAACGAGATTGTTTAAGGACTGTCCGAGTTGGAGGTTGTTGAATTTTGAATCCATCTGTGCAACTAATTACCCATTGTCTTTAGAAAATGTTGCCCTAAGTGTTTTCGATAGCTTTTTCTTCAATCTTTTTAAGAAAGTAAACAAATTCACAAAAATTTTGTTTGTGATTTTTTTTTGAGAAATAAAAATTTGTTTGTTTTTATTTTGTTTTGCTCAAAAGAAGCATAGGTCATTTCCTTCAAGAGCTTTGTTGTCTATTAGTGGAATGGGTCCTGTTTATTAATATATACAATATATTTTTGCATAATTCGATAATTGGTTCAGGAAAGCTTTAAATAATCCTAAATTAAGTGGCCTTCATATTCTTCTAATATAATTTCTTCATCTCATCAGCGATTTTAAAGATATCTTACAAAATAATGCGAAAAAATCCAATTTATTGAAAAAAAATTTTTAATTAAAACCTATTAAAAACAGAAATAACGGTCATGAATAAAATGAGACCGTTCCGAAGAAAATCGATGCATTATTAACATAAGGTTATGTTACATTTGTTTTTTTTTTTTGAGGGGGGGTAGATTTCCTAAAATATAATTAATTTTAATTTAAAAATTATATTTTTTTTAAAAAAGATTAAAAATCTTTCTTACCGCTGATGGGTTAAAGAAATTATATTAGAAGAACATGAAGCCTACTTAAGCTTTCCTGAACCCAAATATTAAATTCTCAGAATTGAGTCCCAAATCAATGATCTGAAAAATGCTGTACTGTGATCACTATTTATTTATTAATTCGTTCGTATTTATGAATAACATTTATTTATTTAAAAAAGATAGAGTGCGTCTGATTAATTTCATTAATTACTGCACATAAATTACATGGAATTAGTATGTACACCGTTTCATTTCACACCCACCAAAAGTGGAACACATCGAAGGTTTGGCTTAAGAAACCAGTTTCAAGACTTGATATGTCTATCTGGGCTGATGTATACTATAATATTAAAAAGGAGTGAGGGAATGGATTTTAATGTAGCATATCACATCGTTCATTCACTTTAAGAGTGACATAACTCAAAATTTAAAATTTTCGAGGTTGCCTTACAGAAATGTGAATTTTGCCAATGTCTATAAATTAATCTCAGCGAAATTTAGTTCATAAGTATCAACCATATTTCGAATTATTCCAGCGTTTTTAAACTTTATTTCATGTTCCTTTTTTATATGGACGATATTTGCCGATATTTTTTCCAACATTATCGGTACACCCTTTCTGGTATATCAAAAATAAATGGAAATCTCACTTTAAATGTGAAATTTTTTGAAGAAAAACTTTTATCAAATATCTGTAAAAGTTTGGAATGTGATAATTTCCAGTGTTTTAAATACATAGTATACAATTTATGATTTTATATATTCGTACATATATGCAATAAATTGCAAGCACCAAAACAGATTGGTATTTTTTGTAATTCGGGGGGCGATAAAATAAAATGATTTCATTGGAATTCTTTATAGATAAATCATGATTTCAAAAATGTGGATGTCATATCAATAAACTGTTTTCAGTGGTCTCATCACTTATTTCTGTTAGAACTACACTAACATAGTTTCATTTCTGTGGAAATATCTTGCTCTAAAGTGTAATAAATCTGTTCGCATGAATTCATAGAATGCTCACTCACTGCAGCTCACACAGCTGGACCTCAGTTTGTGAATGTACATTTTCCTCAACAGGAAATATTTCTGATTCTTTGTTAGACTAATTAGGAGACATAAAGTAACAAATAAAGCACACGAAGTGCATACAAGAGTACACAGAAAAAATATTTCAATAATTTTTAGCCAAAATAAACATTTTTTTACTCCAATGAACATATTATTTATTTCCAAAAAAACATTTCTTAAATATTACTAAAAGTTTCTTTGACTGAAAAAAATTAAAAGTTCTTTTTCACCAAATCAGATTTCCTTTGTTTTAATGACGAGAATTTTTGCAGTGTATAAAGGAACGTCAGCCCATTTTAAACGAAGAATAAATGCTGCATTTTCCTTTCCACGTTAGTTTTTGTTATTGTTTTTTTTTCCACAAACATTTGTCATATTGATTTATGTATTGAGGACGGACAGGCTCTAACTACTACAAACTGCCTTATGTTGTGTCTGTAACACTTTTTTGTTTGTTTGGACAAATATTTTATCTGTAGCTTTGTTTTTTGTTTTGTGTTTAAACTTACCTTGGAAAATATAGACGCACTATTTCACCGACTCGTCCTTTGATGTGATAACTGCATGAGGTATTCGGTGGATACCAATGGGCTATGCTCAGGAATATGCCCTCACTGGCACTGCTATCTTTGAGCGAGTCCGAACTTAGCAGCCAATCGCAAATGCCGTGCTTAATGCCGGCCGTTTCCACATGACCTGGCCAATTGCCAACATTGAAATGGAAGCCAGTGTTGAGCAAAGGTCCAGCAGGTGATGTAACGAACTCAACGTACATGTACTGTGAAGTGCCTGTAACGAAATCATACACAATAACAACAACAGTGTAAATAAACAAATTTATACATATACATTGGAACAGAGAGGGAGAAGAAACACACACACCCATACACAAAGATACTGTGTCCTGCGTAATATAGTTACATATTTGCTAAATGTCTATAGGCAAATGGGTACCCCCCATGCGGATATGGATACCAATACCACTGCCACTGCCAATGCAGATGTCATTGTAGGTGAGATATGAGTATGTATGTAGACCTACATGTCCACACATAAACATTTAATAAATATTAATTGCATTAGCATTCAATATCCCTCATCTGACATATTTGGGTTTTATTATGAACTCCGTTTGTGCAAATCCAATCTGCATTTAGCCCCCATCCAACTGGACATCAAAGGGGACCTCAGACAGACAGACATAAATACAGAGATATAGCTACAGATACTACTTTCCTCTGTATATGAGTACGTACTCATATCCGTTTACATAGGCACAGGCACCTCAATCGATCCCTGTCCATACAAACGAACACACACTGATGCAGTGTGAGAGAGGAAATGCATTCACAAATTAACATGACATGTCAAGGGGTCACATGCATACATACATACTCGTGCATTGGTGTGTGTGTGTGTGTGAGTTGTCAGGCATGTAAGTATACTATGTCCCCTTGTCTCCACCCAAAACGTTGTTAACATAGGATTGCCGTAATATCACTTTTAATTTAGTTATTTGGATATTGTTTTCCAACAAAATTCCGTTATTGTAAACATTTTATTAAATGTGAGAATCACACACTTTGGGCAAAAAGTGTTGTTATCTTTATGAATGGCTCTTTTTTGGTTTACCATTCGGATTAAATTGATTCTCGTTGAATTGTATGCAATGCTTTTCTGAACTATTGCAATTGGAAAGTTATTCAATAAAATATCAAATGTACACACGCACACACTCGTACATTTTTTACGTACAAATATGGGGTCAAGGACTACTTCAATTCCGATAGGAATTCAATCTTGAAGTGAAAAATAAACATTTTTGCAAATGAAAATTATTTTATAAATAAGATTGATTTTTAGCCCAAAAGTGTTGCAGAATTAATTGGTTAGTAAAAGGAAAGAAAATAAAAATATATTTGACTAATTGTTGGAATACCAATCAATCATTTCAGATTTTTGCTTGAAAAAAATGTGATAGGTAGACAAAGTATCCTGAATTGCTAGAATAACTGTAGTGCAAGTTGTGCAAAATTTTATAACAGGTTAAATTTTTGTCATTTTGTTGCTGACGGTATACCAAATTATATAATGACTTTGAATAATACTAGTTTATAAAAGTTTTGCGGAAGGGCTGCATATAAAATTTTCTGGTGTAATTTTTACGAACAAAATATTTTAAAAAAATGTTATGGTAAAGTTTTTTTTTTAATTTTACTCGAAGGAGTGTACCAATATGGCCCATCTTTGAACTTAGCCTGAGATAGAAACAAATATTACTACATTTCAAATTCGAATTCAATTACTCATTTCGAGAGTTATCGTGCGCACCAGTCATACAGACGGACGGATGGATATTGCTCAAATGACTTAAAATTTCCCAAAACGGACCCGACAAATATTCTTTCTCACTCTCTTACGTCTACCAAAAGGGTTATAATTTAGGAATTTATCAATAGATTTTTTAAGTTGGTTTTGTTTTCTTCGTTTGGATGCTGGTTTTTAAAAAATGGAATAATATTTTTGTGGCAATTTTTTCTCTAATTTTCCCCTCAGCTTAGAGAGGAGGGTATATGTATATCATTTGCTACGAACCAAAAGGAATGACCATCGAAGGAGTGACCTAAAACCATAAGTATGTTCGGCGGATATCCGTTTTGGGTCATTTTAAGTCGAATGAGAAATGTCCGTCCGGGTGTTATTGGCCTGCCCCTTTTGGTACCTCCCACACAAATGGATCATTTTACACTAAAAGTAAACAGCTTTTAACTTTAATACCAGTACATACTTTAAAGTTATTAAATGCAATTTAAATTGATAATTATTTAAATAAAACAAAAAAATAAATAAATTTACTAATGTTTTTTGAGACTCAATGTGAGGGGATTCATTAGTCGGTTTACCCTACTGAACTTTTTTACTTGTTTTTTTCAATTTTATTGCAATTTTTTTTTTACTTCTGTTACTAAACCACCGTTCCTACGTGAAAGAGGTATTTCCAAGATTTATAGCTGTTATAATTAAAACTCGGATTTTTGCATATTTTTAATTTTTCGATTGGAACTTTACCATAACAAAATTTTATTTTAGATTTTATGGAATAATGTGCCTAATTGCTGACCGTAAGCAAAGCTCATCACCCAACATATCGACACCTCCAGTATTAGATAGGAAGCAAGAAATATACAAATATTACCCGAGAAAGATTAAAAAAACACAATAGCAAATATTTTTATTATACAGTTTAGTTCGGAAGATTATTTTAAAGCGATTTAAGCCGATTATTTAAAAATTTGAATTGAGGGATACTGATATTACAGGGTGGCTGATGAATGCCGCTTCCAAAAAAATGAACTACTTTTTTCTATTTAATAAATCTGGTTAATTTTTTTGGTATTTTGCAGATTGATTTTTCGATTTAACAAAAATGGATAACTGGGACACTGAAACAAGAATTTGGATTGCCCGCCGTTATTACGCACTTGAGTCCGTAGTTTCGGTTCAAAGAGAGTATAAGCGCACCTTTTGCGGAAATCCTCCGAGCAGATGGACCATAATGAGACTTGTTAACAATTTGTCGAGCATGGGACAGTCAACAGAAGACCTTACAGTCGAAACCCTTCAGTTCGGATAAAGGAAACAATCGCTTCTGTAGCTGCTGCCATACAAAACAATCCAAGATTTTCGACAAGAAGCTTATCTGCTCAAATGGGTATAAGCAGACAGACATTGCAGTCAATAAAATTCAACTGTCTTTTCATGTTTGACGAGGCCCATTTTGATTAAAACGGCAACATAAACAAACAAAATTGTCGAATATGGAGTGCTTCCAACCCACAGATACTCCATGAGACGGAATTGCATCCACTTCGTGTCACAGTGTGGTGTGCAGTTTCATCACGCTGCATTGTCGGGCCCTACTTCTTCGAAGAAAACGGTCACACCGTTACGGTTACTGGACACCGTTACTTGAGCATGTTGAGAGAGTTTTTCTAACCAGAATTACGCCGAATGAGAATTTCTTTCAATTCTGTGTGGTTTCAGCAAGATGGTGCAACTCCTCACATAGCAATATGACAGAATTGTGACGAAAATTTCCCAATAAGCTGATATCCGGAAACTGCACATTCCGTTGGCCCCCAAGGTCGCCTGACCTTACTGCACCCGACTTTTTCTTATTGCAAACAGGAAGTCTACAAAGAAAAACCAACAAATTTAAATGAATTTTTAAAACTAGTTAAGCTATATTTAATAAAATTAAATGAGCTTTAACATGAAGAAAATAAAAATAAATTCCATACACTGAAAAAAAGTTATTTGAGTATTTTAATGTAGCAATATTCATCAGCCACATTGTACTTGAGAGTTGTATTTGGATGCTTAAAAAAGGTGAGGATTCTCTAACAGATCGAAAAGTGAGTGAACGAATCAGTGGTCGTCTATTAGGATGTACAGTGATATGTTCGAAATTTTGGCGTATACTTTATTATATTGAGAAGCCAGTATAATTCATATGTTAATGTGAAATGCCGTGAATTTAATTATCAACCTATGTGTTATTTTCAGGCAACTAATAGTATCAAAATAAAATTGCCTTCGGGAGAGAAGGTCCAACATTTTTCAAATAGGATGTATACTATTACACCAATATTTTCCGCATACGAATAGTTGAGAGGATACCAAAATACGACTACGTTATACGCATATATATTCCCATTCACACTACAAGAAATGCCATTTTCTGTAAAATTACCAATAATTGCTGCCATTGTCATATTTTTTAATATTTCTTAATGAAAATTTTATACAATATACTTCGAAAGTTATACTATAATGTTCCAATGGTTTTAATCAAAAGATGTTAACTGTGTTGTCAGAAAAAATTCACAAAAATTTGTTTTTTTTCACGAATTAACGTTACCTTAAGTCGACTTAGCATACTTTTGAATGAGGGTATCGATATGTAGCTATGAACTTTACTTTCGGACGGCGAATATGACCTCAATCGGTTCATCCGTTTTGAAGAACATCGAAAGTACCAGGGGAAAAATTGTTCATTGCGTGTCAGCTAAAGAAAGTTCTTCTTTATGTGTTCTTAAAAATAAAGAAAAGTTTCTTTGCCTGATCGTAAAAGAATTTTGAATATTCTTAAAAAATTGTGCATAGAGTAATTGTAATTTATTGCATCATAACTGCAGAAAAGAACTCATTCACTTAGACATTGGGCACAAATAATATTCGGAATCATCCTTTATTTGTACTGTTTTTTCACTTACCTATTATACTGAAAGGAAATTTGCCCAGACCACAGAATTTTCCAATCAAAGGTGAATGTTCATCTCGTCCATCGTACACGGCCAGCCAATCGTATGGGCAGTGTTCGTTACCAGAGCTAATGTGTCGAATGGGACAGGTCATTACATTTTCACATCTGCAACGAGAGAGTGAGAGAAAGTGAAAAAAAAGCATAAAAATCAAAACAAATGACAAGATGAAATGGTGTAACATTTAACAATCATAAATTTTAATATTACAATAAAACTTATGACAATCCCTCGTTTCCCGCTTCACCCAGGACTCAATGTCGACAAAACATAAGCTTGGAATTAATGGTCTCGACGACGACGATGACGTTGTCTTCTCTTCATTATAATGCCACATGGCTTGGGGGCTTTAAAACTTTCTAATGTTCTCATCATTGTCAACATCATCAAAATTTCAACAGAGACGGCGTAAAAAGCAGAACTTTGCACTGTCACAATTTATCTGATCACAGTGGTACATAGACGACATTACTAACTGTCCCCGTCCACTTGCCTCGCCCCGCCATTCATCTCCTCCTCAGTTCTTCTAAAACAGGCTCATTATCGGCCATGAATTTTAACAAAACATTTCGAGTGATTATTTTGTGATGTGATGGCGATTTGGTTGATTGTCATGTCGCAGACCCACACCCACAAACCGTTTGTCCTTTTGTCCGTCCGTTCATCCAAGCCGGGACAGACCAGAGTCGACCACATGATGAAACTGTTATACTTCATCATGGCTGAATATTTTGTGATAACCAAAATGGTCAGGGAGAGACCGAGAGAGAGAGGGTGGATGAGAACTGTGGCATCAGCACCAGCATTATCATTAGAATCAGAGTCAGCAAATGCTGGAACGACAGCAGCAGCCGGAGCATCAGCCCCATTTGATGATTATGAGTCCGTCAATGCTGTCGTGAATATAATGCCAAGTTAGCCATAATTATAAAGTTACCAAACAATTTCCCATTTTTGTTTTTTTTGTCCTCCTCTCATTTTCATCTACAATTTTCATTTCACATTTAAATAATTGATGATGGTCGGCAACTGTTTCGAAATCGTTGGACAGGCGCGGTGGTATGGACACAACAACGCCTTCCCAGCCGCTTTTACCTCAAGGGCTTTTACAGCACTACTATCCCAACCACCCCCATTCCCCTAAACATTGTTACATATTTAACGTATTTTGAAACATTTGCCAGCAATTTGTAAAATTGAATTATGATTTATGGTCAAACGGTGATATGCATTTTTCAAAAAAGTTATAATTTTCAATGAAACATTGCAATTGGCATAAACGTTGACTTTCGCTCTGTATTAAAACAACAAAGGGAGGAAGGCCGAGGAGAGAAAAGCCCATTCTCCAGCGTGGATTATTTAATTCCATTAAACGTGGCATAGATAATTTGTCATTCTCATCGATGCGTTCACTTGTGCACATCCACAGCTGTGGGAGTTAATGTTTTCGACAAATTATGACACATTGGGTGAACATTTGTTTTGGAACATCATAAAACAATTAACAAAAAGTTTAAATTGTGTCAATTACTCTATGTTAGGCCTATAGGATAAATTTGTTTAAAACAAAACTCATTCTATTAGTTTTGAAAATTCAAAAGGGGAAAATTTGCTTAAGAGAAAAATGATTCTGATTCTGATATTTGTTTCTATTACATTTTTGCAATAGACAGAATGTGAATGAAACACATGGTCTTTAACAAAAATAAATCCTGTATGAATTTTTGAAAATTCTGAAAAGGCAAAACTACCTAAAAAATTTCGAAAAAAAAAAATTGAAAAAACAGTAAAGGAATTTTCCTTATATTCCTAAAATTTTTCTTAATTATTTATTATTAAAAAAATAATAAAATAATGTTTGTTCATATGTATAACTTGTATCATAAGGAGGAAAGCAAACACTGAATGGTATGAATATAAATGGTCCGCCAAATAACTTTTTTTTTGAAAATGCTATAAAAAAATCTAGTGAATATTTTCCCAAATTTCTTTTTTTATTTGAAAGTACAATCCTTCCGGTTAATAATGGTAAATAATTTCATTCAAATGGCTGCTTCGGCTGGCCATGCAGTAGCCTACACGATCGGTCCAATTTTTAAGCACATTATCGATTGTGTGCAGCTGTATTCTCCAATGGCTTCACGAATATTGTCTTTTAAAGCGTCAATTGTCTCTGGCTTGTCGGCGTAACACTTATCTTTGAGGGCACCCCACAAATAATAGTCCAACGCAGGCAATGAAGCCGACCAAAATTATCGGCGGCGGCGGCGCATGGAAAAATACAGACCGGCGGCGGCGGCTGATCGGCTAAGCCGATCAAATTTCAACAATCGGCTGAGCCGATAAAGTTCCAACAAACGATGGCGCATGAATGTCATTCACCAGCGATTTGAGATATTTACAATTAGAGGAAAAAACTTAAAATGAACACAAAAATGTAGGAAAAGTTTTGATGTAATGCGAAAATCAGTTTAATAAATTTATACTTATTAGTCTCTTTTGTGAAAGAGAATTTATTGTGACCGACAAAGTGCCCGCTGTGTTCTCTTTAAAACGACGTAGACTTTTTAAAAATCGGTTCGGCCGTTCAAGAGCTGTTGTAATTTCCATAAAAACTGAACCATTTTCGTAAAAACCATGCAATTTTTAATTTAAAATCCTCGTAAAATGTTTGATTTTTTAAAATAAATGATAGCGAGATACATTTTTACGCAAAAATTAACTTCATAGGTCGGTATTATAAATTCTGACCCTACTGTCTTACTTAGTAGTCACTTTCTTAGGCGTTACGAACTAAGTCCCCAATGAACTTAGTCCCCAAAACAAATGAACTAAATGAACTAAGTCCTCAAAAGTTTTTACTTGAAGACAACAACAACTATTTTGGGGACTTATTTCATTTTTTGGGGATTTATTTCATTATTTAATTTGGGGAATTAATTAATAATGAAATAACTCCTCAATTTGAGGGAATGAAAGAAATCGCCCAGACAAATTTTGGGGGCTACCTCATATTCTTTCATTGTTACAATGGGGAACACAATTACTCATTCTGCATGATTTAGTCATTAACAAAATTTACCTAATTAAAGAAAATATATTTCCTACAAATCAGACATTCCTGATAGACGAAACTTTTAAAATTATTCCTCATGGATGCTTTAAGCAAGTAAGGATACAATTTGTTTAATTATATCAGTAATAAAAACTACATATTGTCTATTAGATTTTTCCAGTATTTTTTGTTGGGATGCGAAAATTTTTTACGATAAATCGCGCGCGCTTTATTCATAAGAAATGTTCCTCGAGCAAATCTGTAATTTTATATTTTCCATAAGAAATAATGTTTTTGTTTGAAAGTAAACTCAGTCTGATTCACAGGGATCACTTTAAAGTCCGGTAAAAAGAAATCATTACTTGAAGGGCAGTAAAAGAGTCGGAGAAGAACATTTTTTATAAAAAAATCGCGCGCGCGATTTGTTATAAAAAATGTTCGTCTCCGACTCTTGTACTGCCCTTCAAGTAACGATTTCTTGTTACCGGAATTTCAAATGATCCCTATTAATAGTATGCAATGCAGGTTAAAGATATTATATTCTTAAATACCTTAATTAAATAAATACAAACATTCAAATGGTTACATTTATTTTTCTTTAGGTTTTTGGTACTGATATTGAGACATTTATTTCCTTATTAGATTTCATTTTGCCAGGCTGTTAGACGAAACAGAAATCTTTATTGGAATATATTAGGTCTTCAAAAAGTAGCTGTTTCTAATGGCGATTTCGATTCTGGAAAATGTGCAAAATTTTCTCTGTCATTTTCCCGACAACTGCACTTTTCTAACACATTTCGCAAAATTTAAGTTTGGAGTTAAGTTCAATTTGAGGTACTACATCATTTGGACCTAAAAAGTGCAAATATATTTAAGCATTTCACATCGATGGGTTAACATTTTTTCAGAAACGCATCGCACGCATAAACACGTAATGCATTGCATAAAGTATTATTTTCTGGAATAAATTTTTTAAGAATAACATTTGGGGACATATATTAATTTTTGTAATTGAAAAAATTGGGGTTTTCATTAATTTTCATTTTGGGGCCTTATTTCATTGCATTGGGGATTTGGTTCACTTTAAATTTTGGGGTTTTATTTCATAATGAATTAGGTCCCCAAATTTGGGGACTTAGTTCATTTTTGTTTTGGGGACTAAGTTCATTGGGGACTTAGTTCGTACCGCCACTTTCTTAATTTTCATGGTTGCATAAAATACATCTTTTTGACTCACTAAATAAACTTCGGCGGCTGAGTTTCAGCCGATGTGAGCCACTAAAATCAGCGGCGGCGCAGGCTGTGAAAAAATGACCGGCTGCGGCGCGCCGCCGATTAGCGCCGTGTCGGCTTCATAGCCTGGTCCAACGGTGTCAAATCGCAGCTCCGAGGTGGCCAAACGACATCAGCTCTGCGGCTGATAATGCGATCTTCAAAAACAGGGCGCACAACATCGAGTGTAGCTTCGGCTGTGTGGCACGAAGCGTTGAAACCAAATGTTGCCAATATCCTCCTCTTCAATTTTTGTGAACAAAAATTCGTTCAACATGGCCCGATAACGATCGCCATTGACTTGCTCATTTTCGAAGAAAAATGCCCCATTATGCCTCTGGACCAAAATCCACACCAAACAGTGACTCGTTTTGGGTGTATCGCCTTTTCAATGTATGCGTGCGGGTTTTCTGTGCCCCAAATGCGACAATTTTGCTTGTTTACATACCCGCCAAGATCAAAATGAGCTTCATCTGAAAAGATGATTTTTTTTTGGCAAAATCGGCATCTTCTGTAAGTCGATCGCAGGCCCACTTGTTCAAGCGCATACACAACCATATTCGTTTAGCGGAAGGATAAAACTAATTATCTGTCAAATCAGACATAAGCTAAGTGTTACCATTCACGAAATAAGCACTAGTTGAAAAAAAACGTTAGATTGCGGACCCTTTATAATAATATGTATCATATTTAGTACTTGTGTTGTACTAAATATGTCTATTTTTCATTTGGGCTGGTAACATTTTATTATACTGAAAAAAAATCCGATGGAAATTGTTCTATTAAGCCATTGATAGATATTCTTGAATCTAATTTTCAAATTATTACATATTTGATTCGATGTATTTAAATTCGAAACACGTGTTTACAATCTTATTAATAAGAAACCAATACATAAGTAAATTCGAAACACTTCCATAAAATATGAAGGATTTTACATATTTTTTAAAATAGCCAGAGATTCTGATAAATTTTCTTTAGACAAATTTGCGATTTTCTGTAGAAAAAATTCACGGAATCTAAGACTTTTATATAGAACAATTGCTACAGAATCTTTGACATATTTCATAGAAAAATTGATAATCTGAGGTATTTTCCATAGAAAAAATAAGGAATCTGAAGTATCTGAAAAATACATGGCCTTTTTAGGTAGAACTGATCTAGTCCTTCGAATTTAACTTAGCTTCTTCAATACTCCAAAACGAAAATTTTGCAATTTTTTGCAGAAACGAAATCGCCGTAAGACAATTTAATAGAAAAATTCCCGCTGCATTTTAGATATTTTATGTATTTCTTAGAATCCCAGGAATTTCCTGCAGGCAACTGTCAAAGTATCTGACAGGATCATTTTCTATACAGCAAAAGCCGCAGAATCTGAGGATTTTTCTATAATAATATTATAAATAAATCTGAGAAAAATTTCCACAGAATCAGAAGCATTTTTTGCACAAAAATTGCCAGAGAGTCTGAGACATTTGCGACAGTGTTTGTGGCATTTTATATTGAAAAATGTAAACAGAGTATGAAGCTCTCTCAGAACAGAATAAGAAGAAATATTGTCAAGTGTTAGCAATGTTGTTTGTCTAATACTCGTAATAATGATCAGTGTAAACATTTTTATTTTATAGCGCTTAGATTCAAAATCGGGATACCTAAATTTGGTAGGATATATTTGGGGTTCAAGAGACTCTCCCTGTAATTTTTCATAATGATCGAACGCAAAATGTACCTTCTATGGCTCTTAGATGACAAATCAGAGATGAAGTATATATGGATGCTATATCAAAATTTGAACCGATTTAATCCAAATTTGATACCGATAGTTCCTGCAACAAGAGATATACTTCTGCGAAATTTCATACAGATTGGTGAATATATGTGGATTTTACAGTACCTACACGCTGAAAAAAAATCGCTTCTGCAGTATATTGTCCCAAACATATTCGGCTTGAAACATATATATGTTTAGGGTAGACTCTAAGCTTGTAATATTTGGTACACACAAAAATTGTGTATTTGGGAAGATGTTGTTCTAAACAAAAATTTGTTTACATTCCAATATGTTTTTATTTGGGACCATTATTTCCGAAACAAATATTTATTTGCATTTAAGTATTCATAAAATACATAAATTGTGTCAAATTTTTCAGTAATTCAAAGTTAAATTTTTAGAAATTTTTAATGTTCGTAAAAAATAATAATTGAAAACATATAATCTTGGATCAATATAAAGTACTTAGAGGATTGACAACTAATGATGGCTTGGAATACTCAGAAATTTGAAATGATTGATTTAAATCATGCTGCATATGGTATCATAACTGGGAGTTACAATTCGAAACCCAAAAAAAATTGAAACTAAAATATGAAAAACTCAGCAAAAGTTTTGGAAATATTTTTTAAATAAAATATATTTGGAAAAATTCCTAAATAATAATTTTATTTGTATTTAAACACATATTTTATTTGAGAAATTTAATTTGCAAATATAATTTGTTGTAATATATTAATATATGAGTTCCAAATATATTTTATTGATTTTCAAATAAAATTTATTTGCTAAGAAATATATAATATTTAAAAATTTGTGTTCCAAAAATATTTTCTTTCGATTCAAACATATCAAAAAATGCGATTTTGCCCCGTGTAAATATCAAATCGGCAGTACATATATATGACTGCTATATAATTGTGCTAAATTTTATCACGATAACGACCCGGGGCCTATCTCTTCTCCTTTTGGGTGTTACAAACAAATTCACAAACTCATATACCCTGGACCACAGGGTGGTGTTGGAAATAAAAAGGCCCCGACATCTGAGCCATTTTCTAAAGAAAATTTGATACAAAATCTGTCAAAGAATCTGATTTATTTTCTACAAGAAAATTGTAATGAACCTGAGGCCTGTTTAACTCCGCGCCAGAGTGGCGGGAGTTAAAAAAAAAGAAACACAAACTTTTGTTTTATTTTATATTTAATTTATTATAATATTTTAATTTTGTTGTGGCAGTGTGCCGTATGCGGGGCGGATGAGTTGACAACTGACTCCCAAAATGTCACAGCGACGGCGTTACCATCACTGATGGTTCACTTTCAATCGCTGTCAATAGAGGGCGTTGTTGGTAAACGCGAAATAGAACCAGTAAGGAAAGGCAGAAAGTCGGGCGGGGCCGACTATATAATACCCTACACCTCCCTAACAATGCGATAAGGGTCATTGCCATAATAATTTGGAATAATTGGTAAATGGGTAGAGATTTATTCTAATTCTGAAACGATAATCGCTAAATTAAGCAATAGTCGTTCCTAAAGTGAGAAACATTTTCTGGAAAATTTTAATGATCGGAAGTAAAATACAACTTCTATAGCGGTTTGATACCAAATCAGGAGGAACATATATATGGAGCTTTAATTTAAATCTGAACCGATCTTCCCTGAATACTTATTCATGTAAAAATACCTCCTTCTGTCGAATTTCGTACTGATCGGATATAAAATACAGTCTCTACAGCGCTTACATGTCAAATCGGGGGTAACATATATATGGGAGCTATATCTAAATCTGAACCGATTTTCTCCAAATGTGGCAGTATTCCTTCATGTAATAAGAAACCTCTTTCTGCCGAATTTCGCACTGATCGGATATAAAATACAGTTTTTACAGCGCTTACAGGTCAAATCGGGGGTAACATATATATGGGGGCTATATCTAAATCTGAACCGATTTCTTCCAAATTTAATAGTGTTCATCCATATAATAAGAAACCTCTTTCTGCCGAATTTCATACTGATCGGATATGAAATAAAGTTTTTACAGCGCTTACATGTCAAATCGGGGGTAACGTATATATGGGGGCTATATCTAAATCTGAACCGATTTCTTCCAAATTTAATAGTGTTCATCCATATAATAAGAAACCTCTTTCTGCCGAATTTCATACTGATCGGATATAAAATAAAGTTTTTACAGCGCTTACATATCAAATCGGGGCTAACATATATATGGGGGCTATATCTAAATCTGAACCGATTTTAACCAAATTCAATAGGGATCGTCCTTGGGCCAAAAAAAAGATGTGTGTAAAGTTTCGTCGAGATCGGACCATAATTGCGACCTGTACTTTGATTACAAGAATACATGCACAGACGGACAGACAGACAGACGGACAGACAGACAGACAGACAGACGGACAGACGGACATAGCTAAATCAACTCAGAAAGTGATTCTAAGTCGATCGGTATAATAAACGATGGGTCTATTTCTTCTCCTTTTGGGTGTTACAAACAAATGCACAAAGTTATAATACCCTGTACCACAGTGTGGTGTAGGGTATAAAAACTGGGGGGCGCTGCTGTTGAAGATCAGCTGTAGACACTTCAACAAAACCTGAGGCTATTTTATAGAAAAATAAATGCAGAATCTGAGACATTTTTCAAAAAGGAACATTTTAATGCTTCTGGAACATTTTCTGCTAATGTTACAAAAGAGTATGCGGCTATGTCTATCGATTTTTTTCTATAAAAAGTCAATTACAATTCTTCCTAAATGATAACTCTAGACTTTTATGAATAATTCTAATTGTACTATATCTGATCGGTAAAAAATCATATAGTTTTTTGTATTGGCACAGATACACAGCATCTGTCCTAGACAATTGACCGAAGGACTTGAAATTTGGTATATTGTAATATGTATTTCTTCAAATAGTAGCCCTCGCAAAAGTGAGAAATATTCCGTGAAACCTCTTGGACATTTTGTAACACTTATTCGTATTTTCTGTTATTCCCCCTACTGAGAGAAAAATTACAGTAATTGCCACACACACCCCTCTTATAACTGAACACAACAGATTCAAATTGTGCCAAAAATAAATCTTTAAATATATAATCCTTTGGACATTTATTTGTAACGCATCCTCTTCGAAACCTTAAGAGCGGGTGGGCTAAAAATTGCACACTTCACGTCGGTGTCATCTGTGTTTTAGAATTACTTAAAGCGTTATAAATGGCGGAGTGGTCAAGATATTTGCAAAATTCTTATTTCTAAAGCGATTTGACTGAAATTCAGAATACATATGCGTTTTGTCCTTGGATTAGTTTGTATGTATGACTTGACCAGATTGATGGCGCGTTGCTGGACTTATACCCAATTTTTATACATAGTGATTTTTCTCTGAAACTCGGAATGTATGTGTTCTTGCCTTATGAAATTGAAAAACCAAAGTAGGATGGGTAGGACAACGTCTGCGGGGATCAGCAAGTAAATAATATTTTTTTTATCTGCGAACATAGAAACTTGAAATTCGATAGAGTGTAATTTTTATACCCTACACCACACTGTGGTACAGGGTATTATGACTTTGTGCATTTGTTTGTAACACCCAAAAGGAGAAGAGATAGACCCATTGTTTATTATACCGATCGACTTGTAATCACTTTCTGAGTCGATTTAGCTATGTCCGTCTGTCTGTCTGTCTGTCCGTCTGTAGACGTATTTTTGTAATCAAAGTACAGGTCGCAATTATGGTCCGATCTCAACGAAACTTTGCACATATCTTTTTTTAGGCCCAAGGACGATCCCTATTGAATTTGGTTAAAATCGGTTCAGATTTACATATAGCTCCCATATATATGTACCTCAGATTTGGCATATATGCACTGTATAAGCAACATTTTGTAACCGATTTGTACAAAAATTGACAGAGTAGTCTCGTGATACACTTAGATACAATACAAAATTTGGGGGAAATCGGTTCAGATTTATATATAGCCCCCATATATATGTTGCACCCGATTTGACATGTAAGCGCTGTAGAAACTGTATTCTTATTACATGAAGGAATACTGCCAAATTCGGAGAAAATCGGTTCAGATTTAGATATAGCCCCCATATATATGTTAGCACCGATTTGACATTCAAGCGCTGTAGAGACTGTATTTTATATCCGATCAGTACGAAATTCGACAGAAAGAGGTTTCTATTTTACATGAGTGAGTGTTCAGGGAAAATCGATTCAGATTTATATATAAGCTCCATATATATGATCCTCCTGATTTGGTTACAAAGCGCTATAGAAGTTGTACTTTACTACCGATCATTACAAAATTCTCCAAAAAGATGTTTCTCAATTTAGGAACGAATAGCTTAATTTAGCGATTATCGGTTCAGAATTAGATATATCCGCATATATATGTTCTTACCCGTTTACAAATTATTATCGCAATAACCCTTATCGCATTGTTAGGGAGGTGTAGGGTATTATATAGTCGGCCCGCCCGACTTTCTGCCTTTCCTTACTGGTTTGAGGTTCCTTCTGTGCGGTGCAAAATTGAAGTATTTGTCAAGCTCATTCTAGTATTCCCACACAAATTCATACGAATTCATGTCCACCATAAGTTATGTATCAAGTCTCAATGACTTCAAGTTCGTTAATTTAGACTACTTTCCAAACACACAAAATACCTGAATCTATTCATACAGGATTGAAAATAACATTGTATAGTGTAGAAAATATGTTTCTTATATTTTGCAAAATCGGGCTTTTAATTGCTTGTTACTAGCCAGGAAAATATACGTTTAAATTTGTTGCAACTTTTCGTTGCAGAATCTAATTCAAGTGCCAAAAGTGTATGCAATATATTTGACACCTAAATTTATAACACGTATTGGGCCATTCTAATTCAAATTTTCGGTACTCAAACAAAGTTAGGTGTTGCTTGAACATTTTTTATCCACATTTCTGTTTGTAGCAGTTTTTTTAATTTAAAAAATTCCATTGCATTTCGAATACAAATTCCGGGGAATTTTCTCACCCATTCTCACCGCTTTTTTATTTGCATAGTTTTTGAGAATGGGGCGGTGGGAGGTAGGGTCTGACGGACGGACGGACTTTTGCATGCGGGTTGGTCTTTTATGAGTTTTCAAATGAAATCACACTTGGCTGGTCAAAAAGGCACTTCAAAGGGGTATTTTTTATTTAGCACGTTCACATCGGCCTACAACCAAGTGCGTGTTTGTTTCGAAAGAGGAAGACCGTCCTCGCCCTCATCCTCCTCCTCTTCCTCTCCTCCACACTCACACGTTTATTCACAGCCAATGGACATACAAAGTAATAACAACTTTTTAAAAATTTGAATGCGAATAGGAAGGGAAATGAAGGGAAGGCAAATTGTAGTTGTTTTTTGTTGCCACTCTTTGAAAGGGTTTTTATTTAAAGTCACCTTTTTCTTTCTATAGCTGTAGTACAAACAATTTGGTGGCAATCATCTTCATTTCCGCCAAGAGAAATTAATCAAGAACCGGATACGACTGGTAATTTCTTTTAATTTTTTAACATTTTGTATTGTTACTTACAAAAACAGTTGGGTGGACCGGTGTTGTGTTTTTTTTCTCTTGCAATGTATTTTTTCTTCGTGGGTTAGGTTATGACATCTTAATTTTTATTGACATTTTTATGAGAGAGAAGAAGGTCCTTTTCACTACTGCTCTGTTGTTGTTCTTGCAGTTGTTTTTTTCAGCGTTTTGTGTTCTTTGTGACTTTAACAATTTTGTTAACATTTACGGCCCCTTTTTACGGGCTTGTATTGTCTTAACGTTTTGACCTTTGTCTCTCTGTGTTCTGACATTAAGGAATTTGTTGGCATTTCTTTATTGTTGTTGTTATTTTTTTCATTGCTCCCCCTAGAAAACATTCATCTGTCCTTTGAAAACATTGTCAATTTCTGGTACTTCCGGTTTTTATTACATTTGCTACGCATTTAGTTTTCTCATTGTTGTTGCTGCTTCTGCTGTTGCTGTTGTTCGTTGTCTTGACAGTCTCCGTTTGCTGTTGTCATTTTCATTACATTTAAAAGGTTTTATCCTTAACTTCTTTTTTGAGCAAAAATGTGATCAAACCTGATGTTATTTTTTCGTTCACAATGTAATTGGTGGGGAAAGCAGGTGTTTCTTTCTATGACTCCCCCAAAAGATTAAACACAAAGCCAGTGTTGAAATGTACTTAAATTTCTAGAGGAGAAAAAACACCAGCCACTTGTATTGAAGCTCCTACACTTTTCCGGTGGTTGTAATACGACAGCTTTATTTCATGTCCAAAAAATAACAAAATTCCGAGAAAATATTTTCGGGGTTTAGGAAGCGGTATTTGCTTCTGAACTATCCACGGTAAAATATTACAGTAAGACAGAAAACGTGGAAATATTTGACCGTTTACACTGTGCACCGTTTACACTCTAGCATACAAGGATGCAGTAAGGTAAGGCAACAATTTATTGTGTTTATTTCATAACCTATGGTACAAAAATATAGAAAGTAAAGAAAAGTAGCAGATTCCCGCAGATGTTGTGCTAAGGAAAATGCATAATTTCCCAGTTTTATAAAAAAAGTAACACTTCAGCATTTTCAAATAACACTGTACAACAATTTCAAACATTTTCAAAATAACGGGGATATGACTATGGATTCTGATACAGGACACCAAAAACAGATATTCGTGTAACGGCGTTTTGAAGTTTCCCTCCTTTTGCCTGTTTGTGCAGCATACCAGTATATGAAACTATGTCGCGACCTAAGTGTGTAAAGGCGCTAAGTCCAATATTAAAAATTTTACAGGAGAGGCGAAATACTCACTGTATATGAATATTTTTATAAAGGTTACTTAGGGACTTAGCGCTTTTACGATTCAGCTTTTAAAGATGACAACGCATGATTTTTTTGGCTTTTTGTTTTCAAATCGATGTATATCCAACTTATCTTTCGTTCCGCTTCAAAAAATACATTTTGGCAAAAAGTGGACTTGCGCCTTTTCACACTTAGGTCGCGATGTGTTCTTTACATATGAGGTGTGAAGTATGTTCACCAACTTTGTGGAGAATATTAAGGCCAGAATTTTCTTTGAACGTATTAACCCTCTAGCTCCCTCACATAAAGGTAATTTTTGGCGCTTTTTTATAAATCGTAGAAAACACGCTTAAAAGTTGGGAGGGCGGGGATGAATAGTTCTACAAAATGTTGGCCATAAAATTTTACTATATATGTAAGTCAGAGCACACAAAAGCCCAAAACTTACCTAAAACTCAAAAAAACAGTCTATTTCCAGTCAAAAACACCCTTTTGGAATATTCGTGGTGCAATGTTATTCATACGCCCGAGTGGTCGAAGCAATACATATCGCGATCTAAGAGTGTAAAGGCGCTAAGTCCAATATTTAAAATCTTACAGGAGAGTCAAAATACTCACTGTATATGAATGTTTTTATAAAGGGTATATGGACTTAGCGCTTTTACGATTCAGCTTTTAAAGATGACAAATCATGATTTTTTTGGCTTTTTGTTTTGAAATCTATGTATATCCAACTTATCTTACGTTCCGCTTCAAAAAATACATTTTGGCAAAAAGTGGACTTAGCGCCTTTTCACTCTTAGGTCGCGATATACCAGTAAAGAGGGGTTTAAGTGAAATTTGACTGTTTTTTGGTGTTTGTGGTAACTTATGGGATTTGGTGTGTTCTGACTTATACAATACAATTTTATGGCCAACATTTTTGTAGAAAATTTGATAACCACCCTGTTTAATTTGCTTCGAAAAAAGTAGGAACCCATCGGGAAGAACTAAGATCATAAGAATGTTCGTCGGAAATCCGTCTGTAGGGCTGGATAACACGATAACTCTTGAAATGAGTATATTTTTTTTGGCATTTTAGGGTAAAATCGAAGATGGGGTATATTGGTCCACTCCTCCTAGAACGTTCACCACAAAAAGGTCACTTTGAGAAAAATTGGAGAAGTTGTCACGACCCTCCATTATATCAAATTTTATACAAAATAGTTGAGAGCCTATAACTCTAATACCGGTGTATACAAATCCTTGAAATTTGACCAACGCCCAATTCCACAATATGCGGTTATTCTACAGTTAGAGCTAACCTACAGTTATAGCTGTCAAATTGTATGAAATTTTTAATTTTTTAACTGTGAGATAGCTCTAACCGTAGGTGGTGAAATTTGGGGTAAGTGTAATGCTTTCACAGTACATACAGTCCAGTGAAAAATTGGCGTTATTGCCAAGCCTCTTTTGGTACCACCCACAAACCTTCCAAATCATACCAAAATTGCTCTTACAAATCTGGTACAGTGCAATGTCTTTGAGGTATCTACTCTTCAGCTCCACATAAATTTACAGAATCATTCGAACATACTATTTTTAAATGGAATATTTAAAAATAAATTAAAAAGACAATCTACATAAAACCATGTTAAGTGGAGGTATCGATATAAGGTCTTAGGTTCACTCCTTCAACACATCACAATTTTTAGCAGCTCAAAATATTGAATCAGTGAGCTTTGCTTTAGAGTCTTCTTCAGTCGTTGTTACCAACCAGACATATGGTGCTTTAAATCCCCCACAAACTTTATTTGTTTAATATCCTTGGCCAACTTTAGATAACCTTAAGTATTTAACAATTCTCCATTTCTCGTTGCTTTTCCTCTCTCCCCATTCCTTTGCTTCTTCTGCAAAGCTTTTAATTTGAATTTGTTTTCAGCTTCTTTTTTTGTCACTCATCCCTACTTATTTCCTTAACTTTAATGTTCAATGAACACGTAACGATAACGATAACGAAACGAAAATGAAATCCTGTAAATGCAAAAAACGGCCTTCGTAGGGGAGGAATAGGGCGGAGGGGCAGACTGCAACCTTAAGAGCTATACCGATGAGTTGGGGCCAAAACTAAATTCTCCTCCAGTTTAACAAATGTGTACACGAGCAGCATTTGTATGGCATACAAACGACCTGAGCAGGACATTTGTTAGATGGCCATTCAGCTGCTCGGGCAAACGTTCGTCACCAAGGAGCACCACAAAATCCAATGGCCACCAAGTCATTCCTTCTTTCAGTCCGTCCGTCAGTCAGACAGTCATTCGTTCAGTCATTCATGGAGATGGATGACTGACTGCATAGTAAGTAAGGATATGCTTATTTAAGTAGAGGTCTCGGTCCGTCCATCCGTTTGTCTTTCTTTTTAAACTTGTTTCTTGTCTTTTTTGCTTTTGTGTGCGAAGAACGGAAATTAATGTATGTACATTGCTGTGTTTAAGTCTTCGTTGGCCCGCTCCCCAACTTGTCCTCCACCGCCTCCATAACATCCTCCCCATTTTGTCTTATTCATATTCCTTTAGCGGCATTGGAATCCTACGAACCAATACACAGATTTGGATTGACAGATACTCAATCGTTAGCGGGTGTAGTGGTGTAGCTACAACAGCAACAATTGCTGCAATTTATATTGGTTTCTGCAAGAAATTGTATCGTATCGTATCGACGCGCCCAACAGACCGAACAACGTAACAGTTTTCAATCAATGTTTTGCCATCGCAAAGATCGGTGATTAGATTTTCTGCCATTCATTGTGTTTTGTTCGAGCATTTAATTGATTAGAAAGTGTCATTAAAATGTCGGTCTGTGTGACCCAATGACACAAAATGAACATCAAAAAGGAGGCAAGGTTGGTTGGCATTTTTCATTCAAATCAAATAAAACTAAATTGGTTATCGTAAAAACGAAACTCTTTACGAAATGAACTTCCGGGAAAATTGGGTTACGCAGATAATGATTTGTTTATTGTTTTCAATTGCACATTATAAGTGGAGTGGAGAGAATGTTAAAGTATAGAAGATGTCACTGTGTTCAATTAAAACAGTATCGGAGGTCTCATTTCAATCTTAAGTTATTAACATATCATTTGTGGAGTGATTCCTTATATATCTTTTTCTCGGTGCTATTTGACCAGTCTATTATTGTAAGTCAGTGCAAAAAGATCCAACGCCAATTTTTTCAAAATAAATAACATGGTGGGCCATTTAAAATTTAAATCGGCTTTAAAAAAAGTACTGATATTTTTTTTAAATTTCAGGTTTAATTAGAAAGGTTGAACTTTTTAATTTAAAAATGGAACACGATATCATTCATATGACTACCACGAATGGCTCGGCAGTACCTGGTCCGATCAACCCAATTTTTCGGTACATTATCGATTGTTTCGGGTCGAATCTCTGAAATGGCAACTTCGATTTCATGTTTCAATGCTTCAATTGTCGCTGGATGCTATGCATAACATTTATCATTTATTTATGGATCCCCCAGAAAATAATCCAAAGGGTTCAAATCACAAGTCAAAGTAATCGGTAGTTCAAATTCAAAATTTAGAATGGCCCACCCTTTACCAATATAGAATAGAATGCCACCATTTCATATTATTAACTGTGTTTCTGGTCCACATCCAAAAGTAAACTCACTTTATAAAGAAATTATAAAAAATTAGTAGGTTTGACATTTTAATTTTTCACAACTTTTGTTGTGGTTGTCATCCCATTACGAAAATTCGTATTGATATAGTAAACAGAATGGGCTTCGTTTTTGTATTTTAAATATTTAAAGGGTGGTTAAATTTTAAGGGCCGATGTTGATTTTGAATAAAACACAAATTATTTAGGAAATTATTGCCATTTCTTTTCATTATGATAATATTGGTATTGTTCAATTATGTATGGAACAAAATATCGGCCAAATGGCCGCCGCGACCTCGACGACACACCTCCATCGGATGGTCCAAATTTTCGATGACGCTGAGGTATAATTGAGGTTCTATGCCGTTAATGTTTTCATCCTTTAGCACTTGAATTGTTGCTGGCTTATCGACATACACCTTTTCTTTCAAATAACCCCAAAGAAAGAAGTCCAACGGTGTCAAATCACATGATCTTGGCGGCCAATTGACATCGCCACGACGTGAGATAATACGGCCATTGAATTTGTTGCGCAAAAGAACCGTTGTTTCGTTAGCTGTGTGGCAAATGGCACCGTCCTGTTGAAACCACATATTGTCCACATCTATATCTTCCAATTCGGGCCATAAAAAGTTCGTTATCATCTCACGATAGCGAACACCATTCACATTAAATGCCTGGCCGGCCTCATTTAGAAGAAGTATGGCCCGATGACGTCGCCAGCCCATAAGCCGCACCAAACGAACTGGGCGAGCCTCCACAGGTGTTTTCACATCTCCTACAGACCCGGTTTGCTGAAATTTGCGCACAATTCTTCCGATTGTGGACACATTTGGTCGATTATGCTGATCAACATCACGAAGTGCACGAAATGCACTCAAAATCGGCGCTTACAATTTAACGACCCTTTAGAATAAAACATAAGTCGCGAGAAAAATGTATAAAAATTATATATTTGCAAAGAATTGTCAATGTGCATTTCGTGCGTTTCTAAATTGCGGTGATTTTAAGCCGCAGTTGATTTAAATCGGTCCAAAAAGTCAAGAGATACAATGGTGAAAACTTCAAACTTTAATACTTTGTATCCTCTAACATATCACGCTAGGAAGCTGTATTTTGGCACACGTCGTTCCCATAGTACATCTGCAACTTAACAAAGTTCTGACGCGATCGGAAAACTGAAACAAAGTGGGCCTTGTGACGTGTTTTTCCCCATATAAATATATATATATATATATATTACATATTGTAACGCCCACTTATTCTATCCCGCCAATTTTGGTGAAATTATTAATATTGACTCCAATAATTTACAATCTAAATTGCGTTCATCTACGGTCAATACTTTCTGCGATAATACTTTTTTAACTACAGCTACGCCCACTTTTGCCACCCTCAATAATCCGTTCCCTCCTATTTTTGTTCAAATTTTAGATAATAACTTTACTAACGCACGCTGAAAAAAAATCGCTTCTGTAGTATATTGTCCCAAACATATTCGGCTTGAAACATATATATGTTTGGGGTAGACTCTAAGCATGTAATATTTGGTACACACGAAAATTGTGTATTTGGGAAGATGTTGTTCTAAACAAATATTTGTTTACATTCCAATATGTTTTTATTTGGGACCATTATTTCCGAAACAAATATTTATTTGCATTTAAGTATTCATAAAATACATAAATTGTGTCAAATTTTTCAGTAATTCAAAGTTAAATTTTTAGAAACTTTTAATGTTCGTAAAAAATAATAATTGAAATCATATAATCTTGGATCAATATAAAGTACTTAGAGGATTGACAACTAATGATGGCTTGGAATACTCAGAAATTTGAAATGATTGATTTAAAACAGAAGGTAATGCTGCATATGGTATCATAACTGGGAGGTACAATTCGAAACCCAAGAAAAATTGAAACTGAAATATGAAAAACTCAGCAAAAGTTTTGGAAATATTTTTTAAATAAAATATATTTGGAAAAATTCCTAAATAATAATTTTATTTGTATTTAAACACATATTTTATTTGAGAAATTTAGTTTGCAAATATAATTTGTTGTAATATATTAATATATGCGTTCCAAATATATTTTATTGATTTTCAAATAAAATGTATTTGCTAAGAAATATATAATATTTAAAAATTTGTGTTCCAAATATATTTTCTTTCGATTCAAACATATCAAAAAAGGCGATTTTGCCCCGTGCGTGTATTCCAAATTTCGTTCCTCTATGATCAACACATTCTGAGATATTCGACTTTTTAATAATACCACGCCCACTTTCTATTTTTGTAAACCATCTGTGACAAAGAAGCTTTTAAACAAAAGAAAAAATTAAAATCAATCCAGTGGTTCTTGGGTGATGCCGTTACAAAGATATATTCTGGGCTGGGCTAACCCCTATACAAAGAGTGATATCTTAACGATTTTTTAAATATCGATAACTTCTAAACGAGTTATCGGACAAATCTTAAAAAATTCTACAAAGCTTTTCTTCAGGTGTAAAAAATTGGGAAAAATAAAAACTGAAACTTTTATGAAACCGTCGATTTGTCGGGGAATTCCCAATGTATATATAGATTCTAATGACTTATCGGAGATTGAAAATGGGTCATATCACACAAGTCCTTCCGGCAACTCCGCTACAAATGTTTATAATTTAGTGAAATATTAAATCCCTTATCATTATCACCTTTACTATCTGAAATATTGACCTGGCCTATGCTGTTTTATAAATAACTTTTGATTGGTTTGACGTATAAACACCAAATTTTGAATGAATATAATTTGGAATATTTGGACTTTAAAAAATTAAATTCCCCTGAACATGTGCTACTTTGGCTTAGCATTCTTTAGAATGAAGGTATCGTTAGGTATATCCTTTCCATTAAAGTGAGGATATAAAATGTTTCTCACTGTTCTGGTATCGCCCAAATAAATTACCAAATTCCACACTATGTTCCTCACAAAGTTAGGGTATATTTCAGTCGGTTTACTCGTCCGAGATTTTATTACTTGTTTTAATTAATTTTTCCTTTGAACTTTAAAGTCCAGCGAAGCGTTAACAAATCACAGCATACAATTTCTAGGTTCAAGGCTATTCGATTTCATTCGGAAGCGGGGGAAAGCTTTTGCACGATGTTAATGCAGTTTTCATATCGAACGAAATTGAGACATAGAACACCGATAACCGATAATTGAACAAGTTGTTGAATAGAGTTTTCAAATGGTTTCGGTTAATGTGTTTTAAAGGTTATTTGAATTTTGGTCTCTCACACACATTGAGGCCACAGCCGCACAAAGTTTGTTATGATGTGAGTGAGGAAAACACACTCACTCATACATACACTCGTATATCCACTTAACTTCCATAACGCATCAATTTCAATAAACAGTTATTTAAAAGTTTTTAATGCACAAACACACCATAAAAACACACATACATACACACGCATAAGAAAAAGAAAAAAAGTAAGTGTGAGAGGAGAGCGAGAGTTGAAAAACACAGCCAGATACAAGAAGTTTATATCAAAGTTAAGGCAAATCAGACTGACTTTTGATTTCCCCAATGCAATCGTGTATGAGTGTGAGAAACACATCAACATCAACATCTTACTCGTACTCTCTCCCCTCCCCTTCCTTTACTATCCGCACTCCTCACATTAGGAGTGGAAATATGGAAATTGTTTTGTAGCCATTCACGTTCTCAACCGAAAAGTTTAAACTCCATAATGAGATGCGAGATGCGAAATGAAATCATAAAAATACTCCAGAAACTTTTTTATAAGACGCGAACGGAGAAAGAGAGAGAGAATGAGAACAGAACATGGAACGTGATTTCATATTTTGTTCATTGATAACGCATAAATACTTATATTCAATGGGTGTCGTCGTCGCGTCAATCTACTCTCAGCGCCACAGGGCGAGAGTGAGGAGGGGTGTGTAGTGGATTGAACAAGAAATCGAACTTTTGTCTTCATTTGCAAATGATGGTAAAAGTTTTGTTTTTAGTGTTTTGTCGATCTTAGTTTTTTCACAATTTCCATTTAAAGAATATCGAAAATCTAGAAAAAGTTTACGTTTTGTTTTTTACTGTTCTTCATCGTTTCCACAGCGAAAATAAATATAACGATTTACATATTATTGAGAAAAATCACATAGCACATAAACCACTTTAATATTTCTTTTGGCAGATCTTTTTTTTTGTTTTGTGGTACTTTATAGGAATTTCTGCCAAAACAAATGGCAAAACTGCTTTCACAAATTTGTTAGGTTTGTCAAATTGCCATTGTCACTGTGCCAGAATTCCACACTGAACCATCCAAAGTAAGAGAGATCTGGATGAGCACCAGGACCACTACTACGAGTAACTCCAGCGGCAGTTTCAGTGTTGAAGATGTGACATAAGCATAGCTTTTGTGATTTTTTTTTGTTTTATTTCCCCCAAAAAGGGAGAAAAAACTAAAAACGGAAACGTGCCAAAATGACAAATTACTAACAACTAAATAAACGCTAATTTCTTGCTCTGTCCTTGTCCTGTGCCCTTTCCCTGTATCTTATGGTCTCCGCTTTCAACTAAGTGTCCTTTTTAAAGAGCTTAAGCATTGTTCGCGGATACTTAAAAGAAAACTTTTAAAAGTTCTTCCAATTGTCTTCTCGACGACTGACTTACCTTTGGCCATCGACCGCAAACTGTTCATTCTGCAGATAGAGTTTGATATAGGGCTGACGTGTGTGTAATTTGTAGCGGCAGTTCAAGGCTCTGGGATAGAGGCCGGGAAAGGCTGGTGATTGAACGTAACAGGTTTGTAGGCGACAGTCACGATATTCACGTTCACAGTAAGACCTGGAGAGAAAGAGAATGAAAGAGTAATAATATAAGATGCAATTAATTAAAGTGATAATGGAGATAATCCATAGGGTAAACTATGGAAAAGAATCATAGCTTAGGGTGAGCAAAAAATAATCTACTTATTTTTATTTGAATTGTTCGTGATAAAATTACATTTTTATAAAGGGTGCTGCAAATTGGTTGCTTCAAAGGAGGCAAATATTTTCAAAAATTAAAATATGCATCCCTAACAAAATGGAATTTATATTCTAGGTACCTTTATAAAACTAGTCAGGAGCAATACACAACGCTTTAGAATTATAGAATATTATATATATAACTCGTCGTTGTTTGTTTGTTGAAGAAGTTTGTTTTCCAAAGAAAATTTTGTTTGGTTAGACCATAACCATAATATTCAGTGATTTAACACTTCTCGACTTATTTTCATTCACAGAAGATTAACAGCTTTTATAATTATGTTTCTGTCTTAATGACTTACTGTGAAAACCTAAATAGTATCAACCTTTATTACACAGTGCGACAAATGGTAGGGTTCAGTGATCGCCGGAGGTTCTGACTACCTAAAAAGTTATATATGCAAAAAAAAAAAACATGTACGTGTCCCGGAGTTTCGCTGGGTCATGGACTGGAATCAAGGTTATAAGCCGTTAACTTTGTATGCAAAACGTCCATTAAGCACGGGACTATAGATACTGTAAAGGCATTACACTCCACCAAATTTTAAGTATTTGTATACACTGGAATCAATGTTTTACTCAGTTTACTTTTTGTGCAAAATGGTCCACTTGTATTGCAGGCACCAATAGGAAAGTGACCACGTCAATTTTTTAATATACTATGGGTACTATAAACACATTACACTGTACAAAATTTCAAGTGTTTGTATGTGCAGGAATCAAAGTTATAAACCGTTTACTTTTTGTGTAAAATGATCCTTTTGTACCAAAGGGGGCGTGGTAATAACGCCCATTTTGCATGGGACTATATGTACTGTAAAGGCATTACAAAATTTCCAGTGTTTGTATGTGTAGGAATCAAAGTTATAAGCCGTTAACTTTTTGTGCAAAATGGTCCATTTGTATGGGATTTACCAAGAAGATCGTACAAAAAAAGCATTACACTTCACAAAATGTCAAGTATTTCTATGGCCTTAAACGTTAGCCGTTAACTTTTTATGCAAAATAATCCATTTGTATGAGAGGTACCAAACGGGGCGTGGCAAGTTCGCCCATTTTTCTCAGGATGATAGCGACCAAGAAACTAATACTATTTGTGGAATTGTGAAAGATTATAAGTGGTAGTATAGAAGTTATGACATAATCAAAATTTCACAAAAAGGTGAGTGGACCAACATTGCCCATCTTTGACCTTAACTTGAGATAGAAAAAAATATTGACACATACCAAATTTCAAGTCAATAGGTTAATCCCATCGAAAGTGTCGTGCGCATCAACCAGACAGACAGACGGACAGGCTGACGGACATTGCTCAAATGACCCAAAACGGATTTCCGCCAAATATTATTGGGTTTCATTTGACACTTCATCGATAACTTACAATTTCGGCCAGCAGCATCTGATATATACCATTGTTCACAATAGTGGGGGTATAAACAGGATTATGATAAAATTCTTTTATTTCTACCAAAAGTGCAAAAATTTCTACATTTATCCATAGATTTTTTTCAAATAGGCATTGTTTTCTTCGTTATAATGCTAGCTTTTAAAAAATGCGACAAAATGCTGCGTACACACTGGACGAAATACAAAAAATACATTAGCACTCATTTAAATGGGGAAATTTCATTACGATCGTCAGACGATATTGATGCAGCCGTAAACCTGATGTATTAAACAATGCGGCAGCAGTGGCTTCAACGAATACTCAGCCACAAAAACATAATTATACCACACAACAACTTGAAATTGATGCTCTCATCAGGGAGAAAAGAAACGTCAGAAGTGAATTGCAACGATACCGCTCCCCAGCTCTATGAAGGAGTCTTCGAAATTGCCACAAAAAACTAAACGCTGCATTAAAGTCAATTGAAAAATCTACTCTCAAGGATTAGCTACGGAATTTGGAACCATCAAAAGAAACAGACTATAATTCCTCGAAAGCCACAGAAAATATGAGAACACCGATTGCACACGAATCACCACTTCGTCTACACGCTGAAAAAAAATCGCTTCTGTAGTATATTGTCCCAAACAAATTCGGCTTGAAACATATATATGTTTAGGGTACACTCTAAACATATAATATTTGGTACACGCAAAGGTAATATATTTGGGAAGATGTTGTTCTAAACAAATCTTTGTTTACTCCCAATTTGTTTTTATTTGGGTATTATTATTTTCGAAACAAAATAAAATGGGAATTTAAGTATTCAGAAAATACATAAAATGTGTTATATTCAGTAATCCAAAATAATTTTTTTTAGAAATTTATATTGTTCGTAAAAATAATAAATAATAATTTAAATCCTATAATCTTGGATCAAAATAAATTTTTCGGTGGATTGACAACTAATGATGGCTTCGAATGGCTTCGAAATTTTAAATGATTGATTTGAAACAGAAGTCATTGCTGCATATGGTATCATAACTGGGAGGTAAAATTGAAAACCAAGAAAAAATTAAAAATGAAATTCGAAAAAGTCAGCAAAAGATTTGAATTTGATTTTTTAAATAAAATATATTTGGAGAAATTCCTAAACAATAATTATACCCTCACTTTAGTGTGACGAGGGTATATATCATTTGCTACGGAAAAAAGTGTAACACATCGAAGGAGTGATCTAAGACCCTAAGTATGTTCGGAGGAAATCCGTTTTGGGTCATTTTAAGTCGAATGAGCAATGTCCGTCCGTCTGTCTGTCTGTCTGTCTGTCTGTCTGCTGGCTGGTGCGCACGATAACACTCGAAAGGAGTAACCGATTGACTTCAAATTTGGTATGTGGTAATATTTTGATCTATCTCCGGGTGAGTTCGAAGATGGGCCATATTGGTCTACTCCTTCTGGTACCTCCCACACAAAGGGTTAAAATTTAGTGAAATATTGATTCTTTAATAACTTCTATACTGCTTATTCGAATCTTTTGAAATTCTGCACATAATATTAGGCATGCCCCTTTTGGTACCTCCCACACAAATGGACCATTTTGTATCAAAATTTAACTGCTTATAACTTTAATACAAGTGCATAAAAATGCTTGAAATTCTCTACAGTATAATGTTTTTGTAGCGCCTATAGTCCGGTAAAAAATGGGCATCATTGTACAGCCCCTTTTGGTACCGCCCACACAAATGGCCCGTTTCGTACCAAAGTAAACGGCTTGTAACTTTAATACCAGTGCATACAAATACTTGAAATTTTGTACAGTGTAATGCTGTTGTAGTGCCTATAGTCCTGTAAAAAGTGGGCGTTATTACCCCGCCCCTTTTTGTACCTCCCACACAAAATGACCAAATCATACCAAAATTACATAGCTCGTAACTTTAACATACCAGTGCACACAAACGCTTATAGTTCAGCACAATGCAATGTACAGAGTTGCCCATATTCGACGGACCCACGGACTCGTTGGGCCCATTCCAATCGACGAGGCTTGTCCGCAGGCAACAATCTTTGCGTCAATTGAATTTTGTACGGGAACAAATGCAAATCAACGCGAATAATCCGTTGTAAAGTGGACCGAGCCATGCCCAACTGCTGAGAACGGCGTTTTTGGGATGTTCTTGGGGACCTCTCAACACTGGCTCGTACGGCAGCGATATTCTCGGCCGATCGCCTTGGTCGACTTTTATTTGGCCTCTTCGGATTAGAAAGAGCCTCACCAGTCGAAAATTTTTCGTATAAACGCTTAATGGTGTTCTTAGAAGGCGCACTTCTCACATTTTTTAATATTTTAAAAGCACGTTGACTTGACTTCTTCTGTTGAATGTAAATTTCAACTATTTCAGAGCGCTCGCTGACGCTTCAAACGCGGTATGTCATTAAGCGATCTGACATCTCTGTCAAAAGTTATGGCGTTGCCAGATGGGTCCGTCGAATATGGGAGACCCTGTATTTAAGAATGTACTGTTTACCGAAAATATGTGTATTTGGAAAACCCCTTCTGGTACCTCCCACACAAATTGACAGATTTATTTTTTTGATTTTCAAATAAAATTTATTTGCTTAGAAAAATATAATATTTAAAAATTTGTGTTCCAAATACATTTTCTTTCGATTCAAACATATCAAAAAAGGCAATTTTGCCCCGTGTAGAAACAGCTGCTGGGCAAAGAATACAGAAGAGAAAGTTAATGCATTGGCAACTTATCTAGAAACAGTATTCACACCTAATGCTTATACACATCTGCAATCAACGATATGTACGATGGAATGGAAAACCTCTTTTTTTTGGAAACATTTGACAAGAATAACTGAAGATTTTAAATACGTTGAAAGTTATAAATGGTTCAGTGGCAACACTAATAACGCTTGCTTCCTCTATTACATATAAACTAAATGTATGCTTATCATTCTCATTAAAACGCCCTGAAAAGATACAGAGTTTCACTATTTGGAATCTTATGGATTCATTTGACCTTGTCTAAGAATTATCTAAGAAAAACTGGCTGCAAAATCCGTTTTTATTTAAATTGTCAACCCAAAAAGTTAACAATAACATTCAGACACATTTGGTGGCCGACCTCACAAAATATGCTAATGACTATGGCAAGAGCAGTGAATGTGGTATTCGACCTTAAAGTTAACAATAGTTTTAAAAGTTTATATGGGCCTAAAAATATGCTTTGCATTGCCAAAAAAAATTACTATTGTCGACTATAGTCGTTTAGAGTATTTCCCATCAAATTTCCATTTCATTAACGCTTTTCCTCACAGATCCCAAAATATACGAATTGTTCCAAAGGAAAACCCCTGAATAAATATAAAGAAAATGTTAATGGTAATAATAATAAGAATAACTAAAATTTTGGGTAGTAAAATAAAATTTACAAGAAAATTTTCTAAAACAAATCATTCGTGAAATGAAAACAAAAACTTTGCCAACCGCAATAAAAGATAATCATAAGATGTTTGCCAACTAAAGAGGGTAAAAACTGAAGTTAATAAAAGGCTAGGGAAAGAAAAACAATTAGAAAAATGGAAGCATTGAATTCGGTGGATGTTCGGCCTGTTCGGATTTAATATACGTTCAACACTTGGGAGCTGTGTGATTAAGGCCAATGTTTTTTATTAACCTTTTAATAATATAATCCGTATGCATTTGTACATTATGACAAATAATTTTAAAATTGAGGTTTAGATAATGACTAACTCTGCTACGACAAAATAAAGTTCCATTCTACTTACAACAATGTTTCATTGCAAAGCGATTTTTAGGGGTACATGGATTTTGCAAATGTTATTTGGTATCTCTATGCCAAATTTGTATGGTATTCACTAAATGATCCGCACACTCGCTGCAAATGGAATTAAAAAGACTGTACTCTATCCCAGAGTGGACCAAGCCAAATTCCCACTAAAAATTGCTAAATGAATTGGAAATCTATAGCAATTTAGGCAACAGCCTCAAATATTTGTCTAAGTTTAAAAATTACAATTTTTGGAGGAATTCTCAAAAGCACCGCTAATGGCGGGCAAAGGGAATGCGAGAAAATTGCCAAAGTATCTCTCGTTTTGTTTATTGTCATAAAAAGCCAATGTTTATTGAGTTTTACGGTAATTGAATTTCTTGTACGCCAAACGCAACATTGCCACGAAATCGACGAAATCGAGTTGGGGCATTGAGTATCGCTTGAATGTACTCCAAAATGTATTGATATTGACATTGGCATTGCCATCGAGCTATTGGTTCTACTGCTCCTGCCAAATACCAACACCACATCCAACGCCACCGCCATCCACACGGATGGGTTTACTTACAGTCACTCAAGCAAGAAGTCAATGGGCCTGACAGTGGGAGTGGGATTGGAACTCTAACTGGAGCTTGTGCCGTTGTTGTTATCATTACATTTCAGGACATTACGCAATTGCGTTTGTTTTGGCTTTGTTGCGGCAGTGGCCGCATACCGCCTTGGCTTTGGAGTCTGTTTTTGTTGGCTTTAGGGGTTTGAGTGTTTGTATTAGCTTTTTTTATTAAGGCGTAAATATGATTATGGTTACATTTTTTCACGCTCCTGTCGAGAAATTGAATGGCGGCCGTCACACTTGGCAATGCTTTACGCATAATAATAAAAATAAAAGCAAAATAAAATTAAATTATTGGCAACATTAGCATTTACCACCGCACAGGAGCGCGAGGTTGGAACGGGTGGGTCGTTCCCATACAATTTGTGAGATTACTTTACTCTACTACTTACCCTTGGACTACTTCACCGCGTCGATTGGGATACAATTCAGGATGTTGGCCATAGCGCAGGTAGACCTCCGTTTGTTGTTCGGCACGAGAATCGAATGTAAAATAAGTCTGGAATTTAGCACAAAAGGGAGAACAATAAAAAATTAGTAGCCCAAGTCAAAAAGTATGCTATAAAATTTTATTCTCTCCGTACTGCCTAAAGGTATGCAGCAGCAGCAGTACTAGTGATTGGCGATTGGCTTGTAAAACGTTTTCATATTTAGGCATTTGAAAATATTCTCCACCTAATTGTGAAGGTTTTTATGTGGCAACATTATTGGTGTTTTGTAAAATACTTAAAATGTTCGTACTTTGATGGTAAGTAGAATAAGAGAAGGAAAAAACGAACTTCAGTGCGGTTCTTAGAAGTGATTAAGAAAAAAACTTAAAAGATTAAATGCCAAGTGTTTATAGCATCACATTGTAATACATGTTTATACGTAGCACTCATTTGAATAAGAATTTTGAAAGAAATTAAGAAACTATAGTTCAACGAAACTGTTATTATGAAATTTGAAAGATGGTCTTGAGATAACAAAACTATTGAACTTTTTTGACAAACTATACACGCAGAACTATGAGTACACCAAAAAGTTGATTTGATTTTTAAAAATTATGATAAAAGTACCAAAGACCAATAGAATATAAGAAGACATTCCTTCCGGCCGAAACGTCAAAATCTATCAGTTACGAACGAATAGGAATGAATAGTAACACGCGAAAAAACAGCTTGAACTTTTTTTGCACTTATTGATTAATATTAATTTTTTAATTGTGAGTGTTACAAAAAATTCAGGAAAATTGGTCTGGAAATCCGCGAAAACCCTCACTCGTTGAAATGAATTTCCTATTCGTTCGTAACTGACAATTACTCGCTACAAGAAGGAATGTCTTCTTAAATTATATTGTTTTTGAAAAGTACAAAGCAATAGTTTTTAGTTTGATTTCTTATGACATTTTTATTTGAAAACAAGTAAGAAAATTTCGGTCAGGTAAACCGACTACTGCACACCCTAACTTTATGAGTAATGTTCTATGATACTTCGGGTGGGAGATGCCAGAACGCCAGAAAAAATTGTCAATTCCTTGTCTGTCTACAGTCATTGGAAATGTTGTCTACAAGTATATATACCATTTGCTACGGGCCAAAAGTGTAACACATCGAAGGAGTGACCGTTTTGGGCCATTTTAATTAAAGAATCAATATTTCACTAAATATTAACCCTCTGTGAGGGAGGTACTAGAAGGAGTAGACCAATATGGCCCATCTTCGAACTTAGGCTGAGATAATTATCACATACAAACTTTAAGTCAATCCTTTATTCCTTTCGAGAGTTACTGTGCGCACCAGCAAGACAGGCGGACATTGCTCAAATTATTTGAAATATTCTAAAACGGATTTCCACCGATGTGTTACATTTCTTTGATGTGTTACACTTTTTGCCCATAGCAAATGATATATTGCCCTTCTCCACTAAAGTGAGGGTATAAAAACGTCAGCCCAACTTTTCTGAAAATCTTTAAAATTTAGAGAAATATTAAATTTATTTTAACTTTTACCAAATCATCTGTAATTTCATACTCCTGCGTAACTTCAAACAGTTTTTTAAATACATACGAAAAAATGTATCCGAAAATCCTGTTTACATCATTTCAATGTGAAATTTTGGTATTTGAATCATTTTTGCAATGACTTAGTCTGGCAAGGAATAAACAAAATATTCTATACAAAATAACAAATTGCATATAATATTTCTTGAAAGTAAATTTTTCTATATTGAAAAAAAATTTTGTAAAACTAAAGACAACACTTTTCTTCAAATACAATTTTCAGTGAAATAATGAAAATTTACTTCATTTCATCGATTTTTTTTTTTAATCCAAAGAAATTATTTTTGCTTTAATGCTTCGTTGTACATAATATTGTGTACATGTTGACTTTGAAGACATTTCTTAAAAAAATTGAAAATTACATTAATTTAAAGCTAAATGTTATTAATTTAAATAAAAATGTAAAAATTTTTAACGAAGTTTTACTTGGAATTTTATAAGCTTTCATGCCATACTTTTAAAGTTCAAATGCCTTAAATTATCGATACGATATTGTCATATCATTGAAGTGAAAACTATATTATCTTTGAAAAATAATGCCATTTTTAACGATTTTTTGGTTTGGTCTGAACTGTCCGTTTGTCGTACAGGGTGAGCCATTTAAAATTTGAATCGTTTATAAAAAAGTATTGATATTTTTTCACATTTCTGATTTAATATGAAACCCTTGTTAGAGCAGAATAAGCATATATGCAACGTTATGTTTGGTATTATCCTGAAAACCCCGTTTTTCTAATGACAACATTTTTCATTTTATTTAGTTTTTTTCTTCTCCTGTAAAATTTTCAAACATGATGATAAGCCCATTCTCGTCATCTGAAATCCAAAATAACGTAACATCAAAAAAAATCAAAATTAATTTTATGATTGATTATAGTCTATTAGGCTAAACTACACATTCCTACAAAATTTTGGATTTCAATATCAAAACTTGACCATTTTATGAGTGATACTCAAAATGACGTCACAGCAAATAAGGTCACTAAAAAAGCGGAAAGATTCATAAAATTTTATTTTATTTAATTCAGAATTTACGCCACAACCAATTGTGCTAGATTTGTTATTTGATTTTGCCTTAATAGTCTGAAATCCCTAAATTTGGTCAAAAGCTTAAAATGACTTTACTTTGTTTTTTGCTTCTCCTGAAAAATCATGAACATGTGGGTTACGTTATTTTGGATTTCAGGCAACGATATGCTTTATTTAAGTGTATCACGAACTCGGTATAAGACAACTTGTACTTGATTTTATTACTAAATGTAATTGTTTTAAAGATGTTTCATGTCCTTAATTTAAGTACAAGACGTATTTATTTTAATTCAAGTTGCTTTGGTGCCAAATCAAAGCCAATATCATAAAAGTTATCATAATTTCAATAATTTTCAGTTGCGCGTATAATTACACTGTGCTCGAAATGGACTCTTTAAAAATGTAACGGAAAGGAGACCCTATGGATATACCTATTTCGATCTTGCTGAATCCAGTGGTGCTAAACGTTTTTTAAGGTTAGCTTTTGTTTTCGCGATATTCGACCAAAAAGTTTGCAAGGAAATCAGAGAGGTTAGTTATCTCTGAGGTTATTTTTAAGCGGAAGACATCGGAATACACGCTTCAGTCCAAATAACGAAATAATGGGAACCCTTGAAGAATTATTCCTCTCAAAACAGTTAACAACGCTTCTCACCCCCGTACAACTAAAAAATTGCTATCAAAATTTATCATATGTCAAACGTCATACAAATCGACGACATTTTTAGATGGTTTCTTTGAGAAAAATATTCCTCGGGAAAAGTTACTATAGGTCTTCCTTCAATATATTTATGAACAATCAACAGGTTTCACAATTTAGCAACTTTTGTTAATTAGCTTTGTAATTTCCATAAACACTAACTGAAAATTTACAAAAATTTAAGTCAAAAACCAATTTCAATAAATATTTTCAGTTATGATTACGATAGAAAAATTACACAAATTATGTAATAACTCGAAATCTGCTTATTTCTTATAAAAATCTACAAATTTCAAAAATGTGTACGACTTTTGACATATTATAAGATTTGATAGCAATTTTTAGGGATAAAGGGTTAAGAGAAGCGGGGCGACTGTCTTAAGAAAAATATTCTCCAAGGGTTGCCTTTATTTCGTTCTTTTCCGAAGACTTACTCTTTAGAGATAACTAACCTCTCTGATTTCCTTGCAAACTTTGTGGTCGAATATCGCGAAAACAAGAGCTAACTTAGAAAAACGACTAGCACCACTGGATTCAGCAATGTCGAAATAGGTGCTTCCATAGGGTCTCCTATCTGTTACATTTTTGGACTAGCACAGTGATATCTATACTTATCACTGTTCTCATTTCTAGAGTAATAAATTCATTCAGAGAGTACTAAATTCGATTTATTTAATCTTCGTTGCTATCACACTTTAAATCTCACCGATGTTTGAAAAAAGTTAAAGCTGTAATCAAAAATATTTGTAAGTCTGCATTATAAAGACGTACGAACTCTTTTACTTACATATGTATATATCTTTAAATTTTTTGATTTCGTTATTCTAAAGCAGAATATTTTTAAGTATATTCAAATTGCATTTCTTCTTCCCTATTTCACAAAAAAGAAAACACTAAAAACATAAAAAGATTTTGTATGCATTCAGAATTTTATTCAAAGATCATTAACCTTTTCCCCAGTCTAAAATGATAACCTTTCAGCAAAACAAATGTTACTTTTCCTGTAAAGCTCTTCATTACTATCATTCGACAGTGACAATCCTTCCATCTTCTATCTGCCACCTGCGCTCGTCCTTCGTCACAGCCCTTCTCCGCACCCTCTCAGTCACCGTCCCACCTCCCTCCACCCTCCTTCATCACAATGAATGGGTGCACTTCTTGTGTTTTCCGTATAATAAACTTTAGCAGTTTTTATATCCTGCATCCGCTAGGCAAACATAAAGATGGTGTTTTTTGTAAGGGGGAGTCTGAGAGGGAGAGAAGGAGAGTGAGAAATGACATTACAGTGGCAGTGGTAGTGAGAACAGTGAACTGCATAATTTCCTTTTCACCCACTGCATTTTCAGATACTTGGAATCTCGAGGCTTCTCGTCGTCGACTAGTTTCGTTTCTTTTCGTCTCGCTTCACCGTTGTTATTGTATTACTATCGTTGCAACTGCTGTCGCTGTAGCTGCGACTACTGTTGTTTTTGTGTTTTACAATTTGTTTGTTGAGTTGGTTGGTTGTTTGTTGTTGTTATAGTTATTGTTGCTGTTGGTATCATTTAAGCAAAGTATAAACAGGAAGAACTTATGGCTTGATGAGCAACAGCTAACTCATTATAATGGCTTTTCATTTATTTTTATTTTCCACTTCCACTCTTCTACTACTCAGATCATCGCTTGTATTGTCTGAGGCAAAACTTTTGAGTTTTACACTCGAGGAAAAAACTGTCTGTAATCTAGAATAGTTCCCGAATTTGTAAAGCGGAAGAATTTTAGTATAAATAAAACTCTCTACCATTTTTATCCCCTCACCTTAGAGAGGAGGGTATATATCATTTGCTACGAGCCAAAAATGTAACACATCGAAGGAGTGACCTAAGACCCCAAGTATGTTCGGCGGATATCCGTTTTGGGTCATTTTAAGTCATTTGAGCAATGTCCGTCCGTCCATCTGTCTCTCTGTGTGTCTGTCTGCTGGCGGGTGCGCACGATAACTCTCGAAAGGAGTAACCGATTTACTTAAAATTTGGTGTGCGGTAATATTTTTCTCTATCTCCGGCTAAGTTCGAAGATGGGCCATATTGGTCAACTCCTTCTAGTACCTCCCCCACAAAGGGTTAACATTTAGTGAAATATTGATTCTTTAATAACTTGTATACTACTTATTCGAATCTTCTGAAATTTTATTAGTCACTAACACCTCAAGAAATGATGGTCGAAGTTGCCGCACCCCTTTTGGTACCTCCCACACAAATGGACCTTTTTGCACCAAAAGTAAACAGCTTATAACTTTAATACCAGTGCATACAAATACATGGAATTTTGTACAGTGTAAGGCTTTCATAGTACCTAGAGTCCAGAGAAAAGTGTGCGTTATTGGCGCGCCCGTTTTGGTACCTTCCATACAAATGGACCATTTTGCGCGAAATGTTAAATGCTTATAACTTTAATACCAGTGCATACAAATACTTGAAATTGTTTACAGTGTAATGCTTTTATAGTATCTAAAGTCCAGAGAAAAGTGGCAGTTACTGGCACGCCCCTTTTGTTACCTCCCACACAAATGGACCATTTTGCACCAAAAGTTAACTGTTTATTGCTTTAATATCTGTTCATACAAATACTTGGAATTTTGTAATGCTTTTATAGTACCTTGTACCAAGAGGAAAATGGGCGTTATTGGCATGCCCGTTTTGGTACCTCCCACACAAATGGACTATTTTGCACCAAAACTTAAAGAGCTAATAACTTTAATACCGGTACATACCTTAAAGTTATTAAATGCAATTTAAATTGATAATAATTTAATTAAAACAAAAAATAAATATATTTACGAATATTTTTTTGGGACTCAAGGTGAGAGGATTCATAAGTCGGTTTAGCCGACTGAACTTTCTTACTTGTTTGTATTTTTTTCTATCACATTTTTCAATAGACAGAATGTAACTGGAACATATTGTCTTGAACCGAATAAATTCTGACTGAATAAAACACAAACTTCAAAATATCTGGCAAATCTAGTTGGAAATGAGGTCTTTATGGCACAAAGAAGCAAATTTGAAGGTGACCTCTAAAGTGAATAAATCAAAATATGGTATATTTGCATTGTCAAACAAATTCATACTTTCAGCCAAATCGTTTGACAAATTTTGATAAATATATCTAAGAGCGATCTCTGTCGGAGAGCTATATCAAAACATGAACCAATATGGTAAATTTGCGTTGTGCTGAATTATATGCCTGCCAGATTTGATCAACCTACACCTATTGTTACATACCGATGGACATGCCTAAATCGTCTTAGAAATTTACGATCAGAAATCTATGTATTTTATAGAGTCTCAGATCAATGTTTCATAGTGTTGTAAAAAGAATGACAAAATTAGTAATACCCCATTCTATGGTGGATGGTATTTGACTGGAATATTCTTTACACTGAAAAAATGTTGTCTTAAAATTAAAGACTTGCGCCCTTACGCATTAAAATAAGTAAATTTTGTACGATAATTTCATTAATATTAGTGCATTATTTTAATTATACCCTACACCACACTGTGGTACAGGGTATTATAACTTTGTGCATTTGTTTGTAACACCCAAAAGGAGAAGAAATAGACCCATCGTTTAGTATACCGATCGACTTAGAATCACTTTCTGAGTTGATTTAGCTATGTCCGTCTGTCTGTCCGTCTGTGCATGTATTCTTGTAATCAAAGTACAGGTCGCAATTATGGTCCGATCTCGACGAAACTTTACACATATCTTTTTTTGGGCCCAAGGACGATCCCTATTGAATTTGGTTAAAATCGGTTCAGATTTAGATATAGCCCCCATATATATGTTAGCCCCGATTTGACATGTAAGCGCTGTAAAAACTGTATTTTATATCCGATCAGTATGAAATTCGGCAGAAACAGGTTTCTTATTATATGGATGCCAAAATCGGTTCAGATTTAGATATAGCCCCCATATATACGTTACCCCCGATTTGACATGTAAGCGCTGTAAAAACTTTATTTTATATCCGATCAGTATGAAATTCGGCAGAAAGAGGTTTTTTATTATATGGATGAACACTATTAAATTTGGAAGAAATCGGTTCAGATTTAGATATAGCCCCCATATATATGTTGCCCCCAATGACCCTTATCGCATTGTTAGGGAGGTGTAAGGTATTATATAGTCGGCCCCGCCCGACTTTCTGACTTTCCTTACTGGTTTTAAGTAAAAATCATACCCATTTGGAAGACTAGGGGCGCAAATCTTTAATTTTCAGAGAATATTTTTGTTCTGTGTAGATGCCTTTACAATTTCGACTATCGAAATTCTTCGGGTGTAGTTTGTCTGCTGTTGCCATTGCATTTTGCTGAATTGTGTAGACGCATATTCCTTGCTTGAAAATGAGGATGGAACTTAAAATAAAAGATAAAAAAACTGAAGAACTAAAGTTTTTCATAAATATTTATGACTTTATTAAAGGTGGTTTGAAGAAAAACTACAACGACGCCGTGGTGGATGGGGTAAGAAGGCAGCGTCAGCCATCCAGCCAGAATGCCTGGCAGTTTGTCTAGTTTTCTATGGTTGTATAGTTTGTATCACCCCAATAGCAGATAGCGGAAGAGTTACAAACTCTAATGTACAGTGTATGTCAAATGACGGAAAGAACGAACGAATGAATGAATGCATAAAATCTAAACGAACTGACACAACAAAGTTTTTCCTTTTATTTTACCCCACTGAAGCTGCGCTGCTGCACTCATCGTTTTTGTTATTTTCTATTGGCAATCCGACCGTCCGTCTGTTTGTCTCCCTCACCGTCTTGGGGCTCACACAAGATCAGCATAATGGAGTCTGAAGTTTTGCAAAGTATGTTTGCAACAACACAAACGGATTTATAAAATAAAGATTTGTATAACAAGAAAGAAAGAGATTATCATGTTATGGATTATGTATCAACGAATGATTTCGTTTCTTGCCGCCATCGCCATCAACATCACCATCGTCGTCGTCGCTTTCGCCATTGTTCTGCTCATCAGTTGCTGGCATTGTGGTACATTATTCAAGTATCGCTCAGGATATAAGGAAATGTCTTCATTAGTATTCAATAGATATGGTTTTATGGAATAATTGGAATTATATTAACTTTGTTGTGCAAATAATCCCTGCAGCAGGAAAATGGAGAGAAAAACAAATTAACCCGAAAAGAAAAGTTTTTCTCCTGCGTTGGCAGTCTTATTAAACTGAAGTAGGATTTATTGGATGCGAAAAAAGGTTTGGTTGCATTTTATATGAAGGGAATATCTATACGAGGAATGGTGGTCATTGTTCATGTTATTAACATAAGTACTATCAAGCAAAGAGTTCCTTCCTCTTGATTTCATCTCATACTCGGAAAACGATACACTACATATTCTACCTTGTTTGGACAATATAGTTTATTAATAGAGGTTGAATATTTATTGCCTCTGCGCATTTTTTCGAAAAAATACCTATTTATTGTTAGATATATATTTTATTACAATTTGGGAAGCTTAGGTGCTTTAAAAGTGTACCACAAAAATGGACACTACAGATCTCGGAATGGAATGCACTCTAAAACGGCATCACCAAAAGTGGTGAAACATTTACAAGTACATCTAATAAATTATAAATTGAATTATAAAATATTCAAAATTGACAATTGTCCCTAGTGAATTTTTATTGAAGATATATTTTGTGAACCCAAGATACACATTTGTTTCGTTTTTTTCTATTGATCGAGTTCAAAAGGTCAAAATAGTAAAAAATATGAATTAAAAATATACAGTACAGTAGGTACGGCGAAAGTTGTGTTTATAAAACATAAGAAAAAATATTAACTGAATAATCTTCACAGATTATTCGTTATATTTTTAAAACGTTCTGGAAATAATATAAAATTATGAAAACTTTCTTTATTCATTTGAGGGGTCACAAAATTGCAAGTTGACGAGTTTTTTGGTGTGTGTAAATTGCTGCTGGCTCTGTTCGATCAACATGTAGTGCAACTGTGCAACAGTGAAAAAAACACAGACTCGTCAGTATAGGTTGTGAAAACCTATACTACGAGTCCATGTAAGTTACGCTGAAAAAAGTGAAAAAATATAGTTTTCTTTAACTTTTTCAAAAATTAGTGCGGGAAAAATTTTTACGCGCAAAATATTAGCAGACCTTTTTCAGCATATTCTTACCTACTTTATTGCCAAATATTGTTAAGCGGCATCAAAAAGTCTGTATTAGTTGTTGGACAAAAGCTGATGACACCTTTGAAAAAAACACAGACTCGTCAGTATAGGTTGTGAAAACCTATACTACGAGTCCATGTAAGTTACGCTGAAAAAAGTGAAAAAATATAGTTTTCTTTAACTTTTTCAAAAATTAGTGCGGGAAAAATTTTTACGCGCAAAATATTAGCAGACCTTTTTCAGCATATTCTTACCTACTTTATTGCCAAATATTGTTAAGCGGCATCAAAAAGTCTGTATTAGTTGTTGGACAAAAGCTGATGACACCTTTTTCGAGGGGCCCACTGATTTTCAGAAACTTTTGAGACCCATACGAAGAAATTGGTCACCAATTTCGCCAAACCGAGTATAGTAGAATCGAACATTGGCGTTGTCATTTACTCGACAAGCCAGGCCGTCATCACTTCTCTGGAGGCCACATTCCTAAATTCACAAATAGCCCTCGAATGCAGCAGATCTGGTAATGAGATGGTTGAGTAGTTCAACATACACCTTATATGGGTGCCTGGACATAGCGATATCCTGGCTGCAAAGAATTGCATATATAGGTGCGCCACTATCCACATGCAAGTTTTGGCTTTGGCTTTGGCAAGAGGCAATCCGGCAGTCCAACGAAAGATGGACAGAAATCGGCACATGTAGGGTAGCTAGAGAAAGATATGATCTGAGAGGATCAAAATATCTCCTCGCACTAGAGACTGTCTATGTTAGTGTCAGTTCTGACGGGACACTGCCTGGTCAGCGAACAAACTTCAAAAACTTCTGCAGAAGCTGTGGAGATGAGGAAGAAGAGCATATTGTAGAATCGGTTAGGTTCTCTCAGACCCACCTCCTTTAGCCACTCTTTATACCCTTACCTTAGTGGTGAAGGGTATATGTATATAATTTGCTGTGGACCAAAAGTGTATCACAACAAATAAGACACCTAAGACCCTAAGTATGTTCGGCGGAATTGCGTTCTAACACATTTTTGTCATTATATCTATGTTTATCCGTCCGTCTATCTGTTTGTTGCGCACGATAACTTTCAAAAAGAGTAACCAATTGATTTCAAATTGGTATATGGTTACGTTCGAAGATGAGCCATTTTGGTTAACTCCTTCTGGTACCTACCACACAACGGAATACAACTTAGTGAAATATTGGCTCTCTAATGACCTATATATACTACCTACCCGAATTCTCTGTAATTCCACACATAGTAATAGTTTAACTGTATCAATATGAGAAAAATTGGCGGAGAAGCCCGCCGCTTGCGGTACCTCCTATCCAAAGGGACCATTTTATACAAAAAGTTCATAGCTTAAAACTTTAATAGACTTTTATACAAACAATTGATATGTTGGGCAGTGTACAGTACTTACAGTACAATGAAAAATGGGTGTTATTGCCAAGCCCCTTTTGATATCTCCCACACAAAATTGTCAAATCATAGCAAAACTAAATATTTCCTAACTCCAATACACATAAAAACTTTCAAGTATTATTCGGTACAATATAATGTCCTTGAGGAATTTACGGTTAATTTTCATATTCTACATTTAAGACATCTTCTGCAATGACAGTAGTTTTCGGCGGAAATCCGTTTTGGACCATTTTAAGTCATTTGAGCAATGTCCGTCCGTCTGTCTGCCTGGCTGGAGCGCACGATAGCTCTCGAAAGGAGTAACGGATTGACTTCAAATTTGGTATGTGATAATATTTTTTTCTATCTCAGGCTATGTTCGAAGATGGGCGATATTGATCCACTCCTTCTAGTACCTTTCTCAGAAAGGGTTAAAATTTAGTGAAATGTAATGTTTTATAGTACCCATAGTCCGGTAAAAATTGGGTTTTATTGCGACGCGCCTTTTGTCCCTCCCACACAAAATCTTAACGTTAACGTACACATAAACGCTTACAATTTAGTACAGTGGAATGTCTCTGAAGTATCTACCGTTCAGCGCAAAATAGGCGTATTCATCCAGCCATTTGTGGTGCCCCACACAAATAGACAGATTCATTCAAACCCAACATGCTCATAACTTCTACAGCAATCATTAAAATTCTGGCATCTTCCAGCCGGTTTACAATAATACATTACTCACAAAGTCAGGGTATACATACCTTAGTCGGTTTACCCGTCTGAAATTTTCTTACATGTTTACCTGTTATTTGTTCCAAAAATAAGATTCTATTTCATAAAACTATGTATATCAGTTTTGGCCTCTGATGGAGGTAAATTTTGTAGAAATTGGTTTGGTTTTCAAATTTGTCCATCTGTAAAACTTTTGTGATTTAACACAACAATACAATTGTTGTTCTTACGAGTATCTACTAATATACTCGTATAAGTAGTAAATGGAAATAAACATTCACAATGGTTGTAAACATTTGAAGCACTTTTTCCAATTCTATGGGGATTGTTTGCGTTTTGGTATAATTTATTTATAAATTTATTCAAAATGTTATAATAAAGTATTGCAAATGAATTATTAAATTATAATTCCACATAAAACATTATGCACTGCGATACAGACTCAAAGACGACTCCGCTTCCCCCATATACGAGTATATATATGTAGAACATTAACAAAATTGTTGAAAATATTTCCGTGTATTCGGGAAAAATTACGCAGAAATGTATCCTGAGTTGCGAGACTCGCTGTAAAATATCGTTTCCTTTCATATCCGCCTATAAATATGACGCATAACAGGACGCACTCATATGTACATACGCTTATGCATAAGTATTTGTACATAAAATATCCATAAAAATGATGGCTCATTTCGCATTTTCTCTGTGTGTGCGGGTGTGTGTAAGTGTTAAATTGCATCCTGTATACATATCACACGTATTTACCATCCATTCACATTTATAATAATTCATTATTTAAATGAATTCTCGACGCTTGTTTTTTGTTTGTGTGTGTGTATGTGTTTTGTGGTCCTGACTCAGAGCAGTGGCAGAGTTGAGTTGGCGAAGTCCTTGTGTGTGCACCATCATTTTACCACACACACACACACAACTCGCCTCACAAATGAGCGTATAAATATTATATAATATAATTTACATAAATGACAGACAATTCAATTAATAATGCAACAAATTAGGTTATGGTTTTCAAACTTTAAATGGTGTCATAAAATGCCCACTTTTTTCGCACTTTTTAAGTATTTACCAAACATAACCACACTTGAATAAACACACACACTCAATGGCTCGTAAATAAATATGAGTATGTAAAGGACATTACACATTAGCACAGTGGTTGGCAACGGAAAATATCGCAAGGCCGAATGGGGGGAAATCATTAAAATGGCATTTACTGTTTTTTTTTCGAAGAGGAATGAATGTTTGATGTTTTGGATTCCATGGAAACTAAACATTATTATTTAATAAAACTTGATGTTTTTTTTAATAAAAATGTCGAGAGATGACATATCATTGTCAGAAATGAAAAAGGGCCAATCATCAATTTTGAAAATTTTCTAGGAGAGACAAAAAAAAATGCACAAATTAAATGAAAATTAATAGAAAAAACTGGATTTTGCCAATAGTACTTAAACAGAATGATACATATATATATATATATATATATATATATATCGATACTTCCATTATAAAACATTCTAAGTCGATTTAGCATGTTTTTAGGGAAATTAAATTTTTAATTTCTAAATATTCCAAATTATATTCGGTCAAAATTTGGTGTTTATCCGTCAAACCAATCAAAAGTTATTCACAAAACAGCAAAGGTCATTCGATTTGCATTATAAAGGAATTCCACACAAATTAAAAAAATGCATCAAACTTTGATCGCACTTAGTATAGTTTAGAATGTAGGTATCGATATTTATTCCCACAGATGGGATTTATAACATGTTTTTGAAAGTTGTTTGTAATACGACTTTCTTAGGTATGAAAAATTCAATAATTTGTTGTTAGACCCTTTTAAATTCCGTTAATAAATTAGACGTTTCTGACAGAAGGCCGCAATGAAACATTATTACATATACGAGTATAATATTTGGTCGCCATTTTTTGGGACAATTGGTCGATCGAGTGAAATAGACGAATACTTCAAAAAATATTAATGTCCAGGTGTCCTTTGTATTTAGTTCTTAAGCATGAAAAGAATATTAGACGATTTAAATTTCAAATTTATCCTACGAAAGTTTTTGCGTAATTTTCACAATATAATGTCTATGTATTACACATTACATTGCCAAAATTAAGTTTAAATTTCATCGTTTTCTAAAATAATATGTAAAAAACGTGATTTCGAAAAAATGCAAGTTACGCACTTTATGAATTAAGTCGACGATATTCTCAACCTGTGCAGATCAGAAATCAGCAGGTCCCAATGGACAGCTAGAACAAAATATATATACAAAATAATAACGACATCGTTCACAACATAATATTCAATGATGATGTTGTTGTTGTTGCTTTTGCTGTTATTCTTGATAATGACAATGTGAATGAAAATGATGAGGATGACATCCACATCACTAATGACATGTGTCATATAGCCAACCCGATTCACAAAATATTCAACCAGGCGCCGTGAACAATCACATATCCTCACACAGACGCACCAGTTACACACTCTGGTATTTGCAATTGCACATTGGCGAAACATGCGTACACACTCACGCAGCAGTAGCTGTGTAAGTATGTGTGTCAATATTTAATTCATTCACTGCGTAAAATGATATTTACGCTTAAAACCTGGTCAGATTGCTGGCACATTTGCTGACGGACGGACAAGGGGGGATGGACGTACGGACGGACAGAAAAGCATACGTGAACACATGTACTTTTATTTCATGGACATCCTTTTTAGTTGACATTAAATGCAGTGTCGACATGCACACTTATCCACACATGTGGACCCGCATCAATGTTTCACTGCATTCATAGTTTCGTATATATGTACATATGTATATGTGTGTGTAGGGTAGAGCTCATAGTGGCATTTATTGGCGCACGTACATGTCATTGCGTAGGGATGTCTGTGCTTGAGTGCGGGTCCTGTTACACAGCATCACTTGTGTTGTAGATCCTAGTATATCCTTTCGCTTAACTGTGCTCTGAAAGTGTGTGACTGCGTGTGTGTCTGGCTGTGTGTGTGTATTATAACAATTCTTCGTGTTGATACAGTGTGTTATATGACTTAATACACGGCAAGGAGGATATTTATGAGTTTGTATTATGTATTATGGATATTTCGCTGTTAATTTCCGATTCGCTCGAACGAATCACTTTTGCTGTTTGTGAGCCAAGCGGGCCATCGTCATTGTCGTCAACCTCAACCTCATCATCATCATCATCGATATATCGTTGTTTCGCAATCACGGCTCGTCTAAAGGGAAATTTGCAAATGAAATGAGCGAAACGGTGTCGCGTACGAGCCAACCAAATAGACTGAGTGATGATATCATGAAATATCCAACGTTATGCAAACTATTGGCTTCCTAAGAGTCGGCTTCCAGCTGTCATGTCATTCAAAAGCATTTAATGAATTGCCAGACAAGTTACATAGATGGTGGCCCTTAAGGCCAACAACAGCAGCAACTACAAAAGGATTGTAGTTGTAGTTTCTCTTGGTGAGAAACGGAAATTTGTCTCTTTACTTTTCACCCAAATCATTATGAATGTTGGCAAAAATTTATGTTCACAATTTAGGTTGATATTTCAAAGGCCTTGTAGGGTTCGAATCAATGACGTTGTAAGCAATGACATGCAAACTTGATAAAATTGTTCATTGTTGTAGAACACGCCATGTTATATGTTTGTGAGAGACAGGAGGAAATTGCTGAAGAATGCTGTGGGCGCTTTTGATTGCATTTTATTAAAAAATATATATGTTTTGGAAATAACTCTTATGGAATGAAAAGTTGATAACATAATTTGCAATACCCTAAGCTTTGAGTACGCTCAGGTTATTCGAAATGTAATAAGGCTTTTATGAAATAATTATTGGTCAACCCTATTGTTATACCCTCACTTTAGTGAAACGAGGGTATATATCATTTGTTACGGACCAAAAGTGTAACACATCGAAGGAGTGACCTAAACCCCTAAGTATGTTCGGCGGAACATTATGTTTTATGTAAATTAATGTTTTTAAAAAAAATTATACATATTTTTAAAAAATAATTTCTCCAAAAAAATGGCGCTTAATGTTCTTTTTCAAATGACGAAATTAAAAAATTCGTAAAACCCAAAAATAATTTTTCAAAAATCAAATCATCATAAAATTGTGGAAAATTTTTCATGTCGAAGTTGCAAGCTAAAATTTTACCCATTTTGAATTAACTTTGACACATAACATCTGTTGGTGGCGATTTTTCAGGGTCGAGAGTCAAAATGGGTGTTTTGGGAAAAATTATTATACTTAAGGCATTGCTTCCATCTCAATTCTACAATTCTTCTAAATGACTAACATTTCAGATTTACCATTTTCTCTTTCTCATACAAGAAACTTCATCTTAATATTTGTTGTAGATATTTTCATATTTCAAGATATTTTCATTTTGCTCTTACCTGATCTGTAAAATTATCCGTATGAAACATAACTTTCACATAACTCGTCTCACTGATGAACGTTTGTGGCTGTTCCGCTTCTCCGCAAAACATGCCCGGCTCTCGACGATTTGATACATCTGTTTTGGCATTGCCATCCACAATCTGTAGAGAAATGGAAATAAGAAAAACAAATCGAAAATCAAAAATTGAAATAAATTGAAATTCATTACACGTTTCAATTGAAAAACAACATCAAAAAGCTAAAAATATATTTCATATTTTCTGGCCAAAAATTTTTCTATTCTGCCCCTCAAACGTCGCCCGCTCCCGACACAACAAATTTTATTGACTGTTGTTGGCATTTTTTGTTTGTCCAAACTTTGCCTTGTCAAATGTATTTTATTTTTGCGATAGGGAGGGTGGTAACATTGGCCCGCTGATAGGTTATGGCAGTGGAGTTAAGGAAAATAAATATGAAGATGTCAACTGGAGGATGATTATTCCCATATGTCATCATTTATGCTGAAAGTGTAGCCAAAAAAAAGCAACGTTCTGCTAAAGCAAACTGTTGTTGTAAGACGAATGATTTCTGGTGTTTGTATTGGCTAAATAGACAACAAAGCAGGCGTGATGAAAACGAGGGCGGTATAGGAAATAATTTGATTTAAAATTATAAAATTTTGTTTTTGACTTGGTTCTTTTGGGAAGAGGGTTCTGCAATAAAAGTTCTACCACAGCAAATATATATATTATTGTCAGCATACTTGGCCCCTTATCGCTCAAAAAACCTCAATCAAAATCTGATAATTGTGATATGTCATAGAAATCGTAAAATTGCTGTAGGTACTTTTAAAGCAAAATCAAAAGGTAATATATATGTACAACCGACTTAAGCCGATTGGTTTTCGATTTAGCTTTGTTAAGGTGTTTTGAGCTCGTTTTATTATAAATTGGTAACAACTTGTGTTGAGTTGTCTTAAATAATTGAGAGAGAATCTATATTTTTAGCAGCAGCAAACAAAAATATGTAATAAAGGGTTCTCTTTATTTTTGACATGAAAGTCGCCTGCCCATGTAATTTTGGCATACAATTTGAGATCTATTTCACATTTTTATACACTACACCACTCTGTGGAACAGGGTATTATAAGTTTGTTTTCGACTAGATGCTTGCAAACGCCCCAAAATATTGGAGGTGGGTCTAGACTAGGGATGTAACGAAAGCGAATGTTGAAATATATTTCTTGCGAATGCGAATAGTGAAATATGCATTTTTGTGAAAGCGAACAGTGAAATATGAGTTTTTGCGAAAGCGAATGCGAAAATGAATAATAGTGTATCCCTTTAGTAGCAACATAATTAAGAACCAGAATTAATACTTTTCAAGGTTACTCAGGTATTAAGGGTGTTTTCTATATTTTGACCTCTTGTTACCGCAAGGACAGACATATTTTTCCAACAGTTGGTAGAGAAGTAACAGATGTTTTAATTGGTATTAAAATGTTCAAAATGAGTGAAGCGGTTAAGATGATATGACAATTTTAACGAATGGAAGTGAAAACCGAAATATATTTTTGCGAAGGCGAATGAGAAAGCGAATATTCAAAGGATGGTTTTTGCGAATGCGAAAGCGAATGTTAATAATGATGCGAATATTCGTTACATCCCTGGTCTAGACCCACCTTAAAGTTTACCGATCAACTCAAAATCACTAGCAAATTCGATCTAAGCATGTTTGTCCGTCCGTCAGTCCATCTTAAGCTTGTAAGCAAAGTACAGGTCGCAAATTAACTCCGATCTTGACGAAATATGACACAGAGTACTTTTTAGCATCAAGGACGAAGCCTATTGAAATTGGTCCAAATTGATTCAGATCTAGATATATCCTCCTAATATGTATGCATGTATATGTTCAGGCCGATTTGGCATTTAGGCGGTATATACATAAGTTTTATTTTCTGTGAGGCAGTTTATTTTCTGTTACAGTTCTATGAGGCAGTTCATACCCCTGTCAAATTTCATAATAATGGGTTCAGATATATATCGTCATCATTTTTGTAAATTTTACAGGAGAAACAAAAAACTAAATTAAATAAAAAAAAAGGCTGGTGTTAGAGAACAGGATAATTAGGATAATACCCAAACATAATATGTTTTTGCAAATTGTGCGAAATATTCATTTTTAACTATGAAAAAAGAAATACTTTGTTGTGAGGCCATTTTGAATTTCGTTAATAAATTCTCCATATTTGATAGAAGGGCGCTAAAAATTTTAAAAATTTAACATTTTCAATTTGAATTGGCTATAAAAAAGTACAGATAATTTTTTCAAATATCTGGTTTTATTGGAAAGTTTGAACTTTGTCATTTAATAATGGAACACAATTTTCTAGGCATTTTACTCAATCTTTGCAGCTTCTAATTTATTTAAACAAGAATTCATCACAGTAAATACAATTTTTAAATCAGTTCATATTTTGTTATAGTCCAACAATAGATGTCGCTCCCAAAAAGGCTTGTTTAAACCATAAACGCTACATTTTTTAAGCAATTTAGCTGAAACTTTGTATTTGTATTATATGTCGGCAAGAATTCTTCTCAAAAAAAATTATACAAATCAGTTTATATTTTGTTGTAGTTCCTTTCAATAAGTAGCTCTCAAGTATGATAATTTAAGCCATACCAAATTTTTCAGATGAAAAGTTTGGCTAAAGAAATTGAGGCCAGTAAAATCTAGTAATATAATTGAATACAATCCATGGTGGAGGGTATATAGTTACTATTCGTGCATGGCCGAACTTAGCGCTGTTACTTGTTAATATTAACAAAAGAAATTTATTTTTGCCTAAAAACTTTATAAAAAGTTGCTAAATGGGAAAATACGATATCTTTATAATTTATATATTATATAAATTATAACGATATTTTTTGAACATTTTTTTTACAAAATTGATGGGTATTTTATAGTTTAAAAATTAAAAAAAAAATCATTTTTGAATTTTGCGGAATTTTTAAATGCTCTTGAACGGCCGAAACGATTTTTAAAAAGTTTACGGCGTTTGAAAGATAACATAACCAGACATTTTTTATGAACTAACTGTTGTAAAAAATTTTGGGATTTTTTAAATCTTTAGTTAAAAAATTAATTTCTACCCATCAATTTTTTTAAAATTTACGCAGAATATGCACCAGACTCTCACAAATCCAAAACATTTTTGGGGACTCAATATTTGTAAAAGTTATTGACGAGTTAAACTATGATAGGTCTTACATTTTTGGAAATTTTTCTTCTGTTTCGCCATTAGGAAAACAATACTGATAAATATTTACAATATATCTACTTATTCTGCGCTCCGATAGGGTGGTGTAGGGTATCATATAGTCGGCTCCGTCCGACTTCAGCCTTTCCTTACAGGTTTGTTTTCCCTTTATAACAAAATTATCATACTGCTCTCTACTAAAACCTATACTTTGTGACTCTCTCCCAAATATCTCCAATTTCTACACTGAGAAAAAGAAATAAGTCTTTATCCTTAAAATTAGTACATTTTATATTTAAAATTAAGTAAAGTGTTTTAATATTATGTATGAAATGTACTTAGTATTTGGAAGTCTTAATTCTAAAAATATGGCAACAGAGATATGCTTATCTTATATTAAGACAATTCCTTTAATATTAATTTAATATTACTTAAATTAGTGTTAATTGTAAGTATGAAATAGACTTTTTTGAAACCCTGTTCATTAACATAATGAACATTTTTGCTCAGTGCAGACACAAACCCAAATGCTCGGCAAACAAGTGTACGTGTGTGTTATAGAAAATAATTTAGACGTTATTCTGATTAGTATGACGTCCATATGCCATTTTTTGTTCGCCGACCATAAATACTTGGATATCTGGAGATAAAAAAATCTCAATGTTGTCAAAAGATATTCTGCTAAGATGTGTAAATGGGATGGCATGTGTCAGATAGTTCGAGTTAGCGAGAGAGAGAGAGAGGGAGTGATGGTATTTATGCACGTGTATATGTGGGCCGCTGCCACTGTCAGTAAGCCAGTGGTGGTTGTATTAAGCAATAAATTTAATTTGATATCTTAGTCCTTTGAGTGTCAGGATGTGAGCGTATGTGTGCGTTCATTTGAGAGAGTACAATATCGATGTGCATACATATGTATGTATGTACATACGTGTGTGCTTGGATGCTTGTTAGTCAGTATGATTGTGTTAATGCTTGTCTACCATAAATCACAATTCCCTTGAGCCTGAAAATGCTCGTCTTTCTTACGACCGGATACAAATAGATGGACATTAACAAATTATATTTGTTATCTGAAGACATCAAGCTGTAAGCATTTCTGGAGAGAGCATATGTATGCGTATGTATGTATTTGTGTGTAAGTATATGTGTGTCTGTGCCTATTTACTAGATTGGTTAGTTTAATTTAGTTCATTCAAATTTACCTGTAGATAACCACCATCACAATGGGTTGCATTCAGCAGTGTTCCAACCTTAAATTTCTTGAATCTTAATCTCAGCACAAAATCTCTAGGCGCTCCTTTTAAAGTCCGAAAACGATACCAGCAGGTGAGGGGTCGACCAACATTTATGTGATTCACTTCTGGCGAACTCACATCCTCGAATATGTCCACAGTTTTGTTACATTGATCTTTGGATATATCAGCAGAACCACCGCCTAGAAAGAAAGGAGAAATGTGATATGATTTAAAATGGGAAGTTTTTGCATACAATTTTATTTAAATATAATGCCAGCCTATCTCTATAACTATAAAAACAATTGTGTTCTCAGGATTGAAACTTTCAATAACAGTGACAAAATTACAAATATTTGTAATTTTTTTGCAAACTTTTTGCATGGATGAACGTTTCTTCAGCCAAATATATTTGATCCATTCAAGATGAAACAGAACTACATAAATTTGTAGACTTTAAAATATTTCATTCTGACAAAATGACTACGCTCCTTCCCTCCCTCCCTTCTCCACGGCTAAAGCAAAAGTTCTGCAGAAACATAAAAACGATTTACAAATGTTAAATAAATTTGATGTGCAAACAATAGCACACACACTCTACGTATGTACGAGTATATGAAGAGCGAGGCATCATATTTTAATCACATCCTGATTATGCTGCGATACACTCCACATCCAAGTCCTTTGAAATTTCCGAGCTCACAGTATTGTCAAATATTTGCGGAAATCATAAAAAACCGGCAGTATTTGTTTAATACTTCATATCCTAATGCTACGCAAACATTCATATAAGAACAATGGAGCAAAGGAAGTGGAGCTGAAACCGGTAAAAAACATACGAGTATCAACTCCTCTAATAGTGTCATAAAATTTAAAATTATTCTTTGAAAAGACCTTTCCCACTACTGACATCGTCAATGTCTAAGCTGCTTCATGTCACTACCATTCACACTACCACACATTGCCATTCCAGCGATACTGAATGAGAATGACGACGAGGAGGATGAAGGGGAGGAGGAGAAGAACGACAACGGTGGCTGATTATAATTTCGTGAGCTTCGTTGAATTGTTTGATTTTGGCATTAGAGCCCCCCCCCCCTTCCCCTCCCTTACTACACCCTATCCGAGCCTCCTACCGAGTTGTGTGTGATTGAGTCTGTCCTCCTGCATTCTGGGTTGGTAATTCTTTTTAACGTTTATGTCACTACTACGCCCTCAAAAACCGACAGACAGACGGATGGACGGACGGACAGGCTTACTGTCAGAAAGCGGAATAAACGCCCTCCATGAAGCAACGACCCCCGGCCGCTGTGCAAAAAAGAAATCACTCGGTTATGGCTGACACTGATGTTGCCTACGAGGATGAGAGAGTGCCTGCCGCCGCCGGCAGGAGGCAGTGAGCGAAAGGGAGGTGGTCGGTAGGAGGAAAAGATGACGAAAATGTTGTTTTTTAGCAAAGCAATTGTTTGGCATAAAGCTTTTTCTTTGCACTCACACAGAATGACACACATTTGCACGGTTAGTCAGTCCGTCAGCGAGTCTGTCCGTCTTCCTTTCATGATGGACTTCATTGTCCTTAATTTATTTTTGTGGGATTCTTTGTGTGTTTGCTTTATGCACACACTGAAACACAGCCATACCCCACTGTCATGCATACACTCGTAGAAATAATTCTTTTTCTCTTGTTCTCCATCATCGTCGGCTTTAGCGCCACCAGCGTCGACGTCTTAGTCCTTTTCGGTTCTGTAAAATCAGTTTGTATGGAACGAACAAAAGGAACATTGTGCTGAATTTGTAATTCTCGTTGCCGCCTTTATTACAGAGCTCGCCGCACAAACACCGAAGCCGAACACTGAAGTTTTCGCAAAACATTTTCAAAATGCTAAAGTTTTTTCTGATCCTCTTCCGCCAGCCTTCTGTCGCTTTTTGGTCTTTTTTTCGAAGGGACATTACACGGGGGCATAGCAAAATGAAAGAAGAAAAAAAAACAAGCAACAACGAAAATCATCACCGAAAAAACAAACTTGAACACAAGTTGAAGATAATATGACATCGCGTGCTTTTTATTCACACTTGTATACATTTTGATACCCCAACTACTTTATCACAGCTCTGAGTTAAAGGGTGTTGCAGTTTTGGAATGAACAAAGTTTACCATTGGTGTTTTAGATAACAGACGGTTTATGGCCGGCGGGTTCATTGGACCTTACTTTTTCGAAAATGAGGTTGGATCAACAGTTACGGTGAATCGATTGCGCTATCGAGAGATGATAAATAATTTTTTATGGTCGGAGTTGGAATGTATCGATCTGGACAACGTTTACTTTCAACAAGACGGCGCTACGTGCCACACAAGCAACGAAACCATTGCTCTGTTACGGGAAAAGTTTCCGGACCGTGTTATCTCTCGAAGAGGTGATCACAATTGGCTACCGAGATCTTGTGATTTAACACCTTGCGACTTCTTCCTTTGGAGCCACGGGAAAGATAAGGTCTACGCCAACAGCCCAGCGTCGATTCAAGACCTCAAAGATGTTGTTTTTCATTATTAACGGCATACCTTCCTCTTTATTATGAAATAAAGATCCGATCATTTATCTCAAAAAATTGCATTTTTCTTTGAATACCCAAATAACACCTCTTGTTGGAAAACCCTTTATATGTCTGGGCGGCTCATTTTGGGATCGCCCTCGTACGTTCATAACTACACCAATTTAACCTCCTACATGTACACTTTTCTCTTTTTAGGAACCTTAAATAGGAGACATTTATATAACAATGATCTGAGTGACACAAGTAAGAATCCAACAATTCGAAAATATTCAATGTATTGAAAAAAACTCTTCACAAAATACAGTCCAAAAACTCGCCTAAGCTGGTAAGTGGACATTTATGTAAATAAGCTGCCAAGCATTGCAAAATCACGTACTTTGTCCCACCAAAGCCCATCTCCACGTCCGCTTTTGCCATTATTATCTTACTTCGTTTTTTTTAAACAGAAACACTTTTATACTTGCTCGAGAGCATATTTTTACATTTATTCCTACAATCGATTTTTTCCCATACCACAATAATCTTTTCTTTTCAACCATTTCAGCCATTTGCAATGCGACAGAATAATTTGACATGGAGATTCCTTCAACATTCCATCAACCCTTATCTGTTTTTTTTCCTGACTTAAATAATGTGAAAAAATGTAAAAATATTCAACGACTTGTTCCGAGCTTTCCGCTGAACCTAAGATTTTTGTGTGCAGTTTTCGCATTTAGAGTATCCTCTAGTTTTCATTGTATTAGTTGTCTTAGAAGTTTTTAATCAAGACGACGACAGTAGGACAATACTTTTTGAGGATATTTTTGCTGGCCATCATAAAAACACTTGGAATCTCTCAGTTTTCTTAGGTCCTTCTGTGTGAAATAGGTACATTGAAAAAAAAATATGAAATTTGATGCAAAAAACAATTAAAATATTGAAATAATTTAATTTTGTACTTCAGTTTAAGATAATTTAATTAGTTCTTAGGAAATTGCTTTGTCGTTTAAATATAAATTGTACTTGTCCTAATGTTTTGCTGTCTTTGCCATTGTCTTTAATAATATCACATATTTTTTTCCAGTGCATAGTATGTTTGGGTCTGTGCACAATCATAGACCGGAAACGTGACAGTCATGTTTTATTGTTAAATCCTTGTCCATTCCTGTTCTAGGACTCCAACTCCCGCGCTTTTTGGCAACTTTTCCATTTGCATTCAGCGTTTCTTTGTTAGACTTTATTAGTGTTGATTTGCTGTGGCAGCAGCAATCGTTTTTGTTTTTTCGCTTCGCTTTTTTTTAAGACAAGACGGGTGAGGAGAGGTAGGGGCAGAAAGAGCGAAAGAAAACGTCTCATGATTTGTGATTATATATTCACTTATTATTCACTTTGCATACGAATTGTATTATACAGAATGGAATTAAATAATAAAAAAAGTCAAAACCATACACATACGCCAAACTGCCAAAGTTAAACAAAAAGAAAGACTTCTGAAATTGGAGAAAAAATAATATAAGATGCAGGACAGGCGTTAGCGGGAAGAACAGATGGTAGGATAATTTCATGGGAATTTCACTGACGCAAAATATGCTGAAAATAATAATAATCACAATCACCCATCAGCCTTCACCCATCACAATCAGAATCACAATCAAAATAATTGTGTCTTGTTGTTTGAATGACAATTTGACATTATTGTGGCGGGAGTAATCAACATGGAACAGATTCGTTCTCTCCATTTCCCTTCTCCACACTCCTTGTAAACGATTACTCTTTTGCCTGGAAAACGTTTCTCAATATCTGCGCAAAATTTCTATGGAAATGTATATTTGTTAAACTGGAATCGGAATACGTAAATTAATGAATGTAGTTTCGTATTCCAAATAAATGTTCATGTCAGGAGCAAAATCATCCAATCATTAATAACACACACGCGTAGGCACAGGAGTGTAATATAAGACGAGACCTGTGCTGGCAAATAAGCAGAAATTTAAATACGAGTAGAACATTTAAATAGAGGAAATATATTAATACACCTATTTGTAGAGGAATTTAAACTAGGATTGCACAAAACATGATACGAGTACCAGTAAATCAGATTTCACAATCTGCGAATGAAAAGTGGCTCTTGATATTCGAATTATATTATCGAACAATTTTAATTGTAAACAATAAAATATATCAAATTATGCAAAAAAGTTTTAGGACTTCGCGGTAGGATTCTATGTCTTCAAGCTCGCATAGAGAAATTGAATTAAAAACAAGCAAGACAAGTAAGAAAGTTCAGTCGGGCAAACCGAATTATGAATCCCCTTCATCTTGAATACCAAAAAATATTAGTAAATTTATTTATTTTTTTGTTTTAATTAAATTGCATTTAA